>JAWNOB010000075.1:6250000-7500000 GCA_035046265.1 Drosophila bunnanda
CGTACTTGCGCATCAACTTCTTCCATCCGGGCGCCACGATGGGTCGCAACGAAGGCGGTCTATACCCACAACCGGAGGCCACATTCGTCAAGGAAGTGTAAGTACCTTTAGGTTTCAAAGTAAAAATATATCATGATCTCTTATATATATTTCCCTTTCAGAACCTACCGCAGTTCGAACGTCAAGGAACATGGTGAGGTCGCTGCCCCGTCGGCGAATCTTAACAACGCTTTTCGGCTTATTAAAGAGGTGCAGAAACGCTTCAAGACTCGTGAGGCGGAGGAGCGCGAAAAGGAAGATCTTGTGAAGCAGGACACACTTATTCAATCGCAGAACAAGGGCAATCCCAAGCTGAAGGACCTCTACATTCGGCCCAATATCGTCACTAAGCGTATGACGGGCAGTCTGGAGGCGCATACCAATGGCTTCCGCTACATCTCTGTGCGCGGCGACAAGGTCGATATCCTATACAACAACATCAAGAGCGCCTTTTTTCAGCCCTGCGACGGCGAAATGATCATTCTGCTCCACTTTCACCTCAAGTATGCCATTATGTTTGGCAAGAAAAAGCACTTGGATGTGCAATTCTACACGGAAGTGGGCGAGATCACGACAGATTTGGGCAAGCATCAGCATATGCACGATCGCGACGATCTGGCTGCGGAACAGTCGGAACGGGAGCTTAGGCACAAACTCAAGACGGCCTTTAAGAGCTTCTGCGAAAAGGTGGAGGCGATGACAAAGTCGGTGGTGGAGTTCGATACGCCATTCCGCGAGCTGGGCTTCCCTGGCGCCCCATTCCGCAGCACCGTCACCCTTCAGCCGACGTCTGGCTCTCTGGTCAATCTCACCGAATGGCCCCCATTTGTCATCACCCTGGACGACGTCGAGCTGGTGCACTTTGAACGCGTGCAGTTCCACTTGCGAAACTTTGACATGATCTTCGTGTTTAAGGAGTACAACAAGAAGGTGGCTATGGTCAATGCCATTCCAATGAACATGCTGGATCACGTCAAGGAGTGGCTCAAGTAAGTCCTATTTTCTAACCATCAAAGGGTTTGACTTTAACTGGGATATTCCGGCAGCTCCTGTGACATTCGCTACTCGGAAGGCGTCCAGTCGCTCAACTGGCAAAAGATCATGAAGACCATCACCGACGATCCCGAGGGATTCTTCGAGCAAGGCGGCTGGACCTTCTTGGACCCCGAATCGGGCAGCGAGGACGAGAACGAAACGGCCGAGTCCGAGGAGGATGAAGCCTACAATCCCACAGATGCCGAATCGGATGAGGAGTCGGACGAGGACTCCGAGTACTCGGAGGCCTCTGAAGATGAGAGTGACGAAAGTGATGGTAAAAACTACTGATAAAGTCTAGAAATAATTAATATTATAAGAAATGTTAACCATTTTACAGATGATCTGGGCTCTGATGAGGAGTCCGGCAAGGATTGGTCCGATCTGGAGCGCGAAGCCGCCGAGGAGGATCGAAACCATGATTATGCCACCGATGACAAGCCACGCAATGGAAAGTTCGAGCCCAAGAAGCACGGCAAGAGTTCGAAGCACAGGTATGACATTCGTCAATTAACTCCCAATCTTACCTCGAGATTCTCCGGGTTATATCTATATCTACAATATATCAAATCGTTCTTCATCACTTTTACAACCTCCCAACAACAGTCGCCGCGAACGTGAGGAACAGCGATCGTCGTCGTCTCACAGTAAAAAACATAAGTCGAACTCCTCCTCCTCCTCTTCGCATTTAAAATCCTCCAGCTCCAAACATGGCAGCTCATCTAGGTTTGTTAACGAAAGAAACTCCCAAAAACACATCTAAAATCAATCATTCGGCCTAACGCAAGCGCATTTCACAAGACATTTCGTATTCACTAAACACAAATCGTACACAATGAAAATGTGCATACTTATTTTCGGGAAAAATTCTGAAGAACTGAAATGGGTTTTAGTTTTTGTTAATTGGTTTTAAATCTGGAGTGCCAAAGAAATCATTATTTATTTTAAATCTCTTCAAAAAATTATTTAATAATGCAAAAAAAAATTTTTTTGGGAAGAAATGTACTTTTATTATTATTTATAATTTAATCTACGCTAATTTCTGGGGCACCTTATAGGGTTGGTATCTCATTGGTTCTGGTTTCAAACTCTAGGTGGTTATATAAACAAAAACCACATACACTTTTGCTTGCTTCAAAATTTGTTTAACCCAAATCATTTTTTCTATGGCAAGTAAAAATTTGAAATCAATAAAAAACAATATGCTCTATTTAAAGCCCATCGAAATCGTCCAAGGATAAGTACCACAACCGGGACAAGCATCATTCCTCCTCGTCGTCGGGACACAAGAGCAGCAGCAAGGATAAGGATCGCAAACGTTCGCGGGACGACAGCCGCGACAATGGTCACAAATCAAAGAAGTCGCGTCATTAGGAGGATCTTGCCTAATTCATCGAATCGGATATATATATTTTTAAATCTTCCTGTTATCATTGTCAGTCTGTTATGAGGTCCCCCACAATCCATTCACCTTTTTCACACTTTGAAAGTTGTATTACAAACTATATATAATACGCGATTATACATTTATGTAATAAACTAAGATATAAGAACTACATCAGCGGCTGCTACTTGTTCCAGCTGCCGAGAAGGTGACGATAGGCGTGTACTACATCTTCATCCTCGCTGTCATGACGCCGTCGCCGCCGGCTTCCACCTCTTTGTGGCTGCTGCTCCTGCTGATGATGATGCGAATGAGCGCGTGGACTTCCTGCGGCGGCTGCAACGCTTCCCCGCCTCTTGTGAGCATCGAACATGTTGCGAGTTTTGTTGATCGGATAACGCATCTTATTCTTTAGCCAGGTGGTGAAGGCCCGCTCGTTGTCCTGCATCTTCTTAAGCTCCTGCTCGTTGCGACTGATGGTCTGCTCCATGGAAAAGCGCTGCTTGCGTCGCATCTGCTGCTCCCGCCGCTGCAGCTGCTGGGCACTCAGTCCGTACTCGGACATGTAGCCCGTGTACCGGGGCAGCTTTCCCTGCAGCGAATGACGGTGCTCACAGCAGATCTTGTAGTTCATCCGGATAGAAGGAGAGGTCGTCGAGGCGGTAGTGGATGATGGTGGAGGCGTGGGCTTAGATCGACGTCGAAAACTAAAACTCCGAGACGTGAAAAAGGACTTTGACGTTGCCTTGGGGCATTCGGAGCAGGATTGCTGCTTAGCTAGCCCGGTCAAATCCTCCTGCTCTTCCTTCTTGTAGTAAATGCTCTGCTCGTTGAGCTCAAAGTCATCGGGTATATAGCTGGCCACAATTATGGACAGATCATCCTCTTCATCGACTTCGGCTGTTGCAGCTACTGGCAGCGGCGGTAAAGAAGGTGCTTCATCTTGGACTCCAACCCCCGTTAACCTGTCTATTGTGGCCTGCTCCTTAGGATCCAACGTCTTGTAGAGATTCTTGTACGCATCGCGAAGCTTCTGGCGGGCCTCGTTTAGGGTGCGCTCCTCCTCTTCGCAGTCGGACTCGGTCAGCAGATTGGTGAGACTCTTCTGGTCGGAATCATCTTGGTCAAAGTTGGAGATCTGTCTTACTTGGAACGGTGCGGCAACGGAAACATCTTTTATGGGTGAGTCATCATCCAGATCTGCTTCATCCACGCCAGAGAAATCGTCTTCATCTTCCTCCTCGATAGCCAGTGCCTCCTGGACGGCAGGCTGGGGAGAAACCTCAGTCAAGTCCAGGATTTCCTCGCAGATCTCCTCCTCAACGTCTTCCTCCACCGGTGGAGCAGGGGTCTCCTGAACAATTTTTGAGGTCTCTGGAGCTGTAATAGTCTCCTCTTCAGCAATGGTCTTCAGCTTGAGCTGTGTCAACTGCTGCAGAAGCTCATCCGGCGGACTGGGACTCTGGTCCTTCCCCGGCGGGACCCCTGTTGGTTCGTAATCCTCTAGATTTAGGGCGAACTTCACCTTGGTCACCTTGCCATTGCCGTTGACACCAGCACCCGCACCATCTTCCTCCAGCGCGAAGAGCTCCTTGTTGGCCTCCTTAATCCTGTCCACAATGTTGTACTCGTTGACCGGCTTCAGGACTGCGGAATAATCCATGAGTAAGGACATGCTGCTTCTGTCAACTTAGAGGGATCCACTTACAATAGACCTCGGCGTCCTCTCCGTCCGACTCCGGATCACGTTCGCCCATCTCTGCCAGCTGTGGGCACATCGATTGTCTTCGAGTGCCGTGATATTTTTAGACCTACGCGTTTTGCGCTGCGATTTACGACGATTCACTAAAGGGATATGCCAAAACTTTCCATTTCGTGTTAGGCAGCACTCCCGCCCGCGCCTATCCAAGTCTAATGAACTTGGACGGGGATGTGTACTCCAGACATTAGCAGCGGCTCCTCTGGGCCTCCTCTGCACTCCAAACCACTCCCTACTGCGGTTATGGCTTTGCCATCCATGGTTTCAATGGCGCCCGTTGCCAGGCCACTCAGATGTCCCGTGTTTGATCGATGCCCGGTTGACAAATTATCTATCTCACAGGTGAAGTCGGAGGCGTGGACAGTGATGGTTTCGTTGAAGGGGGAAACTTTGCCCATGTTATTTTGTTTTAAAAAAGGCTTCAAACTTTAGAAATCTCCGATATATTAATATATAATAATATTCTCTTAAGTTATTTTAAAACGAGTATTACTAAATTGAATATGCCTGTATCAATCTAAAAAACAAGAAAGGAAGCTTACTTCGGAAAGCCAAAGTTTATATACAGTTACGATTTGGAAACAGATCATAACAGATGACAATTTGTTCGACAAATCAAAATTTAAAAAACGCATAACTAAGCAAAAAAAGCATTAATTTTAATTCGGAAAGCAGTTCTATGCTAGTTTTTAGTAGGTTAATAAATCTGCATACTCAGTTAAAAACTTAAAAAAATTTAATTTTTGGCCAATTTTTGAAAATTTTAATGATGTAACCCCTTTCCTTTTTTTGAAAAAATGGCAAATTTTTGAAAAATTTTGTTTTTGTTCGGAGACGGCTAGTTCGACTCTCCTTTTGATGCTGATCAAGAATATATATGATTTATAGGGTCGGAAATGACTCCTTCACTGCGTTTCAAGCTTCTGAATAAAAGTATAATACCATTTTTTTAATAGATTTTTCGATATTTTTATATGAGAATTTTTTCGACAAATCAAGATTTGAAAATCTCATAACTAAGCCAAAAAAGCATTAATTTTAATTCGGAAAGCAGTTCTATGCTAGTTTTTAGTAGGTTAATAAATCTGCATACTCAGTTAAAAACTTAAAAAAATTCAATTTTTGGCCAATTTTTGAAAATTTTAATGATGTAACCCCTTTCCTTTTTTTGAAAAAATGGCAAATTTTTGAAAAATTTTGTTTTTGTTCGGAGACGGCTAGATCGACTCGCCTTTTGATGCTGATCAAGAATATATATGATTTATAGGGTCGGAAATGACTCCTTCACTGCGTTTCAAGCTTCTGAATAAAAGTATAATACCATTTTTTTAATAGATTTTTCGATATTTTTATATGAGAATTTTTTCGACAAATCAAGATTTGAAAATCTCATAACTAAGCCAAAAAAGCATTAATTTTAATTCGGAAAGCAGTTCTATGCTAGTTTTTAGTAGGTTAATAAATCTGCATACTCAGTTAAAAACTTAAAAAAATTTAATTTTTGGCCAATTTTTGAAAATTTTAATGATGTAACCCCTTTCCTTTTTTTGAAAAAATGGCAAATTTTTGAAAAATTTCGTTTTTGTTCGGAGACGGCTAGATCGACTCGCCTTTTGATGGTGATGAAGAATATATATGATTTATAGGGTCGGAAATGACTCCTTCACTGCGTTTCAAGCTTCTGAATAAAAGTATAATACCATTTTTTGAGTAGATTTTTCGATATTTTTATATGAGAATTTTTTCGACAAATCAAGATTTGAAAATCTCATAACTAAGCCAAAAAAGCATTAATTTTAATTCGGAAAGCAGTTCTATGCTAGTTTTTAGTAGGTTAATAAATCTGCATACTCAGTTAAAAACTTAAAAAAATTCAATTTTTGGCCAATTTTTGAAAATTTTAATGATGTAACCCCTTTCCTTTTTTTGAAAAAATGGCAAATTTTTGAAAAATTTTGTTTTTGTTCGGAGTCGGCTAGATCGACTCGCCTTTTGATGCTGATCAAGAATATATATGATTTATAGGGTCGGAAATGACTCCTTCACTGCGTTTCAAGCTTCGGAATAAAAGTATAATACCATTTTTTGAGTAGATTTTTCGATATTTTTATATGAGAATTTTTTCGACAAATCAAGATTTGAAAATCTCATAACTAAGCCAAAAAAGCATTAATTTTAATTCGGAAAGCAGTTCTATGCTAGTTTTTAGTAGGTTAATAAATCTGCATACTCAGTTAAAAACTTAAAAAAATTCAATTTTTGGCCAATTTTTGAAAATTTTAATGATGTAACCCCTTTCCTTTTTTTGAAAAAATGGCAAATTTTTGAAAAATTTTGTTTTTGTTCGGAGTCGGCTAGATCGACTCGCCTTTTGATGCTGATCAAGAATATATATGATTTATAGGGTCGGAAATGACTCCTTCACTGCGTTTCAAGCTTCTGAATAAGAGTATAATACCATTTTTTGAGTAGATTTTTCGATATTTTTATATGAGAATTTTTTTGACAAATCAAGATTTGAAAATCTCATAACTAAGCCAAAAAAGCATTAATTTTAATTCGGAAAGCAGTTCTATGCTAGTTTTTAGTAGGTTAATAAATCTGCATACTCAGTTAAAAACTTAAAAAAATTCAATTTTTGGCCAATTTTTGAAAATTTTAATGATGTAACCCCTTTCCTTTTTTTGAAAAAATGGCAAATTTTTGAAAAATTTTGTTTTTGTTCGGAGACGGCTAGATCGACTCGCCTTTTGATGCTGATCAAGAATATATATGATTTATAGGGTCGGAAATGACTCCTTCACTGCGTTTCAAGCTTCTGAATAAAAGTATAATACCATTTTTTTAATAGATTTTTCGATATTTTTATATGAGAATTTTTTCGACAAATCAAGATTTGAAAATCTCATAACTAAGCCAAAAAAGCATTAATTTTAATTCGGAAAGCAGTTCTATGCTAGTTTTTAGTAGGTTAATAAATCTGCATACTCAGTTAAAAACTTAAAAAAATTCAATTTTTGGCCAATTTTTGAAAATTTTAATGATGTAACAACCCCTTTCCTTTTTTTGAAAAAATGGCAAATTTTTGAAAAATTTTGTTTTTGTTCGGAGACGGCTAGATCGACTCGCCTTTTGATGCTGATCAAGAATATATATGATTTATAGGGTCGGAAATGACTCCTTCACTGCGTTTCAAGCTTCTGAATAAAAGTATAATACCATTTTTTTAATAGATTTTTCGATATTTTTATATGAGAATTTTTTCGACAAATCAAGATTTGAAAATCTCATAACTAAGCCAAAAAAGCATTAATTTTAATTCGGAAAGCAGTTCTATGCTAGTTTTTAGTAGGTTAATAAATCTGCGTACTCAGTTAAAAACTTAAAAAAATTCAATTTTTGGCCAATTTTTGAAAATTTTAATGATGTAACCCCTTTCCTTTTTTTGAAAAAATGGCAAATTTTTGAAAAATTTTGTTTTTGTTCGGAGTCGGCTAGATCGACTCTCCTTTTGATGCTGATCAAGAATATATATGATTTATAGGGTCGGAAATGACTCCTTCACTGCGTTTCAAGCTTCTGAATAAAAGTATAATACCATTTTTTTAATAGATTTTTCGATATTTTTATATGAGAATTTTTTCGACAAATCAAGATTTGAAAATCTCATAACTAAGCAAAAAAAGCATTAATTTTAATTCGGAAAGCAGTTCTATGCTAGTTTTTAGTAGGTTAATAAATCTGCATACTCAGTTAAAAACTTAAAAAAATTCAATTTTTGGCCAATTTTTGAAAATTTTATTGATGTAACCCCTTTCCTTTTTTTGAAAAAATGGCAAATTTTTGAAAAATTTTGTTTTTGTTCGGAGACGGCTAGATCGACTCGCCTTTTGATGCTGATCAAGAATATATATGATTTATACGGTCGGAAATGACTCCTTCACTGCGTTTCAAGCTTCGGAATAAAAGTATAATACCATTTTTTGAGTAGATTTTTCGATATTTTTATATGAGAATTTTTTCGACAAATCAAGATTTGAAAATCTCATAACTAAGCAAAAAAAGCATTAACTTTAATTCGGAAAGCAGTTCTATGCTAGTTTTTAGTAGGTTAATAAATCTGCATACTCAGTTAAAAACTTAAAAAAATTCAATTTTTGGCCAATTTTTGAAAATTTTATTGATGTAACCCCTTTCCTTTTTTTGAAAAAAATGGCAAATTTTTGAAAAATTTTGTTTTTGTTCGGAGACGGCTAGATCGACTCGCCTTTTGATGCTGATCAAGAATATATATGATTTATAGGGTCGGAAATGACTCCTTCACTGCGTTTCAAGCTTCGGAATAAAAGTATAATACCATTTTTTGAGTAGATTTTTCGATATTTTTATATGAGAATTTTTTCGACAAATCAAGATTTGAAAATCTCATAACTAAGCAAAAAAAGCATTAATTTTAATTCGGAAAGCAGTTCTATGCTAGTTTTTAGTAGGTTAATAAATCTGCATACTCAGTTAAAAACTTAAAAAAATTCAATTTTTGGCCAATTTTTGAAAATTTTATTGATGTAACCCCTTTCCTTTTTTTGAAAAAATGGCAAATTTTTGAAAAATTTTGTTTTTGTTCGGAGACGGCTAGATCGACTCGCCTTTTGATGCTGATCAAGAATATATATGATTTATAGGGTCGGAAATGACTCCTTCACTGCGTTTCAAGCTTCGGAATAAAAGTATAATACCATTTTTTGAGTAGATTTTTCGATATTTTTATATGAGAATTTTTTCGACAAATCAAGATTTGAAAATCTCATAACTAAGCAAAAAAAGCATTAACTTTAATTCGGAAAGCAGTTCTATGCTAGTTTTTAGTAGGTTAATAAATCTGCATACTCAGTTAAAAACTTAAAAAAATTCAATTTTTGGCCAATTTTTGAAAATTTTATTGATGTAACCCCTTTCCTTTTTTTGAAAAAATGGCAAATTTTTGAAAAATTTTGTTTTTGTTCGGAGACGGCTAGATCGACTCGCCTTTTGATGCTGATCAAGAATATATATGATTTATAGGGTCGGAAATGACTCCTTCACTGCGTTTCAAGCTTCGGAATAAAAGTATAATACCATTTTTTGAGTAGATTTTTCGATATTTTTATATGAGAATTTTTTCGACAAATCAAGATTTGAAAATCTCATAACTAAGCAAAAAAAGCATTAATTTTAATTCGGAAAGCAGTTCTATGCTAGTTTTTAGTAGGTTAATAAATCTGCATACTCAGTTAAAAACTTAAAAAAATTCAATTTTTGGCCAATTTTTGAAAATTTTAATGATGTAACCCCTTTCCTTTTTTTGAAAAAATGGCAAATTTTTGAAAAATTTTGTTTTTGTTCGGAGTCGGCTAGATCGACTCTCCTTTTGATGCTGATCAAGAATATATATGATTTATAGGGTCGGAAATGACTCCTTCACTGCGTTTCAAGCTTCTGAATAAAAGTATAATACCATTTTTTTAATAGATTTTTCGATATTTTTATATGAGAATTTTTTCGACAAATCAAGATTTGAAAATCTCATAACTAAGCCAAAAAAGCATTAATTTTAATTCGGAAAGCAGTTCTATGATAGTTTTTAGTAGGTTAATAAATCTGCATACTCAGTTAAAAACTTAAAAAAATTCAATTTTTGGCCAATTTTTGAAAATTTTAATGATGTAACCCCTTTCCTTTTTTTGAAAAAATGGCAAATTTTTGAAAAATTTTGTTTTTGTTCGGAGACGGCTAGATCGACTCGCCTTTTGATGCTGATCAAGAATATATATGATTTATACGGTCGGAAATGACTCCTTCACTGCGTTTCAAGCTTCGGAATAAAAGTATAATACCATTTTTTGAGTAGATTTTTCGATATTTTTATATGAGAATTTTTTCGACAAATCAAGATTTGAAAATCTCATAACTAAGCAAAAAAAGCATTAACTTTAATTCGGAAAGCAGTTCTATGCTAGTTTTTAGTAGGTTAATAAATCTGCATACTCAGTTAAAAACTTAAAAAAATTCAATTTTTGGCCAATTTTTGAAAATTTTAATGATGTAACCCCTTTCCTTTTTTTGAAAAAAATGGCAAATTTTTGAAAAATTTTGTTTTTGTTCGGAGACGGCTAGATCGACTCGCCTTTTGATGCTGATCAAGAATATATATGATTTATAGGGTCGGAAATGACTCCTTCACTGCGTTTCAAGCTTCGGAATAAAAGTATAATACCATTTTTTGAGTAGATTTTTCGATATTTTTATATGAGAATTTTTTCGACAAATCAAGATTTGAAAATCTCATAACTAAGCAAAAAAAGCATTAATTTTAATTCGGAAAGCAGTTCTATGCTAGTTTTTAGTAGGTTAATAAATCTGCATACTCAGTTAAAAACTTAAAAAAATTCAATTTTTGGCCAATTTTTGAAAATTTTAATGATGTAACCCCTTTCCTTTTTTTGAAAAAATGGCAAATTTTTGAAAAATTTTGTTTTTGTTCGGAGACGGCTAGATCGACTCGCCTTTTGATGCTGATCAAGAATATATATGATTTATAGGGTCGGAAATGACTCCTTCACTGCGTTTCAAGCTTCGGAATAAAAGTATAATACCATTTTTTGAGTAGATTTTTCGATATTTTTATATGAGAATTTTTTCGACAAATCAAGATTTGAAAATCTCATAACTAAGCAAAAAAAGCATTAACTTTAATTCGGAAAGCAGTTCTATGCTAGTTTTTAGTAGGTTAATAAATCTGCATACTCAGTTAAAAACTTAAAAAAATTCAATTTTTGGCCAATTTTTGAAAATTTTATTGATGTAACCCCTTTCCTTTTTTTGAAAAAATGGCAAATTTTTGAAAAATTTTGTTTTTGTTCGGAGACGGCTAGATCGACTCGCCTTTTGATGCTGATCAAGAATATATATGATTTATAGGGTCGGAAATGACTCCTTCACTGCGTTTCAAGCTTCGGAATAAAAGTATAATACCATTTTTTGAGTAGATTTTTCGATATTTTTATATGAGAATTTTTTCGACAAATCAAGATTTGAAAATCTCATAACTAAGCAAAAAAAGCATTAATTTTAATTCGGAAAGCAGTTCTATGCTAGTTTTTAGTAGGTTAATAAATCTGCATACTCAGTTAAAAACTTAAAAAAATTCAATTTTTGGCCAATTTTTGAAAATTTTAATGATGTAACCCCTTTCCTTTTTTTGAAAAAATGGCAAATTTTTGAAAAATTTTGTTTTTGTTCGGAGTCGGCTAGATCGACTCTCCTTTTGATGCTGATCAAGAATATATATGATTTATAGGGTCGGAAATGACTCCTTCACTGCGTTTCAAGCTTCTGAATAAAAGTATAATACCATTTTTTTAATAGATTTTTCGATATTTTTATATGAGAATTTTTTCGACAAATCAAGATTTGAAAATCTCATAACTAAGCCAAAAAAGCATTAATTTTAATTCGGAAAGCAGTTCTATGATAGTTTTTAGTAGGTTAATAAATCTGCATACTCAGTTAAAAACTTAAAAAAATTCAATTTTTGGCCAATTTTTGAAAATTTTAATGATGTAACCCCTTTCCTTTTTTTGAAAAAATGGCAAATTTTTGAAAAATTTTGTTTTTGTTCGGAGACGGCTAGATCGACTCGCCTTTTGATGCTGATCAAGAATATATATGATTTATAGGGTCGGAAATGACTCCTTCACTGCGTTTCAAGCTTCTGAATAAAAGTATAATACCATTTTTTTAATAGATTTTTCGATATTTTTATATGAGAATTTTTTCGACAAATCAAGATTTGAAAATCTCATAACTAAGCCAAAAAAGCATTAATTTTAATTCGGAAAGCAGTTCTATGCTAGTTTTTAGTAGGTTAATAAATCTGCATACTCAGTTAAAAACTTAAAAAAATTCAATTTTTGGCCAATTTTTGAAAATTTTAATGATGTAACCCCTTCCTTTTTTTGAAAAAATGGCAAATTTTTGAAAAATTTTGTTTTTGTTCGGAGACGGCTAGATCGACTCGCCTTTTGATGCTGATCAAGAATATATATGATTTATAGGGTCGGAAATGACTCCTTCACTGCGTTTCAAGCTTCTGAATAAAAGTATAATACCATTTTTTTAATAGATTTTTCGATATTTTTATATGAGAATTTTTTCGACAAATCAAGATTTGAAAATCTCATAACTAAGCCAAAAAAGCATTAATTTTAATTCGGAAAGCAGTTCTATGCTAGTTTTTAGTAGGTTAATAAATCTGCATACTCAGTTAAAAACTTAAAAAAATTCAATTTTTGGCCAATTTTTGAAAATTTTAATGATGTAACCCCTTTCCTTTTTTTGAAAAAATGGCAAATTTTTGAAAAATTTTGTTTTTGTTCGGAGTCGGCTAGATCGACTCTCCTTTTGATGCTGATCAAGAATATATATGATTTATAGGGTCGGAAATGACTCCTTCACTGCGTTTCAAGCTTCGGAATAAAAGTATAATACCATTTTTTGAGTAGATTTTTCGATATTTTTATATGAGAATTTTTTCGACAAATCAAGATTTGAAAATCTCATAACTAAGCAAAAAAAGCATTAATTTTAATTCGGAAAGCAGTTCTATGCTAGTTTTTAGTAGGTTAATAAATCTGCATACTCAGTTAAAAACTTAAAAAAATTCAATTTTTGGCCAATTTTTGAAAATTTTAATGATGTAACCCCTTTCCTTTTTTTGAAAAAATGGCAAATTTTTGAAAAATTTTGTTTTTGTTCGGAGTCGGCTAGATCGACTCTCCTTTTGATGCTGATCAAGAATATATATGATTTATAGGGTCGGAAATGACTCCTTCACTGCGTTTCAAGCTTCTGAATAAAAGTATAATACCATTTTTTTAATAGATTTTTCGATATTTTTATATGAGAATTTTTTCGACAAATCAAGATTTGAAAATCTCATAACTAAGCCAAAAAAGCATTAATTTTAATTCGGAAAGCAGTTCTATGATAGTTTTTAGTAGGTTAATAAATCTGCATACTCAGTTAAAAACTTAAAAAAATTCAATTTTTGGCCAATTTTTGAAAATTTTAATGATGTAACCCCTTTCCTTTTTTTGAAAAAATGGCAAATTTTTGAAAAATTTTGTTTTTGTTCGGAGACGGCTAGATCGACTCGCCTTTTGATGCTGATCAAGAATATATATGATTTATAGGGTCGGAAATGACTCCTTCACTGCGTTTCAAGCTTCTGAATAAAAGTATAATACCATTTTTTTAATAGATTTTTCGATATTTTTATATGAGAATTTTTTCGACAAATCAAGATTTGAAAATCTCATAACTAAGCCAAAAAAGCATTAATTTTAATGCGGAAAGCAGTTCTATGCTAGTTTTTAGTAGGTTAATAAATCTGCATACTCAGTTAAAAACTTAAAAAAATTCAATTTTTGGCCAATTTTTGAAAATTTTAATGATGTAACCCCTTTCCTTTTTTTGAAAAAATGGCAAATTTTTGAAAAATTTTGTTTTTGTTCGGAGACGGCTAGATCGACTCGCCTTTTGATGCTGATCAAGAATATATATGATTTATAGGGTCGGAAATGACTCCTTCACTGCGTTTCAAGCTTCTGAATAAAAGTATAATACCATTTTTTTAATAGATTTTTCGATATTTTTATATGAGAATTTTTTCGACAAATCAAGATTTGAAAATCTCATAACTAAGCCAAAAAAGCATTAATTTTAATTCGGAAAGCAGTTCTATGCTAGTTTTTAGTAGGTTAATAAATCTGCATACTCAGTTAAAAACTTAAAAAAATTCAATTTTTGGCCAATTTTTGAAAATTTTAATGATGTAACCCCTTTCCTTTTTTTGAAAAAATGGCAAATTTTTGAAAAATTTTGTTTTTGTTCGGAGTCGGCTAGATCGACTCTCCTTTTGATGCTGATCAAGAATATATATGATTTATAGGGTCGGAAATGACTCCTTCACTGCGTTTCAAGCTTCTGAATAAAAGTATAATACCATTTTTTTAATAGATTTTTCGATATTTTTATATGAGAATTTTTTCGACAAATCAAGATTTGAAAATCTCATAACTAAGCAAAAAAAGCATTAATTTTAATTCGGAAAGCAGTTCTATGCTAGTTTTTAGTAGGTTAATAAATCTGCATACTCAGTTAAAAACTTAAAAAAATTCAATTTTTGGCCAATTTTTGAAAATTTTATTGATGTAACCCCTTTCCTTTTTTTGAAAAAATGGCAAATTTTTGAAAAATTTTGTTTTTGTTCGGAGACGGCTAGATCGACTCGCCTTTTGATGCTGATCAAGAATATATATGATTTATACGGTCGGAAATGACTCCTTCACTGCGTTTCAAGCTTCGGAATAAAAGTATAATACCATTTTTTGAGTAGATTTTTCGATATTTTTATATGAGAATTTTTTCGACAAATCAAGATTTGAAAATCTCATAACTAAGCAAAAAAAGCATTAACTTTAATTCGGAAAGCAGTTCTATGCTAGTTTTTAGTAGGTTAATAAATCTGCATACTCAGTTAAAAACTTAAAAAAATTCAATTTTTGGCCAATTTTTGAAAATTTTATTGATGTAACCCCTTTCCTTTTTTTGAAAAAATGGCAAATTTTTGAAAAATTTTGTTTTTGTTCGGAGACGGCTAGATCGACTCGCCTTTTGATGCTGATCAAGAATATATATGATTTATAGGGTCGGAAATGACTCCTTCACTGCGTTTCAAGCTTCGGAATAAAAGTATAATACCATTTTTTGAGTAGATTTTTCGATATTTTTATATGAGAATTTTTTCGACAAATCAAGATTTGAAAATCTCATAACTAAGCAAAAAAAGCATTAATTTTAATTCGGAAAGCAGTTCTATGCTAGTTTTTAGTAGGTTAATAAATCTGCATACTCAGTTAAAAACTTAAAAAAATTCAATTTTTGGCCAATTTTTGAAAATTTTATTGATGTAACCCCTTTCCTTTTTTTGAAAAAATGGCAAATTTTTGAAAAATTTTGTTTTTGTTCGGAGACGGCTAGATCGACTCGCCTTTTGATGCTGATCAAGAATATATATGATTTATAGGGTCGGAAATGACTCCTTCACTGCGTTTCAAGCTTCGGAATAAAAGTATAATACCATTTTTTGAGTAGATTTTTCGATATTTTTATATGAGAATTTTTTCGACAAATCAAGATTTGAAAATCTCATAACTAAGCAAAAAAAGCATTAACTTTAATTCGGAAAGCAGTTCTATGCTAGTTTTTAGTAGGTTAATAAATCTGCATACTCAGTTAAAAACTTAAAAAAATTCAATTTTTGGCCAATTTTTGAAAATTTTATTGATGTAACCCCTTTCCTTTTTTTGAAAAAATGGCAAATTTTTGAAAAATTTTGTTTTTGTTCGGAGACGGCTAGATCGACTCGCCTTTTGATGCTGATCAAGAATATATATGATTTATAGGGTCGGAAATGACTCCTTCACTGCGTTTCAAGCTTCGGAATAAAAGTATAATACCATTTTTTGAGTAGATTTTTCGATATTTTTATATGAGAATTTTTTCGACAAATCAAGATTTGAAAATCTCATAACTAAGCAAAAAAAGCATTAATTTTAATTCGGAAAGCAGTTCTATGCTAGTTTTTAGTAGGTTAATAAATCTGCATACTCAGTTAAAAACTTAAAAAAATTCAATTTTTGGCCAATTTTTGAAAATTTTAATGATGTAACCCCTTTCCTTTTTTTGAAAAAATGGCAAATTTTTGAAAAATTTTGTTTTTGTTCGGAGACGGCTAGATCGACTCGCCTTTTGATGCTGATCAAGAATATATATGATTTATAGGGTCGGAAATGACTCCTTCACTGCGTTTCAAGCTTCGGAATAAAAGTATAATACCATTTTTTGAGTAGATTTTTCGATATTTTTATATGAGAATTTTTTCGACAAATCAAGATTTGAAAATCTCATAACTAAGCCAAAAAAGCATTAATTTTAATTCGGAAAGCAGTTCTATGCTAGTTTTTAGTAGGTTAATAAATCTGCATACTCAGTTAAAAACTTAAAAAAATTCAATTTTTGGCCAATTTTTGAAAATTTTAATGATGTAACCCCTTTCCTTTTTTTGAAAAAATGGCAAATTTTTGAAAAATTTTGTTTTTGTTCGGAGTCGGCTAGATCGACTCTCCTTTTGATGCTGATCAAGAATATATATGATTTATAGGGTCGGAAATGACTCCTTCACTGCGTTTCAAGCTTCTGAATAAAAGTATAATACCATTTTTTTAATAGATTTTTCGATATTTTTATATGAGAATTTTTTCGACAAATCAAGATTTGAAAATCTCATAACTAAGCCAAAAAAGCATTAATTTTAATTCGGAAAGCAGTTCTATGATAGTTTTTAGTAGGTTAATAAATCTGCATACTCAGTTAAAAACTTAAAAAAATTCAATTTTTGGCCAATTTTTGAAAATTTTAATGATGTAACCCCTTTCCTTTTTTTGAAAAAATGACAAATTTTTGAAAAATTTCGTTTTTGTTCGGAGACGGCTAGATCGACTCGCCTTTTGATGGTGATGAAGAATATATATGATTTATAGGGTCGGAAATGACTCCTTCACTGCGTTTCAAGCTTCTGAATAAAAGTGTAATACTATTTTTTGAGTAGATTTTTCGATATTTTTATATGAGAATTTTTTCGACAAATCAAGATTTGAAAATCTCATAACTAATCCAAAAAAGCATTAATTTTAATTCGGAAAGCAGTTCTATGCTAGTTTTTAGTAGGTTAATAAATCTGCATACTCAGTTTAAAACTTAAAAAAATGCAATTTTTGGCCAATTTTTGAAAATTTTAATGATGTAACCCCTTTCCTTTTTTTGAAAAAATTGCAAATTTTTGAAAAATTTCGTTTTTGTTCGGAGACGGCTAGATCGACTCGCCTTTTGATGCTGATCAAGAATATATATGATTTATAGGGTCGGAAATGACTCCTTCACTGCGTTTCAAGCTTCTGAATAAAAGTATAATTCCATTTTTTGAGTAGATTTTTCGATATTTTTATATGAGAATTTTTTCGACAAATCAAGATTTGAAAATCTCATAACTAAGCCAAAAAAGCATTAATTTTAATTCGGAAAGCAGTTCTATGCTAGTTTTTAGTAGGTTAATAAATCTGCATACTCAGTTAAAAACTTAAAAAAATTCAATTTTTGGCCAATTTTTGAAAATTTTAATGATGTAACCCCTTTCCTTTTTTTGAAAAAATGGCAAATTTTTGAAAAATTTTGTTTTTGTTCGGAGTCGGCTAGATCGACTCTCCTTTTGATGCTGATCAAGAATATATATGATTTATAGGGTCGGAAATGACTCCTTCACTGCGTTTCAAGCTTCTGAATAAAAGTATAATACCATTTTTTTAATAGATTTTTCGATATTTTTATATGAGAATTTTTTCGACAAATCAAGATTTGAAAATCTCATAACTAAGCCAAAAAAGCATTAATTTTAATTCGGAAAGCAGTTCTATGCTAGTTTTTAGTAGGTTAATAAATCTGCATACTCAGTTAAAAACTTAAAAAAATTCAATTTTTGGCCAACTTTTGAAAATTTTAATGATGTAACCCCTTTCCTTTTTTTGAAAAAATGGCAAATTTTTGAAAAATTTTGTTTTTGTTCGGAGTCGGCTAGATCGACTCTCCTTTTGATGCTGATCAAGAATATATATGATTTATAGGGTCGGAAATGACTCCTTCACTGCGTTTCAAGCTTCTGAATAAAAGTATAATACCATTTTTTTAATAGATTTTTCGATATTTTTATATGAGAATTTTTTCGACAAATCAAGATTTGAAAATCTCATAACTAAGCCAAAAAAGCATTAATTTTAATTCGGAAAGCAGTTCTATGCTAGTTTTTAGTAGGTTAATAAATCTGCATACTCAGTTAAAAACTTAAAAAAATTCAATTTTTGGCCAATTTTTGAAAATTTTATTGATGTAACCCCTTTCCTTTTTTTGAAAAAATGGCAAATTTTTGAAAAATTTTGTTTTTGTTCGGAGTCGGCTAGATCGACTCTCCTTTTGATGCTGATCAAGAATATATATGATTTATAGGGTCGGAAATGACTCCTTCACTGCGTTTCAAGCTTCTGAATAAAAGTATAATACCATTTTTTTAATAGATTTTTCGATATTTTTATATGAGAATTTTTTCGACAAATCAAGATTTGAAAATCTCATAACTAAGCCAAAAAAGCATTAATTTTAATTCGGAAAGCAGTTCTATGCTAGTTTTTAGTAGGTTAATAAATCTGCATACTCAGTTTAAAACTTAAAAAAATTCAATTTTTGGCCAATTTTTGAAAATTTTAATGAAAAAATGGCAAATTTTTGAAAAATTTTGTTTTTGTTCGGAGACGGCTAGATCGACTCGCCTTTTGATGCTGATCAAGAATATATATGATTTATAGGGTCGGAAATGACTCCTTCACTGCGTTTCAAGCTTCTGACTAAAATTATAATACCCTGTAATGGTATAAAAATGAACTTTTGTACCTTCCAAATATAGATGAAAAAGGTACACTCTTTTTACTTTGTGCAGGTACAAACCTCCAAAGGATTTCCCACCTCCCCTTGGCGTGGAGTTGGCACAAAAAAAACTTTTCTTGGCGATTAATTTCCATGCACTTTATTCCATTTCCACACTTACTTCGCTAAGCACATTTAAAGCTTAATCCTGTCGAATCGATTCGAGTCGAGTGGAGTCTCCGAGGCAACAATTATTCAAATTCAATTCAAAATAAGTTCAAAGCTACAAAAATAATCGATTCGGGAGGCGCACAACACCAATATAATTAAACCTATTTAGCCATCGTTAACTTCGTATATTGAGCAAGTATGTATGTATGTATCTATCCTATTCCAATGCCGATTTGATTGTTTCTAACATTTCATTTCATCTCATTTGCATCGCCATTAGACCCGAAGGCAACCGAATCCATTTAACCTACCGGAGGAGTGGTTGGGAGCTGGGCTGGCCCACAGTGCGTTCCGTAACTGATTCCTGGGCAAAGGTCAAGAGTGCCTCTGTTGCTGGGAGGTTAACAGAAATGAAATAGAGTATGGTCAGCCTTCTGACTGAAACGTTATTGCAAACGACCCATAAACGATTATAATAATGGTATTATTGTAGGACATAAACAAATAATTAGAGAAATTATTCGACATTAAATGTCGATGTTATTACTTAAGATTCCACAACAAATTCAAAATTTAAAAATACATATATTATATATTTCCCATTTCTCAGTTTTAAGAAACGCACTGTGGCTCTTACAAGGTTGAACCTGAACCTGATAATGATGGAGATTCTGATACAATTCGATGGGCATGCCGCAAAACGAAAGATAAAACTTATCGCTGGGTTATTTTAGCTGCGTAAAGAAATTATATCAATTCCCAGTGCTAAAAAAAAATAATATAAATCACGTTCATAAAAAACTGGTAAAATATTCACTTTTTATCATATCAACATAAGATACTGCCAAAAGCATTTAAAATTCAGGAAAAAATAAAAACGAATGGAAATATTCAATAATAATATTTTTAATTCGAATAAAAACCAACAAAATCAATCGGAAAATACATACAAAAGTCACAAAATTAAGGCTACGTATTACGAAATTAGGAGTGTGTGTAAATTTCGGATAATTAAAGTCCTGTATTAGCCATAAATCGGGATTTATGTGTGTTTTATGTAAATTTATTGTTTTAGTTTTTTGTTTTCTTTTTTTTTTCATTTAATACAACCATATTCAGCATTTCTTAAAAAAGAAATTATACAAACACTAAAAACTAAACGGCAGATGAGGTGTGTAAGAAATATGCGATGACTGTGTGAGATGTAATTTCATTAGAGGACGGTTTGGGTTCGGGTTTGGGGGTTAGGTCAGCGGAAAAGAGACGCATCATCACTATCAATAGCTACAAAAAGAACGTATTGCAATATCGGCGCATCGTCTTACATCACTAAGTAGCTTGGTATTATCGAGAGTTCTCTCGTTACAATCGATTAGGTTTAACAATATATAATCATAGTCTATTTCTAGTTTTCTTGTTTAAGGCGCATCCATGGACAGACGCTCACTAATCATATACATAGATTCGTGGGTGTTACTTTTTTTGAGTTGGTTTTGAAAATCGTAAAACATTTTCGTTTCGTTTTTTGGTGCAATTAAATTTCAATAAATTACAATTACCATTTATATTTAGTATATATACGTATGTCATAACTCTAGGCGCTCCCTCAACATGTTAGCATCATATACAAAGTCTTTCGTTTGTTTTTCTTCTCTCTATTTCGTTTAAATAAATTTCGAGTACGTACGTATGAATCTTTTGCACTTACCGAAGGTGTATAAAAGAAAATATTGTAAAATATATATAGATATATAATCGTATGTATAAATATATATATTGCTAAATTTCGATTCGGTTATAAGGGAGAGGGGGCTGGCATTTGTCTAAACGAAATTTCTTGTTGCTAAACACAAAAAGTACGTTACACAAAAACCGAGTTTCGAGTTTCGGGGTTAATTACGTTTACAAATAGAAAATACGTTGTTTATACAACAAATTTATATAAACAAACATATATAGATTATATTAATAGACAGGACGAGGTATCTCTCCCTCCTTCCTGCCTCGCAATCTTTCTCTATCCCTCGTCTGCTTTCCAGCTCAACCAGTGAACTCGGCAGCAGCTGTACGTTTATGTGAAGAGCGGCAGGTGATAAAAGTCAAACCCTCGATATCCTTTGGCCGCCAGCCAAATGTAGACGACGTGATAGGCGCCGGGTATAAAGCAGATAAGTCCTGCAACGAAGAACACCACTCCCTGCGACGTATTCTGTGGATCGGCAATGGCGAACGTGCCCATTACGAACAGGCCGGTGCCCACGACCAAAAGCGTAAACGCGGCAAGCACTGTGCGCCAGTTTTCACGCACCTTTGGGTGTCGCCAGCAGTATGTGTTAGTCTCCTCCGTGGGCAGGTTCCCGTACTCCTGGATGAGTGAATCGCTGTCCCGGGAGGTTGTGTCCTCGGCATACTTGTTGTAGCCCCTGGGGAAAATTAAAAAAATGTAGTTAGTGGTTGAAATATTGGTCACAAGAGAATTAAATTATTTAATGTATAAGAGTGTATAAAAAAGGCAAAGAAGAAGAAGGCTTTTTAGGCATAATAATATGTTTAGGCTTAGTATTTAGTATAACTTATCTTCTGACTGTCACAGTGCGAACGCTCAAGCGAATCGGTATTGATAACTGAAAACACTCAAAACCTTTTGGACTTTAAAAGTCTAATAATTTAGGTCTAAACTGATCTTGCATTAAGCTTTCAACTAAGGAAGTGTAACTACTACTCTATTATAATTTTTTCTGTTTGAGTTTTTTAATGTAACACCCACTTGATACCCACTAGAAATCGATACTCTGTCGAAGGGGCTAGATCAGACAACCTTTGACTATTTTTATGCCTCACAATAGCTCATAATAAGAAGTTTTTCATTAAATACGTAAATTTATATCTAGTACGAATAGTTATTATAATATATATATTTTCATTATCTTATCCCAGCTGGTAACCAACATGCTGCCTTTTCATTGACTATTTCAAAAGCCTTTATATATTTTACCATGGTTTCAAGACGATCTTCCGGATGTTGCCTTAGTAGTGGTATTAAGTAATTCCACGATATAACTAAATATGTACCTTCGTTCCCGTTTCCATTTTCATTTCCAATTCCAATTTAGATAAGATTTAAATCATATAAATGAGATACAAAGAGTTGTGTACGTAGGTCTGGTCCTGTCGAAAAATCAAGTTTTCGAAGTTAGCTTTCCTTTTTCGCAACAATTAACTTTAGGACCGCTTATCGGGCATCGAAACCTCTGAGGAGGGGTTATCGCGGGGTTGGTTTGCCGCCAAAAGCGAGACGCAATCAATTTCGCGTTTACATTTACACATTTCGTTTATATTGGCGGCAGCAGCTGAAGACCGACAAGTGCAAGCCGCCGAGCCGATGAGCTGGTTGGCTGCCGCCCGCCTAACTGGTTCCAGCTGACCGCAGGCGAAGGCCACCTCCTCCGAGAGGCCCTTATGACGAAATTTATGCGCAATGATTTTCACAATTGAATGCCAAATTAGGCTGGGACGTCTGCATTTATAATCCCCATAATTACATCGTCGTTTGTTGTTGCTGCTTCGGCGACACGCCATGCATGGCTAATGGAGGAGCCCCGTCTAAGAAATGGACAAGGCATCCAGCACGCACGCGCCGCTTGGCTAACTTATTCAGGTGCTTCCGGCGGGAATAAGGAAGTGCCAAGAGTGGCGGTGGAGAACGGAGAACTAGGAACCCAGAACAGGCCGTGAATCGCGTAGAACAGCTGTCGGGCTCCATTATAAATAAACATAACAATAACCAGAAACGGAATGAAAATCAGAAACGGGAACAAAGCTACAGACTCCTTGTTTGGCGGACAGCTTGTGAATCACAGAACACTAAATGGAAAATGGTGCCAATAACTGCCCACGCAGGCAGCTCCGATCGAATCGAAGACCAGTTTTTATATATATTTTGTTGGTGTGATGGCCCACTCACTTGGGATCCTGAATGCGAATGGAGACATCTTCGGTGGAGCGACCTTGCTTGCCGCCCCTCATGGGCGTGGATATCACTGTGGAGCCATAGACGCGTATCGCCTCATCCGTCTCCTCCTCGAAGGCGTCGTGTATGGAGAAGCCCCGGGCCCCGTTGTTGTACATGTTTCTAGTGGTTCTTCCGCTGCTGCTACGACTGCTGCTGTTGTTTAATAATAAACGATATTGGGGCTGCGCTGCCAACGTTGGCTGCTCGCCTTCGCCTCGCACTCAGCACTGTGCACTCTTTTTGCGACGGAAATCGGGGAAAGTGCGGCTCCGTTCTAACGCTGGCCAGTCTGCATGGTTGTGCACTTCGAGATCGAGATGTGTTACACTGTTTTTTGCTAACCGTAACCGTTGCAAAAGTGTTTTTCTTTTCACATTAAAAACGCGACACAAAAGACGAACAGCGGAAAGAAGCAGACAATACCAGTGTGACCAGCGTGTGCTACCGTGAGTATGCTGCTGGGTAAATAAATACTAGACAGTTGAATAGCGTTGCCAGATTCCCTTCCAAATTTGAAATTAGGGATCCCGGCATGAAAAAACATCACAAAACTTCGAATCTAGAAAGAGTTCTTGCAAATAATTTTAAAAAGGCAAAAAAATACAATGTTTTAGGATAATCACTTGTACTTCCTTACCAGAACTGAAAGGAAATATTAAAAATATAAATGGTGAGGTATAAAAATCAAAATTATGTATTCGTCCAATTATATAATTAGTGGAGTGCTATTTTACGCAGATTTCGAAGTGCTCGTAATCGTTACGCTTTATGAAATCCTACAATCGCAGCACATAAGCGAGTAATACAGACATTTGACAACCAGCTCATCGTCGCCATCGTTGTCCTTGGAAGAATTGCTTTTGTCCTTGTCATTGTTATTGAAGCTGTACATTTGACCGTCTAGCTGATCTGCCTCAGGCTGCAGGGTCCTCTCGAGGCCCTTCTTTGATGCCTTCTTTTGCTTCTTGTGCATCATCTCGTTGCGGTTGCGCTGCTTCACCATCTCGTCGATCCAATCAAAATCGGTGGCGTTTCCCTGAAAGCTCGGCAGACTGGAAATGCTTTCTATGGAGTTAATATCCTCCTGTTTAAAGATTAATTTAATTAATTTATTTGAAATTATACTATTGATTATTACCTGATTGTTATTATGGTTCCTATATTTAATCTGCTGTGGTGTTTTTTGCTGAGAATGGTCCGGGTCCTGTGCGTCTTGTGTCATCGTGCCTGACCTTCCTTCCGAGCCATTTAGCAACAACTTCGTTTCTCCAGCTGCGGTTCGTTCTTTGTGCAAGTCTTCGGGACCCATAATGTTGGGCTGCAAAAAGAAACACCTCAAATTAATTAAATCTAGTGTGACTCTGTGCACACAACTTACTGAGTCCTCTATCTCAGCGGTAGTAATGACATTCGGCGAAGTCATGGCTCTCGAGGATGGAGTCCACGGTGCAGGTGAGCAAGCGGTTACGACAGTACAGTGTACAGTGGCGGTCTCCGAAACGATGGCCGATAAACCTTCAGTCGACGAACCAGATTCGCTTTTGCCGCTTGGAGCACCCAGTAAGCAAGGGGCCACAAGGCTCAGGGATGGGGGTGCATGGACATTGCCTGCCCCTGCCGAATCTGACAAGCTTCTGAAATTAAGCAATTATATCATCGTCTTTAAAATATTACAAATAAGGAGATACATGGACAATAATGAACGATGCACCTTACATGTAAGTAAGCTCGGACTGTGCCGTGCTGCCGCCCAGAGACCCCATCTCGAATTTCTTTCGAGGTTCCGATTTGGAGATGTGTTTGTTGGTAGCACTAAAGTGGTCCTTGGAATGAGACTTTCGGCCCGATAACCACAATATGCTCATACGAGAGGATTGGCTTTTCTTTGTCGAGTTGGAAGCCATCTGAAAATTGTTGACTTATGTAAAATTTGACATTGAAGTGACACAAAATATACATACATGATGGAAGTGTGTGCGACAGAATGAATGGTGGCTTGGTTAGTATTTGTATATTTTATAATGAGACCTCAAAAATAAATAAACAAATTTAAGCTCGGGCGGATCTGCCGCCTTCACTGCGTTGCTCTAAATATACTAAAAGTATGCCGTCAGAAATCTTCTAACGCCATGCAACTATCTAGTATTTTGATGTCACGTCTCCTCACTGCTGTGAAATGTTGTTTTTCTACGTACCGTACTTAAAACCAATACACAATGTCTTTGTTAAAAAATATTTAACGTTAGCTAAAAACAAATATAGTGCAATTGTCAAAAGAGCTCATAGCGGGCTGCACCTACTATCATGTTTCTGGTGAGATAGTTCCACCTAAAAAGACAATGCCATTTGATAATAGAACTCTGTACCCCTCCAGTTCATCAGCAGGCCCACCCGCACCCTGGGCAACCGGATGCGGGAGGTACGCGAGCGTCTTGGAGAGGATTTCACAGCAAAACTGGATGCACTGCACAGAAACAGCTTACGCACCGGTCTGGTGTCCAAGCAGGAGCTGGAGGAGGCGTTCCGGAAGACGCGCGATGTGGACCACAATCCGAATCGATTGAATCTACTCTGGCTGGTGGGCATAATCTTCTTTATTTTGGTGGCCACGCCGGTCTTTTACGAGACCATCTCATTCTTGCTCGGTGTGCGCTGCTTCTTGCCCAACAACTACCTGGTGTGGGAGGCCACTCGCCCGATCAGTGACTGTGAGTTCTGCAAAGGCGTACGGGCGCCGCTGATATTGACCAATCTCACCAGGGAGGATTTTACCCCGCACGCCTACTCCTCGCTGCCGATCATCGTCAAGAAAGCTGTGGCCCACTGGCCTGCTCAGAAGTATCTCAACTATGCCTACATACGGGATCTCTACGAGAGGGTGCCGGGTGCCATGGAAACGGACTGTCAATTCCTGCACTTCAATTCGGACCTTAAGTCGCTGAGAGATGTGTTTGCACTATCCCCGGAAAGGTCAAATTTAAGTCAAGGAGCTCCCTGGTTTGTGGGCTGGAGTGTCTGCCAGCCGGCGGTGCTGGCGGAGCTCAGGAAGCTGTATCCTCGTCCCCACTTCTTGCCCGTGGATGCCGAGATGCCGCACACGGACTTCATTTTGATGGGCTATGAACAGGGAGCTGTGATGCACGTGAGCTGAGGTGAAACGTTAGTTTGGTTTAGACCTAATCTCTGGTTTTCTCACACCAGCTGGACTACATACCCCGACTGATGTGGCAGGCGCAGCTGAAGGGCAACAAGAGCTGGTTCCTCGCGCCGGCCCCCGAGTGCGATCATCAGTGCCAGCCTTTCTCTTTCTACGTGGAACCGGGCGATGCTGTCCTGGTGGACACACGTCTCTGGTATCATGCCAATACCATTCCCAAAGGTCAGTTCTCGCTGACGGTTCAGTCTGAGTACGGATAAGTGTGTGTGTAATATACTCGTTTACATATTTAGTTTATTTAAGGAACACACATATATATATATTTTTTTTAATGTGTTTAAAATGTTTTTAATTTAAATGTTTAAAATAAATTATATATTTAAATATTTATAATTATAATTATTTTAAACTTATATTAAACTTAAACACTTCCAGATGTCAATACGTTATTTTTGAATTTCAAGAATGTCTTTAAGTAGCTAATCTTAAAAATACCAAAATACTATAAAAAATACCACTCAACAATAGTGTTGTAAAAGCAATCATACTTTCCAGCACTGTCTGGCGCTTTTCTCATTCAAAGAACGAAAGAATTACAAAAATGGAAACTGAACTGGACTTCGGCACCATAGCTTCCAAGTTATACCGGAACTACGGGCAGCACTTAAAGAACCTTAAGGATTGCTGCGTGTCCAAAACGGTGATGAAGCCGCCGGCGTACTTTGAGAATCTGCAGCTGATGCTGGACGAGGAAACGGCTGCCATGACGCCGCCCAACGACCTCGGATCGGTGGCGGAGTACGCTGAGCTCTTCAAGACCCTGGAAGAGTATCCGGCAAATCTTCAAAAGATGCCCAAAAAGCGGGGAGAGTTGCAGCGGGCCAACTCAACGCTCTTGCGCGGTACAGAAGCTTCGACTGCGACTCAGGCGGATCAGTCAACGGCCATAAACACATCTAACATATCGCTGAGCATGACGCGGCTGGAGGAGCAGCCCAGTGCCGTTGAGGTCTACAAGGACTTTAGGGCCTTCCAGCGCAAGCTGGAAAAGATCTATGAAGAGATCGCCGCCCTGGACACCACGGAATCCATTTACAAAAAAAAGCTGGTACAGCTTAATGGCTTTGCCCAGCAGCTGGAGAAGCTTATGCCCACAGGCGGTGATGCTCCGCCGGATGCCTTCTCAGCCGATCAGCAAGAGAAGCTGCTGGCCCTGGCCGCCAATATGGAGCAGCTGAACTATTTGCGCTCCAATAGCCTGCCGCTACCCAATCCCAGCGAGATAATGGCGAACGGAAGTGTGGCGGCGCGTCTAGAAATGTTCGTGGAGGTGCTTACCTATGCCCTAATGCAAATCAGTAGCTACAACATGGCTTTAATTTGATTTAATTATAATAAAATATATTAGAATACAGTAGTGTGAGAATAAGGCCAATAAGAATTGCATTTATTTCCCCTTACCTCGCTTTACATCACATTAGTTCTAAATAAAATGTATTTTAAAATGGATAGCCTATAACCTTCGTGAGAAGGCATCATCAAGGCGAAGCCTCGCCAGCATCCTGTGCCTCCTGCTCCGTCTGGAAGCTTCTCATCTGGTTGACAGTGTCGCAGAGGGCCACAAGCTTCCTAACCGAACTGCCCAGGTGCTCCACGCGGTGTCTGTAGGCCAGGCAGCCGTCCAAGGCGCTACCAGTGTCCTCTCGCTGATCGCTGCTCTGCATCAGCTGACGAAAGTTCTGCAGGATACGGACCACAGCCAGTTCGCACTCTGGCTTGAGATTGTACACCTTTTGAGAGTCCTGCGGCGATGCGTGCTGCGCCAAGGCTTTGTTGTTGGACTCGATGTGCAGCAGGGTGCTGTTCGAGCGCTCCATTATTTCATCTATCTTGCTGATCTGCTTACCCAAGGACCGTCGACGGGCGGCTGTAGTGCGGTTCAGGTGAATTAGATCCAGCAAGTGCCTTGGCTAATGATATTTACCTAATCCCGCCAACATTTCATCGGCAGCGTCGGGCATTTCGAAATTCGAATTATTTTGTTTACGTGAGAAACAATGTGGCCAAAGGCTTGAAGGTTGATATATACCAAGAAATGTCAAAAGAGCCTATTTTTATCGAAATTCAAACTCAAGTAACGGACAAGGAAATTGTTAATCTAATGGTAAATAATTTTAAATAAATAATAATCAACAATTTATAAGTTTCCCATCCAATTTTCCGCAACGAGCACAGCATAATTACAGTTTTTGTTTATTATTGATCAAATTGTATTTGTTTTCTATTTAAGTTTAAGTGTAATCCGTTTCATGGTGTTTGCATTACAGTTACAATTTACTCATACACATCCTCCTTGTCGGCGACGTACTTAATAATGTCGGCAGGTTTCAGCAGCTTCTCGGCATCGGAGTCGGGAATCTCGAATCCAAACTCATCCTCCATGGCCATGATGACCTCCACGTGGTCCAGAGAGTCCAGCCCCAAATCGTTGATGAAGTGCGACTCAACGTTGAGCTGTAATTAAAAGGTATTAGCATGGGTTGTAATATATCTAGGTAAGGATAGGCTTTGTTTAGTTCTTTCGTGGCGGTAACCATTGCACTGGCAAAGGCAATCAAATGTTTTGGCGTTTTTTTTACCTTGCAGGGATCGATCTTGTCGTACAGCTTAAGGACAAGCAAGACTCGCTCGTTGATGAGCTTCAGGGAGAGCGGCGGTTTCGCCGAGTACCTGCGCACCGATTGCGTTTGCCAGCGATTGCGTCTGCACTCCTGGTTGGTTTTGGCCAAAAGAAAAGAACGAAACACAAACCAAGAGTTAGTGACGCCTTGAAGTGGATAGTTTTACCTTGTCGGCTGTGACTTTATCGTAGGCGGAGACAACCTTCAGCACACGACACTTGATGTCCTCGATGGTGCTTTTGGCCGAGTAGCATCGCACACCGAATTGCTGTGAATTACATGGGTTAGTTTACATGTGTACTGTATTTCGACGTAATGCAGCTTGTGATTCATTCATATTTTTAAAGTTTAATAGATTAGATTGAAATTGAATAAGAATAATTTAAAATCGCAGCCCTTTAATATTTGTGTACCCGTGCAGGGTATTTTAATTTCAGTCAAAAGCTTCTAACAATGTGAATGAGTCATTTCCGACCCTATAAATCATATATATTCTTTATCTAAATCACCAGGCGAATCGATCTAGCCATGTCCGAAACAAAAATAAATTTTCAAAATTTTTTAAAAATTTCCAAATTTTATAAGGGGTTACATCGTTAAAATTTTCAAAAATTGGCCAAAAATTGAATTTTTTTTAAGTTTTAAACTGAATATGCAGATTATTATTATTATTAACCTACTAAAAACTAGCATAGAACTGCTTTCCGAATTAAAATTAATGCTTTTTTGGCTTAGCTATGAGATTTTCAAATCTTGATTTTTCGAAAAAATTCTCATATAATCAATTCTTAAAATCTACTCAAAAAATGGTATTATACTCTTATTCAGAAGCTTGAAACGCAGTGAAGGAGTCATTTCCGAACCTATAAATCATATATATTCTTGATCAGCATCAAAAGGCGAGTCAATCTAGCCGTCTCCGGACAAAAACAAAATTTTACAAAAATTTGCCATTTTTTCAACTGCTTTCCGAATTATAATTAATGCTTTTTCGGCTCAGTTATGAGTTTTTCAAATCTTGATTTGTCGAAAAATTGTTCATATAAAAATATCGAAAAATCTACTCAAAAAATGGTATTATACTCTTATTCAGAAGCTTGAAACGCAGTGAAGGAGTCATTTCCGAACCTATAAATCATATATATTCTTGATCAGCATCAAAAGGCGAATCGATCTAGCCGTCTCCGAACAAAAACAAAATTTTTCAAAAATTTCTCATTTTTTCAAAAAAAGGAAAGGGGTTACATCATTAAAATTTTCAAAAATTGGCCAAAAATTGAATTTTTTTAAGTTTTAAACTGAGTATGCAGATTTATTAACCTACTAAAAACTAGCATAGAACTGCTTTCCGAATTAAAATTAATGCATTTTTGGCTTAGTTACGAGTGTTTCAAATCTTGATTTGTCGAAAAAATTCTCATATAAAAATATCGAAAAATCTACTCAAAAAATGGTATTATACTTTTATTCAGAAGCTTGAAACACAGTGAAGGAGTCATTTCCGACCCTATAAATCATATATATTCTTGATCAGCATCAAAAGGCGAGTCGATCTAGCCGTCTCCGGACAAAAACAAAATTTTTCAAAAATTTCTCATTTTTTCAAAAAAAGGAAAGGGGTTACATCATTAAAATTTTCAAAAATTGGCCAAAAATTGAATTTTTTTAAGTTTTAAACTGAGTATGCAGATTTATTAACCTACTAAAAACTAGCATAGAACTGCTTTCCGAATTAAAATTAATGCTTTTTCGGCTCAGTTATGAGTTTTTTAAAGTTTAATTTGACGAAAATACTGTAATATAAAAATATCTATAAATATTGGTTTGAATGGGAAAATTTACATTTGACCAAAACGAGCTCTAAACTAAATTGCCATTTAAATATCATTAAAAACTTGTAAATATTTATATTACAAATCGAAAAACTAAAGTATCAGTGATGAGTTTTGCAATGAAAAATATAATAACTTTTACAAAGAAAGTAACTCAATATTTCAAAAAAATTTAATAATTATGTGTGCAGAGTCAAAGTTATTGAAGTTCGCTATAGAGACATAAGTTTCAGATTACGTTTAGTTAATTTCCACTGTAGTATTATCAAACACACACACATGCAAGCACCGGTCTTGTTTGTATTAGTGCGTGGACCAGGGGAAACAATCATGTTTTATGCCAAACATTATGATGCAATCACTTTGGGCCCGTAGTTAGCCACATGTTGCTATGCTACAGCAGCCTAGGGTTCTTAGAAGCCATCCTAAGCTCCTCTTTGAAGCTATGCAAGTCGCGAAACCCCTCCACTTGCAATGAGGTTAGGTAGCCAAATCTGGAGAGGTTTCACCACAAGGATGGGTTCTGGAAAAAGTGGCTCCTCTTACTTATAAGCACTCACTTGGCTCCACTGGCTGGCTACGGCCGGCACGGCAATCCTGTGCATCATCCTGGCCTGCTGTGACGGGATAAGGGCGGCGGTGGCGATCCTCTTGGGGGCCAAAGTCGCCGCAAGCCGACTGCAGCTGCGGGCGATCTGTGTGAACGACATCTCGGGTCTCCTGCAAGGGAAATGCGGGCAAATTAATCACACGTCTCGTCGGGGAAAGTGCACACAGGAAGTGCACGAGTATTAAATCTTACACAGTTTTTAGATTATGTAAAAGTTCTGGACAGGGTTGTTGAAAATATATGAAGACCTGTGGTGCCAATTTGGAGTTTTTTGAAGGCTAACAGCGGGAAAAACTTGTGAATTGCGGAAATTGTGAAAAGCGGGAACTCTGGTTTTTATCGATAGTTCCCTATATCTGAATGTATGCGATACTTTTCCCACGGAAAAAATGTTGTTAAGTTACGCTCTCTTTCTCCGATCTGTTAATTTCAACATGATTCGACGCCAAACATGAGAATTCTACCCCAAACATACCGATATTTTTTTGTTTACTTCGAATTCCGAAGTTTTTACTTAAAATTGTACATATTACCGAATATGCTGGTAACACTGGTCTCAGCTGATTCATCAGAAGGATTGCGTATCGATAACGATTCTCAGTAATCGAATAGGTGGCATATTTGAAATTTTTAAAATAGTAGATATATGCAAACTTGGCCACGTTTCATGTTTCTCAAAACCCCATTACACAACCAATGAATTAGATATACAAAGTCTCATATATTTATAGATATTTTCTTTTTTATAAACAATATACATTTAGGTGGAACATTAATCATATAAAATCCAAATTACACATTTCGCTTGCGCGGGAGTAACAAAAATACATACAATAAGTACAGTATAAATACACGAATATAACAAAACAAACGTCGTTTAATTTAAAGCCACTTTTTGTTGTAGAAAGTCGTAGTAAATTTTCCTTCTTATTGTCCAGCAATCTAATAATAAAAGAAGTGAAATAAAAAATAATAAAAATGATAAGGGTGATAAGAGGTTTTTCCCTCGGCTAAACAATGACGTCACTTACAACAACAAGGTGGTCCTTATCGCGCACCACGCCCGGCTCCGCGCCCGTTCGAATGTCGATGACTCCTCCTTTGCCCTTGACCACGTTGTGCTCCAGCCTGCAAAACGAGATAAATAAGGTGAGAGGGTAGTTTAAAAAAATAGTTGTGGGAATTAATTTTGTTTAGGAAATCTACTTGATTTAGAAGACCGATTCCCGTTCAGAGTCTAGAGAATACTTACGAATTCCTGTCCACAATGGAGACAATCTGGGCAGTGCCCACAGTGTCGATGATGTAGGTACTGAACTCTATGATCCGCGGAATGATCAGGATAAGGTCGCCCTTGTCCTTCTTCAGCTCAAGCGGTATGCGAATGACCATGAGGTCGTCGTTGTGGTTCGTCAGCGTAAAGTCAATCTTCTCCAGCGGCAGGCGGTGCTTCTGCTTGTACGTCTTGCCGTCCAGGACATAGATGGCCTTGTTGCTCAGCAGGATGAAGCGATCGCGAGACTTGTAGCCATGACGATCGAACTTGGTGCAGAAAGACTGGTACTTCAGTTGCTCGCTGCCAAAAGTGCTGGCCACAAAATCGTTTACTCGCTGAATGTGATCCTTGGGGATGCGATCCTCCTGGAACCAGGTGGACACACTCGACGCATAGTTGTTCTTCTTGTTTTTGAACACCTTCTCGGCGAGCACCTTCAGTTCGAACTGGCGCTTCTGCTGCGGCGTCAGCTTCAGCCGATAGATCCTGGCCAGGTGCAGGCGATGCAGACGGTGCAGATACTCGGAGGCCTCCTGACAGTGGCCAGGTGCATGGGGCCAGCTCTTGTCTAGAACTTTGCTGGGCAGCTCCTTCGCAAGCCGGAGTAGCCACATACGCTTGGCATTGGCAATGAAGTCCTCGTTAAAACCGTTGGGAGCTTCGTTCCGAGTAATAAAGCCCTTGATGAAGGCTCGGATCTTGTCAGCCGCCTCTCTTCGCTGCTTGGCCGCCTGCTGGGCCAACTTGCGGCGACAGTAGCTCTGAAGGACGATCACCTGGGCGCGAAGCTTAAGGTACTTTCTCCTCTGCAGCAGTCCCTTCCAGTGGGCCTGGATTATGGCCGCGATATCGTGCTTCTTGGCCTGGTACGCGTCCTCCGTGTCGAACAGCGTCCTCGGCCAGCGAATGAAGAGCTTTGTCTCGCCCACGCGGTACTTCTCATCATCCCAGCCCAAATCCTTTACCAGCTGCTGCACTCCCGCTTTAGGACCACCCGGACCCTTGTAGTTAGGCCAGGTGGACTTGCTCAGTGACTTGTAGCGCTCCAGGAAGAGCTCGTAGGTGCGGCGGTAGGCAAAGCCAGCCCGCCTCACCCGCAGGTTCTCCATGAGTCCCAAATACTTCACCTGATGCAGCACCAACTGATCGTTGAAGACACCCGGCGTCTGCAGATCGTTGGGCTTGATGCAGCGAATATAGCTCGGCTCCTTGCACATAAGGATGTCCATGAGGTTGTTCAGCGACGCGCGGAACTGGGTGATGGCTGTGTCGGGGCGCTTCAGGCTTCGCAGCTCATGCTCTGGGAAACAGCTCTTCACAATTCCATTACCCGCCTTGCTGAGGGTCTCCTTCAGGTCCCTGAAGAGCAAGTCATTGTTCTTGTCGAGGAAGCCATGGACGCTGTAGGTAACTTCTCCGGCGTAGTGAACCAGCCGGAACTCGTCACGCAGCATGATCTTCTGGATGTGAGTTGGTGCCTTTTCATGGCAAACGTAATGATGGTGCTGGGCCAGTTTATTCGTCAGCTTCTCCAGGAATGTTATGTCCGTGGGCTCGCCAGGGCGCAGGCACTCCTCATCCAGAATAGAGATGATGCCCTTGTGCTTCTCCTCGATCAAATTGCAGATCACCTTGTTGTCGAAGTACTCCACGGGGATCCACTCGATGCCCTCGCGACGGTACTCGTCCTGCTCGGACTTCAGCGTCAACTCGATGAACAACTGTTGCAGCTTCTCGTTGCAGAAGTTGATGCAGAACTGTTCAAAGCTGTTCTTCTGGAAGATCTCGAAGCCATAGATGTCCAGGATACCCATCACGTTGCTCTTGGCACCTCGAGTCTCCTTCGCCTGCAGCGAGATGTTCAGACGCTGCACCAGCCACGAGAAGAGACGATCGTACACGGCCTTGGCCAGGGCATCCCTGGCATAGATGGCCAGCTCTTGGTTCAGCGGTGAGGTCACCACATCACCGCGAGCATCGATGGTGCGATGGGTCAGAGCGGCCTCCAGTTCGCCGGCATTTACGCCCAGGAGCCGGGCAGCGGTCACAACCAGATCACGGCTGTTCACCTTGGCATTGCCTTCTACCTCGCTGAAAGCCACATTGCCCAGGTGCAGGATACTGGCCACAATGCCGAAAATCTCGCGCTGCTCCTCCTTGGTGAAATCAATCACGCTCAGTGCCTGCTGCACCTGTCGGAAGTTGTCCGCATCGTTAATGCTCGACACGCTGCCCTTGAGCTGGAATAAAGGGGATTAAGATGAAGTTTCATTAACAATTCTTTAAAGAATCAATCATAGAAGCTCACCCCATCGGTCAGATAGCTATAGGTATCCAGAGCCCGCTCCAGACGTAGCTCCTGCAGCAGGGTCTCATCAGCACCGGCCAGCAGCTGGTAGAAGATGTGGAAGTTCCTCTCGCCGGCCATCTGGGCTACCACGCGGGACTTCTCCAGGAGGTAGTTCAGGATATTGCCACCAATTGGGGCACCCTTGAAGTCGAACTGGATGTCCATGTACTTGCCAAAGCGAGAGGAGTTGTCGTTGCGATTGGTCTTGGCATTGCCGAAGGCCTCAAGCACGGGATTGCTCTTTAGCAGCTTATCCTTGACGTCCTCGACGGTGGTCTGATTACCTGAGCAGGCGGCAATGAACTGCAGCACCTTCTTGGAGGCCTCGGTCTTACCGGAACCACTCTCGCCCGAGATGAGCACGCACTGGCCACGGTTCTCCTCGATAAGCGAACGGAAGGCATTGTCCGTCACCGCGAAGCTGGAGGGGATTTTGAGGAATAAAATATAATTTATCCAGGAGGGAATGCAAGCTAAGACACTTACACATGTGGAGGCATCTCGTAAAAGTGCTTGTTCTTGTACTCCTTGATGTGGGCATCGGAATAGATAGACAGTTGCTTGTAGGGATTCACCGAGATAAGCACCTGACCAATATAGGTCTGCCGAGGGCAAAGGTTAATTAGGTATTAGCGATTCTAGGGGAGCAAAGTTGAATTATAGTTTAACTTACATAGATCAGATTCTCCTGGAAGCGTTTCTTCAAGTTCCCAATGAAGGCATCCTCGCTCTGGTAGTTCTCCAGCAGCACAAAGTCCTGGACGCCCGCACGATCGCGTTCGTGCAAACCCGTCTCCATGTTGGGCAGACTTGTAAAGCTGAAACGAAATCATATTCCAAGATTTTATATAGAATGTACTTGATTTTGATTTTCTGGTAAGATTCCGCTCTCTATGATTTCCCTGTAATGTCCCCCACTTCCTGGGAAACCTCTCCGCCTTCTCACCTCTCCTATTCAGTAAGCCTTATCATTCACGTACCTAATCTTACAACTAAGCAAAAAGAGTTGCCGTGTTTTAGCCTGCTCTGTTGATTAGAGGACAAGAAACCTCTTGAGAACACATATACCCATTCCATTTTGATAAGATTTACGTAAAGTATAGGCTTGGGAATTTATGAAGAAACAACGCGGCGGAAATGAAAGCTTCAGTCCACAAATATCAACTGAAGTTTGAATGCAATGCAATGACTTCATGCTATGAGACAATATCCAATATTAGTTTTATCACAATCCAAAGCAATCCAAATCTCTTGGTATTTATAGCAATCTAGAAATAATGGTGGGCAGGTGCAATTCAACCTTATCAATGCCATATTTCATTAGGAATCGGAGCAGAGGGGACTGACTTTATAGCTTCCACTGATATGGGGCGGGGTAAATCCATAAAGAGCCCGATTACGCAATGGATTTTGTGGTTCGAAATGCCTCAAATAATACTATAAGCCATCTCAAGGAGTGTGTGTCGGTTTGCACTTTTTCCGTTTTCCTTTGAGCCTCTACCTTGTCATGGTTATTCGATTGTGTCCTTGTTCCAATGGGGCTACGATGATCTTCACTGGGAATCCCTCCTGATCTCTGAACGTTTCACACTCTCTAATCTCTATCTCTGGCAGAGATGTCAGAATTCGCGCATATTCCGCCCGTTGACGGTTCTGATGGCAAACTAACGCGATCCGCTGGCAGGTAAGGTGTTTTAACCATCAATACTTCTCTGCTCTACATATCAATTGGCCTCGTAGCTATTTTTTTATCAACGTTAATATACCTCTAGCTATATGGAGGAGAGCAATGGGTCGCCGCCACTGCCAATCAGTCCTCCGATTAGATAAAGCCTTTCTGCTTTCGCGAAACTAAACGCGGGACTCAGGTTTTGGTCAGCACCATGACAATATCCCAAAGCCAAGAGGCATTCCGGAGCGGAATCCAGTATCTGATATTTTGATTTATATGTATATGAGTCAATCCTGAAGTTATACGTTGTCATCTTCCGTTTTAATTGACTGAGAGTGAATACTATGATTCAGAGCCTTTAAAAGTGATTAAACAATTTTGTCTCGTATTTAATTTAGATAAAATATTGTTGGGGATATATACTGGGAGGAATGAAAAAAATTATGACTCATGTTCCAGCACATTGGAAGCCGTTCCAGATGGATAACATATTTCGCTTAGAAGTTACTCAAGAATCTCTTTAATATTAATACTATTATAATACGAAACTAATACAAGAATGCAAAGTGCATAAATATATACATATAATAGTATCTACATCGTAATTCACTCTTTGTTTTGGACAAGATTTTTGACTAAAATTGCATTTAAATTTTATTCAAAAGACTGCAAAATAGTGAAGGAGTCATTTGCGACCCTATAAATCATATATATTCTTGATCAGCATTAAAAGGCGAGTCGATCTAGCCGTCTCCGGACGAAAACAAAATTTTTCAAAAATTGGCCATTTTTTCAAAAAAAGGAAAGGGGTTACATCATTAAAATTTTCGAAAATTGGCCAAAAATTGAATTGTTTTAAGTTTTAAACTGAGTATGCAGATTTGTTAACCTACTAAAAACTAGCATATAACTGTTTTCCGAATTAAAATTAATGCATTTTTGGCTTAGTTACGAGATTTTCAAATCTTGATTTGTCGAAAAAATTCTCATATAAAAATATTGAAAAATCTACTCAAAAAATTGTATTATACTTTTATTCAGAAGCTTGAAACACAGTGAAGGAGTCATTTCCGACCCTATAAATCATATATATTCTTGATCAGCATCAAAAGGCGAGTCGATCTAGCCGTCTCCGAACAAAAACAAAATTTTTCAAAAATTTGCCATTTTTTCAAAAAAAGGAAAGGGGTTACATCATTAAAATTTTCAAAAATTTGCCAAAAATTGAATTGTTTTAAGTTTTAAACTGAGTATGCAGATTTATTAACCTACTAAAAACTAGCATAGAACTGCTTTCCGAATTAAAATTAATGCTTTTTTGACTTAGTTATGAGATTTTCAAATCTTGATTTGTCGAAAAAATTCTCATATAAAAATATCGAAAAATCTACTCAAAAAATTGTATTATACTTTTATTCAGAAGCTTGAAACACAGTGAAGGAGTCATTTCCGACCCTATAAATCATATATATTCTTGATCAGCATCAAAAGGCGAGTCGATCTAGCCGTCTCCGGACGAAAACAAAATTTTTCAAAAATTGGTCATTTTTTCAAAAAAAGGAAAGGGGTTACATCATTAAAATTTTCGAAAATTGGCCAAAAAATTTAATTTTTTTAAGTTTTAAACTGAGTATGCAGATTTATTAATCTACTAAAAACTAACACGGGAATGTCTTTCGAATTGAAATTAATGAATTTTTGGCTTAGTTATGAACGATCGTAACTGCATGTGTATTCAAATTTCCGCTTTCCGACGTTAACTTCCTTGTTAAATATATTAATCATAGAAAACCCGAGAATATATCCTAGGTTAAGTTATTTTAGAATAGATTTCGCTCACTTGTGACAGTCATCCATATTTCAGTTGTTAAATAATGTTTCTCCAACTTTTAAATGATCACAGATTAAAAACTAGAGTTTAAAAAAATAAACAAAATACGAATCTAATCAGCCTGTTCAATGAAAGCCGTTTATAATACGTTTAAATAATAACTAATACTGGTCGATAAAACCGATTTTAAGGATATTTTTCCTGCTATTTTAGCGATCTTTGCGGCTGTGAGATCTTTCGCTGACTGCCTCATAAAAGTTGATTCGTTGACTCAGCCAGCAGCCAGACTCTGGGGCGGACCCCGACTCCGATTGCTCTCACATTAGCGCCGTCTTATCAGCTATCAGTACGCTAAATAAGTCATTGTCGAAGGCAAACATTGTAAGTAAGTAGTTCGTACACACACTCAGGCACACCCTCGGTATCAATTGATGTCGCCTTTGTTTTGTTGTTTCCCAACGATAGGTGATCAATGGAGCGGGAGGAAGATAGATCTTGCCGAGACAAGGGCCTGGACTAATTGCAAAATGTTTGCCGGCTATTCAAGACTGACGGTCTTGTTGCAGGAATTCTCCAGCTCCAAGAGATCGACGGACACGTCCCAGCTCTGTGGCAAGTCGGTGTTTGTCACATAATTGGTTAATTGCACGTACGACGGAGATTGATGTGGATAGCAAAACATGTCTGCGAGAATCGTTTATAAAGCTGTATGACATAATGGGAGACAGACTTAGCTTTACCATTTAATTTCCGCACCTTAAGTTAATTTACAGACGCCTGAGATTATGCTACAAAACATATATATATGTATATATATGGAAAGGTAAAAATCGTTAGGGTTCTCAACAACCAGATACCCATCCTGCAGAGCTTATATAGACAGTTTGTAGACGACTTTGGGCACGCATTGATAACGAAGTTATTTCTACACAACAAATTTAATTAGAGGTCCTAACTGCACAGACATTAATATGATAAGATAAACTCATTACAGGTCATTGATAAAAATAAATACCTTAATAATATCTGGGACATCATAAATATAAAGAGATGGGTAAATATCAAAGTTATAATTTAATTATTATTTAATCAGTAAGAATTGCTTGCTTTCTTTTTAAATCGAGACTTGGATTCTTTTTACTGGGAAATAACTCTTAAAAGGTCTTCAAGAGCAACGATCACAATCTATTTTTGGAACTTAACAGCAAGTGTTCCCTTAAGAATTAAAGTTAAAAATTTATATATTCCCCTTTCATAGGGTATCAAAAGTCATTAAACTTTCCCCATGTGGTTTTTTCCTTTCCCTGAGGGAGTCGCCTTCTTGTCGGCTTTTGATCCACACATTCTTTTGTCGCCATTCAGCTTTCGTAATTGAGTGGAGAACTGGTTTCTCTGCTCAACAATCATGATGTAACATAAGAGAAAAGAACTCCTGCTCTTAGTGGAATCGGACAACTCGTAAACATGTCTACTACACACGACCCATAACGGAACCCAAAAATGTATGTCCCACCCCAAACACGGATAAGTTCTTAACTTTTTTATTATAACACTGAACAAAATCGAGGAAAGATCGAGCTAAGAGCTTAAAATTTTAATTTAGTTAATAATGAAAATGTTATCTTCCATAGACATTTTAAAGTATGATCATTTTTAATATTAGAAACAAGACACAAATCCTGAGCTCTTAGATTTAACCACCTGTTCTTGCTGAAGAAGAATTGCAGGAAAGCTTTTTGGAAATTCTTAAAGGCTGGGCAAAGACAAATGAAAATGGATAACAATTAAAAGCCTAAATAATAGTGTGGAATTAGATGTGTTTCCTTCAGTGTAATAAGCTTTCTTGATCTGCATACAAATGACGTCATATATCAAGAGGCGGGAGATATTAAACTCTTAAATGTGCGCCGAGTTAATGCATTGCTGTCCGAGCGATTAAAGAACTCAAAAAGATCGAGAATCAAACAACGGAGTATCGGGAATGGGTTAAGAAGTGGGAAGATCCCACAAAGCCCCAGTGGTTCGTATGCAAATTAATGAGCGTAGTTATTAGAACGGTGCCCTGATCGATCCGAGATCGAGAACGAACTCTAGAGATCGGAGCGATGAAGAAAAGAAAGCCATTCGAAATTTGGGCCACTATTCTAATGAGGAAACCGGGCACAAAACGATGCCCCGGAAACTGGAGATGCAGCGACTGCCTATAAAAGGGGAATGCAACTGCAGTGGTCAAGTTATTACCATCATGACGATCATGGATCGAAGAGTAACTGCGATTTGTCTGGGTGAGTATAAGGATTTCGAAAATCTTCTAGAAGGGATCCCAATTAACTCGGAACACGTTATCCTTCAATGCAGTTCTGCTGCTGCAGCTGGTGGGCCACGGTTGGGGCTTCCAGGAGAAGGCACCGGTCCAGAGCAGCCTGGTGACCGGCCAGGCCAGGAACGATAAGCAGCAACAAGTGCTGGACGATACGCTGGGAAGTGGTCGGGGAATCGACGAGCACCTACTGAAGACCATTGGTAAGGGCGGCATCAAGCTGGTGATGGCCTCCGGCGCCTCGACGACCACCCCGAAACCGTCAGTACATCAACATCATTACTATTATCCACCAGAGGATCAGCAGCATCCGCGCCAGTACGGCTATGGTCCGCCGCCGCCATGGGCGCCCTCTCCGCCCATTTACCCGCCGCCACCACAACGTCCCTGGGGACCACCGCCTCCACCACCGCCAGTGCCAGGACCACAGCCTTCTCCATTCTACAATCCCTACTACAATGGCTACAACTACTACGGAGGATACGGTGGCTATGGCTATCCTGGCTATGGGGGCTATCCTGGCTTCGGTGGCTATCCCGGCTATCCGTTTTATCCCTTCTATCGCTCCTCGGCGGTCGGCGATGGGGATAACCAGGGACCCGGACCCGATGGCCTAACGCCCTCGCCCATTCCGGGTGTCTTCCAGGGCCGCGCCGTGCTCTCCCAGAACTTCCTTGAGGGTAGGAATAACGCCAACATTGTGCCACTGTACCATCTGCTTCAAATGGCCAGAGCTTAGGAAGTTGTACTATAAAGATAACTATAAAGTGAAGGATTGGACCAACATTAAATAAAGTACAAAACAAATTATTCGGAAGCTATGGAAGTTTAGAGTTTTCTTAGACAGAATTGGTATTTCCAGAATGGATTATGGGGGTTTAAGGGAAATTTTAAGGTTGTCCAGAAAAAGAACTTGTATTCGATAAATATGAGAATTTTTTCAACAAATCTAAGTTTAAAAAAATTATAACTAAGCCAAAAATGCATTAATTTTGATTCGGAAAGCAGTTCTAAGTTAGTTTTTAGTAGGTTAATAAATCTGCATACTCAGTTTAAAACTTAAAAAATTTAAATTTTTGGCCAATTTTTGAAAATTTTAATGATGTAACCCCTTTCCTTTTTTTGAAAAAATGGCAAATTTTTGAAAAATTTTGTTTTTGTCCGGAGACGGCTAGATCGACTCGCCTTTTGATGCTGATCAAGAATATATATGATTTATAGGGTCGGAAATGACTCCTTCACTGCGTTTCAAGCTTCTGAATAAAAGTATAATAGCATTTTTTGGTACATTTTTCGATATTTTTATATGAACAATTTTTCGACAAATCAAGATTTGAAAATCTCATAACTAAGCCAAAAAAGCATTAATTTTAATTCGGAAAGCAGTTCTATGCTAGTTTTTAGTAGGTTAATAAATCTGCATACTCAGTTTAAAACTTAAAAAAATTAAATTTTTGGCCAATTTTTGAAAATTTTAATGATGTAACCCCTTTCCTTTTTTTGAAAAAATGGCAAATTTTTGAAAAATTTTGTTTTTGTTCGGAGACGGCTAGATCGACTCGCCTTTTGATGCTGATCAAGAATATATATGATTTATAGGGTCGGAAATGACTCCTTCACTGCGTTTCAAGCTTCTGAATAAAAGTATAATACCATTTTTTGGTACATTTTTCGATATTTTTATATGAACAATTTTTCGACAAATCAAGATTTGAAAATCTCATAACTAAGCCAAAAAAGCATTAATTTTAATTCGGAAAGCAGTTCTATGCTAGTTTTTAGTAGGTTAATAAATCTGCATACTCAGTTAAAAACTTTAAAAAATTCAATTTTTGGCCAATTTTTGAAAATTTTAATGATGTAACCCCTTTCCTTTTTTTGAAAAAATGGCAAATTTTTGAAAAATTTGGTTTTCGTCCGGAGACGGCTAGATCGACTCGCCTTTTGATGCTGATCAAGAATATATATGATTTATAGGGTCTGAAATGACTCCTTCAGTGCATTACAAGCTTCTGACTAAACTTAAAATACCCTGCAAGGATATAAAAAGAATGAAAAAATAGATGGATGGACTTATCCAAACGAATGTAGAGAAAAGATACTAAAGCTAGATACAAAAATACACCTAAACCTAAGCCACGATCCAAGTAAACCAACGTACTCCTCCAATTTCACTTATTTAATCGCAAGAATACCCTAAGGAAATCCCTAGAAAGTAACAAAAATCTTGCCATGTAATCGAACCCAGCTTAAGGCCTGAGAATATTCGAAACAAAGCTTTAAAGAATCACGCCTCATGAATGGATCATTAGGTTTGCCAAAGAGCATACTTAATACCAAGAGGCCGCTGACCGAAAGCAGCGATGATCGAATTTGTTCACAGTCTGAACCTCAGGCGACCGTTCAGTCATCGCCACATTTCTCTCTCCCTCCCGGTTTCTGGTAAATTAAAATTCAAAGTTTGCAATGTTCGCTTGAGTTGAGTGAGTTGAGCGAAACTCACAAATCTGGACTCGCCCGCTGCGCTGAGTCACCCGCACATTTTCGGGGACGAGGCCCCGAGGAGATCTTGACGGCATCTGTGACGCATAGCAAGTATCCAAAGCCTCTGATAACCATTAAGTATTAAACAATCACTGGTGGCATTCTCGCCCGCTGTTTTCTTAGCACAATTGCTGGCCACAAAGAGCGTCAAAAGGCGTCTGATCTTGAACGCGATTTACAGCAAAAAATCTGCTTAAAGACGGTTTCATTTTATCTGTTACCTTTTTATTTAAATTGCTTGAAAGCTGACTTTTGGCTTGCACACACTCACTCACGTTGAATAAGTTAAATAAGCTTTCTGCTAGGTTGACACTTTTGCCAAAAACCCGATTCGTTGTAATTGTGATCCCAACACGAGCTGACGACGACACTCACTCCTCCATCGCCGTTCTGGCAATGTGGAAATGAAAGATTCCCGGGTTCTTGGGGCTCGTCAATCGTGGTTTTATGACAAGTGGATCGACTTTTGCTTTGTGTGTATTTTGTGCTCACTTAGGTACCTCCATTCGAGTGGGGCATATGGCCATGAATGGCTTCGATAATATAATTTATATGAGGGTGGGATCAGTAATGTCCAGGGGGAACAAGTTAAATGGAGTTTGGTTTCGGAATGAATGTGGCACAGTCTTTTGAAAATTACTAAAATTTCCAAATAGAAATTAATAGTGATAAGTAAATGAATCCAATAAAATCTTCCATCAATGATCTCTCCATTCATAAAAGTAGGGCATTCTTAAAGTCAACTCAAGTCCCTTATTTACGGATTGTGCATATCTTTCTTGGAAAACTCTGTGCTTCAATGGTTATATGGACGTTTATGACAAGCGCCCGGGGTCTTGGCATTTCCCCTTTACTTTAATATCTTATCAAATCAGCTCTTGTTAACGGGAAATAAACGAAAGCCATAAAATGCAGTGGGCCACGAAAGAGATACTACACCCTGTATGTGTACATGATCAATTGTTATATCAGTGAAATTGGTTGAACCCCGGGAAAGAGATAACGCGCGGTACCGACCGAAACCGATAAGGGAAAGTTCAAGTTTGTCATGAAAGCTTTACACTGTTTTTTTTAGGGTCGTTGTGGGTGTGGATACTATATAGTTGGGGTAAGATTTGCTTAATATTAAGTGTGGTAGAGCCGCCTGACAAGGCTGGGGCGATAATGAATATATATCACAATTAACCGAACCAAAAGGCGTGCAATTTTATTTCCTTCTCTCGGGGTCTAGGTTCTTTGACTCTTTTGTCTTTTTGTTTGGCCAGTTAGTTGGCAGCAAAAACTTGGTATTACATCATTACCAAAATAATCTTCTCTGTTTGTGTCTGCTCCCTAAGCGTGGTTTTCCAACTCGTTTCATTTAGGTGCCAAGTGTGAGGCAATGACATTGAGGCCAGTGCTTTGTGCACTCGAAAAAAGAGGTCCTAAAGTGTATGAATCATTACTTAAAGAACTCGTTTTCAGTTTTTATTATTCTTAACAATAAAATGCCAAAAGTAAACTAGGAATATTATATATAAGACTTGGAGTTTTCAAGAAAACCAATAAAGATTATAAAAAACTGTCCCCGGGTTTGACTATGCATAAATAAATCAAAATGTCTTAAGTTATTTAAAATACCTCTGTACTTTCCCCAAGTATTAAAAGGATGGATTTAGACAACAGTTTTAGTCACTTATCAAATCAAAAAATACCTCGAATCTTAATTTGTTTAATATTCCTGTTTGTGTCCCTTATTCCATATCATTAACTTAGAAGCAAGCATCTTTTAATGTAGTATTTTCTCAAAGTGTAGCATTATTGTTATTTGTTTGTATTTAAACAGCTGCCAGATTTGGCAAATCATTTGGTTTTTGTCGATCGATTGCAGTTGCTCATTTTTAAGCAGCTTATGGCCACAGTTTTCAAAATTGGGTCAATTTAATGGAGGGCCGCAACAGTTTGTCAATGAAATCGAAATTTGATACTATTTCAATTGGTCAGCGAGGAAGGGGAGTACTATGTACAAATGTCTGAGTGTATATCCCTCCTCGCTGCATACTGATTACTCATAGCCTGCTCTTACACAAATCCATACGCAGTGTTGACCCTCTTTGGCTATGTGTGTGTGTGTGTCTGTGTCTATTTGTTCCTGCTATAAAACCTAGGCAAACAAACTGTGCTGGCGGTGGAGCGAGGAAGACGGGCAGGTGAACCCCAACCACCACAGCCACACATCCTCGATGGAGGCCATGGTGTGCGTGAGGAAGAAGCCACAACAGGAAGCAAGAGGAACAGCAAGTGAGAGAGAGAGAGAGAGAGGGAGATAAAGAGCGAAATTGATCCGCCTAAACGTTCGCTTTATTAGAGTAGCATCACCGTAAACCAGATCTCCTCTTCGATTTGTGGCTGACTTCACGGAGAGAAAAATTAAGGACTTTGCTTAAAGATTCGGTTTTATATAACAAAACTTAAGGTTCTTTGAGGAGTATTGTATACCCTTGCAGGGTATTATAACTTTAGTCTGAAGCTTCTAAATTTAATTTTTTTAAATTTGATTTAGTAACCTAATAAAAACTAAGATAGAAAAGCTGTCCGATTTAAAATTAATGAATATTTGACTTAGTTATGATCGATTTCACATGATCCAATAGAAGACAAACTGTTTTGCAAAATAATTTCTCCCAGTGGATCCTGGCTTTTGTAGCTATTTTTTTCTTTTTCTTTTGTTGCGTTTGGTGTCCAAGTTCAAATCGTGCAAAGGAAAGAAAGCAGCGGAAGACGCTGCAGATCACGACCACAGGCAAACCGGCAGAACCGCTTTTTCGAATTTATTTCTTTTTTGTTGTTTTTGCACCGCATATTGCTTATGATATTTTTTGTTTTTTTTTTACATATTTCGTGTCTTCTCCCGCTGCTCTTAACATTTGTTAGCTGTCAGGATATGCAAAGATCGGTAGTGGTAATTGGTTTTATAGGCCATCGGGGGCTATGTGTTATGGCGGATTAATAAGCTCGGCAACCGATTGACAAATTGGACAGCAAGCTCAGCATATTTGCAGGCGGGCCTCCTAAGTACGCATAATTTCACCTCGTTATTTGTTTCTACCTGTTTGAGTTTCTTTTTTCGATGCGGGTACCGTTAGCTTGACCCGGCGCTCCAGGTGACAGCGGCAAAAAAACGATCGAGCCGCGAACTTGTCGGGAGTGTGTGTTTTATTTGTTGTTTAATGAAAAATCGAGGCCAAGGCGGCAACAGCACTTGCACTGCCACACACACACACTAAGGTCTTCGTGCCTGTCGTTTAATATTTTACGCCCCGCACGCCCTACGCATTCAAATGAGAGTGGTGCCGAAAAAGTTCTCGCCCCGAGAATAAAATTTAAACACGCGGCTTATTCCGCACGCGAGCGCGTACCTTGCAAAAGTTGAAACTTAACTGACTTAATTGGGCTTCGATTTGCCGCCACTATTTGCAAACAGCTGTTGACGGCGGGCCTGCCAACTTCACCTAAGATGTAGTATTAAATTAATCGATACGACAAAGCAACCTGTTGAGTTCGATGTTATCGTTATCGAATTTAATTTTTTCTTTTTATACCCTTGCAGGGTGTTATAATTTTCGTATAATACTTGCTCCGCTGTGAAGGAGTCATTTCCGACCCTATAAATCATATATACTCTTTATCAAAATCACCAGGCGAGTCGATCTAGCCATGTCCGGATGAAAAAAAAATTTCGAAATTTTTTCTACATTTGAAAATTTGATAAGGGGTTACATCGTTAAAATTTCGAAAAATGGGAAAAATTTTAATTTTTAAAAATGTTAAATTAGGTTTGCAGATTTGTCAACTTAATAAAAACTAACATAGGACAGCTTTCCGAATCAAAATTAATGCATTTTTGTCTTAGTTATGACCGATTTTCACTGCACGGGTATAAAAACTTTTGTATAATTATATTTTTGTTATTTTTTTAAATTCTGTCTTTGTTCATTAGAACAAGAAAAAAATTCCCTTTTATCATCTTCAAACTGATGCACAAATTTTATTCTTCTTTCCTGTTTTTTACCTTAAATTCCATAACAATGTGATATTTACTACTACAGGGTTTTAAAGCCATAACACACAACATTATACTATTTGATTTGATCGGTAATAAATGTCTGCGTTCCATATATCGTTCTTCTTCAATCCAAAAAATGCGAGAAATAATTTTGGAAAAAATACCTGTACTTGATAGCCGGTGTGTGTATCAGACAAGGCTGAAGCCCTGAGTTTGCTGGATGGCTTGAAGTAGCTTAAACTTGAGGCGCTCCTTGGTCTTGTACCGCGGCAGGTCCAGCAGGTTGAAGCAAGTATGAGCGACGGGCAAAAAGCGCTCATCGGACGTGGGCTGAATGGTGAGCTGCGTGCGAATCTGACTGTGATTTCTTTGTACTTTCAAAAATTCTTGTAATACTCACCTTGAGAGCCTTCATGCCCTGGATGGGAATACGATCGCTGCCAGTCAAATAGAGAAGGAAACTCTTCTTTTCTGCCTCGGACAGATCATGGATGATCTCCCAGAACCATTTGATCTATAGGAAAAGAAAAATCAAGCCATTCCAATAATCTTTTAAGGTAGGTACTCACAGTATCATCGCCCGATGTGTAGCCCTCCTTGTACTGGCAGTTGTCCTGTAGTGCTTGCCAGTCATATTCCTCGTTGCCAACCACCACCGCCATCAGCTCCTCGGGCTGGAAAATGTTAATCACCCGACCGGAGCACACCTTCAAGAAGCCCTTGTGGAAGGCGTTGTAGTGCAGCTCCACCGATTTGTTAAACACAAAGTCCACGTACAGGTCCACAAACTCTTGTCTGAATGGAAATTTATAGCAATCACTTTATATTTATAATCAAAAAGAAAGTCTAACCTGTTTTCAAGCGTTACGGCTATGTCGTTGCCGTTAGGCTTAAGGCACTTGGTCTCTGACTCGCCAAACACGTCGCGCGAAATCTCAAAGGTCAAGTCGAAGACTTCCTTGAAATCCTCGCCCTTATAATCGAGCAGCGACTGCATGGAGTTGGCCTCCAGCGGCGACAACTGGCGGAGATCGCTGAGATCGACTGGTTTACCCAACAGCTTCTTGAATAGTGCCAGCGGAAAAGGGAGATTGATGATCGTAAAGTTGTAGATGGCCAAGCCGCAGAGCACGCCTATCAGGAAGTACATGTTCTCCGTCTCGAAGGTGAGATCGGCGAACCAAAGCAATCGCGACTCCTCAAATTCCTTGAACATGCCATATTTCGGATCGAGAAGATCCTTTAGGAGCAGCATAAAGAACTCCTTGCGCACTCCACCGGCATCCTCGGCTTCCTCCCCTTGGAACTTGATCTTCAGAGGCTTCTTGAGATCACTCTGAGGGTAGCGCTGCAACTCTCGGAGAGAATCCTGCACTAGATTCTCTCGGGTCACGTTCAACACTATAAATTGGGAGATTGGCGTGCCGTAGTTTAGTAGATTGTAAAATGCCTGTGGAGAGTGAGAGTGTATATCAGTTGGCAGATCCATCCTAAGAAACGCTTAACTCACATTATTGGCCGCATTGGCCATGGCCGAGTGCATTTGGAGCGCCTGATCCGCTTGCAGCAGCGCCGTCTTCGCCGCCGGATCGAAGAGGAATGAATAGTTGCAGATATTGAACTCGCCGGCAGTGTCGGCCATTATCCACTGCACATACTCCTGCTGGACGTCAGCGTAGTCGGCGAGATCCGGCCAGTAGAAGACCTGATAGTTGAGGCGATCATCACGCCGGTTATTAATCGAGCATAGCATTGAGATCAGCTTTAGGATCACTTCCAGATCGGAGCTGTACGGGAGCAGCTGCAGAATATAAATGTATATAGACATTCACTTCCAAACTGTTATATTCAGACATTTACCCTTTGACGTCTTTCGGCTGCGTGGTTGACGACAGCCAAGCCCATTTTAATGCTTATTATGTGGACTACGACGTGCAGAAAATTTTGCACCAAATGCTCGAAGTACTCCGATGACGTTTGGGCCAGCCACTTAATCAGCACCTTGCGTGGATTCTCCGTCAGTTTGAATATGGCATTGGCGAAGGGTACCTGCAGGGACTTGTAGTGCTTGGAGTTCACAAACTCATGATAGAGCGGCAGCAGGAGGTATACACGCATGCTCTCAACATCAGCGGGCGAGGCTACCATGGAACCAATCAGCTCCTTGGTCACATTGTCCCAGATCTTAAGGAAAGCTCTTCTTTAGAAGGAATATCGAAGATCAACCCAAGACTGATACGCACCACCTGTTTGATGGCTTCGTTCTCCACATTTCGCAGATGATCGAAGGCCAGTTGAGCCGCTTTGAGATCCAGTCCATGGTTGCGAACGGAACAACCAAAATGTCTTTCGTGGTCCAGCAAGAATGAGGCATTCAGGCAGGCCTGGCTCTTAAAGATTAGCTCCATGGTGTTCAGCACATCCAAGTCGATTTGATCATCCAGCTTGAAACGAGCACATTGCTTGGTGGCCTCCGCCGTTAAGGTCAAAATCTGTGATTTTTCCCTGAAAATAGGAGGAAATCGTCGATTTTAATACGGAAATTCGTTAATTTAAGTTACTTGTCTTTACTTGTAATTCCTTAGATCCTCAGGCGGCACTTTATCCACATACAATGTGGTGGTCACAATGGACTGATCCCCGCCAGAAAAGATCTGTTGAATGACCACAGAGACTTTCGCATCGCTGGATTGCAGCAAAGCCGATCCACTGGGCGATACCCAAGGACCGATGACCACTTGCGGCAGCATCAAACTCTTTGCGCTCCTCGTTCCCAGCTGCCCCGAGCTGCCCAGTCCGAAGCTGTAGACTCTTCCGCGCGACGGCACTAGCGCCAGAGTGTGTCGATTGCCGCAGGCGACTTGAGTAATGGTGCTACCCATTAGTTCCATGACCATTCTCGGCAGCATCTCATTTGAGCCGAAGCCATGTCCCAATTGGCCATAGGCGCCAGCTCCACAGGTGAATACACCGCCCTCGTTGGTCAGAAACACTGAGAACTCATCGCCGCAAGCCACGAACCGTACACCCAAAGTGCGCAACGTCTTTAGCTGCGTGGGATAGGCGCGGTTCTCTTCGTCGTTTAATCCCAGTTGCCCGCAGTTGTTTCTACCCCAGCCGAACACGGCACTCGACTTGGAGATGAGGAACGAGTGGTTCCCACCGCAGGCAATAGCCGCCAGCGGAATTCCCAGTAGCGTGCTCAGTCTTACGGGATGATTACTGTACATCAGCTCATCGGGGATGTTCACGCCCAACTGGCCGTAGATGTTAGAGCCCCACGAATACAGTAGACCACCTGGAAGGAGCAGGTAAAATTAAGGCATGTGTATCAAGGGATAAGTTCTGAACATGGATTTTGAGGGTAAATATTTAAAATATCGACAAAGTCATAAGGCGCCTACCAAGCTCCAAAGGATTAAACTTACAGCTCGTCAGCGCCAGGCTATGATTGTTGCCACACGCAATCTGCACCACTGTCTTGGACACTAGTTGACGCACGATCTTTGGCAGTTGAACGATCTCCTGATTGGTGCCATGTCCCAGTTGGCCGCAATCGTTGTGGCCCCAACTTAGCACCTGGCCCCATTCGGAAAGGGCCAACGAGTGGCGGCTGCCGCAGGCGATCTGGATAATCACATAGTCCTGTAGCTCGGGGATAAGCACTGCAAAGAGTCCGCATATGAGAGTGAGTGTGGGACTAGTCCTCGATTACAGCGGTGGTGATGGTGGTGGCGATGCGGTGGAGATAGGAGTGAAAGGAAAGGCAAGACGATACATGAAGATTAGGTACATACGAAATGGCGACATACGTGGCCTTTTGGTGGGCAAATCGTGCCCCAGCTGCGAGTGGTCATTGCTGCCGCAAGCGTATACTTTGCCGTTGGCGGTCAGGAAGAGGGTGTGCCGGTGTCCACAGGCCACCTGCTGCACCGCGGAGTCCGGCTTCCACGGTATCTGACTGGGCGTGAGGATCTAACGTGGGAATAAAGTAAGCAACATAGTCGCCAGCGCCTGTCAATTTTAAAAGATAGTCACCTACCTGTTCGTCCTCGATGCCGCCGAGGCCCAGTTGTCCGTGGGTGGTGCTCCCCCAGCAGTATAGCTCCATGCCGATTGTCATTCCAGCGCCAGCTTCGTGGAATTTGGCTTAATTAGTTTCTTGCTAATGAGAATTTTCGAGAATTTTGCCCTCTCCGTGCTGTTGTTCTTGCTGTGTTTCCGCTCGCTCGGGATACGAATTCCCTTGCTCATGCCTTTGACACTGTTAGACACAGTTGTGTTTGGAGCTTAAAACGCTAGTTGACCGAGATTTACGGTTGCATATCAGTTTTCTATGAAAATAAAATATAAAAAATCAAAAACCAGCAACAAAAAACCAACAAATAAGTGTGGAGCTGCCAATCGATTGTAAAAGCGCTTGAAATTCTATTCGTAAATTGGCAACTCTGTGTCTGTCCTTAAATTAGGGCTGCAATATCTTCGACTTCGAGATTGAAAAAATAGTCAAAAACTTGATGTTCTAAAATAATAAGCCTCATACATATAAGCTGAATTCAAATTTAAACAAGGTTAAAAAACTGATTATTATATTATCAGAAAAACTATGAAGTTAAAAAGATGTTCTTTATATATAAATATGTAATAACATTTCTTTATTTTGTAACTGGAATAATTAATATAGAACTTACCGAATAATTACGTATTTAAATTTGAGTCCATGTACAGAAATGTAATACGTACTGTAAACAGCTGATTTTTGCCGGGTTTTTCAGCCCTGGTTGCCGTATCAGCCGTACCTGCTGGCCGGTATGTTGAACCTATGACCTTTGGCCAAATTACAACTCGAAAGACTTATCTGCTTACGAAAAGTGTATATCAGAGCTATCAAACACTGGATAAGACGCGCCAATCCGACGGATTCAAATATCGGCAAAGGCTGCGCCAGCTGTGAACAAAGGAAAAACCGGTTGCCACGGGAACGTGGACGAGGCATTGCGTGTGAAAAGAGGTGGAGCAGTAGCAGTTGGCGGTGCTTCGATTCGATTGATTTTCAGCGATTGTGCCACGCCGACGACATGCAGGAGGCATACGTCAACATCAACTCGATACCCACACACATCTTCACGTGGGGAAAGTGGATCGAGGAGACGTTGACCGAGAAGGAGGTGGTGATCTGCATTACGGGCAATCCCGGCCTGCCCGGCTTCTACACAGAGTTCGCGGGCACACTGCAGAGGGAGCTGGGGGACCTTCCCGTCTGGGTGATAGGTGAGTGCTTGCAGACAACATAAAGAAGTGGTGCTTACATGGTCTCCCACTCCGCACAGGACATGCTGGCCATGATGATCCTCCGGAGGCCAGCATTAGAGAGGTGCCCCAGCTCAGCGGCAACGAAGAGCTGTTCAACTTAGACGGCCAAATACGGCACAAGATCGCCTTTATCGAGAAATACGTTCCGAGCGATGTGAAAATTCATTTGATCGGTCACTCCATCGGCGCCTGGATGATCCTGCAATTGCTGGAGAACGAGCGGATACGGAATCGGGTCCAGAAGTGCTACATGCTTTTCCCCACCGTCGAGCGCATGATGGAGTCGCCCAACGGCTGGGTCTTCACTAAGATAGCAATGCCCCTGTACTCGGTCTTTGGCTACATATTCTTCACGCTCTTCACGGCGATGCCCGTTTGGCTGCGCCTGTTTTTCATTCAGATCTACTTCCTGATCTTCTCAATTCCACGTCATTTCCTCGGTACTGCCCTAAAGTACTCAAAGCCCTCAGTGGCGGAGAAGGTGGTCTTCCTGGCCGATGATGAGATGGCCCGCGTTCGTGGCATCCAACGCGAGATTGTGGAACAGAATCTAGACATACTGAAGTTCTACTATGGCACCACTGACGGTTGGGTGCCCATCTCTTACTACGAGCAGCTCAAAAAGGATTACCCCAAGGTGGACGCACAACTGGATACGCAGAAGATTGCCCACGCCTTCGTTTTGCGCCATTCGCAGCCCATGGCGAGCATCGTGAGGGACATGATCCAGAAGCATCGGCGTGGATGAGAACGAATATTACCCTAGCCAATTGTGTAGCCCGGTTGGGCTTAGGATCTATAGTGGACGACGGTCAATCCCTGCTTATTTTGTATGCCGACTTCACTTTGTTGTCCAGAAATCAAATGACTACATATATTCCGATTATAGAAGAAAATTTATATTCGTTTAAAAGAAGTCCTGCACGATCCCCTAGCAATTCCTCATCTATTCTGCACTTGTATATTTTTATTACTTTTTTGCATCTCTTAAAGGAAACTCTAAATATAGTCAGAAGTTTACTACTCAGCTTGTTGTGGTGTGGTTGCTCTTTAGTTTTCGGGCGTTCCTGATCGACTACGCGATCCGGACTTGGACCGACTGCCAGAGTGGGATCTTGAGCGGGAACCAGATTTGGAGCGTGATCTGGAACGAGTGCCCGACCTAGAGCGAGATCCAGACTTTGAGCGGGAACGGGATCGAGAGCCCGACTTGGAGCGGGAACGGGAGCGAGAGCCCGACTTGGATCGAGAGCGCGGACGCGAGCCCGATTTGGAGCGGGATCTCGGACGGGAACCAGATCTATCAGATTCCCCTTCAGATTCGATGCGGTTCTTGGCTCGCTTGCGCTTGGCTGCCCCATCGCTATCGCTGCCAGAGCCAGATCCACTCCTGCTTCTACTACGTTTCCGACTGGCGGCACGATCACTGCCACTACCGGAGCCGCTACGACTTCTGCTTCCACTGCGGCTGCGACTGCGACTTCTGCTTCTACTTCGGCTGCGCTTGCTCTCCGCTTCCGATTCACTGGTCGAGATCGTCTCCTTGGACAAGACTTTGAGGCGCTGCTTTGCAGACAGCTTCTCCTTGGACTCCTTGACCGCCTTGGGCTTCTTGCCCCTTTTCTTGCCAGATTTTTCGCTGCCCCGAGCAGTCTCCTCCTCGCTGTCGCTCTCGTACTTCTCCGTCTTCCGCTTGCGGCCGCCGCCGCTGCCCTTCTTCCGCTCTCCCGCCTTGCTTTTCTTCTTTGTGGGACGCTCGCCGTCTCGTGGTCTTTCGTTGTCGCTGTTACTGCCGGAGATATAGTCATCCTTGCGCGATCGTCCGCCACCTTTTTTGCGTTCCTTTTCCGGAGCATCGGCTATGATGAGCATAGCCTTGGTCTTCTCCACATACTCCTGTCGCTTGGCAAGCAACTGATCCCTGGATGTCTTGGCTTCCTCCTCGCGTCGCTTCCGTTGCTCGGCCACCTTTAGCTTAAATGCCTCGCGCTCCTCCTCCTGCTTGCGACGCAGCGAGCGTTCCTCCTCGTCGATGCGCCGGGCACGACCCACATGGTATTGGGCCTGCGAGAGGAGATCTTGACAGGTGTTGGCTTCAATGCCGGCTACCTCTATGTTGAAGCGGTTTTTGTCGCCGTGAACGGAGAGGTATTGGAAGTATCTGTAGTATAAAGATACAAGGTTTACAAGGACTCAAAAAATATAAAAACAAATTCGTTATCGTTCAGTGTTCAATCTTATCAGGTCTGGCATTTAAAGATTCATGCAGATTATTCCATTAATTATTAACCAGACGATAAGATTTCATGATCATAAACTTATTATTACAGGATTTCCTGTACTTTAAAGTGCTTATTTAAAGATTAGACTTCCCAATCGAAACCATCTGAGAAACACGGAAGAATTTCGAGAATGTCGCCTTAATTAAATGTTTTTCCTTTCCTACAGTTAACTACTTAAGGGATTCACTTTTTGACTTACTTTTGAGCCAGCTCCAATTCGTGAACCGCCTGCAGCACAACCTCTAGCGTGGACTTCTCATCCTTAAGTATGGCCATGGCTAAGCGGGAGAGCACAACGGCTATGTTAAAGAGCAAAACCGTGTCCTGGGGAGCCACGCGACGTGCCTTCAGTAGCACTGCCTTGGCCTCCACCAGCTTGTTGGCCCGCAGATATGCTCTGGCCAGATATTGCATAACCTCGACATTGTTGTGCTTGTAGAACTTCTTCATGCAATTCTCGTACATCTGGATGGCGCTGATGTACTGCTTCTGCTCCACGTAAACGTGGGCAATATTCAGCCACACATCGCAAAAGTCGGCGGTGGCCTCACGCACCTGGGCGAAGATGTCGCGCGCTTCGATCACGCATCCCTTGTGGGCCAGAACAGCGCCAATGCCATTGGTCGCCCATATGTTACGCGGATCATTGCGAAGAACCTGCAGGCGAAGGAGAAATGTTAATGATATCCCCTAAAATCTGTAACGTTGAACTTTGCGTGATTACCTGCTTGAAAATGGCCAAAGCCTTTTCCTGGTGCTTTCGTTCTTTCTCCTTGTCTCTGCTCGGCTGGTGCAGTGTTTGCAGCGAAAAGTTGCCCAGGGCAATCAGGGAATAGGCATCCGTGGACGTTGCCGGGTTCTTAAGAATTGTCTCAAAGTTTTTCTGCCCCAAAGCGAACTGCATCTTGGCCAAATGAAGGTTTCCCAGCAGAGACCTGGCATCCGGATTGTCGTTGTTGATATTCAGAGCGTCCTTGAAGAAATCGGAGGCGACAAAAATCAGACCCTTGTCCCTGGCCATGCAGCCCAGCCGTAGATAGCAATCGATGTAGTTGGGATGCTCCTTGAGGATCTCCTTGTACAACTTGTCAGCCACATCGTAGCTGCTCATGGCCTCGTTGAGTCGGGCCAAGTTGTACTTCATGGTGACCTGAATGGACTCGTAGTATTTAACATCCTTGTCCATCTCCGAGGTGGCGTGCTGCAGTGCCGATTCTAACGTGTCCTTGGCCATCTTCAGATTGCCCAATCGGTAGTGCAGCGACGCCACATTGTTCTGAATCTCAGCGGGTATCTCATACTTGGCCTTGTCCCGCAAAATACTGGAAGCGGTGCCATACGCATTCAGCGAGGCCTGAAGATCGTTCTGCTCAAGAATCTGGGCCAGCTCGATCCAGGCTTCAATGTCCTCGGGAAACTGCTCGGTAACTTTTTTGAGATGAGTCTTGGCCATGTCGCGTTTGGTCTGCGAGTTGGAGTGTGCGTACAGCGAGCCAAGGATCTTCATGGTCTCATAGTTGCCCGGTTGGATCTTCAGCACCTTTTCAAAACACTGAGCAGCCTGAAAAGGAGTAATTAAATCAGCCTATGTTTGCTTTAAGAATTTTTTGAACTACTTACGTTCTCCGTGTCTCCGCGATAGATATACATCTGTCCCAGGCCGTAGTGAGGCAGCACAAAGTTGGCTGGAGCTATCTGAGTGGACTGGTAGTAGTACTGAAAGGCCTGATCGTAGTCGCTTTGGGCGTGGAAGCTCCTGGCAAGCTGGTAGCAGCTCTCCGCTCGCATCGCTTCGTTCTCGGTGTTGTGGAAAGCGTGGAGGGCCAGATGATGAACCTTCTGGTAGTCTTTCTTGAAGAAAAAATGGTTTGCCAGATGATTGAGCACCATGGGATTGGCATTGTCGATGGTGTAGGCCTTGGACAGCATCTGAACACCAAGCTTATTGGACTCTGGCTCCAGTTGATTGAGCTTCAGCACGGCAAGGCCAATCAGCGCTCCAACACACTGTTGATCCAGCTGAAGGGCGCGCTCAAAAGCCAGCTTGGCCTTTTCTGGATTGCCCATCTTGAGAAAGCAGTGGGCCATGCCAATGCGCACGTTCGCCGGGCAATTGGGATTTGTTCTCAAGGCCTTTTTATAGAACGCCATAGCTCCGCGGTAGTCCTTGCGATTAAAGGCTATACAGGCCTTGCCCAGAAGCGAAGGGATGTTCGAGGGCGACTGATTCAGCACAAAGTTGAACTGGGCGTCCGCCTGGTCCATCTTGTCTCCCTCCAGCAGACAGAAGTAGGCCCTGCCCAGCAAATGGCTCTGGTCGTACATAATGATCTTGTCGGCGCTGGTGTACAGGTTGGTGGCCTTCATGAACAGCTCACGCTTCTTGTCTTTCGACTTCTCGCGATACGCCTCCTGCACATAGTGGGCGGCCAGCATGTCCAGAGCGCGCATGAGGTCCTTGTCCGAGTCGCGATAGTCCTTAGTCGCGTCATCGCTGCGTGATTCCTCCAACAACGTGACAAAGTCCTCAGTCTTCTTTTGCTTGTAGTAGGCAAGCTGGAAAACCGCCAGACTCTTAACTTCGGCACATCTCCTCCTCCTTTATCCACTTACCGACACATTAACCCACACGTGCAGCGGGGCACGCTCCTGCTTGAGAATGCTCAGCACCTCCGGACAGTCGGGCAGTTGATCCGGATCCACCTCGATCACCTAAAACCGAAGCCGATACGTATGAAACCTTCATTGCGAAATTCTGAAATTCACATAAAACTAACCTCATCGGTGTCCTGCAAGGGTATTTCAATGCAATTGGACATGATTGCAGCGGGTTTGGCCACGAAGCCAATAAACTGGGCCGCAGAAAACGAGAAATGCGAACAAATTTGCAAAATTGAGCGAAAGTAAAAAAACAATAACTATTTTCTTTTCATTCCGGTACGCTTGCTAGCGATGGCACAGCGGTCGATATTATCTAGAGGTGGGCTAGTCCCGTGCTCGAGAAACACGTGTGCTCACGACAGAACGAGTTATTAATTTTAACATTTTCGTCTGATAAGTCATTTCCGACCCATAAAGTGAACATATTTTTGATCAGAATCAACAGCCGCGTCGATCTAGATCGGCTCGTCGTTATGTCTGTCCGCTTAGTTTCTCAGTATAGGAGCAGTTAGTGCGATTTCTTTCCTTATTATTTGCATATACTTTGTGATATAGGAATTTTGTATTATTTCCGAATTTCAATTTTAAGTTTGTACTATTATATCATAAAGTTGGAATTGGAACGATAGGAGAAAAATGTTAAACTCTGAATCTAAAACTGCAACTCTAAAACATAATATTTATTATTATTCCCCTTGTATTGTAATACATAAATGTAATGCAAGTTGCCATTTCTGCGTTGCTTTGAACACATATATTTATCATTTATATTATATAAGGTATAAACCCTGAGATAAAGTTATTTTATACTATTTTACAGAAATTGTTTGAATCAAACTCGATATATCATATAAATGGTATATAATCCTCGTGATAGTTTTTCATATGATTTGACTAAATGAAATAGTTTCTTAATGAGCCAAAGTGTAAACGTATGCAAAGTTCGGCATGCCGTAGTTATCTCTCTTCATTTAAAGCACATGAAAAGAAGAATTTAATTTAATTATATAATTATTTTATTATGTTTGTTATAATTTTACAACCAAGTCAAAGAACTAGCTATTTTTCTAGCTCTAATTCAAGACACAATGCAGCACCAAGTCCGAAGTCTGGCAACACTGGCTGACGAACGTATATCGACGAGAAAAAAATATGATAGATAGAAAATGGTGTTGACAAAACCACCTGAAAGATAGTGAAATTCGGTTTAATTTTAAAATTAGAACACGGTTGGTGTCCGGGAGATGTGCTAGCCGATAAGATAAGATGCTGGCCCTGGGCAGAACGGCCTCCTTGGGCGCCGCGACCGCCGCTGTCTCCGTTGCCTTGGCCGTTCCCACCGCCTGCGCCTCCGCCCCTGCCCTTCGCCTTGCCACATCAACAAAAACAAACGTACACAAACAAAGGAGAACATATGTTTCGCACCAGTTACGTAACGTTCGAAAATTGGCGCAAAATTCAATGCCGCTGGGACTTAGCAGAACAGCGCCGACAGCTGTAGGCGCAGGAACACGTGAAGCAGCGCACGGTCAGCAGAAGCAGACCCACAGGCATTTCCACCATTCGGCCGTGAGCGATTCGAGATACTCCGCCAGCACCATAATGACTTCCTACTGCAAGGAGCTGATCCTGAATGACTATGACATCGTGGGCTTCGACCTTGACGGCACTCTGCTGCGCTACAATCTGCGCGAGATGTCAGCATTGATATATCGGGTGCTCAAGCAGTTCCTGGTGGAGCATAAGGGCTATAAGAAGGAGCTTCTCGACATGCCGCTAGATTTGGACTTTCTTCAGAAGGGTTTGTTCCTAGATGGGCCGCGCGGCAATGTCCTGAAGCTGAGCAATGAGGCTCAAATCCTGCGGGCGGCTCACGGCACTCGACTGCTGAGCGACGAGGAAATCCTAGAAATCTACGGGCCAGAGCGCAAGTGGGACGTGACCAGCGCCTTCCATAAGGATCCGCTGTCCACGTGGAATGGTGCTGCCTCGACGCAAATGCGCTCCTTGCTGGATTACTTCGATATGCCCAGTGCGTTAGTCTTCGCCCAAGCCGTGGATCTGGTGGATAAGGAAAGAAAGCCATCGCCTGGCGAGGAGTACCAAGTCTGGCAGGATGTGCAGTCGGGCTTGATGAACATTTACAGCCGGGAGCACTTCGCAAATGATAAGAGCTCCTACTTCAAGCACATGCGAGCAGAACCCGAAAGATTCATTCTCCAAACGGACACCAGAGTGCTGAAGTGGCTAGAGGAGCTGCGGCAAGCGGGCAAGAAACTTTTTCTGCTCACCGGCTCCAATGTGGACTTTGCCAATCTGACGGCCACACAAGCTCTGGGCAAGGATTGGCGGCAGCACTTTGATTTTGTGCTGACGTTCGCCAAGAAGCCTGGCTTCTTCACCAGTCAGAGGCCCTTCATGCAAGTGGATGTGCAGAAACTGGAGGAACTGCCCACGGAGGCTACGGAAATAAGGGCGGGCGAGGTGTACTCCCAAGGCAACTGGCACCAGTTGCACGCGGCTATGGCCAGGCTGCTCAACAAGAAGCCGGCTGAAGCCAAGGCGCTTTACTTTGGCGATAACATTGTTCAGGATGTTTATACACCGGTAAAATATCGGGACTTCGATGCCGTGGCCATTGCTGAGGAGTTGCTCCTGCAGGACGGTAAGTATCCGTATGCCGCCGAGCTGGATTCCCAGCAATGGGGCTCGTACTTCGCCCTGGGCTGCACGCCGACACTGTGGTCCAGCTTCATTACCACTTACGCCCAGTTGTGTGTGCCCTCGGTGGAGCAGGTAGCTCAAACATCGCCGGAGAAGAGAATTATCTGCACCAATCCGTACGGCTTCAGTCCACGGCTGCCCAAGGAGCTGGAGGCGTTGCAGCTGAAGAGCTGCCGGTAATAACAGTGCAGACGAGAGGCTATCTATCATCTTCCTGGAGACAATAAACGACCTGTGAACTCGTGGCGCAGTTACGCGCGATAACGCTTTTTTCAGTAGGAAAAACGTATTCGAATTTTTTGGGTACGAACAAATTGTATTTAATAATAGCAATAAACAGCGCGATTTCCTGAATAATTCAATTTGCATCTAAAGTGCAGGTCATAGTTGTAAGGCAATGAGATTAAGAATAACAAAATATTATACATTTTAATTTTTATTTGAAGATTTTATATGCCCTTACCTGGAGAGCCTAATTGTGGCTTTGGTATGCACCTTCGGCTATCTTTTTTGGGCTTTTAGTGTAGTCACACACATAGAAAACAACAAATTATGGTTTTACAGTATCTTCTGATTTATTTTTGTTAATTTTACTGTACTATTGCATCGTCTGGCGGTTTATTACTTTGATAAGGTCATGCCAAAGTCCAAACTAACACCCGATAAATGTTTTTGCACAAGTTACGGACTTATGCAGTTAGTTTCAACTAAAATATGACTATTGTTAAGAAACTAACACTGCTCTTATTCATTATTTGTTGTAGAGTAATTTTTTAATTAAGCATTAGATCAATTTATTTTCTGTATTTATAATCTGTATTAACAATTAACTTTTAATAGTTGAAAGTTTTATCAAGACTTTTTCGACAAATAAAAGTTTAAAAAAGTCATATGTTAGCCAAAAACGCATTAATTTCAATTCGGAAAGCCTTGCTATGCTAGTTTTTAATATGTTAATAAATCTGCATACTAAATTTAACATTTTAAAAATTTAAAATTTTTTCCAATTTTTGAAAATTTTAACGATGTAACCCCTTATCAAATTTTCAAATTTTTGAAAATTTATTTTTCAACTGGACATGGCTAAATCGACTCGGCTTTGAATTCTGATTAAGAATATATATGGTTTATAGGGTCGGAAATGAATCCTTCACAGGGTTACAAGCTTCTGACAAAATTATAATACCATGCAAGGGTATAAAATAGTTAGCCTACATGTTAATTGTTTAGATTCCTTTTTAATAGATTAAAATTGATTGTTAAAATTTAAGGCTTTGACGTTCGTAACAGACTGTGCACGCTAATTTAATTTACACGTTACATAAAATATTGCCTTGTACAAACTAAAATGAAAAGCAAATAAAATGGGTTGTGCATCATCAAAGTTCTTCTATAAATAAGTGCAATGGGGCGTAATTTGAGCAAATATCACTTACTCTTCCAATTAAGTGGATGTCACTTCAAATAAGTTGTGTAAGTTCCCAGTTCCATATAAAACGCTGGAATCCTAAAGTTGACTAAATTAGCTTTAATTGAGTAGACTTTGTGACTTGGGTTCGGTGTGCACCATATATATAAGTACTTGGAAATACTACGCGATCAGAAAATGGAATATTACTTTGAAACTGTTCACTTAAACGAGAGACGGGACAATAACAAATATAATGATCATGAGTGGAGCCTATTTGAGGCGTTCCACGGCCAGGGCGATGCCCATGCCACCGCCTATGCACAGGGAGGCGATACCCTTACTTCCACCAGTACGCTCTAGGGCGTACAAAAGCGTGACCAGAACACGTGCGCCAGAAGCACCAATGGGATGACCTAAGGCAATGGCACCGCCATTCACATTGACTTTGCTGGCGTCCAGTTTCAGGTCATGCAGCACAGCCAGCGATTGGGCGGCAAAAGCTTCGTTAAGCTCGTAAAGATCTACTTCCTCTCGTGTCCAACCTATTTTGGTAAGCTAGAAGAAGGGAAAATTTGAATAATCTGTAATGCAATTAAGTTGTTCTTAAAAATACCAAAGCTTCAACGGCTGTGACAGGTCCCAGGCCCATCACCTTCGGTTCAATGCCGGTCTGCGTCCAGCCCACGATCTTGGCTAGCGGCTTCAAACCCTGCTTGGATACTTCTTCGCCTGACATGAGCAGCACAGCGGCAGCGGAATCGTTGACACCGGAGGCATTGCCAGCGGTTATGGAACCGCCCTAAGTGAGAAAAAAGATTTTCGTTTATTTTTAAATTTTCAAAACTAATCGTCCAACTCACATCTTTAAAGGCCGCCCGTAGCTTCTGGACGCCCTCGACGGTGCTGCCCGCCTTGATGTACTCATCCTTGTCGAAGATCTGAGTGCCCTTGCGATCCTTGATCTCTACGGGCACAATCTCCTTATCAAAGTAGCCATTTTTCTGGGCCTTCTCCGCACGATTTTGTGACTGCACGGCATAAGCATCCTGAGCTTCCCTACTGATCTGGTACTGCTCCGCCAGATTTTCGGCTGTAACGCCCATGTGTATGTTCTCCATAGCGTCAGTAAGACCGTCGTGAATCATGGTGTCAGCCAGTGTACCGGGGCCCAATTTAATGCCCTGTCGCAGGTGCATTACATGTGGAGCTAGAGACATGCTCTCTTGTCCGCCCGCCACCACGATCTTGGCATCGCCTGAGCGGATGGCCTGATAGCCCAAGGCAACAGTTCTGGAAAAAGAATAGACCCGTAATCAGTAGTGGTATTTGCTCTCGTTGAAGAACCTACTTCAAACCCGATCCACAGAGCATATTGATGCCATAGGCTGGCACCTGGATGGGCAGACCCGCCTTGAGTGAAGCCTGCCGTGCCGGATTCTGACCCTGGCCAGCAGTAAGCGCCTGTCGAAGATTTACATAACAAAGAATAGGAACTCACAAGTAGATATGCAAATATTTTGACAATACCTGGCCGAGAATCACCTCGCTGACCTGCTGTCCCTCCACATTGGCTCTGCGGAGCACCTCCTCGATCACCACGCTGCCCAGATCAGAGGCCTTAAGTTTAGAAAGCGTTCCATTGAAGCTACCTGTTGATTTCGATTCGGGTAAACAGAAAGAGAAAGTTACCAATTGGAATTTGGATATAAAACGCACACGCCCAGCTCGGCTACGGCTGGCTGCTGGATCTCATCACCTATGGGGGTGCGGGCGGCGGACACGATGTACACGTCAGACATTCTGAACGGGCGAAGGACAGGTGGCGCAGTGTTTATGGCTTGGCTAGTTCTGCTTGGTGAAAATAAATTCTAATTGCTATTGGGTGCCATAGAGTGACCATGTAGACTTTTCCTGACTTTTCCTACTGGAAACGACAATTCCCGAATATAATTAATTAATTGCTCATTTAGATAAAATACAGATTTCAATTACTACTTGTATGAAGAAAATGTAAGTAGAATTGGAACTATTACAAATTGTGCTGTTTTTTATTTTAAAGTATAAGAAAAAAAGAATACTAAAAAAGATTTCGACGGTTCAAAAACAAAGTTTAAATCGATCTGCCGTTTCAGCAGAATTCGACTCTTGTGGTATTTTATTGGTATATACCACAAAACGAACGGTATATTATCTGAACGCCGGATGGTATATTTTAACAGTCCAGCCGCGGTCACACTGCAGTACACAGAAAATTTACAGAAATTAAAGAAAAAATTAGGGAATTCAACGCACAAAACGTGATTAAAAGTGCCCAAAAAGCAAGGCGCTATCATCAGGCGTCCCCGAGGACCAAAAGGGCACTGGAAACGGGTCTGAAACGACGAGGATAACACGGACAAGCCGCCGCAAAAGCAACAGCCCTCCGCCGTCGCCGCCGCCCAAAAAGAACCGTCGTTTGCCAGCAGACCAGCCATCAGAACCCCCTTCAGCACCACCCCGTCGCCACCGCCGCCGCCGCATAATCTCCAATCTCGCACAAAGCACTCCACTCCTACCACAGAGTCCACTCCACCACTCCAGTCCGGGGCAGCAACTAAAAACTAAACACACACCATGCAGGCAATCAAGTGCGTCGTGGTGGGCGATGGAGCCGTGGGAAAGACGTGCCTGCTGATCAGCTATACGACTAATGCCTTTCCCGGGGAATATATACCCACTGTTTTTGACAACTACTCCGCCAACGTGATGGTGGACGCGAAGCCTATTAATCTGGGACTATGGGATACTGCTGGACAGGAGGACTATGATCGTCTCCGACCGCTGTCGTATCCGCAGACTGATGTCTTCCTCATCTGCTTCTCGTTGGTGAATCCGGCCTCGTTCGAGAACGTGCGCGCCAAATGGTATCCGGAGGTTCGTCACCACTGCCCCAGCACGCCCATCATTCTTGTGGGCACCAAGCTGGATTTGCGCGACGACAAGAACACGATTGAGAAGCTGCGCGACAAGAAGTTGGCACCGATCACTTACCCCCAGGGTCTGGCTATGGCCAAGGAAATCGGTGCGGTCAAGTATCTGGAGTGTTCGGCTCTGACGCAAAAGGGTTTGAAGACGGTGTTTGATGAGGCCATCCGGTCGGTCTTGTGCCCGGTCCTGCAGCCCAAGTCCAAGCGCAAGTGCGCCCTGCTCTAAAAGTGATAGAGCGATCGATAGAAAGAGAGAGAGAGAGAGAGAAAGATCCTCCTGCTGGATTTTATTTAAACGTAATATTATTAACGATAAACAATTATGTAACCTAAGCGTTGGCCAGACAATCTGCGATCTGGCTAAACCGTAGTTTCTTTGTTACACTTCTTTGCCACTAATTTGTGAGAGAGATCCCTGATGGGATCCCCGCCAACTCATTCATCCTCTTGCTTTTGTTTTCGTTTCCCGTTTCAAGTTCGTTTCGTGTGTGTTCTATAATTCATAATCCATAATTCTGTTTCCCTGTGTGCATTAATTTGAACTAAAAGTTGTCGCGAGATGTTTCTAGATAAAGGAAAAACATGGAGAACCCAATGGGAGATCCGTAAACTGTAAACTCTAACTGTACTTTGTATTATTTAATAACTTTTTGTAATTAAAATTAATGTTGTAAAACTGAGGTAAAACCAAAAGAAAAACAAAAACCAGATATAAACCTAAAAAAAGGAAAAAAACGTAAGGAGAGACGAATTAGCCGCATAAAAAGAGCATAAAGCATAGATGTCGCCTGTTGATTGGTAGGTCCTCTAGGTGGGGATCCAGGATATTGATATTGATTATATTGAGAGTCAGTAAAGTAAACGTTCCATTGCAATTACACTTACATTATTACATACTTGAATTTAGATGTTGTTGGATGTGTAACAACTTTTTAAACACTTTTGCTAGATCCAGGAACTATCAATATATATACATATATTCTATATACAAGTATGTATAAGATGAAAAGTCCTTCGTATACTATGTACTGAAAATTAAAGGCATCAAACTGAGAAACACTTTGAATACTTTGTATTTTAAAAACAAACAGAAAACAGACATTCAAGAATTAAAAATCAACAGCAACAAGAACGAAATCAAGATAATTATATAAATGTGTCTATTTCAATGGAAATCAATAAAGCATACAAAAAAGAGCTTTTATTTGTTTTTATTATAAAAATAGGTATAATTATTTATTAGTTACTAAGTAAAGTTGCCTAAACTCGGGAAAAAAAGATAAATATTTTCTTAATAATATATTTTACTTTATTTAGATGTTTATGTTACTAAATTTCTTTAAATTTAAATCATTTTAAGTTTATATTCGCATTTTCTAACATGTTTTGTTGCTTTGGCCTAAAAATTGATTAATTATCTAGCCATCTTTTAAAAGTAGACAGAGATATGATCATTATGAAAATATGAATGGAATAGAGCATAAAACAAGTTTCGCTTGGAAGCGCTCTCAGAGATCAGAGCTCTTTCCTTTCTCTTCCAAGATCTGCACAAATGAACCCACACACACAACCTTTGTTTACGCCTTCTGAATATATCAGCCATCCGCCATCTGGCTGTCAATGACTGACACCCATTGCGAGTGCCTACTGTACACAAAAAAAGAGGGGGACATCAGGCTTATCAGCCGAAAAACGAATTATTTGCTTATCTCGGCGAAAGTCGAGAACCCAAAATAATCAAAATCAGCTTAAAACAAAGTAACCGATGGCTGTTCCCTCTCTTGTTCTAATACACTGAAAAAATTGCTTAAATTTATGGGGACACACCCACTGGGATTGTAAAAGTTTTATATATACTTAATTTTTATATGTACATTTTTTCAACTAACATCAATTGCAAATATTTTAAAAATGCCACACGCTTTTTATTTTAAGTAAAATTTTTAACTACGATCCAAAGGATTTATTTACAATTTTTTTTCGTGACCTCTTCCAAATTTGTTTCCAGTGCACTCTCTCATTTCGCTCACACATGGAAATGGAATGTTCTCGCAGCTGGAAGTGAATCGAGGCAACAGCGAAAATCATTTATGTTTATGTATGTATGTTACACAGGCAAATGCGGTGGCGTATCTGTGGCGAGGACCGGGAAAAATGGGGGCAGGGGTCATACGAGTTTGTGACTGTGTGTGCGTCCGTTCCAGTGACGTGGCCATTGATGCTCCGTAAGAGCTGACGTGGACGCCTTTCAATTAAACAAATCACATCAAACATATCAAATCAATTAGCCGGGATCCTCGCATTCATGTCAGTGTATAATGTACTCTCAATCGTCTTATCGGCTAGGGAAGTTTTACAAGATATTTGGCATTCGAAGTGGGAGATTCTTACATACAGATGTAGGATCATTCTTAATCATTATTAATCTCTAGAACTCGTCGTGGCGGGCAAGGGCCTCGCCGAAATCGGTGGCCTGGGAACCCACGAAGACATCGTATTTGTCCAGAACTTCCGCCTTGGTCAGCTGCTCGTCATGATCGACATCAGCCTCAAAGATCAGATGCTTGGCCTCAGTCTCCGAGTGATCAAAGTCCTGGGGCGTGATCCACAGCTTCACCTCTTCCTCATTCAAATAGCCATCGTTGTCGATATCGCGATGCACCGAGAAGGCCTCACGCTCATTGGCCACCCACTCGGGCTCTTCCTCATCCTCCCCGGAAGGTCGGAACATGTCGCCAATGTACTCATCTACAGAGATCTTCCCATCCTTGTCCTTGTCCAAATCATTGAAGGTCTCGTGCAGCACTAGATCCTTCATTGAGGAATGATCTTCCGGATGGAGGAAGGCGGTGAACTCCTCCTTGGTTAGGCAATCATCCAAGTCCTTGTCAGCTGTCGACCACCGAAAACGATCGCGTTTTAGGATGCTCTTGTAGCTGATACCTTTAAAAAGATGAGATAATGAAATTAACAATTAATAAATACTAATAAGACACTTTTAATATAATTAAGAAAGTATTAAAATTGACATTTAGTTTCAGTTTTTTGGCCTTTTAAGCCATTTAAATCGCCGCACCCACCATTATCTTCCTCTTCCTGCTCTTCGGGGCTCATATCTTCCAAGAAACCGTAAACGGATTTCTGGTAAGTCTCCCAACAGATGGTGTTGTTGTTATCCGGATTGTGACGCTTCCACACGCGATTCACATCCTCCTCAATGTACCGTCGCTGGGTGTAGGCGATCCAGTTCTTGAGCTCCGACAGATTGATAAGCCCATCCTTATTCTCATCGATGCGGTCCACAATCACGCCCAACCGACGCCTGCTCTCCTCGGGCGTAAGGCCGTCGAACTTCTTGGACTCATCGGGGCCCAGGAAGGCCTCGTGGTCGAATTGGGAATTGTGCTCGCCGCCGTCGAAATGCTTGTTGTGGAGCGAATCGTATTCGAGGGGGTTGTGGGCCACATCGTCCGGAATGCTGGAGGCAATTGTCGGGCCGGCAATGGCCACAACAAGTAGCAGCACCATCCGCGTTTTGTTATTCGACATTTCGCCTCCTTATTGAATCCGTCCGGTTCGAGGCAAAAAATGAGACTGTCGAAGATTGAACGAGATTCGTACAACATGAGAGAAACAACAAACGCTCGGGTAAATCGTAGGGTTGTCAGATATCTATAATTTATCTGTTTCAAAAATATTTTCTTGAAGTTGCAAAAAAATAAATTATTTATTATTATTATTATTATTATTTATTTTACTAACTTTAAGCTAAAATAATAATGTCATTTATCTATATACAAAATAGCACGATATTTTGTTTCCTTAAAAAATATCGATATAAATATGTTTAGATAACTATTTGACAACCCTAGTAAATACTGAAAAATACTGAACACACAATATTTTTTAAATGCTTGTAATTATATATTTAGGACAGTTTATTATAATTTTATTATTTAACAATCAGTTTGCCTGTGAAGTTCCTTTATTATTATGTTGATTGATGCCAAAAGTATTTTATTTATTTATTTATTTGTCTTAAAATGTTTGTTATAATTTTTTGTTATACCCTTGGAAGGTATTATAATTTGGTTAAAAGCTTGCAACGCAGTAAAGGAGTCATTTTCGACCCTATACATCATATATATTCTTGATCTAGCCACGTCCGGAAGACAAATTAAAAAAATTTTTTTTCAAAATTTCAAAATTTTAAAATTTTCAAAAATGGGGGAAAAAAAATTTTTTTTAAATATTAAATTTGGTATACTGATTTATTAACCTGATAAAAAATAACATTAGAACGTTTTCCGAGTTGAAATTAATGCAATTTTGGCTTAGATATGAGTTTTAAAAATTTAGATTTGTCGATCCTATAATTCAATTGGAAACTTCAAAAGATTGTTTCCTTTCTTGTTTTTATTAAGTCTTTTCTTCAATTCCGGGGTTTCACTTTAAAAGCAACAATTATTTGATTTTGAATTGCATTTATTAAACGTCCTTTCCATACAGCTAAAAGTTAAATAAATATGTGAAAGTGTGTTTAGATTTGAAGCGTCAGGCTAACTACAAGATATATATTATTTTTCTCTATTTACAGCAGTTATACGTTTAGGGAGGAATCAGGGAACAGGAATCAAAAATGGGACTTATTAATCTATTAATTATTTGGGCTGTTCGGCTTCATCGTGTCCCAGCGAACTAAAGTCGCCGGTGTTGCAGGATATGCTGGGAATATCAAAGTTGGAGAAACCTCGATAGTTCGCCACCTCGGGCTTTAATGGAGATGGGAGCAGGACAGCTGTGCCCGGCACTTCGCTGTCTATCAAGCTATCTGTGGTGCTGTCCAAAAGACTAGGGGTCTCCGGGAGTGCCGGAGGCTTCTGGGTAACGGGACTGCTCTTTTGAACCAACGGATCGAATTCGTCGAGATTCAGCTTGGACTCGTCCGCAGTGCTATTCTCCCCACTCTGATCTGATAAGTCAAAGTCGTAGTTGATGTTGGTCAGACCGCCTTGGAACTCGGAACCCAGCATCAGGACATCCCCGTCGTTGCTTTCTGTCGCGGGTTCCTCCAACAGAGACACGGCATCAAAGGCGGCATAATTGAACATTGGTGAAGCAAAGAGGTTGTCAGCTGGCTGTAGATTCTGATGCAGCGGCGACAGGCGGCCCACGGAACCAATGCTGGTGTCCTTCAGGGATAAACCAGAATCCTCCGGAGCTATTGAGGGCTTTACTAAGCTAGTAGCTGCTGTCAAAGATTGTGAGGTCAATGAACCGCCGCCACTCAGCACGTTTGCTTGATAGTGTCCCGCCTCATTTTCGCTTAGGAGATGTGCTCGGGCTTGTCCAATCAGAAAGGCGGGCGTTTTGATGGGCAGCAGGTTAAGCGGTGCCTTGGCTATCACCGTATCCACCCGTTCGGTCACCTCTCTTTGGAACTCGATTAGCTCCTTCTCAAAGGAAGCGATGCCACAGCTTATTAAGGCGTTTCTCTTCTGCAGTCCCTCCATGCGTTTCATGTTCTCCGATATCAGGTGCAGGCTCTCGCAGGCCAGAAGAGCGCTTTCCCACGGCGTGCTGTAAGGTTGGTGGCCGGACATCAACGCCCCGAACTCCTCACTGCTGATTCCCAGACTTTCGCCATTCAGATTCTCGATGAAGGCAATGGCCGAGCAGAGATTGGTGAAATAGTAGCCGCCCTCACCGCTCATCACCCGCGAGGCGTTCGTGAAGCGCGTCACAAAATTGATGTTGCTGTGCAGTCGCACGGGATTGGCCTTAAGCACCACAAAGATCAGTGCGGGCAGGAAGTCATCGGCACTGGCTGGACCTCCCGTTGCCCGCTTTAACAGCTCGAAGATGTGCCGGCAGCAGCGCACGGTGCACTGGAGCTTCTCCTGAGGCGAGTAATACGAATCGATGCCGACCAGTTCAGAAATGGCATTGTACACCAGATCCCTGGCCTCCGCATTGACCTCGTCAATGCTGCAGTCCAGATGCTTGGCCGTGATCCAGCTCAGCTGGCGTATGCGCTTCTGAACCTTCACATCGCTATCCTCATCCTCGGTGAAGTACGGACTGAAGAGGAATCTGCAAAAAAGTGTTTATACCCGCCTTAGAGATAAACTAATTCTTGTGGCAGTGATATCTGCTTTGGGGATGACTCACTTGTGGTTCTGCGTCATCACCACCTTCTCAAAGAAGTCGATGGCACTATCGCGATCCTCGTTGGTTGCAATCTCAAAGCTGGGATCGTTGTGTACGATGTCTGAGACCTTGGTGTAGGCATTTTGCACGGCATCTGACAGCTCGTCCACGTTCTTGGCATTGTTACCGTTGATATACTTGCGTATTTCGCTGTCCAAGCGCTGAATCTCCAGTTTAAGCTTGCGTTTTCCATCGTCAGGAATGCGGAGCTGGCGCAGCTGTAGCAGGAACTGACCCTCTGTGGGATCGGGCACATGGCTGCGTTGCTGTGTGACTGTGAATACCGTGGAAAAATAAATAGTATAGAGCTTAACCTAAGGCTGTCTGCCTTACTTTTCTGAGCTCCCGCCTGCAGTGTTTTCTGCAACACCGCCGTAAACTTCTTCTTCTGCAGGGTGCCTGAGGGTTCTGTTGCTTCCTGCTTCCTTGGCTGCTGCTCCACACGCCCTTGGCCGTTGTGACCATGCTGTGGGGATCTCCGCTCTGTGGATCCGCCCACGGAACCAGGGGCGAGGCCCGTTGTTTCGCCTGCCTTCTCTGCAAAAGTCCACTTCATGACTGAGAGTTGGAAAAAACGGCGAGCGGGACTTACGCCTCAGCTTCCGTTGCTTATCGTTAAACTTTTCGCGAAAGCACATCGAACAGAGGCCGTCATTCTGGGGAGTTCCATAGAATCCGCAACCCGTGCGGCACTTAAGGTCCTGCTGCCCCAGACGAAGTGAGGGAGGTCGTGCAGCCGTTGCCATTTTGAATGGGCGAGTACTCGGATCGGGAGCTGGTCGCTGGTTGGTAGTCCGTGGCTCTGGCTGGTCTTTGTTTTGTTTTTTTTTTGTGCGAAATGTCCGAGATAAATAAAGTCGAATTATTCATGAGAGATGGGAATGAATCGATTTCAACGTCGATGCTATCGATTAATTTCGTATCGTCATTTTCAAAATAAACTCCACCACTAGGAAAAATAATTCGATTGCTCCGCGCCAACGTATTTTATGAAATGAAATATTAAAACTTTTGAAAGCAAAAAAAAATATATATATCTTGTAATACCACAAAAATGTATGAAAAAAGGCAATATTTCGGGATTTCTTCAGGTCATACATGGTCAAAAGGCCACCGATTGCAAATAGGCATGTATATCCCGATTCGGCATTAAAATCTTAATAAACGTATAATAAAATATGAGAACAAAATTTAAACTTTTTAATCAATTTTGGAAAATTTTAAATGTGCTATGCTGATTTATTAGCGTGATAATAACTAATAAAGAAAAGCGTTCCGTCATGGATTTTTTAAACTTTGATTTGTCCAACAAATTTTCATATTATACAAAAAAAAAAAAAAAATGATGCAATAAAACCAATATTTTAGGATTTCTTGGGGTCATAAGATGGAAAAAAAAGCCAGGGATTGTGAAAATTCATGTATATTCCGATTCAGCATTAAAATCTTAATTAACTGATAATAAAATATTGAGAAAACAAAATTTTGAATTTTTAACCAATTTTTAAAAATGTTATAAGGGGTTACATATTTAAATTTTTCAAAAATTGGCCAAATATTTAATTTTTTTTTAATTTTAAATTGAGTACGAAGATTTATTAATCTAAGGAAAACGAACATTGAACATCTTTCCTAATTTAAATTAATGTTTTTTTTTTGCTAATTTATGAGCTTTAGAAAATTTACAAGGAACTTTTTCGTAACAAAATAATTTTCAAGCATCTTAAGTACATATTTAAATTATATATATAAATAAATTCATTTTATAGCCCACTTAAATGAATGAAACACAATTTTTATGTTTCACTAAAATTCAATTTTAGCATACTTTATTCGAAAAGAAAACATTTAAACTGCAACTGAGGGGAATCTCTTGCACAATTTTGATGGAATACATTTAGTAAAATCGTAGAGCCTTACGAAACGTTTCAAAATACAGATTCAAAGTTCATTTTTACGCACACAAACCATTTTAAAAATCACTTACACAAATTTTATATTTGTTTTTGCGTTAGCAAAGTTGATAAAGTCATTACATTTAGGACGGTTACACACATACACACGAAGAATGCAATTTCTGGTAGGGTCACACACAGTATTAGTTCACAACAACGATTTGAAAAAGCTCAGAAACAACAGAGTTATAGACTAAGAGTAGGCTAAGAATTTGCAAAAATTTTGTCCTAACTGCTCTACACGTGCATCAATCTTGTTCCCAATGAAAAACCTAAAGCAAATAAACCTCACACCTTACCTTAACTTAATTGACGCTTTTTCAAAATCGCACCCATCTACCAACAACTTGACTAGTTCAAACTCTACCTCTACCTCTAACTCTATTTCTTCTAAATTTGTTCTCTTTTTGTCTAGCAGTAAAAAGATTTGGAAAAAACCGTTCTGTCATTTCTGCGTTTTTGTTTTTTTATTAGTCTTAAAAATTGCTAATACTATTCTGCTATTTTAATCCAAATGCAACCTTGCCTCGCCCCGTGGTCAACTACTATCATTAGTTACGTATACTCAACATGATCGTTCTTGTTTCCGTCTCCGTTTCGATTTCCGTTTCCGCCTACTTTCCTTTCGCAATTCAAACGTTTCGAAAAAGTCTCGTGTATAGTTTTGAACTTGAATTTAACACTACTTGATGTCTTTGGCTTCTGTTTTTAGGTTTCGTATGTGATCAACTCTTATAGCTAAAAAATGTAAGTATCGGTAACACGTTTTAAACAGTTATGCCGCCATTTTGGTTATAGGTTTTTGATTAAACATTCTTTGGTTTTTTGATTTGTTCGTATGCGGTTTTGTGTGAGTGAATATCAATTCCCTACAAAAGAGTTGCATTGGTAAAAAATTCAAGTCTAACGATTTTCTTTAATAAATTCCTTGTCCCAATTCGCGGTTGTATGGGAATCAGTTTGGCGGATAAGATGACACTTGTTCTTGTTCTGACTTTAATTAATGAGTACCCTGTTTTTTAATTCGTTCTTTATATTATTAAAATAAAACTGAAGATTAATAAATATTAATAAATTAAAAGTGACACAACAAAGAAATTATTTCTGAGTTTAAAACTAAGTTGTTAAATGTTATTAGGAACTTTGCCAAGAATCTTGAGTAAAATACAAAATTATTATAAAAATATATTAGCTTTAAAAAAGAATTTCATCAAGGGATTAACCAAGTAAATATAATATTGACTCCTTCGAGCATGTTCTGTACTCTTAATGAACTTTCTAGGACTCTACTAAAGATCGTTTAAAAAGTCAGCAGTAATTTTGGTTCCTTGTGACGCTCTTGATCTGGTTAACTGAAGTACTTGAGGCCCGCGATCAGCATAAATTTCTCAATAAATAACTCGGAGTCCAGGACAGCTATGTGAGCCGCCCGACCAATTAGGGTATTAGCCGTATGGGGCAGAGCGTGATGGACATCGAAGCGGGCCAACGTCAGTTCCGGCCGGGCTAAAATTGGGGCTATGACATTGTGAACCATTTCCCTGAAATATAAACATGAGAGGTAATTATAACCTGTTCTATAGGAAAGATTTAAACAAGTATCACCTGTAAATGGTGCCCAGTGTGGAGCTGTCCCGCATAGCCGCCTTGCATAACTCTAGTCTGGCGGAATGCGCTGGCACATAACGATCCTGGCTGGAGCCGCAGAGCAGGATATTCTTGAAGTGATGCAGGGTGCTCCGCTGGCTGAGTCTGTACAGGAAGCTGTTTCGCATATCGGTGGTGTCCCGCATGCAGAGCTGCAGCAGGGAACCGGATTTCTTCCACTTTTGCATGAACCACATGCCTGAGGGAGATTAAAAATGAAGTAATGATCCTTGAGGTTCCTGGTACTCGTATCCTTACCCATATTGACCAGACCACTGGTGTTGTAGAGGGTACCCAAGTGCGGACCCGAGAGCGAGAGGAAGGTGTGCAGGCGTGGCAGCAGAGGACGCATCTGTGGTCTGGCCAAGGCGCTCCTCACAATAATCGTGCCCAAGGAATGGGCCACGAATGAGATACGAACAGGATTTAGAGCGCAGCTATCGATATGGTAGAGTATCTCGGTTACCAGCCTAAAGGGAAGCCCCAAAGAGGAAATTAGATGTTCCTACAACTGAGAACTTAAACTCACCGATCGGTCATGGTATCAAAGTCGGAAAAGGTGTCTCCCTGGTTCCGTTCCGACATGAGGAACTCCAGGTTCACACCGGGCAGTCCTAGCTCCAGGTAAGTACGCACCAGCCTTAAGTCCGCCGAGTTACCATCCAGCCCGTGGACGCAGATGACCAGATGCATGCCGTTGGGCGAGAAGGCGCGGTACTCGTCGCTGATGTAGAAGTAGGGCAGCTCGGAGGCCAGCTGGACATAGTCCGAGTATATGCTGCCCTGGTACTTGATCTGCTTGCGGAACTCCTCGCGGTACTTTTCGAACTCCAGCAGCGAGATGCTGGGCGGTGCCTCCTGCACAGCGGCGGAGCCCTGTCCCTTACGCTTGTGCTTGCCGGCGGGCTGGGAACTATTGCCTGGATGTTTGGCCGACCGCACCTGCGCATTAGAGTTTTCTTTGTTCTCGTCCTGCTCGGCGTCCAAGCCGTTACTGCCATTGATGGTATGTGGCTTGCATTGATGGCTCAGCGGATTCGGGAGATTCTGTGGCCTCTTCAGCTCCGCCAGGCTGTGCGATTTCAGTACAGGCTTATTGGTGAAGATGGCCGGCGTTGAGATCGGTCGCAGGGACTCGTAGATGTGGTACACTGGATTATCAATGGCACCCACCGGCTGGCGCTCCTTGAGCGGCGGCGGCGGCATATGGCAGGTCACCTGGATCTTGGCTTTGCCACTGGGAGGAAGTGAGGCGGGAAGGGGAACTCCAGCGGGAACGGCAACGGAAGAAGGAACAGGGAGTGGTGCCGCGGAGGGTGCCGGCTCTGGTGGCGGATCACGGAACTCGTCGGGCGGCGGTGGAGCCAGGGCAACCAAAGCCAGCTCCTGTTCTTGGTCCTGGAACTGCTGAGGTGGCGGCAGGCATACAGCGTCCAGCGGCTGTATATCCTTTAGGCTGGTGATGTCAAAGTCCGACTTGGACTTTCCCGTGGAGGCGGCAGTCTTGTGGCGATTCCTACGCGGTGGCGGCTCCATCTCCTCTACCTCCGTAGACTCTCCGTTGGGTAGGTGACGCAGTCTGTCCAACTGGAAGCGAGAGCGCTCCCTCTTGATATTTACCGTCACCGAGGACACCTTCTTGTGCACCTCAGGTGGCTGACGGGCAGGAGTTCTGCTCTGACTGGAGGTTGCCGCCTGTCTCTTCCGCGTCTTGTGCGGATGCTGCTGCTGGAGTTGTTGCTGCTCCAGAACTTTCTGGAGGCGGAGACGCAGTTGCTCCCCGTTTAACCGAGTCTCCATGGCCATGCCCATGCCCAGGTTGAGCTGCGTGTGCCGCTGCCGCTGATTGTTCAGACCCGCCGTGCTGGTGATGGTGTCTGGACTGGAGATGGCCAGAGAGCTTCTCCGGCTACTCACCCACCCGCTCTCTTCGCTCAGCGAGGAGGTCGAGTTGCTCCTTTGCCGCCTCAACTGCGAATCCGAATCGAATTCGGGGGGAGGAGCAAGATTGGGCAGGGATTCACTGAACCCGCTGGTGTTGGGATCGCTGCTGGTGGTGTTATTGTTGCTCGTTCCATTGCCATTGCCGCCGCCAGCACCCTCGAGGCGGAAGGGCACACTGTTGGAGCTCAGCATCTGGAGCTTCTGCATCATGTCGCTCTCAGAGCTACTGGACTCTTTCCTGAGTTGACCTTGGCGCAGCATCTCCTTGATGTCCGACACCCTCACGCGGGCAATCTCCACGGCACGCGGTATCTGCGAGGAGCTACTCCGCGGCATCGTGGTGTGCTGCGTCGGCGGTGGTGACGGATACGAATTCCTCGGCGGCACCATCGACTTGGGAAGAGAGTTGTAGCCATTGGTGCACTGCTGCCCCTGCTGCGTCGGTTGTCCCTGTTGCTGTTGAGCTGTGCTGTGCTGCTGCTTGGGAGGATTCAGCAGCTTGATCTCGTGTAGGTAATCGAACTTCCCGTAGCGCTGCCGGAACTCACAAATGTTCCTCATAAGGTCATCAGCCTGAAGGCGGGGCAACGTGTGGTTGGTCGTTGGTGGCGCCGGGTTTGTGGGCAATCCCTCACAGCCATCAAGTTGGTCCAGGGATTTGCTATGCCGCGCCGGGACACTGGTGTCCAGATCGAGATCCTCCAGCAGACCGGTGACCGAGTGCCGGGAGAGGTTGTGACGCAGTGCCGCTGTGGGAGGTGCAGGAGCCGGCGCCTGCTCCTTGCTGGGAGCTATGGTCAGACTGGCCTGAAGCACCTCACCGCCCAAGGCGAACCGGGGGGTGACGACGCACTTGGCATGCGGATGAGCCGGGCCCGAACCATTTGTCTGCGGGTAGTCGTAATCAAAGTGGCAGGCCAGGCAGTCTTTAATACCGTTCAGGCTGCTGCTCGAGTGCGTCTTATCCACCTTCTTCTTCTGACAGCCGCCGACTCCACCGCCCATAGACACCGATTCGTCCAGCTGGGGATCGCTGCCGGAGCGCCTTCGTCCATAGCTGCTACCCGGTGCCACGTAGCGATCCTCGAAGATGAGGGGCAGCGAGGAGGCGTCTCCATCGATGGGCGTACAGTGAACGGGAAGCGGCGGCAGGGACTGAAGGTAGCGGCTCCTACGCGCCAGCTCTGCAATGGCCACGTAGCCCTGACAGTGACCTGGCGATGGTGATCCATTGGCCTGCTCCTGACAGCCAGCGGCAGCCGCATGACGCGGTTGCTCCAGCACAAAGAAACCCTCGGCGAACCGTCGCACTCTCAGGATGTGATGCTTCCGCGCCAGCAGCGTGTGCACAGCCGTGGAGGATCTGGATGCCAGGAGCACGCGGCGCCACCAGAATATGCTCTCCGCGCACAGCTGGGCAATGTCGGAATTGGCACGAATGGCAAAGTCCTCCTCCGCCTCCAGCTGCTTGGCCTGATCCAGGAGCAGCTGAAGCCGCTCCCCCGTATCGTTCTCCCTCAGGGGCGGCGATCCGATCTGGGAGTTGATGCTCGGCGGCAGCACGGTGCTAAACTCGTTTAGAGTTGCCTTCAGCTGCTCGATGGCGCCCAGGAGTAGGCAGCAGATCTCCCGATGAATGGCCCGGGACTGGAGCAGTCGTCCGGCGGGACCGCCGCTGCACTTGGTGGTGCCACCTATCTGAGGTCCAAAGAACACTGCCTCCAAGGGACCCGGTGAAGTGTTTCCCCGGCAGCTCAACTTGCCGGCACTCCAGGGCTTCGAGCTGCGAGGAGCACTGGAAAACATTGGGAAAATTTCACAAAAATATAGAGAATTAGACTTTAATATGTGGGAAGCATAGGGAGTATATTGCTCTTTAGTGGAGGTGTTCATTCAGGTGTTCACTTGTTTTTTTATTAACTAGTTCATTTAGTTGTTCACTCAGTTTATTTTAATGTTCAATAATGACTTGAAAAGCTCATAATTTAATTTTAAATTAGGTAACTAACAAGTGAACTACAGAGTGAACACTCACTTGCATCTAATAATTACTTTATACCATTTAAATTTATACACAACAAAAATGTGACTAAAATATAGGAAGAGAAACTCGGACAGACTTTCCTGGCCACAGAAACTACACCAACTACGTGAACCGAGAGGATTTGAGTACGAGATTTATACAGTTTACGAAGTTACGAAACTTTACGAAGAGTTTTGATGATTTCTTACCAGAATTTCATGTACGAGAACATGCTTCGCCTGTCGTGTTGATTCCGTTATTAAGGGTGATATATTGGTATGGATAATACGAGTATATTTTGGATTGTAACGTTACCAAATATATATCGTTGGAGAGCAAAAATGAAATAAATGAATCGGAGATTATAATAAATGATACATTGTTTGACTTTGAACTATGGAATCTCTTTCAAGACGATCTACGTGTGATAAAGATATGATAGGTGAGATAGGGAGAGTAGTCCTATATATCGTATTTACAAAATATATGCAAAAATAGATTAAAATAAATATATTAAGCTATAAAAGAAACCGTCTTTACTTTCGAATATTTTTTATAGAAAGACAGGAAATTATTTTAAACCTAATTAGTCAAAGGAATTAGTATTCTCGCTACTTATGGAAGGTTTAATTAAATAAATTGTACAAGTTATAGTATTTTTAAAATATTTTATATGAAAACATACTAATTAAACGAACTAAGTTCATTATGAAGTCATGCACAAGGACCTCAAAGATTTTTTATAAGATTTTTTCAAGAATGAAATCCTTTCTAAGGGAGATCTCCGTAGAAATTATATAAACTACAACAAAAAGTGTTAAAATGAGGATTTCCCAGGACATTTCAAATGTTAAACTTTGACAAGGAAAAAGGAAATGCTTTATTATTCCGTGCCCGGGAAACCTGAAAAGTTTTCATGACCCAAAAGCCATTCGCTAACGATTTAATCCCAGAAACGCTTTAAAGTTTCACGCGCCCCCTCCGCAGCCAATCTGACTCCGATTCCGGGCATGATTGGAGGTCCTGCCTCATCCTGCTGCGATGTCGAGAGATAATCAGGCAATTTACGGCTTCTCCGGGGCGCTTCGGTGATGTGTAATCAGCATGGAATATCCACACCAGACCAAAGGCCAAGGTCAACATGGGACTCGTCGCTGCTGCTCCCCGAGATGAGATGATATTTTATTCATTCGAAAGAGCCAGGGAGTCGCAGAGTCGAGTCAATTTCAAATTCCGTTTCGTATTTGGATCGAAAAGGATTCCCCTCCGCACGAGGACTACAAATTGCTACGACGAGGAGGAGGATTTGCGGCTCGGAAACACAACTTTTTTTTTGGGCAATACAAAACAGATTAAAGAATTAGGCGCAGAATGCAAAACTTTCGTGGGGAAAAAAATTTTGAAAGGAGGATATAAAACTTAGCTGGAAGTCAAAATTTAGCTTCGCAAGGAGTTTGAGTTGGAGATCCTCCATTCATTCTTGTTAGTTCTTGGCTTGTGTACTTTTTTGTCGCAACATTCCAGGAGCTGGAGCAGGAGCACGAGCCAAGGGACAATTGCAATGCGAGAGTCATTAAAATTTATGCCTCGACATTTTTATCCTGCGCTCTTTGTATGCACAAGGAGCAGGAGCAGGGGCAGGAGCAGGAGGTGAGGTCTTCGTCGCCTGTGTGCAATTTTAATGAGTTGGAAATGATTTGTGCGGGTAACTGGCCTACGTAGTCCTCCACTCTCCTGTTATGTCCTGTCGTGTTCCGCTGATGCTGCAGTCCCCACGCAACAGGACACACGAAGAGGTCGAGGTGGCGACTCCTGGCCCCTTCCTGGATTTATGCAGCCCTTACGTTGCGTTCAATTTACTGTGAAAAATATGACTATATCAACGTTGACATTAGAGATCATGTTGTCATCTCCAGTTTGCATCTCGCCCGACACTCGAACCCCTAGCTACACTCTAAGGAATTAGTGCCAAATATGCTTTATAGCAAAGAAATTTAAATTAGATTAATGTGAACTCCTTAGAGGTTAAAGTACAAGAAATGTACCCTTTAAACACCACGTAATACCTTTTATATTTGATTTCAAAAGCTTCCCGAACTCTTTCTCACTTTCTGAAGAGAATCTTCCCTCTTTTTCTGAGTGATCCCTCTATACTCACTTGATGTAGGGCTGATGGAGGGCCACGAGACTGGCATGAATGCCCACGCTGATGGCCGCCAGGTGAAAATAGTCGAACAGCACCGGCAGGTGATAGTGGAGGCCGCGTCCCGGATGAAAGTTCAACTGCAGACTCCTGGTGGAGGCCAGTGTCAGTGTAGTGCTGCCGCCGGAGAAGCTGCCCATTCTCCCATCGCCGACGCCATTGCCGCCGTGTCCATTGAGGCTGCTGGAGCCGTTTTGTTCCCCAAACCAGAGCTCCAGCTGCAAGGAGAACTCGGCCCGTTCAATGGACTCCTTCAGGTGACGACTGTCAACTGCAAAAAAAAGGAGAAATTGAGAGAGGAAAAAATCAAGTGGAATGTAAAAATCTTGAATAGCCAGGGATGAAAGTTGATTACAGATTGAGTGGGGTTTTAGAGGGGTTAACTGTTAGGAAACCAAGCATTTAGAGTTAATATATAAAAAATACAGACATAATATTTATAATTGTTCCAAAGAATATAAAATGAAGTCCTAGTTTTGCATCCCTGATCCTGCGAAAGAGTCCCCATCTTGAGGTTGATTGAACTGCAAATCCCCGGAATAAATGCGGCAGAAAATCCCGCATGCATACAGTGAGTCCGTAAAGCATTTCCCATTTCCCCAATATATTTCCAGCAGTCGATTTCAATTCCGTCTTCGGCTTATTTGTTTTCCTATTGATTTTCGTTTAGGTTCTCCAAAAGGGGGTGGTAACTACTCGTACCACCGGATAGTGGTGTGTCGGAAGTGGCGGGTGGCCTGCCCCTAAGCCCCAAACAAAATGGGTTAATGTCCGGGTAGTTGTGCATGCGGCAAAGACAACTCAAAATTCATTGAGCGTCCACTAATATCGTTGGCCGGAAACCAAGGAATCGATGAGTCAGGAAAATATTGTCCTAGTTCGATGGACTTGTTTCTGGAAGCTCGTCCATCAATTATGTTCAGTGTTTACTCCAACACCATGGCGGGGCATTAAGTTTATTTGGATAAGTTTATGTTTTTGCTAGATTAGTTGACTAAGTATATAGGCTAAAACTCTTTCCATAACTAATTTAAATACTTTTTTCCACATACCCTTAAAGGGTATTATAATTTCAGTCAGGAGCTTGTAATCCTGTGAACGATTCATTTCCGACCCTATAAACCATATATATTCTTGATCAGCATTCAAAGCTGAGTCGATCTAGCCATGTCCGGTTGAAAAATAAATTTTCGAAAATTTTTTCAAAATTTGAAAATTTGATAAGGGGTTACATCATTAAAATTTAAAAAAATTTGGCAAAAATTGAATTTTTTTAAAGTTTTAAATTGAGTATGCAGATTTATTAACCTACTAAAAACTAGCATAGAACTGCTTTCCGAATTAAAATTAATGCTTTTTTGGCTTAGTTATGAGATTTTCAAATCTTGATTTGTCGAAAAAATTCTCATATAAAAATATCGAAAAATCTACTCAAAAAATGGTATTATACTTATATTCAGAAGCTTGAAACGCAGTGAAGGAGTCATTTCCGACCCTATAAATCATATATATTCTTGATCAGCATCAAAAGGCGAGTCGATCTAGCCGTCTCCGAACAAAAACGAAATTTTTCAAAAATTTGCCATTTTTTCAAAAAAAGAAAAGGGGTTACATCATTAAAATTTTCAAAAATTGGCCAAAAATTGAATTTTTTTAAGTTTTAAACTGAGTATGCAGATTTATTAACCTACTAAAAACTAGCATAGAACTGCTTTCCGAATTAAAATTAATGCTTTTTTGGCTTAGTTATGAGATTTTCAAATCTTGATTTGTCGAAAAAATTCTCATATAAAAATATCGAAAAATCTACTCAAAAAATGGTATTATACTTTTATTCAGAAGCTTGAAACGCAGTGAAGGAGTCATTTCCGACCCTATAAATCATATATATTCTTGATCAGCATCAAAAGGCGGGTCGATCTCGCCGTCTCCGGTCGAAAACAAAATTTTTCAAAAATTTGCCATTTTTTCAAAAAAAGGAAAGGGGTTACATCATTAAAATTTTCAAAAATTGGAAAATTTTTTAATTTTTTAAATTGTTAAATTTAGTATGTAGATTTGTTAACCTATAAAAGACTTGCATAGAAAGACTTTCCGAATTGAAATTAATGCATTTTTGGCTTAGATATGATATTTTTAAACTTTGATTTGTCAAAAAAATTGTCATACAAAGATCTCGATAATGTTGATTTAAAGAAATTTTAAGTTTAAGCTCGATTTCCGATTTGATTTTATAATTCAATTGAAAAAATTATATTATTCTTGTTATATATTATTATGTATATTCTATTCAATGAAAAGGAAGATCCCGTTTATTTACAAAAAGCGCTTAGCTCATTTTCCAGGAAATAAGATACATTTTTATTTGAGACCATAACTTTTTCGTATATTGTTATTTAGCTAAATAAGCTAAATTATATTTTTTTATGAACTCATAAAGTTGGCAGGAAATGGGTCTACAAAATATTTGATGTGCTTTATCTAGGGATTTTCTTCATTAAAGCTTTTTAGCTGCCTCAAGCAACAAGTGAGCTGAACTTAATCGGCGCCGCCCACACATTTTCTGAATCCATCAATATCTGCGATTATTCCACCTGCCACTCCATAATAATAACCATCAGAGTTTACCAATGTTTTGCTTCTACCGTCTCCATATCCTGCCCCTTCCATAATTCCTCTTCGCTGAGTGAAAATGTTAATCAAATTCAATTTGCTTGCCATGTCGATGGTGGTTTATGGGGCAGCTACTTAGGGTTGTGTGTGTGGTGGGGAGAGCCATAAAATTCATTTGTTTTCATAAAATAAGGATTTATCCCCATAGCAGAAGAAGGCAATAAAATAGGACCAAAGGAGATGCAGGCATTGTAGGGCTCCTTTATTCCTTGCTGAGATTTGCCTGGTCTCCCGCATCACTCATCCGCCATGTGGTCCGTGTGGTGACAATTGCTTTTGGCTGGAATAATTTTAAATGCCGAGGAGGAGATTTTTACAAGAGTCTCCACAGCTCGACACAGTTTATTTTATTGTCTGTGCACTGCAGTAACCCACTATACAAGTGTGCACCGAAAGAAAATAGCAATTGTCTAGACAATGTAGTTAAAACAAAACGAATGAAAGATAAATTAATACTAAAAATACGTATTTTTTAATTCTCAAAAAGCTAAGATTTCTTGTGTTTACTCCACATTTATTCATAAAAAATCCCTATAGTATATAATTTATATCAACATTCTTTGCTTTAACATACTCGAACCCAATTTTTTCCTGCCTGCTCGTGCGAGAAGATAAATTGCACAGTTAGGAGGAAAAGCGGAAAAGCGCAGGACGTTTCGGGAAAACCAAAACAATCGCATACACACACACGAAACATCAACAACAGAGACTGAAAGCTGTCAAGTAAAAAGTTACTCTTGTTGCTGGTTCCTGCGGTGGCTCCTCTGCGGATTCCCCTACCAGATTCCACCACACATGCTTGGGAAACTTGTCCAAATGAATTAATCACTTTACCCAGCAGCCAAGTGGATGATGTTTCTTTCCATTGTTTGGCCGGAGAAAGGCGAAGCAGAAAACAATAAAGGCTCAAGTTTAGCTAGGAAAAGCTCAAAGGAAATGTGGGGAAAGCGTGAGGGAAATAGGCGCAGTCTGTCAAGTGCTCATCATTCTCGCACTTTTCCGAGAGCAAAATACCGGCACCTTGCGCTTTTTATTCCCTTACACAATACCCCCATAAATATTCGAATAAAAATATCTCTTTATATTTTTATCCACCATATTCACGCTTCGTGTGTGTGCTTATATATGTATTTATATTTTCCTGGTGTTTTCCGCTTTTATTCCATCTCTTCATACTGCGAAAATTTACTTTCAATTTGGTATTTTCCCTGCCTTTGTTTTTCATGAGCGTTTTGTAGTGTTTTATGAGGTGCTCGGTGCCACGTGTTAAATATATTTTTTTGTTTGATTACTATATAAACGTTTAGCGAGTTGGAAAAAATATATTTTCATTAATAATAAATGCGGTATTGTTTGCTAAACTAAAGAAATAAAATATTTAAAATCTTTAAAAGCTTTAAATTGCATTTAAATTGTTATCTTTACTAAAATTTAAGATTCTGTCTAGTGTTAAGAATAATTACGAAAACATCTATAAAGTTTAACACAGTTTTAACACTTTTTATCCCTTTTTTATTCGATATGCCGACATAATCTTTTACTGAATTGTTTACTTTTTATTCCACTTTACACTTGGCCTTCCCCCACCTTGTGCTCTGCGTCTGGTTTTTTGTGTTAAAGAAGAAAAAAGAAAACTGGGTCAATGTGTGGCCAAGTTTTTCCAATTTTCTTTGGCAGAAAATAAGGCAGAAGCAGTGGCTGCTAAAAGGAGTTTTCACCAACTTGCCGTAATTGCATTTCCAGGCGGAGGAGCTGCAGAAATCCTTTTAGCTGCAGTCAGCAATAAATGCAATTAGGTGGAAATATTTCCCCCACCGAAAGTTTCGGCATCTGTCCCGTGTGGTCATCATCTGGCTCCATTTCCACACCCACTGCCACGCCCACTGATCCATGCTCGGAGCATTCCCAGAGCTCCAGGGCCAGCGGCAAAGTTTGTCCGGTCTCTGACAATTTGATTTATATTTCCAATCGAACAATAAACTCATTTCGGGTCGGAAAGTTTCGGTGTCCGCTGACTGGACGAGTGATTTGGAGTCTGGTTAGCCGCGCTCTGGGCGACATTCTATTTTTTGTCGATTTTATTTTTTGGGTTGGCTTTTGCCATCGAAATGTCACCAATGCGGCAACGGGAAATTCGCCGCATTCTTGGCACTCGCAAAAGTGCAAATTTCTAGCCCAGCCTACTTGGCAAACATTTTAAACAATTCTTTTGAATTGTTTAGTATAGAATTAAATGTGAAAAATTTAATTAAAAAGTATTAAGTTAAATTGTAGATTTTTTTTAGAATATTTCAGTTCCAGCTAGAAATTTGTTGGTGGCCGAACGTCGAACATTTTTCTTAGTTTGTATCTACTCACCTAGAAGATGGCTCCGAAAGTGGATAATGTCGCGTAACGGCACCTCCTCATTCCGATAGAGTATCTGAAAGATGCGCGAGGCGCCGCTGCCGTTGATAACCGAGGCGGAGGAGCAGCTGCCCGCCATCGAGGCACTTCCCAGGTTCCCACTGCCCTCACCCGGCGACAATTCGCCCCGCTCGCTGTCGCTGCTGCCATGGTCGGTGGCATTGCCGGTGGCGTTGGCCGATCCGGAGCCGGATCCGGAACCCAGACCGTTCGCGTGTCCGTTCTGTTTGCCGGGGCCGCTGGCATCCGGAATGCTCGTTTCCACCTGGACAGGCAGACGGGGTGAAACACGCAGGCCACAACGCACCTGGTAGAGGCTGCAAGTGTGGGAGAAAGGAGAAAAAAAGGGGAATAATCAATTGAACCATTCAATAAATCTTGTCCATAATAGGGAACAGGGAATGAGCAACTTGAGCTTTTTAATAAAATATTATAAATATGCTTTAAATATGCTTTAAAAAGTCGGCATTTAATTCTTCTTACAAATATTTCATATAGCACTTTTCTAATTAATTGCAAAAAAAAGTGAATGATAAAATTAATACAATTGTTGCATTAAATGCAAAATATAGTTAAAATTAATATTCCTAGGAATTATAAAAAAAGGAGCCAATATATTCGACCATCGACTTTATACATATTAAATATCTTCCATAATCCACGACTGTCCAAACATTTAAAGATCACAGGAAGTAAAGCCTCAATTCCCAAGAGTTGTGTCAACCAGTGACACTTCGGTCATCGGCAGCAGCGTCATTCGCAGTGACAGGCAAACAAAGGAAAATCAAGGAAAAACACACATAAAAATCAGCCCAAACCAATTGCTTGATTTTTCTTATTTTTCTTTACAGTCGTTTATTTGCGCACATTTCTGTATCTTTTTCCTTTCCTTTCCTTTTTTATGTATTTTTAAAACACGAGCTGGTGCTGGCCCGGTAATCTTCAAAAGCAACAGCAGCAGCAACAAATTGAAATCCCATAAACACTCGACTGACAATTAGTGAGTGCTACGGTCAGTACACCCCCATTTGGCCCCCTCTATTTGCTGCATTCCGTTTTATTTGCCCAACACTCAGAGCTCCCTGTGTGAGTGTGCACAACAAATTGCAGAAAAATTAACAAATTCATTTGATATTTTTCTGTAGCACGAGCGAGCCGTGTGTAAATGTCCCATTTGACCTGAATTTCCTCAATGTTTGCATATAATTACCAAGTGCAATTTATCATCATAATCTGCAAACATAAAATTACTAATTGCTAGTTTGTGTTCTTAAGGATTTCAATACTTTAAGCTCTGTAGATATATACTAATGGTAGCATAAGTGCTGCTGAATAAACATTAAAGTTTATTGAAAGCCATTATTAAAACGCAATAATTGGAACTATTTGGTAAGCACTCAAGACCGATTGAGTTTTATGGCCCACTAAAAATGGTGAAATTAAATGAAAAGACCCAATTTGGAATTATTTAAGGAAATCTAATATAAAAATAAAAATTTGTTTGATATTGGACACCCAGTAAATCTACTGCATATAAAACTTTGTGGCTTATTTAGTTTAGCTTAGTTAAACCTCGATTATAGAATCTTATGAATCCCTTCTAGGGCATTCTAATAAGAAGATCTTAAATAAAACCTCTTAGTGACACTTCAAACCTATACTTGCCCTTGGCAGCACTGCAAATTAATGAAATAAAAGCAATATGATGTCTTGTGACCCGAATTTGTCAGTACTTTAAGTTAAGTTAGCCAGCTTATCGATCAATTTCGATGGCGTTGTAATCAAAAGTTTATTCGTATTTATTTTGTTGCTTTACGTGCTGTGAGGAATGAATACGGGGCCCAGTGATTGAGGAGGACTCTTAAAACGTGGCGACAAACACTCACCCGCGCTGAAACAAATCCACATTGAAGAACTTGTGCAGCTCCACGGAGAACTCGATGGTGGCCTGGAGGTCACCCATGATTCCTTGACCGCCCAAGGGGCTTCTCCTCCACGACCTGCTACTTGTGGCCGGCTCAAGTTGTCAGCAAGTTCATTGGCTCCTCCCTAGCAATAAAGACCAAAAAGGAAATACAAAAATGTGCGATAAGTTTTTACTTTTATTTATTTTTCTTTTTTTTTTGGCTCTGACTGCATAACCCCCGGCAATATTGGCGTTGCAGCTTTTGCCAAGTTCGATTTGCCGTGCTCTCAATAAATTTATTGGCAACAACTATTGACAGCTTGGGCAATTGATTGGCCCGTAATTGTGCGAGGAAACTGTGCCAAGTGGGTGAGCACTCTTTATGGCCGTGGGCGCGGGTTACTTTTGGGTTACACAGGAAGAATAACAGCGGAAGTGGCCACGAAAATGGTGGGTTTTCATAGCCTAATTGGGTCATATTTCTTAGTAGAATATTTTCTATATTTATGGTTTAGTTTTTATGGCATTATTAGGATCAGTATAATTTAGTTAACTTTTGTACAATTTAAAGTAATTGAAATTAATGCATTTTTGCAGTAGTTATGAAATATTTAAACTTGGATTAGTCGAGAAAATTGTCATATAAAAATATCAATTCAATGAATGTTTATATTTCGACAGAATTTTTAATGAATTCAAATCAACAGTCATCTTAACATAACAAATTCTATTTAAATCTTAAGGCGAAAGTACACGAATTTTCACAATTGTTATATTTTTCTTTTAATTTTCCGTGCAGGAGCAGACTTACTCTTTGTGTGTGTGTGTTGTGAGGTTAGCGGGTCAGCCACAACAACAGCAAATGGAATAACAACAAAAATGTAACCAGAAATGGGGGAAGCCCCGCCACGATGTCGTACGAATGGGGACAAAAGCGAAAGGAAGACAGCGACAACAACTTTTAATCGCCAAACAACAAAAGCTCCTTTTAGTCCCCAGCGAAAGCGAGAGGGAAAGCGAGCGAGTCAGTCAGTCGCCTGTGAAGCCCGCGCCTACAATAACATTAATGTGCTGCAGTTAATGCCACCCCCAATCCAACGCCACCCCCACCCCCAAGACCCCCAAGACCCCCTCGTTTCTGTGACCTCGCTTGTTGTTGACACAATGGAAGCAAGGCAAGAAAACTGCTGCTGTTGCCGCTTCTGCTCCTGGTTCTACAAAAAAAAAAAATGTTGACTTAAAGATCATAATAATACTAATAAGAATTTATATATAATAAATATAAGATTAAGATTTTCCTATTATTCTTAAAAAGGAACCTATTATGAACATAAAATGAATGTTAAACATTTTCAAATTGATATTTTAAGTGCTTTGATATTCTCTTGAAGATTTTGTTTACTTTTATCATTATAAATTTTAAATTTTCACCATAGTTTTATAATTTTTTTTGTCTGTATATTCCTTTTCCTGCTGATGAAAGAGTTCTCTGTTCTTCGTGTGGATTTTTTAAGGATGGCCTGGCAAAGGAAACAAGTCTGCTCTCTATCCCTCATCCGTTGTCTGTCTGATGTTTGCCCCATTGTCAATGTGGGTTAACCAAGTGAGCCAAGAGGCTACAGTTCCAGCCGAAAGTATAAGGATTATGTTACTAAAAGGATAATTATTAAAAGGATTTAATTTAAGCAATCTCATTGCCACATTCAAGATCAAGTTTAATTCAATCATATTCTAATTATTTAAAATTAAGTTGAAAGCTTAATCTATTTAAGAGCCCGTAAATACTGCCAGTAATTAATTTTTAAATTCATTAATTCAATAAAAAAATCAATAATTTATTGAATAAATTAAGGCCTTATCCTACAGCCCGCTTAAATATAAGTTTCCCTTTTATTTGTACTTAAAAACTCTTTGTAGCTTAATACCAAAATAATTCCAAATTATAGTTCCTCTAACATGAATGAGTCGTTTTTCATAAGTTTAGAGCTTTGTTCGCGTGATATCTAGTTTTAAGTGACGCTGACTTACAGTGGCAGACCGCACTGTATGGCTGCTGATGCGGCTGCAACTTGGTAAAGTGAAAGTGATGATGCCATTTGTTAGCAAAGTCCTTAAACCGCTCGCTCGCTTGCTATCCTTGCCATCCTTAATCCCCTCCTTCCAGCCATGCCCACTCCCTCTCCTATCTCATGATGTATGGGCAAATGTTGTCGCTACATTTTGACTTACTTTGTCATTAAGTGTTCCTAAGTACGAGCCCCAACCAATTCCCTCCTTCTCAAATATTTGTGTTCATGAATTCGAAATGCTGAGGGGTTTCGGCTTTGGCTTTAGCTCTTGCTTTTTGGAAATTAAAAGCAAATTTGCTTGTTAGTTTTCGCCTACACAAATACGCCAAATGCAAAAGTTCGCCAAGCGTGGCGAATGCTTCTTTAACTTTTCACTGGCATTACGCATACGCCGCGTTGTCTGAGCGAAATATATGCAATAACAACTTTTCCGTTTGGGGTTAAGGCAAGCAGCGGCGGCAGCAGGAAACTGGGTCAGATCTAAAGTTCACGCAAAAAAATTTAAAAAAAAAAAAAACAAAATTGTGAATAAAGTGCCAACACAATGAGTGCGCGCAAAGAATGAGAAATTTCTATATACATATAACAGGAACCGGAAACTTTTTTAAAAGCTCAACCAAAACACATTCGTGTGCACGGGATGAAGTGGAACGTGGAGCTGGGGGGATTAAAAACGGGGAAAGCCGAGCCATAATGAGGATTTTTGGCCACAAAAGCACTGGCTAAAAGGCGAAATGCGTTTATCAAGTTTCTAATTGAAAATAATAAAATAAAAAGCTGACTTCCGCCAAAGAAAAAGTTTCTAATGGAAAACTGCACAAAAGGCCATTGAGTAAATGTGACCAAAACTAAAATGATAAACACTTTCAGCTATAAACTTTTTGAAACAGTTTTTTGCAGAGATATTTTCGGTTTGGTATTCAAGAGTTCTTTTAGTAAACCAAATACTTTTCCCTCTTATTGATTTTTTAACCCAAACCTTCAAGGTAAGCACAACAGGTAGCTCACTTTAATACAAATGTTACCAATTTGGTAACGTTAAATGATACTAAACAAAATGAGCTGTGAACTATAGCAGGACCACTAAGGGGTACGCCTGGGAGAGTAGCCATAAAAATAAAGCTACAAAAGCCACTTGAGTCACTTATCGAAACAAAAGCAAAGCCAAACAAAGACACAAAGACCCCAAAACATAAGCCCAGCATTTCCGATCAAAAAGGAGGCGCCTCATGCCCTAGTTTCCATTTCATTCTATTTGGTTTTCTTTCGCTTTTCTGGGATATCCTATCCAGACTGTCGATGACAACGGCCTCATAAACGGGAGAAATCAAATCGTTCGTGCTTATCATCGTAATGATTATCCCTAATGTCCTGGCGCTGGGCCGAGAAGGGACTTCCGCGAGAAGGAAATGAGAAAGGGACCGAGGCTATCTCCTAAAGTATCCCCAGGAACCTTCGCCTTCTGCCCGACTTCGTTTTACGTTACGTGTGCCCTAAATTATTGCCGCCTCGTTTTGTTGTCTGGCCCAAGTCCAAATGGTGCACCTGGCGAAAAAGTAGTAACTAATTAAGGGAAATTTCAAGTAAGCTTATACTATATAGTTTCTAGAATATATTTCCAAAATGTTGAACTAAAGAATTCCCATTCTTCCCGTCCTTCAGGATAGCTTAAAAATTCGCAATTGCGAATTATAAAAAGCAAAAAGTAAATTCTTACTTTTTTTCTTGTATACACTTTTCTTCTATTATTTTTTACAGTGCATAAAAAAATAGGGAGAGTGTCGAAAAGAGGAGTTGGCCACGCACGGGCCGTCAATGGCAGACAAACGAGGGTTGGGTAGTGGTTGCTTTCCCGCTTTTCCCACTTTTCCCACTTTTCCCACAGCCAGATGAAGATAAGTTGGTGACCCCGGCACGTCCTGTTTTTTACGTCTTGCCTCCGGTCCCCCAAAGAGAGTGTGAGTGTCTCTACTTCCACTTGTTTTGATAAATAATACAAGTAAGTATCAGGAATGGAGAGGGGGGCGTACGCACACACATAAAACATGGTGTGTGAATTTGCTAATGTCTAAGGTCGTCAGGGCCCCGGGTTGATGAATGGAAACGAAAATGCTTTCATGTTCATATTTCAATTTAATGCCACAGGCCGCTGGTCGAATTTCCTTTCGAGTATCCTCTCTTTTTTTCCCCCCTCTTTCCTTTATTTTGGTCTCGATTTCAAGGCCGTAAATTCAATTAATTTCCTCTTCAAGCTCGACTTTATGATTGTGCAAAATTAATTAAAAATATTTTCTGTATCGGCTTCAAAGATTGTCCCGCCTGTTGTTGCCCGGCAACGGGCTGGAGCTCCTTGAAATTAATGTGGGAGCTTCATTCAAGGAGCTCGATTTCATAGTCAGCGTTTTGTATTTGCCTCTTTGGACCTTTAAGACCTGAAACTTGGATAACCAAGTAAATGAAGTTGCCTGCAACTTGGAGGAAAATATTTTGCTTTACCTCATGAAATTTGAAGCCGAGACCGAGTCGGCGGAACAAAATGAAACTTTCTGTTGATTGTTATCTTTTTTTTCGGTCACCAGATAAACACACACAGACATGAGAATGCGGAGGAAAAGCTCTTTGGTTGCTGGCCGGCAACTTTTGGTTACCTTCCTCATCCGCATCCTCCATTATCCTTCATCCCCATGACGACTTCCTCTGCAGTCAGACGGCGCCGGAAATAGGCAATTTCATATCAGACAATTTCAACGACCGATTTGTTTGGCTGCCTGCCGTCGCATCGCCCGGAATGGCGAACTAAAACATGTGTTCAGCCCTTAAATTATTCATCAACTCGGAAAGTTAAACCGGGCGGGACTCTAACTCTGGCCGCCGCATTTTCCCAGGCATCTCATAAAAAATGCCCTCGAGTGCCGGCATCGTCGCCTTCCGTCCGTGAGCATGAAAATTATTTTCTCTGGCCTCCAAAACTCTTTTCCCTCCCCGTCCATATTGTGGCACAATAAAACAAACAGAAAGCGTTTATAGTTGGTAGGTATAGACCTATGAGTTACCCATTACGTTAGCTGCTTTTAATAATAACTAATTTTTACTAAATAATTCATAAGCGAAGCTAAATATTAAGCTATAAACCATATATACATATAATTCTAATTAGTTAAATTCTAGTTTATAAAGAAGTATGTGCATTTATTATTAAAAAAAATAAATCATCATCAAAATTTAATACCTTAATTTGCCCATAAAATAATCATATAAATATATCTATATAGATTTCAAGAATATAAATATTTCTGGACTTCTTGAGGTCATAACATGGCCAAAAAGCCAGTGATTGCAAAAAGTCATGTATATTACGATTCTGCATTGAAATCTTAATTAATTATTAATAAAATATTGAGAAAACAAAATTTTAAATTTTTCGCCAATTTTTCAAAATTTTATAAGGGGTTACATCATTAAAATTGTCAAATATTGACAAAATTTTGAATTTCTTAAAATGTTAAATTTAGTATGCAGATTTATTACCCTAATAAAAATTAATACAGAAACGCTTTCCGAATTGAAATTAATGCTTTTTTGGTTTAGTTATGAGATTTTCAAATCTTGATTTGTCGAAAAAATTCTCATATAAAAATATCGAAAAATCTATTCAAAAAATGGTATTATACTTTTATTCAGAAGCTTGAAACGCTGTGAAGGAGTCATTTCTGACCCTATAAATCATATATATTCTTGATCAGCATTAAAAGGCGAGTCGATCTAGCCGTCTCCGAACAAAAACAAAATTTTTCAAAAATTTGCCATTTTTTCAAAAAAAGGAAAGGGGTTACATCATTAAAATTTTCAAAAATTGTCAAAAATTTGACATTTTTAGAATATTAAATTGAGTATGTAGATTTATTATCCTAAGAAAGACTAGCATAAAAAAGCTTTCCGAATTAAAATTAAGGCTTTTTTGACTAAGTTATGGTGTTTTTTTATTGGATTTGTCCAACAAATTCTCTTAAAAAACTAATTGCCAAGAATTACCAACATATTCACCTGAACATTATACCCTTTCAAACCATTTACAAGTACCCAGTAGGCAGCACAAAAAATTGCCAACAGTTGCAGTTGCCGATGGAGCAGGGCCAAGACAAGGGGGTAGAAAAGGGGGCAGAACAAATGGGTAGGAGAGGTGCTCGGGCTGAGGTATCTTGGCCAAGTGCATCGCGTGCCTGCCCGCCTGCCTGGGGGCCATCAGAAGCCAGGGGCGCTTAGGCGGGCCACTTGCTCACGTTCACGTGTCGAGACCAGGCGAGGCAAGGCCCACAAGGGGTTAAAGTCGCTGCGAGAACAATAAAGGGCGAGCCGAACAGCTCAAGTGCGCAGCCAACAATAACACAGGAAGGCAACAACAAAAAATAAGAAATACTGCGGAAAAGTTTAGGGGAAAAGCCACCGCCTAACAGGAAACTGGGAAAAGGATATGGTCAAGATTGCACGTGGTAAACGGTGCTGGGAAAGGCGACGATTGAAACATCTAGGATGTCTCAATGCGGCCAGTCTTGTGCTCTACTAACTGGAATTGAAGTGGAGGAGGTACGAGCCAACAAATGAAACATTGGGCTCAGGAGAGCTTTGGGAAATGAAATGGAAATGAAAAGTGGAAAAATATGGGATCACCAAGGAGCTGACGATCCTTCTGAGTACGTTCTGTTCAGTTTAAGTTAATAAACATGTAATTAAAGTTAGAATCCCAAGGGGAATCTTAAATTCAAGAAAGATAAAGCTCAAAGGACGCTCTCCTATAATTATTAGGAAAACTCTGCAGCTGGCATAATTGAATTAAATAAATTATTTAGTTGTTGCAGCTACATACTACAGCCTGTAACATCATAATTTGCTCAACTTTCAGCTGCAAAGCCGAGGACAGCCCTCCATCGGATGACTTAATTATATGCACCAAGCACCCACTTCCTGCTCCTGGTAGGAGTAGCTACTCCCACTCCTGCTCCTGCAGCATAGATGATGAAGCACCCCAACCACTTGCTTAACTCCAACAAAGCTCAACGAGTTGGGGGCCATTGTGCACGAGCATGTGAGCACCTGAAGGACCTCCAGGGTTTGGACTCGACTCTTCCCCCTAATGAAAATGGAGACTTGAATTGGCAGCAGACCGAAACGGTGGGCAGGAGGAGGTTGGAAACCACGGGCTGGGGGCTTGGAAAAATTGAATTGAGCCTTTTTATGCGACCAGGAGCAGACTGACGACGATGGAACAGAACGGAACGGAACAGGATATTTCATTACATTTAAGCATGCATGGCTGAGCAGGAGGAGGATTCGGTGGAATGGGCAAGGGTTGGACTTAGATAGAGTTGCGCCCACGTGGAATAAAAAAATAAAAGGCAACATTGTTGAAATGTGCAAATATTGGCTCAAGTGACGGCAATAAAAAGAGTCAACCCCGGCAAGTTGCCCTCAAGCATCTAAGGGTTATCCCTTATGTTACCTGGAGCTCTTTTAATTTAGAGAGTAATCAGTTTGTAACATATATACCTATAATATAATATATTTCTTTAAGTTAGTAACACTAATCAGAGTAACATGTTCCAGCACCTTTTTACTAAATAATATGAAAGTTCTTAAAGCAAATAATTCTGTATAACTTTTTAAATGGTAACTTCCAGTCTCAACCCTTTTTTTTCTTGTTAAACTCCCAATCCGTTTACCCCTTACGTCACCTCCCTTTTCATCAACTGATGTCCCTTTGGTGTTATCCCAAATGTAACCCTAAAAGCTCACGATTGTCGACAGCAATTTCGATTTCCCCTTGATTGACAGCAGCCCGGCCCAAGAGCACGCCCACCTTTTTACATAATTGCATACCTGGATAAGCAATATTTGTGCATATAAATATATGGCCATTTATAGGTAGAGATGAGTGTACCAGACCAGTCATGTCATAGATCTTGACGAGCATAAAATAGTGGTAAAGAAGCCATTAAGCCCTGGCTGTCATGGTGCCTGATCCTGGCATAACTTTTTATAGTCGGTTCAGTTGAGTTCGTTTTGGTTGATGTGTGACAGCGGTTTACTTGTATTTCTTTTAAAGTACATGTTTTTAAAAAAGTTATACAAATTATCTATATGGTTTTTAAAACTATAACCCATATAAAGATATTATTGTGACAATATATTAAATGAAGTACAATAACTTTGTGCTTATATTCAACAACTTCCCTTCAAGGCAAATTATAGTACATTTTCCAGTACTCAAAAGATAAAAGTTATATTTACATAAGAAAATTTTAAATGGGAATAATTTGGATATAAAAATGCATCCCTAGCACAGCCTCCTATGGAGGGAGTCGCTTTTCGGTAAGGCTCTGTAGGGTTCGACTGGGCTGAGTTTTGTTAAGTTATGCGGCTTGTGTTTTTCCTGCCGCTCTGCGTTATGCGGCTGGCAGTTAACTGTGTCGTGACATGTGGCAAGCATAAAAGAACCGTAAAATGTCATGTTTGTTGTGGGCCGAACATGACGTGAAGTGGTCGAGATGGAGCGGCATACGAAAGTACGGAAATGCGGAGCGGAATGGCGGGGGACGATGACGATGACGACTCTCGCAGTTGGCTGACATGTGACTCACGCATTTCCCGAAAGGTCGCAACAATAGGCGGGGTTTCCGGGTGGTTTTTGGGCGGTGGCGGTGGGCTAATAGGTGGCCATGTCAACACATAGCCAAATTACACTAGGCACGCAGCCGGCGAAACCGGAGAACCACAGGAAATTTCGGCGGCGGCGGTCGGTAAGGATTTTTTAATAAACTCACAACGCGAGTCGAGTTGAGTAAGTCATGCGAAGGATGAGAAGGAGAGTGGATTTTCTATGTAATTAATCGATAACTAATTGGGAGTCCGTATGTATAAATAAAAGTCAAGTTCTTGTAGGTCCTCGATGCTATAAATTTAACTAGATGTATGGCTTATAAGCTGTAGTTGTTATGGTTCGTTTGTAAATAGATTAGTTATTGAAATATATTATAATTAATCAATTTATATCGAAATATCTAAATTAACTACTTGATATTTGGAATTAATTGTGAAGGTATTTTTCCATTTGGAATGTATATTTTAAACTAGAAATCCTTTAAGTAGTCAAAAGCATTTATTAGTGTTACTTTATTATCAAAAACCTGGAAGGACGCCAAATTTGGGAAGGCGTGGCTTATATTCCCTTGCAGTTAGGAATACAATTATAGGATCGGACATTTGGACATTTTTCGTAACTAAGCCTTAAATTTTATTTTGTTGAATCAATATTAATCTTTTTTTTTATGCAAATTTCTTTGACAAATCAAAGTTTGAAAAGTTTATAACTAAGCCAAAAATTAATTAATTTCAATTCGGAAAGCATTTCTATGCTAGTTTTTAATAGGTTAATAAATCTGCATACTAAATTTAACATTTTAGAAAATTAAATTATTTTCCAATTTTTGAAAATTTTAATGATGTAACCCCTTTCCTTTTTTTGAAAAAATGGCAAATTTTTGAAAAATTTTGTTTTCGTCCGGAGACGGCTAGATCGACTCGCCTTTTGATGCTGATCAAGAATATATATGATTTATAGGGTCGCAAATGACTCCTTTACTGCGTTACAAGCTTCTGAATAAAAGTATAATACCATTTTTTTAAGAGATTTTTCGATATTTTTATATGAGAATTTTTTCGACAAATCAAGATTTGAAAATCTCATAACTAAGCCAAAAAAAGATTAATTTTAATTCGGAAAGCAGTTCTATGCTAGTTTTTAGTAGGCTAATAAATCTGCATACTCAGTTTAAAATTTACAAAAATTAAATTTTTGGTCAACTTTTGAGAATTTTAACGATGTAACCCCTTATCAAATTTTGAAATTTTAAAAAATTTTCAAAAATTTATTTTTTAATCGGACATGTCTAGATCGACTCAGTTTTGAATGCTGATCAAGAATATATATGATTTATACGGTCGGAAATGACTCCTTCACAACATAATACGTTTCTGAATATGATTATGATACCATTATTTCACCATATATCATTTTATTATATATGTAAAAAGGGTGTAAAAGGGTTTTGACTTAAGAAAATATATAAACCGACTTCCTTGTTAAAAATGGATGTATACTAGACTTCTTGTTGTTAATTTTTTCAAACCGATATTGCATATCAAATTTCCTGTAGCCGAGTGTTTGGCGCAGTTGTGTCTCCCATTTCGAGAGTCCCGCCCTTAGTCCCTTTTTTGTTGACCATCAAATTTGCGAGCAAATGTCCCGTGCCCATCCGTCCCCGGTCATCCGAAATTCGTTTTAATTAAATGCATCATAAATTCTCGCACATTTCAGCCGAAGATCGGAGGGTTGGCGGCCCACAAAAAATACTGTGTCGAATCGCACTTGTCACTCAGTTTCGGATACTTTTCATTCCACTTTTGATTCACTTTTCCCTCTCGTTATTTGTTTTTTTTGTATTTTTTGCTTCATTGTTTTTGGTTTTATGGCCTACGGAGGTTTTTGCCCTACAGAGAGGATGGACGCCATTCGACGCTTTTTTTGTCGTCGCCCATTTTCTGTGTGCCACGTTGTTTGGCCATGAAAATCGGTATATTTATTTATAAATTTTTGCGTTTGCTCTGCGGGCTTTGCGTATGAAATGTTTTTGCAATTTAAAAATAATTAACCCAACGAAAATGTTGTTTGTTCGAAAGTATAGCATGTAAATGTGGCGGCAACCACCAAAGTTCCTCCCCTGGGATTTGCAATGTAATATGTTGTGGTTGCTTATAAAAATATCAGTCGAATGGAAGGGGAGGTAATTGAGAAGGGTTTGGGTGGTGACCTTTTGGGAGTTTAGCTATTAAATTTGAAATTATATCAATATTATATAAATTCAATGAGCCCTTTTCAAGTATTTAAATGTGTTAGGGTCTTAATAAAAATGCAAAGTTAATACCAGAGGCTTCCTAAACTGGCTTTAAACTTATTTGGTTCCGTAATAAAAAATATCATGTAATTTCTAGGGACATTTAAAAGGGGAATTCCCTGCCTAATATCGAGTGACTGCAAGAAAAGGCTTTAAGAATCCTTTGGCCTTTTTAGGGAGCCCAACAAATCAAGGTGCCCGAGAGCCATTGAATTAATTAGGCTGCGACAACGAGGAACACTTTAAGCCAGGGCGGTCAAGTGGTGGGAGTGGCGTTGGCGGTGGCAGTAACACACACTCTCTCCAGCAGTTTGCCCTAATTTTACTTTCTGCGATGTTATCAGGACACACACACATGTATTTAGGGAGCCACCCGAAGAGACACTCGCTCTCTTTTATCTGACGCTTTCCTCGTATATTTTTCTTTTTGTTTAAACTGTTCCGATGTCATAATTTACGCACTTCTTCGTTGGCCCCATGGACAATTATTATTTGCACTGCCCAGTTGACATTTCACCGCGCCTAGTCCTCTCCTCAACCGCTCCGCCTTTTTTCCGGCTAATGAATTTTCCGAAAGGACGCAGGAACCGAGAGGCGAACGCCACGGAATTTATGTGAATATTTTATTCTCGGCTCTCGTGTTCGTTCGCAACGTGTGTGCGCTCGAGAATTTCCACCGCTTAACGCACGTCCGTACCGGGAAAATGTCTACAACCAACTGCGCCGGAAAATGAGCACCGAGAATCGTGAACCGAGACCTGAAAAGCGAGAATGGCGAACGGAGAACGCACCACGGAGTGCGTCGTGCTCTTGGCTGTGTTCTTCTGGCCAAAATGCTAAATTCAATTTACTTTTTATTTTCGTTTGAAAAGAGAAAAAAGCGTTGGCATTCTCTTCGAGGTATTTGCCCGAGAAGAGAAAGTTCTTTTTTGGAAGCAAAGTATTAGAGCTGCCGATGAACGAAGGCTGATTGATGGGAATTTAAATGTTCTGAATGTGACGTCGGGGTGATAGGTGATTGATTAATTGGCCAAAATGACGGGCAACACTTTCAACTTTAATAGAAAATGGTGGTACTAATAGATTGCAAACAGAAATGTATGTTTTTTATAAAGATGTTATGCTGTCGAAGTTTCTAAGCTAAGATATTCTTTGGAATTATAATTGAAGGTGCTTTTAAAAGGCTGAAATTGAATCTCGCGGCTTACTTTGAAATTTCTTTTTTTTTTAATGCAATATTTTGTTTTTGAATTGAACGAAATTTATATTGTTGATTAAAAACAAAAAAGGGATAATGTATACAATATATAGAGATATAATATTATAATCTTTATTAAAAATAAATAGTTCCCCTTGATATTTAACATTATTTGTTTTCCTAATTAAGCAATCATTGATTTCTATATATTTTTGTTCTTAGTAATTTTTAGTTTAATATATATTTTTAATGCTTTATTGTATTACCTCATTATTAGTGTTATTATTTAGTAAATATATTTCTAATATTTTAAAATTTATGTTTGGCATTTAGATTTATATTTTTTAGCTCTTGAAAAAATCTTTAAAATATACTAATTTTTAAGCTTAAAACCATTCCATATATTAAACAAATAACCATATTTGTTATCCTTTCCTCACCAGCTGATTTCTCTTTGCGCCTTCTCTTAGTGGATTTGTTGCGCCTGTGCCAGAGCTTAGCTCTCTTTAAAAACAACGAACTACGTAGGGCAAGCACGTCTCTTACATCCTGTCTGCTCCCCCGGGTCCTGTTCCTGTGACTAGCCCTTGCCGGCGGCGACTATTCCGGCGGAATGGTAGACGGAGTAGAGGACCTGGGCCTTCGGAGGCGTGTTCTCCAACAGCTGGACACGAGGACAGATAACCGGGGACAACCAAACAGACAGACAGACACAACGAGAGGGAGGCGCTGGCGCTGGAGTAAAAGAAAAGTCGCGAATCGCTGGCAACAATGTTCGCCGAAAGCTCTTCTCTCATCGCTGGAGCAGAACAAAGTAAATCATGGATGGAAATCTCGACGCCGAGTCCTTTTCTCCTTCTCGTCCCCGTCTTCGCCAGCTGATTATTTTATCAGCATTAGTTTTGTTTAGTTGCCACACACAGAGAGAGGAGACCGACAGACAGACAGACAAACAGACAGACAGGTGGCTGCATTCCCTGGAGAAAAGGTTATACACATACTTGTATATACTGTGTATGTGCCCGCTGACGGGCACTTTCAATTTTATTTGCGCGCATTGTGGCAAAACATGATTATTGAGAGCGAGCGGAGGGCGCTGGGATTGCTCATACGCACCGTTGCACCCCGTAGGGAAAGCGCGGATGCTGACGAAATGATGAGCTTATTTTCACTCCCCCGCCAAAGCGGCAGTCCTACAAAATTTACGTGCCAACACAATTGATGGATATCATTTTGTGGCTTAAAATTTTGTATAGATGGCGGCAATAAAGCTAATTAAAAAGGGTATGGGAAGGAAATAGTCGTAAATGTTTTTTATGTATGGTTGCAATAAAATTAGAAATGGTTAGATAAATCTCAATAGACATTATTGCCGTTTAATTTAAAAGATGGGCTAATAAAGTTAATTAAATAAAGTTTGTTAAATGACAGATTAGCAGATAAAGTGACTTAATAATGTTGGGTTATATTCAGTGTTTATTAAGGTGAAAATAATATATAGAATAAAGACCAAGACAAACACAGAGCAAATGCAGAGATTTATTTATTAATTTTATATGTATAGCAAACCATTTGTTACTTGTAACATTTTCTATAATTTAATAACGATTAAAATAGAATTCGAAGAGTACTCAAACTTATTAATGGTAGGGAATGTTTTAATAAATAAATATTGTAAGTAAGGAGTCAACTCACCATCTTTGCAATTTTACAAATTTCCCCACCAATCTTTTAGAAAATCAAAGAAAAATCCACAACATCATTACCTAATTTTATCAATAAATTTTATTTATACTTTACATGAGAAAATACAGGCAATCCTAGGCATAATTTAATTAGTTCTACTAGCTAATTATCAACAAGCATTTTTTTACACTTACACAACTAGGCTAAGAATACGCGAATTTCGATCGGTCATCAGGCTAACTGTTTGCCAGCTTAACATTATGCACATTCACATCCACTTTATCCCTTTAGCGGCTGCGCTAGCTAACTAATCAGGCTAAGATCCTGTGGATCCTGCGTTACCTAATTGGGCTGCACTTCGCAGACAAAGTAGGTCTCGAAGCTGCAGGGTGAATCGTTCCACTTGAGTCCCTTGCCATCGCGATTCCACAGCTCCAAGCAGTTCTCCTCCTCGCCATTCTCGTACCGGAAGTTGTTTGGCTCCCCGGCGTTCCAGTTGGTGAATGTGATGGGACGACCGGTGGCCATCCAGAAGAAGTTGCCTTCGTCGGCCAGGTCGGTGCCGGAAATCCAGAAATGTTCGTGGCCCAGGCCTGGAAATTGAATGAAATGAAAGAGGGGAGCATTCGGTTAGAGAGGGTGACAAGAAAGTATTTAAAGGTTTTACAACTAGGGTATATTCTTTCTGATTATATATCATCAGCTTTGATTTCTTTAAACTTTGATTTGTTAAAAAAAATTAATACATGTACATAAATATTGATAAATATCAAGGAATGTTTATTTGTTAACGTAATTAAAACTAATATAATAAATCTTTCTGAATTCAAATGAATTCATTTTTGACTTAGTTATGGATTTTTTAAACTTTTATTTGTCCAAAAAATGTTCATAATACCATAAATGGATGTAAAAAATGCAATATTTTAGGACTTCCTTTTGTCATAACATGGTCCAAAAGAGAGTGATTGCAAAAAGTCATGTATATTCCAATTCAGAATTGAAATCTTAATTAATTATTAATAAAATATTGGGAAAACAAAATTTTAAATTTTTGGCCAATTTTTCAAAATTTTATAAGGGGTTACATCATTAAAATTTTAAAAAAATTGACAAAATTTTGAATTTCTTAAAATGTTAAATTTAGTATGCAGATTTATTACCCTAATAAAAATTAATACAGAAACGCTTTCCGAATTGAAATTAATGCTTTTTTGGCTTAGTTATAAGATTTTCAAATCTTGATTTGTCGAAAAAATTCTCATATAAAAATATCGAAAAATCTACTCAAAAAATGGTATTATACTTTTATTCAGAAGCTTGAAACGCATTGAAGGAGTCATTTCCGACCCTATAAATCATATATATTCTTGATCAGCATCAAAAGGCGAGTCGATCTAGCCATCTCCGGACGAAAACAAAATTTTTCAAAAATTTGCCACTTTTTTCAAAAAAAGGAAAGGGGTTACATCATTAAAATTGTCAAAAATTGACAAAATTTGGAATTTCTTAAAATGATAAATTTAGTATGCAGATTTATTTCCCTAATAAAAATTAATATAGAAACGCTTTCCGAATTGAAATTAATGAATTTTTGGCATAGTTATGAGCGATTTTCAAGTAAACCCCTTGATGCAATTGCCAGCTGCAGGGATATACAATTTTCAACTTCCTGAAGTTAGTTTTTACCTTTTGAAATTACTTTGGACAACTTTTTAATAATTAATTTTTACCAGTTTATTTTTTAGTTTTATTTAACTTGCTAATTCTATATTTTAAGAGCTTTTAAGTACTCGTTACTGCATAGCTTACCACCAAAAGTCCACTCTATTCCCAGTTGATTGCCCTCCCCCTTACCATTTACATTTCCCTAGCATTTTCCCCTGACATTTTCCTGTGTGTGAGTGGGCGTGGTTTTTGCCCATGGCCCTTACGGCGGTCAGCTTTCAACAAAAATGTGCAACATTCACTTTTTTTCCCGTCCAACGACGACGACTGTTGGCCCTGTGTTTGTTTCTATGGTGATTTATGCAATGGAAAGTGCACCGGAGGAGTTCGTTACTCCGCTCCCCTTGCTTCCCACATAGCTCGGTTTTCGGTTACCAACTTCCGTGTATTATGTTAGAAAGTCCACTCCAGTGACCACACACACACACTCACAGTTCAGTTTCCCCGGTCACCACCAGTCGTCATATTCCCATTCCGAGTGCCAGCCCCCTCCAATAGCTTTTGTTTGCTGGCCGGCTTTATTGTCATATTGATCGGCTTTTCAACTGATTTTGGTTGTTGCAATGTGGCAAAATGAATGCAGTTCCAGCTTTCCAGGCTGTCAGGGTTTTGTCACAGTTTCTTGGTAAATATGCTTTGATTGGGCCCGTCAGACAATTGGAAGATTTATTTTAATTCAATGTAAATTGAGGCTTGAACTTAATCAACTTTGGTCCGTTTTTTGTGAGAGTTTTACTTTATATTTTCAAAATAGTAGATTAGAAAAGTAGAGTAGAAACACCTTAACAGACAGACAGATAGGTCCTCTTAAAGAATATGATGGCTGTGAGCTCTTTTACTAGTACTAGTTTTTTAGACCTTTAACCTTATTATATAAACTTTTCTCGTAGGATTTATCCCATAGTTTTTGTTTAGGCCAAATGTGATTTCCCTGACCAAACAAAAAACTTGTAAATACATTCCTAGATACCCTCTTTAATCAAGTTATCCCAAGAGGAAGGTCCTTCCTCAGTCTGTAACTCACCAAAGTCACGTATGTGCTTCTCCAGTCTATCGTTCTCTTCCTGTGATGAAATGCTGGCCAGATGCATGCCATGGTAGCGGCAGTATTGGGTGGCTTTGAACCAGTTCGCCTGGAATGGAAATGGAAACAGACATGAAGTTGAATTGAATTGAATTTAAGATGCATGCCAAGTTAAAGATTATATAATTGTGTTTGCACAATCGCCGGCTGACCCAGTTTTCCCCAAAACACGAAGACCAGCTCCCAGTCCAGAGCCAAGACTCAAGCCAAATCCCCATCGAACTCCCAATCCTTCATTCAATCTCAGTTTTCCCTCCGCTCCTTCTTTCCCTCTCACCTGTGACACCTGTCAATAAAATTCAACTAGGTTTGTTTGCATTTAAGTTACTGCTTTTTTCTTTTTTTCCCCCTCAACCGATCGGCTGCCATGTGTGAAATGTTCGCATTGAAATCGAGTTTATCTGCGTGGGCTTGGGCTTGGGCTGCCAATTAGTGTTTGTTTCTGTATCTGATGTGGTTGCGGCCATCTAAATTGTTATCAGAATCTAAATTTGCATCGAAATCTGAATTGGGCTTAGGCTATATGGCCATCAAATATCCTGTGAGCATCCCCGCCACTACATATTCAATTAACTCTAATGGACTTTGGACGGTCATTAGCGAGATTGGGCGAAAAAAACAAAATCGGTATGGATAGTTGTTAGCTGTGATGTTTAGTTATCCTTTTTCCCATCTCAGCAGGATATTAATTAATCAAAAATGTTTTCTAATATATTATAAATTTATAAATTGTATAAATTGGGTAGTTTAAAAAGCAGACTAGAAATACTTGGATTCTACAGAGAAATATTAATACAACTGCGAATCATATGCGATTGTTCTTTACGAATTCTGTTTCAGAAGCATATAAATAATCTTAATCTTAACAAAAAATTAAGAAATTAAATTAAGAACCTAAAATGTTTAATACTCTTGGGTATTTCTTAAATTTATTCAAATTCCCATTGTTCTAAGCACTTTTTTGGCTGCACTGTGGCCATATCTCCCGCTGATTGCGGTGCCTGTGAGCTGATGTGCACATAAATCGATTACGCAACTATCCATCCTGCAGCAGGGATCCTGCGGAGCTTCCTCTCTGCTCCGTCCGCCCCGCCATTAACTTGGCTTTAATTGTATTAGCCGTAATTGTGCGCGAATAAAGCGGGAACTGCCGGCAGCAGGGCAGGCAGCAGGGATCCAGCCAGGACATGCCGCACACGTGTGGCAAGGATGCTGGCTGCTGCTGCCTGCTGGAAGGTGTTTAATGCCTTCACTTGTCTGCGGCCTGAAAGTGTTTATTGGGACGTAAAAGGCTCATCTCGCTCCGCCGAGAAGTCAATTAGTTTCGCTTGCCAAGAGGTGAAACGTGGTTTCTGGTTCATAACAAAGCCAGGTCCTGGTCCGAGTCGAAGTCGGTTAATGCCTTGATTTTAGTTTTGGGCGAAAAGGAAAGAGGCAACCCATAAAGGAGTTCTTAAAGCTGTCAAGCTGTGGTGAAGTCTTTGTTGTGGGTTTTTTGTGAGATTAACTGGCAGGCAAAGACTTTGTCTGGGAGACATCATGGTTGTTATGTGGTTAAAAAGTTAAAAAAAAGTTTTATGCTAGAATTTTTCCCTAAGCTCATATTTTGGAGAAAAATACCATGTGTTACCCTACAATGTTTGCCTTTATTAAATTGTGGCCCACAAAATTCTGTTAAATCAAAAGTCGACCAATTAAGCGAGTGAAGTTTTACACCAAACTCAATTGAGTGGCAACAAAATATTGGCCATGTTGCTAATGTCATTAGCAGAGGTACACCTTTACACCTCGTCGCCCCTCTTAATATCCAGGTGTTTCTCAATTAGCTTTGATTTGATTTGCGCCTGCTTGGAGTCTGCAATGACATTATGCCTCCGATTGCCGCTGTGCGGTTGTCAAGTCTTATTTTTCTTAAAAAAAAAAACAAACATTTAATTGCTTCATTTGCATTTTTACACACGAAATGAATTTGCATTAAATTGCCCATATTATTGCGTAATATTTGGTCGAAAAAAACTGAATGACTTTTGGTGTATTTATAAATACCATAGGAGTTCTTAATCAGATAAGCCCATAAATAATCGGAAAACACTTTGCGGGGTTAATTAAGTCACCGAAATACCAGAAAAAGAAAGAACGAAAGAAAAGTGAACCGCGAAATATACAAATTAAATATTTAAGCTTCATTTCATCTGTTCAACGAACTCTGAAATGCTCTCCAAAAAAAGTTGTTATGCCTATTAATATTTTAATTTCGAAATATATTTAAATTCGGTGCTGAGAAAGAAATTACTAAAGAAAACATTTTCCCAATGTGGACTTTATAACTGGTCAAAATCACAGCAGATGTTTTAATTATGCTAATATTTAGAAGTCGTAAAGATAATGACAATAATAATGAATATTCAAATTTTGTCTAGAGATGATATAAAAGAACTTAGAATAATACTAATACGTTCCGAGTATGAACTTAGACAAAGATAATTCCAAATTAAATTCCAATTAATTTAAGCCGGAGTCGTAAAGATAAGCACCATAATGAATATTTATATTAGAACTTAAAGAATATTAAAAATTATATGTTTTTAATTTGCTGACTTTACTAAGATTTACTTTATTATCTTCTCTGAAATAAACTGCATACAAAAATAAACAAAATGAAACATTTTGTATTGGCCTGAAGCCTTAATTCGTTTATATAATAAAAAATTCTTTAAAGTAATACATAAACTGATATATAGTATGAGTTGTTTAAGAATCTTGAGATGACCATAAAATCCCCGCATTCCCTATCTCGATTTAAGAGTACAATCGGAGGAATGGAACTGAAAATTAAATTCAAATTAAAATGCCAACGCTGCGAGCATTTGAGATGCTTAAAATTTTAATCGCTTTGACAATTGGTTGGTCAATTGTGGGTGTTAGAGCGGGCAGAGAACGAGGTACCGTTAGTTAAATAAAATTCGGGGAATATTTATGGATTTATTTTGTATTTGTATTTGGCTTTGTTTCGCTTTATTCCCTGCTGGGTGGCTTTTGCTATCTGCTGGCTAATCAGCAGATGACTGGTCGGAGGAAGGTGCTCGTTAATTAACAATCTAATAATTAATTCAACTCAATTCAAGCTCAATTCGCAGTTGTTTAACGGCGGTATATTCCAAATAGAATTGTTTTATTTACACACGAGAAGCAAACGTTCATAAACCAAAATATGCAACGAAAGTTGATTAAATATGTATTTATTTGCTCTCCGCCGCTGTCACCGCAATTAACATTAAATTGAAACTGTGAAGATTTATTTGTCATCGCTGGGAGAGAGTTATAAAAAATTAATGAAAACATTTTTATTATGCCGAAGAATTTTAGATTAAAAAGGAAGTTCTTGGGATTTATTTAAGTTAACGATAAATGTGTAGGAAAGTTCAAATTAAAGTATAATATTAGAACAAGGTTCTTCGAAGATTGCGGATTTATTAATTAACCAATAAATCCACCTTTAAAACTCTCTTCCTCAAAAAACCTAACCCATTGATGACTGACCACCAATAAAAAATGTATTCAATGAATATATGCATCCGATTATTATTATTATTGTATTTACAAAGGTGAGGCAGCTTAACTTCCAATCGATGGTTTTGCCTTTTAAAGTTCAAGGAGACTCCGCTGGGCACTTTATGAATATGAAAATATAATTCAGTCCGATGTGGAACCAGTATACGGCCCCGCCTGACTAGCTAGCGGTCACTGGATGCGTTTTTGATGCTTTGACTAATTTGCTTTTAATATGAATAGCGGCTAGTTATTGTTTTGTTACCGTATTTTACCATATCTGGCGATGCGTGGCCAAACACGAGCCTTTTTTTGATACCCTACTTTATTTTTTATTCATGGCCGAGCGTCGTTGGTACTTTGTTTTTGTCTTGGATTTTTTTTTTAGTTTTATATATCTGTTATCTGGCTTTTGTTTCAAACAAACTGACATTGAGTTCAGTTCTTGGGCGGGTTTTTGTTGGTGTAACCGATGTGGTATTGAGGTTCGTTATTGCATTTTAACTAGTATTTGCTGTAATTTAATCATTAACGTTTTTAAAAGAATTTTGCTTCAGTTTTGAAATGGATTCAATGGGGTAGTAAATAATTAGAATATACTAGGACATTTTCTAAAAGCAATTAAATGATATATATTTTACTGAGCTAAGGCTTATGAAATGTATAAAACAATTTTAAAATATATTTTACCGCTCTAGCATTTAATCATTTTATATTAGATCAATTAGCCACCAATTTCGATGAACCATAATAACTATGCTTAACCAACTGAATTAATTATATATATATATACCCATATTAAACAATGATGAATAATCTTCAAATTAATTTTTCGTTTGACTAATTTTATCGATATGGTATTGACGAGATAAATCACCTAACAAATGAAACGATGACAGTCGAATTAAGTTGAAACGGCCGTAATTAATTAAGGAAACAGGGCAGAGAGTAGGAGACTCCCTAAAATCAAAGAGAAATATTTATGATAAATATATTTCTGTGCCCCCAGAAAAACCAGTAAAGTCAGATCAATGCAATGTGCAATGTGAGGCTTCTTTAGTCACCCCTTCTGCTGTAATATTCCATATGCAATCTTCTTGAGAAACCCGAGACCCATCAAACCGGACTTGGCGAAACCGTTGGACGTTGGCCGTTGTCCGTTGGATATTGGCTGTGTTGGGTCAGTTGCATTTTTAGTTTATGGATCGTTTTGTGGGGCGTGGAATGCTGCTTACCTTGAAGAAGATGCCGAGGTAGTAGCGCTTCTCGCCGAGCTTCAGCAGCGGCATTGTCCACTTGTTTGGCGTGTACTGTGACTCGTCCACGCAGTTCGGGCAGTCTAAAAAAAGAAAACAAACACACAAGAGGATAATAAATGATTTACAAAAAGAAAAGAAAACAAAAAATATTCAAAAATATTTATTTAATGCGAAAAACGAGTAAGGAAATATATAGGACTCCCGTAGCTTAATTTATTTTAATAAGGAATATAAAATATATAGAATATGGAAGATAGAAGTATGTTTATGAGTTGAATATTTATTTAATAGGTAGGAAACGGCATCTTGAATCTTAATAAGTATCACTAACCGAGTCAATTTAGACATTGAGAGTTTAGAATCCATATTTGTTGACAACACTCTTATGAGAACTTTATTTCAGATATTAGCCACGCCCACACCATTCGTTAAGAAAAAGCCTTAATACTCTAAATTTGAATTTTCGGCAAAAGATTTAAAGTTATAAATGGATAATTAATTTTATATGACAAGCACTAAATCTGGTTTTGTTTGGAAAGTTTAAAATGACGACATTTAAGTTTAAATATTTTTAACGTCCAAGTTGCCTTGTGCCCAAACACCTAAGATGAACCATTCTTTAATAAAAATACCATAATAAAATTAAGAGATCATTTAAGTGGTATATAAGAACCATAAACAATAAATTATATATCATTGGAGTTCTTTCACATCAAGTCTCTTCTGAGTCACCCGCCTCACTAATTAACTAGCTCATAAAACCAATCTTAATCTCTGATTTTAAATGCCGTACCCACCTTAAACGGACATTTTAGCTATATTTATTTATTTCCTTTGTTTGTCACAAGACTTTGAGACTAATTGCGGATGATGTGCGACATGTTTGTTGTACAAATTGAGTTATGAAAGTCCGTCTGTCCGTCCGGGAAATAAAATAAAGTTTAAACTGGAACTGGTTCTGATTCCTCCTAGGAATTAACCTAAGAACCAGTTCAACTCGATTCTAGATCCGAATGACTTCAGCATAATCCGCAATGACGCGAAAAATACAAAAGCTCGAATCCATGTCGAACTAGAACTCATTTTGGGAATGTGAATCAAGGTCGCGGGGCCGCAGCGCTGTTTAGCATAGCCACCAACTATGTGAAGGTCGTTTGCCGCATATTCTTTCTATTTCCAAAAATAAAAGGAAAACGACTCTCGTAACGGCGGTTTCCCTTTTGTTTCGTAACAGACTTTCCGCTAATGTCTGTTAATTAATCATCCGCCGCGTGTGCCCATCTACGAGCATTCTGCGAAGGTCTCGCCAAATGCTGACGACGATGGTGATGACGATGATGCCGATTGTCGAATGCTGCCAAGATATATGACGGGGGCGTACCGAGTGGGCGGTAGACGTACTCCAAAACATAAATAAATTCGCAACGTTGTTCGTGTGAAAATACGACCCAAAAGGCAGTTAACATTTCGACTCCATCTCGGAAACAATGCAAAGAAGCGGCTAAAAGCAATTCCCCAAGCAATGCGAATATTTGGCAAGAGTTTTGGCTGAAGTTGCATTATTTATAAGGCTTTAATGGATTTTCCCAAAAAATTTATAGTCTGTTATTAAAGTCTTTAGAAAAACTAATCAGCTCGCATTAAATTTGACTCCAAAAACTAGGCAACGAATATAAATAAAGTAGGCAATGAATATAATAGAGATTCGAAAAGTAAGTTTTCACGAGTGTATATAAAATTATATGACAAATTATTGGACAAATCGAATTTTAAAAAACTCATAACTAGGTAAAAAATGCATTTATTTTAAATCGGAAAGCTTTTTATTGTAAGTTTTTATCCCGTTATTAAATCTACATAATAAATTTAACATTTAAAAAAATTAAAATTTTTTGAAATTTTTGACAATTTTAACGATGTAACCCCTTATAAAATTTTGAAAAATTTGGTAAATTTTTTTTTTCTTCCAGACATGTCTAGATGGATTCGGCTATTCATGCTGATCAAGAATATATATACTTTATAGGGTCGGAAATGATTCCTTCGCCGCGTTATAAGCTTCCGGCTATAATTATAATACCCAGCAAGGGTGTAACAACAATATCTTTGTCCCACCTATAGCTCTAAAAAGTTCATATTTCATAGTTTAGATTACTAACTTTACTATCTAATTTTTTCCCAAGCCTTCACTGCAAATATTTATAATTCCCTTGAAGGAAATTTGCTGCAATCTTCGATTTGCACAATCCATCCGCACACACACTCATTTGTTTCATCATGGAATTAAGGCTCTGTTGTTAATTAATAACTAAACTAACCGAAGACTGGTTATACCCTTCCTGTTTCTCTATTCCTTAATCAATCAAAAAAGGTGCCAAATTGATTAGGAACCGAGCAAACATAGAAATTTGCATGCACTTCAGCTTGGGTCCGTCTGTCTTTCACTTTTTGCCAATCAACTCGAGAGCTAACCGTAAATTGAAATATATGTATTTATTCGATTATTGTTTATTAATTTTTCAAGCAAACACTATAGGATTTGTAGTTTCGTGTGTGGAGGCGATTTAACACAAGAGTTATAAACCAGTTTCGGCTCAAGAGGCGATTAAGCAGAATGCCGAAAAGTCAATGTCAATTTGCTCTTGCCCCCAAGTATTTATGATTATAAAAATAAAAATTAAACAGATGCCTGAGACCTTCGTTAAAAATTGCAAAAAGTGTATAGGGAGATATGTTTAGTTTATGAACTAACAACTTTTTTATTTCGCCGAAAGTCGTTTGAAAATAAATTCTGACATTCAAGCAAAAAATCAATCTATGTCGCTTCCTGCATAATTTAAACATTTTTATTGAAGAATATTTTGTGTGTTTTTATGCTAATTAGCCAAGCAACGTCAGCCGAACAAAAGAATATTTAATATTTAAATGGGTTTCTTCTGTTATTTTCAAGTTTATGATTATGTTTTGACTCTTATAAATGACATAAATTATTTTCTTTTCCAACAGTTGCAATTTTTTATGGGGTAGCGAAATATTGGCATGTCGATAAGATTAAAATTGGGATTTAGCTGATTTATGGCTATCTACTCGGGGGAAAAATTAAAATCCACTTTCAATATGAATTCCCTATACAGCCTTTTAGCCCTGACCTTCAGTAGAGGGCTTTTTTTTTGTCTTTATTTGATTTTTAACCCAATTAAGGCTGATCTCCTTTATTTAGAGATTTATTTTGGCTGTTGTCTTAATTTATTTGTCTGCTCGTGTCAACGAAATGCTTTATTTTATTACAAACATTTCAACATTCAGCAGTGGAGGCCATAAAAATGCAGGCAGACATTTGACTAATTTCGGACCAGAAAAGGCAAAACAAATCGAATTGGGCCAAAAAAGAGAGATAAATTCAAATGGAATGTGGCGGCGAACGGTAGCTGTCCAAACATAGTTTATATATCATCCATTTTTGGCTCTAAAACTCCTCAATTAAGCGTTCCAGTCCCACATGCACACTCATTCATCCCAGCCGAAAGTGAAAGTAGGTTTTTTATTTTCGTTTTTCGTGCATTTCTCTCTAAAGTCTGGCCAGGATTCCCTCTCTCATGGTGTAAGCGTTATGTAAGAGGTGCATATGCAATGGAAGCTCGGCGTTTCCCTCATTTTTGAGTAATTTTATGGAGAACATACCAGCCACAGGACCTGCTTTCGGCGGCGAGGCCATCGTCCTGTCCAGACTGCCCAGCAGCTGGACACAGATTATCACAGACAAAACGATATACTTTTGCATGATTTCAATGGTAGCTGTTATTCAGTTATATATTATGCAAATGTATTTATCTTTTTTTACACACTTCCGCACACTTTTACCCTGAAAATTCCGTAAAAATATGTTTATTTTTTTGTAAATTTGATTTCGCTTTTTTTTTTGTTCGTGCGTAGAGAAGATTCAACGCATATTTTCCTCGGTCGTCGGTCGTGTTTTGTTCGAATTATGAATTATTTAAGTTAATTTATGTTTTGGAATAAACAAATAGATGTTTATCGAACGAAATCGAAAGTTGGCAAAATCGGGGGAAAGAAAAAGAAGCAAGTAGCGGCGCTATCGGAACGGATCGAATCGAAACGAGCTGGTGGAATCTTGTGCGCAGGCGTGCGCCCAAACTGACCGTCGGCTGTCGAAGAACTAACTGTTTCGGCTAGCCTCGGCTTGAACCAAGGCACCAATTCTGCCAGAGATTCACAGAGAGGGAGAGAGAGAAGCTGCTTCTCTCTCTCTCTCTCTCTCTCTCTGGAGTTGCTTAACTGGTTCGAGAGAGACCCAAGCCGCGTTGGAGACGAACTTGTTTGGCGAAGCGAAACCCGAAAGATTAACATCGGATGGAGATCCAAGTATGGAGCATGAAGCATCCATTGGACAGCGGACACTTGCGGCTGTTTGTCAAACACTTGACGCGGGCCTCAGCTGGAGATACGAATCCGAAACCGAATCTCGAACTGAGCTGCAGAAGCCTCGCGCCAAGGTGACCATCGCCGGAGCGTGGATTTTGGTTTTGACTTGAAACGAACACCAAATCTTAATCAGAACAGTGTACTAAGTTGGAATCGAATAGGGGTTACCTAAGGGGCTGATAAAGATGGTTATGATCACTAGTTATAAAGCTAACTTTTAAAGATAAACATATATGTATATACTACAAAAGTTTAAGGACCTTTATTGAAAGGAAAAGGATAAGACAGGATAAGGGATTCCAAATTCACACTTGATATAGTTTTTCCGCTGAGGTATTTCTCCAAACTAAAGGAACCGGAAGCTTTGATTCAAGCTCCTCCTCATGACTCACAAACTCATGATCATAAAATACCCATAAACATATCGGAGCTCACATAAATCTACACCCATTTAACATACTCTGCAACTACCGGGTACAAGCTGCAATGAAACAAAGTGGAATCATTTTCAAATTCTGGTTTCGCTGCTGCGGCTTCTAGTTCTCATTTCATCTCCAACTTATCGCAAATGGATATAATATTCTCTTGGATTACGCAATTTCACCTCCGGGGAGTGGATGCATCCATGAGATAGAGACGTGGGCCTGAAAACCCAACGAACTTCTCACTGTTGCCGGCCAAATTTCTTGAATTTCTTGACGCCGACCTTGGGATGATGCAGATGATGAACTAGTTTGCTGGCTTAGATTGTTCGATTTCGGCTGCTGGCGTTTGCCTTTTCAATTTCATTCAGGCCATACACTGCGTATGCGTGATATTTGTCAGAGATCCGCGAAGTGATGGGAAGATAAATGTGGGATGAATTGAGATACCATGTATTTCAAAAGGTGGCTGCTTAAGTTTTAGACAAATTTATTTGAAGTAGAATGGCTTGGGATTAACATTTCAAATTAAATGTTTAAGGGTAATTGTTCGTTTTATAAACCAAGTGATGGTAAGATAAATGTGGGATTATTTTAATGGCAAAGTAACTTAAGTATTTAGAACGGAATCATGACCTGAAGTATAGGTAATTTATTTCACAAATGCCAGTGGCTTAATTAACTGTTTAAATTATGTCATTTTCCTGCGCATACATTGTTATTTGGATTTAAAGGAATGCCATAGGCATTCATACAATTTCACAATTTACTTCAAGCCTACATTTTCTTAGGAATTTTTTTTTTAAATAGTTTATTACCTCGTGTCCCCTGCATTCCAACAATTCCACAAAAAACATAACGAATAAGAACAGCAAATATTTCTCTGCTTAAGCTTCCAGCTCTTTAAAAACTATGGGTTTCATAAAGCACATTGTGCCGGCAATTAAGTCTCGGCCATAAAAATTGATTGTACAAAAAGTATTGACAACTTTTTTTGCGGAAAACAAATGAAAATCAAATGTCAGCGGCTGCTGAAAAACATATCGAGATGCCGGAGAAGAGTCAAAGAGTCTAAGAGCCAAGAGGAAAACGCATCTGCAATGGCCGCAATTTGTGAAGAAATCCAAAGACCGAGTCGACTGCCACCGCATGCATATTTCTTGATTTTTCTTTGCCTTTTTTTTGCCATGAAAAGCCACTTCACCTGGCTACTCGGTTGGTTTGCTTTTGTTTGTGTTTTTTTTTTTCTGGCTGTTTACGTGTTTTAAATTACATTTTTCAGTATGAGTATCTTGTAAGCGGCATCAATTCAATTTCTTGATGCTCCTCCACTCCCGGAGGCTGAACTAATTAATTAATTGGAAGCAAGAGACCGATGAAACACAAACAGATTCAGAGCAGCTGCTGCTGCGTCGTAGTTATTCTGATTTTTTCTGTAGTTTTGAATGCAAATAAAATCGAACGAAACCAGATTACAGACAGACTTCAGAAATATATAGGCGACTATGGGAGTTCATTGATATCTACCGTAAGCCAAGGCCATGCGTGATAAACTTGAAAATTCTTTAGCTTAATGTTTAGAAGTCTCTAAAAATCGGAAGTGATTTAAATAAATTCTTTAAATAGCACCTAAATAACAAATTAATTGCTGGCTCTTACAATAAATTATATAACCACTAATTGTTATGTGGATACATTTTAATAATCTTAATTATATAATAAGCCGGTGGCTAATGACCCATCGAAGATTTGCATAAATAGTTTTCGTAAAACCATTCTTGGAATCGAGAGATTCCCCCAATCTGACCCTCGAATTGAGTGTGTGCGATTCGATTCGGGTGAATCCCCGTCAAACTACGCAAAGTTCGGCCTTTGATGGATCTGCAAACGCAAAGTTTTTACAATTTGTGTGACGCCAATGGAATGAAAATTCAAATTTTGCCGTTTGTATGCTAATTATTAATATAGTTTTAGTAGGTCTCGAGACAGCTATTGAAGTTGTTTGCCAAACTAGACTAGTTCCAGTTTTGTGTTTGAAGAGGCTTTGCCAAAATTAAGGCTAGGTTCTAAGGCATACATATATTTGTGTTTGGAAAGTAAACAATGATTAAGAATTAAATCAGTTATATGTTCTCAAAATATTGCTTTTGAAACACTTAAGGGGGTTATGACACTGCATTATTAATTGTGTTCCTTGAAGGTTTTTTTTTTAGCAATGAGAGAGAAAGATAACTTTTTTTTTATATCAGTAAAAGTGTTAAATATATGACTTCATCATATTATAGATAAGAAAAAGTATTTTACATATATTTCTATTTTATAAAGTAAAATATAAATTAACAAACGGTTTAAAAGGTAGGTTGTACATGTCTAAAATTGCTATATTCTAAATCATTCTCAATACTTGTTGCTTAAGAGACCCCTTAATTATTCATCCTTTTCTGCCCCTAAAAACATACTCAGATAATTCATTTCCTTTATACCATTTTCTACTTTATCTCAAACGACTGTGGCATTCAATTTTAAAGAATTGCTAACTAAGTTTTGCAAATCCTCAACTAGTTCTCAGCTTCGGGCTGTGGCTGTGGTGGGTGCAATGTCTCCTCGAACTCAGTTTTATGGCAGCACTTTTGTTTCACAGTCGACTCTTTGGACTTGTGTGTGGGTAATAAATTTTAATGGTTTGACGTTTAACTTAAATAAAATCCCGTCATCGAACTACTTCTAGACGCGACTTGATTCGCTGCCATGCGATTCGATTTGATTCGATTCGTGGTCGTAAAAAAGTTCGGAAGATTTTTGCTCAGGGTTAAAATCGAAGTGATGGAAATGGGGGACCGAGGAGACAACCAGTTTCGACCCTGGGCATCAAGTGAAATAAAAACCTCATAAATTTGCCAATTTTTTCGCCTTTAAGCTGTGCAAATAGCCTGGCAAAACGAGGCTCGTCTGATTTGTTATGTAAACACCTTCGTACATATGCAGCCCGAGGCCATTCATCATACGCACTGTGGTCCCAGAGGCGACAGAGCGATCAAAAAACCAAACAAAAAGCTGCGAAATGCAAATAAACAATGAGCTTAGCTTAATGCCTGAGAAGTGCAGGTAATGAGTTGGAATAGTTCCATCCGATAATGGTCATCAAGGGGTTAAATTGTGTTAAATGGTAAGTAAAGTTAGAGTATTCAAATGAAATTGTTAAATAAGAAAAGTTTCTCTTGCGACATAGAATGTGAGATAATAGTTGATCGTTAAAGTGAGGAAGTGAATTCCAAAAGAGCCATAAAAATCCCAATCGGTTGGCAACTGAGACCATGAGGAAGGAGTAGAATTTTAAGGAAAATTCATAAAGAAAACTACAGCCACAAAAAAAAACATTAAAGCATTTATTTTATTCATGAAAATTCGTTAAAAAAATAATGTACAATTTAAAAGAATTTATTTTTGTTTAAACCAAAAGTTAACCAAGTCATTTTACAGGGTAATTTGTTTTCCAAAAATGCAATGATTTATACAAAAAACTACAAGGAGCTTAAATCAGACAAATGAGTATAATTTAAAGTATAAAAAATGTGAAAATAACAAGATAATTGCTTGAATTTCTCAAAAGGGTTGGGCATTCCAACGTAATTTTTAAGCTTCTTAAGGAATGTTCACCAACAGAAAATGGAATGAACATAAACAACATAAAAAACAACTCTTCAAGGAACGAAATTGAAAGTGACAACAGCTTCAGGCACAATATATATCCCAAAAATTGTCTTAAAAAACTGAAACATTTTATGGCATGCGATAATTATGGCAATGAGGTGACTTGGAAGCTGGAACTAAACAAATTAAATTGGATATTGATGGATGGACAGCGCAGCTAATGGCACAACCTCTGGGTAATGTTTAAGGTGAAGTCTAACAGCGATCTGCAGTCCGATCACTTTATCAATGAATGGGTAAGTGGGGAATTGATTGATGGTTATAAGAGGAAGTTGGACCAAAAATAGATAAATCGATCATAGTTATTTGGATTTTAATTTGGAAAACATACGCCATTTTAATGGGTTTTACTCCGGATATTCAGATAAGTATTTTAATTGAATTTTATGGGTCTGAACTCTGGGTAATTATTTTAAATATAATGAAATATATTTAATATCCCATTTCTTACCCGCATCCACTTCATTCTCACTGGGATCCCGATGGAATATGTTGCCATAGTACTGATCATGCTGCTCTGACTCCACGCTCTGCAGCGACTCCTGCACATCGTAGTCAAAGTCCTCCTGGTTGGCCTGCGTCTGCTGATCCTGATCCTGATCATCGTCATCTTCGGGTCGCCTCCGACTGGAGCCCGCTTGTCTTTTGGTGGCCGCCGCTGCCAAGCGATTCCGCTGAGCTCCTCCTCCGCTCCGCTTGAAATTGCCCGAGGAATCGCTGGCGGCAAAGCCTCGGGGCCGCGGCCTAGGCGATGGCTTCGGCTTGGGCAGAATGTCGGCTATTGTGGGTATCTTCTGGTTTGCACTCCGATTGGGAAACAGTCGGCGCTCCAGATAGTTGGCAAAGATCTGTTGCGTTATCTGATTCTGGCGGGCCAGCTCGCTCTGGTCCAGTTGGAAGCTTGGACTGGGATTGGCGTTGGTATTGGCGCCTGAAATTATTTACAATTAATCACCGAACACGAGCAAGTCACCTCACTGGATGGATGGGTTGTGCAACCTCTCCCTCTCCCCTTGACTTTAATGGGTAATAATAATTACATAAAGTGCGGGACCCACGTCATTGGAGGTGTCGTCGTCGTGTGAATGGAGAGTAATTAAAACAATGAAGAAGCCCACGAATTTTGGTTACCCTTGTGCCTAAATATCATGCCCTTAAAGCGAGCTAATGCCAGCCGCAGTTGGGCAAGAGAGTGGTGATTTTTTATATCACGTCGTCACTTGATGAATTTTTGATGGCCTGAAGTGACATGCATCCATCATTCAAGAGTTTTCGGAATCGGGGGAAGCCCCTGATCGATCGTGGCTTCTTGTGAATGAAAGTGCGAAGATCTGTTAAAGATTGAAGATACCTCATGTGTGGGTATTTTTTCCGCGATCACTTGCCATTTCCCCTCCACAAAAAATACAAGAAAAGTGTGTCAAGGCCAAAAGACTTTTACTGCCCAGCAGTTAAGCGGATTGCAGTCGTATTATTTCGGGTTCAGGTTCCCTGATGAGACTCGAAATTGCCAAATAATTGATATAAACTTTATGAGCGAGGCCCCAGACGATGGCATAAGCGATGCTAACTGCCTGATGATGCATTAGGGCCACGCCCAGCCCTCAGCTCCTAATTTGAGTGGCAGCTTATGTTGAATGTATCTCTTTTTTCTTTTGCCACGAGAAACAGCAAAAGGAAGCACAAAAAAATGAAATTAAATTAAATTTATTATGCAATTACACGTAATATATATATATATTTTTTTTTTAATATTTCCTTTTGTTAACTACAACATTACGAACCGAAAAATAACTTGAATATTCCGCTCTGGAGTGTGGATTTTCGGTGGCTTCAAGTACCTGTTGCGATGTCAGGTGAAACATTAAAGCCAGATTACCAAAAACAAGGCCTCTGGTCACCTGAGATAATGTTGAGCTTATCTGATTGCCGCCTTCGGTTCATTAAATTGGAATCTCCAAATAAGGCCCAAAAATCGGTTAGCAGAGATCTCTTCATGAAAGATCTTATAATTATTAATGGAAAGTTCGTGTCTCAGGTAATGGAGTGCACACTTTTTGTGTAATTTAATGGAAAGCTAAATTGAGAAAGTAAATCGATTAATAAGCTTTGATATAAATTGATGGAATGTTGTACTCTTAGCTTTTAAAGACATTAATTATAACATTTTAAATGGGAGTACGCAAGTGAGGATTTATTATTATTTGTAATTTTATCTGATAAATAAATCGGAATGCTGGCATCAAAAAACAAAGCTGTACTTGTTTTCAGTTTATTTAACTTTAACTGAGACAAAAATAAAGACATCGTGATTGATTTATCACATTGAAAGCTTTTTGATAATTTTCTTTACACAGAAATATATTTTGAAGAATTTATATTAGAAATAGACTCTTCAAATTCACAGAAAACACCTTAAACAACATAAAGTCGTTAATCCAATTAAACAACAATTTCCAAGTCCACTCCAAAACAAACATGTGAAGTAATTTTTTAATCCCAGCCGGCGGATGTGAGCTTTATCCAATAATCTTCCACAGAATTTGGAGTGCTTCGAGAGCTGCCCCACTGGGGGAATAGAGCAAGTCATCGAACAAGACCTCCATTTTGGCATTAATAACCAATCAAGCTGGAATTAGACATTGCCTTTGAGGTCACTCTAAGAACAACAAAGGCGGCTCAACGCACTGCAAGAGTCTGGCCAGTGGGGAGTTCATTGTTCGGCGATTGTTCTCCTGAGTCGCAAATCCTTGGCTTGTTAACCGTCCATTATGCGAGATAATTTACGTGCCATTGTTGCGTCCATTTGCTGGCCAACTGAAAGTTGCAGCGAAAATATGACAACAGTCGAAACGTGATGGCCTAAATGCTCTTGAAGTTTATCGAGCGTAAAAAACATGGGTGAGTTCTGATCTCGAATCGTTGATCGGTAATCTCAAAAGTGCACGGAAATTAAATTAGCAGGAACTATGTGTGATTCCATGGTATAATTTGAATATGATTTCAATCGTATATGTTTCCTAATCAATTAATTTTTTATCTTCAGTATCATAACTATTTGATAGATTTATTAATACGTCCAAAAACTGTCGCGATCTGGAGTTGGATTTTATTTCTTGCCGTGCAATTGACGATCGCCAGGCCGTTCAATAACTTCACGACTCGCTGACCCAGTTGTCTCTGATGTTTATCTATATCGGGCAACAGCTATATAGCTTCGTAGCTAAAACTATAGCAGATACTTGGGACCGGCTAATTGTCGCTGGCGCAGGCCCCATAAATCATGACAACTCGCTGAGGATGTTGGCTGATGGTGCTGCTGCCTTGAGAGAAAAACGAAGCGAGACGAAGTGGCTGGCAGCAGCAGCAGATATCGGAGGCTGTAAATCATTTTGAAAACACGGCATCTGCGGCTAAGAACCGTGGCAGAATGTATCTGTATCTGTATCTGCAGCAAGCAGCTGCAATCGTAAGTTGCAACTGCAACTGCAGTTTTCAGCCAAGCGGCAATTGCACGGCCCTCGCAATTGCCGCTTGGCTGAAAAGAGGTCAATTAGCTGCGAGGAGTTGCCCAGAAAACAAAGGATTTCGCAATTTCGCTCGATAAACGTTTGTTTTTCGAGTTTTTGTCTTTTCCTTCACCAACTTCCACATTCCATAAAGATACTTTTTCAAACCCTTGCTTGCGCAATCGAAGCTCACTGGTATCTCTTGTTTCGGAGGTAATTACATTAGCAGCCCATGCGGCGTATACGTAACGCAGCTTGCGGTCAAGCTTCTTTGATTGACGCACTCAAGGTGCCCAAGAATCTATGTATCTATAACTACATATACACAAACAAATTCGATACATTAGATCATAATTAAGTTAGCTTGTCAGGCGTGTTTCAATGTCAAGCTTACGACGAGGCGAAGAAAAAGATTTATTTAATCAATTCTGAAATATGTAATTATATTCATAGGCAGTTGCGGCGAAGTTACCCTAACTGAGGAAAGAGCATTGTGGGTTTTTGGTTAGGCTGGCTTCTTATTTACTTATTTACTCTTATTTAGTTTTTAATTATATATTTTTGAGTAATCATAGCATTAAAATGAAGTATATAAAATATTATATTTAAGCAGTTAAGATTATTTCAATTAAAAAAAAGGCCAGGTCAAACATAAAGTCGATGGCTTTGTAACTACCTTTAAAATATCTCATATTTTGAATATTATCAGCAGCTAAGTGACTCTGATTGATAGAGACCAAAGCCAACTGAAAGAGTATTTTAATTCCAAGCCTCACAAAAACCAAACAAACATATTTCTTATCTTGACAAATTACCCTTTTAAGTAGTAGGCCCAAAGACCGTCGCAGGTCTGCGGGGTTTGCTCACATATAAATATAGTCATTAGCATAGGCAGTTTCTGTATTTAGTTTTTTTCGGACAACTTTCAGTTTATTTCTGGACATCACGACTTGGTCAAGTCAAATCTCCAATGCAAATCTAAAAATTCTTTATTGGCATAATACCCGGGGTAATTATCGATGATGATGCCTCATCGAGAGGTGCTTGAACTCTGAATTATTCTGCCTTTTTTTGTAGTCGAAACTCTCTAGACCCATTAATCTTTTTTGGCCAGCTTCTTAAGGGCAAAGGCAGTGGGCACGTGTAAGTCTTGGCTGCGGCTTTTGGCTTTTGTTCTCGCTCCAAAATGTCACGAGGTGAAAGACTCGCCTTCTCTGCATATTGCAAAATATATACTATTTAATGTGTTTTTTGCTTTGCGTCAGTGTTTTCCTCTACTCAATATTTCATTTAATATTCTGAGGTCACCGGCATTCCGAAACCAATTCAAAATGCAGCCAAAAAATAAAACTCCAAATACAGCGCCTCAGAATAAAATCGAAGAGTAGAAAAATATTATTATAAAAACTCGATTTCTCGTTTTCATTTTTTTTGGCTGATTATTTATGCAACTAGAAGATGGGCAACGAACGCACCTCTGTTATAAAAATATTCACACTATCTATATATATATCGTATATAGTATATATGTATCCCAAAGATAAAGCCATAGATGCGAAAGTTTGCCTCCGATTTGATTCGATTGCGACGAGACTTGGCTTTGCTTGTGTGGAACTCTTATGTACATATGTTTATAAACTGCGAAATGCGAAATCCGCACTGCGGGATCCTCAAATGTCAAATGGTGCATGGGAAACACACAATTAGCATTTTAATAATGAGCAGTACGCCTTCGGGCGGGTTGCTTTTGTTGTAACACAGGAAAATCGAAGCATATGATGCTGTGCAAAAATTGTTGGCGCTATTCTTTGAAAAGATATTATTTAAATATTTTATTTATTCAGCTGATATTCTCTTAAACTTTCCACAGTTTGTTATTTTATACGTATTATCAGGTTGACTTTCAAGGGGTTGCGTTTTTGAAGAAAGAATTTAAGAAATTAAAACTATCCGACTCGCCGAAGTTTATATACCCTTGCAGTTTGCAATCGAATTATAGGATAGAATTGGAAATCGATCTACATTTTTCTTCAAATCAAAGCTGAAAAAACTCATAACTAAATCAAAAAAGCATTAATTTTAATTCGGAAAGGTTTCCTACGTTAGTTTTTATTATGTTAATAAATCTGCGTACTCGATTTATCATTTAAAAAAATTTTAAATTTTGCCAATTTTTGAAAATTTTAATGATGTAACCCCTTTCCTTTTTTTGAAAAAATGGCAAATTTTAGAAAAATTTTGTTTTCGTCCGGAGAGTGCTAGATCGACTCGCCTTTTGATGCTGATCAAGAATATATATGATTTATAGGGTCGGAAATGACTCCTTCACTGCGTTTCCAGCTTCTGAATAAAGGTATAATACCATTTTTTGAGTAGAATTTTCGATATTTTTATATGAGAATTTTTTCGACAAATCAAGATTTGAAAATCTCATAACTAAAAAGCATTAATTTTAATTCGGAAAGCAGTTCTATGCTAGTTTTTAGTAGGTTAATAAATCTGCATACTCAGTTTAAAACTTAAAAAAATTCAATTTTTGTCCAATTTTTGAAAATTTTAACGATGTAACCCCTTTCCTTTTTTTGAAAATTCTGAAAAATTAAATTTTGGTCGGACATAGCCCAATCGACTCGGCTGTAGATGGTGATCAAGAATATATATGATTTATATGGTCGGAAATGATTCCTTCACAGCGTGACAAGCTTCCCTTTGCATTAAAATGATATCTAAGAATATCAAATGAAGCCTAGTAATTATATTTAATAAAAAGCAGATTCCTTTTGTGAAATCACTAAAGAGGCGTTAACTCTATATTTATATTAAATCCGTAATTGAAATATGCTGCCATTAAGCTGAAATGCCACCCCCATTAAATTGTCTAATCCTTGAGAGCCTAGACCAAAGGAACCCACTCTCATTGAGCCTCGTTAAGAGGCCATTCCAAGAGCTTTATGGGACAGGGGGGCAACTGGGAACTACAGCGATTCAAAGCAATCTGGCCAAGAGCAAGAGCAATTGTTAATATTTGCGAACCAATTGACACAGCCTCTCGATCAGCCTCTCTGGTGTCCATCAAAGGTTCGAGATGCCTCTGACCCTGACACGGATTTACCACTTGGATATGGATGTGGTTGTGGATGTGGATGTGCCCCCTCAAAGGGGACAAGTGCTCACCTCTCTTATCACGGCCACTGGCGATGGGCTGGGGCTCCGCTTGAATCTCGCCGGGAAGGGGAACGTGAACGGGAACACTTGTGATGTTTGTGCTGGTATGGAATCCGTGCGGCAGGTTGGACACTTTCGCGGCATGTGAGGGTGTGGGTGCGGGTACTTTGGTGGAGTGTTGGGGTGTGTTATAGCCGGAATCGACACTGGCCAGCGATATGAGCACTACGAGTAGCGTGGGGCGTAACATTATCACTTTGTTCCTGTTGTTTTTCACGCGGACGTAATAGACACCAATTGCACTTAAGGCGCGCCTCGGGGAAAGCAGTAACCTCCGATCTCGAGCTGTAACTGAAAGCCAACTGACTGACTGTGGCCGAATGTGTCTCTTTAGATCTTGGTCTCCTAAGACGAGTATTTGGTATGCAGCTGTTCGCTTTCTAAATTATCAATATTTAGATATCGGATCAACGGTTTTTTGTCTTTAATAAATTCAAATACTCGGCGTTTCTCCGCCCAACTATCATCGATAGAGCGACGGAGGCGGGGCGAAGTCTTCAGTTTTGGGCCATTAGTTTGCGCCTCCGAAAACTGTTTAAGATCGCTGGCTCCAGGGTTCGATGCCTGAGCGCGGATTAAGTAATCGTAGCGTCGCGTCGCGGTCGCGATCTCCTCAAAAAATTCACTTTCTTTCCGCTTTCGCAGAGAGCGCGGAGATTCAACGGAGATTAGACTTGGAGAACTGGAGCTAGGGTCTCCTCTCACTTTTGTGGTTCGTCGTGAACCGATCTTAAAAGTTGCTCGCATTCGTGGCCGGTCTCTCAAAGAGTCAGCACCTGGGCTGGGGCTCCGCTTTTCCTCTTTTCGTTAGCTTGGACTATAGCTCGGAATATGTTTCCTGCGATCGCAGACTTACAGACTAAAGCGTTTGAACGCAACTAAAACGAGTTCCTCGCTGGATTTCTCTCCGAACCTCGCTTGGTTCGCTTGGTCAGCTGCCAGCTGCTCCGATCTCTCTTCTCTCTCCGCATATATCTCTGCGGGTCTACGTGTCTCCCAACCCGTTTGCGGCGACCAGACCCAGACGCAGGCTTGACCAGATTACACACCTCTCAGGTCGGGGGGCCCATCTCGTGGCGTTTAATTACAGGTGTGCAATAGATGAAGATGATGGTCGGATCGGAATGGTATTCGTTCTCTGCTGCATGTCAGCCATTGCAAATGGACGTTGTGGGTTATTTTTAGAGACGATGGAACTGAAGAAGGGACCTTGAACGGGGCCAGAGAGGAGATATTTAATCAGGCTACTTAATTAAGCTCAAGGGATCAAAAAAAAAAAGAATATAAATATACTTTGAAACAAACCAGAACCACCTACAGAAGGCGTCGAAAACTATCAATTTGTCTATTGTGATCTTAGCTTAATTTTAAAAGTCCGCCATTTTGATATAAATTTAAGCAAAACAATAAAACTGTCAAATATAATAAATTTTATATGCATTTCAGTTTTCTTAAGGTTTCTAGTCAGCGCCATATGGGGTATAAACTGGTTAAAGCCAACCTAAAATATTCAGTGACGCTGAAAGTATTTTATATAAAACAATTTAAGAAATCTGTTAAAGGGTATTTAAATATTTGCAAGCCACAAACAGCGGGCCAGCCGCTGCGTAACTTGATCCTTTTCCAGAAGCTCCATCTCGATACGGATCAACAAATCGTCTCCTGTGGTTTTCACGCTCAAAAATAAGGACAAGTTGTATTTTGTAATATTTAAATTTAGTTTGCAATATTGCAATATTTAATTGATGCCAAATGAAACATTTACTTAACTGTTGTCTAAATATGGATTATGGGTGGTTGTAGAAGGGAAAGGTTATTGTTGCCAAATCCGAATTTTTACGACAGCTATAAATTTGAGGAGTCTTAGAGGTGATCTGTCAAGGCTCAGAGATCGTGTACAGGTCCGGTTAATGGTTCAGGATCAGAATAATATCGGGTCTACTTCTTCTTGCCCTTGCCCTTCTTGCCTTTGCCTTTCTTGCCCTTTTTTGCTTTCTTGCCCCCATTGAGCATGTCCTCGGACACATAGGTCTCCGTGGTGACCTTGCTCACCGGCAGATTCAGCGCCTGCTTGGGGGTCCTCAACTCAATCTCAATGGTGTTCTTCTTGTGCTGCGACTTGGCCTTGCTGCCCAGCTTAACCAGGAAGACATCGCTGTCGGTCTCATCGCAAGTTTTGTAGCAGACCTGAGTTTGGGGGAGGGAGTATACATGAATATTAGTTGGGTTTGTAGGCAACAATAATACTATTAATATAAGTTGGAGGAGCAGAGTTGGCCTCACAAAAAAAACCACCTAATTTGCGGTTGCACCGGTTACGACCACATGCATCTCCCCTGAACGATTACCATTAATAAAACACCTATGAAAAGCTGGAGCAAAGTAGTGGCTGCTCCACACTTGGAGCTGGTGCTGGAGCAGATGTTATGCAACTGCCACACAATTGGGGCAATCGGGAGCCTTCCAAGACACCGGGTTTCCGTAGCTGCAGAAGTTGCAGCAGTTGCACCACTTACCGCAGCATTTAGAGGGGCCTAGTCACGGATCGAAAGCGAACATTCGCACACGTAACCAACGATCCCGCTAAGGAATGCGGAGGCGATCTCACCGATTAAATGGATCTCAGATTACAAATTCTTAAAATATGAGAAAAAACCGGGATTACCAATTTTTGGAATAAAAAAAAACTTGATTTGAGACTTCTTAATGAAACTATCAATTAAGGATAGCAATTAAATACACATTGAAAACTATCATAAACAACGTATTTATTTGAAAAAAAAGACAAAAAAAGGAAACTAACATATATTGCTATACGCTTGCATTTTTTAGAATTGAATTAATTATGGGATCTAATCTTTTTAAACGGCAATTTTTTCGTCAAACCAAAGTTTAAAAAGCTTATAACTAGGCCAAAAAATCATTAATATTAATTTGGAAGGCTTTTCTTTTGATGCTGATCAAGAATATATATGATTTAGATATTTTTATATGAGAATTTTTTCGACAAATCAAGATTTGAAAATCTCATAACTAAGCCAAAAAAGTATTAATTTTAATTCGGAAAACAGTTCTATGCTAGTTTTTAGTAGGTTAATAAATCTGCATACTTAGTTTAAAACTTTAAAAAATTCAATTTTTGGCCAATTTTTGAAAATTTTAATGATGTAACCCCTTTCCTTTTTTTGAAAAAATGGCAAATTTTTTAAAAATTTTGTTTTTGTCCGGAGACGGCTAGATCGACTCGCCTTTTGATGCTGATCAAGAATATATATGATTTATAGGTTCGAAGATGACTCCTTCACTGCGTTTCAAGCTTCTGAATAAAAGTATAATACCATTTTTTGAATAGATTTTTCGATATTTTTATATGAGAATTTTTTTGACAAATCAAGATTTGAAAATCTCATAACTAAGCCAAAAAAGCATTAATTTTAATTCGGAAAACAGTTCTATGCTAGTTTTTAGTAGGTTAATAAATCTGCATACTCAGTTTAAAACTTTAAAAAATTCAATTTTTTGCCAATTTTTGAAAATTTTAATGATGTAACCCCTTTCCTTATTTTGAAAAAATGGCAAATTTTTGAAAAATTTTGTTTTCGTCCGGAGACGGTTAGATCGACTCGCCTTTTGATGCTGATCAAGAATATATATGATTTATAGGGTCGGAAATGACTCCTTCACTGCGTTTCAAGCTTCTGAATAAAAGTATAATACCATTTTTTGAGTACATTTTCCGATATTTTTATACGAGAATTTGTTCGACAGATCAAGATTTGAAAATCTCATACTAAGCCAAAAAAGCATTAATTTTAATTCGGAAAGCAGTTCTATGCTAGTTTTTAGTAGGTTAATAAATCTGCATACTCAGTTTAAAACTTAAAAAAATTCAATTTTTGGCCAATTTTTGAAAATTTTAATGATGTAACCCCTTTCCTTTTTTTGAAAAAATGGCAAATTTTTGAAAAATTTTGTTTTCGTCCGGAGACGGTTACATCGACTCGCCTTTTGATGCTGATCAAGAATATATATGATTTATAGGGTCGGAAATGACTCCTTCACTGCGTTTCAAGCTTCTGAATAAAAGTATAATACCATTTTTATAATACATTTTTCGATATTTTTATGAGAATTTTTTCGACAAATCAAGATTTGAAAATCTCATAACTAAGCCAAAAAAGCATTAATTTTAATTCGGAAATCAGTTCTATGCTAGTTTTTAGTAGGTTAATAAATCTGCATACTTAGTTTAAAACTTTAAAAAATTCAATTTTTGGCCAATTTTTGAACATTTTAATGATGTAACCCCTTTCCTTTTTTTGAAAAAATGGCAAATTTTTGGAAAAATTTTGTTTTCGTCCGGAGACGGTTAGATCGACTCGCCTTTTGATGCTGATCAAGAATATATATGATTTATAGGGTCGGAAATGACTCCTTCATTGCGTTTCAAGCTTCTGAATAAAAGTATAATACCATTTTTTGAGTACATTTTCCGATATTTTTATACGAGAATTTGTTCGACAGATCAAGATTTGAAAATCTCATAACTAAGCCAAAAAAGCATTAATTTTAATTCGGAAAGCAGTTCTATGCTAGTTTTTAGTAGGTTAATAAATCTGCATACTCAGTTTAAAACTTAAAAAAATTCAATTTTTGGCCAATTTTTGAAAATTTTAATGATGTAACCCCTTTCCTTTTTTTGAAAAAATGGCAAATTTTTGAAAAATTTTGTTTTCGTCCGGAGACGGTTACATCGACTCGCCTTTTGATGCTGATCAAGAATATATATGATTTATAGGGTCGGAAATGACTCCTTCACTGCGTTTCAAGCTTCTGAATAAAAGTATAATACCATTTTTTGAATAGATTTTTCGATATTTTTATATGAGAATTTTTTTGACAAATCAAGATTTGAAAATCTCATAACTAAGCCAAAAAAGCATTAATTTTAATTCGGAAATCAGTTCTATGCTAGTTTTTAGTAGGTTAATAAATCTGCATACTTAGTTTAAAACTTTAAAAAATTCAATTTTTGGCCAATTTTTGAAAATTTTAATGATGTAACCCCTTTCCTTTTTTTGAAAAAATGGCAAATTTTTGGAAAAATTTTGTTTTCGTCCGGAGACGGTTAGATCGACTCGCCTTTTGATGCTGATCAAGAATATATATGATTTATAGGGTCGGAAATGACTCCTTCATTGCGTTTCAAGCTTCTGAATAAAAGTATAATACCATTTTTTGAGTACATTTTCCGATATTTTTATACGAGAATTTGTTCGACAGATCAAGATTTGAAAATCTCATACTAAGCCAAAAAAGCATTAATTTTAATTCGGAAAGCAGTTCTATGCTAGTTTTTAGTAGGTTAATAAATCTGCATACTCAGTTTAAAACCTAAAAAAATTCAATTTTTTGCAAATTTTTGAAAATTTTAATGAAAAAATGGCAAATTTTTGAAAAATTTTGTTTTTGCCCGGAGATGGCTAGATCGATTCGCCTTTTGATGCTGATCAAGAATATATATGATTTATGGGGTCGGAAATGACTTCTTCACAGTGTTACTAGCTTCGGAATAAAATTAAAATACCCTTCAAGGGTATATAAACCGATTACCTCGTGATAATATATCTCTGACATCTATATATCTGTAGCTTAACTCACCTCAATGCCCTTGCGCCTGGTATCCACATTGACGCCCTTCATGGTGTCCATGATTTCCTTCCCCTCGGCCTGCATGCAAACGGTGCGTTGATTCCTGCTAGGAATATGCGCTGGAACGTCGCGATCGAATCCGCCGGAGAGACGCTGGCGGTAGTGGTCCACCTTGGCCTCCTGCTGGTCAAAGGCCTCCTTGATCTTGGAGAAGGGCACATAGTAGTTGTCCGTCTCGCCGGCATCGTTGCCCGAGTACTTGATGTTGGCCCGAACTTTCGGGATGTTCGGATGGTTGATGATACTGCCACCCGTGCGACGCTTTATGTGGTTCCTGGCGATGGAACTGCGCTGCAGCATATCGTGCAGACCGGAAGCATGCTTCGGTTCATTGGCACCGCCCTGATCATCCTCGTTGCTCAGACCTGCATCCGTGGCCCCATCATCGACGCTCTCCACCTTGTGAGTGTTCTTAAGGACGCGTATGGTCAGGCCGCTGCCATTTAGACAAGCCTCGAACTCATCATAGGCCTCCGGTCCTGGATCAGGCCGAGTGGGTTGGATGAAGCAGGGAGCCAGCTCTGGACTGCAGTCACAGTCGCAGGTGCACTGGCAGCACCCCTCGCAGCCGTCGTCGCCGGCGTCTGGGAATTAAATTGGAAACGTTTTGTTAGAAAATCATTAACCAATAATCCCAATCCCGAGATCCAAAGTGGACTTACTCTCGTTCATAGGCTTCAGCATCTCATCGGTGATATTGAAGTTGCAGTTAACCTTGGGCTTCTTGCCCTTACCCTTTTTCTTGGCCATGTTTCTTGACTAAATGTGATTACTTGTGTGTCTGATGTGCTTTGAAATACCTTTAGTTATCAATTTTGATATTGTATTTCCGCATCAAATGGTGCAGCTTCCGTATTGCTCGTTTTCGCGCTGCAATGAAACAGGATTAGTTCGCGATTACTATTTAATTTCAAGAACTATTCCAAAATTACGCGCACTGATCTAGTTCTGGGTGTGTGTATTGGTATCAATATGTTCACCCAAAGTTCGCGTTAGGAAAGAACGAAAGAATTTAATTTTTTTTTATTTTGTACGGCAGACAACATTTCCCATTTGAATCTAGAACGAATACTAATCGAGAAGCGACTGCTCACCCCACGACTACTTGGAGGTTACTGAAGTTCTGAGGGTTTCGAAAAAGCAATGCTAGAAAATAATTTCGAGGCATGCTTAGTTGTTTTTTCTTTTTTTTTTGTGGTTAAATTAAAATGCAGGGAGAAATTTTAGTTAGAATGAATTTTTCGAGATCTTAATAACTGAAATAAATAATGGTTAATATAATAGTAAATATAGCCTTCAAAAATTGTTTAATTGTTTAAAAAATATATAAATTTCTTGTAAATGCTAAGCTCTGAATTAATTTCATTACCTAGGATATTTAATTAAACAATTTAATAATTTGTTTTTAATGTTTTGTCAAATTGATATACCAGAAAAGTTAGGATAACTCAACGATTTCCGACTCACCATCTTCGCAGGCCAAATTGTAGTCCGCCTGACACATATCGCAAGTTCTGCCGAGTGCCGTGGCGGGTTTCCTTTCGGTGATCCTTGTCTTTTTGCTTGCCTGCAGGACACCCTCACAGACGGGTTCGCATCCAACATCGGCCGCGGTGGGACAGGTTAGACCGCCCGCACAATCGACGGCACCTCCTTTCTGCCGCTTCTTGCCATCCTTGCCCTTGTCATCCTTGCCCTTTCCATTTTTGCCGTTCTTGTCCTTAATGTCCTCCTCCAACTTGCCTAATTGCACTGCGTCGATGCGCTCCTGGATATATCGAGGATGGGGCTGTATACCGCCGCAGGGACCGCACTTCTGGAGCTTCTTCTCGATGGGCGAAGGAGGACACCGCTTCGTGGGGACAGTGGGACACTCTGGGGAATGAAATGGTGGATTTGGAATCAAACAACCAATTTTTAAATGTTACATGGTAAAGATGAGATTAAAATCCAGATCAGTACTAACCCCTATCGAACTCGTCCTCGCAGTAATCGGTGGGACAGAGCCGGTCCACGTTGCAGGCATAGTACCGCAGGCACTTGGCTATGGGCTCCACACGCGGGGCGCAGGGATCCGCCATTCGGCATTTGCGGGTCGGTGGCTGTGGACAGGTCTTGCAGGGCTTGCTCTTGTTCATGGGCCCACCAGTGGCTGTAGCAGCGGTCGCGCAGGGTTCGCTGGGACCGCATGGATCACTCGGACACGGATCGCAGGGTTCACAAGGTGGACAAGGTGGCGCCGGCTTGGGATTCCTCGAGCAGATGCGACTGAAGGGGAACGAGGAGACAATTGTTGGGCCATTGCAGACCAGGCGCATGATGATCACTATATTGCCGGTCTGCATCTTGCAGAGATTGAACAGGGGGAGCAGACGCTTCGATAGCTCGGAGGTGGGACACCACTGTTCGTGGCGCTCGTTCAGCTTCTCATAGCAGGCGCAGTTGTCCAGCAACCCCTTACTGTTGGGACCCTTCATCCGTGGCAGGTGTGCCACGTGGCACATCATGGCACTCTCCCAATTGGGATTCTCGGCGTCAAAGGACTCCTTCACCCGATCGAAGATCGGCTTTATCGCCACCTCCGTGAGGCCGATGAGGAACTTACAGCTCTCCGTGCGTTTCTTATATACATGCACCTGCAGCTTGTCCTTGTCCGTGATTGGTGACTCCAGGGTGAAGAGGGCACACTTGCCACACTTGGGTGATGAGGGATTCACGCAGCAGCCCACCTCCCTGTCGCATATGTTCACGTACACCGACGACCGGAATGTTATCTCCGTGCAGGTGGGATACTCCTCGGGAGCGCAAAGATTCTGGCGTGTGATCAGCAAATCGTCTACCACAAACTCGAACATGTACAGGAAGTTCCGGGAAATTTTCCCGGTTTTCTCTTTATCTTGGCTTTCAGACATTTCGATAAAAACCCAAAGAGCACTGCACGTGAAGATTTTATATGGTCAAAAATAGTAATTTAGATTAAGAGTAAGGAACCTACAAGCAGAAACAAGCACGACTCGAAATTTTGAAAATAAAAGTTAAAATTATGAAAATTGATTTTGACGGCAATGCCGAAACCGGAAGAGACTAGGTGGAGAATATGCTGAACTGGTAACCTGGACTGGTTACCCAAAGCCTACTGGGAAGCAGGTGATTAGTTAGGTAACTAAGCTAATTTTACAAATTCCATATCATATATCAAATATATTAGTTATATTACCAAAAGTAAACGAAGTTTTGATTAGTTGTTTTCTAAGCCTAGTTCAAAAACTCATAACTAGGTCAAAAATGGATTAATTTCAATTTGGAAAACGTTTCTATGCTAGTTTTTATTAGTTTAATAAATCGGCATACTTAATTTAAAAATTAATAATATTAAAATTTGTCAAAATTTTTGACAATTTTAACGATGTAACCCCTTATAAAATTTCGAAAAAATTGGCAAATTTTTTTCCCCATTGAACATGTCTAGATCGATTCGGCTGCTCATTCTGATCAAGAATATATATATATTATAGGGTCAGAAATGACTCCTTCACAACGTTACAAGTGTCTGACTAAAATAATAATCGTAATCAAATGCATTCCACATTCTTTCATTCATATTAAGATATTAAAAACCTGTACCAAATCGAACTAAAAACGAATATAATTATTAATTAACCTTTACAAGGTGCCATCATCTCTTATTGGCATCGCATAAAGACGATGCCTTAAACCCGATTTACTTGTATAATCAGCAAGCAATAACATTCTTCGCTTATACACAAGTTGACCTCCACAGATAATTAAATTAAAGACGCCACCAGGGTTGAGGTTTTCTAGCAATGCATAAAATACTTTATTAATGTCATAAATGTTTCTACAAAAGTGATTGATCTACTTCGCAATTAATCGCAGTTAATAAGCGGAGGCGCTGCCTTGACAAACTAAAGTCGCCCCGGTCGGACGTTTGAGAAAAACACCCTTAAAAGTAAAGCTCGCCTAAGATAGTTACCAAGATGTGGTGCCAATAACAGGAATGGACTCAGCGGAGTTACAAACTAAACAAGAACAAGAATTAAAAACAAAACAAAAAGCGGGGGCCATTGAACTTGAGGAATTCAAATCGTTTTCAGAAATCGCATTACAGGATATATTCTTTTTTGAAGCACTGTGATCCTGAGAGGTACATCGTCCTCCGGGAATCCTTATCCTTAGCTCTAAACGACACTAACGTCATGGGGCCTGAAAGGAGATGGGCGGAAAAAGCCGAGGCCATTGCACAAACTCGATGCCATAATGCAGGATGCCGGTGGCGCTCACTGCAATCATAGCTCCCCAGAAGAGCATGAAGAGGAGATTTTCCGTATTGAACTCCGCCGGATAAGTCATGGTGATCATGAACATGGCCACCGCCATCAGCAGCACTGAGGGGAAGGTGAAGAACCGCCAGCCGCGCTGCGATTCCAAAGGCGATGGCACAGCGCCGCCCTCATTATCGTTGATAATATACTTGCCGAGAAACAGATCCAAGCCATCCTGCCGATGTCCATCGGCAAAGTTGTTTAGATAGTATCGCATAAGTGAGTTCTTACCATCCTGGATAGCTCCAGCCTTCGTTCGCTTGCCCGTCCGCGTGAAGTCCGTCTTGAGCGCTCCCGTTCCGGAATATTGCAACGAAATCAGATCCGCATTATCAGCCCACACTCCTTTGAAGCGATTCTCGAAACTCGCGGAAGCGTCCTCCACTTGCTGGCCGACATGCAGTACCCCCAGCTTCTGGAGGACGGCAGTAAGGGATCGCCGGGCCAGCATGCTCTGAACCACATTCGTCCGATCCAGGCAGTCGATGCAGTTCGTCCGGAAGACTCCGGTCTGCGTTGACACCAGCTTGCCGTCGTCGAAGACGTGATAGAAACCGAACTGATTTTGCTCGTAGGCCAGTCGATCGATGAGTATGTTCAGCCTCTCCCATCGCATCTTCCGGCACTCATGATGGAAGTCGAAAGCCTCGTAGCGCACCCGCTTGTCGCCCAGTTCCCGAACGAGGCGAGCATACGTGGCCTCCAGCTCGCCCTCGGGACCCTTCTGGTCCACCAGATTAATGGCCACATTGTTGCCGTACAGACGGATTTGATCGTTGAAATGCAAACTGCAGGCAGCCAGGTGATCCTTGCCTGGCACCAGTGTCGGACGCGGCTTGTAGCGTAGATTGGGAAGTTGGTGCCAGTGAAAAGGCATGCTGCCACGCGTCTGCACGAACCCGGTAAGCTGCCCATTGAATTCCACTATCTGCTCCGTCTCCACGAAGTTGGCCACATGACCCTGCTCGTCGCTGCCGCGGCAGAAGAGTCGGGTGCCGGCCCGCTCCACCGATCGCCTCGTCACGATGCTCCAGAAGAACGTCTGTCCGTTGATCTGCACCTGGTTGATGGAGACAAAGCCCAGCAGCAGCGGCAACTGGAATCTCTCCATCTTGTTGCAATTGAATTGCCGTAACACATAGCCGTTCCACACAAAGCGCTGATCGGCCCGTTGCAGCAGGCCCTGCCGCTTCTCCGGATTAGCGGTGACCAGCTCCCGCTGACGCTGCAAGGAGTGGGTGAGGTCATAGCGGTAGGAGAAGTAGAAGTACTTTGAGTCCAGCGTCTGGCGTAACAGGTTGAGATACGTCTCGTTCTCCTTCCGCTGAATGGCGTTGGGAATGTAAGGAATGATGTCATAGCCCGCCAGCCGCCACACAATTGAACCGTTGAGGACGCCGACAAAGATCCGATGCGTAGCCACCATCAGGTAGTCGCAGCTCAGCAAATGTATGGTGCCCAGCACTCCGCAGATTCGACGCGTGGGCCGCAGGTTCGCCAGCTGACCGCCGCTCGCTGGCTGGACTCTGGTGAATTTGTCGTGGCGCCCGATCACCAGCACTTCCTCCCCGCCATTGGGCTCCACGATGAAGCTCTCCGGGGTGATGTACAGGTTCATGTCATCGTACACTTCGTTGGCCTCCCTGCTCTCCATGATTTCCGGGGGCGGTGGCGTGCCCAAATTAAAGTCTGTGGTAGGGAGAACACAAAAAAACGTAGATTAATTTAAGGTCTAGCTGCACCTGTGCTGCTTCCTCTTCTTCTTGTTCTACGGAGCTGCTCTCACTTTCTGTAATCAGGAAATTCCCGTCCTAATCGCTACTGTTGCACACGCACAGCACCAAACAGAGCAGCAACAGCCAAGGCCTCAACAGTTTTATTGTTGTTTTTATTGATTTAACACAGTAAGCGATTCATCAAAGTTCTTTTTCGCCAACAATTTTTTTTTATATCGAGCGTTGCCAGATAGTTTTAGCTGTCACGTCGCGGTCACACTAAAATTGTCGTGGGGGGAATAAGAGCCACACTACAATTGAAGTGGGGAAAATAAGTTCACACTGAAATTGACGTGGAAGAGAGGGGAAAGAAAAACAACTGGCGCGAGCGCGATTTTTTGAAATTCTACATTGTTGCTGAAAATTCTTTACAGTTATGGAAAAACCACGAACTCTTCAACGCTCACTACAGAATTTGATTTGCGGAAACTCAAAGAATTATGGGTATTTGAAAATTATTGTAATGTAATGTTACAACGTACCTGAACATAAGCAGTCTTAATGAAACATGAAAAGAAGAATTAAATCCGTTAACTCTTTTCATTTCAGAGGTATAACAACTTACCGTCATCGGATCCATTTATAATTTTACACCAACCAAACCATCTATGCATTTCTCCGGCTTTTATAGTATCATAATTTTGTTTCTTAAAATATATGATATGGTGACAATTTTTTAAATGATGCTATGATATGGCTAAAATCCAAATACAGAACAAAAAACACCATAAATATTTATTTTTTATTGTGATTTTATTAATATAAAGCTATTTTTGACTGTAGCACTGTCAACGTTCGTTAAGCGTTTAGAAAAAGGTCATAAAGTTAAAAATGTTGGACTGAGTGTAAGTGTATGTGCTTCTTTCGACGTTGTGAGGAGTTTAAGGTTTTGCTGCATTAAAAGTAGAAAATCTATATCGAAAAATACTTGACTGACATCCGCCGGCAACATGCTGCCGCCTCCTTTTGGTACGAACTTTGTACATTACAAATTAAGACTTATGCTAATCTGACGCAGAAGTTAGTGCATTAAGTAGACGATAATGGCTGCGAGCGCGGTGGCCAGCAGTCCGGGAAAACCAGATCCCAAAGACGGAGCACCGCCCGTCCGGCAGTAGTAGTCGCCGCAGTCCGCCTCCGAGATGGCCTTGTACTTCTCGAGCACGTCGGACCACTTGCACAGGCCAACGCTGCACCAGTCCAGCTGCACTGCGTCCTGGTTGAGGAAGAAGACCACCTTCTCTCGGTCCAATTCCGCCGGACAGTCGTACTTCACCGCCACGAAGTTGCCGGCGAAGGGATCGATCAAGCTGCTCTTCCAGCGGCGGCTGCTCTGGCTGTCGGAGTTATCTGCCCGCAGCGGAATGTCATCTTTCCTCATGCCCAGCGCCGTGAGCAGGGTCAGCAGACCCGTGGAGTGGCCAAAGTGGGCAACCACATGCGGTGAAACTGGGTTGCTCAAGTGCGTCAGCAGATCCTGCACCAAACGACAGTTGAGGCGTGCGGTCTCGGGGAACCCATACCCGGATCCCCAGTAGTACTTCAGATCCTCGGCATACTCGAACACTGACACCTGCTCGGGCAGGAAGGCGGTGCACCAGGCGCTGCTCCTGTCCACCTGCCAGGCCTGCTCATAGCGGCACATGTCGTACATCAGCTTGATGTCCTCCTCCTCCAAAGTGTACTGGAAGCTGTGGGTGTACAATATTTTTAACAACTCCAGAATTTTAAACCGACCACTACTCACCCCAATCGCGTGGAAATGTCCTTGAGGGTGTTCGTCCATAGGCTGGCCTTGTGATACTTCTCATACTCGGATCCCTCGCCCTTGTAGTTAAGATCCTTGTACGACTGGCAGTAGTCATAGGGACGGAGGAGCAGATCCTCCTTGGGAATCTCAACGGGATGGGCAGTATTGACACTACCGAATAGACCCTCGGTGAAGGCCCTGAAGCTTTCCGTGGTGCGCTGGGTATCGGTGTGACGGAACTGAAAAGGATAACACCAGATATTAGAAGAGGTCTTAAAGATTAGTTTCCAACTCCGACCCACCTGGTAGTAGGTATCGTTGTACTCCTTGGGCAACACTCCGGGATAGTAGCGCTGGTACAGCTTGGCTGTGCCTCGGAGATCATCGTATCCCTGGCTGGTTAGATACTCCTCCTGGTCGGGCGTAATGCTGGCATTCCACCTCCACATCTGAAGGGCTAATAAGTCCGTGCTGCATAGTGCATCCGTATCCGGCTTGGTCTTGGCCACCTTGTAGTTGTTCACGATGAGATCACGGAGCTGAGAATGGGATTAAAAATCAATTATGATTGTTAGCATAGCTTTAAAACAGTATCAAGGTTGATTTTATATCACAAAATTAGTATATTGTCGCTTTGAAAAACATACTATTTATTGCTTATCATTAATTTATTAAGACTGTGATGAATACAAACGATGTACTTGTGAAAAATATTACGTCGTAAAAATCAGCAGCTCAATACTTTATGATGCTTGTAATATATTGCTTCCTAAGCTGGCATACAAATGATATACTGTTTTGCAATACAAAAAACCAGTAGATTAAATACCATTTATTTTAAGTAATTTACTAATATCGACTATTATTTAATATTATTTAGTTTATCGTAAAATTAATCTTAGACGGCGGAACGTTCTGAAGAAATTGTTGCTAGATTCAAGTTGCTAAGTAAACTGGATACATGTTAAGCAACATATGCTGCTCCCGTTTCCATATATGTTGCACAGCAATAAACAACTTTGTTGCCTAATATTTCCTAACTTACAAGTTTATTATCCAATTGTACTTTATTTTTAGGAAAAGATCCACACATGGTTTTAAAAATACGAATCTGCAGTAATTAGCTCACTTAGCGGCACCTTTTGTTTAGGTGACCTCAAAAAATTTGCAACGAATTCCATTTGCATAAGTGCTTATTTCGAAAAACTTTTGAATAACCGAAGAGCAATTAAAACCCCAACTAAGCGAATCGATTGGCAGTATATCCATACAAATATAAACTCATGCATTCGATACTCACCTCCGCCGCGCGCGCTGCATTGTTGATCATGCTCTTCTTGGGCAGCCGGGTTCCATGACGGTGGAAGATCCACATCTTCTTGGGCTCGCAGCCGGGCACCAGGTACTGCCGATCAATGTCGCTGCCCTTGACGATCTGGTAGGCGGTCTTTGAGGAGAACTGGCGGGTCTGCAGGCGCGAGGTGTCCTGGGCGAAGCAGTAGTCATCGCCGCGGACGAGGGCCACCAGGGGCAGCAGTAAGAGCAGCAAGCGCATGTCTCTGGGGAAGAGGAAAAACAAGCAAAGAAAAGTCAGCTTGAGGCGGGAAAAAGGGTTGCACGAATATTTAAGTGGCGGCCCAGCCTTTCCTTCGCCGCATATCCTTGAACTGTCGCCCTGTCCAACTGGCGACTGACTAAAGCTATGCCCTAATGGACAGGAGCAGGACCACGAGTGTCATATGTGGATCGCCGCCATCGCAGCACAGACCACAGACAGCGGAAAGGTGTGGCATTTAAATTGCTCCGCTGGCGTCTGGCGAGGAACGGAACCAAAGAAACCGAAGGGCTCCAAGGAAGTCGAACTGGGAGGGGCACCACAGAATCGAATTGAATGGAATGGCGGCAGGGAATGGAAATCCGGAGTTCGGAGCCCAAAGGAAATGCCAGCACACACGCACCCACAGCTGGCCCTGAAAATTAGGCTAATGATTTTCGCTGACAAATTGCTGCAGTTCGTTCTCCACGTGGCTTTTGGCCATCAGTCCCAAGTCCATCAACTGTCCAACGCCGCCTTCACACTCCGCCTTTCCCCAATTAGGTCAGGCCAACAAGTCGCGATTGCCCATAGATTGCCCATAAAAGATTGTAATGTTTCAATTTAGGGCCCGCATCCATCCAACTTTGATTAATCAACCTCCTTTTCCGGGGAAACCCCTTCGATGGGGACACAATGGCTCATTAAAGCATGTATTCGACAGCTTGTAACATGAGCTAAATCTAATCAAAAGCAGGCCTATAGTTGTACCTCAAACATTGCCACTGGAGCGTTACTTTCTTAAAGTTTTTCAAAGCAAAATAAGTATGAAAAAAAAATTAAAGTCGTTGTACTGCCGCCACAGACCTTCGGCCAGTGTGAAAACAGCAATTTTTTCATTGTATGTATCAATAATAACTCCTAGCAACTTTACCCATAAGCTTAGCTGAAACTTAACTAATTATTCCAATTATGACCACAGTGCACCTTCCGCTGCTTGCTTTGGTCTGGCTGCAGCTATTGGTATTATATACTTCACCGAATGGAGGGTTGTTACCAATTGGATCCCCCTATATAATATGAAATATCCCAAGCCAGAAAAGAAGTGATCCTCTCACCAATTTTAAATCTTTACGCATGAACATAATGTATACACGGACCCTTGAAAATCGTGCCTTACGTCGAAAATTAACCAAATAAACGTTTTAAATAACATTCATTGGAAAATGTGATGCTATGTTTTCTATTGAATTTATTTTAAATGCCTTTTGCGGTTTAATGTTGCTTTTGTGATGTGTGTGTGTTTGGGCAATGCATTTGGTGGAACACGCTTCCAAAACAAATAAATGCTCTGCCAGTCAAAACACGAACCAGAAGAACAACAAATAATAAATTGTTGCCGCAGCACCCGAAATAGATGAACCAAAAATTTCGCCCCCTAAAAACCCCTCAAAAAGAAATACTTTTTTTGGTGGGGTTTTGTGTTTACAATTTCGCCCCCATCGATCGTATCGAATCGGATCGGATGCTGGCAAATGCAGAGTTGGGCAACCTGTTGCAGAAATGGAATACTGACGTACAGAGAAAAAACATGAGAGATGTTATTATAAATTATACATTATATTGTTATATTTCAAGAAATTTGTTCAAGGCAAGTTCCTTTAAAATGGAGTTTATAAAATATCAATCACTATCAATACAAATTGAAGCTAAATCAATAGATTTTTGGTATGAATGTCATGCTACTACTACTTATAAATTAAAATTGTCTTTGAAAATATTTTGGGTGGCTCCTTTTCTCCCTGTGTATCCGTGACGTCATTGCCATAGCATTGACAGCTGCAATTAGCTTGTGAAATTTCCAATTACATTTCCCAGGCGCGGAAGGCCAAAAAGCGGAGGAACTGACACACGCATCTAATTCTGATGCCCTCGCTTCTGCCTCCCCCATCAAATGCCTGGCATCTTTGCATTTTCAAGTGCAAATAATTGCCTCACATGGGATCGGTTGCACTTTTCTGTTTCCATACCCTCGATATATATATTACTATTACTCGATCTCCGATCTGCGAGATCCCTCCCCAGGCGGCACTCCCCTAATCAATTGAATGCGCCGCCTTTGTTTGCATTTTCCAGTCATAGAACACACATACCCCATCGTCATCGTGCCTCCGAACCCCAATCCATTTCTAGTTTTGTGTGTTTTCTCAATGCGAAATTAAAATTCCAACTTGACTGCCATCTCTCGTGTTTACTTGGCGGGCTTTTATGAACTCTCGCGCTGCCACCAGTTATTGTAAAACAGATTCGCCACGAGATGGAAAACTAATTTAATCTGGAAAATAATATTTATTATAGTCCATTTGTTTTGTATTTGCGAATGAGAGAACTGTGTGCGTGACATTTGGCTAATTTCCTCGATGTGTATACTTATTTTTGCAGCCCCCCCTTGGCCGCCTCTTCTTTCAATAATTCCCTAGTTTTTATATTTTTAAGAGATCTGCCCTCGTGCTGGTTTTATCGACTGGTTTTTGGTTTTTTTAGAGCATTGCCCATAAATCAAAAACAGAAATTTATTTTCAGTTTCTGTTTTTCTGCTGTTTCCATTTTACCTAATTTATTGTGGGTTCATTTTTAGGTTTTTCTTCTTATGCTGTTTTGTATTTTTTGGTCATTCTGCATGAGCACAAGTCATTGCCAGCGATTTGATTCGAATTCATCATTTCACCAATTGATTTTTCCAGCGTCACACATACTGATCGATCTGAGATCATTGAACTTTTTGGGGGAAATTAAATCATTTTAATTACGAAATGATGCCAGAGTGAGATGTGGATGCGTCAGATACTTACATCAATAGTCCTACAAGTATTTATAAACTTGGTCCAAAACAAATTTAAGCCAGGAGTGAACAGTATCATTTAACTAATTATTCCAATTACTTTACTAATGAAAAGGTTATTACCGTGACACACACTGATCGACCGATCGATCGATCGCTGTGAAAGATCGTTGAACTTTTCCGGGGAAATTAAATAATTTCGATTACGAAACGATGCCAGAGTGAGATGTGGAGCAGTGAAATACGTCAGATACTTGCATCAATTGCCGGCCAAAGTTAATTGATTACACACGCAAGCAGCTGGCTTTTAGGAGCGTTTTGCAAGCGTTTCGCCGCTGCCTTTTAACAGCTGCCCGCGAAAATTGTCGCGGAAAAGAATCCAGAGATGAAAAGCGAAATCAAAGCTCTCCAGGAGCTACTGTTCATATTAATTAGCATACGAGCGCGAGCGAATGCCAGGTCGACCGACCAATTATCATAATGATGCTCAAGCGCAATTCACTTAAAATCCCCGACACGTCGCCGGATAATGGCACATTCATCATGCACGCCATATACACCCGGCTATTACACGGCTATACGAATTTATGGAGGGTCTTGGGGTCTGGGGAGACCGGAACATCCATGTTCCGAGCATTGAGCGATAGGGCAAGGCGTAAAAGACAAGGCCACTATCTAGTTAATATGCAGACATCGCAGGAACCCCGGAACCCCTGATAATTCTAGACTGGCGCTCCTCTGGAGAATCTTTAATTATTAACGACGATATACCCGAAAATTGCCTGGGAACATTAAGTATTTAATTTATCACCATGGACCCGGGACCCAAGGCGACCTTCTCTTCTCCATTACAAGTCGGATGGGAGGAAGAGAGATGCCATGGTCTGGTCTGTGTTTGTTTGGAAATTTTTGAAAATATGCCGCCTGCTTGACCTCAGCGATCTCTCACATAGACGCGAGTGTGATGCGCCGCGTCTGGTATCTGGGAATTTTGTAAGAGTTTCCAAAAGTATCTCGGAGACGGCAGCGCTCGAAAATAGAATTGCTTCATTTCTAATGATATATTAACTAATGCCCATTAAAATGTGGAAAGCAAAAAGAGTCTATTTTTTGCTCACAAACAAACAGGGAAGGAAAAGGAGGGATAGAGTAGCAGGGAAAGTGTTTTCGGTTAAGGTTAAGTGAGCAAAAGCCAAAAGAAAAGCAAAAGGCGGATGCCAAAATCATTTTTGGCAAAGTGTCAAGATTGAAAAGCTTTTGACAAATTCTGTAATTTATTTGAAGCGAGTGTGGTGGCATTTTCAAGAGCACCTGATCGCGGGTTTTTCTCTATCTTTCTATAGACAAATGGAGGAAATGCTCCAAACATATTTACACAGCACAAAACGCAATCAAATTAAAGTACAAGTAAATATTTACAGAATTGTGCAACTTAGTTCGAGCGATTAAAAGGGAGGAGGGGAAATTTAAACACTAATCGAGCAACTGGCGCAGCTGCAAAAAAAAAAATAACACAGAGGAAAATTAATGAATTCCTGCCAAAAATATACATAGGTATTTAAATACTTTCGAAGTCCTCATAAGCCTGTTTAATATATAGTTCTTTGGTTGGAAATTAATGTTGTTTAGTTTCCATATGTATTTAAAGAGTTCTTAGTTTATTTATTTTTGAGTTTAAAATATTTTAAATTTAATTTGAACAGTTTTAGGTATAAGAGAACACAATAGACATATTTAAACATATAAGTACTTCGCAAGAAAATGTTATCTAGCAATAGAGAGCCTTCAGGTGATAAACAGAATATAATAGAATGTTTTTTCAAATACCTATTTAAGTTAGATAGGTGAAATGTAATTAAATAATGAAAACTTTTAAGGAAAACTAGAAACAAAATTTTAATTAAATGGAAATTGAAACTGAAAAACCAATTCAAACCAGAGATCGTTTTTGAAAAGTACCCTCAAGGCTAAGTTTAATTTATATTTCCATGAAGATCAATTAGAAATCGTGCTGTAACAGCTTTTAACACTTTGTAAAATAAAGAACGAACCACATAAAATTGTTTTTCGGACGAAGTAAATAAAATCCCAATAAATAGTGCAGATTATGGGCTAAACAAATAAAATAAAATTGAAGGGAGACGAAGGGCAGGTGGAAAAGCCTTGCTATGGAAACAGCCGAACAAATTTTCCGAGAGAAAAGTGATCGCAGTTGCGACAGGGAGAGCAAGCGAGAAAAATTCAGTGGAAAAACAAGTTAGAGTCAACGGTCTTTGAAAACCGGTTTTCTTAGCGTCTCTCATACCAGCCAAAAACATTGTGTGTTGTTTTGTTTTCAAGTCTGTTTGGCCCACATAATGGGCCAAGACCGACTCTACCCTCCACCGCAGCCCTCACCCACGCCCCTTAGGTAGGTAGCCGCTGAGGCAAATACCAAATAGCAAATACCATTCACAGTGGAACTTCAATAATTCTAGCTTAAGGAACTAGAAATTTCTTTAAAGAAGGATCTTTAATATTCTAAATTTGAGATCCTTCAAATTTAATCATTTTAAATTGTAAACAAAAATAAATACTTTAAAAATCTAAAATACATAAAATGACTTATATTTTCGAGTCCTGCAATATAAAAGTTCCACTGTGGCAAATAGCCAAGTGTCAAGACATTGAAGATTGAAGCCGTCAACAAATTTGGGTAGCAAAAACGCGCGGGAATTTCAAATATTTTTAGAGGCTTAACCCGAAATTATGTACGAGTATGTGAGAAGGGGCAGTGGCTCCGAAAATAAATTAAATATTTAATGTGCCACCAAGGGAAGTCTTTCTCTGACAAAAAAGAAGGCGAAGAGGAGGAACATGGCGTGTCCAAGTGGGAGTCGCGTGCCCCGGGGGGCTGGTCATAAATCTGGTAATCCGGCACAGGACGAGGGGGAATTGGCAGTAGGAGACACTTGTGTCAACTATTTGTTTGCGTAATTTGCTTATCTTTGTGCGGCCATCCATTTTAATTGCACGCGCTTGGAGACCTAATTATTTTAAGCGCGTTTTTAAACGCGTGCGAAACGCACTCTCGGCGCGGTGAGCTGAGCCAAAGCTAAGTAAGCCAGGCCAGGTGATTCAAACAGCTGCCAACGGGCTAATTTGATTGCTTGGCCAATGAAACGCGATTCAGCAACAAATTCTAGCACAAAAAGATTTTATTTTCGCCTAGAACGTTCAACTCCTAGCTGGAGTTTGGCACTTGGGGAAAATATCTGCAAGTTACATTACAAATTTCGGCAAGAAATAAATTATATATATTTTGGCAAATCCACAGAAACATTGCTCATATTTAAAGTATTTTTAAAAAGGGAAATTAAAATTTGTCAACAGCTTTTAAATTTCATTTTTCATGTCTATAAGTATAACAACAATTTATTTTCAAATATATACAAAAGTTTAGGTGAGGAGAGAAACTTCTAGTTTAAATCTTTTAGTATTAAATTAAAGTTAAATTTAAATTTCTGAACTAAATTTGTTGTTTGTATATATCCTAAAATAACTATTATAATATTGCAGTTTTTTTCTGTAGTGTATTTTTTCTCCAGGGCAAGAAACGAACAAAATAAAGTCCCACGCTGCGTGGAAATGGACACCAAAGCGAAAAAAACGTTCCCAAACAACTGATTAATGTAGCCACCTCAAGTTTTTCAGCGTTTTTCATTCATATGCAAAATGTCGAATGGTAACAAGTTAAGATTATTTCGCTGAGCTCATCACGAAATCGAAAAACAAAACAAAATAAAGGCAAATACAAAAATACTTTATTTGTGTTGCGGGATGATGCCGTGTTTGTTTTATAACAATTATACTCAAATTATATAGACGTCGATCGAACAGGTTTTCCAAGTCCCTGCCATCTCTCGACATATTATATCTCTGACTTTTCTGACGAAAATAAATGCAAGCTGCAGGTGCAACTGGGAATTCTAAGTGGGAATGAGCCATTTAGAGGGTGTTTTAATTGTTCAATTAAATACGATATGATCGCGAAGCATTTCTTGGCGTAATTTATAGGATATTTATTAGCGACATTTTTAACGCTACATAAATTATGCCGATGAGTTATGGTAATTTTATTAGTTTAAAAACATTTCTTAAGACACACACGAACAACACACACCTATATTTTATAGCTTAAATGCTGTGCCTAAACAATTGAATTCAAGTTTGGGCTAATTTTTTAACTCGAGCGATTTTAACCGCACGACGCGACCGCTGAACGTTCGAAACGGAACTAAAAACCGCCTCGGAATCGCCTTGCCAAGTAGCCTCACTCTCTCTGTCGCCGCACAGTGGTCGAAATAGATAATATATCGAGAATAAAATTAAGATTTTACAATGGAATTTTGTATTTGAATTAAATAATTATTAAATTAGTGATATTATTCATATAATTGTTTTTTTACACGCTTTCAGGGTATTATAATATCACTCAGAAGCATGCCATAAAGTCAAGGAGTCATTTTCGACCATATAAATCATATATATTCTTGATCTGCATCAACAGGAGAATCAATCTAGACATATATGGGATAAAAATTTTTTTTTTTCATTTTGTTCAAAATTTCAAAAAAATGTAAGGGGTTAAATCATTAAAATTGTTTAAAATTGACAAAATTTTAATTTTCTTGAATATTAAATTGAGTATGCAGATTTATTAACCTATTAAAAACTAACATGGGAAAGCTTTTCGAAATAAAATTAAATTATTTTTGGCTTAGTTATGATGGATTCTCTCTGCAAAAAAATTTCGTTTTCCCCAAGTTCGCTTCCTTTATTATTATTTCTAAAATGTATTCTGATATCTGGTACCTCCAGTGAATTTCATTTTTTTTTTTAATTTTGAAATCAAATCAAATTCTATTATATTCAATCACTTTCTTTTATTTTCAAGTATAATATATAAAATATCTAAACCAGCGTAGCCACTGTGCTGCCTTCAAGTTGGCTCCCTGATAGATGAAAGCGATAAGCAATCGCAGAGGTAAAAGCAGGTGAGATACTTTTCAACTTAGGATTAATTTTATGCATTTAGTAAAGCCTTCTAAGTCTCTGAAAAAAATAATAATTTATTATATATATATTATATTAATTTAATTTGTTTTAGAACTTTATTGCTTGCTTCTCTGGTTTGGTTCATTTCTAAAAATGCTGTGCTCCTTTTTCTGCTTATCTAAATCTGATTTTCCTAAGTGGAAATTTCTGTAATTACATTACATTAGCGTTTTGTCACAACAATTTGTTTATTTTGCTATCTCTCTCTCTAGTTTTATCTCACATGAAACACGAAACTCGCATAATAAAACGCTATTTTTCTTGATTAGCGAAATTGCGCAAACTGAACATCATTTTTGGCTTTAATAAAGAAGTAATATTTATTATTTACCCTTAATTCGTTCTCTACAAAATCTAGCCCCTTGAACTTGTTTTCCTAGCTCTACTGTCGCTTCTTTCGATAAGACAAACAATAGATGGTCATCAAAGTCCAACTCTACTGGGACAGACGTTCAAGTTTACTACCCTGAAGGCGCTGCGCTAATCACATTTGCCTGATAACAACAACATCTATAGAGAAAGATCCTTAATATAGATTTCGATTGAAATATCATCACATGTTTTCTCATTGCAGATAAGTAATTGATTGTTGGCGTCAAACCTGTGTAATCTGGTTCCTAAATAAATAGATTATACAAGTAAGTGACATCTTGAAGTGCCAGTGATCCATTTTTAATGGCACAATCGTAACTATGATGACGATTTTCAAGGATTTATTGACGTTATGACGCTAAGGCCGGAGAAGTGGGTATTACCAATCGTTTACCGCCATTATCAGACAATATATGTAAGTTATGGGTGTTTTTGAGAATTTTCAAGTTTGCGAATCCCTACTAGGAACATCTGACTTTTTGTTCTTTTATGATTAAGATATAAATATATCTAAAAAGTTGGAATCGACATATTCGCAATTTGTATAAATTTTGTTGTTATTTTTATTAATGATACATAGAAATAAATGAAAAAGCTTTGTATAAAAAAACTGTAAGCATAAATATTTTTCGAAAAAAGGAATTAAGAAGAGGTTCCAAACGGAAAAAAGTCATTTCAAATTATTGCGCGCTAGTGGTAAAGACACATGTAACCGTGTAAAATGTAAAATGTAAATCTAAACCCGGGGATGTTAAATAGAGATGGGAAGACGTCGACGACTCCCAGCCAGATACCGATGTAAGCGATGTTTCTAAATCATAGATGATATCGATGTTTTTATGTATACGTGTAAAATGTAGAATGAAAATCTAACAAAGATGGTGAATAGAAATGGGAAAAACATTACTGACCGTCGATAGCAAATCATCGATGGTTCGAAAATATCGATGACAGTTGGCATCCATGTTTTTCCACCTCTAATCGCTGAATTTTGTAAAAAAAATCTGGTAAAATTGGTGTGATTTCGCGTTTTTGGGGCTACCATTGTTATTAAAAAGTGTAGCAAAAGTGGCACTAGACCGGTGTCCACGCAGTTAATGCCAAGAGCAGCCAGTGAGTGTTGATTTGCCTGCAGTTCGGCGTCGGATTCTCACCTGGCCGATCGATCGGCGTTTTTTCTCTATATTTTTCTCGGCCACCGTCGCCGCCTGCCTCTGTCTGCTGGCTGTCTGTGTGTGTGTGTGCGTGGGTGCTCCGCGGGACTTCTGGCTGATTTTCTGTTGTTGTGTAGGTAAACAAACGCCGCTGATGCGCGAGATGGCGGATCTGGACGCAGTGCACCTGGGGCTGGACGAGAACGAGGCGGACATAGCCGAGGAGCTGCAGGACTTTGAGTTCAACACTCGCAGCGAGGCCTCGGAGTCGAATGGCGGCGATTCCACGGACTCGGAGCCGAGTATAAGTTCGGTGAGCACCGCCACCTCCTCGTTGGTGGGCAGTGGGAAGCGGAAGACCAAGAAGCTGGCCAAGGAGTCCCCAGCACCAGAGGCGAAGCCTGCAAAAGGCTCCAAGGCAAAGAACAAGCGTGAACCCACGCCGGAGGAAATAAATGGCAGCGGCAAGACCCAGAAAAGAGAACAAAAGAAGCGCACGGGCAGCGAGTCAGCCAAGAAGTCCGCATCGGATGTGTCCGAAAAGCCCAAGGCCAAGTCTCCGTCCAGTGAGGATCGGGAGCAACCGCCCGTCAAGAAGGCGAGAGGCAAGAAGATAGCCCCTAATACGGCCAACGAATCTGGCGGCCACAAGAGCGATGGTAGCGAGGCCGAGGACGAAACACCAGCGCTTCCATCCCTAGAGTCCGATAGCGAGTCCTCCGACTCAGATTCGGGGACCCAACACAAGCGAAACGTGGGCAACGGACGCGGCAAAACCAGTTCCAAGAGCTCAACTCCCGAGAAGGATGCCGGACCGCCAACGCACTCACAGAAGGGCTACGACTACATGACCAAGCTGAACTATCTCTTCCGGGACACGCGCTTCTTCCTCATCAAATCCAACAACAGTGACAACGTTCAGCTGTCCAAGAGCAAGAGCGTTTGGGCCACTCTGCCGCAAAACGATGCCAATCTGAATCAGGCCTTCAAAGAGGCCAGGAACGTCTTGCTCATATTCTCGGTTAACGAGAGCGGTAGGTTGTTTGCTTAAATTTCCAAGTAATTGGTGTTGGGTTTCAGCTCAAATATTTAATTTCTTTAACTAATTTAGTTTTATTACTCAGCTGCTTAAATTTGTATTTATTTTAATTTTCTCTTTAAGTCAATCAATTTCCATAGTATTTTGTATACCCTTTGCAGGGTATTTTAATTTCAGTCAGAAGCTTGTAACGCTGTGAAGGAGTCATTTCCGACCCTATATAGCATATATTTTCTTGATAAGGTTTCAAAGCTGATTCGATCTAACCATGTCCGGTTGAAAAATACATTTTTCAAAATGTTTCAAAATTTAAAAATTTTATTTATCATTAAAATGTTCAAAAATTGGCCAAAAATTTAATTTTTTTTAGGTTTTAAACTGAGTATGCAGATTTATTAACCTACTAAAAACTAGCACAGAACTGCTTTCTGAATTAAAATTAATGCTTTTTTGGCTTAGTTATGAGATTTTCAAATCTTGATTTGTCGAAAAAATTCTCATATAAAAATATCGAAAAATCTACTCAAAAAATGGTATTATACTTTTATTCAGAAGCTTGAAACGCAGTGAAGGAGTCATTTCCGACCCTATAAATCATATATATTCTTGATCAGCATCAAAAGGCGAGTCGATCTAGATGTCTCCGGACGAAAACAAAATTTTTCAAAAATTTGCCATTTTTTTAAAAAAAAGGAAAGGGGTTACATCATTCAAATTTTCAAAAATTGGCCAAAAATTGAATTTTTTTAAGTTCTAAACTGTGTATGCAGATTTATTAACCTACTAAAAACTAGCATAGAACAGCTTTCCGAATTAAAATTAATGCTTTTTTGGAGTAGTTATGAGATTTCCAAATCTTGATTTGTCGAAAAAATTCTCATAAAAAAATATCGAACAATGCACTCAAAAAATGGTATTATACTTTTATTCAGAAGCTTGAAACGCAGTGAAGGAGTCATTTCCGACCCTATAAATCATATATATTCTTGATCAGCATCAAAAGGCGAGTGAATCTAGATGTCTCCGGACGAAAACAAAATTTTTCAAAAATTTGCCATTTTTTCAAAAAAAGGAAAGGGGTTACATCATTAAAATTTTCAAAAATTGGCCAAAAATTGAATTTTTTTAAGTTTTAAACTGAGTACGCAGATTTATTAACCTACTAAAAACTAGCACAGAACTGTTTTCCGAATTAAAATTAATGCTTTTTTGGAGTAGTTATGAGATTTCCAAATCTTGATTTGCCTAACATAAAAATACCAATTAATTATGGTAGATTTCCGATTAGATCCTGTAATTCAATTACAGACTGCAAGGGTATATCAACGTCGGCTTCCCGAAGTTTTTTTTCATTCTTGTGATCTGTAAGTTCAGATGTCACCATGTCATTTGCTGGATTATATATATCTTAACCATATTCATGTATTATTTAATACAGCCTTATTGGTTGTGTACATGGAATATTTGTATTGATTAGTTTGGTTCGGGTTTTCCGGGACTGTGTTGTTGTGTTGACTGATATTATGGCAAAAAAAAAAACTATTTTGTTGGTTACTGGGTTAGTTATTATCTCAGCTGCTTACTTAATTGCGTTCTTATTTGCGTAACTTTCCATAACTCAAACTTAACTTAGGCAAAATGTATTCAGTCTTTTGTTTACTAAAACTCGATCAGGAAAGAATCCCAATGATTCATAGTGGGAAGAAAGTTAATGTTTTTCCGGTTACTTGCTTGACTTTACACCTCGTTTTTTATAAATAATTTTAATTTATCTACTTAAGCTAATAAATGTTTCTTTCCTTAATCACTCTCTGCTTGCAGGTAAATTTGCAGGATTCGCGCGAATGGCGGCCCCATCGCGGCGGGACATACCCCAGGTGGCCTGGGTGCTGCCGCCAAGCATTTCGTCCAAGGCGCTGGGCGGCGTCATCGAGCTGGACTGGATTTGCCGCAAGGAGCTTTCCTTTAATGCCACCCTACATTTGCACAACACCTGGAACGAGGGCAAGCCGGTGAAGATCGGTCGCGACGGTCAAGAGATCGAGCCCAAGATCGGAGGCGAGTTGTGTCGCCTCTTTCCCGAGGACGAGCAGATCGAACTCACGCCCATACTCAAGAAATCCAAGGAGACAGCCCGAGTGATGCGTGAGAAGGGTATTCACGTGATTTACAAGCCGCCTCGGAGTCTCTCTTCGCGTGGGCACGGCGGCGGCGGAGGTGGCCGAGGAGGCCGTGGAGCAGGACACGACCAGCTGGGCCCGATGCGCCATAAGAGGAGCTACCACGGACCTCCGCACCACCGTCCATATCGTCACCATCATAGCATGGGTATGCCACCGTCCCATGGCGGGGGCTTTAAGCGAAGCGGTTCTCCCTACCGCCAAATGGGTAGCGGCGCAGGCGGAGCGCCCGGTGGTCCCAGCGAAATGACCATGCCCTCGTGGGAACGCTACATGTCATCAGCAGCAGCCGCGGAGGCATATGTAGCGGACTACATGCGGAATATGCACGGCCAGCTTCCGCCACTGCCGTTCGTCCCACCTTTTGCACAGCTCCCCATGCCCGGAGCCGGAACGGGAGCAGCGGGTGCCCTGCAACCGAGTGCTGCAGCGGCCATGTACGAACAGCTGCCGCCACCGGTAAGATACTACGACGGACCGGGAGCACCGCCACTGCCGGACTACCCGCCACCACAGCGGCCACCACCGCCCGGTTTTGACAAGGCCCCAAGCTACGAGGAGTTTGCCGCCTGGAAGAACGCAGGGCTGCCCACAGTGCCGCCGCCAGGCTTTCCTGTTTACGGGGGAGCCCCCAATGGTGGCAGCAATGGTGCTGGCGGATCAGTGGGCGTTGGCCAGGCAGCAGGCGCCAGCGGAGGCATGGGCCCAGGCGTAGGCAGCGGCGGCGGTGCTTCCGGTCTTGGCGGACCTGGTGGCTACCGGAACCGGGATGGCAACAACGGCGGCTCCGCGGGCACGCGTCGGCGGGAGTACGGAAATCGGAGTGGCGGCTCATCGCGGGACTCGCGACCCTTTCGCGGCGAGCGTGGCGGCGGCGGCGGCCAGCGAAACTATCGGGACAACAGGCGCTAAGCGGGATCGGCAGCGCTAAAATCGCTAGAATCGGAAAGTGTAATCCTAATTCTCTCGCGCGTGTGAAAATGCAATGAGAAATGCTGAAAACGCGCATCGGTATAAGCAAAAAGTAAAAGTAAAAAGTTAATACGAATTAGTAGATCGGAACCCCACGGAACCCTAACCCTATGAATACGGCTATCGTCTGCGAATCGATACAACAACAACAACTCTCTTTCCAATTTCTCCCCAAGCTACACCCTCCCCTAACCACCACCAACTCCACATTATGATTTAAACATAGACTTACTCCCTAAGCAAATTTCAAAACAGCAATTAAATGCTAAATTAAATATTTTAAACAAAAAAAAATACAAAATGAAAGAGAGAAATTGTGAACTTTATTTACCCGAAACAAAATCTCAAAACAAAAAAAAAAAAGAAAATCAAATAGAGACTTTAAAAGACGCCCAACAACAACAACAACCAACAACAAATACCATGAACGAACTTAAGTTAATAGAGATAGCAAACAGTGCAAACAGTGATGTGTGTAATGTGTGTGTCAAACCCCACCAGAGTCCCCTCACCCCGTAAAACGCAAGAGTCCCACAAAAACCCAGAGAGTTGGACACAACAGGGAATACGTCAAAAACCCGAAAACTAAACGGGAGTAATCCCCCGAGCAAGAGCAAGAGACTTTCACAGACGATAGGACCCAGTCCATTCATCGTCTGTCGTTTTCGATCCGATCTGAGCTTCCTTATACGTAGTATAAAACTAATGCAAACCATATTTAACCATTTTACATGTCTCGCCGACAGAAGACCGTCCCAGAAACAGACACACATCCGCCTCCACCTCGGGCCCGGAGATCGTCCGTCGCTCCGTCTCCTCGGGCCCACTTTGGTCCTTGGCCCTTCCGTAGAAATCCGGACCTCTAGCCATTCGAACTGTTTGACTGACTAGGCCGAAAAACGCCTCCCCAATTCTATTCCACTCAATAAGACTGCCACATTTTCTCGCTCTTGACAAGCGTTGACCGCTGACAAACACATTCCCGGACAGACCTAGGGATGTTTGTTTCTTTGCAGGATTCGTCGTACTCGGGCTCGGTTGTTGGATGATGGACTTGACAGACAGAATTGAAAAGCCAGATTAATCCAATGATAAAGACTGAAGATAAATAAAGACTGGAGCTGATCAAAAATATTTTATAACGTGGACTCTTTATTACGGTTTAGAGTTATGTATGTATATTTAAGAATTTTCAACGAATTCTAAGAATTGTAAAGCTGTGTAAAAGATGAGTCGTTATCAAAGTTCTATTTGATTTCTTGTCTTATTGGCATATACGATGATACACCATGAAGACGACCTTTATCTACCTTTCCTGTACTTCGCTATAAACTCTTGTTTATCTGGAGTATACGATATATATATATATATGTATATGTATTCCTGGTAAAGAAACAAAGATTAAAAGCTTCGTTCTGCTTGTTTGCAAAGTGGCCTAGGTTAGTTTCTGGGTTATATTACTTGATGCGCAAAACCTACATCAACTCGTATTGACTATGACTCCTAATGACTTTAGAGCCACATGTCTTCAAGATAATTCAGTTCCAACTCCATTAAGTAAAAACACGAAATAACTTCGGGAAGCCGAGGCTGAATACTCTTGCAGTTTGCAATTGAATTATAGAATCGTATCGGATATCCATCAAATTTGTTCGACAAATCAAAGTTTAAAAACTTCACAACTAAGGCAAAAAGGCATTAATTTTAATTCGGAAAACTGTTCTATGCTAGTTTTTAGTAGGTTAACAAACCTGCATACTCCATTTTAAATATAGAAAAATTAAAATTTTTCCCAATTTTTGAAAATTTTAATGATGTAACCCCTTTCCTTTTTTTGAAAAAATGGCAAATTTTTGAAAAATTTTGTTTTCGTCCGGAGAAACCTAGATCGACTCGCCTTTTGATGCTGATCAAGAATATATATGATTTATAGGGTCGGAAATGACTCCTTCACTGCTTTTCAAGCTTCTGAATAAAAGTATAATACCATTTTTGAGTGCATTGTTCGATATTTTTATATGAGAATTTTTTTCGACAAATCAAGATTTGAAAATCTCATAACTAAGCCAAAAAAGCATTAATTTTAATTCGGAAAGCAGTTCTATGCTAGTTTTTAGTAGGTTAATAAATCTGCATACTCAGTTTAAAATTTTAAAAAATTAAATTTTTGGCAAATTTTTGAAAATTTTAATTTTTTGAAAAAATGACAATTTTTTTTTTTTAATTTTGTTTTCGTCCGGAGACAGCTAGATCGACTCTCCTTTTGATGCTGATCAAGAATATATATGATTTATAGGGTCGGAAATGAGTCCTTCATATCGTTACAAGCTTTTAACTAAAATAGAAATATCCTACAAGGGTATACTTCCTTTTGAAAGTTAACGTTCCTAACTAATGACTTAACTTTGTAAAAATAGAAACAAGGTATTTATTAACCAAAAAGGCGTTTGATTTATTTGCACATTTCAATAAAGTGACATCAAATAAATTCAGCATCCCTCGCACCAGCACTGGAGGCGGGCGCTGCAGTGTCCACTGACCCGGCCTTCCTCCTTGCAAACCCGTCGGCAGGTCTCATTGTCCCAGACTGCGCAAGGACCCCTATATCTGCCAGAAAGGCAATCAGCTTCAACCGTGCTGGAGCCCAGGACCATAATAGCCAACAAAGCGAAGAAAAGGTTAATAAGTTTGATTTGAACCATTTTGAGTGAGCAAATATGCAATTCCGAAGATACTGGAAGCGTTTAAACTCCACCACTCCGGGAGCCGCTTATATAGGCGCCGGACGTACCCGCTTTCAACCAATTGTGCAAATAGAGTAGAGACGGAACCATTAAAAATATATTTTAAATTTGTTTTGCAATTAGTTTATCTATTTGGTTACTCACTTTACTGCGATAGGGGTTCCCTTTGAGTTAATACAATTTATTTTAAATGTGCACGGTGAACTTGTTTATTTTTTTGTATTCATACATTGAAATTTAACCACCGATATAAAGATGCCTTAGCATCCTTCGCACCAGCACTTCAGGCTGGGGCTGCAGTGTCCAGTTTGACGGTTTTCCTCCCTGCATAGACGTCGGCACAGCTCATTATCCCAAACAGCACAAGGTCCTCTAAATTTTCCAGACAGGCAGTCGGCTTCAGCCACATGGGAGCCCAGGACAACGAGGGTCATCAGGGCGAAGAGAAAGTATAGAAACTTGATCTGCACCATCTTAATTAAGTGAATTATGATTACTCGATGACTTTTGAACAGCGAATGAATTTCGCAAACCACATATAAGCTTTTATAGGGATTTGATCCCTCGACGCTGGAGAGAAGCTGATATATGTAATAAGACCACTTGATAAGAACAAAAAAGGTAGCAACCGCTTCTTTGTTGGACTGTGGAAAACCCAGACTTATTTAATATTGATTGTGGAAATCTCAGGTAAATAAAAAGAAAGATTACAAAGACTGAAATAGTTGTACACTTTAATTTTATTAACGATACAAACATATTGTATAATTTATATTACTAAATACTAATAGTTTTCAAGCTTTAGTTCTTATAATAAATTATCTTTAATATCATACTCCACTCTTCGACAAGAAGGAAAGCTGCAATATTTTCATAATAATTAATTACATAATAATTTAAATTAAAAATCGGAATAACTACGTCTTTGTTTATCTTATGCCCTCAAGAACAACTGAGATATTCGCATTTTCTAAACTTGTCCATTTATTTTTCTTTATTAATTTCTATTATAGTTACACATTTTTTGTACAAAATTTTAAACGTAGACCCATTTTTCTATCACTGCATTTAATAAGCTTGACCTTACAATAATACCTCGTGACAAGAATATAATAGGTCGCAAACTAATCTTTATAAAATTGTGAAATCCCCCAGACTTATTTAATATTGATTGTGAAAATCCCAAGAAATAATATAATAAAGGTAGAAGAAAAAGGTAGGGATTGCAATAGTTTATATACCTTGCAATTTAAATTTAAGATCGTATCGAAAATGGATTCAATTTTAAAATATTCTCATTTTATTGGACAAATCAAAGTTTAAAAAACTCATAACTAAGCCAAAAAAGCATTAATTTTAATTCGGAAAGCTTTCCTATGTTAGTTTTTATTATGTTTACAAATCTGCATACTCTATTTAAAATTCGAGAAAATTACAATTTTTTTATTTTTTCAAAATTTTAATGATGTAACCCCTTTCCTTTTTTTGAAAAATTTTGTTTTCGTCCGGAGACATCTAGATCGACTCGCCTTTTGATGCTGATCAAGAATATATATGATTTATAGGGTCGGAAATGACTCCTACACTGCGTTACAAGCTTCTGAATAAAAGTATAATACCATTTTTTGAGTAGATTTTTCGATATTTTAATATGTGAATTTTTTCGACAAATCAAGATTTGAAAATCTCATAACTAAGCCAAAAAAGCATTAATTTTAATTCGGAAAGCTGCTCTATGTTAGTTTTTAGTAGGTTAATAAATCTGCATACTGAATTTAAAACTTTAAAAATTTCAATTTTTGGCCAATTTTTGAAAATTTTAATGATGTAACCCCTTTCCTTTTTTTGAAAAAATGGCAAATTTTTGAAAAATTTTGTTTTCGTCCGGAGACGGCTAGATCGACTCGCCTTTTGATGCTGATCAAAAATATATAAGATTTACAGGGTCGGAAATGACTCCTTCACTGCGTTTCAAGCTTCTGAATAAAAGTATAATACCATTTTTTGAATAGATTTTTCGATATTTTTATATGAGAATTTTTTCGACAAATCAAGATTTGAAAATCTCATAACTAAGCCAACAAAGCATTAATTTTAATTCGGAAAGCAGTTCTATGCTAGTTTTTAGCAGGTTAATAAATCTGCGTACTCTGTTTAAAACTTACAAAAATTCAATTTTTTTTTCCAATTTTTGAAAATTTTAATGATGTAACCCCTTTCCTTTTTTTGAAAAAAATGGCAAATTTTTGAAAAATTTTGTTTTCGTCCGGAGACGGCTAGATCGACTCGCCTTTTGATGCTGATCAAAAATATATATGATTTACAGGGTCGGAAATGACTCCTTCACTGCGTTTCAAGCTTCTGAATAAAAGTATAATACCATTTTTTGAATAGATTTTTCGATATTTTCATATGAGAATTTTTTCGACAAATCAAGATTTGAAAATCTCATAACTAAGCCAAAAAAGCATTAATTTTAATTCGGAAAGCTGCTCTATGTTAGTTTTTAGTAGGTTAATAAATCTGCATACTGAATTTAAAACTTTAAAAAATTCAATTTTTGGCCAATTTTTGAAAATTTTAATGATGTAACCCCTTTCCTTTTTTTGAAAAAATGACAAATTTTTTAAAAATTTTGTTTTCGTCCGAAGACGGATAGATCGACTCGCCTTTTGATGATCAAGAATATATATGATTTATAGGGTCGGAAATGACTTCTTCACAGTGTTACTAGCTTCTGACTGAAATTAAAATACCCTGCAAGGGTATACGCTGCCTTCATAAAGAAATTATAAGATCTGAAAAATATATAGTATTTCTACTACTTTAAAAAGTTTAATGTTTTCATTTTTCATCGTAATAATTTTACACAAACGTTGCGACCAAATTATATGAATACTTTTTCAATGTTTCTAACTAAACTTACCTGGTCTACATTATAATTATTAAGATAGGTCATTAACATTAACACCGTAGCTGTGAGTCTCAGTCCAAAAGTATGCTTCGCACTTCGTACTTCTAGCTTGTCAACTGTTTTTAGCTTTTGGTTTGATCATAAAACAGTCAAGATTATAGGCTTATATTTCTATATCTATTGTCAAGAACAGATACATATCATAAAAGAACCCTTGAGACATATTCCCTTCAGTTCCAAAAATTCGAACCTGTGGTAATCCAAAGAAAAATCTCTTACAATATGTATGATATTTATTATTTATTGTTTATGGATCTTTTTGTTTTACGAAAATTAAATATAATCATACAACGAACAAACTTACAGATACATTTTATAATGCAATTAAAACATTGACTTTATATATATATATTTCTTTTATACTTTCATTTATCGCTTTAGCTTTTAAGTAGACACGTTAATTTTTCAACGTTTTCGGTTCTGATTTCGTTTTGTTTCTTTTTTTTTTTAATTTGTTGGCCCTTGGCGCAGTAAGGTTGTGTGTGTGTGTGGGATACAAATTAAATAATTATAATGTATATATGTATATAAAAAATACAAAAACAATTCGTCCTGGTGGTTGATCGTGTCTGTATCCTCTTAATTGTCCGAAAATTGCATCTGCTCTCACTGCGGCGGAACTTGACTCGACCGCCGCTTGTCCTTGTCCTTCTCCTTCTCCTTGTCGCCCTTGCGTCCGAAGATTCGGAACATACCGCTGCGTCGCTCCTCCTTGGTGCCCTTGCTGCTGCTTCCCTTCACACCCGAAACGGAGGATATGGACTGCGCCTCGCTTTCGCTGGAACTCTCCGCGGAGACGCGCGAGAAGCTCATGGAGTCGGGCTGCAGGGATACGGGTCGGTTGCTCTCAAAGCGTGAGGTACCCCAACCTGACGAAATAAAGAACAAAAGTGTGAGTGGAGGAATTCTTTAGGCAAGCACGTAGAGGTATCATGCAAGAAGTAGTATGTGGATAACACCAAGTGGAGTTTCAGGAGGTGAACAAGCATAAAAAGAAATTATTCTTAGCTTAAGAGATAGGGAAAATTTTATATATATGTTATATATATATATATCATATATATCTTTATATCTTTAAATGCAAGTTAGTTTGAGCTACAGAGAATTCGATCAAGCATAGATTTCCCTGAAATATAGAATATAGAAAACACAATAGAAAATACTTTGCAAACTCGTGCGCAGATAGGATCGCCGGGTTAGCTTGGCCGGTTTGAAAGTAGAGGAACCTTTTAAAGGCACGCATGCAGTAAAAATATAAAAAAAAGAAGAGTATATATATACAATGAGCCAAAATCATTTACAACAAAGAAAGGTATATATACACAGATCTCAAATCCATAGCCATAACCATTAATTCATGCAAGTCAAAATTCTAATTCGAAAAATCTAGGCCCGGCCTTGGCCCTGGTGTAACACAGATTCTGTTAGGATTAAGGATAAGATTGTCTAACCACCGATTTCGCTTCCAATTTCATTTGACTCGTTATTGTTATTCAGATGCAGACCCATATAGCTTGGATTACTGATGGCATTGTTAGGCTCCGCAGAGCCGCCGGATGATGATTTGTTCGATTTGTTATGTGCCACACCGATTGTTAAATTCCACACCGTGCTACTGCTCGAGGTCTCTTGGTAGGTGGTACTTGTGGTGGTTGTAGTGGTGGTGGTGGTGGAGCTGGTAAACGTGGACGAGCCTTGCTTCACATTACCATTGCCATTGCTGCTGGCCCCGCTGCTGGAGTAGTTGACGGTGGTTCTTTTGGGACTACTGCTGCTGCCTCCGCCGCTGCCGTTGTTGTTGTGTGCCTCCATTTCGATGAACTTCCGCGTGGAGTCGATCCTGCCAGAGGGAACCCTCTGCTGCTGCTGTTGCTGCTGCCTCGTCAAGTTGTTGTTGTAGTAATCCGGCTGACTAGCCGCCGCATTGAACGCATTGATCCGCTGCTGAACCTGCGCTTGCTGCTGCTGCTGCTGATGATGGGAATGGGAATGCTGGGGATGCTTCTGGTGGCCACCCACAGGTGGCATTGTTGTTGGCAATGGCGGCGGATTATCTAATTGCGCATCGCGTCGTTGAAGGAGGACAATTTTTGTACAATGTGAGTGAGGAATAATGTGGAGGAGGTGGCGATGGTGTATGGGACAGATAGACACAAATGGCTGCCTTACAACTACTTCCTATGAAACTCACCCGATTGTCTGGCCTCGCTGTTACGTTTCAGCACCGCACTGTCATCCTTGCTGCTGTTCCCATTCTGCTGCACTCCGCTGGAACCGCCGGCGGGCAAGGTGGCGGAGCGGCCATCGGTCAGGTCTGAGATAATACTTTTAAATTACAAAAAATCATCAAAAGATACACTGCATATCCTTATTACCATTGCTGGAACTCTGTCGATTGCGCAGCACAACTAGATTCTCCTGGCTTTGACGACTACTGGCCACCGGTGGCGCTCCTCTTGGCGGAATAGGTGGCTTCTGGTCGAATCCGGCGCTGGGTGAACTGGGAGAACTGGGGTGGGATTGCTGCTGCTGTTGTTGCTGCTGCTGCTGCATCTGTCGTTGCAAGAAGGCCATTTGGGGAGTGGCTGTGCCATCCAGTATCTGGCCACCGCTGGTGCGACGCTGGGAGTCGGGCGAGGAGTTGCGGGAGCTGACGGGCGACTCCACGCTGCTGGTCACTTTGATGTCCGGCGAGCTGCTCGACTGTTGCTGCAGAAGGACAAAATATTAGTTAAAACATTTAATTTGCTTCAGAGGGGACTACCTTCATTGACTCGTCGTAGCTCAGCAGCTGTAGGTTCGGCGGCAGACTGGCGTGGAAGGATATCTTGCGGACCCAATCGTTGAGGATATCTAGGGATGGAGCCTCAAACAGGAACTCAGAGCCGTCGGGCAGCTTCAGCCGGAAGACGTACTTCTTCTTGGTGTAATCCTCCGCCCGCTCGCACTTGGCTCCCAGGATGTTGACAGGCGCCGTCGCTGTCTTCTGTTGCAGAAAATCGTTTTCGTCTTTGAAGAAGCACACCAACTGACCACAGAGCACGGTGTGGAACTGCTTCCACGAGCGCACGGGCGCTTTCTTTCCTCCCGACTGAAGTCCATGCTTACGCTCCAGACTTCCCTGAATCTCAACGGGCGGCAGATCGAATCCTTCACCCTTCTGGTTCTTCCGGAAGGATTGAGCCCGCCGCCTGGTGGTAAATGAGGGCGTCCGCTTGGCCTGCTTGGGCTGCACCTTCATGCTCTCCGCACGCTTCACATTCGCATCTGCAGATCCGCGACGCAGGCGATCACCGAACATGCCGCTGGAGCTGCTCTTCTGCAAGGCCAAGTGCTCGTTCTCATCGCTCAATTGTGGCCTCAACTGGGCCTGACCCACCGAAGGGGATTGAGAGCCGGCGCCAGCTGTCTGGGCTGGCGTCACCATCGGCGAGGAGAAAATCGGGGTCTTCTCCTGCGACGCGGCATTCTGACGATGCTCCTGCTGCTTCTCCGCTCGTCGCCGTTCATCCGCCAGTCGCTGCAGTTCCCGCTGCTTGATCTGCTCCAGGCGCTCCTTCTCCAAACGTTCCTTCTCCTGTCGCTTGCTGATCTTTTCCTGCTCCAGTTGTTGGCGGAAAAGCTGTTCCAGTAGCGTGATCCTCTTGATGGCTTGGAACTTCTCCTCCTGGGCGGCTACCGTCTTTTCGAAGTCCTCGTGCCTGCGCAGCAGATCCTCCACCTGCGGTATCGAGTCGCCCAGCTTGGCATCCTTGAGCTGGGGCTCGCGGCTGCTGATCCATTGCTCCAGGATCTCTGCGTCCTTAAGGAAGAGCTGCGTGTCCAAGTTGAGTTCGTAGATCTCACGGCGTTTATTGAGCGTGTCCTTCAGCAGTTCGTGACGCGCCTGCAGCACCTTGATCTTGTCCTCCACCTCGTGAGCGAGGAAATGCTTCTCCTGAATTAGCTGCTGGCCGTTGGCCGCGAACTTGGCAAACGTCTCGTCTCTGGCACGGATCTCCGCATCGTGATCCTTGGTACTGGCCAAGAGGAGCTCGGCTCCGGCTACACTAGTGGCCAGTTCGGGGGCCGTGATCTTCGCCAGCATCTCGTTGATCCAGGCGATCAGGTCACGATACTCATCGAAGTATGACTGCAGCTGCTCAGCCTGGCTGAGTTTGCTCTTTCTCGCTCCGGTCTTCTCCCTCAGATCCGTCCACGCCTCCACGGTCTCGTCGCGCTTCACTTCGATGTGCTCCTTAGCATCAGGATAGATCTCACCCAGCTTGACAGCCTCGGCGAGGACAGAGTCTACCTGGCCCTGGATGGCCACCAGTTCGGACTCAAACACCTGGTGCTTCCTGCCCAGCGCCTGAATACTCTCCAGATCCTGCCCGTAATCCTCGGAGATGAGCGAGGCGTCTTTTTCGTTGATCAGCTGGATGGTTTCATCAGCCACACGGTCGTAGACATGGACCTGCTTTGCGCCTGCCAAGGCATCCTGGCGAGCGTGCACCAGATCCTTCAGTTCCTCCCACAGCTGCTTGGTCTCGTCGCGCTTGGACTTGATCGAGCTCCTGTACGGATTGTTCTCCTGGATGAGGCGGTCGCCGCGCTCCAGACAAGCCTCCACGCGCGCCTCGTTGGCATTCAGGTTAGAAACGAAGGACTCAAAGGCCAGGATGAGCTGCTCCACATGCTCCACGTCCTCGCCGTAATCCTCGCTGGCTGTCACGGTCATCTGGTCGCCGATCCACTCGTGCAGCTCCTCCGTTTCGCGCAGATACTCGAACAGCTTCTTGCACTCACCAAGCCGGAGCTCGCGCTCCTTAGCCAGGCGAAGGAGGTCTTCGTACTGCTGTCCCACCTGACCGTTCTTCTCCGCAATGTTGGCGCTGTCAAAGTGATTCCTTTCAATCAACCCAGTGGCCAGCTTGGCCACCTTCTCGATCGAGGGCTTGAACGCGGTGAGTTCGCGCTGTAGGACTTCTAGCTTTTTCTGGTGACCCTGTACGGAGACCTCGTCTCGGCCGTAGTCGCTGCTAGCCAGCACCGGGCGTTTTTCCCGCATCCAGGCATCCGCCTCGTTGGCCTCCACGTAAAAGAGTTGACTTTCCACGGCGTCCAGAAGACGCAGTCGCCGAATGGCGGCCAAGTCCCTCAGCTGGACGAGCTGTTTCTGGAGCAGCTCCGACTTGTACTGCAACTGCTCGCTGGCGAAGTGATTGTCGCGGATCATCTGCTGACCTCGCTGGAGGAGTGCCTGAATTAGTGGCTCCTGGGAGGTGAGCTCCGCCTCAAGAGAGTTGTGCTTCTTTTGGAGGCCTTGGACGGACAGGAGACTGGTACCAAGGTCCTGCGATCCCGCCACCAGTTGCTTCTCTGCCAGCCACTGCAATTCGTCCTCAGCGTCGCGCAGGAACTGCTGCAGACTCAGCGAGTCCTCGAGGTTCTCCCTGCGAATTCCCAATGGCTCATGCAGGGTGTTATACCTCCGAATGCTGGCCGTGGCCCGTTCGTGAATCTCGTGACGCAGGAAGTGATCTGCCTGGAAGAACAGCTCGTCCTTCTGCTTCAGCTGCTCGGCCAGTTCACCGTGATGGGCCACGTCGGCCTCCAGGCGCTCGTGCTTCTTAAGCAGATTGCTGACGGCAGCCAGGTCCTTGCCGTAATCCTCGCTGCTCAGCTGCAGCTCCACCTCGTCCATCCAGTTATTGAACTCGTCGACACTGCGGCTAAACGTCAAGGCATCATAGGCCTGTTGCAGCTTGTCTTTCTTGGTCTGGGAGGCGCCCTTCAGCTTGTGCCAATCGCCCTCGAGGAGCTGCACCTGCTGGGCGATCTCGTCGCGGGCAAAGTGCTCGCCGCGGATAAGGCGTTCGCCCTCATGGATGACCGATTGGACGCGCGGCGAGTTGCTCAGCAGCTCGGCATCGAAGGCGGCATGCTTCTGGATCTTGCTCTGCAGATTGCTCGGCTCCCGGTAGTTCTCGTCTAGGGCCACCTGGAGTTTCTGCACCAGCCAGCGATCGATCTCGTAGAGACTGCGCAGGAACTCCTGCAGCTGAAGCGACTGCACTAGGCGCTGCTTACGCTCCTCCGACAGTTCCAAAAGCTTTTGTTTCCTCCTCAGGATGTAGGCCAGCTTCTCACGGATGAGATCCGCATCCTTGGGCTCGCCCTCCAGTATGCTGTTGGCGAACTTCTGCAGCGTATCCACGTGATCGGCGTGCAGCAACTTCTCGAATTCATCGTGTTTCTTGAGGAGCCTCTCCACCGCCGTGTAGGAGTCACCCAGATCGTCGTTGTTGAGGAAGGCCTCCTTGTTGGCCAGCCACAGCTCCACCTGCTCCACTTGGGCTTTAAACAGCTGAAGCTGATGGGCCTCGGTCAGATCCCTGGCTCTCTCAGTCCAAGCCTCGTTCAGAGTCTGGTGCAGTTCCTCCAGGACCAGCAGATACCTGCGCACGTTCTCCGGCTGCTGTTGCTGCGGTCTCGTGGACAGCAGATCGCCCTGCTTCTTTAGTCCGGCGAAAGCATCCTCCCGTCCCTCGATCTCCACCTTGCGCTCCTGGTGCAGCTCCAGCTGCGTCTCGCAGTCGTTTATCGTGGACGGAGCCTGGGCATTGTTCATCTTCTTGACCATGTCGTTGACCCAGAGCTCCAGCTCCTTCACATCCGACACGAACTTGTGGGCCAGGTAGGCTTCATTCAAGATACTCTGCCGCTTGACGGACAGCGCCTGCAGGTTGCCCCAAGACTTGTGCAACTCTTCCAGCTTCCGTTCGATGTGAACGGCTCCACGTTCCGGATACTTTTTGATCAGGAACTCGGCCGCCGTCTCGTGATGGTCGATCTTCTGCTTGACGGCTGACATGTCCCTTTCCAAAGCTTCTTCGCGTCGAATCAGGGCCTCGACTGCTGCCAGATCCCGTCCTGTATCCGTGGAGCTCATGGCCAGCGATTTCTCGGCGATTCTCTCCGCCGTGTCGTCCACATCGCGATTGAACACATGGATCTCGTTGGCGCCACCCAGGAGTGCACGATATGCATTGAGCGCTCCTTGGAGCTGCCGCCAGTTGTAGTTGAAGTCCTTGCGCCGCTTGTCCACACCCTGGCTGTCGGCCGGGAGTTGGGCCTGGTTCATCAGCTTGTCGGCCAGCTGGTTAATGTGCTTCACGCGCTGGTCGTCCACCCGCATGTCCGAGTCCACGTCGTCCAGCTTCCGCATGAGCGCGTTGCAGTGCTCAAGATCGCGACCCGTGTCACTGGCTTGCACCATCATCTCCTTGTCACGGATCCAGGCCTCGATCTTGTCCAACTGATTGTTGAACTCCAGACTGTCTTGGGCTTCTTCAAGACCACGGCCGCGCTGCTCCAGCTCCGCCAGAAGTCCCTGCCAGGCCTGCAGCACTCTTTCGATAGCCAGCTTGATCTCCGGCGAGGATTCATGCTGTTTACTAAGCAGGATCACGCCAGTGTCTTGAATCTCCTGGATGCGACCCTGGTTGGCGGCAACCTCGGCCTGGAAGGCCTGGTGCTTCTGCAGCTTCTTGATCTTTTCGTCCAGATTGGCCACCTCCGCATAGCTGGCGGCATCGGCCTCCAGCTTCTTCTGCTTCTCGCTGATCCACGACTCTGCTTCGGCGCAGTCCCTCACGAACTTGGCGTACAGAAGGGCGTCTTCAAGCTTGTATCGACGAACGGCGCACAGATCCTTGACCTTTTGGCGGCGTCCGAGGACGCCCTGAAGGATTGTCTGTATGTTGGCGCTGTCGTAGTGACGCTGCTCGATCAGCTTGCGACCGTGCTCTTGCAACAGGGCCACCTTCTCCTCCTGCGTCTGGATTAGGCGTTCGAACTCGTCGTGCTTTCTAATTTGGTTCTGCACATCCTCCACGGTCTGGCCAAAGTCGGAGCTGCTCAGGGCCGCCTGTTGAGAGCTGGAGAGGTTGTCGATCTGTTTGGCGTCACGCAGGAAGCAGAACAAGTCGATCTTCTGTTCCAGCATGATCTTTTTCTTGTTCCAGGCGGCATGCAGCTTCTGGCGCTCGTCCAGCATGGCTGCACACTTCTCCTCCACATCGGCGGCGGCATAGTGGCCCGTCTGGACCATGGAGTCACTCAGCTCGTTCAGATACCGGAATTTATCCTCCCTGGCCTCGATCTCTCCGTAGATGGCATCATGCTGAATCTTCAGTGCCGTGGCTCCTGCAGCATCGCTCACATGTTCCTCCGCCTGGAGGGCAGCACGGAGATTGGAGGACCACGAGACAATATCCCGAACATCGGTAAGGAAGGTTTGCAGATCAGAACTGGCAGCAAGGCGATCACCACGAGCGGTAGATCGTTCCTTGAGGTCGTTCCAGGCAGCCACTACCTTATCCTGCTGCTGGGCAATCGCAGTTGCATTTGACGGATACTTGGCCTGAAGGCGCACAGAGTCCTCCACAAGTACTTGAAGTTGGGCCTCCAGGGCCACCAGATCGTTCTCGAAACCCTCGTGCTTGCGCAGCAGAGCCAGTGCGGAATTCAGATCCTTGCCCAGTTCGTTGGAGAGGGCGGCGTTCTTGTCCTGGATGCGGAACAGGGCCTCGGCTACGTCGCGATGGAAGCGGTGAATCTCACCGGCGGCATGAAGCTTCTGCTCGCGCTGGTTTAGCAGCTGCAGGAGGTTCTCCCAGGAAGTTCTACGTGCATATAACAAAAAGGTATGGGATAAGGATGAGGAATTTAAAATGGGTTTCCCACAACTTACCTCAGCTGTTCCTGTCGCCTCTCCACCTCGTTGGCATAGGGACTCTCCGAATCGATCAATTTCTTGGCCAGCAGCTCGCACTGATCCACCCGATCCGCTCCGACCTCGACGCGATGCTTGAGGTCGTCGAACTTGTTCTGCAGCAGCTGCAGATGCTCAAAGTCTTGGCCGTAGTCCTCCGATGACGCGGCCTGCTCCTGTTCGCGGATCCATTGCTCCACCTCGTCGGACTCAAGGAAGTACTCGTGCTTGTACAGGCTCTCCATGAGACGCACCTGGCGCTGGGAGGCGAGCTTGTGCAGAGACTTGAGCATCTTCTCAATGAGCTGCTGCTTGGCGGCAAGCACCTTGCTGTCCGGATGATTGGCGGCGACCATGGCGGCGCAACTGTGTCCCATTTCGGTGACGATGCCCGAGTAGGTGTCCAGCTCCAGCTCGATGGTCTTGTGCTTGGTGAGCAGCTTGGCTGCGGAGTCGCGGTCTCGACCGTACTCCGTGGATCGCAAAGCGTTGTTGCGCTCACCCAGCCAGGACTCGATCTCGCCGGCGTCGAACAGATACTGTTGAGCCTTCAGGGACATGTCCAGCTTGCGTGACCGCTCGCCACAATGACGCTCCAGGTCATGCCAGGCTTGCTCCAATTGCTGGCACAGGCTCTCCACCTGCTCCCGCTCCGGATGTTGCTGCGAGACCAGGGTCTGACCGGCCTGCAGAGCCTTGTTGATCATCGGCTGGTGGCCCTTGATCTCCGCCTCCAGCTTCTTGTGCTTCTTGTGCAGGGACTGGGCCTGATGGAGGTTCTGACCCAGCTCGTTGGACTTGGCCGCCGGTAGGTGATCGTTGATCCACTGGAACTCAGCGTCCAGCTCGAACACAAATTTGTGGTAGTTAAGGCTCTCCTCTAGCTTGGCTCGGCGACGCTGGGTGGGATCGCGTAGGTCCTTAAAGCGCTGCTGCAGCTCCTTGGTGCCGGCCTCGATGTTCTGGGGATTGAAGTGACCCTCATGGGCCATGTCGTCGCCAGTGGACACCAGTTCGGCTACCTTCTGGTCCCAGACGGTGATCTCGGACTCGAGGATCTGCTGCTTGTTGATCAGATCCTTGCAGCTGCGTAGATCATTGCCCACATCTCCGCTGCGGAGGGCAGCGTCCAGCTCGTCCACCTTCTTCTTGGCATCCTCCAGAGCCCGATTGTGCTCCCGTTGCGATGCCGCCTGCTCGAGCTTGCGGCCCTTGTCCTCGGAGAGCGTCAAAAGCTCCTTCCAGCGCTTGTTGAGATCGGCCACGCGGGCCTCTACCTCAGGCACTCGATTGCCGGCCTGAACCAGAGCCTGTCCGTCCTTGGTGACGTTGCGCAGCTGTCCCTCGTTAGCGCGCAGTTCGCGTTCAAAAGCCTGATGCTTCTGAAGCTTCCGCGGCAGGTTGCTTAGGTCACGGTAGTTCTCATCGCCAGCAATCCGCGTCTTGTCTTGCAGCCAGACCTTGAGGTCATCAGCCTCGGCGGCGAACTTGTGGAAGTCCTTGGAGGCCTGCAGGAGACGCTTGCGTTCGAAGGCGCGATCTCGGACAGCCTTGCGCTTGCCCAGCACTTGCTGGCGTCTATCTCCGATGCTGAAAGGGAATTGGGTTAAGTGGGCTAAAGGAAAATTATGGAATAGACACTCACTATTTTGAATCGTAGTGATCGTTGGCAATCAGCTTGTCTGCATTGTCCGAGAAGCCCTTGAGGATCTTGTCTTGGGCCATTAGGCTCTTCTCAAAGTCCAAATGACGCTTCAGAATGGCCTCCACCTCGTCCAGGGAGGACTAAAACCCAAGAGAGATTATCTTTAGGATCAAAGCGTTCAGAAAATAAATGTACAGGGAACTTACCCCCAGGTTGTTGTACTCCAGGAAGGCCTCGTGACTCTTGGTAGTGGCATCAATCTTGTCAGCCTCGCGATTAAACATCTGCAGTTCTACGCACTGCAGCAGCCACTTTTGCTTCTCGGCCCAGCCACGGTGAATGGCATCTTGCTCGGCCTTTAGACGCTCGATCAGGGCCACCGTTTCCGCCATGTTTGGCTTGCCGTCGGACAACTGCTTGCCCAACTGAATAACCTCAACGAATTCGGTGTCATGGGCCCGGATATCGTCGCCCAGATCGTTGTGCTTCTTCAGCAGATTGTTGGCTGTCTCCACGTCGCGGGCCGACTCATCGGCATTCAGTTGATCCTTGACGGAATCGATCCAGGCTAGAAGGACCTTGGCACTGTTATTGAAGATCTGCTGGCCGACCTCGCTCTCGATGCGATTGCGCAGGTCATTGCCACGCTGCTGCACCTGCTGCCACATATCCTGGACCTCCTGCTGGCGTGCGTTAACATTGTCCTTCTCCGCAGGATAGGCATTCTTTACGGAGTTGCCCAGGTAAGTGACCCGGTTGACCTTATCCTCTACAGGCGCCAATTCCCGCTCAAGGTTCTGGTGGCGACGCTGGAGAGCTTGGACTGTCCGCAGATCAGGCGTGATGACGGCCGTGTCCAGCTGCAACATCTTCTCACTCATCCAGACCTTGGCCTCGTCGCAGGTTCGGTTGAAGAGCTCCACACTGGAAGCGCCCTCCAGGCTCTTCTCGCGCTGGGCCTTGGCATTATTCAGACGCTGCCAGATCTGATGGATCTGACGCTGGCGGGCGATAATCTTGTCCAACTGGGAATGGCCTTGCCGGCGGAAAGTGTCTACGGCGCCGTCGATCTCCTCCACCCGCTTCGAGGCGGCCGAAAGATCGGTGATGAACTTCTCAAACTTACGCTTGGCATTGTCCACGCCCTCGCCGTCATCCGTCTTGATCATGCGCTCCTTCTCCTTCATCCACTTCTCGAAGTCGTCGCACTCACGATAGAAACCAAACAGGTGGATGGAATCCTCCAGGAGAGCGTGTCTCTTTTGCGCCATCTCCTGCAGCTCGTCATAGGTCTGATTGATTCTCTGCTGGCGCTTCTCCACGCTGTCGGCGTTCTCGTTGATGCTCTGTGTTGAGGTTCGCCTCTGAACGAGGGGTTTCGGGGCCACACTCACCGGCTTGATTCTCTTTACGGGTACCACCTGGCGCACCAGGATCGTCTTCTTCACCTTCTGCAGGGACTTGACCTTCTCCGCCTTGGGCACAATGCAGGCCACCGGACGGGGCTCGATCTCGCGCACATAGTTTGCCGGGACGAAGCCCTCGAGTCCGTTATCCTTGCGAACGCACCACCAGTCGTCGTTGGTCTTTGACTTCAGCAGCATCACCTCGCCCTTGTCCATCTTCATGCCCTGACCCTCGAAGGGGAACAGGGACTTGACGTGCGGCAGCAGCTTGGTCTCAGTAACCTTCTTGTGCTCCAGCTTCTCCACCCATTCGTCTTCCCACACCTCCTTGGGCACCAGCCGCGTCTCGTTGACCCATTCCTCCTGCTCAACTTCCGGGAGCTCCGGTTCCGCGGCGGACAGTTCGAGGGTGCAAATACCCGCCTTAATCAGCTTGTCCGCCTGCTGGTTCAGATTGAGGATGTCTCCGGAGTAGGCGTTTAGCTCGCCCTGCAGATCGCGATGGCGCTGCAGCAGGGCCTGGGCCGAGGGCTCGTCGCTGCCGTAGTCGCGGGAGTTGACCAGAGCCATTTTCTCGTTCAGCCAGGACTCGGCCTCGTTGGCGTCCGTGTAGAACTGATAGGCTTCGGCGGCGTCCTCCAGCTGCCTGCGTCGGAGCTCGACTAGGGCTTCCAAGGCCTGCCAGTGCTCTGCCAGCGAATCGATCCGACTCTGGATCTCCGAAGAGCGCGGGTGTTCCTCCCCAATCAGGCGCTTGCCCGCCTCAGACATCTGACCAGACTTCGGTTTGCGGGATTTGATCTCGTCCTCCAGGGCCTTGTGTTTCTGCTGCAGTGAGAGCACTGCCCGCAGATCCTTAGCCGTGATACCGGTCTTGCAGATGCGCTGCTTGTCCACCAGCCAGGACTCCTCGTTGTCGTAGTCCTCCATAAAGTGGTGGAAGTTGCGGGCCTCCTCTAGCCGTGCCCTTCTCGCAGCCGAACGACGCAGCAGCTCCGAGTAGGCCTCCTCCAGGTCTGTTAGCCGCTGAGCAAGCAAAGCTGCATCCTTGTGCTCGGAGTTTTTGTAGGGCAAAGCTTGGCGGTTGAAGCGCTTCAGGGTCTCTCCGTAGGTGTTCACCTGCAGCTCTTGCAGGGAGTGAGCCTGCAGGAGTTCCTCCACTCCCAGGAGATGGGGACCCACATCCTCGGAAGCGAACTGCTGCTGCAGGTCTCGCACTGCTTCTGTCGTGCTGGCAATCTCGCGCAGCAGGTTCATCAGGTTGCTCATTTGAGAGAGGTTCAGTCGCTGATTTTCCAGCAGCTCTAGCAGCTGTCGCCACTTGGCCATCACCTCCTGCTCGCGACGCTTCACCCGTTCCTTGCCGTGATAGTTCTCCCGATCCAGCTCCTCGGCCATGGCAGTCAGGTCATTGAATCGCTCCACACGCGCTAGAATATCGGCCGAGATGGCCTCGTGCTTCTTCAGCGTGGCATCCACCTGTCGCAAGTACCGCGGATCGGACAGCACCTGGATCATCTCCTTTAGATAGCCCTCACGCAGCACCGACTTCTTCTCGAACTTGTAGTTAAGCTGCTCCAGCTTCTCCTGACGCAACAGCTCCTCTCGCAGCGCCACCTCGCGATGGTGCTCCGCGTACTCCAGAATCTGCCAGGCCTTCTCAATGTCGTTGACCAGCTGCCCGTCCTGCGGGTTATACGGCGGCTGGTTGAGCGCCTTCAGCAGGGTATTGATGGTGAAGTACAGAGCCTCGATCTCGCTGCGCTCCTTGTACCTGAAAAGTTGAACGTACCATTGGAATTACCTCTCTCTCCCTATTTAAGATTTGATTTCCGCTTGGTGGGAACATTGGAACGTCTACTCACTTGGGTGGCTTCTCAATGGTCCGGTACTCCTTGAAGGCCAACAGTTCCCGCTGGATGCCCTCCAGCGAGTTGGGCAGGTCGCGCTGCTCCAGCTCCAGTGTCTTTTGCCGGATCCAGCTCAGCAGGTTTGTGGTCAGGCGCTCATACTGCATCTTCTTGCGATCGGCATCCATCAGCTGGCCGACAATCTGGAGGGAGATTGGGGGAATGGAGACGATGGATGGGATCAGTGGTTGAGCAACTTTCTAGGCCTAGGTCTGGAGTGGACCCCACCCGGAATCTGAATCCGAATCCGATCGGGGGGCCAATCCATTGTGAAGTAGAGCGTTAACTGTGGGACACCGTTACGCTGCAGCGCATCCACAGACTATTTGAATCCGAATTGGAATTGGAATACTTACATTCGCTATACGCTTGCCGCTCTTCTGTTCGTTCTTCATGCGTGCAAAGGTGTGATAGTAGGAGGCCACATAGGTCAAGATCGACTTTTCGTCGGGCCTGGCCGAGTCAACGTCCTCCGCATCGAGCAGGCTAAAGGGGTAGATAATTACGCATTAATACCAATGACATATACTTAAAATTTGAATAAAATAAATCACCTGGGAATGCCCAATTCATTGGCGGCCGTATCGAAGGCATGATTCAAATTGTCCAGGTTAGAGTTCTTCGAATTGACAATGGTGCTGTACTCAAACAGATCGGGACGATGCGAATGGATGAGGGCATTGAAACCCAAACCAGAACGCCAGGAGTTGGTAAAGTCCGTGATGTTGACGCCCGGATAGCCATGCGTCTTGCGCTGGCACCACAACAACAGCGCATCTTTGGCGGAACGCTTCTCACTGGACTCGTTCTCCTCATCCTATTATAATTAAGGGATTTAATTAGGGTGCCTTTAAGCATGTGAATTATGGGGTAACAACTTACCACATCGATTTCAATTTCCTGAATCTGAAACCGCAGAATGATGGTCCAGATGAGACCCAGGATGAGACGGGGATTGCCATCGACAATGTCCTCAGCACCAATGGACTCCAAGCGAACCTGTGACGGAGAAGAGAAGACGACCAAGCATTGCATTATTCCATTCTCACTTCTTTTATGGGTTTCTTTTCTTTAGTTTCCATCTGGATTTCCGAGTGGAGAGCAGTCGAAAGTGGAGTGGGTAAGCCGCGTCTCGGGTTACCCCAGAGAGTTCCTACACAGTGCCAGAGATCCGAACTGGGTCTGCCCCTGCCCAAGTCACGCATTATCAGGTGGAGGTGCTTGACCCCGGGCAGGTTCATATGGGTCACCGTCGTCGACTACACGCATTTGCATTTATGTATAGTAGGTCAGGGCGCGGACAGGTAACTCCGTGCAGACGGATACCGATCTAAATCGCATTATCATAGCTACACAGTGGTCAGCGGTGTTTGGAGGCTGAGATTTATGGCCGAGGGAGGAGCAAAGATGAAGATGGTGCAGCGCCCTGCATATTATTTACTTTTCATTTGAAGATTTTGGAAATCTAAGCTAATTTGTTTTCTAGATTTTAAAGAAAATTTTATATCTTTAAAAGGCGTTTCTTTAAATTAATCTCTTTATGGAAATTAAAGCCAATTTGTATAGGTTTTTAAGAAGGAAAAAGAGCATGTAAAGAGCAAAGTAAAAACTAATAAATTGAACATTCATGAAATATGTTGTTCTAGAAGTTCTAATAGTTTATCAAACTAATAATAAACTAAAATATTTAAAGCCAAAAATATAATCCCAAAATGCATATATATATTTTAATGATTTTCATTTAATTACACAACAAGTCATAGGAAACAAGAAAGGAAGCTAATTTCGAGAACGCAAAATTTCTATATCCGTGGTGGGGAAACCGATCATAACTAAGCCAAAAATGTATTTATTTCACTTCGGATAGCTTTTCCTTGCTAATTTTTATTAGATTATTAAATCTGCATACTCAATTTGAAATTTAAAAAAATTCAAATTTTTTGCAATTTTTGAAAATTTTAATGATGTAACCCCTTTCCTTTTTTTGACAAAATGGCAAATTTTTGAAAAATTTTGTTTTCGTTCGGAGACGGCTAGATCGACTCTCCTTTTGATGCTGATCAAGAATATATATGATTTATAGGGTCGGAAATGACTCCTTCACTGCGTTTCAAGCTTCTGAATAAAAGTATAATACCATTTTTTGAGTAGATTTTTCGATATTTTTATATAAGAATTTTTTCGACAAATCAAGATTTGAAAATCTCATAACTAAGCCAAAAAAGCATTAATTTTAATTCGGAAAGCAGTTCTGTGCTAGTTTTGAGTAGGTTAATAAATCTGCGTACTCAGTTTAAAACTTACAAAAATTCAATTTTTTGCCAATTTTTGAAAATTTTAATGATGTAACCCCTTTCCTTTTTTTGAAAAAATGGCAAATTTTTGAAAAATTTTGTTTTCGTCCGGAGACATCTAGATCGACTCGCCTTTTGATGCTGATCAAGAATATATATGATTTATAGGGTCGGAAATGACTTCTTCACTGCGTTTCAAGCTTCTGAATAAAAGTATAATACCATTTTTTGAGTAGATTTTTCGATATTTTTATACGAGATTTTTTTCGACAAATCAAGATTTGAAAGTCTCATAACTAAGCCAAAAAAGCATTAATTTTAATTCGGAAAGCAGTTCTATGCTAGTTTTTAGTAGGTTAATAAATCTGCATACTCAGTTTAAAACTTAAAAAAATTCAATTTTTGGCCAATTTTTGAAAATTTTAATGATGTAACCCCTTTCCTTTTTTTGAAAAAATGGCAAATTTTTGAAAAATTTTGTTTTCGTCCGGAGACGGCTAGATCGACTCGCCTTTTGATTCTGATCAAGAATATATATGATTTATAGGGTCGGAAATGACTCCATCACTTCTTGCGTGCTTTTAAATAAAAATATAATACCCTCCAAGGGCATTAATATTTGTAAAAAATTTTAAATTGTGCGCCTGTTTAATAACGGAAATATGAGTTCCTGCCTTTATGATCCCTTTCCCAGAAGCATATTTTTTTTAAGACTTCCTGAGAAAATGATTTGGGCACTTTAAAATGTAGTTTGAAACTATGCCAACTGGGTTCCTCCGCCGCGGTCGTGCCTCGTGGCATGCTTCAATGAGTCCCCCGGCGGTTCTTAGTATCCTCTACCCAATGTTCCCCCGTGCGTAAATCTTTCGTTCGGGCTTCTTTCAAGCCCACAAAACCAATTAAAATGCACTCAATACCCGTGTCAAACACACAAACTGTAGAGACAAGCCCCAAAACAAATGAATAAAATACAACATTAAATGGTGAAAAGTAAAACTGAAAACTACAATAAAAAAAACGAAAACTTTCACTGCATTGCAATGGCGAAGACAGAGAGATGGGCAATGGGACAAATTGCGGCGAATTAATTGCTTCTAATTAGATTAGGACAGCGGCCCCTGGAAGAAGATACGAGAAACTATGTCGCACGCTAAGCTGCCACTTTGCACAATTAAAATCAAATGCACGACGAGCTGCAAAGAAAGTATTGTAGCTGGAAAATGTGCCACGCCAGGTAAGACTCTTATAAGAAAGAAAAATGCATTAGAAAGTATGCAAATATTTAAGAAATTGCCAAGAGAAGAGCCGCAATGGCGAAGAAGAAGAAGGCCCGGGCCAGGCAAGGTAATTAAATATATATTTTGCCATGTCTTGACGTCGTCTTTCACTTCCCCCGAGATCCGAGATCCCAAATCCAAAGCTACACTGGGAAAAATATAAGCTTCTAACTTTAACAATCTCTTGATAGATTACTACCTGGCTTGATTCAAAACCATCTTATCGGGTCCGATTCTCTAGCTAATAACGCTGTAAAAATTACAAAACTAACTAAATCGATATCATAGCTGTGTAATTGAACACATTTTCCTCTTTTAGAGCCCCAAGTTTCTCCGAGTGCAGTTCCGTAAAGCCATGTGGAGAGCTCATATGGCAAACAAAGCACGCAATGGCCACGCGCAGCTGCGCAGGCGCGACTTGCACTTTCTACAAATGCGTAGAGCTCACCACTCACTCTCCCAGTCGTTCAGCCTTCCAGTCTCCCAAGACTCCACTCGACTCGACTCCACACCACTCCAATCCAATCCATTCTCCCTCCGAATGCTCCTCCTGTTGGACACATGTCTCACCTTGGTGTGCAAGAATGCCAGACTCTTGTTGACATTTTCGATTTTATGGACGCGCATACGTCCGCTGTTCGGCTTGCCCAGTTTCTCCGACGATATGATCTCCAGCAGCTTCAGCAGCTTGATGCCATCGGCCAGGTCTGTGAATAGGTCTTCGACCTCCATTTTGGCCTAAAAAATAAAAGCCCAAGAAATATGTGAGTTGCATTCATATTATCTTTGTGCTAAGGTGCTGTAAAAAATTTCTTCCAATAAAAATTCAAAGTGAATGTATAATTCGCTTGTCAACACAAAATATCGCTTTCATTTTAACACTCTTTTTGAATTTTCTAAGGTTGATAAAGCCCATTATAATGCAATTGATTGTAACATAGGAGCCAATTTATGACTTTGGGAAAAGCATACTTTGTTTCCTTAATAGTTAAATACTTAAAATATTCTTTAAAGTATTGGAAAGAGAGTATTCTTTAATGAAAGGACTTAGAATTATATTTAATATATATATATATATTTCACATTTCCTACCTTGATGAGAAATGAGTTCATCCATTTTGTGAATGTCTTCTTCTGGATGTGCAGACGCTCCTCCTGCAGCGTCTTGATCCGCTCATTCTCGAACTTGATGATGCCATCCCGCTGCGTCATGTTGGCGGAGTTGCGATTGGAGGGCGTCGGCGTCTGGAGCGCGGAGTAGCCTCCCGGCTCATATTGTGATGCTACATGACACGACGAGCATGAAGAACATGGAACAAAATAAATCTCGGATTAGTTCAAGCTCGAAGTCCGACAAGTGCAACGTTTAGTTTTAGTGTTTGTTTTGGCTTTTAGGAGAAGAGAAGAGAAACAAGTAAGCCACCTGACACTAGTTCTATACCAAAATCAATACACAAATAGAGGAAAATAGAGGAAAAACACAGGGAAAAAGAAACAACAGTATACAAGAGGGAAGTTGGAGAGATAGAGAAAGCACACCCGTGACGTTCGTTCGCAATGTATTGATTCAAAGATAACAGGTTATCGCCAACATAATTGCTTCTATAAAAAAATAAAAACAACTACACACATATATACCAAATCACTGACTAAAGTTAGAGCCCGCATTCCAAGGCGGTTCATTTATAGTTTACGCATTCTGTCAAGCGTAATTCCTAATTTTAAATCATTGTATCAGCGTTGGCAAGCAATGTCGCCGATTAGCTAGGGGAAGTTCCAACACAGAGAGCCGAGAACCACACCAAGAGGTTCCATTTCGACACCTCAACACGTAGTAGTAAAGATAAGCCAATTGGCTTTTAGCTTTTAGATCTTAATTGCACAAAGTTGGTTAAATATTTCAAGTTCTATTAGGTTTCTTATTCGTTTTAAAAATGTTTAGAATTTATTAAATTAAGCAAATATGTCAAAGGTAGAAATATCTGCTTAGAACACTATACTTTTAGATGTTGTCCAAGAAAGAAATACAGTAATAAATATTATGAAAATATTTAAGTGGACTTGACTTGGTTTCGAATCTATAAATTTCTAGTTTTTTTTCTAGCTACCCATTTTCACAAAAATCTAATTGTATTACTTGTATTTATCGAAGCAATAAATGTTAAAAAAACAAAAAATTAAGTCAATTTAAATTACTAACTGCGTCCATAAGTTCATATACTCCCATTCAAGCGTATCAGGTAGCCAAAATAGTCGCCTCAAAGTGATATTGCCTTGGTTCTTATCAGTCAAAAGACGAAATTACTTCATACCCATGAAAAAATGGTTCACAGCTTTGTTACTTTTTATCAACGATTCGTTTTACGTAACTACTGGTCACGAAAAAAATGCCAAAAAAGGTTCCGGGAAGCCAGAGAGCGGAAACTGCAGAAAGCGAAACTCTTGACTGCTTTTCGACACCGACCGACTGAAGCGATTATTCCAGGCAGTAGCGACTCATTTGTCAAATATTTGCTGGGGCTTATCATCGTATGGCCAAAAACAAAAATATATAAAAAAAAACTAACGCCAAGTTCCACCCAAATTTGTCAGATAAGAGCAGGTTATACTTTCGCTGTGTCCAATAGGAATTGTATAATGATCCCCAGGGGGAGCTGCTAGGTGCAGAAGTTCAAGTTCAAGTGGCGTGGGTGTCCCCGAACTCGACTGTAGTAACCACATCCCATGGCACTCTCCTTACCCAAAGACTGTCGCTCGTATGATATATATCTTCGATATTCATTGCGCGTAAAGTTGGAGCGCCTGATGGTGTTGTTGTACTCCATGGTTTTCTGATCTCTGGAAATTTCGAGGGGTTTCCACAAAAGGCGTTCGTTTGCAGCACCTAGTGCTAGCGAAACATTTGGAAAAGATCTTCCTTAAAGTTATCGTATTCGTTTTCGATCGTTATTTGTTCGGAGCCAGAGTTACTGCCAGAGCACGCGCCGTTTGGTCACTGAATCCAAAGAGGGGGAACCGCCACCACCGACCAATTCACTCCGTCCTGAGTGGGGGAAAGCTTCCTCCCCCTTTTGAGCGTGTTTATCAGATGAATTAAAGGCCAGGCCAAAAATTCTTCAACTGAGCGAGCTATGGTGAATTCCATTTATCGCGTCTAGCATTTAATTTTAACTGATAGCAACCGGGGCAGTTGCTTCTCCTTCGTCTCGGATCTGGCAAATCCTCTGGCAAATATTAAGCCCAGAGAGAGACCATGGAACCGATATCTTATCAGCCGATAAATCCCACATACCTCGGACATATGTTGGCAGATAGGAGGAGTTGGTATTTATAGCGGGGAATGCACCTCAATATCAAGTTATTTATGGGGCCCTGTCAAGAGCCAAAAAGACTAATGAATGGGCTATTAAATAAAAGCCAAACTTGATCATTCTTTGCTTTTTTGCCCCCACCGCTCTCTCTCTGACATCATTCGAAAAAGTTTTAATCTCGAAAATCCAAAACCTAGTGTCATATTGCTGTTATAGATATATACTATGGAGTGCCGCTAAAGCTGAGGTCACCTGGAAGGCATTTGCCGCCAGTTGGCAAACAGAGCACTTCGCTTGGACAAATACAAAAATCAATTAAAAAGAGGTGAAAACTAAACAATAAAAAAATACAACGAAAAATGGCAACAACAACTAGGGGAGCGTGACAATAAACTTTACCATGCCGCGATAAGGTAGGTATGGCCTTATCAGGCTCTGCGAACTCCAAACAGAACGGAAAGGGTTCGAGTTGAACCGAGGCATAACTTTAGGCTTTTCAGGAAAAAACAATTAAAATGTTTGATCTCTTAATTAATGCCAGAAAGGAAGTTCAATTTGATGAGAAGAAATTTTATCATTTAAAAAAAATATATATATAAATATTTATAGAGAATCTACACATTAGCCGCTATTGTATCTTCCTTAAGCATAAGGAGAATGTTCCTAATTAATTTCTATCAGAAATTTAAAGAAAACGTTACAAACATCAAACAAAAATTAGGATTCGAAAACCAGGGCATTAAAATCGCTGCTCATTTCCTTTACAGTATATATCACACCAAGTGTTAGCTCATTTATACCTCATCGTACGCAGCTGTCTTTGCCCATAAACTATTTATATAACCCCAAGAAGCCGGAAAAAGGGAGACAAAGTCAGGGACATAGCGTAGTAGTAGTAGTAGCTGAGGGTCGAATTCCATGCATCCTGTTTACCGAAATAAACATATAAAATCTCAGAGCACATGCGCGGCAGCTGGGAGCAGGAACGTACACAGACTCAGTGTTCCTCTTTTCTATTTTTAAACACACCGAGACACACTTCTCACTCATCGCAAACACTCTAAAACATGATTTCGGAATTATTTCGGGGGTTCTGCTTGGCTCTTGAGCAGATCTTAATCTCCGAGTGTTCCATATACCCCGGTTAGCTAATGAACATGGCAATAACCTACCCGAGGCATCGTGTAAAAATTTGCATAAATCAATAAACATTTAGCGCGTTTTGTATACTTAATTTTTATGGGAATTATGCAAAAAGTCGCACATATTATTCGCTTGCCATCTCTGCCGCGAAACTAGAATTTAATGATACTTTAAAGTATATCAGAGAGGCTCTTAACTTTTAGATAGCATCCCAAGTCGTTACCTGTTTTAATTACATTTGCGTGAGCGATTGAATATGACTGATAAAAGCCTAATTTCCCTGTCATCTTTTTTTGATATTTGTCTCCGAAAATAATGAGAACTGTGTAGAAGCGGCCGGCAAATTAGGGAATTGGTGGCTTTGTTGTTTAAAAATTTCTATGCATAAAATTACCTCATCAGCGGGCTAAAAAAAATTAAAATTCAGTCAGTCAAAAAAGAGAAGAATACATATACGAAGTGGAATAACAAAAAACAATGTTATAAATTCTTTTGTTGTGCCTGGCATGCTAAACAATTTTCAAAATCCCAAAAAGAGAAGAGCTTAAAACAATTTTAAAGAGAAAACAGCAAAAAATGGAGGCGATAAGAAAAAGCGACAAACTTGGGCAAAAGTTTAGAGACAATAGAACCAAACTGGAAACGATCTTAGGGCGTTGCTATATTCTTAAGACTCAAGTCCAAGAAAACTTATAGATTTATGTATGTATCTCAAAGTCAATTAATTAACATTTTTCATTCGAAAACCCGATGACCCTCTTCAAATCTGGACCCATGGGTGTAGCTTCAATTTGTGGCGCTCTTTAAAAATGATTACCAAACATTTTGGCTGATTATTGTCTCACATATATAGAGACGATACACAAAGACCAAAGAAATATTACATACTTCGTTTGGCTTGTCTGCGTCTTCATTGCCTTTTGCTTTTGTTGAAATCGAAATTGTTTATAGAGCTTTGGCTTGGATCGTACGTATGTACGTGTTGGAGTCTATGATGTGCCACAAGAGTTATTTGCAAAAATTAGTCAATGTTGAGCTCACTTTACCCTTTTCAAGCTCCCCCTGCCTGCCTGCCTGCTCCTCGTGCTCATTGCCTTTATTATTATTTTTTGGCATTTGGTCACGCCCCCCCTGGAGGGGCTGTACAATATAGTACACCCGCAACCCATGTTATTTTATGATGACATCACCGTGCCTCCCAGCTGGAGTGTGGTTCATTTCAAAGCCAAAAGCCCGAAATTCTATACGTTTTTTGGGTTCTGCGCATGCGCCACCACTGGCTACCGAATTTGATGAGATTTTCTCCCCATTTCGCATTCTCTGATTGTGTCCATTTTTCTGTTTTGTCGGTTTTGTTTATGCAAATGCCTGGAATTGATTATTTGGGGCGCCGCTTCAGCGGTTTTAACTGAATTTTTTTTGTTGTTGACTTTGGCAATGAAACTGCGTTTCAATAGAGATTTTCCAACGGTTTAGCGCTTTTCCCGAGGCTGGGAAAATTCTTTAGAGCCAAGCTGAAAATCTGTGGAATAGTCGAATGATGAGATCACTCTTTCCCCCAAATAGAAATCTCTGGGGACAAAAAGAATAAAGAAGACAGCAGCCACGCCAAGCTGAAGATGGTAAATTTGAATTCGCAACGGGTGTTATTCATAGATTCCCAAGATATGAGGGCGCCGGACAAATTTCTCCTTGAGCTTATTCTGTTATACCCTTGCCGGGTATTATAATTTCAGTTAGAAGCTTGTAACGCAGTGAAGCAGCAATTTCCGACCCTATAAATCATATATATTATTGATCAGCATCAACAGCCCAATTGATCTAGGCATGTCCGGGAGCAATACAAATTTTACTAAATTTTTCAAAATTTTATAAGGGGTTACATCGTTAAAATTTTGAAAAATTCATAAAAATTTAAATTTTTGTAAATTTTAAATTGAGTATGCAGATTTATTAACCTAATCAAAACTAACATCGCAAAACTTTCCGAATTGAAATTAATTCAGTTTTGTTTTAGTTATGATTTTTTTTTTAATTTGATTTTTTGAAAAAAATGCCATATGAAAACCACGATAAATATTGATCTTTAAGTTTAATTATGTTCGATTTCCGATTTGATCCCTTAATTTAATGGCAAACTGCTAGGGTATATAGCCTTCGGCATCCCAAAGTTAGTTTTCTTTCTTGTTTTTATCTTGTTTTGGCTTAATAAAAATCAATTAAAAGTGAAATTTTGCCAACAGGGCGTTGCTAAAACAACATTTCTTAATTTGTAATCAATTTTAATCGATTTTTGTTGCGCGAACTAATCATGTTCTTCGAATCCCAAGAGGGTTCATTAATTTTGCGATCAAAGAGGCACGCGTCTCTACTTAATTGTGGCATAATTAAGATTCGTTATGGCGGATATATAGGCCCATTAAACCAGATGGTTTCCGTAGCAGATGAGGAGAGTCCAGGAACCACAGGTTTTGATTGATTTCCTCAGATTGTTTGGGAAGTGCCAGACAATTAGAGACCTCGCGGAATCGGTGATCCAAGAGGGGCGTAAGGTGTGACTAAGTTGCTGCTGTGATTGATTATCCGAAAGGCATATACTATATACAGACTAGACATTCCCTTGCTAAGTAGGGTATAATAAAATTGTTCAAGTAATTGTAGCACTTAAAAAAACAGAAGTTTCGTTTTCTTTTTACAGAACATTTGACAAAACTTAATAGTTTTAAGCGTCCAGCACTAAGTGATTTTTTTAAGCTCACTATTTAATGGACTTTTGTAATTGCTTTAAATTGTTAAACATTCTCTATAAGTTTTCTATACTGGTTTGCTATTTTCTCTAACGGAAACAGTCCATGAAACTCTATAATTACTCGTAACCCAATCGAACAGAAATTTGGTAATCTCTTATGGGAAAATATCAGACTTTCACTTGCCGGAGCGGAATGACAAAGAAAATGTGTCGAAAGCCAAAACAAACTTTCAATGCTTTGAAGTCGCAGCTCCTCAGTTCTACTCATACCAATTGTATATATTTGCTTGTTTTCTTTCTTTTCGTACAAGCTGGTTTCTTTCTGATTAATTAGTTTTTTCTACCCACTTCCTACTACGGATCGCCGAAAAAATATGACTTAATCGCAAATGATTTGCATATGGGGGAGAGAGACTGACTCTGAGGCTCAATGAAAGCCGCAACACGTGTGAACCCATAAGTGGAGGCTTAACGAATAGTGAGTCATTTCGCAGACATTTTGGATATAGTACATATATATATATATATATATAATGGTATATTGGCATATATCACCCGGCACTTATGACAAACACTCTCCACTCATGGCCAAGTCAAATATTTGCTTAATAATCTAACACTTACGGGGGCTTTGAAGATATTTCCGCCGCATTTCGCAGGAAGTTTCGTAAAGTACGGAGAGCGTTATCGAAAGAGGTTTTGGTTATGGTCTCGGTTGGGTTATTTTCCGGCACAGAATAAGTTCAGTGGGGTAAGGTCGGTCCTATCAGCCACCCTTCTTTCTTCGCTTTAGTTTTAATTAAAATGTACCAAAACGGCAATCAAACGATCGTCTGACAAGCGGCGAACATTTCAATTTCATTTCTGACAGCCAGCGACCCGAAAATGTCACGAAAACAAAAAGAGGCACAAGAAATATATTGTACATCATCTAGTCATAACTCGTATCTTAAACATCTATTTGAAAAGACTTTTAATTGAAATTGAAATCATGTGATAGACGAGGGGTCGTAGGGGACCCTTGGGATGGAGAACTCCATACTCTACCCATTGAATTTTTAATTGGCTAAGCCTGAGAACCCAACAGATCGTAGACGCACATAAAAATGTTGACTCAAGTGTCGTGGTCGTGGCCATAAAAATGAATATAAAAATCATCATCGAACAAAATATAAATTTGTAACATTATGAAAGGGAAGCGCAATCCGTAAATATTTCCTGATGGATAGATAGCCTTGTTGGGCAGTTTAACATTGCTGATAATGCTGATAAGTTATGGATTTTAAATGAATTTCAAACGATTTTAATGCGTTTTTTACGAGACACGAACTCTGTTGATATGGGTTTGTTATTACAGACAGTCGAAAAATGAAAACACAAATAAAAATGAATAAAAATTGCATTCCGACTTCAAAAAGGCACGTTGCGCAAACCACAGACCACCAAAACCGGGCAGCGAAAAAGTCAAGTTTACAATTACACGACAAAAATTCAGATTCGATGACGTTATACGCAAATTGAAGAATATTTTCCCTTTTGTTTTTGCGGTTTTGTGTGCAAACATTTTATGCATAATTTATTGCCGAGTGGCGTTTTGAAGAGCGCTCGAGACAAGAGAGGAGCTCCATTCAGATAAAAATAGCAAAGAGCGATCTGTGGGATAGGCTTATTAAGAGAGACAGAGAGAGCTCTCAGATATCTCATTGTTATACCCCTGCAGACAAAAAAAAAGTACAAATTTTTAATATTTGATTTGTAGGAGGAATTGTCATATACATAATTACCGAAAAATATTGATTTAAAAAATGCCACTATATTAGGACTTCTCAATACCATAACATGGGCAAAAAGCCATTGATTGCTAAAAGTCATGTATATTCCAATTCAGCATTAAAATCTTAATTAACTAATAATAAAATATTGAAGAAACAAAATTTCAAATTTTTGACCAATTTTTCAAAATTTGATAAGGGGTTACATCATTAAAATTTTCCAAAATTGGCAAAAAATTGAATTTTTTGTAAGTTTTAAACTGAGTATGATTTATTACCCTACTAAAAACTAGCATAGAACAGCTTTCCGAATTAAAATTAATGCTTTTTTGGCTTAGTTATGAGATTTTCAAATCTTGATTTGTCGAAAAAATTCTCATATAAAACTATCGAAAAATCTACTCAAAAAATGGTATTATACTTTTATTCAGAAGCTTGAAACGCAGTGAAGGAGTCATTTCCGACCCTATAAATCATATATATTCTTGATCAGCATCAAAAGGCGAGTCGATCTAGATGTCTCCGGACGAAAACAAAATTTTTCAAAAATTTGTTATTTTTTCAAAAAAAGGAAAGGGGTTACATCATTAAAATTTTTAAAAATTTGCCAAAAATTGAATTTTTTTTAAGTTTTAAACTGAGTATGCAGATTTATTACCCTACTAAAAACTAGCATAGAACAGCTTTCCGAATTAAAATTAATGCTTTTTTGGCTTAGTTATGAGATTTTCAAATCTTGATTTGTCGAAAAAATTCTCATATAAAACTATCGAAAAATCTACTCAAAAAATGGTATTATACTTTTATTCAGAAGCTTGAAACGCAGTGAAGGAGTCATTTCCGACCCTATAAATCATATATATTCTTGATCAGCATCAAAAGGAGAGTCGATCTAGCCGTCTCCGAACGAAAACAAAATTTTTCAAAAATTTTCCATTTTTTCAAAAAAAAAGGAAAGGGGTTACATCATTAAAATTTTAAAAAATTGGCCAAAAATTGAATTTTTATAATTTTCAAATTGAGTATGCAGATTTATTAACCAATTAAAAACAGACATAGGAAAGAATTCTGATGTAAAATAAATGCTTTTTTGGCCTCGCTAAGAGTTTTTTAAACTTTGATTTAAACTCATCGACCTTATTAACACACTCTATTTCCAAAATGACAATTTTTTGGTCTCCTGATATTCAACTTGGCTATCTCTCAAAATTTATATTAATCCCCAAAGTAGATACAAAAGTATTTCAAGCATATTTGGCTCTACCTTGCTGTCTTTCAACCAAAAAATGTTATATGGTATTCCTATCTGGAAAATGAGATTAAGCTACCATATTTCATAGCTAATACCCAGATACAAATGTAGCTCAAAGCTACTTGGCACATTCCTCTAATTAAAGCGCGTCTCCTGGGGAATTCTCTTTCGATATCTCACTGCCGGGTGGCCGTCGGAGTTGTTGGAATGGAAAACTCGTTTCTGCCCTGCGGCATATGCAAATTCCGATTCCGATTTCGCGATTCCCATTCTCAGATCGCTGATGAAGACTTTTGCCTTGCTTGTTCTCCCCGGCGTCATAATCAAAATCGTAAATATGAATAAAAAATAAAAGATATAGCCACATACATATGTATATACAAAATAAAGATCATAAGACTTCACGCTACAATGCTAAACAGACGCAAACACATCTCTTTTCGAACGGAAACCGGTAAAAATTACAACAAAAAGTGGCCTAAAAGAAGAGCAGACTTCTGGAGAATTCATTTTTTGTTTGTTATTTTGTATTTTTCGGAAAGCCGTAGCTCCACGTAGCTGTTAAAGTTCCCCCTTGTTTGCACCGCTGCTTTCCGTTCGAAGCTTGTTGATTGTCTGATGTCAGCGTTAAAGTAAATATTTTCTTATTTAAGCGTGTAATTTTATTTCCAGTCGCCGGCGCAAAGCTCGAGAACTTAACCTTTAGGCAAGGCTCTCTCTCTGCTTTTTACGAAATTAAGTTAAAAAATAGTATTATATAAGCGGGTCTCAAGGCTGTATTCGACCTGGTTAACGCCGCTTGCATGCAAATGTGTAAGACATTCTGATGTGACTAGTCACGACCCTAAACCGCTTGATCATCGCTGATCACTGTTCCCAGCTAATTAATCAAGACTAGAAACAGCAAACACTATTCTTGGAAAGTGTCTACAGACAGTCGAACTTGCCTTAAATTGAATTTTTGCTTATATTTGTTCGTATACAAGGTAACTTGAAAAGGAAATGGTGTCCATAAATCTGTTGTATGCATTTAATACAAATATAACCCCTTCAAACACTAAAAACCATTGTTAAACTTCTCATATTAAAAAAAGGAACAAATTACTCAAACGTAATTTACAAAGAACAACCGTTTTAATTAAACTGATTGCAAAATGTTTAAATACTTAGAGAAAAAACAACTGCAAAAATTGCACAAGAAAGAAACTTGTTTGAATCGGGGTCTCAGCCAGTAGAGTTCTTGAAGCTAGACTGTTATTAAGCCTGATCTATTCTCTGTGCCAGTGAGAAATAGACTCTGCTTGTGAGTCACCAGTCCGAGTTCTGACATCATGGAGCTGTTTTCATCGATTCCCTCTGCATGCGACGCATTGTGTGCATGCAATCAGCTTTTTTTATCGCAGTTCGGCGGCAGTTATCACCTGGCCCAGCACTATCTGCACTTTATACAGATAGCTGCGGCTTCTATCTGCAAGGGTCCAAGTTCCCGAGGAGTCGTAAATATACCAAGAATCGGCTAAAGAAAGTCATAAATTGCCTGGGACAAAATACTTTAGCCAAGTCACCTCTTTCCGTTCGCCTTCGAGGCCCCATTAGCAGCAGCAGCAACAGCAGTTGGTGGCATTTCAGTTAGTCGCTTTGGTAATTTACTCGAGACATTTCATTTGTGTCATCATCATCATCATCATCGGAGGATCTTGATGAGAATGGCTAAGATGGCTGACTCTTAACTGATCGCTTAGCCAAATACGCCAAATCCATGTGAAAGAACTGGAACGCATATAACGCTCATCACATAAATTACAGCGAACTCACGCACACACGAAAATCGGCGGAGAAAGAGGAACAATTTATGAAGTACGCCATGGAATGCTAAGTGAAAGACGCACAGAACACAACTGCCAAAAGCCTCCAGCAAGGTAAGCCGCCTCTACACCGCGGACCGCCTCGAACTGGGCTCAAATCCATGGGCAGACACTGAGAGAAACGAGGGGAAATGACCAAGTAGAAGACATTTTCCAAGCCCATTGTATTATTGATATTATTCCCGTTTTAGGTCCAACCAATTGGTAATAATTAACACCTGTTAAGACTTTAAATCTCACATGAATACACAAAAAGGTTCTAAAGCTTTCCAGTTAATTCTCCTTGTTATTACTATTAGATACGCCATTATATTTCCCTCTCTGTAATACCTTTTTGCCTTTTGACAGCTGGAAAGAGCATTGGGGTCTGCTTAAATTTTTGGCATTTCGGCTTTGGCTCTGTTACGCTTTTTGATTCCGATCGATGTACGCAGCCAGGTATGCAAACCAGGCAACCTTAAGTAGGGCCGCTCTTCTGGCTTTTCAAAAACAATTTACGAGTAGCGCACATGCGCATTGTTCTTTGGCAGTGCTCAGCTGCTGCAGGCGCATTAAAATATGGTAAATATGCCAAGAAATCAATGCCCCAGACACAGAGGGGGGAATACTATGACCATCAACCATCAACACCTTCTGTATGGGATGTTGGCCGGCCAAAACACCGACACAAAAGCCAGCAGGCCAAGGAACCAACCGCTAGCGGCACTTTTATGGCTTCATCTCTTCCCGTTTTGTTGCTAACAACGCGATGACATCCATTGATAGTTCCCAGGAAATCTTTGGGGCCCCCAACATATATACCCGGCCTGGTACTCTGCTTACTGGGTATTGTGCTTTCAAAGAAAGGGTAGCAACACAAAGGAGAAGCCGTAATTAAGGCAGAGAGTACGAAATTCTACCGCTTCCAGCCAACGGAAACAAAGTGCGCAAAATGTAATTAATTGCCCTTCTCTTGGGCCAAAAAGCCGATTCATATGCAGCCACAGTGCGGTTCGCAACTGTAAAACAATACAGAGATTTTCCGCCAGCGATCGTATGATGGAGTTATTTTGTTGGAGGAAGAACCTTTAGGAAGTGACTATAATAATGACTTTTGAAGTCATTTGAAAACATTATAAGCTTATCAGTAGATAAATGTTTTATGAATATGTATCTCTATCAAAAGAATTTTAAAATGTTGTCAATACTTAAATATATACATATATCAAAACACCTTTGCTATATTTTCTACCCAACTTGCTATATAAATCCTTGAAGCACTGTCCGTAGTCTAAAGAAGACTTCATTCTCACGAAGCTCCTTTGATCAACTTTTTACGCTATTTTTTGTTTATTTGACTTTGCTCCGGCGATCTGTTTGTTGATCTTTTTTGCAAATTAATAAGCTAAATATTTTGATTGGACCCGTGGCTTTAAAATCCGGAGAAACAATGTCGAGAATCTCGAAATTTGCACGCTCACAGACACATGATTAAATTTGGCGTTGTGTTTCGGTTTTGAGAATGGGGCTGCTAGGGGGGACTCTCTCGGATGATTGGCAAATTGCTCAAATTTAAGACCCGAGTCAAGGCTATATACTTAATGCCTTTTTCTGTTGTCTGTGGCACTTTATTTTCGTCTGATAAGACGCGTCGTTGCTATTTCTGCGCTACTGGTGCTGGACAAACACAGTTTGTCTAACCGGAATTTCGACTGCTTCCGCTGGATAAGTCGGGTTCCATTGACTCCAAGCAGCACACCTGACTCCTCCTCGATTAGCCAAATTCCACAGACTGGCCAAAAGCCGACAAGCGAATAAAACACGAAAAAAGACAACGAAAAGAGCTAGAGACAGCTTCATAATAAATAAGCTTAAATGCGAACAACCTGCTGGCAATTGTTTATGGCCCAACTCAAAGAAACTCGAAAGCCCAAGACTTTTGGAGCGAGTAAGAGGCGGCGATGGAGAAATTTCACTTGCCAGAATGGAAGGCAAGACAAGTTTCAAGGTTGCCGGCTATAAGATAGCTCACGATCTCAGCAGATCCAAGATATAATGGCACTCAGGTGGGGCCCAATTCGCTCTGGGATTGAAACACAATGGCAGCCATAGGTGAGCGTCAATCAAAAACATATTATAGGAGTGCGAAAAAAATGGCAGGTTCAAAGTTTTAACACAAAGCTACATTTTAAAGAGATCTGTCAATTCCAATCATTTTTATCAGAGATTAGAAATCATTCAGAAGAGTGTTTTAAGATTTCTTCATTTGGTAATTATTGTACAACTTTTATTAAATAAAAAATTCAAGTTGAAATGGTAGTTTCAGTAAAGCACCTACAATTTCCTTACCTAGTATAAGCCTAGAAATTTTCGACTGGAACGACTACAAACTATATTCATGACGTATGAACGATCTTGCACTTTGAACTTTAGCCAGAAGTGATCACTAATCACAAGGCAACAAAGTAACAACTAAAATTCCACAACGTTCCCATGAAAATAAATAATTTCCCCCTGAAACTTTTTGTGTGGGCACATTTCCTGCGTTATTTATTGTTTTGCCAGGGTAACGCTGGTGATAAGCTTCTTCTGGGCAAATTTTGTTGTGGTTTTATTTTGTATTTTTTTGTTCTCCCTTTTTGGCCACATGCAACTGAAAGGCGACTCTGACTTACAAAATACTAAAATAAAAATCAGAAAAATAAAGAAAGCAAACTGCGAGTGCGAGTACAAAATACAAGACGAGAGGAAAACCAGTTCCAGAGCAAGTTTACTTGTGTTGTTGTTGCGGCGGCTGGGCTCTTACAGCCTTGAATGTGCATTTCACGTTGTCGCTGGTTTTCAGTTTTCGGTTTTTGGCGCGCGCTCAGGAAAACATATAAAAAACTGGTTAAAGCCAGCCAACCAGAGTTGGCCAACATTTTCCCAAAGCTCCCCGACGAACACATAAACAAAAAAAAAACCCACAGAGTGATAGACAAGTGAAATGAGCAGCCAAAGAGAGCGAAAAATTCTCTAGTCTCTAGTTCTCTAGCGGTGTTTTATTTCGCACACAACTTACGGTTATTTTCTAATTAAAGTACGCGATTTGCATGCACTGAAAAATACTTTTAAATACTGCCTGAGATATTATAATCATTAGCATTAGTTCTCACAGCATTTAGTATATTTTTTCTGCATTTACTTTAAAAAGTTCATAGAATAACATTTCTCCTTTTCTATAAAAAAAATCACTTTGATTATGATAAGATAAAGACATCATTATAATTGTATGCCATCTTATACTCCCCTTGTCTTTGATATAAATTATTTCTTATCGTATCACGAATGACATATGATCGATTTTATATTTATATACACTGATTAAAATACAAAATAAACACAAGTATTGTTTAATTATTTGTTGGTTGCATGGTAATATATAAACTAACTGTTACAAGATGAGATCAGGCTGAATACATTAATAATAATCAGTCAATAATTAATTAGACCACTTGAAAAAAATTAAATACTTTCCTTAAAAAAAAACCTAGGGATTATCAATGAACCCATCATTCAAACTGATCGTGTCAGGCGGCATTTTGTTGCCAAAGGGGGTTCTCCTCCGATCGTTGGTCTTATCAATTTGGCAAGTGACATACGTTATTTTTAATGTTTTCTGAATAGATTATTCACAATCAATGATGTTGGACTTGCACCCACAGATAAGCGCAAAATGGGTTAAGCAATATTAAATAATATTGCATGTAATTGACAATGTCAACGGAAACAGATCGGAAGGAGGCGTTCTTATACAGCAGTCTGAAGAGTCCGAGTCCGAGTTCAGCAAGTCAATTGCCATTAAACTGGGACGAACGGCCTTTCATTTAATTAGGGGTAATTGCAGCTCCCTCCAGAGAGCTTGCACTTGAGCAATTACTCCAATTAGGCTATAGTTTTATCTTTACGATTCAGTCTCTTTGATTTGATATCCAATAAAAAATTATAAAGGAATTGCGAAACAAGTAACAACTTTCATATCAAAGAGAAATCCTCTAAGTAACATAACAATTGTTTAAGCTGTATTTTGTATTTCATAGATTACTATCAATTATTCTCAATAAATATTGTGAGAGTATGGGTACTTTTCGAACTCAAAAATAAGACAATATGATAAAAACACAAGTTGAACAACTTTATATATGATATAAAACCAGGTGTTTTAAAGTAGATTTATATTTTTTACTTGTATAAATTACTCAATGCTCCAATTTCACCCAAAATTCTCCTATCAAAACTTCAAGCTAACAAAGTTCGACTGCAAATGCTTTGTAAATGCTGACACAGCGATAACACCACTCATTTCGGGTTCAAAAATCACCAATAAGTTGTTCTAAATTCGCTTTTCTTGTGGCTTTGATTGATGGGCAGGCGGTGCGGTGTGTTCCGAAAATAAAGCCGTGATTGATTGGCTCTTTGGCTGATTTTGAATGGGATCATATGCATAGTTTACACTGACCAACAAAAAGGGAAAGGGAACTTGAAAATCAAATAAAAAGTACAGCGCACAAATTGCGCAAAATGCCAAAGAACGAACGCCACACCAGCTCCAATCAGACGGCAACAGCTCCAGTAAGAGCCAGCTGCAGTGCAGACATCTAATTGCCTCGAAAGGGTGAACCAGCAACAACAACAAAGCGCCGAGTTATAAACATAAAGCGCATGTGCATTTGTATATTTTGAATACTTTGTGTGTATGCTGTGTGCGGGGGAATGTACATGAAAAATATTCCAAAATGGACCAACTGGGTCTCTCCTCTCTCCCAATAGGAGTTGTATTTCGCCTTCAGTTTGGCAGCCACTGGACGAGTGTTTGTTGCCGTTCTTGCACTTTTCCTGCCGCGATCGGCATCTGTTTACACTTGTACGGACACTTGGGTTCCAAACACTAGTAGCTTGTTTTATAAAATATTTTAAATTCATTTCGCATGGAAGATTAGAGTGAGGAATATAGGAATAATAAATTTAAATTGAATTTTTTGTTTAATTAATTAACAAAACGGCTTCAAACTTATTTTATCATTTCCTCCGTAATTTATAATTTCATATAGGCAACAACTATTAAAAACTATGATTTATTTAAATTAAATTATAAACTGAATTTTGAATGCAATTTTTGTGACTCACTGATAATTTGTTCAAATCAATTTAATACAGTTTTATTAGTGCGATCATCTCGATGATGCACACAATTGTAGGCGAGATGCCGCATTGGGGGCGTTGGCATCGCCCCTCCTTTTACATCTTCTTCGCCTCCCCTGCTGTTTGCACTCTTTTCTCCTTTCTCTCAACTTGGCCTTGTTGCACTTCTTGCTGTTTGCTGCTGGCCTCTTGGCTGACCCGTTAAGTGTAATTGAATTTAAACGGCAATTGTCTTGGCGAATGCAATAAATGCATTTTGCATTGTGCAAATCACATTCACGTTCAGTGGCTCTCAAACTGCGGCTTAACGGTGCTGCAGAATGCCTAATGAGCGAGGGGGACGACGAACGGTAGAGCGGGACAGCAACTGCCCAGGCGGAATGCGGTTTAAAAATAAACCAAGCCCAGAGCGAGACAGCGAGACTGCGGGAGTAAGAGCGAAGGGGGGCCGAGTGCGAGAGGGACAAGCGCGAAGCCAAAACGTGCTTTGGCTCAGACCCTATTTAGCCTAGTTTACCACAAATACTAGACACTGGCCGAAGACGAAGCGAGAGCCTGGCTCAGAGACACCTGTGTTGTGCCAAAAGAGAGAGAGAGCGAAAGAGTTCTTCCCCCCTCGTTATGCTAATTTACCACCCAACTACAGGCGTAATTCTGTATTGGGAACTACTATGTGTAGCTATTTTGAAAGTACTATCATATTCCCTTCTTTACAAAAATAATAAGTGATATAAACATATTTTTTGTAAGAATTTCAGCCATTCTGATCCCTGATACGTTGGTTTATACTGCCCCCAAAACTAGTTTCCACCTAGGCAAGCTGGACTGTACAACTGGTATGGACCGACTGTCTGACAGGTTGGCAATTTTTACGACCTGTTCGCACGCAACCAGGGATCTTCCCAATCGGGAATGGGAAGACCCTTCTTTTCCCGCATACAGTTTTCGAGATTCGGGAACCCTAGCGATTATGCAACGCCTTGCACTCTAGCTGGGCTTTATTATTATTGGCTTACAATATGTGGAGCATCGGACCGTAAAACGTCCGCAATTCTGTTTTACGATCTTTTCCACACGCCATTCCCATTCCGCTTCCACTGCCAGTTCCAGTTACCGTGTAATTCCGGTTTTAGGACTCACCTTTGACAGCCTCGTAGTATCCCAAATCCAGCGTGAATGATTTACGTTAATATCCTGGCACTAACAAAAATCTATATATCTTATATCCCCAGCCTGGATCACGGCGACGGCGGCTTCTCCTTCGGATTTAGCTGCTGCAATTAACATAAATTCCCGTATTTATTTGTTTTTCGTTTACAATTTTCACTACGATCTCTCTTCTCCTCTCCCACTTCTTCTTATTCGCGGCACACACACGCACTCGACACAACAAGCGAAAGATGCAGAGGAGACGCGTAAAACCACGAAGATGGATATAAAAAATGAACCAACGCGAACACGAGGATGAGGAATAGAAACGGGAGAGGAGGCGGGATCAGAAAAACCGGAAAGTTGTTTTTGTTGCTCTGCCTTAAGCGGCGTTCTTGTTGTTGTCTCTTTTAGTTTTTTTTTATTTTTTTTTAGGAAAAGAAAACGCCGAAAAAGTGTTAAGAACCACGAAAATCTCCACGTCTTGGGAACACACGATGCTTTAATTTATGCCAACGAATTTTTGTCACTTGTTGAGCTGACCTTAATAACAAATTCCAATGCACACAACACACAGCCTGCAAAACCAGCTTTTCGTTTTTCTTTCACAGTTCGTTTCTTGTTTTTTGGGATCAGTAATTAGCAACAGGGTTTTCTAATTAGACAAAGCAACAACAACAAGGGCGGCTTAGGAGGACGCGAGCAGGGGAGAGCGCTGATTACGTTGCTCAGTGGACTATTATTTTTCTTGTTTTCAGCACGGCGCTCTTATTTGTTGTTAGGTTTGGCGATTGTGGATTGCTATTGTTTGGATTTTTAGCCGCGCGCACGGAAAGGTGTTACGGCGAGATTTTCGTTTGATATTTTTTGATATTTTTGTTTCGGTCACTCTGAATTCCTGGGCTGTTACTTAACATTCTACATCTACACGGCCAGGCAGCCCTTTTACACGTTTACAGAGTCATGGGGTCGAATTCTCGCCTTTGGGGTCGAATTCTCATGTAGAATGTTGAATTCCTAACAGATCGCTCTCTTCCAGACAGAGAGAGCGTAAGTTAACAGAATTCTCTCCTGTTTTGGTATTTTTACTTGGTCACTCTAAATTCGGAAGCTGTTACTTAACATCTGACAGCTCTTAATACCATTTTACACATTTACAGTTACATGGGGTAAATTCTCATGAAGAGTGTAAAATTAAATTAACAGAATTTTCTCTGCCACTTCAGCCTTTTTCCCGCCAATTCTGGCTTTTTTGAAGATCAGGCGCGGGAAAAGATTGAGAATTGCGGGTAGGGAGAATTCTGAATTTCTTTCTTTCTCATTTTTCCGTTATTCTTATTGTTGCTAAATAAGTGTACCAGTTTTTATATGAATATACTATTTGTGTGCAAGAGTGTCACAAATGTACCACTTTTGTTACTTATGGAGCAAGTATTTTTATATTTAAATATCCGACAGCCCGAATGAGCGCAAAGCAAACTAGGATAAATGGACCATTTAAATTTGATTTTTTTTTTTTTATAAAGATTAACAATATTTATTAATAAGACTTGTACGTTTTTCTCTAAACGGTGTTTTTAAAGTCTTTTGTCAAAATTTCTCGAAAACTACTCTTCCGATCTTGATGAAATTTTTCACAGTCCTTCGAGGTACAATTCTCGAAACTTAGACGAGGGATTTTATATTCTTCAAACAGTACTTTTAATAAAAAATATGTGAAAATTTGACCAAAATTTGCAATTTTTCTTAATATCAGGTGATTCTGTTAGGAATTATGCCCTCAACGCGGTCGCAACTTTTTTCCGAGGGGTCTTCGATAACTTATACAATTCTTATTTAAGTATGTATATTTATGATCTAAAAAGTTATAATAGAATATTAGTTCTCCATATAATTGATTACTATGTATATTTCCGCTTAGAAAATACTAAATGTGGGCGGTGTACATCCAAACAGACTTCACGGTGTCACCCCTAGTCCGCCTCTTCTTCTTTCCTAAAAAACACAAGCCGAAACAAAAACATGAAGGGTTTTTTGGTTTTATTATTGTTTTCCTTCGTCCTCTGTGGCCAGTTCAGCCTGCTGCTGGCCAAGAGCTGCTCGGTGCTGTTGGGCGAGTTGGGCGACGGGCAGATGCATTTCATCTACTGCGCCACCACCAAATCAGTGCCCGTGAACCTGTGCGTTGGCTGCGACCTAGAGTACCACAACATTGTCGGTCTTTACAATAAACTCATGGAGAACGAGAACTGTTCCAAGCGGTATCTGGATTCGGACCGTATCAACATTGTGCCCACCACGCAGGGCATCCTCACGAATCTCTGGCAGAAGGCCAACTGCGATGGTAAGTAGTTTTGTGTTATACTCCGGGATTCCCCAACATTTCACTGCTTTTCCGTTTCCCCGGCAGATTGCGCAAGGGCTAATAATTCAGTCAATTATGATAATTACTCCTCCATTTTCGATACCTGCTTGGCCCAACACAAGGACAACGACGTTTGCTTGGCCTGCAAGCTGGACTACCTCAATTTAAATACTTTTTACAAAGACATGGAAAAGGCAAGCAAGGGCCAAGTGTGCTTCGATCTGCAGGATAATGTACGTCTTTTAGGGGATCAGTGATAATGGGGCTTTACTAAAAACTCCTTTAATGGCATTCCAGATGAACCGCACGCGCCTCAACTGGTCCAAGACCCTGAAATGCTGCCAGCGAGAAAGCAACTTGCATAACTTTTTGATCGCCGTGGCCGTGGTTGTTCTGTTGCCCATTGTCACCTTCTATATTACGGCAATTGTAGTGACCAAGCGCCGGGAAGCCAACCATGGTTTGCTCAACGAGCAGGGTAAGCAAGCAAAGTTTTAATTTGAGACAGTAATTAGTGCAAAACCCTTTTGTAGAACCCGAATTGGATGCTCCTTCGACTGCAACGATTATTAGTGCTGCTGTGCTGTCCACTCGCAGTGCTGATACCGTAGAAGTTTCGAGAAGATAGAAGATAGCCACTGTGCTGAGTCAAGCCGGTCCTGATCTCTCCGATGACTCCAGCAACGTTGAGAGACTGAAGAGAAAGAGGAAAGCAGTTTGTCCCGACTTGGAGTTGGATTCCAGCAGCGACGAGGATGAGCCCTTGAGCAAAGGAGCTACAGGTGTGGAATCGAATTCTTCCAGTGATGATGAATTTCTGTTGAAACCCAAAAGAGCCTAAGGGAACCAAAGAAAGGCGCTGAATGGTAAGATGAAAGCAACAGAATAGCTAACCTTTCAGGCTTAAAAAGCAAGAGTAATTTAGTGAAAAATCTTCCTATTACAAGGAGTTCAATTTCTTACATCTCACCTTTAATCTGCTCATGACTATAATTAAGGGAACAACTTCTCCTACTCTCAAGATGAGATATTTTTCTATATAACAAATGCATAAGGCATATAATATGTACATATGTGATAACACAATAAAGTACCAAACATTTTATATATTTATAAACTGAAGAAGCTTCAATGCAGGCAAATATCGTGTCAATGTCAAGCAGCATCCCTAAGCCAAGTTAAAAATTCTAGTGCTTATTTTTGAATACTAAACTTCTGCCCAATTTTCACATAGCATTTTGTATGCCCTTATTTATTGGCAAGTTGCCTTTGCACTTAAAGCTAATTATTTGCGAAAGAAGATCAGGGTCATCATCAACATGGCAAGGGCCCTTCCACCGGTTTTAGGGTTCTAGCTTACGATCTATGCTCTTAATTAGGTTATTAATTAGATAACAAATTAACAATGGAAATGCATTAACCGTGATTCGTTCCGTTTATCCATAGGGAGCATAGAGGTTGCCATGGGTGGAGCTGGTCTGGTAGTGAACCAAACTCCCGTGGGTCTGCTGGGCCGGCTGGTAGTACGCCTGGTGATGATACAGCGAAGGTAGAGCCGGCTCATTTACCTGAATCTGGTGGTAATTGGTGATTGGTTCATGTTCCACCACTTCGCGGACCGTCTGGAATGGATGATTCACCACGATGCGCCTCTTGTGGAAGGTCTCGCTGGTGGCTGCCGCATCGGTGGGCGCTGCCGTGGCGGCTATCACCCGCTCATTAGGCTTCAGGTGGCCAGCTCCGCCATTCACGGTCACGTCCACATCCACGGGCTGGGCCTTCGACTGAGAAGGCGTGGCCTGAGTGGCAGACACTTCGGAGTTGGGTGCTTCTACCAAGCGCTGGGATTTCTGTTCTTGCAACTCTCCCGATCTTTGTTGCTGCTGCTGATGTTGACTCCTGTCGCAGTCTGGTGCAATGGTGGAGGAAACCGTTAGAGGCTTCTGTGCTTCGTTGGCTATTTGGATTTGGATGTGAGTATTCGCCGGCGACTCCTTCTCCTTTTTAAGCTCCTCTTTAGGCGTTTCTTTGGGCGCCTCAACCAACCTAGAAGACTTGCTGTCCGGACTGAATCTCATCTGGGAGTAGGGCGCACTGTAGTCCAACTCTTCAGCAACTCTCTGCCTTGAGGGCTGACTGTAGTAGGCCCTCGGAGCTGGAGTTTTGGCATAGACCACCGTGGCTCCAACATGATTACGTAGATAAGGCTTGATCTCTGTAACCTGAGCGGGCACCTCCTGTATGCGCCTCTCCTTGAGCGGAGTCTGGCGACTGCGTCCTAGGTAGATGTTGTGCTGCGACGGCGGCAGATGGATCTTGTGTTCATGCTTGATAATCTGCGTGGGACGCTCCTCCTCCTCCGCCTCGGCAAGCTCCAACCTAGCTGGTTTGGCGTCCACACTGCCGGCATTCACATTGGGCAAGTACTCCCCGGAGAAGTAGTCATCGTCCTCGGCGTACTGCTGACGATTGAAGTTGTTGTTCCTCGGCTGATAGACCCTCTGACCGCGAGGATATTGCTCCTGCTCCTGTTCCGGTCGCTGGATCATATTGGGTGTAAGATGCTTGGCGTTGATCTTCAAGGGATTACCACTGGCATCCACTGTGGAGACGGAGACGGAGGAAGAGCCGCTGCCACCCTGGCGGCCATCGGTGACATCGCCCAGGGACTGTGGTTGCTGCAAACGCGACTCCACATACTCGTCCTTGGGCGCCTGATCATAGGAGGGCATAGTAGTCACACTGGAACCCACAGTGGTGGCCTGCTGATCCTTGCCGGCGGGGGCTGAGTCGTACGATGGCCTGTACTCCTGGCCACCGTTGTTGTTGTAACTCTGCGTCTGAACCTGGCCAGTGTTGTAGGCGGCAGCTACCGCTGGATGGGGATGTCCCAGAGGAAGCAGTGTCTCTCCCTTTGGAATCTTGGCCACCGGATGCTCGAGTTCCACAACCAGAGTGCCAGCCGGCTTGATGACCACCCTTTCTTCGATGTCATAGAACTCCTTCTGGATGGCCGGATGACGAACCTCGTACTTCTTGGCCTTTAGAGCGGGCTGCACAATCTGGATGGTTTTCGTGACCAGCGGACGTTGAGGCGGCGTGTAGCTCCTTGGAGGAGCCGGTGGCAGGTAGCCAGAGCCGCCTTGGTAGCCCGACTGCTCGGCGTAGTCATCGTAGCCCTGGCCATCGTCCACCTCTGGCGGATATTGATCCTGGTAGTCCACCTCCGGGGCATCATCGTAGCTATAGCCGCTCTGATCGTAGCTGGGACGATTGTAGCTGGTGGCAGGATTGAAACCCACAGATGAGTCGTATCCCGAAACAGGTTCAGCAGGAAGAGAAGGCGCCGCGGCAGCAGGAACAGAACTCGATGATGACGATGAGGAGGAAGAAGAGGAGGTGGAGCTGGCACCGCCTGAAGAAGATGAACTGGAGCTCACAGATGGCGCTTGAACGGGAGCCTGGGCCGGTTCATAGATGGGCTTGCTATCGGGAACCACCTCCACATTGGCACTCTGACCCTTAGTGGAAACGGGAGCGGCCACCTGGCGCTCGAACATGCGCAGCTGCTGGGACCGATGACCACTTCCAATTGATACCAACTTCTGCGGAGCATCTTCCACATTTACAGAGGAAGTCACGCCCGAGCTGGATTGTGTGTAGCGCTGCGGTGCCGGATTCGAGGACTCGTAAACCTAGAAAGAGTGAATGCCTTGGTACTTTAACTTAACTTATCTTATCTCTTCTAGACTCACCGTCTCCACAGTAGGTCCATGGCTGTGGTAGGACTGGATGTAGCGCTCAAACTCCTGATTCTGGCGCAGCTGCTGGTTGCGCTGCCGGAATTGGCCGCTGTGAGGACTCGGCTGTGGTGGTTGCTGGTGGAGGGAGGGTCGGCGATTGTGGTTCCGGCGACGTGGCAGTCGTCCGTTCTTGGACATTGGCGACTGACCTTGAACCGGGGGCTGCAGTCCCAGTCCTTGCCGGGGCGAAAGCTGTTGAGATTGCTGCTGCTGCTGTTGCTGGTTTTGTGTCATCTGATGTTGGGACTGTAGTTGCTGCTGCTGCCGCTCCTGGATGCGTTGAAACTGCTGATCCTCTTCCCGCTGCGGACCCGCTCTCAGTTCCGCCGGAGCACGGCCACCTTCCACGTAGTTAACATCCGCCGGATTTGTGGCCGGTTGCTGGGCAATCGAGATATTGACATGGGTGGCGGCATTAGCCTGACTACAGGCCACCAGCAGGACCACCAGCAGTCCTCGCATCATCCTGATTCAGATCCTGTGATTCTATCCAATCCGAAAGCAAAGTCCAATCACTGCTGACAACCACCAACACCCAAGCTCACTGCTGTCTGATCGATCGGCGGATTGTGCCCCGCATATTTATACGGATTTTCAGGTGGAATTGCGGGAGCGATCGCGATCGCGATCAGTGTCAAAGTCAACGGCAGCAAGCGCAGGAATAGCAATAGCCACAATAGACACCTCACTGCTGACCTGGCCCAAACTGTTTAGGGATGAGTCTCTCAGATGCTTGCCCCAGTTATACAATTAAAGGCATTCGACGACCTGGCGATGGAGCGATCGCATTTGATCGATGATGCATTCAACAAATTGCTGTCATCGCTTCACACTTGTGTGGCACGCACCAACAGTGGGAGAAAAATTGAGTTTAAAAGAATACAAATTTGTACAATAGTTTATAACAAATAGTTTATATTTAATCTCGGTAAATAGATTTCGTTTTTGTAGGCCTAAGCGAGTTCTTCGTGTCCAAGAAGGCTACTGGGTCCCCCTGTATGTTTGTATTTAAAAAATTAGAAAATATTGGAACAATATGTATTGAAACCCATTTTACTAGTTCTAGTTTAATTTAACTCATTCTAGAATTTAGAATTAAGATTCACATTATTTTCTGCGACTGATACAAATAGCCAGTCCGAATTTCGATAGCATCCCGTAATTGGTCAGTGCAGCATTTTCATGTAATTGTCGGAAGGTCAGAGTTGCGCTGCTCCGTTGGCAACTCGTTTGAACTTGAAATCCGAGCCGAGAGACGTTGAACCGCTGGGAGGAGCTTCAGATATCGGCCCCCGAATGGAAATCACTTTTTGGGGGTGCTGCTGCTGGTCAGGCAAATTTGCGCAATCGAAGTTATTTTGGCGAAGACCAGTAAGTGCTCGGATTCGGAAAGGTTAATGTGAAGTAATTCAGTTTTACGTTTACGGACTGGTGCAGATTTGCAATTTTACCATGGCTAAAATCAAAGTCAAGTGTGGCTTAAAATACTAAGTAGGAAAGGGAGAAAGTAGAACTGGAGGTCTCTGGTTATTTGTTTCAATTATAAAGGAAAATCGCTGATATGTATGGCTGGGAAAAGTGACAAAAATAATTGATCGCCTAGTTTGTGTTTATTAATTTTAAATACATGTAATAACCAAAATCAGAAGCCTTACACTTGGAAATCATCGAGATCCACAACCAGTTTATTCGCTCTGACAGCCCCCCAAAATTGTAGAATCATTCAAAACAAATCAAAACTGAATCTCGCTCGTAAGCAAAATGAAAGGATGTTTACTGACAGTCGCTATGAAGGCTGGCAAGCGATTACAACAAGCGCAGCAGGTGAGTGCGATTTCCAATCAATAAACGTGCCCTGCATCGCCGAAAAGAGTTAACCATGTGTGTGTGGGATAAAAAGGCGATTATTATTATACTTTGTGGGGGAGTCAAAAACCAGTAAATAGTGTAGACAAAAATATACAATATAACATGCCGTGCATGTGTCCAGTCCACAACAGTACTACTGGTGAACTGGCGTTGGTTACAAGCTACAAGCTACGCGATAAACACAGTCTCAGGCATAATAAGACAGCTTAACCAGCTAACGGGCGGTAGGGAGTCTACAGCAGCTTCTCAATGTCCTTGGCTATGTCCATGGGATCGGTGGTTGGGGCATAGCGGTTAATGGGAATACCCTCCTTGTTCACCAGGAACTTGGTGAAGTTCCACTTGATCCCACTGCCCAGGGTACCGGTCTGCTTGGCCTTCAGATACTTGTACAACGGGGCGGCATTATCGCCATTCACATCGACCTGGAATATAAGCCAGTCATAAAATTCTATAGGCATTAGTAAGCATTGTTTATACCTTGGCGAAGACTTCACCGATGTCGGCCTTGGAGTCACGCAAATGGCACACCATGGCCTCGCCGTCGGCCTCTGGCATCTGGGATCCAAACTGATTGCAGGGGAAGTTCAGGATGACCAAACCGGATTCACCATACTTCTCCTTCAGATCCGTAAGCTTCTGGTAATTGTTCTTGGTCAGGCCGCACTTGGAGGCAATGTTCACCACCAGCAGCACCTTGCCCTTGTACTTGTCTAGGGAGACATCGTTGCCATGGGTGTCCTTCACGGTGAACTCATAGATCGAGGCGGCGTTCTTGTAATCTCCGTTAGCAGACATGTCGATCTGGAAGCGATGGTAAAACGAGAGAGCTTAGAGGGGTATTAAGATAGTGGGATCCTTATCAAAGTAGGATTCAAACTCTACAGAATATACTATATATAGTAAAACACAAAGAACATAGGGCATAGGCAGTCACAATAAAGTTTAGTTCGGCATGAAGACAAGGAAACAAACTGAGTTAGTCAACGTTTAAAGAGCAACTTCAACAACTACTCGCACTACTCACGGCAGCTGCTGTGGAGTACGAGGCGGCAGACGTGGCGGATGCGGGTGCGATACTGGCCGCACAGCTGACGGGCAGCAGGACGGAGCAGAAGCGCAGGCTCTGCCTTTGGCCGTGAGTCAGCTTGAGGGCGCTGGGTGTGAAGGAGGAACGCCTGCTTGAATAGCACCTGAAGGCCTGGCGGGAAATGGTCTGAAACTGCCTGAGACTCATACTTCAATTGCTGCAAAACAACCAGGGAAGGGATTACTTTAAAGTTTACTTTGACATTCAATGGCATCAAGGATAGTGTGTGCAAGGCCAAGATAATTATCTAGTTTTTGATAACTGGACAAGTTTGTTTTTGAAATTTTGAAAAGAATTTTCTGTTGTGAAGTTTTTCTTAGATGAAATTATGGTTTTAACATTTTTGTAGTAATTTTAGTAATAGTAATTTAGTACATTTTTCGTAGAATTTTATAGGTTCTTTTGCAGAAGACAAATCTTTCTGTGAGCTTACAAAAACATATGGATAATACCAGTTTTTTATGTATCTATAGATCGTCTGGAACAATTCCTTGGCAAGCTCCAATCTATCTACACATGGTTTCTGAGTTATCCTTATGGGTTTCTATTAAATTCATTCTGAATAAAGTTGAAGAATTCCTATATACAATGCAGTTTTAAATAAAGCATACGCCTTTCGAGGCAACGTAAAGATCAATTCTTGTAATGGGCCTGTATTTGAAGTAGTTGTAATAGAACTAAGCAAATAATCCTATCTGCAATTCATCCTTGACGCGAACTTGACCTTTAACCAGATTAGAGGAGATGCATAATTAATCAGGGTCAAAGTCAAAGGCTGGGCCATTTTCCGGTGAGTCACGCCACCATGTCTGGTCAGGATTGGCCCACGTCCGCGACCGCGTAGCAGGGGTCGCCTTATTACCGCTGCCCGCTCATTACGCATGCAAGCCATTTGATTTGAGAGTTGAAAGCGAATTAGAGGAGGGGTTCTGGTAATTACTTGCATGGTGAGGTAGGCGTACGAGCCCAAGGCAATGGCCAGGGAGCCGAACAGAAAGTGCGCGATGGATCGGCCGGCCATATTCTACTATATATCCCCGATTTCACCACTCGGCTGCTGCTGTATGCTATAGGAAAGTATGCACGGATACAAATAGAATGACAGATTCTTGCAAGCTCACGCTGATGGGCAAGATATGTATGCACGAATTGGGAGCAAAGTACAAGTGATTGTTTCCCTTTCCCTTTATTTCGCGCCTGACAGCTGTTCGCCGAATGTGACTCGGCGGCTGATATGCTCTATCTCGGCAAAACACTTGTGATTCCTATTGTTTGGAGCTTACTTATGTTGTAATCGTACAATTTATTAATCACTTTCGAGGCGTAAATAAAACTGCGACCGGCGACCGAAGAAATTTCCCTTTTTATAGAGCAATTTCCTCAAAACGGGTATCGAATAGATCGATATTCCTTGAATGGAAATCATCGGAATGCACTATCGACCTATCGATGCACCATCGATGCTACTGCCATCTCTATCACACAAATTTTCTTCTTTTTCTATTGTGCGTGTGCTTGTGTTTTTGTTATTAGGGAAATTCGAGAGATACAAAATTGTAGAGTGAAAATAGAGCCGCAGAGCGAGCGAGAAAGCGTGCGAGGAGGCCAGCGAGCAGCCACGCCCAGCCAGGCCAACCCGCCCACTTCCGCAGGACTCTGATACACACACACATTCGCGGCAGGCACGCACGCACACACGTCCGCACCCACACAGCAGCAGTAGCAGCAGATCTCCGCGAGGAGAAAAAGCAGCCTGCAAATGATGCTCTCATCGATAAACAACTCCTTCGAGCAGGACACCCACGATGCGGACGCCAACTGCGACGGGCCGGACCTGGACTTCGTATACGCGGACGTGGACGGCTACCAGAACGAGATCGCGGAGCTGTACAGCTACACGGAGATAAGCGAATTCCAGATGAACGTGAAGGCCTTCGAGGACCAGATGGAGCTGTACGATTTGCCGCCTAACTGGCAGAAGCAGGACCCGGCCGCCCAGCGCGGCATCGTGATGAAGCTCGTGGACCAGTTGGAGGTCTCGGATCGGGCCTTTCGCATGCAGGCCGCCCGCTGTATTCTATACCTGGCGCAGGGCTGCTGGGCGGAGGTTCAGTCTGATGAGGAGCAGCACCAGATTACCCGGGACAATGTGCTCGTGCTGCACAAGCTGGGCGTCTTCGCCTCCTTCATCGACCTGCTCAACATGGAGATCGAGAGCGCCTGCTCGCCGGACATAGTGGCTGTTAAAATCACCAATGTGACGCTGGTAGACTCGACGGACATTCGGGTGATCCTGTCCGTGCTGTACATCATCACAGAGACAATTCGGGACGAGCGAGAACGAGGCAGTGAGGATTACAAAGATCTAGCAGAGTCATTTGTGCAGGACATCAACTCGCCGCTGCCCGACGGCGAGCTGTTGGCCGTTAAGCTACTGGGCATGATCACACGCTTCTGCAGCGGCGCTGCTCCGCAGTTTCCCATGAAGAAAGTCGTCCTGCTGCTTTGGAAGGTATCGCTGCTAGGGTTGGGCGGAATGGATGTCCTCAAGAATCTCAAGAACGATTACCGGCTGAAGGTGGGCCTGGAACCGATTACCGAGGACACGCTCGAGGTTACCAAGTGTATGCGAGCAAGCTCACCGCCGGCCACGGCCACCGATATACTGGAAAATCAGTATCCCAAGAGGAACTTCAAGTGAGTATGAGTTTAGGATGTGCTTTTCGTGGTTAGATTTACATCCTTTTTCCTTGCAGACGCTCGTTGATGAAGCAGCGCTTCCTGGACGAGCCGGAGCAGATTGACATGGAGATGAGCGGAAATGAGGGTCAGAACAATGCCAATAATGGCAGTGGGAACGGTGGCGGCGGCGGCGGGAACGGTGAGGAGGAGCTTTCTCAATATTATCGGCCCTACGATGATCCATCCTCGTCCGCCTCCTCAACCACGTCTACGGCCAATCCCAACAACCAGCCCAGTTCGACACAAGCACCGGTCGCCGTGCCGCCGATACAGATCACCGCTCGCCTGCCCTGGACACCCAAGGTCCGTCAGAAGGACATTGACCAGTTCCTGGACATTTCGAGGAACAAGTTCATCGGGTACTCGCTTATCGGGGACCACGAGAGTCTGGCTGGACTGCCACAGCCCATCCACGAAGGCTTTAAGACGCTGCAGAGGCACATGTACTTGAGCCTGGCCGATATGCAGATCAAGAAGGAGGAAGACATTGCTAGGAACCCGATTTCCACTCACGAGGATGAAATCAAATTGACGCCGGCTGAGGTGCTGTATCAGGCAATTCTGCCCAACCTACCGCAATATATGATCGCGCTGCTCAAGGTCCTGCTGGCGGCATCGCCCACCTCTAAGTCCAAGACGGAGAGCATCAATATAATGGCCGATGTGCTGCCCAAGAAGATGCCCCTGACGGCCACACAGTCTACGAAGCTAACAGTCGACATTGGCCGGCATAAGGAGATCATCGTAAAGGCTGTGTCGGCAATCATTTTGCTCTACCTGAAACACTTCAAGATTAACCACGTCTACCAGTTTGAGTTCATGTCCCAGCACCTAGTCTTTGCCAACTGCATACCGCTCGTTCTAAAGTTCTTCAACCAAACGATCACCGAGTACGTGAACACCAAGAACTCCATTCCCTTGCTGGACTTTCCGTCTTGTGTCATTGGCGAGCAGCCGGATTTGAGCGGCGACAGCTTTGTTTACGGCGGAGAGATGTCCGACAAACCGTACTCATGGCGAAACGTGTTCTCCTGCATCAACCTGCTGCGGATACTCAATAAGCTGATCAAGTGGAAACATTCGCGCGTCATGATGCTGGTGGTGTTCAAGTCGGCCCCAATTCTGAAGAAGACACTCAAGGTGCGCCACGCCATGATGCAGCTGTACGTACTCAAGTTACTCAAGATGCAGACCAAGTACTTGGGCCGCCAGTGGCGGAAGTCGAACATGAAGACCATGAGTGCAATATACTCCAAGGTGCGGCACCGCCTAAACGACGACTGGGCGTTTGGCAATGACTTGGAGTCACGTCCGTGGGACTTCCAGGCGGAGGAGTGCACGCTGCGAGCCTGCGTGGACCGGTTCAACCTGCGACGCTATCCGGAGGCCACACAGAAGTGCGGTAACAATGGCACAGCCGCCCAGAATGCGGAGAATGCCCAGCAATCGAACATGATGGCGGGCAACAATGGAATAGGCAATAACGGATCCGATGTCAATGGCTATGGGAACAATGGCGGCGGAGGCGGTGGCAACAACGGCGGGCACAATCAGCAGCAGCAGCAGCTTAACGATTACGGCGTTGAGGGTGGCTTTCCCAGCGACGAGATCCTAACTCACTCGGACTTTGCGTTCTTTGGCCACTCGGGGTGGTGGGATCGCAAGGTCGAGCTGACGGACTACTTCAAGGCCAACTATGCGGTATGGCTGGAGGAGGAGGTCTATAACAGTCAGACCGACTGGGATGCCCTCTAATCCTATGGGTGAGTGGTGAGTGGCTTGGATTACTTGCCAACTTACTAATTAAGCTCTTACTCTTTATGGCAGCCCCTGCAACATGCGCATCTTATAAGCAAAAAGTTATTACCATAATTGTAAGCATAATAAAGATACATTGATATAATCCATGTAGCCCGCGACATAGGATGCGAAGAACTCACTGAAATTGGCAATAAATTGGCAAGCCACGACGGACTCTCATCCCTTTCACTAACTTAAAACAAACTAACCAACTAGCCTACATGCCTGTATATTTAAATATTATATTTTATAATTTCTGTATTTATTATTTGTGTTTGAGCGAAATAAACAAATTTAATAGTCGAAAATAGCTTGGGTTTCGCCTTTCGGTTTTTATTTATTTATTATTTGTGTGTTTTGTTTCGCACAAGAAAAAAATATATAGAGTTCTATTAGGACATAGGTCTTAGCACTATTTTTAAATTTGGTATTTACAAGGTGCGCATACATATAAATATATCCATTATATAGTACAATAACTTCTTCGACTTAAACTCCAACGCCCTAATTCCACATGTGACGTAATAGTAAACAATACAAGTGTGTAATAATAATAGTTAGCACAGCTAAAAATATATATATATATATAAATATATATATATGAATTCCTGAACCGGGTTACTTCATTTCACAATGTTGGCTACACAGAGAGACCATGTCACCACCCATTATAACTACCTTAAAGCAAAAAATAAAGACTAACTAATTGAAAATTGTACATAACATATGTATGCCCGGGCGGGTCGATTTCTTTTTGTACAGGTTAAGCCATTTTCGGGTTTGACCAAAGGACCTTATGAAAACAAGATGAGTACTCGAATTTTTAGTACTGACTCTAGAGCTCGCACATGAATTTTCATTCTTGTTGCTCCCAATTATAATGTATTTGTGTTATGCATCTCGTCACTATAAGGTCTTTAGTTTGACTTAAGGAAAATATTTTAATTTCTAGGAGAAGAACGTGGCTCTTCCTTCATAAAGGTAAACCTAATGTTGGTACAAAGTTATAAGTTAAGTATTTTTGTTAATGAAAAACCGAGCTACCCTTTAAATTTGCTTACAAAATAAGCCCTACTGTACAAAGGAAACTAATTCAAATAATTTTTGAACCATTTAACATCCGTTTCTCGGAACATTAAAACAGCTAGTGAAGTGAAATCCCTCGAATTTATATGAATTACAATACATTGCAATTTCTGTGGAAAGTTCCTGCAAATCTACAATATATCCATTAGTGTACAATGTGTGTGGTACGAACTACTGCTCCATGGGACATGCTTTGAACACCGCAGTGTTGTTGTTGCCCGGCCCCACATAAAACATCCCAAAGCGCTTCTGCTGCGGGGGACAAGCGGCAGGAGCCGGTGCCGGAACCTCGCATCGCTCCTCAAAGTAGTGTACGATGCGCTGGAGAACGAACTTGAAGATCTTGTCCTTGGCAATCTCGCCATTGAGGAATGTTATGTCCTTGCAGTCGCGGTACTCGCTGAAGTTCTTCTCGTAGTGCGGCCACACGCACAGCTCGAAGTAGCCGGTAACATCCGGGGGATCGTAGGTTCGCTTGCTGCGCCGATCGAAGCACTTTTCGTAGGGCAGATGAAAGTGGTACTTGAGGTTGCACAGGGCCAACAACTCCGGCTGATTGAATATCATAAAGCCCTCGACCAGGAGGAAGTTGATCTTCTTGTCTCTCAGCTGGGCTGCTATCTGGGCATTGATATGCATAATATGCGCCGCTTGCTGCTGCTGCTGATGGAGCTGTTGCTGCTGCTGGGAATGATGGTTATGATGATGGTGGTGCCGCTGCTGCTGATGGTGCTGCTGTGGTGCATAGTGGTAGGCGCCTCCATTACCTTGCTTGTAGTAGTTCGCGTTATAGTTGTATTGCTGCTGGAACTGGAGGGCGTAGTGCTCGAAATTTGCATAGGTCACCAGTTCTCCCGGCGGTTCTTGGGTCACGTGGCGACCCTTAATGATATTCGCAATGTCGTTAAGCATCTTGGCCATGTCCAGCGAGGTGATCAGTTCAAAGTTGATGGCATTCAGCGATTCATTGCGTTGATGTCGCTTGTCCTCGACGGGTAAGAAGTAGTCATCCTGCGAGATCAGCCGGACCTCGCCAATCGTGTATGGTGAGTTCCACAGCGGCGCTCCGCTCAGGCCCTTGAAGTAGTCGTGCAGGCTGTGGGCCAGCGTCGTCTTGCCACCGCATGTGACGCCCGAGATTCCAATTACCAACCACTGCGGCATGTTGCTATCGACTGATTTGGCTCCTGCTGGTACTGCTCTTCCCTGTTTGTCAGCGGAATCGTTGGCACGCCCGCCCGTCGACTGATAACCTCTGCCTTTAATCTCGCTTCACCTTCAGGCTCCAGATGTGGTAGAAGGAGAACGCGGCGATGCCGCCGAGGAAGATCACCCCGAATACAGTGGGCACTATAAAGGCGTATTTCAGCGGTGGAAAGAAGAGCCGAATGGGATTACCTGTTTGGAAAAGAGAACGGTACTGTGAGTTTCAGGTAGAACTTAAGTTGATTGATTACTAGGAAATATGTGAACCTATCCTAAAATTTATGTAGGCAATTAAAACGTAGAACAAATAAAAAAAAAGAGTTTGAATAAAACAAAAACTGATTTCTAAAATTAAAGGTTACTTATCTGGCTGAAAGTGTTTTCCCAACGTCAAAAACAAGCGCTTAATAAACCTAACTCTGAATACTAAATTCTCTCTGTGTACCGAATGCATTTTAATTATAGGGTGTTTCCTACAGATTAGATTTTGTATTTTAAAGCCAATTATTAAAAGTCAACAAATTAGACTGGTCACGGAATAAAGTTCATAATTCATGTTGACAAAATATCTATCTGTTAAGTTATTGCTGGAAATGAGTAATAACTACACATGTAGGTAAAAATGTTTAGGTGCTGATACAGCCAAGCATTTGTGTCATTTGTTTATCTGAATATCAGGAATAAGATACTGATATTATTTTTCCAAACTCTCTTACACACCTAGGTCAACGTGTAAGCGTTATAAATAATGTATCTGACTTAATACATTGATTAATTAGGTCCAGAAGCGATTAACTACAGTTAATTATTAACCGACGATTGCAAGTGTGTGCTAAATTTAAACAATTTAGTTAAACGAAAAGCTGTACTTAGCGCATCACTGTTTGACCTTGAGAGAGCTCGATACTCGGAGCCGCATTCCAGGTAAGCCCTAGCTCTTGGCTCGCCACCTGGGGGGATCTGGGCGATCGCTTTCCGCCTACACCTTCGACACACACACACACAAACACACATGCCGTGCCATGACCAATTTGCGCTGCGGCGTCACTTTAATTACTGCACAAAAGCCGCCCAGATTATCCAATAAAACTAATAAAGGCCGGCCAGGAGGAGGCGGAGGACTAGCTACCCAACTCACCTTCATCGATGAGCATAAATGGCAGCACCGCCACCCAGAAGAAGTAGTAGAAAAACACGGCGATTGCGGCTATCAAAATGATTTTTCCGAGTTGCGCATTCGAAGCCATAAATAGCTCTGATATTCTCAGAAATTGTGTGGTTTCTCGTTATAAAACGACACGCGACCGGCGGAGACTTCAGCAGAAGACAGCTCATGGATTGGGCTCCCGACGCAGACTGCTCTCCTCTGTCCCCAATGCGTCAATTCTTCAGAGAATCCTTCTTCCCGGATGGCTCCCGTGGCTGGTGTAAACAAAACAAACAAGTGCGTGCTCCAAAAAATCTCGGATCGGTGTAGTAAACAGTGTGACCGGCTACGATTGCGGTGCAAAAAATCAGTCAAGGGAGAATATACCAAGACTTATCGATTTTGTTTTAATTTTCTTAAATCCCTTAACTTTACGTATAAACATATTAAACAGCTTTAATATAGTTCGGTTCATATTTTTTACATATAAATTCCAATAAAACACTCGTTTTTTATTGATTAGATTTGGATCAGAAAATACATATAAAATATACCGCAACGCTTTAAATATACCGCGCATCAGCTGGTCGGGCGCACTCCAAATCACAACCACCGAATGTAAACAGAGACTTCGATGAGTGAAAAATGGCAAAGAAGGCGCAAGTGAAGCGGCGGCCATGGGTGAAGAACCTGTACTCGAACCGGGAATATCCGGATAACTACACGGACCCCAGCTTCCTCAAGGATCTGCGCACGAACCTGCATGTCCGGATATACACGTACCGCGAGGCGGTAGCCGGCATCACGGTGCTGAACAACCAGATCTCTTGTATTACCGGCTTCCTGATACTCTACCAGCTACTGCTCAGTGACAGCGTCGCACCCACCACGATCCTGGTACCCAGTTGCGGGGTGACGGGGCTCGGCTACCTCTTTTATAGGGGCACGAGCCTGAGCTGGGCCCTGCTGGGTGAGGATTCGAAGACCCTGGTCACGGTGGTCCTATTCGGCTATCTTTTCTCGCCGATACTGCACACCCTCACGCAGGCCATCAGCACGGACACCATCTACACGATGACTTTCTTTGTCCTGCTAGCCAATTTGATGTTCAGCCACTATGGGCTGGATGTGGCCATGGTCTCGAAGGTATGGCTGTCTAAGATATGAAATTTGTTTAATTAATAATGTTTTTAGGCCATATCCCTGAATGCTGCCATTTTTGGAGCCATTTGCCTGGCCTCCCGCCTGCCAACATCCTATCATGCCTTTGTACTCCTTGTCGAGGCTGCCGTCTTCTTTGTCCTGTATCCAATCATTACGGAGGCCAAGTGGCGCGCTCAATGCATGGTGCCCATCTTCTGCATTTGCTGCTTGGCCCTGTATTGGATATCCCATCCTGTGCTCTACCTCTACGCCACAACCACGATCTTCATTAACTTTGTCTGCCCGCTGATATTCGTGTGGCAGCAGCAATACAAGTTTAACATCCACGGGCCCTGGGATGAGGCGATCGTGGAGGAGAACACCGACGAGAACATCGATGCGAACTTATAGCAGCAACTTCGCTTCTCAGAGCAGAAGCTGTTACTTGGTGAGCCAGGTGGCGGCGATGTCGGGGAGCACAGTCACTGATCACTAATCATTTGCACCTTTTTAATGTTTTTTTAATATTTTTTTTGTTCTGTTTTTACTTTTGAGATTTCATTCCGAGAGATGTTCCATTTTATGTAGTTGCTTTACTTTTTAGGTAGGTTTTTAATAAATTATTTTTAAAGAAATTAAAAAAAGCATTTGCAAAGAATAACCGTTGTTTTATTAAAGCTAAAATTAGAATACAATCGAATAAAGCTGTTAGCTACGAATTAAAAAATTGTAAACAACACCATCTGTCTGTAAGCTATAAGATCTTCTGATCAATACTGACCTGAATTTAAATGCAATCGTGATTCAATAAGATTACTAAGAAACTTTTAATAAAGGAAAACATCAACAATGTTACAAAAATAGAGAGTCTAAGAGACAGAACAATGGCAGTTCAATATTTCGGGGGTTCTCAAAAGATATTTCCGTATATTCAGGTTATATTAATTTATCATTATTTTAATCATATTATTTCCGGCTGAAGTATTGTATGTAACAGTATAATACCAATTGTGTAAAAAATTAATTTGATATTTAAATTAATTTTAACAATTTTCCAACTTCGGGAAGCCGAAGTCCGGAATGTAGTGGACAAGGAAATCGATCACAAGTAAGCTAATAACGTTTTATTTCAACTCGCAGAGCAGGTGACTCCATAGGATTCCCCAAGTTATGGAATTTCCTGAGCGTGTTCTGAGTTTAAAATAAACTACACCACAAGACGTGATGTGAGCTTTAAGGCACACGCAACTGCATAGTATATATATATATATTTTTTATTCAGAATCGAAAAATTGTTTTTTGATGCATAAAATATTTTAGTTTATCTAAATTTCGTGATTAAGTTTGTATTGTGATCCAAATTCAGTGGGTAAGTATCCATTTCGTGCCCTAGCATCCTTCGCACCAGCACTGGAGGCGGGCGCTGCAGTGTCCACTGACGCGGCCTCCTCCTTCCTCCCGGCAAACGCGTCGACAGGTCTCATTGTCCCAGACGGCACAAGGACCACGATACCTTCCGGAGAGGCAATCGGCCTCGGCATCCTTGGCTCCCAGGAGCACCAGCATCAGAACGGCGATAAGGGCAAACAAGGACTTAATCTGCATGATTATTGGTTTGTTATGTTTGTATTCAACGACTTGCAGTTGATAATGAAATGAGAGTCGCTACAGATCTTATATAGGGCGGGATCTGTAGATTTGACTGCCAGCGTTGATGAAATTTTAAGCCGATATTTATAGACGCCCTTTTAATGCTTAAAACTGTTGTTTTGAACTGTTGTTTTCTTACAAATTTAACCTCGAAAATACAATAAAATGAAGTCAGCACGTGGGCCAAGATTTATTTACTTTTTATTTATCATAACAACATTTAATTTGTATTTTTGCGAATTTAAATCGACAGCAGCAGCTTTAGTATTCCTAAATTTTACAGATGATCGTGATATGATCAGTCTTAAGATGTTAAGAAAACGTGCCTGGGAATATATTTTAAGCTAAATTTCTGTTTAAAAGTTTGCTCCGTCTTGTCAGCAATTAGTCTCACGAATGGGTATTTCTGATTAATATGGTTGATTGATTAGTGGAACTATAAAATACCCTAGCTAATTTTCATCTAATAGGTTGCCAAGAATTTTTCTAAAGCGCCTAAACACTCTTCAAGGTTTAATTAAATGTTAGATAATTTTAGTGAAAACAATAATAATAATTCATAGGTACAAAGTAACAATTAAATCAGCTCTGAGATGTTTAGAAAATCAAGCGCTCGAGATAAATGCAAGCAATTTCAATAATTGGAGCACAGAATATAATTTTTATTATTTGCACGATGTTAGAGCTCTGGCACCTTAAAAGCTCTACTAATTTATTTATTTTTACCGATTTAACTATTTTTCAGAAAAACCCTTTTACTGTTTGTCTCCCTCAGCGATTAAGATATTTATGACATTTTTTCCTACATCTAGTAGCTTAAAGAAGTATTATCTAAATAAGATACATACATACATATGGATATTGTTTACGACTTTGTTTTGAGTATATTATAGTTCATTATATACATACAAAAATAGGTCCGCATTTTGGCATTAACTGGTATGCATTCGCAGTTTAAATATAAATAGATATATGTTGTTATCTGACAAAACCTTTAAAACTATGTTGAAAAATAAAATTAGTTAACACTAGTTAATGGCTGGGCATATTTTAAGAGCTCTGGTTGTTTACCCAAATAGTTTAAGTTTGTTTACTTCAATAGTATACCACAACAGCTATCTCAGTGGGATCCCCCTTTACGCTTAAAGATAACGAATCAGCTTATAAATATTTGCTTTAATTTTGAAATGTCAGATTTTCTGTAATGTGTAAATGGGTAGTTAAATATATAATAAATTAAATACAGTGGTCACGGTCGATAGTATACGGTTTCTTAGTATGATGTTTACATTAAAAAGCATAAAAAATAAGTATGGTTATTATTGTTTCTTTTAGCTAAACTGGATGACAGGTCTATGACGATCTCCAATTTGCCCTAAGCACTAATGAATTCTATTATAATTTCTTGCTTTAATTTTTATAACCTTTTAGGGTACTATAATTTTAGTCGAAAGCTCGTAACACTGTGAAGGAGTCATTTCCGACCCTATAAATCATATATATTCTTGATCAGCATCAAAAGGAGAGTCGATCTAGCCGTCTCCGGACGAAAACAAAATTTTTCAAAAATTTGCCATTTTTTCAAAAAAAGGAAAGGGGTTACATCATTAAAATTTTCAAAAATTGGCCAAAAATTGATTTTTTTTAAGTTTCAAACTGAGTATGCAGATTTATTAACCTACTAAAAACTAGCATAGAACTGCTTTCCGAATTAAAATTAATGCTTTTTTTGCTTAGTTGTGAGATTTTCAAATCTTGACTTGTCGAAAATATTCTCATATAAAAATATCGAAAAATCTATTCAAAAAATGGTGTTATACTTTTATTCAGAAGCTTGAAACGCAGTGAAGGAGTCATTTCCAAACCTATAAATTATATATATTCTTGATCAGCATCAAAAGGAGAGTCGATCTAGCCGTCTCCGGACGAAAACAAAATTTTTCAAAAATTTGCCATTTTTTCACAAAAAGGAAAGGGGTTACATCATTAAAATTTTAAAAAATTGGCAAAAAATTGAATTTTTTAAAGTTTTAAACTGAGTATGCAGATTTATTAACCTACTAAAAACTAGCATAGAACTGCTTTCCGAATTAAAATTAATGCTTTTTTGGCTTAGTTATGAGATTTTCAAATCTTGACTTGTCGAAAAAATTCTCATATAAAAATATCGAAAAATCTATTCAAAAAATGGTATTAAACTTTTATTCAGAAGCTTGTAAAGCAGTGAAGGAGTCATTTCCGACCCTATAAATCATATATATTCTTGATCAGCATCAAAAGGCGAGTCGATCTAGCCGTCTCCGGACGAAAACAAAATTTTTCAAGAATTTGCCATTTTTTTCAAAAAAAGGAAAGGGGTTACATCATTAAAATTTTCAAAAATTGGCCAAAAATTGAATTTTTTTAAGTTTTAAACTGAGTATGCAGATTTATTAACCTACTAAAAACTAGCATAGAACTGCTTTCCGAATTAAAATTAATGCTTTTTTGGCTTAGTTATGAGATTTTCAAATCTTGACTTGTCGAAAAAATTCTCATATAAAAATATCGAAAAATCTATTCAAAAAATGGTATTATACTTTTATTCAGAAGCTTGAAACGCAGTGAAGGAGTCATTTCCGAACCTATAAATCATATATATTCTTGATCAGCATCAAAAGGAGAGTCGATCTAGCCGTCTCCGGACGAAAACAAAATTTTTCAAAAATTTGCCATTTTTTCAAAAAAAGGAAAGGGGTTACATCATTAAAATTTTCAAAAATTGGCCAAAAATTTATTTTTTTAAAGTTTTAAACTGAGTATGCAGATTTATTAACCTACTAAAAACTAGCATAGAACTGCTTTCCGAATTAAAATTAATGCTTTTTTTTGCTTAGTTGTGAGATTTTCAAATCTTGACTTGTCGAAAAAATTCTCATATAAAAATATCGAAAAATCTATTCAAAAAATGGTATTATACTTTTATTCAGAAGCTTGTAACGCAGTGAAGGAGTCATTTCCAAACCTATAAATTATATATATTCTTGATCAGCATCAAAAGGAGAGTCGATCTAGCCGTCTCCGGACGAAAACAAAATTTTTCAAAAATTTGCCATTTTTTCAAAAAAAGGAAAGGGGTTACATCATTAAAATTTTCAAAAATTGGCCAAAAATTGATTTTTTTTAAGTTTTAAACTGAGTATGCAGATTTATTAACCTACTAAAAACTAGCATAGAACTGCTTTCCGAATTAAAATTAATGCTTTTTTGGCTTAGTTATGAGATTTTCAAATCTTGACTTGTCGAAAAAATTCTCATATAAAAATATCGAAAAATCTATTCAAAAAATGGTATTATACTTTTATTCAGAAGCTTGAAACGCAGTGAAGGAGTCATTTCCGAACCTATAAATCATATATATTCTTGATCAGCATCAAAAGGAGAGTCGATCTAGCCATCTCCGAACAAAAACAAAACTTTTCAAAAATTTGCCATTTTTTCACAAAAAGGAAAGGGGTTACATCATTAAAATTTTCAAAAATTGGCAAAAAATTGAATTTTTTAAAGTTTTAAACTGAGTATGCAGATTTATTAACCTACTAAAAACTAGCATAGAACTGCTTTCCGAATTAAAATTAATGCTTTTTTGGCTTAGTTATGAGATTTTCAAATCTTGATTTGTCGAAAAAATTCTCATATAAAAATTTCGAAAAATCTATTCAAAAAATGGTATTATACTTTTATTCAGAAGCTCGAAACGCAGTAAAGGAGTCATTTCCGAACCTATAAATCATATATATTCTTGATCAGCATCAAAAGGCGAGTCGATCTAGCCATCTCCGAACAAAAACAAAATTTTTAAAAAATTTGCCATTTTTTCAAAAAAAGGAAAGGGGTTACATCATTAAAATTTTCAAAAATTGGCAAAAAATTGAATTTTTTAAAGTTTTAAACTGAGTATGCAGATTTATTAACCTACTAAAAACTAGCATAGAACTGCTTTCCGAATTAAAATTAATGCTTTTTTGGCTTAGTTATGAGATTTTCAAATCTTGATTTGTCGAAAAAATTCTCATATAAAAATTTCGAAAAATCTATTCAAAAAATGGTATTATACTTTTATTCAGAAGCTCGAAACGCAGTAAAGGAGTCATTTCCGAACCTATAAATCATATATATTCTTGATCAGCATCAAAAGGCGAGTCGATCTAGCCATCTCCGAACAAAAACAAAATTTTTAAAAAATTTGCCATTTTTTCAAAAAAAGGAAAGGGGTTACATCATTAAAATTTTCAAAAATTGGCAAAAAATTGAATTTTTTAAAGTTTTAAACTGAGTATGCAGATTTATTAACCTACTAAAAACTAGCATAGAACTGCTTTCCGAATTAAAATTAATGCTTTTTTGGCTTAGTTATGAGATTTTCAAATCTTGACTTGTCGAAAAAATTCTCATATAAAAATATCGAAAAATCTATTCAAAAAATGGTATTATACTTTTATTCAGAAGCTTGAAACGCAGTGAAGGAGTCATTTCCGAACCTATAAATCATATATATTCTTGATCAGCATCAAAAGGCGAGTCGATCTAGCCATCTCCGAACAAAAACAAAATTTTTCAAAAATTTGCCATTTTTTCAAAAAAAGGAAAGGGGTTACATCATTAAAATGTTCAAAAATTGGCAAAAAATTGATTTTTTTTAAGTTTTAAACTGAGTATGCAGATTTATTAACCTACTAAAAACTAGCATAGAACTGCTTTCCGAATTAAAATTAATGCTTTTTTGGCTTAGTTATGAGATTTTCAAATCTTGACTTGTCGAAAAAATTCTCATATAAAAATATCGAAAAATCTATTCAAAAAATGGTATTATACTTTTATTCAGAAGCTTGAAACGCAGTGAAGGAGTCATTTCCGAACCTATAAATCATATATATTCTTGATCAGCATCAAAAGGAGAGTCGATCTAGCCGTCTCCGGACGAAAACAAAATTTTTCAAAAATTTGCCATTTTTTCAAAAAAAGGAAAGGGGTTACATCATTAAAATTTTCAAAAATTGGCCAAAAATTTATTTTTTTAAAGTTTTAAACTGAGTATGCAGATTTATTAACCTACTAAAAACTAGCATAGAACTGCTTTCCGAATTAAAATTAATGCTTTTTTGGCTTAGTTATGAGATTTTCAAATCTTGACTTGTCGAAAAAATTCTCATATAAAAATATCGAAAAATCTATTCAAAAAATGGTATTATACTTTTATTCAGAAGCTCGAAACGCAGTAAAGGAGTCATTTCCGAACCTATAAATCATATATATTCTTGATCAGCATCAAAAGGCGAGTCGATCTAGCCATCTCCGAACAAAAACAAAATTTTTAAAAAATTTGCCATTTTTTCAAAAAAAGGAAAGGGGTTACATCATTAAAATTTTCAAAAATTGGCAAAAAATTGAATTTTTTAAAGTTTTAAACTGAGTATGCAGATTTATTAACCTACTAAAAACTAGCATAGAACTGCTTTCCGAATTAAAATTAATGCTTTTTTGGCTTAGTTATGAGATTTTCAAATCTTGACTTGTCGAAAAAATTCTCATATAAAAATATCGAAAAATCTATTCAAAAAATGGTATTATACTTTTATTCAGAAGCTTGAAACGCAGTGAAGGAGTCATTTCCGAACCTATAAATCATATATATTCTTGATCAGCATCAAAAGGCGAGTCGATCTAGCCATCTCCGAACAAAAACAAAATTTTTAAAAAATTTGCCATTTTTTCAAAAAAAGGAAAGGGGTTACATCATTAAAATTTTCAAAAATTGGCAAAAAATTGAATTTTTTAAAGTTTTAAACTGAGTATGCAGATTTATTAACCTACTAAAAACTAGCATAGAACTGCTTTCCGAATTAAAATTAATGCTTTTTTGGCTTAGTTATGAGATTTTCAAATCTTGATTTGTCGAAAAAATTCTCATATAAAAATTTCGAAAAATCTATTCAAAAAATGGTATTATACTTTTATTCAGAAGCTCGAAACGCAGTAAAGGAGTCATTTCCGAACCTATAAATCATATATATTCTTGATCAGCATCAAAAGGCGAGTCGATCTAGCCATCTCCGAACAAAAACAAAATTTTTAAAAAATTTGCCATTTTTTCAAAAAAAGGAAAGGGGTTACATCATTAAAATTTTCAAAAATTGGCAAAAAATTGAATTTTTTAAAGTTTTAAACTGAGTATGCAGATTTATTAACCTACTAAAAACTAGCATAGAACTGCTTTCCGAATTAAAATTAATGCTTTTTTGGCTTAGTTATGAGATTTTCAAATCTTGATTTGTCGAAAAAATTCTCATATAAAAATTTCGAAAAATCTATTCAAAAAATGGTATTATACTTTTATTCAGAAGCTCGAAACGCAGTAAAGGAGTCATTTCCGAACCTATAAATCATATATATTCTTGATCAGCATCAAAAGGCGAGTCGATCTAGCCATCTCCGAACAAAAACAAAATTTTTAAAAAATTTGCCATTTTTTCAAAAAAAGGAAAGGGGTTACATCATTAAAATTTTCAAAAATTGGCAAAAAATTGAATTTTTTAAAGTTTTAAACTGAGTATGCAGATTTATTAACCTACTAAAAACTAGCATAGAACTGCTTTCCGAATTAAAATTAATGCTTTTTTGGCTTAGTTATGAGATTTTCAAATCTTGACTTGTCGAAAAAATTCTCATATAAAAATATCGAAAAATCTATTCAAAAAATGGTATTATACTTTTATTCAGAAGCTTGAAACGCAGTGAAGGAGTCATTTCCGAACCTATAAATCATATATATTCTTGATCAGCATCAAAAGGCGAGTCGATCTAGCCATCTCCGAACAAAAACAAAATTTTTCAAAAATTTGCCATTTTTTCAAAAAAAGGAAAGGGGTTACATCATTAAAATGTTCAAAAATTGGCAAAAAATTGATTTTTTTTAAGTTTTAAACTGAGTATGCAGATTTATTAACCTACTAAAAACTAGCATAGAACTGCTTTCCGAATTAAAATTAATGCTTTTTTGGCTTAGTTATGAGATTTTCAAATCTTGACTTGTCGAAAAAATTCTCATATAAAAATATCGAAAAATCTATTCAAAAAATGGTATTATACTTTTATTCAGAAGCTTGAAACGCAGTGAAGGAGTCATTTCCGAACCTATAAATCATATATATTCTTGATCAGCATCAAAAGGAGAGTCGATCTAGCCGTCTCCGGACGAAAACAAAATTTTTCAAAAATTTGCCATTTTTTCAAAAAAAGGAAAGGGGTTACATCATTAAAATTTTCAAAAATTGGCCAAAAATTTATTTTTTTAAAGTTTTAAACTGAGTATGCAGATTTATTAACCTACTAAAAACTAGCATAGAACTGCTTTCCGAATTAAAATTAATGCTTTTTTGGCTTAGTTATGAGATTTTCAAATCTTGACTTGTCGAAAAAATTCTCATATAAAAATATCGAAAAATCTATTCAAAAAATGGTATTATACTTTTATTCAGAAGCTTGAAACGCAGTGAAGGAGTCATTTCCGAACCTATAAATCATATATATTCTTGATCAGCATCAAAAGGAGAGTCGATCTAGCCATCTCCGAACAAAAACAAAATTTTTCAAAAATTTGCCATTTTTTCACAAAAAGGAAAGGGGTTACATCATTAAAATTTTAAAAAATTGGCAAAAAATTGAATTTTTTAAAGTTTTAAACTGAGTATGCAGATTTATTAACCTACTAAAAACTAGCATAGAACTGCTTTCCGAATTAAAATTAATGCTTTTTTGGCTTAGTTATGAGATTTTCAAATCTTGACTTGTCGAAAAAATTCTCATATAAAAATATCGAAAAATCTATTCAAAAAATGGTATTATACTTTTATTCAGAAGCTTGAAACGCAGTGAAGGAGTCATTTCCGAACCTATAAATCATATATATTCTTGATCAGCATCAAAAGGAGAGTCGATCTAGCCGTCTCCGGACGAAAACAAAATTTTTCAAAAATTTGCCATTTTTTCACAAAAAGGAAAGGGGTTACATCATTAAAATTTTAAAAAATTGGCAAAAAATTGAATTTTTTAAAGTTTTAAACTGAGTATGCAGATTTATTAACCTACTAAAAACTAGCATAGAACTGCTTTCCGAATTAAAATTAATGCTTTTTTGGCTTAGTTATGAGATTTTCAAATCTTGACTTGTCGAAAAAATTCTCATATAAAAATATCGAAAAATCTATTCAAAAAATGGTATTATACTTTTATTCAGAAGCTTGAAACGCAGTGAAGGAGTCATTTCCGAACCTATAAATCATATATATTCTTGATCAGCATCAAAAGGCGAGTCGATCTAGCCATCTCCGAACAAAAACAAAATTTTTAAAAAATTTGCCATTTTTTCAAAAAAAGGAAAGGGGTTACATCATTAAAATTTTCAAAAATTGGCAAAAAATTGAATTTTTTAAAGTTTTAAACTGAGTATGCAGATTTATTAACCTACTAAAAACTAGCATAGAACTGCTTTCCGAATTAAAATTAATGCTTTTTTGGCTTAGTTATGAGATTTTCAAATCTTGACTTGTCGAAAAAATTCTCATATAAAAATATCGAAAAATCTATTCAAAAAATGGTATTATACTTTTATTCAGAAGCTTGAAACGCAGTGAAGGAGTCATTTCCGAACCTATAAATCATATATATTCTTGATCAGCATCAAAAGGAGAGTCGATCTAGCCGTCTCCGGACGAAAACAAAATTTTTCAAGAATTTGCCATTTTTTTCAAAAAAAGGAAAGGGGTTACATCATTAAAATTTTCAAAAATTGGCCAAAAATTGATTTTTTTTAAGTTTTAAACTGAGTATGCAGATTTATTAACCTACTAAAAACTAGCATAGAACTGCTTTCCGAATTAAAATTAATGCTTTTTTGGCTTAGTTATGAGATTTTCAAATCTTGACTTGTCGAAAAAATTCTCATATAAAAATATCGAAAAATCTATTCAAAAAATGGTATTATACTTTTATTCAGAAGCTTGAAACGCAGTGAAGGAGTCATTTCCGAACCTATAAATCATATATATTCTTGATCAGCATCAAAAGGAGAGTCGATCTAGCCATCTCCGAACAAAAACAAAATTTTTCAAAAATTTGCCATTTTTTCACAAAAAGGAAAGGGGTTACATCATTAAAATTTTCAAAAATTGGCCAAAAATTGATTTTTTTTTAAGTTTTAAACTGAGTATGCAGATTTATTAACCTACTAAAAACTAGCATAGAACTGCTTTCCGAATTAAAATTAATGCTTTTTTTGCTTAGTTGTGAGATTTTCAAATCTTGACTTGTCGAAAAAATTCTCATATAAAAATATCGAAAAATCTATTCAAAAAATGGTATTATACTTTTATTCAGAAGCTTGAAACGCAGTGAAGGAGTCATTTCCGAACCTATAAATCATATATATTCTTGATCAGCATCAAAAGGCGAGTCGATCTAGCCATCTCCGAACAAAAACAAAATTTTTCAAAAATTTGCCATTTTTTCAAAAAAAGGAAAGGGGTTACATCATTAAAATTTTCAAAAATTGGCCAAAAATTGATTTTTTTAAAGTTTTAAACTGAGTATGCAGATTTATTAACCTACTAAAAACTAGCATAGAACTGCTTTCCGAATTAAAATTAATGCTTTTTTTGCTTAGTTGTGAGATTTTCAAATCTTGACTTGTCGAAAAAATTCTCATATAAAAATATCGAAAAATCTATTCAAAAAATGGTATTATCCTTTTATTCAGAAGCTTGAAACGCAGTGAAGGAGTCATTTCCAAACCTATAAATTATATATATTCTTGATCAGCATCAAAAGGAGAGTCGATCTAGCCGTCTCCGGACGAAAACAAAATTTTTCAAAAATTTGCCATTTTTTCAAAAAAAGGAAAGGATTACATCATTAAAATTTTCAAAAATTGGCCAAAAATTGATTTTTTTTAAGTTTTAAACTGAGTATGCAGATTTATTAACCTACTAAAAACTAGCATAGAACTGCTTTCCGAATTAAAATTAATGCTTTTTTGCTTAGTTGTGAGATTTTCAAATCTTGACTTGTCGAAAAAATTCTCATATAAAAATATCGAAAAATCTATTCAAAAAATGGTATTATACTTTTATTCAGAAGCTTGAAACGCAGTAAAGGAGTCATTTCCGAACCTATAAATCATATATATTCTTGATCAGCATCAAAAGGCGAGTCGATCTAGCCATCTCCGAACAAAAACAAAATTTTTCAAAAATTTGTCAAAAATTGGTAAAATTTCAAAATTTTTATAATGTTAAATTTGATATGCAGATTTATTAACCTGATGAAAACTAACAAAAGAAAGCTTTCCGCTTTAAAATTAATGCTTTTTTGACTTAGTTATGAGATTTTAAAACTTGTATTTGTCGAAAAAATGGTCTTATATATATATAAACTGTAAGACTATATAAACTGCGGCTTTTCATAGTTATTTTCATTTCCTGATTTTTTATTATTTTAATTAAACAACAATCGCTCAAATAAAATTCATTCATTTGTGTATTTTAATCTCTCCAATATAACATTTTGGTGTTGACACATGAATGGTCTTGTACGTAGCTCAGCATCCCTCGCACCAGCACTGAAGGCGGGAGCTGCAGTGTCCACTGACCCGGCCTCTTCCTTCCTCCTTGCAAACGCGTCGGCAGGTCTCATTGTCCCAGACGGCACAAGGACCACGATATCTTCCAGAGAGGCAATCAGCCTCAGCCTCGTTGGCTCCCAGGACGACCAGCATCAGGACGGCGACGAAGGCGAATAGAAACTTGATGTGCATCTTGTTATAAGTCGAAATATTCCGCGGAGAACGTTGGTTTTCAGAACAAGCTATCTGTGACTTCTGATGTGCAAAGCATTCCAAAGGGCTGCTTATATAGGGTCCGAATATATTTGCTAACTATCATTATCGGTTATCTAAGACGTCGTGGTGAATATGAGATCAGTAGATGATAATTTTTTAAACAACATACTAAATTTGTAAGGCATAATTTTGGGCGGATTTTTTTACTTAAAATGCAACGCAGATAGTAGGTTAGGTTTAAAGTCACCTTAAGGGCTTATATAAAATCTCTTTAAAGCTAATTATTACAAAATATCTGTAATTAAAGTATATTTTCAGCCGAATTGCAGAAACCTTTTCTCGGAAAGCTGTCTTTTTCGTTCCAAGTTTGAGATAAAAAATATTATTTTAATGCTGCAATGATTATATATATATTTATTTTTGATTCAATTTAATACAGAACTCAAAATTTATGAGCATATCTTGAAAAATTGAACTTGTTTTAACACTGTTCGCACCAACATTTTGAGCCGCCACTGCAATGTCCACTAACACGCCCCTCCTCAATGCAAAGGCGTCGGCACTTCTCTCCACTCCAAGCCCAACAGGGTCCTTTGAACGTTCCCGAAAGGCAGTCCCTGGCTTCAGCCACGTTGGTGTCCAGGACAGCGATTGTCATGAGGGCGAGGAAAAGGCACAGGAACTTGATTTGGATCATTTTTACGGCTATTCTCTGATTTAACTGGCGACTTCGTAGATTTACAAACTTGGTTTGGTGTCGACTTAACTCGCGATGGAGCTATTTATAGGTGATCCGGCCACTCCTTATTCTTATCTTAGGAGAGGGTAAACTAAACAAGGAAACTTACAGTTCCGAGAAAACCGATAAGGAAGGCCACTATTTGATGTGGCGATATCTAGTCAAAAGCTTTATTTATTTATTTAACACAATTAAGTATTCTATACAATACTAAACCTCTTGCACTTAACGAGTACTAGCTCATCAGGCCTCAGAATAGGATAGACCTAGGCCATGTAGTCTGCGAGTTAATTTCAATTAATTCCTTGCCATAAGTGTACTGTCTTTTCAGGTATGTGAGCTTAAGGATTCCAAAAGGATGGACTACATAACCATAGTTTTTATTGTTTAAATGTGTTTCCGTAGTGGTAGGTTTTCTTGTTTTTAAGTATAAAATTCCCTTCCATTTTCGATATTTAAATTTAAACTAAAGTAAGTTATGCTGATAATGAAGATATATGATTTATAATATCGAAAATGACTCCCTACATGGGTTTCAAGTTCGTGCCTGATATTATAATACCCTGCTAGGATATAAAAATATAGATAAATTATAAATTTCATATAAGATGTCCAAAATGGCAATGATTGCCAAAGGCCATATATAATCCAATTCTGCGAATCCGATAATCTTATTACAAAGATTGTACAACAAGTATTCGAACGGTTCTTCCTACTGAGTATTTCCTAAAAATTTTTTATCTTATCATAAGGTAATATCGTTTTGAAATCGCTTCGATTGCTTCCCAATGAGGCAAGGGACCCAACACAAAAGATCAACCTCCTATAAAAGCCCCATCGCGAATTGTCAATATCATACACACTTTACGAATATCATACACATCTTACTCTACGAAGAGTCGTCGTGATCATTAAATCATATTAATCAGAAAATATCAGTAAAAATGGTGCAGCTCAAGTTCCTGTGTCTTTTCCTCGCCATCATGACAGTTGTGGTTCTGGACTCCAACGTGGCTGAGGCAAGAGACTGCCTTTCTGGAACGTTTTCAGGACCGTGTTGGGCCTGGAGCGGAGAACAGTGCCGACGCCTTTGCAAGGAAGAAGGACGTGTCAGTGGACACTGCAGTTCCAGCATGAAATGTTGGTGCGAAGGATGCTAAAACAAATTCTGTTGTTATTAATAATCAAATTATGGACTCTATATTCTATAATTAATATTCTACCCTATATTTCAAAACTAAAAATATATATGGAAGTCACATAAATACATACTTACAAGGTATCAAATCCAAATCAAATTTTTTAATCCCCTCAACGATTTTAAGATAAGTTTTAAAGGTGCGACGCCCTCTGAAAAGTATTAATTACAATTAACTCGGGCTGATTATGTTTGGCGTTTATTTACAAACATATACAGGTGAAAGTCAATGCAGATCATAAAATAATACATGACGTTTGCATTTAATGTATATTCATTATAATTAAAATTTAATAGAAACTAGTTTCTCGCTTGTTTGTGTGGTAAAAACTCTTCACTTTACATATAGCATTTAAGACTACTAAGAATAGGGGTCTATATGCCTAACCGTACACACAATACCACTATGTATTTTGTAAACTGTCTTTAGTCATTCGCTAATCTGTAGTTAACTATTGAATACAATAATTTATTTACTCACGTAGGTATATAAACTTTCTCAAAATGTAAAAAACGTAGTACATATGTATTCTCTGTTGGTTGGGCTCTCTTATCGACTTACAGCTAATGCAATTAATTAACTACTATCGAAGGGGTTTAACATACTATATATAGTATATACGAATGACATCATCATTAACTGCATGTTTCATTAATCCTTTGTGTTATCTGCACTATCAGATAATTCTTTCTTTTCTTTTTTGATTCTTCAATTAAACTAGCTCAGTGGTCAGCGACTTTCCTCATCTATCCATTCCATGCACTCCCATTTATGCCTAAAATTCCACTAAGAACAAATAATGATACAAACACTAAAACACGAACGCTGCACCAGGGCAGACCAGTCTCCAGTCTTGCAGCGGCTGCAGCACGCACACTTAAAACGTTAAACTAGGCTCCTTAATTAGAGGGCCACCTCGTCACCGTTGCGGGTGCTGAGAGGTGACACCTGCTCCTGATACTGCTGCTGTTGTTCGGCCAGCAACTGCAGCTCTCTGCGCCGTTGGGCCGTCACCGACAGGCCGTCCATCGTGCTAGTGGAAGCCATTGGGTCGTTGGCGCTTGGCTCGTACCTTATATCACGTATTGATGTTGCTCCTGTTGTGGCTGCTTTTGTTGTTGTAGCTGCGGTGGCAGTGGCTGCTGCGGTTGCTGTTTTGGTCGTGGCAAAGTGTACATGTTGTTGTGCCTGCTGCTGCTGTGGCTGTTGTCAGAACGAATCGCTTCTTCCCGCTGACCCCGCCGACGCCGCAATCGAAGTTGTTGACACTCCTGCAGTGGTAGTGGTGGCGGCACTGGCTGCGGCTCCTCCACCTTGGTTGCCACTCGACGTGGCGACCTCTAACAGAGAGCCCGCCTCCACATCGCCAGCCTGGCGGGCGGCATTGCGCTGTCGGCACAAATACGGTGAGTTTGTGGGGGAGGGCAGTTGGTTCTGCAATGGGTTGGTTAAAATGCGATTCAAATAAGATTAAATCAATTCTTAAGCTTACCAATTTGTTATTGTTCTGGCAGCACGTAGCCTTGACACAGCCCTCCTCCGTGGTGGGGCAGTCCAGGGCGCAGCAGTCGGAGCCGCTCATGTTGATGCTAGAGGTGCCGTCAGACATGTTGCAGCCCTCGATCTCGCTGAACTCTGGCTGAATGGTGGTCGAATGGATGCCCTCGTTATGGAAGAACTCCTTGACCTTCTCTGCAATCTTCATGTACTCCGACAGGTTTCGGCAACTGCAAAAAAAAGAAAGAAAAAGATAAGATAAAGTTTTTTTTGAAATCTTAATATGTATTCACCGAATGTGGGCAGAGGCAATGATGCGGTCTCCTGCTAGCTGCCAGACATGGAACTCGTGCACGGCCAGCACTCCGTCGACCTTCTCGAGTAGCCGCTTCTGTATGGCATCCACCTGAATGTGGGTGGGCACCGTCTGTAGCAGAATCAATGCAGACTCGCGAAGCAGCGGCCACACGGAATGCAGGATCAGCACCACCAGGACGATGGACAGGGCGGGATCCATATAGTAACGGTACTTCCACTCGGTCTTCCACACAACCATAGCACTGATCACCACGATAATGCTGCCCAGGGCATCGCTCAGAACGTGCAAAAAGGCGCCGCGCATATTCATCTGTCCGGGGTCGTGACTATGACCATGGCTGGACTTCTTCACCGCCTGCTTCTCCTTTTGCTTCTCGTAGGCATAATCGTTCTGCTCATCATCGCCCTCGTCCATGTTGGCCAGTTCGGTAAGGCGGCTGTGGTTGCGGGTGAGACCGCCGCCATGCGAGTGACCATGGTGGCCGCCGTGCTCTGAAATAGTTAGATCGTAGGTTACATGTTATTATATATATATATTTATAGGTTTATTTTACCGTAAAGCAGACAGAGCCCAATCACATTTACTAGCAGGCCCAGAGCTCCCACGATAACCAGCAGCTCGGGTTCGTGAATCGGTTCCTCTTCAATGAATCTGGAAAAATATATAGGTACTGGTTTAATAAGATCTTAATTTGTTTATTTAGATAATTATTAGACTAATAGTACTCAAACACAATCATTATATTAAAAAGTATGGGATTTCCTAGATTTAATATTATTATATTAAATCTAATCTATCTAAACTGGACTCTAAATTTAATATTTAATATTCATATGTTATTATAAAAGCAAACCAAATTGTCCTCACAAATAGCTTTACCCTGATTTTATCTTAGTATACTTTGTAGACTTTTATCAATGAGAAAGTGTTTCCCATTCCACCAACTTCTGGACATCGTACCCCGCCTTATCAGTGGATGTTTTACTTTATGGCTTTAGAAATTATCAGTTATTGTGGCTTTAATTATGGTTAAACACTCGACAAAGTTTCTGCAACTATGTCATGCATTTTTATCAGTTTAAACAATTTAAATGAAATCAGTCAGAGATTATGCTATCAATAATCCGATTAGGCAGTTGGCATTTTTCTAAAGGCCGTTTGTTCTAGAAGTTTATTAGGCTTCTAGACATTATAATTTTTGTATAAAATTAATAACAATAGCTGGCGTTACCCAGTAAATAAAAGGGTATCGGTAGCAGTAGCTATTGGCAACAGATTCACCTCGTAAAGCTGTTGATATATATATATATAAATGCGCAAAATGCGCCCGGAATGCAAATGGAAATCAAGTGAATAATTCACAAAACACACAGAAAATTATGCGGACAGAAAGGTGGCAGTAAAACCCGAGCGAATTAAGTGATTCAAGAAAATTTAAACAAATCACGTTAACACACACGCCGCGATGCCAAGGAGAGGAGCTTATTATTGCTTACTGCTCACAGATCATCGAGCAACTGGGTTTTGGGTGTGTACCGTTAATCCGTAATTAATCTCAATACGAGTAATGCGCGGAAAGCAGCTTTTGCCATTGATTGAAAGGCATTATGCGATTTTAAATATTATAAAATGTATGCTTAAAACAAGGCTAAAAAATGATTCCTGCTCTTTAAATTCTATTTAAACTTGGTATGAACAGAGCTTAAAAATGTATACTTTCTGACATTTTAGGAAGATTTCAAAGATATTAATTGAAGGGACACACCTCTTGCACGCCTCAATGGTTATGCTGAAGCACAGGGCCACCAGGAACACAGCGTTAACCAAGGCTCCAAGAACTTCAGCTCTGGCCCAGCCAAAGGTGTTTTTTGACCACTTTTTCGGCGACATCTGTCAAGACAAGAATATTTAGTAAGAATTATCAATTTCTTATGACATGAACTCACCTTTACAGACAGGAAGGATATAACCAGGGCGGCAATATCGCCCAGCATGTGGAAACTATCTGCAACCAGGGCCATGGAATTGGTTACATAGCCCACTATGATTTCCACAAAGAAAAAGAAGGCTGTTAGCCACATCATCGAGAGCAGGCGGCATTTTTTGCCCGAGTACTTGGCCATTTTGGAGAAGCTGCAAAAAAAGAAATGGTATATAGTTAGTGAATATATAATTATTATTAAAAGTAAGGAGAACATCTTAAAAATTAATCTAAAACCCTAAATACAGTGTCTTGGAGAAAATACATAAAGTGGCTAGAAATTATTTAAAGAGGGGAAACAAACGAATAACGACTTGGGGGAAGGGCAGCTGTTATTTTATTGCCACCACCCATAACCAACATATTGGCCTTTCGAAATATCAATCAAAGTTTAGCTCTCTCAGTTCATTCAACTTATATTTTATGCAGTCAACAAATCGCCTGTAATGTGCCAACCTTTGAAATTGTTATTGCCGCACAGCAAACACACAGTACACACACCAAAGACAGTGGAGAAGACACGCACACCCAAACAAATTACCAACAAATTGAGTTTTTCAATTGTTTTCCATTGTGGCTGCTCGAACTGTTTTCCATATAGTTCCATTTAGCCTTTTGTGATGGCAAAAGTTTTCCCCTTCGATGGAGGGATTTAATTGAATGCTATATGGGCCAGGGGGAGAAGGAATTGGGGACTATCAAAAAGCCCAGTTTAAAGCGATCGCTTAGAGGCCTGAGAGGGGCTTGGCTATGGTCTTTTATAGTTATACGTCTCGGTTGGGTAAACAATCTGCACAATAACAAAAACTATCTGAAAATAGGGTTTCCATGGATTCTAATTTAGGTTGAGGTGGTCTTGACCTTAGATTTAATCCGATGGCTTATCTTGCTTGGTATTTATAATCTATAGTTTTCTACAATTATTCAAAAACTAATATTATATTTATTTTCTCAATGTCTTTGCAGTACGAAACTCACGCAAAGAACTGCATTTCGGCCTGGAAGACTTTGACTGGGGGTCTGGGGCTCCTCCTAGTGACTGATCGGGTTGGACGCTACTTTAGATCGACGTTGGACTGCCAGGCATATTCCCTCGAATCGGCAGCGGTGGCAAAACGCGATGTGTAAACAAAAACACAAAACATTTTCAACTGAATAGCCGACGATGGCAAGCAAAGAGATGTATCGGCATCGGGGCAAAAAACAAAAACGTTGCCAGGCAAAATATGGAGAGAGGGTATTGCCGAGGGAATCGTATTAAATACAGAAGGGTGACGGTGGCTATGACGTTTTCTTTCCCTTTGCCTGGTGTTGCTACTGTGGCGACGGCCAAGAAAACAATTTGCATTATTTTTTTGGGTAAAAACCCCGGCAAAAGCACTAAACTATTGCTCGTTGGCCAAGCAACCAAGCTAAGGAATTGTACACTCAGCTAAAGGAACAACAAACTTCCATGACATGACCATTAGCTTCAGAGAAAATTTTAGAAAATATTTTACAAGGAGTAAAATTGATTAAAGATCGTTTAAGTAGTATATCACTTCACTGTGTTGGTACAAAAATTAGACCTTTAATTAATTTAATCTATACATTAGTTGTAAAAGTAAGTATTTCATTGTCTCATGGGATTTGCCCTTCTTATTATTAATACCAGGCTTTAATTTGCTTTTAGATGTAACTCAATTTTACCCTTTTTAAATACAAAAGCAAAATACAATTCACAATCGTTCTCATGAACTTTTATGTATATTATTATACCATTAACTATAGGGTTCTATGTTTCTAGTTCTGGTTCCTTAGTAGACTCTAGATATATGGCCTGTTACCAGGCAGGGATCACTGTGCCGGAATCCGCATCATCGCCAGCAGCATTCCCATTCCTACTAACTAACAATGGCAACTAACTGATTGTGTAATCTCCTCGCGTTTGCTGTTATCGCGGCTGGCCCGGACACTCCCCCGCAGTCACCGCCGCCAGCCATAAATAATGCTCGTTTCTACAACGCTTGGCACACGAAACGCCAAAAGCGCACAACCCTTCAGTTTTTTTATTTTGCATTCTTTGGGATCTTTATCGGCTCGCCCAGAATTTTCTTTTCAACTTTTTTCGGTGTGTACCGTGCGCAGTAATGCCAATAAATGTGTACTTTATACACAATCTGGGCAACGGACCGATCTTCTGGCCCTACCATCTCCATATCCACGGTTGCCTGCGAACAACCACATATGACAAAAATAGATAAACGCGGCCTGATAAGCCTTTATTTGGCAGCCTGTGCGCAAAAAGCAAACAATTGCTTATCGGGATGGACAGAAACTGGCTGCTGGGGAGCAGTGAGGAGGCCTGGAAGCGAATCTGAAACCTGGATGAGCACCCCGAGACACACAGTCATCGTTGGATACAATGTGGGGGCTGCTACATTTTGTCAGGCAGCCAAATGTTTACTCAGAGGCATTACTATTTGTATATTTCATTTCATTGCCAGCCAGGCACTGGGATTTCCCTGAAGTGCATTGAGCTGGCAGCTAGAGAAAAAACCAGTGGTTCAATTTCACGACTCATATATGTATAAAAGTTAAGGAAATGGCAACAAGTTGTTCAACAGAACACGAAAATATCAAATATCGTTTAAGGTTTGCCGCACAAGGTGGTTCTGCTTCAAGAAATATGCCTTTATCAAGAAAAGAACCTAGAAAACTAAAGGTAAACTATATTGCATTCTAGTTAAGTAGTTATTTTAATTATTCATATTTTGGACTAGAGAGCACTGAAAAAGGTTTGCCTAAAAAGCACCAAACAAATTTCTGTCTTTTATGGTTTAAACCTTATACATATATTTAAGAGAACGATCTATTTAAACAAGTGTAGGCCGATGCAAGCAAATTAATCTAAAATCAACAATGAGCAATGAAACGAAATGAGTTGAATCACAACTTACATGCACAGCGAATGGGTTCCAAAAAAAGTGTATTTAAATAATGGCAACAACTCGAGTTCGTGCTCGTATCTATGTATATAACGCGGAGAGAGCACACTGAAAACCTCGTCCGTTCACACTCGAATAGGCACTGTTTGAATAAATTCCCGGATCTGATTTCCCTGCCCTGCCTGCCCTGGGCCGAGTACCTGGACAGTATTGTGGTAGCGAGTACCTGCTCCTCGCACATGGCAGATAGGGCCAACACTGCTGCGGGCCAACAAAGTGGTCAACTTGCGAGGCTTAAAAGGTGTCACTTGCAGCTGATAGCCGGCTGCCGATAGCCACCTTCGCCCCGTTGAGCTCTTAAGCCCTCCAGGCAGCCCCATGTCCGTCCCTGTTCGATGGGCAGACGTGCTCCGCATAAATGGACGGACGGGTTCCAAAAAAACTATGGCTACGCTATTGATGAAATCAGTGTCTCTCTGTCACGGCTTTAAGCTGACCAAATATTATGCCCTGGCTGGTTGTGTCACAGCAGCCATTTGGGAGAATGGAGAGGAAATGCAGTGGATTTTAAAGTCTACAGTTAAATGTGATTTAAGTGTTGGAATTTATCAAGAAAATGCAAGAAGATTAGGTATAGAAAAGGACTAATTATACAAAACAAAGCATTCTGTAAAGGTCGAAGTAAACTATAAGCCCTGACTTTAAACAATTCCCTTTCGATTTCAATTGTAATTAAATTTAAATTGACATTGGGCACTTGGCCTTGGCGCTATAAGTACGTGATGTGCTCTACACAATTATATATAAATATATAAGCAAAATATATACAATACAAATACAAGCTAAAAATTACAAAAGGGAATCAAAGAATATTTATTCTAGATTTCCGGTTTGGCTCTAGCTCAAGGATGCGCCCCCAAAGTGGGTGGTGTGAAACACAACCGTGATAATATACATATATACTATATACAATGCACTATGTACTATTATTTCTCTGTGAAGAGCACGTGACATGCGTGGCCTACGCAATTAATTCATGCAATTTAACATGCAGCTCACATTCGATTGATTCAAAGTACAAATGCGATTGGGATGGTAGGAGCAGGAGGAGGAGGAGTAGGTGGATGTGGATGGGGATGGGGATGTAAAGTCGCCAGATGCACTCCCGACCGGTCGAAAACTGGGCTAGAAATATTCTAGGTCAGGTGCCTTAATTGGTCTCTCCAGCTGGACTATGGTTTACTCTCTCGGAGAAGTGTGAGCTATCTGGGTTACTTAGCCAGGCGCAACTAGCATAATGTTTTCCCTCGAAAAGCGATAAGAATATTCGGCATGATAAGAAAAATCGATCGTTTATGTTGTACAAAAGTACTTGAAAAACTCTTTCAGATAAGCCAAATGAATTGGGCGATCGGAAATGTAAAACAAGATTTATTAAACAGGAATTAAAGTAATTTAAGATAACCCTTAATAACAATAATGAATAATAATACACAGTAGTGTTATTGATTTCCCCCTTATCTAGTTTACTTTGTGTTAGGATGGGCTATAAAAATGCATAGATGATTTAATTATACAGAGTACCTTGCAAAAGAGCTGTAAAAGACAAATATGGGTTGAGCTCTAAAAGCTACCTTTATTTGTATAACCGCATATGATATAATGGCTATTACTTAATATATTAAAATATTTAACAACAACAATATACCTATCTCTATTCGTTTTTTATTTTATTCATTTAGTTACCTTTTTAGCTCTACCTTTAGGGGGACATTTACATCATTCACGACATTTAAAAGCAGAATGGCAATCAAATAATTATTTTAATGGCAGAAATTGCAGTTGACCCACAAACGAGGGAGCAAACGAAAGAGAATCATTTGTTCCCTGCGACGCCAACGTGGCGACGATTAACCCGATTCGCTTTTTTTTCCTTTCATTTTTTCAGACCCCCGGGAACGGAAAGGAACGGACGGAAAGCAGCCGGGAAAGCTACGGAAAAAAGGCGTCGAAAAGAAAGGTAAAAGTAAGAGCCGGAATGGGAGGTGGGTGGGTTGACTTTACCAAGAACAAAAACAGAGTAAGAAAGAATTGCAACTGGCTGGCAGAGAGGTAAAAATATTGCATGGATGTGTCAGCTAAAAAAATATATAGCCAGCAGCAACTCAATTGCCCCAATTTTCAAGGAGTGGCACAACGATAAACAAATAGCAAAACTGACAAATCAAATTTCAATAGATACAATATATATAAATGGAACTGGGGTATATGAAAGCCCTTCCTTGCTGTTGGCCATGTCAAGGCCGCATATGAACAGTTTCACAGAGTTTAGAGTAAAATATTTATACAATATCATATCATTTACAAAATTTAAACCTTAATTTGTGGGAATATTAAGGTTGGACATTACATGAGCTTTTTGTCCTTTCATAGCTTTTACTTTTATAGTAATTATTTTTGTTCAACGTTATAAATGCTCAAAATTTTCGAATAACTTCATCATCTCCCATGGAAATTGCCATATGCTTAGCAAATTCCCCTGGAAAACAAGGCGGCATCCGGACTACCTTTGAGATTAGAATATGCTATCGTTGGATGTGGTCTTTGTCCGTAGAGAAGGAGACGGCTTATCTGGACCTAGCCTAACCTACTTTGGTTGCAGTCATAAATTAAAGCGACTTTATTGTCACCATGGCAAACATAACCCAGTTGTGGCCTCTTTCCAAAAGTGCAGCCAAGGTGTTTACCCACAAATCAAATTGGCCAGTATCAAATATTAAATGCTAATCAAATATTCACCAGTGAAACCAAACGAAATCAACTGAATAAATAATTGAACGTATAAATCAGAGCAGCAGTGCTGGAGCGGTTAGTTTTGTGGGTTTTAATTTGTTTGCCACAAAATTATATTAGCACATATTGATTTTTGCTCCCCTGCCCCAGCAGCCCCCGGAAATTTGCGCTGATGAACTGGGAGAACAAAAAGAGTTAGGAAGTCACTTGGGCGACCTTTAAATCAAATTATTTCAGCCACAGCGAGCAGGCGACATTTTTACTTTGATTTAATTAGGGACGGCGGAACATATACATATACAGACTTCTTCATAATACAATTGCAAACTGCAAGGGTATATCAACTTCGGCTTCCCGTTAGTTAGTTTCTTTTCCTTTTTTTGTATTAAATTTTCCTGCAAATATAGAAGCAAAACAAAAAATTGCAGGAATGGTGGCACGGCACTCTCGAACATCGACTAAAACAATAGCAGTGACTCAGAAAGAACTTGTGAGATAAAGAATCCATACGAGGAACGATGATTAAGCCCGTCGTCGCATGGGTTATATATGATAATGACAGCGGCAAGCAATGTGCGGAAAACCAGTTTTCGAGGCCGGGAATCACAGGAAACGGCCATAAATCAAGTATAACAACAAGTCCTAGGCAAAGACCCTCGAAAGATCAAATCGATGGTCAAAAGGAAGACATCATATGGGGACGCCTCTACCTGACAGGACCCGCCCAGGTCGGTGACCCAGGTGCGTGGTGACTATAGCAATAATAATGGCCAGGACGAAAGACATGATTGAACAGGATAACTTTAGTAGTAACGAAAGAGCGCTACCTAGGTACCAAGGATTTACTTTTGAATATTATAATAATAATAAATTGAAATTATACCGAGAAATTAAACTTACCTTAGTTTGGAGTCTGAAAATAGCAATTTAAGTTGCTGATATTTGAGTGCAGAAACGCGAAGTTGCTAAAATCGAAATTGTTTATGGAATTAAGTTATTTTTAATTTTATATTCGTATTTATGAAGTTCAGCGAATATCGGTTATATATTTTTCGCGACTAATAATCTTTTAATTTGATTTTTAAATTGTTTCGCCTAATAAGCACATGTTCTGCAAATTTAAGCAGTTTTAAAACAGAAATTTAAGCCACATTTATTTAGGTTAATAATAAATAAATAAACACGATTAACCAATCTGTATTTAGATTGCATATTATTGTTTCTATATTTCAATAAAGTTTGTCTACTACGTTTGCTGTAGGCTTTCAGAAATAATATTTAGATTCCGCAATTATATTTCATTTTGGCCAGAACAACAACACATGTAAGAACACAAAAGCAGCATTTCCTGATTGCAGCTTCCCCTCCGTTCCCGCTAACCGATATTCACTGTATTTACAAGTGCTTTGCTTTTGTTTCGCGATAAAAGTGGAGAAAGAAGGAAAACAACGTCTGATTTTGTGTCTTGCTTTTGTAGTTGTTGCTGGCTGCTGCAAGAGCAATGCGCCGAGCGAAATGTTAGCGGAAATGGAAATGCAAGTGTTCAAAGAAATGCGCAGCCTGCAAAGTAATCTTAAGACGTTAAGTTTGACGCAAAATTCCTGCGCCCCAAGGGGTGGCACAAACACACACACGCGCGCATTCCCTATCACACGCGTACACACACACGAGCGGATGTGTATGCAAGTTAATTGTGCAGAGTCAGAATGGAGCAGAGGAAAAGGGGCTGCGGCGCGACTGTCCACAATGACACGTGCACTTGCCCCGATTTCGGGAGCTTCACTTCCACGGGAATTTACCGAGTCGCACGTCGAGAGTTGCTTACTGCCGCCTGCGAAAGCGGAGCGCACGGCACAGGTGATGAAACGCGGGTGGAAAAAATTTTATTATATTTTGAGACGAAGTGTGGCAGCAGTTTATTTTGAGATGGTCAGTGTGGCCAGCGGGGAAAAATTAGTACATTGCGGGATTTGTGAAAGGCGGGCACACTGGTTCTTATCGATAATGCGATATTTTTCCCACGGAGAAAATTATGTTAAGTTACGCTCCTCCCCTGTTAAGTTACACTCTCTCTCGGGTCTGTTAACTTCTACATGAGAATTCGACACCAAACATCTTCAAACATGAGAATTCGACCCCAAACATGAGAATTCGACCCCAAACATCTGTAAACGTGTAGAACCGTTCTGTAACTGTGTCAAATGCAAACTAATCGAAAGCAGTGCAATTTTCATAAAGCAGTGCAATTTGTCGAACGTTTCAAAAAGAAATTCAAATCTTACAAGGTTCATTTAGTGTCGTAAAAAATCGCTAGAAACATTTATGTTTTCTCAATATTTTACTTATCGCGCAGATAAAAATTAATAGTTAGTCAAAATTAAGGCTGTCGTGTGACCGAAAAGCTCATATTGGCGCCCATCAAGCAGTGCGTTGACATCATCAGTAGAGCTAACAAAACGGCTAATATTAAATAATAAACTGCGAAGGGAAATAATATAAATAAATACACATACATGAAAACAAGTACACAAAATTCGACACATTGTATAAAATTCAAATAAGTTTTATGTGTGTCCGCTCTAAAAATGGCTAATAAACTAGCCAGAGGGTCATCTCTGGCAACGATCGTTGGCGCTTTGAGTTAGTCGCGCGATTTGAACAGGTGAACAGGTGAAAAACAGAGCAGAGCTACGATTAGTTCGGGTAATTTCCCAGTGGTGACTTATTATTTATGATTTTATCACATACCGCAGCTAGGACATAGCAGCTCCTTCTATTTTGGCTAAATAATTAAAAAAGACCCTTAACTTGTTACCTGTTAAGATATCAGTGTGCTTGTGTGTGTTTGAGTGAGTGATAAGATTAGGCCAACGGGTAAACGATTCGCTCAGTGATAACAGGCCACCGAAACTTGACAAAAGTGTAAATAAAAGAAGCCTAAAGTCGGTGAATTACTCATTTGAAAGAATTGTGAATTAGTGGAAGCTTCATATACTATATCCATATGTATACACAAATCTGATGACTATAATAATCATCAGTGTGCCGTAAACAAATTATTATGATAACAATAAATAAATATGCATGTACATGTGCCAGCAGAGGAGATATGCTCGTATGAGCAGCTTCCGGCTTCGGTACCATTTAAGCTGAAATGTCCAGTGGAAAATTATCTAAATTGGATCACTACCACGACTAATACTGGGTACCTGAGTCTGATATGGTTGTTATTATGGTTATGGTGGAATTATAATATGTGTTACCCCTACTTTCCTATATTAATATGTATAAGATTATTAAATCTAAATTTAAAAAAAAATAATAATTTCTCAATTAACCCCTTAAAAAATTAAAAAAAATTGGTCTCAAATTCGAAATTCTTTGTTTGTAATATTTTATTATTATTTATTTAAGGGCTTAATGCAATTTTATGGTCTCAAGAAGTCCTAATATATATGACAATATTTTCGACAAATCAAATTTTAATTAACGCATAACTTTGCAAAAAATGCTTTAATTTTAATTCGGAAAGCAGTTTATCGTTAGTTTTTATCAGGTTTATAAATCTGCATATAAAATAAAACATTTAAAAATATTACAAATTTTATTAATTTTTCAAAATGTTAACGATGTAACCCCTTATAAAATTTTCAAAAAATTGATAAATTTTTTTTTGTTTCAAACATGTTTAGATCGATTCGCATGTTGATGCTGATCAATAATATATATGATTTATAGGGTCGGAAATGACTCCTTCACTGCGTTTCAAGCTTCTGAATAAAAGTATAATACCATTTTTTGAATAGATTATGTTTCGATATGTTTATATGAGAATTTTTTCGACAAGTCAAGATTTGGAAATCTCATAACTAAGCCAAAAAAGCATTAATTTTAATTCGGAAAGCAGTTCTATGCTAGTTTTTAGTAGGTTAATAAATCTGCATACTCATTTTAAAACTATAAAAAATTCAATTTTTTGCAATTTTTTAAAATTTTAATGATGTAACCCCTTTCCTTTTTTTGAAAAAATGGCAAATTTTTGAAAAATTTTGTTTTTGTTCGGAGACGGCTAGATCGACTCGCCTTTTGATGCTGATCAAGAATATATATGATTTATAGGGTCGGAAATGACTCCTTCACTGTGTTTCAAGCTTCTGACTACAAATATAAGACCCTGCGAGGGTATGCAAATACCTCACTATCTCTCGATTGGTGTTTTAGTTATGTTTTTGAGTAAAAATGAAGTTGTACAGTTATAGGAAATGAGGAAAAAAGTGAGTGTAACTTTGAAATATTTTTTGGTGAAATTACTAAAAATTGGAATAGCGTTGCTAACATTTTAATAACCTCAACAAGCGGCAGTGAACGTAATCTACATAGGTACTCTGGATCAGGGAACACTGAGAGAAGAGAACGCGATTCAAGCTAACCTGCAATTAGTGGGTTTTTTGTTTTTGTGTCTGTCCACGGCGACCATTGTCACTTGTTAACCGCTCGGCGGGTCATTGCCCATTACAATGGTATACAAAAATAGTACATAGAAAAAAATAGAAGAAAAAAAAGCCAAGTTGCACTGGCAATTTCCCCATCTGCCTGTTGTCTGACGTCACACTGGTAAAATCCATTGCAACGAACACATTTCACTTAATTTCGTTTCAGTTTTGATTTTAATTTGGTTTCCCTCTCTCGTTTACTCTCTGGTTGTTGGTCATTAATTTGCAGACATGCAACCACTGTTGCAGCATTGCCATTGTCCGATATATCCGGTATAATGCTCTTATTACTCGAACTGTTTGGCCATAGCCTTCCCCCTGTGGTCAACGCGCTGCGTGAGGAAATATTAATAAGTGCATTTCTAATAAATAGGCGCCATGAATGATGAAAATAGTGGAAATAGTGATTCAGCGAGTTGATGGCCGAATACTCTATATCTCTCTGAGCAAGCACTGGGTTATCAGTAGCCACTTGCTGGTTTTTACCTAATAATTATTTTTTGATTAGATTTAAAAGGCTTGACCATTTATGGCAAGAAATGGCCGCTGCAGATACACTGAGAAATTTCTTAAGGAAACCATATGATAATCCATGATTTATTTAAAAAATAAATTAATAAGCTATTATAACAATTATAATTATGCACTTGCACGTTAAACTACAATACCACTTGAAATATGAAAGTGAATAACTTATCGTCAAAATTTATACTTTACTTCTATATTTCATATTATTTATTACGTGTCTCGTTTGTTCTTTAGGTATTTAAAATAAAATATTATTTATTTAAATATTTAAAGACTAATAGGCTTTTGTTTACTTTTCTTTCTGTGCATAACTGTTGCTGCTAATATCAGTTGTTTGAGCTTAGACTGCGACACCGCGTGAGAGAAATAAGCTATCTGAGCGTTGCTTTTGTTTAGCCCATTTGTTTGGCCTGCGCTCTTTATTTGTTGTTACCTGTGCCAGAGAGAGAGAGAGAGGGAGCGGAAGAGCCAGAGGGACTGAGAGCGAGAGGGAGTGGAGCTTACCTGGGGCACAACTTGCGACACCTTCGCCGCCGCTCGCTGGCCGAGTTCAGTTCAGTAACAATCGGCAGCCGGCAACAAAGCCAAACAGAGCAATTAGTCTCGACCGATATACAGTGTTCTCCTCGTATATATCCGCATATATAGGTTTAGGAAGCGCACAAAGTAAACCATGTAAAGTCTAGCGATTACGGTGAAGATATGGTAATGTGAACTATATAGCCACCAGAAGGTACACCTAATGGGAGCTCACTCCGCTTACTTACGATCTTTTTTGTAACATTTTTCAGTTGGTTGTGCGGTGAATGCGATTAACGGCTGCGATCTGACCTGAAACAACTGCTCCACAAGCTTCGGATAAAGAGATTGATATATAACGATATCGACAATGGCCTCCAATAGCACCAGCACCACCGATCTGGACAGCCAGGTCAATGTGGAGGACTTGCCCATTACGTTCAAGGTGAGTCTGCATTGCGGAATGGCTATTTAAATGCTGTGAAATGACTGGCACAAGTTCGGCCACCGATCCCCGTAAACACCTCTTGCATGGCGGGCTAAACACTTCAAAAAATATATTGGGATAATATAGATTTATTCAAAATTTATATTCGATTTATTCATATGAATAATTGATGAGTAGCTTGAATATAGATTGTTGTGTATTGTTGTGTATTGAAACATCCGTTTGTCACATTTTATTATTTAAAAATTTGTGCCAATATTTTCTTCGAGTGTTGAAATCCAACCCAAACATATGTACACATGGAAATACCACCCGCACTCGAAACCGAAATGGCCAAAAAAGAAAAAAACACAACATAGCCAGACACGCACGCGTCACGCCCTGCTGAACCCGAGAGAGCTCTCACACACACACACTCTTATGAGCAGCAGCGGTGGCTCCAACTTTTTGGCCCGACTGTGGACATCCGGTCGAGAACCGCGGCCAGGTCGGATGCAAATGAAGCGAGTCTAACGGCAACGCATGCGCAGCGGAAGCGAATGCCACCAATGAGCTGTCCCAGAGGCTCCCCCACAAAAACATCTCTCACACGCTGAGATGAGAGAAATAGTCGGTTTTTTGTTACAAGTTTCCCAACTTAACTACATTTTAAAGATAATGTTTAAAGTTTAGGAACTGGCTTTTGAGCTTTTCATAAAATATTAAAAGGGGAAGGAAAAACATTAAAATTAAATGTAGGTGGTTATTCTAATACCGTGAAATATTATTTAAAACTTATTAAAAAACATATAATTTCCCTACTTGCAGGTTAAATACATTGGCTCTGAGGTGGCTCGCGGATTGTGGGGCATCAAGTACACCCGCCGGCCCGTGGATATTATGGTGGGCGTGGCTAAGAACCTGCCGCCCAACAAAGTTCTACCCAATTGCGATCTAAAGGTATCCACCAACGGCGTCCAGCTGGAAATCATTTCCCCCAAGGCCAGCATCAACCACTGGAGCTACCCCATCGACACAATATCGTATGGAGTGCAGGATCTGGTCTACACCAGGGTCTTTGCAATGATTGTGGTCAAGGACGAGGCGAGTCCGCATCCGTTTGAGGTGCACGCCTTCGTCTGCGATAGCCGGGCGATGGCCCGTAAGCTGACCTTTGCCCTGGCCGCCGCGTTTCAGGACTATAGCCGAAGGGTCAAGGAGCTGGCCGGGGAGGAGGATGACCAGACTACCGGGGACACCATAACGCCGACGCGTCAAAAGTTCGCCATCGATCTGCGGACACCGGAGGAGATCCAGGCGGGCGAACTGGACCAGGAGACGGAGGCGTAGGCAACGTGGGGTTGTCTTCAATGTCAATGTGATGTCATAGTTACTTATCGTCCAGTGTCCACTGTATTTGTATATTTTGTAGTTCTCTCACCTGGTAGTTGCCTCATACAGCTAATTACCCAAAGCTTAAGTGTTAATGCGGTTTGCAAACGATTTTCTATAATAAAATACGAATATTGTATTTCAAATATTTAAAAAACAACTATTCTTTCCAACTGCTGTCTCATAATAATTTCTGTTATCTTTTTATGGATTATGTGTGTAATTTAGAGAACCCTAAAAAGTTGGTGTTTTAAGTCTTTTGTTTATAGCAAGAAATAGTTTTTGTGCTGAAAAAAGAAGAATTTTGTTGTGAAAAAGTCGAATTGTTCCCCCATTTTTGCACTAAACTGTATTCTCAAAAAAGTCCCCTATTTATAGGTTTAACTTTATAAAATTTTAGAATTAGGTTGCTCTTAAGCTGACCATCTCTACCGTTCAGAGGTTGAATGCAATTTGGCAAGACACAAGACACTCAAACCTCTGCACGATGGAGTTAATTAGCTGACCAAAAATATTTCAAATTATATCTTTACCACACAAAGCAAATTAAGTAAATTTTCGATTTTTAAGATTTTTATTTTGATTTTTTTTTTTGTCTTTTTGCATATTTTTTGTTGTAATTTTCTTCAACGCTCGTGGGAACAACAATTCTAAACTTAAATTTCAACTCTCGTGCGTGGCCATAAAACTAGGAAATCAAAAATAATTAATGTAGAACTTGCCTATGTGCAAATGAGTGGGATAGCGTTTTAGGGAACTTGGAGGTGTGAACGGGGTTCCGGTTCGGGCTAAGTTGGAGCAGGAGCCAGGTCCTCTCCGGGGGACTGCTAACTATCCGGCTATCTGTGTTTCTCACTCTGGAAGCTTAGCTGGCATCGGCGCGGAACAGGAAGCGTCGCTTGCGGGCATCCATCTTGGGCTCCCTGACATCCGGCTGGGATTCTGGTACCGTTTCCACCTTGCTTCCGGTCACGGGTAGCGTCTGCACCTTGGACATGGCTGGCTCGGCGGCTGAGACGCGCTTGTAAATGGGCAGGATGAGCTCTTCCTGCTCGGGCATCGACTCTGGCTGCTGCTCGACTGCCTGGACAGGAGTGCTCTGAACCAGGGTCATGGGTGCAGCTGCACCTGGCGTGAGTATCAGCTCCATGGGAGCCATCTGATCCTTCTTGGGGGTCTGGTCGAGGCGCTCTTTCACCAGCTCAACAATGTCATCGATGCTAATGGAGGGCATGTAAGAGGCAGTGACTAGGCTCTCCTCCTGAGCATCGTCATGATTGGGCGTCTCTTCGGGCTTGGTTTCAGCTTCAGGAGTGAATTCCTTTTCAGCCTCGGAAATAGTTTCCTTGACTTCCTCCGGAGTAGCTTCATTCACAGCTTCTTGGATCTCCTCAGTAGGGTTATTCTCTTTGACTTCCTCCGGTGTTTCTATCTTCACTTCCTCAGGCACATCTGATGGCGCAGAGATCTCGGGAACAGGCTGAGCGTCCACGGGAATCACCTGAACTGGGATCTGATATTCCATTGGCGGATGGTTTAGCTGCATGATGTTGATGATGGGTGAGTCCTTCATCAGCTGGTGCTTCTGGATCTTCAGTGGCTCCGATTCCTCTAGGATTTGTTCCTCGACGGAGGCATTCTTGTCCACGATCTCGGGCTCTGGCAGCTTGGCCTCCTCGATGGACACATCCGCATTATAAATGGGTGCCATATCAGTCTCGGGTTTCTCTTCGTTTTTTTTCAGGGTATTAAGGAAATCGGTGATCAGTTGCTCTGCCTCGGCGGCCATCACAGGATCGACGGGCTTGAAGCCACCCAGTGACTCCTGGGCCTCTCCACCTTCCCCCTTTTCTGCGCTGTTACTGCTGCTATCAAGGATTTCCTCCACCAACGGACTGTGTTGCTCCATTTCGGGTGTGGCAGGCATGCTCTCCGGGGCATCGGCTGGCTTGGCTGCCTCCAAAGCTTCAATGCTGACTGGGATTTCCTCATTGGAGTTGCTGGTTTCGGTGATGGCAGGATCCGCTTTGATATCCTCGGGCTTGACTTCATGAATTTCCTCAACCTGGGCGGGTACCTCAAGCTCATCTTCGGGCTTGAGAGTTTCCTCTGGCTTGAGTTCGGCTTCGCTTCTGATCTCATCAGCTGGCTTGATCTCCTCTGCTGGTTTGATCTCCTCTGCTGGCTTGATCTCTTCTTCAGCTTGGATCTGGTCTACTGGCTTGATCTCTTCTACAGACTTAACATCGTCTTCTGCTTTGGTTCTTCTTCTGACTTAAGCTCCTCTTCTACCTTAATATACTCCTGATTTGCTGGTTCTTTCTCACTCTCCTCGAGATTTCCCTCTTCCAACCTTTCCACTATGACAGCGGGAATCTCCTCAATGGCTTCCATGGGCTTTACCTCCTCGACTGTGGTATCAATCTCAATCTTTGTGGGTGCCACCTCTTCCGGAACTGTCTCTGCCGGAACGAAGGACAGGGCTGGCTCGGAAGCCTGAACCTCGGGTTCCTGGACTTCCACGGGAATAACTGCTGGCTCCGCGAACATGGTCTGCAGCTTCAAAGTGGGCTGGGGCTCACTTAGCTGAACCACAGCCTCGGTGACTGCTGGCTCGCTGTCCACCACCACCACCTCCGCTTCCTCCACGGGCTTGGCTGTGCTCGTGCTCGTTGGCTTATTGAAGATCGCCGGACGCTTGCGAATGCCATTGAAGAGTTCATTTCTCATTGGTGGAGGAGCAGCGATGGCGGGCCTGTAGGCATGGGGTTTCTCCTTATTCGGCCTGATGGTGAATCGCTGTGGCTTCGGTGGCTTAGCCTCCACTTCCAAAGCGGCAACTGGCTCGGGAACAGCTTCCACTTCGGGAGCAGCGGTCACCGGAGCTGGTACCTTTCTCTGGGGCTGCTGTGGCTTCCGGCGATTGGGCTTGGGCTTCTGGGCCTTGACTGGCTTTTGGGGCTTCGGGGGCTCCACAACAGCAGGCTCTGCCGGGACCTCTGGCTCTGTCTCAACGGGCTTGGCATCCATCACCTCCTTTTCCGGCTGCTCACTCTCCTCGGGCGTGGGCTTAGTCTCCTCCTCTGCCGCACCACCAAAGTTGCCGTTCAGCTCGTAGTACCTGGCGCTATCCTCGCACTCAATGGTCATGTCCTCGCGACGCATGCACGTGAAAGATTCCTGGAAAGGGAAGCATTTAAATCAAATCAAATTTAATATCGACATTCTTGGACATTCACCTGACTAAATATAGTGTCCTCGGGGCAGATGAAGCTCCAGCGGAAGGTGTTCTCACGGCCATCGGCATAGGTCACCGGCAGGCATACGTGGAAGATCTGGCAATCGTTCTCCACATCTGCGTAGTAGCCATATGTCTTGTTCGAGCACGAGAAGTTATCCGTGATGTCCGCCCGAATGGAGGTGGCATTGCTGGGCAGTGTGAGGGTGCCCAGGGGAGCTGCCTCCTGAGATGGAGCTGTCTCAACCTCCGCCATAGACTGCTCTGGCATTTCTACCTCAGCCGGCACCGGTTCCTCACGGACCACTGGGTTTTTTCTCTTCTGGAATGAAACGATATGATAACAAGGTTAGTACATTTTTTTTCATATGTGATACTTAGTATGTTTGTAAGAATATAAGCATTACAAGTTTTCCAAGATAAAATTGATATATATTTAATTGCCCGGTGTGGAATATTACTTAAGAAAAAAATATGAGACAAAGTGTTTTTGGAATACATATTTTATATAACTTGTATTATTAAGATCTAACACCGATAGAGTTAGTTACATAATACTTTTATTTCCTAATAAGGCAAAGCTAATAATTATTATTTTATAAGCAACAAACCCCTTTATTTTGGAAATTCTTTAAAGATATTTTTGAAGCTGAGTTCTTATTTTATTTGCTCATCTTATTAAAATGTACATATTGTTTCAATTTTCTAGTTAATATTGAACAAATTTATCTATCTACCTTACTTTACTTTGTCGTAATACTAAACACTAAACTTAATTTCTGTATGTGATTAGCCAGCTGCGACCATCATTCAGCTAACGAGGTACGTGATCGGCGTGGATAATCCAAGAAATCCAGCACGTGACCCTGCGATCAGCTAGGGACCCGAAAAATTTCACTTGTGTTCTAGTTTTGGTCTATTCGGTTGGCGGCAAGTGAAAATTGAAGCGAATCGAATCGAATCGACTGGAATCGAAAAAGTAACCCCTGCCTTATTGTGCACTTCGCACCTGTTGCCGTGGCTGGCTGCCCTTTTAAGGGCCGCGCAGTGCAATTGAAGTCACTTTCGAATGGAACGCTCAAATATTATCACATAATATTTAAGCCATATCGATTTGTTTTTTTTTTAAATTTATTTTGGGCGCTGCATTTCAATGAGCCTCGAACGAAAGCCTTTCCCCCCATATATCCCCAATAAGGGCCAATGGATGAGTAATGCTGGTTTCATTGCAAAATTTAAATGGCTGTCGTATTAAGGGGAATTAGCTATTCCCGGTACATTCCACATGGCGAATTCTTGCCGGCTTCTACCTGTCATTAAGCCACCTGCAAGTGCCTATAAATACCTTAGGCCAAGAAGTCTCTTCGTTCTCCTTGGTTCTTGGTGCTTGGCCGTTAAAGAAGGCTAAACGCTTGGCATACCAAATAAGCCGGGACTGAGCGAGAGATGTACGATTTTCGACGGGGAGTATGCAAATGCACCGAGTCCCCCCCAGGTTCAGGTTGTGTCCCATTAAAACTTTATTGTATGGCTCGGCGGGCCGGCAAACATTTTCGTTAACAGTTCTACTCCCAGTAACCATTTCCGTTAAGGCGAACGGAAGTTGTCACTTTGGTGGTCAGGCTGTCTGCTGGATATTCCCGGTTGTCTGTGCCTAGCGGTTTACCCGGTTATATGATTGGAAGTAGGATATTTGCAGATTCTTTTTTATATTTTGCATGAAAAAATCGATCGAAACATAGCTTAAGGATCCGGATTGTACGATTTCCTGATGGTATAATAGCTCGACTAATAAATAAACCAACACAAGGATTTTCAACGCTTTTACTGAGTATAGAATATCTGTATTTTATTGAAAGATTAATTCAATAAAATACAGATATTACTCGATCGCGGTATCCAAAATTAACGTTGTTAAGCATAAGCGATATTATTTGATTTAAGGATAATTCTATTCCTGGAAAACTGAATATTTTCGCTTTATAAATCACCCGTTTGCCACACAGGTTTTACTAATTTACCGATTTTACCCGAACATCGTACTGAAACTCACCTGGTGGGAATTCAGCGGTCCTGCGCTGCAGGCGACCGACAGAAGAATCAGCACACACACGGATTTCCACATTTTTTCGACACAGATTGTTCAGTTAAGGTCACTATATATGTAAATATAATATCACACTTGTCGTAAGCACATTCGATAATCCGTTTTTTTGGGCACTTTTTATCCTAGGACTTGTGGAGGATTGTGTGTGTGTGTGTTTGTGGTGTTTAATCCAATTCGGTTTCGATATCCAGGTCTTAAAACCAAGGCTTGCACTCGCACTGCGGCTTTCACACCTGTGAGGCACCGATGGCTGGGAAATACTAACTGCGAACGTCCGAACAGTGCGCCGCCCAATTTATATATTCTTCGCGCTGATTTATTAAGAATGCAAAAAGCCAGAGAAACCGAAAGAAAGACTCACTCACGCACACCTGTGAGGCCTTTAAGGTGCGTGCGCACACGCACACACAAACTCGGGGCAAAGAAAGGTGGCACAGCAACAACTCAATTACACCTACAAGCCACTGTCATTGCCATTACCTTTACCATTACATGGCGATGAGGAGACTTCTTCGCAGACGTGACATTGCGTATACGCACACGTAGGTGTGTTCGTGTGGATGGTGTATGTATGTGTTGAGTTTGGCGCGCATGCGCTTAAAGTGTGCCGCTTCTTTGGACTTGCTTGTGGAATCCATTCCCAGTGGAACCTGAGTGAGAGAGCCATCTGTGGAACGGGGAGAATAGGGAGAAAAGAACAAGGCAACTCTTTTATAATTTCCGAAAGACAAAACTAAGCTAAACTATTGCGAAAACAAGAAAAAAAATGATTAAATTGGAAGCTTTTAGCATTATCTTGTATCCTAAATATATATGTTTATGTTTCTTTGTCTATGAAGATTATATTTCTGATTTAGGAAGCTGAAAAAACCATTAAAATCCGAATTAATAAATAAGAAAGCATTAAGAACATTTAGTAAAGAATATTTTCGTAATTTTAAAAGAGTAAGCATAGACGGCATTGTCAAATGGTAACTGAGTTATATCCGTTTAGTTGTATTAAATTACACATTCGACACAAGTAGTTCGCTTATTCAAGAAACATTTCTTATGGATATTTGCTAAAATTTGTAGAGTTTGTCTATACCAGATTTCGATACGTACCAGTTGTTCTTCGCGTTGTTCATAGAGATTTACGAATTCCTTCCGGGCGCATACAAAATTCTAATCCCCGTGTTGATTTTTCCTGGTTTTGCATTAACCTCACATAAAGCTGCAAAGATGGAGAACGAAATGATAGAAATTCTCGATGGGCTGATATGCCCCGAGGCGGATACGCAACGCGCGGTACGTACGATTTGGGAATCAAGTTCCCAAGACTGAGGAGGGATCTTTGTAATGAAGTTCTCCTTTATATCCGAAAAGCCGCCTCTGCAGGCAACCTTTCTCGTTCGTTTTTAAACATTTTTCATTCAACTGTTTCATATAGTCTGCAATCGCTTTGTTGAATGCCTTCAAGACTCCAGAGAGTCTGCTTTGCCTGGCTCATATTGGGAAGACCAACCCGGAGGTCCATATGCGCCACAACGCAGCCTTGATACTGGCTAAGCGACTCTTCGAGCAGCGTCACTGGTTGGCGGTCCTCTCGGAGCACAAAGCCATGTAAGTCGTTTGTCGCAGCTCAAAACTTTATTTATCGATCCCCCAACTCAGCATCATGAGGAACATGCTGCAGGCCCTCATCACTGAGGAGGAGAAGTCCGTGAGAAGAGTTTTGGTCCGTTTTGTGGCCATATTGGAAAGGTATGAGGCGGCGCAGTCGGAGATTTGTATGCCGGAGATTCTCAACTACATCATCGAGTACTGTAACAGTGCTGATCCCAACGACATTAAGCGAGGCTCCTCGATCTATGCCATGGTAACGGCCGCCGCACCCGAAAAGTTCAGCTTCCATGTGGAAACTATCTGCTCGTTATTCGCCAACGTCCTTTTGGCTGCAGAGACTCAGGGCGACCTCTGCACACCCACTGTGGTCGACATGGTAACGGGTACAAGATATTTGCTACCATTTATTAGTGGAAACACTGCCACCGAGCTAAAGATTGTCCGTATCTTGCCGCTGGTCATCCGAGCACTGGACGCGATCGCCTTAAAGGGCGACACCGGGAAGTTTTTCGAGGTGTTTATTATGTTGGAAAACATCAGTGAATATGTTTCCCATCTGCTAATTAACGTGAGATTGGTACTGGACTTCTGTCTGAATGTGGCGTACAATGACAATATCGTGGATAGGATTCGCGTAAAGGTGATATTTTTCATTGGGAGCTTTGCGCTCGCCAATAAGAAGGCCATCGTTCAGCAGAAGCTACTGGAGAGCATCCTGTTCGTCATCTTTGAGATAATGTGCAGCACACCCTATGGCGTTAAGGGCGGGCCGCAGGTGGTAGCTTTGCACACATTGAATTTGTTGGCCACCCACATGCCGTCGGGAAAGCTAATTGTGCCTCTGATGCAGTTGCTGATGCCGGAGCTACGGAATCCGAACCCGATACGCAGGACAGTTGCCCTTGGCAGCATGGGCATTATAGCCGAGGGCTGTGCGAAGACCATACGCCAATGGTATCTGCATTATATGATGGATGAAATCATCATGGGCATCGCTGACAGCGAGCCCCAGGTGCGATTCGCCGCATTCTCCGCCCTCTGCCAGTTCTCCTTGCACTTGCAGCCGGACATCTCAAAGCTTGCGGGGCTGATTCTGTCCAACTATGAACATCAATTGGTGAAGATCTATCGGGTAGGATATCAGATCCGAATCACTTTTGTATTTTACAATCTTTTTCTCTAACTTGCAGGCTGGTCAGCCGGAGCCCATACTTGTTGATTCGATGGTCTGTGGTATTGACATCTTTTGCCAGAATCTGGAAGGGGCAGCCAAGGAGAGTGTGACGCTATATTCTCAGAGGATAATACAGATTTTTAGGGCGTTTCTGCTAAAGGACATCTCTGATCAGATTGCAATGCTGCAGCTTCAGAATTTCGATGCCCTAGTGTCGATTTTCCGCTTCATGCCGAAGGAACACATCCTGCCTTTGGCCAACGACACAAAGATCTACTGCCTGATGTCGCTGAAGGAGGGGCCCACCGATCCTTACGTCCGTTATGTCCTTTTCAGTCTGATCGCTGCGCTTTCTTTTGTGATGCACGAGGACATGGCTGAGTTTTTCCCCCAGGTCATGCCTGAGCTCATTCAAACCGTGACTTACACTGAGGCAGCCGATCAGAGTCAGCTCGGCAATACTGATCTGGATTTAACTCTGGCAGTCAGTGCGGATGAAGAAAGTGATCTCGTTAGTGCGGACGAAGAGTGCGATGATCAGTTGGGCGAATACCTGATGAAAATGATATATTGCCTTGAGAAGATGGCGGCCATTTGGGCCCTCCGTGACTTTGCCGCCAACACTGGTGCCGCCTTCATCCCCTATCTTCATGCCTCCATTGAGAACGTTTTCAAGATGCTCGATTCTACTTCCTATGAAATTCGCACATCATCCGCCACCGCCCTCTGCGAGTTCGTAGGTGCTGTCAACAGGTCGGGCGACCCTGCCGGTGTGACTCGCATCTGCGAGAGCATAATCTACAAGTTCACAGAGATGATACGCAGCGACCAGGCTAAGAAGGTGCTTATCTGCCTCCTCGATGAAATGGGTAAACTTTTTCGGAGCCACAAGCAGCTGGCCATGCCAAGCCAGGAGTATGCAGAACTGATCTATGCCTGCATCAGGGACGTATTTCTACATAAAATGACATGCCAACTAAGTGATCAGAAGGACGACGACGACGCCGAGGATCAGGAAAGCGATACAGCTAAAATGATTGTGGAGAGTGCCGCCAATCTGTTGGCATCGTTTGGGTTCGCTCTTGACCCTCAGACCTTCTCGTTGTACTTTGGATGCCTATTCTGTTTCCTGTACGAAAAGCTGGTTGGTTGAAAAGCTGTTGAATTTTGCACCTATAATTAATGTTTTATTTTCTTTTGCAGGCCAAGGCCAAGATGAACGATCAGCCGGAGGACAGGGCGTGCATCTATGGAGTTCTGGCGGAATCATTTCAGAACCTTGAAAGCTATTCCGTCACATATTTCGATACTGTCTGTCCACTGTTCCTGGAGGGAATCAAAGATACCGATTCTAAAGCGCGTGTTAACTCGTTGTACGGCCTCGGCGAGCTAGTCATCTATTCCGAAGAGAAGTCATATGAGTGAGTACTAAGGGAAGATAGAAAAGGAAGATCGATTTTATTCCAGGTAATCTTAAACACGCAGCTCATATCCGATAATCTTGCAAGCCCTTTCCGATGCGAACGCCAAGGAGACGGCTCCTGCGGCCATTGACAACATTTGCGGAGCACTGGCGCGCCTGATTTTCACCAATGTTCAGACTGTGCCGCTGGCGGACATCTTGCCGTTGTTCTTGTCTTGTCTGCCACTGCACGAGGATTTTAAGGAGTATCAGGCTGTGCTGAAGACATTCCACCTGCTTTACACACAGGCCACGCCCAGCATCGTCGACCATATCGAGGGAATGGTGATTATCATTCTGAGGGCTGTGAAGCACAAGGAGATAGCGGACCAGGATACTAGGGATAAAGCCATAGAGTTCATCAAGCTGGTACGCACCTGCCATCCGGGCAAGTTCATCAGCGTTGCCAACTCGAGTCTAGAGCTACTACAGTTTGTGCAGACCCTTTAAGCGGCGACACCATCAGCAAAAGAAACCTCTAGCATTTTTCCTCAAAGACAGAAACACCTTTATTAATATGCCAGGAACTCGTAGTTCCCTTACAACATGCACAAAACCAGATTGAACTAAAAAACCTGCTTTAAGGAGCTGCCTCACGGCGGCAACTAGCGACTAGCGCCATCGATTTAATACATAATTAATAGTAAATATACCATTATTTATTATTATTTCTTTATTGCTATTTCCGATGCCAATGGCCTCTGTGCAGCTTTCGCTTTTTCGAGGCGTACGTGATTTTGATAGAACCAGTCAGCCAGGGGCCAGCCAGAGGGAGGGAAAAGGGTTAACATAAACACGAAATTAGAAATTCATAATTGTCGCGTAATAGTGTAATACGTGGACTGGTAGCACACCATTCTAAATTGCTAATGCGCCTTAATAGGCTCCGCTTGTTTCGAGAGATTCGGATTCCTTATTATTTATTTCTTTTTGTATTATTTGGGTGTGTGAAAGTCACTGCATGATGATATTTCGTTTCGTTGCATAATCCTTCTCTGCGAAACGCCCAGGGCCAAGCCAATGAACCCCATCGAATTCGGGTTTGCCCATCTCGGGAGTTTGCCAAGTTTATAGTTCTATCTCATCAGAAACCATCTCTTTGCCAGGCCATAAAACTGCAATCTCACGTCGTTGGCGGGGCAATCTTTCGAGTGTAATCTGCTCTGTGGCGGTCGGATCCTCGCCTTCACCCATCTGCCATTGTAGTTGCCTGATACTAATGGATAAACAATTTCTCGGAAATAAAACTTTGTCACATTATTAACTGAAGATTCTTTGGAACTTGGCTCTAATGCAGGAATAGAATAATGAATGCTAGGTCTATGGGGATTTTTCGTTCGATGAGATAATTTAATTAATTTAAAGTGCTGATAAATTACTCCCTTATGACATAAGTTCCCCGAAGTCAAGAAATGTAATCCGAATGAATTAGTTAGAGGGGAAAAAAAATCTCAATGCTATGAGTTATTTTATTAAACACAATGACTTTTCCTCAGTTTTATACCCTTTACAACGCAGTGGGAGAGTAATTTCCGGTCATATAAAATAAATATATACTTTCTGGCCGTCGGTCTCTCTGTTTTTATATAAACTAGTCTCTGTGCTTAGAAGTAATCTGAATAAAATATTGAATTTAGTCTTCTATATATAACGGGTTGGATCGAATAACTATATTATATAGACGCCATAGATATTTTAATCTAATTTGAGATAAAATAATTTCGTATTATTATTTAACTATAAATTTATTAAAATCGTACGACATTATCATATAGCTGCCATAGGAACGATCGTTAAATGTAAACAAAACTACAAAACCCTCTCTCTCTTGGTATGTCTAGCATTCTCTGTGTGTCTCCAGAACCAATTCTTTCTCTCAAACTTACTCTGCCTATTGCTAGAGATACCTCTTTCTCTCAGGCTCTCACATTCTCTGTTCTCTTCACTCGGACAGTATAAATAGGGGCACACCCCTCGCGCCGGCTTTAGTGTGTCTGCAGTCTCCCCGCTGGTTGCATCTATGGTGATATGGTGATAGTGATAGTGTAATGTACTTATTGCTCTCTCCCTGCCTCTCAAGTTGTTTTCTATGTACCTATCTCTCTAGAGTATGCTTATCTGTAGAGGTATGTATTTCTCTCCCTCTATCTCAGCCAATCGTTAGAGTTATCTCTTTCTCTCGCTCTCATTTTCTCTGATCTCTTTACTCGGAGGCTATAAATAGTTTCACTCTCATCCCACCGCCCTTATTTTGTCTGCGGCCTCCCCAATGTTTACATCTACTGTGATAGTGCTATTGATTGTGATTACCCTTCGACTCAAATACACCACGTGGCCAATTCAATACATATGGATAACCAGGAACAAGCTCACTTCGCTGATACAATGATAAGTCTATTTGAAGTCACCAAGACTATGACTCTACACTGGAGGTATACGACGAAATATGATAGCCGCCTGTGCTCTACTAAGGTAAGTCCATAAAAATTTTATCGTATATATATATATATATATATTGTGTAAAAGGTATCGGGCTTATGTCTAGAATAAGATTTTCGAGCTATGCATTTATTTTTCAGGTAATTCCCTTATTGTCATGCCTATTATTTCATATTCATTTTAAGTGATACAGCATTTGTATTAGGGATTTCTACAAACGTATACTCAAAGCAAACAGCATAACTATTTTTTTTTAATTAGTTACGAATATTGATTTTTTACTCTTAGCGCAACCTTTTACTATATTTTTATACCCTTGTAGGAGAAGGACTCGTTTCCGACCCTATAAACCATATATATTTTTGATCAGCATGAACAGTCGAATCGATTAAGCCGTGTCCGGTAGAAAAACATTAAAAAAAATTTTGTTTCCAAATTTCAAAATTTGATAAGGGGTTACATCGTTAAAATAGTTTTATAAAAATTTTAATTTTTTAAATTTTAAAACTCAATATGCAGATTTGTTGACCCTTTAACAACTAGGATGGTAAAGCTATCCGAATTGAAAATAATGCATTATTGGCTTCGTTATGATATTTGAAAAACGTTGATTTACCAACAAAAATAGCATATCAAAATATTAATTTATTGTACCTAGAAAACACATATTTTGTAAGTGTGTAAGTATACTTAGGCCAAAATGGCAATAATAGCCAAAAATCATATAAATATTTATATTTGGAATAAAAATGTTACTGAGTTTTGATCAATTGATCAATTACACATTTACATCTCACAATTTGGCCACCCTTCGTTTTGAAAAATACAATTCTCCCCGAAAGCTGATACTGAATAAATTGATTCTGATTGTAAATTAATTTCTTTGCTGATTTATAAATAATTTTATAAAATGATTTATTCGTGATATTCACGCCTTAAAAGAAAACGTATTCACCATAAAGTTATTATATTAATAAACCTATTTTTCAAGCAGATACATAAAACCAACTCTTTGCTACACCCTTTGGACTCCCTTCAGTACATTACTTAGCATAAATCATTAACATGCCTTCAGGCACTTTTTCGCACTTGGCAACAAAGTTAGCAACTTGCAATGCACTTTGCGTGAAATGTTTGCTGGAAAAGACAGACAGACAGACGGAAATCGTGCAAAGATAAGACAGTTGACGCAAAGGCAACGTGTTGAGGTTCTACTTTCTGGCAAAAAGCAGAATCATGACTGGAATTATGAAAAATTAATATATAAATAGACAGAGCACATGGTAATTTTTTTTTTACAAAAGTGCTTCTGGCTTCAATAACCCTTTCTTTTTTTTTTTTTGGGTTTTCTGTCTCGATTATAATGCAGCGAAAAAACACATGTAACTTTCTAAAATGCAAATCGTACTGCAATGGAAAATCTTGAGCGCTTTTCAATTTCAGAAGCAACAAAAAACAAGACTCTAGGCACACGTGTGGGCGTTGAAATTGGAATTAAAAATTTTCCGCCAACGATCAGAGTCGCGTGCACGGTGCGTATACGTGATACTTTCTAGCGGCCATTAAAATAAAATAAAATAAATAAATTAAGTTTGCGTTAAGGGCAGTCCGGCAATCCAGCAATCAAATGCCCGAGTTGACAGTTCAATTTGACAGCGGCACGTCGTCGCCTGTCACTTAGTGGAGCAGCCCGCGGAACGCGCTTAGAAATTCGCTCAAAATCGAAACAAATCGATAACAATCGATCAAAAATTGACCCATGCCAAATGTCACTATTGTGTGGGCGTGACGGTGACACTTCCTTTCGCCAAAATCCACACATCCATTGATACTATATAAGATACTATTTATGGTTTTTCGCAAACACCGCACGTTGCTCACCGTTATTTCAGCAGAAGGTGGCTCTTCTTCATCCTCATTGAGCGAAAAATTTGCGCTACGAGAATTTCAATTGATCCCTCGTTGATTTTTGTATTATTATTATTTTATTTTCTTTGTGGCAACACATCGAGAACAGATCGTATCTGCATGATATATGGCCAGGAGCCTCACCCACCCCGAAAAACAGATCGATCCAGCACCGCCCACAGCAAACAAAAGCAAAGTCCAAATTGCACTGAAATAAATTGGACAAATCGATTGATCTAAAAAATTATATCATAATTAAGTAATATTTAAATAATCAAAACTAAAAGGTATTGATAAATATCGTCACATCAGCTCTTAGGGTTGATGCTTAACAAATTTAATTTAACATTCATTCAACAAATCCATCATATTAGATCTATGTTACTATACCTTGTAACTTATGTTTTAAAGCATATTTGGGCAATTTCTTGTTAAGAATCCGATTCACAAACTGAATAGTCTCATTTAAATTCTGGTAATTAGTCTGTTTTTATTTCAGTGCACAGGCGTAGTTTAGAAAGTGCTGAAAACTAAACTATTTCTGTTTCTCCCAACAATCAATTATGTGGCACACGTTTGCAGACACCTTCGGTTCCAGTTCCAAACCAATCCGATCCGATCCGATATGATCCGTGGCGGGGCTGGAACTTGGACCTAAGGGCTCCCACGCATTGGGCCAAGTCAATTGAATTTTTATGGCCAATTTCATTGATTTTAATTTTGCTAATGATAAGCATTTCTTTGCACGAGCCTCCGCCCACTCCTGCACACGGCATGTCAATTCGCTTTTCTTCGCGCTGCCCCACGTTGCATTTTAATGATCCAAAGAGAGGTTTTCTTTCAATTAATTTAAACAAGGTCAATATCAAAATGTGATTGTGGCGCTGGCAAACTCAAACGTGTCAGAATGCGTGTGAAGCTGGTGATGGGCTAATTTGAGGCACAAATTTAAGTTTACAACACTTGACTTTCTTTTTGTTTCTCCGCAATTAGGCTTAAGATCATTGCTATGCTACTATTTAAAGAAAAATTGGAAAAATGCTTATAATTATAAAAACAGAGGGGAAAACTAACTTCGGGATGTTGAAGAATTGTTATATCTTATATTTATAACAATGCAACACCGCATATAAAATTTGGGAATATGGGTAAAAAACTAAAAGTTTTATTTCCAAATACTATACTATTATTAATCAAGGGTTTAATGCTAAATCGGAATACACATTCCTTTTTGCTATCAATGGCTTTTATGTTCTCAAGAAGTCCTAGTGTAGTGGCTTTTCATTAAATAGATATTTATCGATATTATATGACAATTTATTTGACATATCAAATTTAAAAAAATTCATAACCAAGTCAAAAATGCATTTATTTTAAAGCTTTTCATTGTTACTTATTATCTGGGTAATAAATCTGCATACTAAATTTAAAAAAAAATTAAAATCTTTATTCTTCGAATAATTAATAAAACATTTTTCCCAAATCGGCACTCTAATTTATTAGCCATAAATTCGGCGCTCAGCTTGTCAGACGTTTGTCAAACACAAATTTAATTGGTTATTACAAACAATGTCGTCAGTGATTTTTTGTTTGCAAAAAACTTTTAAAATATTCCCCCCACGATCTGCGCATGCGCAAATTGGTCGACGCGACACCCAAAAAAAAAAAAACACAAAAGAAGAAATAAATGGGTCCCGGAGACGCTTCTATTTTGGGCGCACGTCGTTCCTATTTTGTATTACGGAGCACACTTCAGCTCCAGAATTGGGCCACGGAATTAGAATCAACTGCACGGGCGAGCAGGTGAAACTTCTCTTTTGGAATTCCACCAAGAATTGACCGCATTGTGATTGGGCGGAACCCAATTGGGATCGGTGATTGTCTCGGTAGCAGGGATCCGGCCCAGAAATGGGAAGCAGGAAGTGGGCAGGGAAGCTTAAAGAACACAAGAAAGGCAGCAAACTTTTGGCAGCCAAAGCTTGTATACCCTTCCGGTATGTGCATTATTTTTATTTCTGAAAACTTCTTTCTTTATAATATAATGACTACAGTGACTTCAACCTTCTGAAGCAGAAACTTTGATTTTTTATACTGAAATTTACAATATTTTGCGACATATATTCCGTATACATTACCTATCATCAGCAAACGATTAAATTAAATCTTAACCTCCAATCAAATTACAATTATCAAATCTGTTTTCTTTAATAAGCATCAGCATATAACATACGAAATACAATAAATAATTTGCATAAATAACTTACGTCTAATTTGTTTCATTTCGCTCCGAATATGTTTGTATTCCAAAAAACAGTTCTTCGATTTTTCATTAAAAGGTACATTTTTAAAATTTAGTTTTACATAATTTAGGCATTGCACTAACAACAAATTTTAACTAAGGCAGCATTGTCTTCTTTAGGCTTTGGGGTTTAGGTTAGGTTACGAACTAAAATTGGTTTACTGGCATCTCTTCGCGTAGTGCTAAGTGTAATTTTGCTCTAGGACCTCGGGGGATTATTTAATAATCAGCATCGTGATACGAGATATAACTCAAATAAATACAATATGTTATTCTGGGGAGCTGTCTGTCTCCATTGGAGGTCAGAGGTTGGGTTAGGGTTTGGGGGGAGTTGGGATTGAGGATCTACTGCCACTGGTACTGGTTGCGATAGGCCAGATAGTGGGGATCCTGAATGCCGGCCTGCTGCGGCTGTGCCTGTCGCAGCTGGTAGCTGTCCGTGGAGGAGTCGGTGTCCTCAATGGAGGGATCCGTCTGCAGGGATCGCTTCCAATAGCTACCCTGCTCGCTCCAGTCGTCGCCGTGATCCTCGTAGTGGTGCTGATGGTGGGCATGTTCAACGTATACAACCTAGTTAGAAAATATGCAAGACGTGTGCCGTGAAGTGAGAAACACCAGAGGAAGTACCAAAGAGGCCCAGGAGTGTGAGTGGTTTTCTGTTTTTTTTTTTTCTGTATATCTGTATATATGAGTAATATTACACAGGTTAACAAAGCGAGATTTTTTTGCAGGTCTATTTTAATTATGATTATTCCAGATTTAAGTTCATATTGCTATTTTTGGTTATGCTTATATATTAAATATTCTCATAAATAGTTTCTGAATTTTAAGGTTTTACAAAATATTTTCCAACATAAGTTTTTGATTTTAAATATCTAAAAAGCTCGAATTTAGAAAGCTTAAATAAAATTCTTAGACATTAATTGTAGTCATTTTAAATGAATTAACTGGAAAAAACCATAATTTAAATGTATATTCCTGCACTAAAAATCACCTTTGTGCTGGGTTTTGTGTCATGTTTCATCTGTCTGTCTGGCCGGACTCTTTCAATTGACAATTTCAGAGTTATGGCTTTTATAACTCGTACTTACACAGTGTGAGGAAAAGTCTTTGAAACGAACACTACGGTCAGAATTGTTCTGATTTTTGGGTCTTAAAGTGTACTTGGTTGTTATTAGTGAACACATTTGGATTGCTTGTTTTTGTATTCTTTGTTTTTATTAGAGTTGTACGTTCCGAAAACGTTTGTGAGAGCTGTCCAAAAATTTTACCATATCTGAAACCAAAAAGGTCTGAATTTGTTAGCATACGGCACATTTTGGATACGTTAGGTGGTTGGTGGAACGGAACTCTGGTGGTTTGAAGTTTGGAAGTTTGAAGCTTGGAGAAGATCCAGAACAGTTAGAGGTGTTAGACCGCCTCGGGTGTTTATGTTTTTGCTTTTCTTTGGAAATTAACGCTTTTTACAAACTTTATGTATGTACATCTTGTGTGGTAGAGCATAGAGGAAGAGAGAGAGCAGGGGTAGAGGCAAGGAAAGCTAGTCGGAAATATAAATATATGTTCTGCTCAGTGCCTTGAGCAGACACAAACCTTGGCCAACAAAACCTGAAGTGTGTGTTCGACTTATGACTAGTTTAAGGACATTTCTTTTCACAGCTGAAAGAGTGCAGAAAATCCTTTAGGAAACATCGCCGGTCTGTTAACCTTCGTGTGTCGCGTTAAGAACTCGGTCCCGGGTTAAGAACTCACAACAGATCCCATCTCGAACTCGAATTAGGACTCCGGACTTACCTTGGACGGCGGACTGCCGCGCTTAACGTCGATCCAGAATCGGGCTATATTAATCAGCAGACCGATTAGGGCGATGGCAAAGAACTTGACCTGCAGATGGGCTCCGAGGATCTTCAGCAGCAGCTCGATTTTGGCCTTCAGGAAGCTGCCAATTAGCATGAATTTTGCGATGGCCTTCTTCTTCTTCTTCTTCTTGCCGCGAGTTACTATAGTTTGTTGATTTTTTATGAGGGAGATAGTCGGAGAGAAGGTTAGTCTTGCTTGGTTCTTGATTTCTTTACACTTACTTGTCTAAAATCGAACGAGTAACGCAAAAAAATATAATAATTTGTTCGCTTGGGAGGGTGGTGTTTGTTAGTATGAACTGCTGTGCGCGTTAAGTGCGTTAACAATAACGATAACGATGAAAAAGCATTCCAAAAGCAAGCAATATCAACAAATTAAACCAAAGAACTTAAGGTAAAACCACTTATCAAATGTAAATTACTAAAAACTTAACTTTACTTAACGTATATAAATTTTAAAAATTAAAAAAAAGCAAAAAATGGTTTAAGTAAATAGAAAGTAATAAATGCATATTCAAATCCTAAAATTTAGTTTTGAATTTAACGCTTGTCAGCAGAGGCAACTGCTTGCCTTGACAAAAAGCAGCTCATGTGGTACTTGTTAAAGCGGCATCTACTTTTTGGAGTAGACAAACTTTTGAGAAAGTTCCTGTGTTAGCTGGGCAGATGGCGCCACTGACATCTAACTTTGTAACTTAAATTATTCAATTTAAACTGCTTAAGTCTTTACATAAAATTAAAAAATATATAAACCTCTTGGCTTAGTATAAAATTAGTTTTTTTTGTCTTTTTGTACCTAATAAAAAAACTTGATAGAAACTTCTGAAGACTAGATTTAATTGCAGAGATATCTATAAGGTCTAAAGTTGTGACATTAATTGCTACTTCTAATTTAACGTAAAAAATCTGTGTAATACTGATGAAATTTAATACTAAATTTTGAGTTTAGAAGAAATATAATAATTTTAGTTAAAATGAAATTTTTAAACCGAAGCTGTTTTAAAGTACCTTAAATTCAAAAAATAAATTCAAAAATAACTATTAACAAAGAACTCTATCTGTAAATAAAAAAAAATAATTTAAAATTCAGTTTAACCATTTAAATACATTTCTAGCCCTATATAGTTATTATAAAAAATGTCTATCTAAGCCCGAAGAAATCCAACATAAACATAGTTTAAAAATAGTAAATAATTAAACATAGAAGGCACTCAAAATTGGTGCTAGGAAAAATGGTGCGCAAAAGTCATGTAAAACCACACGCAGCAAACAACACACACCTCCGTTACTTCTACCATAATTAAGTGGATTCCTGTGCTTCCGCTTGCCGCCGGCGTAGTCGTCCGCATCGACCAGCTCGTCGAGGAGACCCAGTCCCAGGCTCAAGTCACTCTGCTCATGCTCCACCACGGAGTTGGATCCGCCGTGCTGACCCTTCCGCTTCCGCTTGCCCTTCATGCGGCGCTTCTGCTTCCGCTTCTTCATGGGCTTCACGGCAACGGTGTCGTCATCGTCATCGCTGGAACCATGGGTGCTCCCGTGGCTAAATACCGCGGAATCGCTGCCATGGCCATGGTCCACCTCGTGGTTCTCGGGCGCTGCCTGGACCACCACCAGAGTGGCGGGTTGAGTGTCCTGGCCCTGACCCTTCTTGTTTTTCTTCCGCTTGCCGCCCTTCTTCTTCTTGTTCTTCCGCTTTCCTCCACCGCCGCCGGGTTTCTTTAAGGCACCAGCAGCCGTTTCGTCCCCATCTTGGAGTTCAATGAATTCCACACCTAAAATAATTAATTATTTAAGTTAAATTAAAAGTGAAAATCTTTCGAGATGTCAAGTCATCTTCTTAGGCGCCCAAAATTGCATTTTGTTTGCAACTTTGTTTATATTCTAATATCCAATGAACAAAATATTATAAAAACCTGAGGAAGTGTTGCCCTCGCTGAAAACTGGACTCTTTCCATCGTCCTGCGTCGCCGCCGTCGTCGCTGGCTGACCGCTGAAAATACTGGGCACCGTTTCCTTTTCCGCTTCCTTCTCCGGCTCCGATGCCGCCTCATCCACATCCTCGTCATCGTTCTCCGCCTCGGGCTCTGTGTCCTGAGCATCCTGCTCTGCTGTGCTGTCCGAGGCATCCTCATTCTCGTCCTCGTCGTCGTCATCGTCATCCTCCTCCCCATCCTTGGCAGCATCCTCCTCCTCGTCGGCAGTCTCCTCGGCGGCATCACTGGTATCAGTATCTTCCGCAGCATCCGTTTCATCATCATCGTCGGCGTCGTCGTTTTCACTGTCTTCTTCAGCCGCTTTCGGTGTTTGCAAATACTCGTATTCACGGCCAAGGAAGCTGTTGGTTGAGAGCCGGTTGAGAGGCGGATAAATGAAATTGCTGGCGAAAATTTCGTGGATTCAACTTGTTTTTAGCACTTGCACTCACCCATCCATGGACTCGGCCAGATATTTCTTCATGTAATTTGTGCCGATTTCGATTTTCTTCAGTATTGTCGATGGCTTCTCTTTCAACGGCAGCTCCGAGGCGCTGTAACCCCGCCGCTCGATCGTCGCATTCATCTGCCGATCGGCCTCGACTGTCCCAAAAAAAAAAAGAAAAAAAATAATAAGAGAAAAGAAAATGAGGGGATATGGTATGGAGGAAGAAAATGTTTTCAATTTTAATTGCTTTTCCATGGAGATGAAGCCCAAGCCAACTCCCCTAAACACATCGATTATCGCATTATGTGATCAGCCTTGTGGGTTTGTTTTTAGTTTCTCTGTGAGTTCTCACCCACGAATAACGCTTTGAACTTTAATTTTAAGTTTGTTGCCTTGGTGAAAATGCCAGCTTTTCTTTTTTGTGGGAAAATCATTGTCATTGATGCGGTTTCTCACCTAGCACCTAATTAGGCACTGGATTGGCACTCGCTAACAATTCAAGGTTGTGATTAGTTTAATGAACTTTTGAGGCAGAATTCTTATTGGAGGAAAGTAAACATATATTCGCGAGCTTAAAATTATTTAATAGGTTTCGTTGAGAAATTTCTAGGTAGTGAAAATATTTTTATTTGACTTTATTTTAATATTTTTTTTTATGAAATGTGAAATACTTACCCTTCAGTTTCTGCCATTGAACATGAAGCTCTCCATCCCAGGCGTCCAGTATCCTGGCGGACTGCTGCCGGGCACAGGTCCAGGGCTCTGCTCGGATGGGGCACAAGGCCAGATCCACATATGGCGAGACTTCTGCAAAAAGAGCGACACAATGTAAAGATCAGCGTAAATATGGGACCAAGCTGGCCAAATATTTGATGGAAAACTGCCAACGAATTGGGTAAACTGGCTAGCTAACCCAATGATAGCCTGACAACAACTGACTTTGACTGGCTTTCTTGCAACCATTGGGGATTTGTATTTGTGGTCTAATTTGGCTAACGTGGCTTAGATGGTCATGGTCCAGCCACGGCAAATATTTGAGTGAAAGTATGTGTGGCGACGCACTGGGAAATCTCATATCAACACCTTGTGTGGTTTTTGCTGCTAGTCGAAGGCGCTAACAAGGCTGCGTTGCTACACAGATGTGAGGTGCGTGTAAATGTAATTTATATCCACGGATTCCCTGTAATTTTTTTCGTATATAACTTCCTTCGACTACAACTTCACTTGTTGACGGCGCATGCCACGCTTTAGTTAGCATTTATCGATTGGCCATCAATCAGCGATGCAGTGAAAATGCTCAGCGGTTGATTGGCAGCAATTAAAATTATTGCCGCTTGTCGTTCAAGTCACTTGTATCTTAATAAGCGAGCCCATTTAATGGGGAATAATTCCGTTGTGAAGAAAGTTCAGGGAAGAGTTGAAAACTAAAAGGAAAACACATGCTAAATTTATGCCTGGAGGGTACTATAAACTATTGGTTTTCTTTTCAGGACTTTTACCCATTAGTACTTGGCTAGGATTAAAAAAAAAATTAATGGTCATTATACGAAAAATCTATGCCTGAAGTTCATCACACTTAAAACTCCCATGCCAGCCATACAGTGTTAGATAGTAACTAATATACTAGTTTTCCCTCACCTCATTTCCATATTTCTTTATATTTCGTAGAGTGTACAAATTGAGCTATTATTTTCCCTACTTAGATTCATTATTTGAGTCTTTTTGTTGATTTAATTGTTTGGTATCATGAATGCCACCGATAGGAGAGTCGTGATAAGTGAAAATGTAATGTCGCTTCGTGTAAGTTTTTCGTGTCGTTTATTTGCTTGGGCTGTCTCCCCGTCGTTGTCACAATTTATTTGGCTCATTTCGCTTTCAATGGCAGCAGCGCGTACTTTGACCCAAGGCATCGTCAATATTTTTCCCAAATTCAATGCCGGGTGAAAGCCATCCATGGGGATGCGACCCGCGGTGGCAGCCTGTGAAAAATTGTTTACCTGCAAAAGTCTGGTGACATCCAACAGATAACATCCTGCTAAATTCGGCCCACGCCGCCAAAACAACAGAAAAAGTTGGCTAAAAGTGAAGTTTAAACCTGTGCCAAGAATGCCTTACTAAGGGAGCCAAGGAGTGCCAAGGAGGGAAATGGCCACGAGAGTCTAGGAGAGTTCAAAGAAAGCCAAAGAAGTCGTGATGCACTTGAAGAAATTGTTATTTCTTTTTGGCATGATCTTTGCTTTTTGTATAATTTTTATTTGGCTTTTTGAACCAGAAATCAAGGCTTTTAAAATTAATTTTTAAGGTGAAGTGACTTTTCGTCGAAATATTACAAATATTTGTAGATAAAGTGTTACCTTTTATATTCCCTCTTATTAATTATTAAAACGAAAAAATTGCATTTTAGAAAATATTTTTAAATCATTATTAGATATAGAAAAATGTCTTTGCTAATTACTGAAAGTTAAATTTAATCAAGGACTCGGAGAAACATTCCACTTTAAAAAGAATTTTAATGAAGACTCAAAGCAAAACTATCTTTTCAAAAATTGTAGGCAGACATTTTTAAAGTGTTATGATTAATTTTTGCTAGAAATTAATTCTTGCAGTGCTCTCCCGTGGCGAGCATCTTCGATATCCGTTGGGTGTCTTGTTTGGCCGACAAATGTGGCACATTATCTGCAGCTGCTTAGGCGCTGATGCTGCTGTTAGCCAAGTAGCCAGGCATTAGCCGCCACTATTCTGGCCAAAGTTGGCAAAGTTGCATTCGGCATTTGGCCTTTTCACTTTTCTTCTCGATTTTACCTGGCAGGGCGGGCGTATGGTAATGACAATACCAATGCTAATGCCATTGACCAAGACCGAATCCCAGTCCGGGCTAAGACCGATTCCCAATGGCAAATGAACTTTCACTGCAATTGAAGTTTATGCGTGGCTTACTTACTCTATAGTTATGGCAACTCGCTGGCAATGCTCGATGACGGGTGACGCATTTGCCTGCAATATATTGCTGGGCTTAATCTATATACATATATATTTAAGTTTATATATATATATATTAAAGGCAACTGTAAACTGCTGCTGGACGGCTGGTCAAGTAGGCTAACTGCTTCAACCATCGGCTAGCTCATTTGTCTTGGCCCGCGGCTTTGGTCTTGGCCATAACAGTAGCTCGTAAAATATTAGCATAATCACCGCGAATTCTGAGTTATTTTGTCTGGGTCCAGATTAAGTTGTAAAATATTGCATGTTTATGTGCGGTATTTGAAAGTGAATTGAATGATTATAGGGGGGATAACTTGAGGGGAAATCTATCATCACGGGGTACTTTTTGGTTCGGAAAATTGGATCGAATTAAAGATAATTTGTATATATTTTTTAAATGATAAATATTTACATATATGCATCTCATAAGCTAGGGAAAATATCTATCTCTATCTAATTATATATTTGTAGAAAGTGTCTTCACTTATGCACATTTTCTGTAATGTGTTGACACTTAGATTCCCTAAGATATAAGAAAAGCAAGCCAAAACTTATGTTTTCCTTTTTGTACTTATAAAAGTTAAGTTTAAGTATAAAAACTTAACAAGATGGAATAAGAAAACATCATAATAATCTCATCAAATTGATTCCAGCTCAACGAGAGCACTTTGCTCGGCATTCAAGTCCCAGACAGACCTTTTAGGGCCGCCGAATTAAATACAATGATCTAGTGGTTTCGGTATTTAAATTATTTCCTAGTTCATTACAAAAGAATTTTATGGCCATTATAGAAATCGGCGGGAACAATGTGGCACTCTTTAGCTCTTAACTTCACCGTTAGCATGCCAGCGGCAGACGAAAGAGAGACATGTGAGCTGAACTGTTGTGGGCTTCAGTTCAGTGCCGGTGAGCTTGAAATTTAATAAAACTTTCACTGGTTTTCGATCTGGCGCAGAATTTGAATTGAAGACACCGCTGTAGTCGAAACCGAAGTCGAAGCCGAAGTCAACCGCAAGAGTCCAGAGTTAAATGCAAACTCAAGACTCGAACAAGACTTAGCCGGCAGCTACAACTTGAGCAACAACCCGCACATGTTGTTTATTGATTAGTGCTCTCGCGGCTTTTGGCTACGCAAATATGTAGTTTGTTTCACGCGGAGAAAATCTATAGATAGTGAAATTTAAGGGGAAAAATATAAGAATATTTTTATTATTTATATATTTATTTAATAGATGATATTTGATATTTTTGATACCAGGAAAAGTTCTTCTTTTGGTTGAGTTTTATTGTTAAGAAGTAATGAATATATTTTTTTAACAATTCTCATTCCCCTAAACATTTGTTGTAAGTTATTTATATATAAAGCCTAGATTTTTTAGCTTTCGAGAAAAAGTACCGATTATTCATTTATAGTAAACAAAAGCCTGATAAGTCCTTTCTAATTGAACAAAGGGGGTAAGGGGATTAAAATATAGTTCCTAAACTTTTAAAATATTGTGTAAAATTCTACAAATATATATAATCAGTGTAATTATTAAACTTTTTAAGATGTAAGCCCGCTTTATACATCTGGTATTGTTAGCAAGTTATACCATTTATTTTTCAAAGAGTGTGATCAAGTTTCCATCACTTTTACTAGGAGTGTACAGTTGTTCACTTTTCAAGATCAAGTTTGTTATTGTTTAAGTTTTTCTGCTCGCTGCCAAGCATCCGCTGGCCAAGCAATCATCAAAATATTTTAAATTTCTTGCTGTGTGGCCACTCTGGCCACTGCAACTGACATTGTAATCCAAGATTTTCAATGCCTACGCAGAAATCGAACACGATGTTGACAGATGGAGGAGACGCGCTTGCAGCTTCATGCGGCTCCAGTTTGGGCATCTTTTCATGGCTGCTGCTGGTGACCAAACTGGGCGAGATGCCGGAGCGGCAATTAAAAAATGAAATTAGATTTCATTCCAGTGAAGCAGCAGCAGTAGCAGCACTTTTCATTTTTGCGCTTCGTCCAAAAATGTCACCAATGCGGCTCCGTTTTGGAACGTGGACGTGGGACATCGAAGCTGGGATTTGCCAATGGCATTGTTTGCCTCCGAGACTCAAAGCCAGTTGTCCAGTTTGGAGCAGAGCCGGGCCGGGTGAGTTCCAAATATTTAAATAGTATGTAGCGACTTGCCTCGGACACTCTCACATACAAATATGACGGTTATAACCCAATTACGAGCGCTTTTCAAGTTTTTCTTCTCGCTTTTTTGGTGTCGGCGCAATTTGTAGCAACTCCCGGAATGGAGTACATACATATATATGTATCTGTATATATTTACATTCGCACCCCACCTCCCTTAGCGTCACCCTTTTTGGCTTAACTGAAGTTGGTGTAGTCACCAAGTGAATCCGACAGTATCACAACCAAGACATCAACTTGTCCGGACGGGTGTTTACCCATTCTTGGGTGTTTGTCTTCTCGCTGTTATTGTTACTTTTCTCCAAACAGGTGTTGCTCTTCAGGGAGAGAGTTTATTCAATTTGTTGCGGGATTTGTTTAACGTTATTAATTACAGACTTAATGGGGGTTAAGCTAAGTTCAAATAATGGAAATCGATTGCACATTGTATAGATTTAATTTAACACAAACAAGGTGTTGTATAGATTTCGAAGCACAGTTAAGAGCAAACAATTATTTATCCATCTATTAAATAATATTAAACTAAGAAAGCCATTCTCTTTAGAAACTTAACACTATTCAAAAAAGTCCTAAAACTAACTAAGTGCACTTACTTCTACTTTCCTCTAAAAGCATATTAATTTCCAGATAAACTAAAATAGTTCCTGTCATCTAAGTGATCTTGCAAAAACAGAAGCACAACCAGATCAAGCTGGCAGATATTAATCCCATCTCTTAGCACTGCTTAACCCCATTGATGCTCCACTTAACCCCTCACATGACTTGCTTACTAAAATTAACATTTTTTCAAGTGTTTTCGAATGTATTTTAAGTGTATTTGATAGTCGTTTAATCAGCGAACAAAACGTTAATTCATGTTTCGCTCACCCTTCCCGTTCTTTAATGACTAGACATTCTCGGGGGGTTCTCCACATGGAAAACAGTATTAAGTATATAGTATATCGTATCATACGCAACTTCTTGGCTTAGTTGGGGTCTCTGTTTCTGGTTTAGTTGGTTATGACCCATATTACATGCTCAGAAGCAGATCGAGACGCCAAGTGCCCTAAACGATAACGAGGTGTATTTCTTTCTTTCTTTCTGGTAATGGTAATGGGAATGGCAATGCCTTCTGCACTTGTTGTCTTCTCGCCTGGTCTTGCCTTGTCTTGGCGTTTGCTAATTGTTCGCCATGTGGTTGCCAGGTTTAAGCCAAAAAAAGAAAAAAAGAGGGAAAAATAAAACCACAGTAGTGGCAAAGAAAAAAGTGTCGTGCTCCATAACGTAACAGAACCAAAATGAGATTAAGCTCACTTCGTTATGCTGCATTGCCGATGGAAGACGTTTAATCAATGCACCGAAAGAAAAATCAAGAATTATTCTTATGAAATCTTATAAATTTTTCTTATACAGTTGAAGAAAGTAGAAATGCATTGTATTGCTAATTAACATTTATTGCTTCATTCTACTAGATGTAATTATTAGTTCTCGATCAGCTTGGCTAATTTTGATAAAAGGGGAAGGAAAGATGCTGCACGCGAACAACTCAAAGTAAATAAAAACTAATTAAATCAACTAACATCAATATATTTCTTAGGTAAGGAATGGTGAAGCAAAAGTGGTTAATAAATATTCAAAAGTGTATTTATAGTAAATAGTTTGTAACCATTTCTATATTGAATAATTAAGGCATATAACCATAAATCCAAAGTATATAGAAAACCAATACTTTCCTGACAATGCCATTGTCATTTTTGTAATTTAAAAAAATACCTGACATTATTTGGTTGAAAATACTTATCGTAAAACGTTAGATGGTAGCTTGATATATTTATTTTCATTATTTTTGTTGCCATGGAAAAGATGAACGCCTGACAGGCCGTGGCAGCTGTGACAGCTCTGACGGATCTGTGGCGACTCGAGTGGCTCATAAATCTTGGCCGATTCTTTGCGATGCCAGTGGCAGTGGCAGTGGCCATAATCAGTGACAGTGACAGTTGTGGCGACTTTCGTTTGGCGGCTGCCGGCCGATTATATAATTGCCGAACACGGAAATTGCCACTCTCACATTTAGCTTAATGAACTGAAATTTCACTGTAATAAAAGTATTTTACTCAGAGCTTTTGTTTATGTTTTGCTGCTGCTGCCGCCTCATATTTCCTTTGGCCCTTTTCTTTGTCTGGGCCAAGCTCATTATATTACCCCCCCAAAAAAAAAATGATAATAAAATTTAATAAAAATACGGAGATCAAGAGGAGCCGGAGCTTAAAGACAGAAAGATATTAATTTTATATGGCAGTTTGTTAATGAAGAAAACAAGAGAAATGTTAAAAAAAAATGTGGAGATATAGTAATAACAAAAAATAGTTCCCAATCGATATATAAATAACCTGAGTTTAAAAGTTATTAATTAAAGCCAAATGCAATTTAAATTTAAAGAATCACCTAAGGATACCCGATTTTTGATTCCAATACCAGCTGCGATCCCCCGAAAAAAGTCATATATGTGACCGAAAAAAATAAAGTAATTGCCAACACGTTTTGTGGCCAAGACTCTTACCATTTAACCGCCGGCCAACAGGTGCGGAGACGGCTGAATCGCGGACTGGCAGACTCCAGGCGTTTGCCGGAGTTATCTGCGATGGCAGGAGCAGACAGATCAGACCCACAATGATGGAAGGCTGCCACCAGTCCAAGTCCATGATGCTTGGTTTTCCTTGACTTTCTTATAGATATATATGTATATATACCAATATATATAATTTTTGAGACACTGGCACCGTTAGTCGAAATCAGAAGTCTAGAGTCTAGCGCTCAAGCAAAACACTGATTTATGTACACTTATCGGCACGCACAAGAACAACGGCGCTTTGTTCCATTTTTTCCATCTGATCAGTTAGAGTTTTGAATTTGAATTTAAATTTGAATTTGAATTCGACAAAAGAACCCGAATCGAACGAGGCCCGATGCACCACCACTGGCTCTCTAGGGGGATCCACACACAGCTGCTCCACGATCTGCTCACGACCAAGTTCAAGGTAAGATTAAGCCATGACGCGCATACGTAAGAAGCTTTATACCAATCGCTCGACGGGGACTTAAGAGAGTGCGTTGTGAAAGTTGGCTCTTTGGAAAGTTAGCCAAAAGAGCGGCCAGCGGAGAGCAGAGCCAAGCCGAACTACTGTTGACTTTGGTTTTAGCTGGGCCCAGGTCTGGGCTTGGATTTTAGCAAATGTGTGTGGTGGCATGCACTGAACAAACGGATCAATTAAGCTGTCCGCTATGCGCATTTCGAGTGTCACACAAGAATTCCCCCGAGCATTCGGTTTATATGTAAACCATTGAACTTTGACTTCAACCTTCGCGGGAGGGATGGCATAGCCTCTTGGCCAATGCGAATTTACAGGTATTTCGTGTCAGACAAAAGGTTACCATCACACAAAGAAAATATATTTAATTCAGCCTTTGTCTTGGCTATTTTCTATTATTTATTTTGATTATGATTTAAAGCCTCCGGTTAGCCTTCTTAAATCCCATTAAATGGGAAGCTAATCTTCACTAAGGAGATGACCGTTTAATCAGCTTGCATTTCATCAAGAGAAGAAATGTATTTAACTAATGGTATTTCCCAGATTCCCGATTATCCACAGCTTATCCTTCATCAAGAACAGTAAAAGTATTTCTATTCAAGAAAATGGTGTTTATTTTAAAATTGTGTTCCTACAATCATGATCCAAAAGGGGGTCAACAAAGTAATAGAATTTGAATTCTTTTGTATATTGTTGTCAAATCAAAATTTAAAAAAATCTATATCTAAGTCAAAAATGCCTTAATTTCGACTTGGAAAGATTTTCTGTGTTCGTTTTTTTTAGGTTTATAAATCTGCATTAAGAATTTAAAATTTTTAAAATTTTGAAATTTTTGTAAATTTTGGACAATTTTAATGAACCCCTTTTAAAAATTTGAAAAATTGGCAAAAATTTTCCAAATTTTTTTTCTCAATATTTTAGTTTTAATTTATTAAGATTTTAATGGTGAATCGAAATATACATCACATTTTTTAATCACTGGCTTTTTGGGCAACTTACGCCCTTAAGAACACATGAAATAATTACTATTGAATTAATTAATTAATTTGTTGTGCTATAACAGACATAAATCGACTATATTTATGTTTATCAAGAATATATATAGTTTATACCCTGTAAGGGTATAATAAATGTTTATTTGCTTAGTTTTTCATATATAAGATAATCTGAATAATCTGCATCAATTCCCCAAATGAATGCCATGAAGCACAGACCACAAGTTGAACTTCTCTGTTCACATTCGCCATATGAACTCCTGAAAATCAGTGGAAAGTCGTTCGTGAGATGCTAATCCTGTAGCGAAATGCCTGTATAGGTAGATGCAAATCCTGTGTATTGGGTCAAAAAGTGGATGTTCCATTGAAAAATGTACTGCAAACCGTGAAGAGTTTCCACCCACATGACTTGAGAAACAAAAATCTCTTGAGTTTATCTCCAGTTCACTCTTACCTTTCCCTTTCATTTTTCATAACTTCATTAGCACCTCACTCAAACTATTGCATAAAATATTTGTTAATCAAATTAACATTTTGGGCAGATGGAAATACAGTTGCATCATTGATAAATTCTGGCTGAAGTCCCACTTGTCCAAGTGATGAAAATGAAAGTTTTCTAGCTGTTTGCTGATGGTGCAGCCGTAGATTGACTTTGACATTTCGCGAGTGGCTGTTATTTATGGCTAAGGGCTGGGCCCTTCGAAGAAAAAAAAAAAACTATATAAATAAATGCTTTACATAAACTATTTTACAGTGAAATTTTATGAATTTAAAGCAGAATTTATGATGCCAAAAATGTTAACTTTAAAGCGGTAATTATATCAAAAAAATATATTTGTAAAAATATACTGCTGATTATAATACAATACTTATTTAAGTATTTTCACCTTTAGTTTCTACTTAAGTTTAAATAATATTTTTAAACTTTTTTGAATTAAATATATTAAGATAATAATTAACTATATCATAATAATATGGAAAATCGAGTACAAAAACTGTATACTACTGAAGAGAAAAATAAATAATAAATCACATTATTGTATCAGTTCCTAGGTCACAAGAATGTTTACTTTGGAAATCTATCCGTAGAATTCTTATTAAATTATGAACAAAATTATTAATCTTTATAAAAACATATTATTTAAAAATCTTATAACTAGTGCTATCAGAGGGCCACACATTAAATATTGGTTTATGTTCACGTACTTGTTGGTTTCCCTGAAAAGAAAGTTGGCACAACATATACTCGGTACTCATACTCATATTGATATTGTCAGATCGGAGTTTGGAATGAAATGAAGGTGTGACTGAAACCAAACCCAATTTGGTCAACGCACTCGACGCACTGCTCGAATTTTGATTAGCTGCGGACATTACGAAATTATCCAATGTGAGCGGCGAATTAGCGAAGAATTCGTGATGAACGTTCGCTTATTTATTGTATATGTATAAATATTTTATACCATATATCAATTTCACTTTCAGCACGACGGGGAGACAGGCTATTGGGGACAGGCGACATGCAATTAAGGAGACATAGGGCCGCCAAAGATGTCGCCAAGGTAGCCGGTGGCCAATGGTGATACCCGTTCCCAGGCCATGTCCAATTATCATGTTAGAAAGAGAGTGAGAGCAGCCAGATCCGCTGACAGCTCGTCTCCAGCACAAAGCCCCCAACTCCGACTGCAGGGGAGTACACTGTCAGATCATTACTTATCTCTAAAAGGCTATTAAACGTTTAGTTTATAGTTTTCCTAATACTTCCTAAACCTAACTTTCAGATTTTTCAAAATGCAGTAGTCAGAGTATAGCGGAAATTTCCCTTTAAAAGAAGATAAAAAATTTGGACACAGGTAACTTGTAATGGAATTAACATCGGAAAGACGGAATTATTAAGGATATAAAAGAACTTATTATTATCCTTAATTCTAATTAATTTTCCCCATGAAAACCTATACTGGTCTCCTTTAATATTAGGTTTAATAATTAATAATGAAAATAATATTTCTTTCCGTGAACTATCCCCCAGCTGGTAGCGATTCGCGGGCCCAGTGCCTCTTGTCCCGTCAGTTAGACGCAATTATCCACATTTTAGTTGGACTTGGACTCGTATATAGCGGGGACAAAGATGCTAGTGCATCTGTCGATGCTCATGATTTGTCGCCGCTACTGGAACTGGCCAAATGAAATGGTCAGCGAAAAAACCTTTGGAGTATTTCAATAATCGCCGGCGAGCCGGCTTGCTGTGCGTTGTTAGAAAGCAGCGGACGACCAGAGAAATTCGCCGGGCATCGGGCATTTTCATTTATTTCTACCTCCAACTCGTCCAACTATTATATTTCGCTTTTAGCTTCGACTTTGGCCTTATCAACTATTGGCTATATGCGGCGCCATTTTGTTTTTGGCACGGCCACTAATTAATTGAGGCGCTCTCGAATGCCACCGTCACCGGTCGCCGACAAAGAAGACATCACCTGGCTGTGGTCTCAACTTGGCTCACTCGTCGTCACTCAAAGGCGAAACGTCACCTGCCCACACTTATGACGGCTGGCTAATGGTTAATGTATAATGGCTAATGGCTGGCATCGGGCCCACAACCAAGTCCAGGACCAGATCCACGACCAGTGTCCTCCTATAAATCAGTCAGCAAGCAAGATTCCATAATGCAAGGCGAGTCAGCTTTGGTCAATCGACTAACTACACTCGGAAAAATAATTTAATTAAGTCTTAGAAATCATAAAGTCTAAAAATAACTATTTAGCTACATTTAGCCATATGCCATGGAAATCAGAATCTTATTAGCTGCTTTAATTTTTTTTTTATAGCTTAAAACATTTCTCCGAGTGTCGCCGAGCGTCATTACAAGCTCGCCCGCCTGTCTGAGCGGCTCTAATTGCCTCAGATAAATATGTATTAAGCACCACGCCGATCTCGTTCGGCTTTAATTTGTTGCATTTGTCGTTAACGTTGCTTAATTGCCGGACAAGAGACACAAGGTCTTCACTTTCTATGGGGGCTAATTAACAGGTCCTTGCTAATATTAGTATTCAGCCTTATAATTGTTGATCGTGGTATCAGTTATTGCCTTCAAACAAAACGAAAGACTCAAGCAACGAACTTGACTCTAAAACGGTTAAAAAGTGGTGCCTACTTTTTGGAGCTTTCTCGACTTTACGACTACTTTTGGGGTTTTTATGTTTAGCAAAGACATAAACAAATCAAAGGAAAAGCAAAGTAATCTGGCAAGTTTAAAATATAATATAAGTGATCTATTCTAAAGCCTAGGTCGTTTGTTTTTTATAACAAAAAAAAAAAAATTGGAAATTGTAGAAAAATATGCATCAAAATAAATTCACTAAACCAAATTTAAACCATATTAAAATCTTGTAATATTACCAAGTTAAAGACTTCTTTAATAATTCGCTTTTGCTAATGCCAGATTATTTTAATTATATCCATATATTTCATAATCGATAACAACTAATGGCTAACAATGTCTTCAGAACAGTAGTATATATCCATGCAACTGGCTCCTTGCATACTAAATTCAGCGACGCACAAGCAATGACAGTCAAAGGTCCAAAGGGGACAAGATCCTAAGTTATGCCAATTAGATGCGTGGAATGGAGCAATATTCGCGGACTACGGAGTAATCGCAGGAGTTCTTGCAGCACCTGTCCACGATTCCCTGGCGCGTGAGCCGGCGAACGGGTGCCAGGGAGTTGAGGACACTTTCTACGCCATGGAAGCGTCCCCTGAATAGTGGATGCGATTCTGTGACCCCCACGTACTGGATGGGATCAAGGGGATCCGGATCACTGGCAACTGCAAGATTTAAGAAGTTTATTGGGAAGGCTGGGCAGGGATAGCAGCCTTCGGATGATCTTACTCATGCCTCGCTTTTGCGATGTAATTCCATTGAACTGCTCGCACACATCCATCAGTATATCGTTGAGCCTGTCGCTGCACAGTGTGTACTGCTGATAGGAGTACTGCGTCGAGACACGTGCCAAGCAGAAGACGGCGAGCATCGTGATAAGGGAGAGTATCCTGCACATGGTTGTGCTGTTTTAGTGTAATTCCCTGAAATCCTGTTTGAGCTGTTGCCTGAACTGCTGGTAACTGATGCTGTTTGGCTCCACGAAGCTGCCTTTTATACTACCCGGAAAGTGGGTCTAGGTCTGGGATACATTCTACCCCCTAGACTGGTTGTCACTTCGCGTTAGAACAGGATATGTGCATCAAGTAGTTACCTTTCCTTAAGACCTCTCTCGTTCGACGTCAAAGCCAACAACTTATGCAAATTGTGTGTGTGGCAAATTGTAGGTGGAACCTTGTGGGCGTGGGCATCTGCTATGGCGGCCAATTACATTTTACTGGATTTAGTGTATAATCAGCCAGGTTAAGCGAGGCATTAATTATTACCAACTTAAGAATGACTCACTCAGATGAATTCCTGGGAAGGAATGCCAGACATAAGGGAGTCTATTTGTGAAAGATATTTCAAGAGGAATGATAATGAGGAGTGATACAATATAGTCTTGCGATATGGCTCGTTTACAACTTATTTGCATCCCGATATTGAATTACACTTTAAATGTACATTTTTCTTGTGCCAAAAGCAGGTTATATTTATAATATTTACATACTTCATAAACGATAACTTACGAATAACAATATCTTTCGAAGGTTAGTATCTAACCCTGAAAATGGTTGCTGGCCAACCAAGTTCAGGCATGCACAGGTAATGACAGTCAAAGGTCAAAGGGGAGTAGATCCAGAGTCATACAACTTATATACGGGGAACGGAACAGTACTCCATTAGGACTTCCATAGAGCAGCTCCTCTTGCAGCACCTGTCAACGATTCCCTGCCGCGTCAGCCGCCGAATGGGTGTCAAAGAGTTAAGGGCACCATCTCCGCCATGGAAGCGTCCCCTGAAGACCGGCTGCGACTCCATGGCTTCCACGTATTGGACGGGATCGAGGGGATCCAGGCCGCCGGCAACTGTAAAGAGCGATTAAAGACGGTTTGGATGAACTCAGGGGAAGGAGAGTGGTGTCTGGAGACTCTTACTTATGCCGCGTTTTTGTTGGGTAATTCCATTGAATTCCTCGCACACCATCATCAACATATCGTTGAGTCTATCACTGCACAGGGTATGCGCATTGTAGGAGTACTGAGCCGAGGCCAGGGCCAGGAACAGCACGGCGAGCATGGAGATGATGGAGAGTATTCTGCACATGGTTGTAGTATTTATGGACTTCCTGGAGATCCTGATTGAACTGTTGCTTGAACTACCGGTAACTGATGCTGTTAGGGCTCACGAAGCTGGCTTATATACTCAACGGACATTGGGCCTACGTCGGCGATTCCTTTCCCCCATAAAGTAGTTGTCACTTAGCATTAGGACAGGATGTGTGCTCCAAGGAGTTACCATGCTTAGGACCTCTCCTTGTGGGCGTACGCATATGTTGCGTGGGCCAATTAAATGTTAGATTTAGTGTATAATCAGCCAGGCCGTATTGAGAGAGGCATAAATTAAGACCAAATTATGAACCGACTCACTAAGACTGAGTGCTGGGAAGGGATGCCAGACTTACGGGAGTCTATTATCCTCAAGGTCTAAACAGAAGGATGTTTTATTCAGCATTTTTATGCTTTTCTGCAATGAATGTTTTAAAGAGCTTTAAATATATTTTACTTTATGTGTTTATAAATATTTTAATATATTTCTCCGATTATTTTATCTAGTTACACATCCATCCAAAACAATCAAGTGTTTATTATCACAACCAGAGACACAGTTAAAATTTTAACATGATTACTACATAAGGTAACACCATCTGGAATCTCAGGTTCCAAAATCCATCAATCAACACTCCACTTAGCTGATACAAATCTCTCAATTAACTAAACGGCAAGGAGAAAAGCCAGCAATTACTCAAACCTAACCATTGGTGGTCATATTACTCGGCTATTATCTTTCACTCTGGACAAATATTTGATACTTCGAAGTAGAAATATGATGAAGCCAAGCCCATGTAGTGGCTAATAAACGAATCTGCTTATCCATTCTTTTTTTATAGATGTACCAAATTGTATATGCTTCTCCTCTGAGCCGCCGAGCTACCGAAAAATACCCAGCAACGGCGATGAAATCTGCAATGTCAAGTCATGACTCGGACTTCCATTTCAATGTTCGCGATAAATCCGATGATTAGATGGAAGACTGGCAGAAAGGCAAAGTCGCAGCACACGCCCCGAGATGTGGCCAAAGAAATCTCCGGGCAGACACGTCAAATGCCCAATTAATCACAGACCCCCTCAGCCGCAATGATCGCGAACCACACATATACAGAGAGAAAAAATGTTTGGGCTTAAGTATGATAACATATATACAATTATTTAACATATAAATGAAATAATTTATATCGGTTTTCATAATTAACCCAAAATGGCCAGCACATTATTCCCTCTGAAGATTAAAATAAATTTATGAGTAGAGAGCTAAAAAAATATGGGATATAGCAACTGCGTTTACTAAAAAAAAACTTGTAAAAAACGAATTTTCTCTCTGTGCACCAAACTTTCTTCTCCCCGGCCTCGAGCAACCATCAATCACGATCTTCTGGATCTTTAGCTGTAATTGTTTCGGCTACCTCAAGTAAACGGTGGCACACAAGCACACAGACACCGACGGGTCTATATATTATATACTATTTATTACAAATTATCATTTAAGACTACTTTGGGGCAAATAATTTAATTAAAAACTAAGCTAACTCTATAGTTTTGGGTCTACGTAAAGCTGCGTCCTCGAAAAGTCGCTGACTAAAGGTGTGTGTGCTAGCGGTGGTCGTTGACTTCCATGCGGAACCCATTTGGAACAGCTCTCCTAACTTAATCCTCATCATCGGATGAAGGTCCTCGCTCGATATTTCGTTGGCAGCAAGGACATGGGATCTGTTGAATTTGGCACTCCCTCCCGGACTAGTTATACGACGGCGCCGTGTGCTCGTACTCCAAACTTGAAGATGATGGGTATCAGGACGAATCTTGCCAAAGGTACGACCCTCCGAAAGAACAAAATATAATTAATATAAATATTAATTATAGCCTAACAGAGTACTATAATTTTTGTCAGAAGTTTGTAACGCTGTGAGAAGTATCATATATATATTCTTGATCAGCATCAAAAGCTGAATCAAAAAAGAAATGTCGAGAAGAAATATTTTTTTTTTCGAAACTTTCAAATATATTCTAAAGCTTTCCGAATTGAAATTAATGCTTTTTTCACTCAGTTATGAATTTTTTAATGCCTTGATTTGTCCCAAAAATGTTCATATAATACCGAGAAATATCGTTTAAAAGAGCCAATATTACAGTACTTCTGGAGGCCATAAGATGGCCAAAAATCCGGTGATTGCGAAAAGTCATGTATATTCGGATTCAGCAATAAAATCTTAATTTATTACTATAAAAATATTACAAAATAAATTTTCAAAAATTTTGGCCAAATTTTCAAATTTTGATAAGGGGTTACATCATTAAAATTTTCAAAAATCGCCAAAAAACGTAATTTTTCAAAGAGGTAAATTCAGTATGCAGATTTGTTATCCGGATGAAAACTAACACAGAACTGTTTTCCGAATTGAAATTAATGCTTCTTTCACTTAGTTATGGATTTTTTAAAATTTGATTTGTCCCAAAATATATTCATATATTACCGAAAAATATCAATTTAAAAAAGCCAATATTTCCAATTGCTTAATTCAGTCTGCAGATTTATTAACCGGATGAAAACTAACACAGAACAGCTTTCTGAATTGAAATTAATGCTTTTTTCACTCAGTTATGGATTTTTTAAAGCCTTGATTTGTCCCAAAAATGTTCATATAATACCGAAAAATATCGTTTAAAAGAGCCAATATTACAGTACTTCTGGAGGCCATAAGATGGCCAAAAATCCGGTGATTGCGAAAAGTCATGTATATTCGGATTCAGCAATAAAATCTTAATTTATTACCGTAAAAATATTAAAAAATAAATTTTCAAAAATTTTGGTCAAATTTTCAATTTTTGATAAGGGGTTACATCATTAAAATTTTCAAAAATCGGCAAAAAACGTAATTTTTCAAAAAGGTAAATTCAGTATGCAGATTTGTTACCCGGATGAAAACTAACACAGAACTGCTTTCCGAATTGAAATTAATGCTTTTTTCACTTAGTTATGGATCTTTTAAAATTTGATTTGTCCCAAAATATATTCATATATTACCGAAAAATATCAATTTAAAAAAGCCAATATTTCCAATTGCTTAATTCATTCTGCAGATTTATAAACCGGATTAAAACTAACACAGAACAGCTTTCCGAATAGAAATTAATGCTTTTTTCACTCAGTTATGGATTTTTTAAAGCCTTGATTTGTCCCAAAAATGTTCATATAATACCGAGAAATATCGTTTAAAAGAGCCAATATTACAGTACTTCTGGAGGCCATAAGATGGCCAAAAATCCGGTGATTGCGAAAAGTCATGTATATTCGGATTCAGCAATAAAATCTTAATTTATTACTATAAAAATATTACAAAATAAATTTTCAAAAATTTTGGCCAAATTTTCAAATTTTGATAAGGGGTTACATCATTAAAATTTTCAAAAATCGGCAAAAAACGTAATTTTTCAAAAAGGTAAATTCAGTATGCAGATTTGTTATCCGGATGAAAACTAACACAGAACTGCTTTCCGAATTGAAATTAATGCTTTTTTCACTTAGTTATGGATTTTTTTAAATTTGATTTGTCCCAAAAAATATTCATATATTACCGAAAAATATCAATTTAAAAAAGCCAATATTTCCAATTGCTCAATTCAGTCTGCAGATTTATTAACAGGATGAAAACTAACACAGAACAGCTTTCCGAATAGAAATTAATGCTTTTTTCACTCAGTTATGGATTTTTTAAAGCCTTGATTTGTCCCAAAAATGTTCATATAATACCGAAAAATATCGTTTAAAAGAGCCAATATTACAGTACTTCTGGAGGCCATAAGATGGCAAAAAATCCGGTGATTGCGAAAAATTCGGATTCAGCAATAAAATCTTAATTTATTACTATAAAAATATTAAAAAATAAATTTTCAAAAATGTTGGCCAAATTTTCAAATTTTGATAAGTTACATCATTAAAATTTTCAAAAATCGGCATAAAACGTAATTTTTCAAAAAGGTAAATTCAGTATGCAGATTTGTTATCCGGATGAAAACTAACACAGAACTGCTTTCCGAATTGAAATTAATGCTTTTTTCACTTAGTTATGGATTTTTTAAAATTTGATTTGTCCCAAAAAATATTCATATATTACCGAAAAATATCAATTTAAAAAAGCCAATATTTCCAATTGCTCAATTCAGTCTGCAGATTTATTAACCGGATGAAAACTAACACAGAACAGCTTTCCGAATAGAAATTAATGCTTTTTTCACTCAGTTATGGATTTTTTAAAGCCTTGATTTGTCCCAAAAATGTTCATATAATACCGAAAAATATCGTTTAAAAGAGCCAATATAACAGTACTTCTGGAGGCCATAAGATGGCCAAAAATCCGGTGATTGCGAAAAGTCATGTATATTCGGATTCAGCAATAAAATCTTAATTTATTACCGTAAAAATATTAAAAAATAAATTTTCTAAAATTTTGGCCAAATTTTCAAATTTTGATAAGGGGTTACATCATTAAAATTTTCAAAAATCGGCAAAAAACGTAATTTTTCAAAAAGGTAAATTCAGTATGCAGATTTCTTACCCGGATGAAAACTAACACAGAACTGCTTTCCGAATTGAAATTAATGCTTTTTTCACTTAGTTATGGATTTTTTTAAATTTGATTTGTCCCAAAAAATATTCATATATTACCGAAAAATATCAATTTAAAAAAGCCAATATTTCCAATTGCTCAATTCAGTCTGCAGATTTATTAACCGGATGAAAACTAACACAGAACAGCTTTCCGAATAGAAATTAATGCTTTTTTCACTCAGTTATGGATTTTTTAAAGCCTTGATTTGTCCCAAAAATGGTCATATAATACCGAAAAATATCGTTTAAAAGAGCCAATATTACAGTACTTCTGGAGGCCATAAGATGGCCAAAAATCCGGTGATTGCGAAAAGTCATGTATATTCGGATTCAGCAATAAAATCTTAATTTATTACCGTAAAAATATTAAAAAATAAATTTTCTAAAATTTTGGCCAAATTTTCAAATTTTGATAAGGGGTTACATCATTAAAATTTTCAAAAATCGGCAAAAAACGTAATTTTTCAAAAAGGTAAATTCAGTATGCAGATTTGTTATCCGGATGAAAACTAACACAGAACTGCTTTCCGAATTGAAATTAATGCTTTTTTCACTTAGTTATGGATTTTTTAAAATTTGATTTGTCCCAAAAAATATTCATATATTACCGAAAAATATCAATTTAAAAAAGCCAATATTTCCAATTGCTCAATTCAGTCTGCAGATTTATTAACCGGATGAAAACTAACACAGAACAGCTTTCCGAATAGAAATTAATGCTTTTTTCACTCAGTTATGGATTTTTTAAAGCCTTGATTTGTCCCAAAAATGTTCATATAATACCGAAAAATATCGTTTAAAAGAGCCAATATAACAGTACTTCTGGAGGCCATAAGATGGCCAAAAATCCGGTGATTGCGAAAAGTCATGTATATTCGGATTCAGCAATAAAATCTTAATTTATTACCGTAAAAATATTAAAAAATAAATTTTCTAAAATTTTGGCCAAATTTTCAAATTTTGATAAGGGGTTACATCATTAAAATTTTCAAAAATCGGCAAAAAACGTAATTTTTCAAAAAGGTAAATTCAGTATGCAGATTTCTTACCCGGATGAAAACTAACACAGAACTGCTTTCCGAATTGAAATTAATGCTTTTTTCACTTAGTTATGGATTTTTTAAAATTTGATTTGTCCCAAAAAATATTCATATATTACCGAAAAATATCAATTTAAAAAAGCCAATATTTCCAATTGCTCAATTCAGTCTGCAGATTTATTAACCGGATGAAAACTAACACAGAACAGCTTTCCGAATAGAAATTAATGCTTTTTTCACTCAGTTATGGATTTTTTAAAGCCTTGATTTGTCCCAAAAATGGTCATATAATACCGAAAAATATCGTTTAAAAGAGCCAATATTACAGTACTTCTGGAGGCCATAAGATGGCCAAAAATCCGGTGATTGCGAAAAGTCATGTATATTCGGATTCAGCAATAAAATCTTAATTTATTACCGTAAAAATATTAAAAAATAAATTTTCTAAAATTTTGGCCAAATTTTCAAATTTTGATAAGGGGTTACATCATTAAAATTTTCAAAAATCGGCAAAAAACGTAATTTTTCAAAAAGGTAAATTCAGTATGCAGATTTGTTATCCGGATGAAAACTAACACAGAACTGCTTTCCGAATTGAAATTAATGCTTTTTTCACTTAGTTATGGATTTTTTAAAATTTGATTTGTCCCAAAAAATATTCATATATTACCGAAAAATATCAATTTAAAAAAGCCAATATTTCCAATTGCTCAATTCAGTCTGCAGATTTATTAACCGGATGAAAACTAACACAGAACAGCTTTCCGAATAGAAATTAATGCTTTTTTCACTCAGTTATGGATTTTTTAAAGCCTTGATTTGTCCCAAAAATGTTCATATAATACCGAAAAATATCGTTTAAAAGAGCCAATATAACAGTACTTCTGGAGGCCATAAGATGGCCAAAAATCCGGTGATTGCGAAAAGTCATGTATATTCGGATTCAGCAATAAAATCTTAATTTATTACCGTAAAAATATTAAAAAATAAATTTTCTAAAATTTTGGCCAAATTTTCAAATTTTGATAAGGGGTTACATCATTAAAATTTTCAAAAATCGGCAAAAAACGTAATTTTTCAAAAAGGTAAATTCAGTATGCAGATTTGTTACCCGGATGAAAAGTAACACAGAACTGCTTTCCGAATTGAAATTAATGCTTTTTTCACTTAGTTATGGATTTTTTAAAATTTGATTTGTCCCAAAAAATATTCATATATTACCGAAAAATATCAATTTAAAAAAGCCAATATTTCCAATTGCTCAATTCAGTCTGCAGATTTATTAACCGGATGAAAACTAACACAGAACAGCTTTCCGAATAGAAATTAATGCTTTTTTCACTTAGTTATGGATTTTTTAAAATTTGATTTGTCCCAAAAAATATTCATATATTACCGAAAAATATCAATTTAAAAAAGCCAATATTTCCAATTGCTCAATTCAGTCTGCAGATTTATTAACCGGATGAAAACTAACACAGAACAGCTTTCCGAATAGAAATTAATGCTTTTTTCACTCAGTTATGGATTTTTTAAAGCCTTGATTTGTCCCAAAAATGTTCATATAATACCGAGAAATATCGTTTAAAAGAGCCAATATTACAGTACTTCTGGAGGCCATAAGATGGCCAAAAATCCGGTGATTGCGAAAAGTCATGTATATTCGGATTCAGCAATAAAATCTTAATTTATTACCGTAAAAATATTAAAAAATAAATTTTCAAAAATTTTGGCCAAATTTTCAAATTTTGATAAGGGGTTACATCATTAAAATTTTCAAAAATCGGCAAAAAACGTAATTTTTCAAAAAGGTAAATTCAGTATGCAGATTTGTTACCCGGATGAAAACTAACACAGAACAGCTTTCCGAATTGAAATTAATGCTTTTTTCACTTAGTTATGGATTTTTTAAAATTTGATTTGTCCCAAAAAATATTCATATATTACCGAAAAATATCAATTTAAAAAAGCCAATATTTCCAATTGCTCAATTCAGTCTGCAGATTTATTAACCGGATGAAAACTAACACAGAACAGCTTTCCGAATAGAAATTAATGCTTTTTTCACTCAGTTATGGATTTTTTAAAGCCTTGATTTGTCCCAAAAATGTTCATATAATACCGAGAAATATCGTTTAAAAGAGCCAATATTACAGTACTTCTGGAGGCCATAAGATGGCCAAAAATCCGGTGATTGCGAAAAGTCATGTATATTCGGATTCAGCAATAAAATCTTAATTTATTACCGTAAAAATATTAAAAAATAAATTTTCAAAAATGTTGGCCAAATTTTCAAATTTTGATAAGGGGTTGTTACATCATTAAAATTTTCAAAAATCGGCAAAAAACGTAATTTTTCAAAAAGGTAAATTCAGTATGCAGATTTGTTACCCGGATGAAAACTAACACAGAACAGCTTTCCGAATTGAAATTAATGCTTTTTTCACTCAGTTATGAGTCCCAAAAATATTCATTTAATAACGAAAAATATCGATTTAAACAAGCCAATATATCAGGACTTCTTAAGGCCATAATATGGCAAAGATGCCTATTAATTACTCTTAAAAAACTTATTTTCTCTCTGTGCACCAAACCTTCTTCTCCCCGGCCTCGAGCAACCATCAATCACGATCTTCTGGATCTTTAGCTGTAATTGTTTCGGCTACCTCAAATAAACGGTGGCATACAAACACACAGACATCGACGGGTCTTTATATTATATACTATTTATTACAAATTATCAATCATTTAAGGCTACTTTGGGGCAAATAATTTAATTAAAAACTAAGCTAACTCTATAGTTTTGGGTGTACGTAAAGCTGCGTCCTCGAAAAGTCGCTGACTAAAAGTGTGTGTGCTAGCGGTGGTCGTTGACTTCCATGCGGAACCCATTTGGAACAGCTCTCCTAACTTAATCCTCATCATCGGATGAAGGTCCTCGCTCGATATTTCGTTGGCAGCAAGGACATGGGATCTGTTGTATTTGGCACTCCCTCCCGGACCACTCCAGCCTCCGGCTGGCCATCTGTGGTGAACTGGCCCGTGGGAGCGTAGGCTCCATAGGGATCCGAGCGACTGGCCCAACCGCCGGACTGCGACTCGTACTGATAGCCTTGACCGGCCAACTGAGCTTGGGTCTGGGCATTACCATGGATGTGTAGGTGGATCTCCTTGCTGGGCGGATGGCCACCGGGTCCGCTGCCAACTCCAGTATTGCCCCACGACTCCTTGGCATGCGGGTTCCAGCCGGGATAGTTAAACGACGGCGCCGTGTGCTCGTACTGTCCGAAGAGACTAGACTTCAGCGTGATGAACTTGCCCAGAATGGCGATGGCATTCATCACCACGAGAACCTTGAGCAGGAACAGCGACTTCATGCCAATGGCCACTAAAAAGGCAACCATAGCAGAGAGTACTCCAAACTTGAAGATGATGGGTATCAGGGCCATTTGAAGACGACGAATCTTGCCAAAGGTACGACCCTCTGAAAAACAAAATATAATATTAATTATAAATATAAAAATAATAATAATAATAATAAATATTAATTATAGTCTTGCAAGGTATTACAATTTTTGTCAGAAGCTTTTAATGCTGCGAAGGAGTCATTTGCGACCCTATCATACAAATAAAATAATTTTGTATACAAATTTACGACTTTGAGAGTTATTTAGGTTAAATAATAAATAACTCGCAAAGCTTTCCCAAGGAAACCATTCAACTAAAATCAATAAAAAAGTAGCCCATTAATTCTTGAGATCCCAGAGAAGTCACTTCCCAAGTGAAATTCCACTGGGTTTATCTGCCTTAACTACTATAATTTCATCAATAAACAGAGCTGAACGCTCGGTATGCGAAAGTCCAATAAAAAACAATTCGCAAAATAAAAAAACGGAGCCACAAAAAAATAAAGCAAAAATATTTTCCCATCGTTCATAGGGAGATGAGTGAGCCGCGTTTTGTTGCCTTATTTAATATATAATTTGAGTGTGACTCCAGAAAAAGATGCGGAAAGTGAAATTACAATCCGTCGTCGGGCATATACATTTATCACAACTTTTTACCCATCGCCTGCTTTTGTGTTAACACCTCTTAGCTGCTTTTTTTCTTGCTGTTTATTTAGCGGCTTCGGCTTCAGGTTTCATTGAAAACGAAAGTGAGCCAAGAAGAGAGGTAGGGCGCCCTGGGAAATCGGCTTCGATTAGAAAAGCCGCTAATCACGTTGAGGGCCTGCAGATGCAATCAGCTTAAATGAGACACGCAGTGAGCCAGATTTCAAACAGAGGCACTAATTGCAGTGTATATACACACACACCACGAAAAGACGAGATCTTAATTCGGTGACAACAAAAATCGGAAGAGGTGTTAAGTGGAGGGAGATCTTTGTATTAAATAATATTATGTTGTGTCATGTTTTGTGGGGATATTTTGTAATCAGAATGACATGTTGTAATTATGTTTTGCCTAAATTTGTGGCTAATGGAGTAATATATATATTAATTTGATCTATATTTATACTCATTTAAGAAAGCAAAAGATAAATTTCTAATTTAAATCGAATAATGCTCTTTGATTTATTTTTTTCTTCGGTGTCCAAGTTATAGGCTTTGCATTGTTTTTACTTTTGTTAAATATTTGATTTTTTATACTCTCTTTTGCTTTTTATTTAGAGAGAGGGAACTCACCCACAGCTGAGTTGCCGGACGCGGGCTTTCCGTCGTCGCTGTCGTCATCGCCGCCAAATAGGCTTTCACTCAGATCGCTACGCAGCCATCCCCAGAGGGTACGGACCATGCCCCAGACACTGAGATCTGTGGGATCCGTAGTGGCCTGGACTGCATTGGGGTTCTTGTGGTTACCCGAAGTCGCAGTTGATGTCGCTGCCTCTGCTTCTTTGTCTGCAGACGCCGCCTCCTCCTCCTCGTCATCGTCGTCGTCGTCATCCTCCTCGTCATCTTCATTGTTTGCCTCCTCAGCTGGAGATGCAGCAGCATCCGATTCAGCTTCTGATTTTTCCTCAGTCTCCGAGGGCGCCTTCACCACCTTCTTGGTTATCTTGGCACCAAAGGCGCTGGACAGGCAACAGAGGGCCAGCAGAAGCAGCAGCAGCGAGTGCCGCGCACTTGAACTCTTTGTGAGAAACTGAAAGTGGAACCAGGCAGAGAAATTATATCAGTGTGTGTTTACTTCGAGGTTCAAGTAAGTGCCCTGTCGTCTCTCATTGTTCAGACGTTTCATCATCTCCGCCAGTTCGAGGTGCGGAAATTGCGCAAACAAAAGACTTAGGAAACGAACCTGTTGCCGGCTCGCCGCGAAACGCATTTTAGAATCCACTTTGAGGCACTTCAACGGCATCGGTTGGGGACATAAAACATTTTATGGCCAAGACGGCCGGGTGCGAAAGCATTTCCCATTTTTTTCCCCCCTTAACTGAACTCAAAACTTGCATAATCCAAAAATATAGCTTGTTTTTTAAGTCCGCCGCAGATAGCGATTTATATGTAAATTCCAAAAATGTTGCAAAAAGCTAGGGTATTGTATAAAACAGTGATTTATATTTAAAGCGGTGGCCGGATGGAGACAAAGTGAAATTTTAAGCAGGTTGCAAATTATGACAAAATTAATCCCACAGTATATAATGTTTCATTCTTCCTGTGTAATGGAAATTAAGTTCCCAAAGATTGAGGATATATTAGTAAGTGCTATAAGTGGCTTTAGGTATCGGATAAAAGTAAGAAAATGTAAATGTAAAACTGTATATTGCCGCTTTGCAAATTTAAATTGAACATCAAAACCCTTTTCATATTTTATTAAACAAAAATTCTTCTGGTATTTGGCCTTCTCATAAAATATACTTTTACAACTCAGTTTTATTTCATAGAAATTAATAATACTTTATATAAAAACTAAAAACCTACGCAGCAAACATAAAACTTAGCTTGTATTTAGCATTCCCATTAAATTTAATATACTCATCTTGTATTTAGCATTCCTCTTAAATTAATTACACTCATAAACAGAAAACGTTCATAAAAATTACTGCTTACAACGTAAACTTAGCTACCTTCACTTCCATAAAGTGAAATTTAAATATGACCCACCCAGCCCTTATCTGCGGTTTAAATATCTCCACTAAGAATTCTCAAAAAAACCGAAAGTCACGGCCTGTCTGAGAGCTTTCCATTTTCAATTCACCTGAAAAAGAAGAACTCCCCGAAAACCATAAATATATATAATTGTTTATTGTCCAATTAGGGAGCTAGCCCCTGGGAATGGAACGAATCCACACAGAAAATAAACCCAAAAACGGGCTAAGCAAATGGTAAACAAATTATGTGGAGCTAACGGTTGCCTTCGTTTCTTCTTCAGAATATTCGTCAAATCGCTGGAGATGTCTTAATTAATTCGCAAGGCAGAAAATAACATAGAAGACACACGACAAATGCTAAGAATTCTTGACATAATTTTCGTTCGCTTCGCATTATTTGATAAAATGTGATTTGGAGGCCCCATTGTGAGGCCTCTTTGTTTGTGATGAATGATTCGCTGTTTTGTTTTTTGTATACTAGGCCAAAAGCCACAAGCTTTTGTGCCCAATTCGTTTTGGGTTGCAACTGTAAAAGGAAATCTATTTTGGCATGGCCTTGATTTAAATTAAAACGGCCGAAGAAAATTGATTTGAATTCCATTTTGTTGGAAAAACAAAGAAGAAAGTCTTTCCCCTGTGATGCAACAGCCGAAGAAATGCATTGTTAAATACCGATTTATATGTATTAATTGATTTACATAATTTTCCAGCCCCAAGATTGACAGACCGAACTCGGTTTTTCAGCTTAGTTTCACTGGCCTCAGAGCTCATCTCAGGCCCTTTTAATTAACATCTTCTGGCTGTTTCATCATCAATTTTATGGGTTATCACATGTGACTCAGCCAGAAACTCACTTTCAAGCCCACTTCTCGAACATTATGGGTGAAATTTTATTCGACTTTATCTCGCTTTTATGTAAATATTAACCGAAAATATTTGCACTTGCGGTGGGGCTCGGATTTCGCCTCGTATTTGTCTTAAAGAAAAATAAATAAATGTTTAGCCCCTATAATGATAATTGGTAAATTCCAGGAACTTTTTCGCCTCCCAAAACAATCCGAAACAAATTTTTAAACAATTATTCATTTAACAAATTTGTTGACTAATTTGATGAGATAATTTTGGAAACGTTTCTGTCTGGACTAAAAACTAAAATTAACAAAATCAAACCTAACTGCCATAAACATTATTACACATTATTATTATTATTGCTGCTAGCTAATAAACCACTGAAATAATTATTGTTTTTGGTAAATATTAATTAGAGTAGCAATAAAATTAACAAACAGACTTTCTTTCTATGTGGGTGTATAGCACAGGCCTTGTTTTATGTTTTTATCACCAAATGTTGCCAAGGTTTATCTCGCATAAATTATGCATCTGAGGCACGACTTTCTTTGCTTATGGTTTGTAGGACACCATAAAAAAGTATAAACTGGTAAATGTTGTTAGTAAACTCATACTCAACGATGATGCAATTAAAGTGGCACGTGGTTAAAACCATTATCTAATGTCAATATAATGTCGCAGTTCATGACATGGAATGTGTATAAGTGTAGCTACTACCAGCCGGGTTAATAACAACCCGCAGATTGAAGCCAACAATTGACAAAAAAACTGGCCCGAATGAAAACACGCCTCAAAAGAAAGTTCGGCGGTTTGAAACTAAACACCAAACAAACAAACGACAAGTGACTCTTTGTGCCAAGAATTGTTGGCATTTGTCACACTAGCTTTTTGGCCAACATTTTCGTAGACCTTTTGTGCGGGAATGGCTCCTTTTCAGAGCAGATTGAGGGAAAAGCGATTGAGGACAGGCCGAAGCGTGCCTAGTATGTCAATGAATAATGCACAGAAAGAGATAATGTTTTGTATAAAAAATAAACTAAAAACTACTTAAATAGTAAGCTGTATTATTTTTTATATATTCAATTTATCTATTTATATTTAAATAAATTAATATTAGAGATTCCATATTCCTTCTGATATTATACAATAATTATGTATTTGTGTGGGAAGTCCTAAGGTCAAGCTACTTAAAATCAAAGCAAGTGATACATTTTTAATCCTTGATCATGTACCTGTCCAAAAAATGATATTTTGAAACACTTTTAAGTATAGCTCTTAGTGGAAATATTTATTAGATTAATACCTATTACAAAACTATCAGTCATCTTGTCTGTAAATTATTTTTCTTGGTGTGTTAAGCCTGAACTTGACCGGCAACCAATACGATACTACTTAACTTATCTTACTCACCATAATGAAGGCTGTGCGACTCCTCGATTACTGTGTTTGAGAATTGCAATGGATGGTGCCGTATCCTGAGTTATTTCGGATTGATCTGAACCACTTTCACGCCAATCTATTGGCGAACACGCAGATGTTGGCCAAAAATAAAGATATACACGAGACGAGACTAAAGCGATTTTTGGCTTTAAAGTGGAGTCCGCATGGAAAGCGACTGCAACGCTTGAGATGTGCCCGTTGACTGCCACTCCGAAATGGCCTCGGCCACCAGGTAAGATCGCCTCGGTGTCTCGCCTCGTCTCGGCCAAGTCCAAGACCAAGACCAGTCTTGGCCAAGTCGGCGGCGGCGCTTCTTCGGTGTGTTTGCTCTGCCGGCGAGTTGCTGGCTGGTCTACTCTCACGGGGCGGCAGAGGCAGCTAAGAAAAAACAGCGGAGACACACGCGCTCCCAGTTACAATTTCGTTTTCAACACTTTCTTCACAATTTCCCCTAAAACGGCAGCCGCAGCAGCACCTGAAAAAAGTGCAAAGTCAACAGCGTCTCCCTGGGGTTTTATCTCAGCCTTATCTGTTTCTCTCAGTGCCTTCCTGTATCTGTTGGCTTTATTACGAATTGTCGTGCAATGGCCCAGAGCATGAAAACGGTGTGTGAACGTGACAAGACGCACCAACTGACGTCACAGCCTCAGTGGGCCATTGAGGCAAATAATTAAAAAATATAAACTCTTCCATTGATTCGTTAGGGTCTGGTAATCCTTATTAATTTATAACATATTTCCCTCCAAATTAAGTTAAATTATGTGACAGTTTAATTAGGCTTTGGTTATTTTTCCATAAAGCCACTTTAATTAGTCTTTAACAAATTTTGTGAAATAGTTTTTCTGGAAAATTAGTGAGTCACTAAAGGGAGCTGATATAAATGGCTGATAAAATCATGCAACGCAGTAAAGGAGTCATTTCCGACCCTATAAATCATATATATTCTTGATCAGCATTAACTGCCAAATCGATCTAGCCATATCCGGCTGAAAAAATTTTTTTTGCCAATTTTCGAAAATTTTATAAGGGGTTACATCATTAAAATTTAAAAAAATTGGCAAAAATTTAAATTTTTAATTTTACTTTATTTTGTATGCAGATTTGTTAATCAATAAAAAACTAGCACAGAACTGGTTTCACATTTGAAATTAAAGCTTTTTTGACTAAGTTATGGATTTTTAAAGTTTGATTTGTCTTAAAAATTTATGCAGATTTTTTATCCTTTCTTTCGATTGAAAATTGATTAATTTTTTGCTTAGTTATGATCGATTTTCACTGCAAGGGTATAGAAATTTCGGGTTTCCGAAATTAGCTTCCGTTCCTTTTTATTTATAATGATTTTTGTAAGATTAAACATTTTTAAAAAAGGTTTTAAGCTACAATCTTACAGAAACGAAATAAAAACATTTGGTTTGTTAATTTTTACTTATTTATTACTCAATCAAAGCTTACATTTCACACCCCAAGACAAAGCAATTAAAATACAACAAATGTAATCAGAAAAATCCATCAGCTGCTAATGAGAGAAATTGAGATCATTGGCAGCAACTACCACAAACTATTGTTCGCTGCACTTACTCCATCGACGAGTAAGGAGTGCATTGCGTTATTTTGTAATTAACTAATTGGCTGTACAAAAATAATTTAAACAATTTTCAGTTACCCGAAAAACCGTAGAGAGATGAATGAGTTTTTCGGCTTTCTCGTTTCGTGATGGCAAACATTTTTGCCGGCTACCTTTTACACACAACAACTCTCCGAGCCGCTTTTTCGTGATTGGATTGTCGTGACCCATTTTTCCTCCTCGGATATATACGCACACCATGCTCTCTCTTTCCTCCGCGGTTTACGCACCATTCACCTTCACTGAAAGAAGATCCAGTGATTTGCATTATAATGTCCGCTTGGGAATTGGGATTAGAGTTCTAGTTCGAGAACCCTTTCATATCGAATCGATATGGTTCTGATTTGTGACCCATAAGTGTCAGGGTTCCGTGAGGAAGTTACAGTTAAGCAGAACATTCTCCCAAAAATAGGAGACAGAGAAACAGGTGGTCACATTTTATGATCTTACACTATATAAGCATTAGCATGACATCAAAAATTGCCACACAAAAACACATCGGCTTGGGTTACATAAACAATGCAGGTTCATTGCTCCGGACTGACACATTGCAGTGTAATCCAAAGGCTTGCCCCGAAATCCATTACATAATGTGTGCTGGCTGGAACCTAGCGATTGTGTGTGAAAACCGTTAAGTACACAGACAGACTGTGGGGTTCAGGTTCAGGTTCAGGTTTAGGTTCGGCCGGAGGTTGAGCTCCCGGGGTTCAGGTTTTTCGGTGTCAAACGGAACCGAGCAAAAGGTCTCGCATATCAACTGGAATCCATTCAGAAATAGCTGCTTTAATCCTAACGGATCTAACACCTCTTATAGCTTAGACTCGGCCTTATCAATATTTTTTGGAGCTGGGAGTTTGGAGTTTGAAGTCATAACATTTGCATTTTTATGCAGGCTTAGGTTTCCCATAGATATTCTTTATTCTTTCACAGAAATTAGCTATCTTAAACGATCCTATTACACTTCAGATTTCCCTTTTACGAGCTGAGTTGTGGAAATGAAGACAAACAATGTTGAGTCTTTGATAGAAACTAATTGTGAATATATATTTCACACTATTTAGCTGTTTTTAGTGCTACCCATTAGGTTAGTAATTTACGACACATTTTTATGGAATGGAAAATTTAAATTGCCTTTACTTCTTTTTCTTATTTTAAAAAATATTAAATCAAATCTTCCACTGCCTTCAGAATTATTTTGTTTTGTGTAATATAAGGCTATTACTGAACTACTGAAAATAGTGGTTTTTAGTTTAAAGGAAATCCTAGTCGATTAACCATTTAATTAATGCAGTCAAAGGCATGTCAAAACTGTTGTAATTGAGTTGTGACTCAGCTTCATGGCAAAGTTATTAAATTAAAAAAAAAAGCAAGCAAAAAAAGCTGTAACTTATAAAAAGCTAACATCTACATTGACTATGTTATACATAAGGTTTAGTCAACTGTTGAATAATTATAATCTTGGTAAACCTTATGTAAAAATAAACCTGTTGAATAAAGACTTACCAATCCTAAAAACAATTAAATAATAAATGATTTACTATGTTCATCTCTGTACCAAATGAAAATTTCCCAAATTCCTGTTTGTATAAAAATTATTTAACTTTTATTGGTTGAACATCTTAACAAACTTAGTAATAGTAATAATAAATATACATTTTAAGTTCACTTTTTGCCCCAATTCGACTGATAGACATTTGCATAGTAGCTCTGCCAGTTGGAGTTACTCAGCGAGGCATATGGATTATAGTAGTTGGTGTTATAGTACGTGGGATACAGATACTGTCCAATGACATATGGCCAGATACGGATTTGGGTATTGCTATAGGGACTCGGGGTCGTATACGTGCTGTAGTAGTAAGGATACGGCGTGGTCTGGTAGTAGTAATTATTTAGACTGGAGAACGTGGGGCTCGGCGTGTAATATGGGTTGTACTGTGGATAGTACTGGGCAGTTGCTAGCTGTAAGAAGTAATATTTATTAGATATTGTTTATTATTTATGTTTATTGAAGAACTTACCGCCAGCAGGCCTGCAAGCAGGAGCAGGGACAGATTGTAGCTGGTTGTGAGTGACATTTTGGGTGACGATTGGTGGCTATACGTTTCCAAACTGAAAATTCTCACCGCGGGCTATGGCAATTTATAAAAATGTGACTCTGACTGGCAGGCAGGCAGGTTGACAATTTTACGCAACGTTGAGCGATGCCAATTTTCGCCAATTAAGTTCACCCTTTTTTTTGGTTCAAAACTTTGTGTTCATTTCGTCATTGAACTTGACTCATCCGCTGGGTAACATTTGGTGCCAACTACCTAGCTGTGCATATTTTTTGGAGGTATTTCAGAGCAGGTTGTTTACCTGTAGAAAATCCCCGGTGGATTCCCGTGACGTGTGCAACAACAACACTTTAATAACTAAAAAAAAGCGGTTAAAAACATTTTGTTTTTCGGGCACTTAAGCAATTAATTAGACAAAACATTAGGGTAGCAATTGGATTTTGTATTTATTTCGATTTAAGATTGCTTACAAATATATGCGAAGATTATTTGTAAATTATACAATAATGTGGCGGACCCATCCGAGGTTGTTCCGGGGCATTTTCGAATGATAGAACTTTGATAGAATGGGGCGAAATGGTAAGGGAAATGGAACTGGAACCGGGACCATCTATATACAGTATGTACACTCCTGCTCCTCGCACGACTCATTCTCGACTCAATTAGACTAAAGTACAAAACGAAAAACTCAACAAAATCGTCAACAATGGGCGCTTAAATTAGTTTATATCTCACTTGCATTCATGGAATTTTACAGAATTTTACAGATTGCTCTTAATTTTTGTGTTTTTCTGGTTTTTCATTTACAATTATTCATCGGCTTTTTAATTTAATTAGTTTTGTGTTTCAGCTTTTGGGAGAGACAATAAATATTTAATTAGATTGCAAATCGCTCAGTAGTCCTCGTCGTCTTCATCTGGCGGATCTGTGGCGTAGGTCAGTTCATTCAGATAGAACCATTTCTGGGGATAACAATTAAAATATTAAGAAAATTAGTACAAGTATTTTAGGGGACGAATGGGGAAACCTACTGGTGACTCTGTGCAGTTGAAGTTGTAGTCCCAATCACAGATTCTGTACTCCTGATTAAAGCTCGTCTCGTTGGCGCAAAGATGTGGAATCCGATTGCCCTCTTCATCGCACATATGAAATATCTGCGTGAAAAATAGTATACTTTTAGACACTCTGTCGAACGACTCGATAAAAGCTCGGCTTGAGCTTGGCTCTCTCCAACACCTTGATTTCTGGTAACTCTCTCACCTGGCAATTGTACTCCATATCGGCGTAGAATCCCACCGATCGCCGCTTGCAATCAAATGAGAATGTAATATTATCTAAATTCGTCCATTCCTTCGTCTTGTGATTTTGAAATACTGGACTGGCTGGCTCTTGGCCCTGGACTGCAATGGCGGTCAACAAGAGGGGACCTGAAAATACAGAAAACATTTAAATTATATCCTGTAATGAGGTACTATATACCTAAATTATTCAATACCTAAATTGCTCTCTAACACTTATATAAAGGTATATTTATTTATATTTACAAAACTGTTAACCAGTTATACAAAATGGATCAGTGCAAAATAGGTAAGATTCCTAAATGTAATAGAATCTGGCTTTATATAAACCAATCATTAAAAGAGCTTATTGTCAAGTATTTAAGACTCTTTAAAATTTAATTTTCAAAAGCTTAACTATTATATTTTCAATATAAATATATTAATACAATCTTACTGCATGTTTTGTACATTTGGCTCTTAATTTTTATAATAATAAGACATATTTGTAATAATAATATTACTTTAGCTCATTAACTCATCAATTACGAGTATTTTACATATTTACCACGCAATTTATTTTGCAGGTGCAATTCTTATTATTAGTTGTACTATTGGCCAGGTGTGTTGCCCATTTCGGCTGCTTCCTCCTCCTCTTCCCACATAATCGACCATGGCCAATTTGTTTTTAAGTTATTTGGCTCACGCATGTAGCCCAAAGACAGTGGGCCAAAAAGGCCAGCTAGTGGAGTGGCAAAGGAGAGCCAGTGGCCAGCGGTTAACCAACTCAATATGAATGGCTTAATCGAGGCACTTAGCATTTAATTTGTGTCGCCGTCTCGTCTCGTCTCGTCTGTGGTCGTGTCGTTTCTCGAAATCGAAGTGAAGGGAAGTGAGGGGTCTATTGAGGCCAGGTACTCACCTAGTAAAACGCCGGAAAGCCATAAAATTCTATAACTGTAAACCATTTTTGTTGTGGCGTTGGACATTTTGGCGTGAATTTTGGTTTTCTTGGCCGTTTCGCTGTCCGCTGACCGATCGATCCGTTTTGATATCACGCTGAAAATCCAAATCACGATCGTCTCTGTCCCACACTCGCTCGCTCTCTCTCTCACACACACACACTCTCTCGCTTGCTCCTGCTACGCATCCATTTATCCGTCTTCTGTTTTCAATTAGGAAGCGTGTCTTTTCGGTTTATGGCCGGCACATGGCTAAAATGGGTAACGAAAAAGCAAACAAACAATCAGTTTTAGATGGAAATGAACTACAAATGTCAAATGATATTACATTATTATGTGTTATTTAAGACGGGAAATAATAAATAAATTAAAATAACTCTCTTATAAAAGACTCTTTTAAAAGTAATGATATTTTTCCACAAATCAAAGACTACAAATCTCATAGGTCAGCCAAAAATGCTTTAATTTTAATTTGGAAAGCAGTTATGTGCTAGTTTTTGATAGGTTTAGAAATCTACATACTAAATAAAACAAAATAAAAAATTAACATTTTTGCCAATTTTTGACAATTTTAACCGCTTATAAAATGTTGAAAATTTCGAAAAAAAAAATTTCTCTCGGACATGGCTAGATCGATTCTGCTGATGATGCTGATCAAGAATATATATAATTTATGGGGTGGGAAATGAGTCCTTCGACGCTTTTAGCTTCTGACAAAGTTAAAATACCCTGCAAGGGTATTAAAATCGGACCTCTGGCTGATATTAGAAAATATATAGCTGTAAATGTAATGTTATAAATATTAATGAAATAAAGCTTCTTTTAAGTAATTCTTCTTGTGAATTAACTAGTTTTTTCTTAAATTTTAAATACTAATTACACCACTGCGTATACGTAATTTTATAGGACTACTATAAATAGGAATATTTCATATTTTCTCGAAAGCAATCTAGCGGCAAATTGATTGGATTTCAATGATTTTGCTCTAAATTCAGCGCAGAAGTATTTGTAAATTTTATTGCGGGCATTTATTGCAGAGTTCCAAAACATTACGTATACGCACTGTATTGAAATATTAAACAAAATTTTTTTGTTTGTAATTTATTTTTTGCCATATTTTTGCATAATGATAAAACAAAATAAAAATAGATAGGAAATTCCAAAAGTACCCCGTTTTTTGTAAGAAAGGGATTTTGATGGATAATTCACAATTGATACAGGCTATAGAAATTAAGCTTAATTTCTTGTTTATGGTGGCTTAAGTAAGCAATATTGAAAATATAAAAATACAATACAAAATTCTGTTCACTTAACGTGACTATCAAAGATTTCCGCCTTCCTTCATTCACAGGTGACAGTGGGCTGGCTTACAGCTCATTAATAATTACAAAAAAGAAACAAACCAGACAAGGCAGACGAGACTTAGACGCAATTTACATGCCGAACCCACATCGAAAAGATTTTGAATTTTGAATTTTTGGCTTGACTCATCATTCGTGGCATCATCATCATTGCCAGCCGGATGCTCTGGAGCGCCCATTTTGCGTTAATTGATTTTCTTCGACATGTGGCAGACACGAGCGGGAAATCACTCCAAATATGTCTTGCCCACATCTGAAACAATGGCCAATGAGGTCATTACTTAATCTTATTACCTTTACAAAAAAAAAAGATTATTCCATTGAATGTTGATATTTAAGTATTTCTTTTAAGGAGATTTAAAAACATGGAGTACTTAAGATACTAGGATATTCGCATTTTTTATTTGTTTTTCAACTAAATTCTCAAAGATTTTTATCCAGGTATTCAACAGTTTTATGTATTTTAATTTGTTTTATTTTAAACCATTGTATCTTCGGCTTAACAGGATATGACTTTATTTTGTCAGTGACCCACTTTGCTGCCATTCAAAATTCTCTTCTATAACTTCTGCTGACTAATCGTCCAACGCAAGCCAAATTATTGAAAACATATTTCATAATACCTTTAATACCCGAGTATTTCACATCAATCACACTCTGTCAAATTAGCGGAAGACGGTGAGGGAGGAAAGGCAGTTGGAATGCTTTAAACGCCATTAAAAGACAATCAGTCAATGGCAGATCCAATCAGCGAAAAGAATATACTTATTTATGCAAACTCGTTTAGGGGTCTCCGCTTCTTTCTTCCGAATTGAATTGTATTGAATTGAATTGAATGATTTATTTTTCGGCATTTTTACGGCGGATTGTTTTATCTTATTTTATTTTTTTGTGAGTGAAAGAAGGCCATGTTCGGCCTTGTAGGCCCAATTAAATTGTCAACCCGTCTGGAAGGTTTTTTAAAGGGGAATTGGATTGGCGATTCCCTTGATTAATCCACTCCCTCTTTCACTCTGCGCGTTGCCCAGGTAAATCCTTGACATTTTACTGCAATTTATGGTCGCTGGATGCGTACATGATGTCGATTGCAGGAAAGGCCATGGCCCAACCACATCCCAGACGAAATAATCGTAAATTGTTTTTATCTCGAAGTGGCCTGGCCTCCCGCGCAAATAACTTGCAGGCGCCAGGAGATTGAAAGAGAAATATGTTGGTTGAAAGTCGAATCAGAGATGTGCCAACTTAAGAAGTCCAATATAAAATATGTTTTTAGCTCGAGCATCACAAGATAGAACACAATAGAACACAAAATGTAATAATACAATGTTATAAATAAAAAATCACAACGTGAACATTTAAAGATTTAAACAAGAAAGACAACTAACTACCCTTGCAGTTTTCAATAGAATTATAGGATCAAATCGGAAATAGATCATAAATAAGCTTAAACTAATCGCATTCTTGGAAACGATCATTTTCAATATTTTTCTATGACAATTTTCGACAAATCAAAAATAAAAAACTCATAACTGAGCCAAAAATGCATTAAATTTTATTCGGAAAGCTGTTCTATGTTAGTTTTTAGTAGGTTATTAAATCTGCATACTCAATTTGAAATTAAAAAAATTCAATTTTTGGCCAATTTTTGAAAATTTTAATGATGTAACCCCTTTCCTTTTTTTGAAAAAATGGCAAATTTTGAAAAATTTTGTTTTTGTCCGGAGACGGCTAGATCGACTCTCCTTTTGATGCTGATCAAGAATATATATGGTTTATATGGTCGGAAATGACTCCTTCACTGCGTTCCAAGCTTCTGAATAAAAGTAAAATACCATTTTTTAGTACATTTTTCGAAGTTCTTATATGAGAATTTTTTCCACAAATCAAGATTTAAAAATCTCATAACTAAGCCAAAAAAGCATTAATTTTGATTCGCAAAGCTGTTCTATGCTAGTTTTTAGTAGGTTATTAAATCTGCATACTCAATTTGAAATTTTAAAAAATTCAAATTTTTGGCAATTTTTGAAAATTTTAACGATGTAACCCCTTTCCTGTTTTTGAAAAAATGTAAAATTTTTGAAAAATTTTTTTTTTGTCCGGAGACGGCTAGATTGACTCGCCTTTTGATGCTGATCAATAATATATATGATTTATAGGGTCGGAAATGAGTCCTTAACTGGGTTTTGACTAAAATTATAATACACTTCAAGGGTATAAATAGCAGAAGCAAGAAAAAAAATGGAATATAAATATTGAATTAATCAATGGATCCTATAATAATTATTATTGTCCTGTGAGATTATTCAACTAAGTAACAAACTTTCTTAACTTATCTAATCAAAATACATATATTTCTGAATCTTACTAAATGTGTCCATCCCTAATCCGCTCTTCTGCCCGCTACCACAAAAATGAATGATATGCAAATATTTCTTAGTCTTTTATTTCGTTGGTCTTCTCTCCAGCCAAGTCCGTGATGGAGTGAAGGCAGTCTTAAGGCGACGTAAAAGGTCATCAACGGTGTGCCAGGCGAGGCAAAAAGTCATCTTCACGCAAAACTGGTAAAATTTTCATGGATCGGAGGAGGAGAAGGAGGACTGCGACTGCGACTGTAAATGGCTGAGGAACTGAACAAAGAGGCGCCTGCAAGATGACACAGCAGCCATTCGGCTGTCTCCGAGTCCATTGAATTGCCCCGAACCCTGTCCATTTGGTCAGCTTGTCTTTCACCGTTTTCGGAGTGACCATGGCGCCTGTGACAATTGGTCGAAAGCCCCTCTGTTAGCCCCTCTGGAAACCCCTATTTGAAACTCCTCTGGCAACCCCTCGAAGCCCCTTTGGAAAACCCCTCAAAACTCTGTCGACTGTTTCCGCAAAAGTGGGCTCAAACATACTTTGAGAGCTTTTGGTTTTTGATTTTTAAGCTAATGGGAAAACACTCAAGCAGCATCGTTCGACGCCCACAAAATCCTTAAGAGGCTTTTGGCCAAATGGTAATTGATTTGAACGGATTTAACACATGTTCGTTTCGGGCTAAGTTGAGTAATTAGATAATAGTTCATTTGTATTCAAGTCCGGTTTTTATAGCTTTATTTTTGTATATTGAATTCCAATTGTTTTTTTTATGATTAATTATAATAAAGATATCAGAGAAATTTAAGGCATCAACCTCATTTGTAATATTTTATTACAAAATTAATATCAAGTCTCAACAATTTGTGACATAGAATGCCTGTTAATAATCAAATCAAGATGAATTTTATTATTTTAAATGACTTATTTATATTTGCATTCACCTAGATCATTAATTTGTAACTACCAGCTGCTAGATAGAAGAAGCCCCACTGAGGGGCATCCCCTTAAAACCCATTGCATTGTCACTTTTGACATTTTCTGACAAGCGTGAGAAACCCACACGGCCTGCAGACCAGAGACCGGCTATATATACATATATATTTATATATGTATATTATGGTCTCCGGAGAAGAGCCCATCTGGCATGGTCCATCAATTGGCTGCGGCTGCTTGACTCTCTTGGCCGGATTCCTAAGCCAAGCTGCAAGTACAAAACATTCCGAGCTTGTCTTTGGGCCATCTGCATGCCACGAGCATGTGCGGCATTAATTTTGGACAAAAAATAAATACAGAAAAAAAACCAAAACACATTTTGAAAGTCTCATTTTACATTTTATGTTCGGTTCGGGCATTGTTTTTATTTTCCAGCGGGCTTTTGCTGATTGGGTTTGCAGCTAATTCGGAAGTTTGTTGGCGTTGCCTTGCGAAACATCGCACTAATTTGTTAATTTCTGACGCGTAACCGAAGGCGCAATGTTTTATGTCTTTTTTTCGTTGGCTCTGTAAATTTATGCAAATTTTCCACAAAATTATAATTCATTTCATTTGCTTGATGAAACAACGGGAAATAAAGGAAAAGAAAGGCGAATCGAGAAATGCCCTTGACATGATTTCAATTTTAAGTGTCTTTTAAAAGGGCCTTGCTTTACATTTTATTTCCAATTTGGTATTTATATTTAATGATCATAGTTTACATTATTAACTTGTGAAACAGCGGAAGCTGGGGAGAAACTGGGTTTGAGGTCGTATCCAGAAAAGGCCTTGGCTTGAATAATTTAATTTAATTGCCTTTATGGTTTAATATAAGTCTAATTCGATTTTACAAAGAAAGTGGAAAGGAGATTAGGCTAAAATACCTTTTTAAAAATAAAGACAATCTTTATTTCTTTTTGAAAGTTATTTTAAAAGTAAAATATTTGCACTTTATTTAAATACTTCTAAGAATTGGAAAAAGGTAAACAAGCTGTTTAATTTCCTGTGCTGATTATGATCATATTTATCAACAAATAAAGATAACAAAATCGAATGGAGAAAGCTAATATTTAAATTGTTTTTTATTATCTGTTATTAAAAGTTATTAAAAGATAATAAAAAACAATTTAAATATTAGCTTTCTCCATTCGATTTTGTTATCTTTATTTGTTGATAAATATGATCATAATCAGCACAGGAAATTAAACAGCTTGTTTACCTTTTTCCAATTCTTAGAAGTATTTAAATAAAGTGCAAATATTTTACTTTTAAAAACAGATTTTAAAGCCAACAAAAGTTTACCAAATAAATTCAACAGATAACAATAATTATAAATATTTTAACAATAATTATACATGTTTTACAGGAAATTAATTCTTGTGGCTTAAAAGAGAATTTTTACCAACTTCACCTGAAAAAAGTTAACAGGTTCAAGGAGTTCATTTCAAATTTATTTGTGAATTTTCTTTTTATTTTCTGCTGCAACAAAGTAAGATAAATGGATAGACAGAAAATAAAAGTGAAAAAGGAAAAGCCGAGAAAATTATTTCACATATGTATGTGTGTGTGTGTGTGCAGGCAGCGGAAGCGTCGCTAATTGGCGGAACTGCCGCTCAGCAGCAGCAGTAGAAACAACAACAACAATGGGTGGAAAATAATAAAAACAAAAATAAAAACAGCAAAAAAAAAAACTAAAGAAAAAGCAGGCAGAAATATGTTGAAACGCTGCGAACGCTGTGAAGAGCGATGACGATGACGACACCTGAGCTCTGAGACCAAGATGGCTTATTGCCACCGGCAGCGCCACCGCCCCGCCCTGCCCCGCCCCGCCCCGCCATATCGGATCTCAACGGATCGGATCGGATCGGATGGCGCGCACTTACATAACCCAGCTCAGGCGGCAAACATGGCCTAATCATCTCATCCGACTCCCAAGTAGCGGTTAGCAGCCAAATTGATTAGGCCGACAGCGTTGACACTTCAAACTTGGACATTCGCACACATTTTTTACGCGAAAACTCCGCAAAAACCAAAACAAACATCAAATAACGGTAAAATCGAATGGATCTCGACTATGAGATGCCCTGTGATAAACCTTGATTTTAGTTTAAATATGTATAAAATAAATATGAGTGCCGGAATGTATAACTTTTTTAATATACAAATATTTTAATATTATAAGGAAACAATATGAGAAATAAAATAAAAATACTTTATTTATAATCTGTGCTTAGTTAAATTATAATTTTTAAGTATATTTTCAGTTGACAGATATTTCTTATTCGATCCTTCCTTCTCCAGTTACCATTACAGCTGCCAATTCAAATATACCCTCATAAACTCCATTACTATCGGAATGCATTAAAATGGAAACCGTTTAATTGAGCTGGCTTGGCCAAATGAAAAACTCGTTAGTCTGATACCAGATTGACCAGCATCCCCTGAAACCTCATCCCAAGTGGCGAGTTCCTCCCCTAAACTTCCGCCCCGTCTCCCGACAGCAAGACGATTATTGGCCTTGAAAATTCGGTACGCAGAAATGCGCTTAATGCGAAAAATCAATATCGCTAAAATATACTCACACACACCTAGCAGCAAATCAACAAAACCCAAAAAAAAAGATATATACAACGGGTCAGAAATAAAACCGGCTCAAACTCGGACTTGTACTAAAACGAAGTGATCAAAGCATATTTAAAACGAAACAGCTACACCAAAGCCCACAAGATTTAACATAAATTGGTAAAAACTAAATTAAAGCAAATGGCAGGCAGCAGTAAAGTGGTCAACATGTATGAATATGAAGTTATTAAATTTATTTCATCCATAAACTGAAAACAAAAGAGGTCTCATATTCATGAAAAGGAAGCACAAAGGAAATCTAAAACTTAATGAAAAACTAAAATTTTACGATTGCTATAAACGTCAAAGTTAAAGGAAATGACTAAAAACTTCCCTAAAGTAAGTCATTAAAAGAAACAAAAAACAAGAACGGAATCCAACTTCGGGAAGCCGAAATGAATATACCCTTGCAATTAGGTCTAGGGTCATGGATTTGAATGTTCAAAAGATCATAGCTAAGCCAAAAATGTATTAATTTCAATTCGGAGAGATTTCCTGTGCTAATGTTATAATATGTATAAAATCTGCATACTCAATTTAAAATTAAAACAAAATTAAATCAATTTTTGAAAATTTTAACGATGTAACCCCTTATAAAATTATGAAATTTTGAAAATATTTCGAAAAATTATTTTTTCTACTGGGCATTGCTAGATCGATTCGGCTGTTGATGCCGATCAGGAATATATATGGTTTATAGGGTCGGAAATGACTCCTTCACTCCGTTGCAAGCTTTTGACTAAAATAAAAATACCCCGTAAGGTTATAAAGAGTGTTCTAATAAAATATTGAAGCAAAATACCTATAATTTATTCAATTTAAATGTTTAATAAAAAAAATACAAAACAATGTTTATAGCTGATACCGACAGGCACCATTAACGATGCGATTATTCGTTACCCAAAACATATAACATTTTAATCCAATTGATATCTATATCTGACATAATAATTAAATTAGGTAATAAAATCGCTTGACAGCTTGAAACCATATTTTTATGGTTTATTTTTCTCGATTCACATCGAACCGAACCAATGAATAATGAATTTATTGATCTATAAAAGAGGAAACACGGCTTGGACTTGGTAACGGAAAGAAATATGCAATTTTCCATGGTCAAGCTCAAAGAAAGTTAGGCGACAACAACTTGTTTGACAAGGGGAAAATATAAGCCAATTAATAACAATTTTTATTCACTTTCCGCTTAATTATTTGTCTTAAAACAATATTTTACAGCAACTGCTTGCAATTACATTTTAAAAATCATTAATTAAGCAGTGAAGGTTTTCCCAAGTGAGCGACGAAGATAAATTAGCCTGCTGATCACAATAATAGATCTCAATAAATAAAATCCCAGTGTTAACACCGAAAAATCAGGCTTTTTGGGGAAGTGAAAATCCGAAAAGCGACCTTTAAAGGTCGCTGTGAAACTAATAATTAATTAAAATTCCATTAAACACGGCGGCGAGGTACCACCGATCGACCGGGCGATCGATCACACAAAGCCGATTCAGTGATTTAAATGCCATCAGCAAATGTCCGAATGTCCGACAATGCCTGACAACAGCAACAAAAGGCCGATCAGCTACCGATATATAATATATTTTCGGGTATCTTTCGATCCCCAGGCCCAGACCGATGTCCATCCGTCATTAACATATCGGCATTTGTGCTTAAGCAGAAATAACAATCGTTACAAGGGCAACACAGCCATCATCATCAGAGGATGATGCCGTTGAAATATTCCAGTTATCTGGCCGCAGATACATATATGTATCCATTGTGAGAGATGCGAGTATTTTTAGATTCGCCACGGTAACATCTCATTGAAGCTGTCGCCCTGAGATCGCAAGAAACAACCCTCAACGGATCGCAAACTCATCCAATTTGTTGTGCGAATTCGCCCCGTGGCTGACTGTCTTTGATGAGGGATTAGGCCTGCATCCCATGGAAACTGAAGACAAAACTAGCCAACGAAAGAAACCATTAGATGTTGCCACGGAAATACCACCAAGGCATTTTTTTCTATATATGTTTATACACATTTATTTTGTTTTGAAATCTTGAATTAAAACCTAAGCTGCAAACTTGTCGGACTTGTTCGCAGGCCACTACTAGAGGAGGTGTGATATTGAGATCAACTTTGTTATTCGGTTAAACATAGAGGGGAGCCTTTTATTGACATTGATTCTTGGGGGGGTTTTGCTGTCTTAGACTTAAACTGATTTATTGGAAAAATTAAAAGAGGTATTTAAGACATAAAAGCAATTATCAAACAAGTAAGGCCATTTATTATTTAATCAGAAATTAAATCTTTATTTGAACTAAAATATTAAATTCCTTCCCAGGAAATCATTTTATTTATCTTTTTAATTTTGAATGAATATATTAAAATTATTAATTGGTGTAATTACAAAAGTCTTAATCTTTATAAATAGAAGCTAAAATAAATTTACATTTTACTTAGTTGTATTTTCCATAACCAGTTCCAATGCCAAACTTTTTATAACAAGTATTTGGAGATTCCCAAAATTTAAACTTATTCTCGTAAAGTTACAAAACAAGGTAATAAAGTATTAAGTGGTTTTCAGGTCTCATTCTAAGTAATTTAATTTAATTTAGTCAATGTTCTCGATGTTTCAAGAGAGCGAAAGTATTGTGCAAACTTGCTTCTTATTTTCCTTTCTGTTTTGAATAAAAATCTCGTGATTTAAGATTTATCTAACAAGCATACACACCTCAATTTATTTTCATGTCGCATAACTAGTTCTGTTGCTCTGCAAAACTTTGGGCCAACAATTTATGATCGCTCAGCTTGAAAAAGCTTTCCGTAACGCAAACGGTAAATCCATAATTTAAAAGAATTATTTAACATAAATTGAATAATTTATTTGCTCGAATTTGATGCCAATTTTATAACCAAAAAATGTGTATAGTATATATTCTCGAAGCAACTTCAATTGGCATTTGTCCGCGATTGGTCGGGGAATTGATTCTGGTTTCTGATTTCTCAATTGCGAATGTAAACCGAACCGGATTGAAGCTGAGACGATGCGAAGCGAAACCCTTTTGGTCGAGTTCAAGGCTCGCCACGTGTCGTATACGTGATGTGCCGGCACTGGCACTGGGACCGGCACTTGAGCAAATCCACACACGTTGCTGCACTAAACACTTTTCACACAATTAAACAGCAGCCAGAGTTGCCAGCGGGCAACATTAACTAACTAACTGACTTGTAATGTGGCAGCAATAAATTTTATGTAAATCGCCGCCTTCTTTTTTTTGTGTTTTAAGTTTTATTGCAGCCAGAGAAGAAAACGGTACAGCGCTAAACAATGCAAATAAATTACAGCTGCGGGTACGGATACTTTGCAAAGCTGATGTGCAATTGAACGCAGAGATGCACATACACATATATGTTTAGTGTGTGGTGTGTGGTGGTGCACAACACAAAAAAACACCCCCCTGCGGTAAGAGAGACAAGTACACACAGGTAAGACTGAGATTTTCCAAGAATGCGGCGCATTGAGATGCACAGAAAATAATTGTCTATATTCATTGGAACTAGATTTTAAATATTAAATATTATAGGTAAACATGAAAATATAATATAATATATAAATATAAATTATAACTGATTGTATTCTAACAGTTAACTCATTTAGCAAAAATACTACAAAAATGTGTTTATTTAGTAATTAATCATTAACAATATTTTTTTGTCAGTGCCCAGACAAGCGGGTGGCTGCTGTGACTCTCAATCTCGATCCACTCTCAGCTGCTGTTGCTGTTTTTTCTGATTTCTGTTGCATTTAACCTGCGGCAGCACCACCACCAACCTGCAGGCAACAACAATCGCCAACAAGTTGTTTTTGTCCAAGTCATCGATTGCATATGGCAGCTTTTGGAATGGAAAATGCGAGAGACTTCACTGGCTTGTTATTTCCACTTTTTTCCTACGAAAGAAACCAAAGAATTCATGCATTCCTACACTAATCGCAGGGATTAATAAAATGCCCAAAACAAAACAGAGCTTGCTAATTGGAATAAAATGAAACCGTTCGCATAAAATTAATACTAATACGTGGTCTCAGAATAAACGTGTTTATTTTAGACATAAGGTCAAACTATCAAATCGTCCAAAATGTTTTACTAAAATCTCATAAAATAATTTTTAACATGCCAATTAGTGGCATCGAAGATTATTCTGGGAATTCCAGTTTCCCGATAAAAAATATGCTTTCATCTAACTCCTAATTTTGGTTTATTTCCGATCCTTGAAATCATATATATTCTTGATCAACATCAACAGCCCAATCGACCTAGCAGTGTCTAGCAGAAAAAATAAAAATGTCGAATTTTTCGCAAAATTTAAAAACGTATATAAGCCATTTTGATGACATTTTGTTCCTTCTCTAATTTATTTATTTGTCAAGATTGTTTTGACTCACACATAATATATTATATTCTAATGTATCATAAAAATTAATGACGCCTTTGAAATATTAATATATTTCATTTTGTCTTCAATAATTTCATGAATAATACAAAAATTATGCACAAATGTCTATTAAGATTTATGCCAATATTAACACATACTAAGTTTAACATAAATTTTAGTTATTTGTCATGTGATTTTAAGTGGGCAAAGAATTTTATATATTTAGTGCTTATTTTGGCATTTCTGCGTTTTTAACATAATAATTTGTTAAAACATGTGGCTAGCAGTTTCTTTAAACCTTTAAAATTTTTTGCTTTAAGGAATATATTTCTTCCCAGTAAAAAATATTTATCTTCGAATTCCATAAACTTATTAAAAGCTTAAATAAAATACACAAAATGTGTTCAATTATATTTTTAAGACGCCAATAATATCAGGAAAATATTTTTATGTATTTCTAGTGTTATCAACAAATTATTATACTTCGGGATAAACATTTTATTGATATTTTTTCCTGTGGAAAGGCTGGAAAGATTGGCTGACAGGTGACCCCCCTCTGGGGGACTTTTTTATTTGTTCTTTTGCATATTCATGTGGCGCATGTGGCTAACCCCACCATTGTTTTTGTTAAATTGTTGAATGGCAAAGTTTAAACGATCAGCCATAGTGGAGGAAACTAAAAACAAAACTAAACAGCCTCTCGGAGATATCATTAAAGCTTACGCAAATTGCTCCGATTTGTGACAGATTTTTCGTGTTTTTTGGTAGGCATTGAATTATGCTAATGGCGCCGATAGCGATACATCATTATGTGCGTGGCAAAGAGATCGTTATGTAAGGTGGCTTGACTTTATTTCAGCTCGAATTTGGAGCACGAATTGTATAAGCATTTCGCAGGTTGCATTTTACTTTATTTTTATCTCGGTAAGGGGCTGCCTACCTTGATTTAGAGGTTGTACTGAGCTGGGTTAATCCAAATCTGCATTAAATATCCAAGAAATATCCGCAAAATCACTGAAGCACTGCAAACTGGCCAACTTTCTTGCCAAATCTTGAGGCGGCCGCTTAATTATTTTGTTGAAAAACGCATTTGCATAAGATTTTCTCGCTAGCCTGTGTATATAAATATAATTTTTGCGTTGATTTTTTTATGTAATAAACACTGGGAAAACTATTGCTATTACGGTACCGCTGCAACAATATTTATTTTATATATATATGTATATAAAAATATGGCTCTTTCTTCACACGCACACACAGACACTGGCAGCACGCGCACGGCTCAAATCGCGTATCCGTCGGATGCAGAGATACAATACACAAAAGTTACAAAGCCAAAGACAAAGCAACAACCGTTCGCTGGGGCGCTCGTCGCACGAATAAAACGGCCCAAAAGACCTGGCCAACACTTGACGGCTGAAAAGCCAGAAAAAATCGGAGCCAAACACAGCCAAACAAAGGCAGCAAACACAAAACTTAAAACACAAAGAAACAAACAAAACACAGTAAAAACAGCGAAAAAGGCAAAGCTTAAAAGACAGAGGCGCGAAATGAAAAGTGTTTTTATTTTATTTTGGTTTTGACTGCCGTTTTGTTTGCCGTATCGCTTTTTGGCCAATGCAATTGGCGTTGGCCTCGTTAGCTTACGGAATACACTTGGAATAAATATCGTCCTTAAAATACACAATTTTGCAAGGCATTTATATACAAAGTAAATAACAAGAATTTATTTATTCTTTTAAGAAAGGAAATATTAATTTGTTAAATTTATATTAAAGTTGAAGAAAGTCCTTATAATCTTCTCTATTTTTAAATCTGTTTAAGTTTATAATTTCATGCTTTCAATTCCAGAGGTTTATCAAAAAAAGTTTTCTGTAATTTTCAAGCACTATCAATTTATTAAACTTCAGGATTTTAAAAATGAGCCAATTTCCTCTCAATTTTGTATTCCGAGTGTAAATATATTCTCCACAATGCTTCACAAATTTTCCTCGACTTTTATTAGAGTGTAGTATGTACGTTTTTGGTTTTTGGCCTGGAGCCGCGATCGAAGACGAAGACGGTCGTGAAAACGTTTGCAAAGTCAGCGCTCAACTGGTTCGCTGGCCGCCGCTCAAATTGGTTTTATACGCGGATCAAGCTCAGCTCAGGAGCGTAGCAGTATCTGAGAGATACAAAGATACATCCGCTGCATTGGCAATCGAAGCCAAAGAGCTGCTTGGCTGCTGGGTGCTGGCTGCTGGCTGCTAGCTACCATTGAGGTAGGTTGAGCCAAGCAGCCAGGTGTGGTGTATTTATTTGCTGGTTCAGTAGTGCCAACTGGTTCCACTCTGGTCCACCTTTCCCACAGATTCAACATCCAAGAGATCCGAGATCCGAGATCCGAGTTGAGTTGAGCACATTAAGCACACACCGCACGGTTCATTGAAAATTCAGGCTCATCGTGGGTAAGTTCATGGCTAGGCAAATGGGCGAAATATACTGATTAACTAGTTCTATCTGCCGAGTGTCTGACGCAGGTCTGGATGGTGTTTTTTATAATCCACTTGTTCCATACTCTTCCCTTGGTTCTTTGAGGAGTTTTGTGACATCAAATTTAGTATAAAATACTTAAATAAGTAGTAAACATTTTAATAATATATATACCACATTTTTATAATATTTAAATCAATAAAAACAATTTTTAAAGGGAATACATTTTTAAGGCTTTCTTGCAATAAAAATAAAGGGCTTTAAAAAGAAATATATAGGCATAACTTTAAGAAGTTATGTAATGAAACAATATTATTATTGAAAGAAATAGTATAAACGATATGAAAGTAAGTATACTTGAAGATATTTTATGTATAGGTGTTTTAATTATTAATTTTCCCAACCTCAATTACCCTAAAAAATATGTTAAAATCATTTCGAGATCTACCCAAAAAACTCTATACTGGTAGCAACCAAGGAGTGTTCGACTCTAACACTCTTTTTTGATTGCACATTTTTTTATGGCCATTTTAAGTGTATTCTAAGTCTCGTCGTGTCCACCTCCGCTGTCCTTGCTTTCTCGTTTTTAATTAACATAATTAAAATAAAATAAAGGCGAGCAATAGCCACAAAAGTGTATAAAATAAAATTAGCATGAGAACAACTTTTAGTTTTATTCACATATCTTTTTTTCGAGGCATTTCAGAGTGTGTGATGTGTTTGTTTCCCTTCTTTTGGTATCTTCTGTGCGAGTGTTTCTATTTAATTTTAGTTTTTTGTTTTTTATTTTTGATTTGGCTGTTAACTCCACGTCAAGTTCATCAAACACGTCTGATTAGGAGACCGCCCGCTCCAACTGGCAACTGGTTAACCAGAAGAGTCACTATCTGAATCTTAGTCTGCACCAGGAAAAAATATATGAAAATTTTCATTTATCTAGAAACTTAACTTACCTTGGTTGTAAAAATATTGATGTTCCAATATATACATTATTTCCCAAATAATTTTACTTTGTACCTTCAAATAAAATTAAATAAAACTTAAGCTTAGATTATATACAACATCCTTGGTACCTTTATTTATAGACTAAAAATGTACCAAATTGTACATTAATATTTAAGATACCCACAAAATGTATTAAGAATTTTAAAACAAGATGTAAAATCTTATTTAATTCACTAAGGTATTTGATACAATATTTTTTCTAGGTGTGGGTTAAAAATCTTGGGGGTTTTTGGCCAAGTCAGTCAGCTGAGCTGTGGGCTGGTCATTTGAATGCCAAAGGCATCGCAAGCTGCTCTTTTCACATTTGCCGTTGGTTGGTCTTTTGGCTTTAAAAAGCAATTTATGATGAGCGCGAACAACGAATTTATGACCAAGCAACGGATTCGCAGGCAGAAACACCGATTCGGATACAGATAGCACCGCATCCGATGATACCGACACGAAATTTGGCCGTTTAATGCGAAACTCTTTTCGCCTAAATGTCAAACTAATTTAGGCAAGACGATCCATTAAAACTGGATTAATTAAAGGTGCAACGGCAGCCATTGATATATATCTATGCAATTCGCAGTTAAAAAACCTTCAAAGAGCTAAAATCTGTCACTGGCCGGGTGATTGATTGGCTCATTAAATGACCGATTGAGCACCTAGTTGATTGACCATCAGGCAGAAGATCAGATACATATGGCTTGGCTGATGAACAGAAAATAATGCGACAGGACTAGCAACTTTTTATTTTGTTTCCTTTTGCTGCAATTTATTGGCAATAATATTTATTATAATATTAAATTCTTTATAGATACAGTAATATAATTATATAATTATTATTTATTAATTATTATAGATCTTAATGATTTTAGAATTTATATAAAATTATTTATAATATAAAACATAAGGTTGCAATATTTCATATCTTTGGGTCTGTAGTAGGCTCCTCTAAGCGAGTGCTAATTTAAGATGTTTTATTAAATAATGTTATATATAAGAGTATATCATAGTATATATAAGTAAACAACAATAAAACTACCTATTAAGAGTGTGATTAAAAAAACCAACTAACTAAGCCAACGAATAGACTGGCAGGTTATTGATCATGGCGCCCAACGTTTTGTCATTCGGTTGGATATCTCCCACTTGTGTCTCGACTGTTGGTCGGCCGGGTGTAATTAGCAGACTTTGCTTATATAATTATTTCAAATATTTTAATTAACAAGTGGCAATATATACATATGCGCAATATCTCGTATCTCTTAGCCGGACTGCACTTGGTCAATTAAAGTCGAGTGCCCGCAAGTTGGCTCATTTCCAATAAATATACTCGAACTGGCGCGGCAGTAAAACCCGAAAAGGAAAAGGAAAGGTGTTGACCTTGTCCAGCCAGCACACGCACCGCCAAGAAATGTATGCGATCCGAGGCGTTAACTCACCTGGTTTGCCTTCTCCCCCAAAAAACAAAAAAGATACAAAAAGCCAATGATAAAATATTCAAAATGCAAGAAACCCTTAAGAAGATCTGTAAAAGTCAAAAAGTGAAAGTTAAACGCGAGCTTAAGTCGTCCCTAAATCATTTCAAGTTCAAGGTTGCCTGGTCACTGGTATTTAAGGTATTTAAACATTTTTACAATCCAAATTCATATATATATATCTTTATTGTTTAACAGACACAAATAAATATGTATATATATTCGCGCTAATTTCTTGACATTTACCGCTTTCATTTACTCCGCTTGTTGTTGCCACACTTGATCACCCGAAATTATGTCCATAATTACGCTGATGTTAATCGATTTTTAAGTTGTATATGCTCGGTCTCCTTTTTTTCTACTTTTCTGGCGTAGAGCGGGGATTATACAACAAATATTTAACACCTTGCGGACAATGGAAGTTGGGGTTTTTATCGCCCGCTCGGATTACTAACAGCTGACTCGCATTCGAATTGCTTTTCAAATCCACTCGGCGAATTAAATCCATTCGTCGGCTCAATGTTGAAAGTCAATAAAAAATATCAAGTTTTAATTTATATATAGTTTGCTGTATACTAGTATTCGGCTTATTCGCTGTGTGTTGCCAGGCAGCCCAAAAGCCTTTTGCATTCAAAGCACTCTCGCACTAACTGCATGTTATTATCTAGAGCATGAAATCCAACTGACCGCCTCGCTGGATCTCGTCTAAGCCTGGCTTGGGTTAGCTCAACTGGACTGAACTCAAACTGGACAAGTGGCTGAGTGGCTGAATGGCTGAGTGGTGGAGTGGCCAAGAGATTGTTAGCACAGACAGAATATCTACGAGATCGTAATCCGTTCGTTCAAGACGCCGGTCGATTGCTCTGCGATCGCCTAAAGTGTCTTGTCTTGTCTTTTTCACGCTTTTAATCGCTGATTTTGGCAATGAACCGATCTCCCAACAATTGGTTCAAGTTAATTGGTTTTTTAACTTATCTTGTTTTTATTATCACAAGGTATTTAGTAAATAAAATTTGATATAAATCAGCAAAGGACCGGCAAAGCTGAATAGTCTTAGTTAAGAAATAAATAATAATGCTTCAGTAAATTTATAGTAAAATAATATATTTATAAAGAAAAATCTATATTCTTTTAATGAATAAACTTGTAAGACCTCTTTGATTATTATTAAGTATTTCAGGCCACACTTACTGACATTAATAAACCAATAAACTCAATTTTACTCAGTTAAATTACCCTTTTCTATACATTTCAGTCGTGACAGAAGTTGTTTTTGGTATACTTCAAAGTCTCTTGCAGATAAATCTTACAATTTAATCAAATTTAAACCAAAACCCAGCCCATTCACCGCCATTCCACCCACAACTGGCTCAGCAACCTACCTTTCGCCGAATGCAAAAACTAATTCTATCCACACTTGCTCAATCAGGCTCGTTTCCGCAACTAATCTGTCTGCAAGGCAGTGTATTGCAATTTACCTAAGCAGCTTCAAACAAAAAACAAAAAAAAAAAACAAAAAACACTACAGCGGCCAATAAAGTCAATTACCCAATTCCCCGACTTGGGGGTACCTTGGGTGATGGCAAACAATTGCCGCTCAAAAGTTGAAGTTGAACGGGCGCTGTCTGCCACTGCCCGCCCTCTTGGCTACTGCGCCGCAACTGCCACTAACTAAGGCACTAACTAAACCACTCAAATTCCAATTCAAACTAATTTTCTTGGGTTGTTTAGAAGAGCACACACACACATGCATGCGCCTGCAAATGCAACAGAGTGGCGAATTTGGCCATTTTATAACACAAAAAGCGAGTAAAGCGTTCCAGATCACCGGCTGGCAGGTATTTTTAATGGAATTTTTATATACTATAAGTAGTTTTTGTATTTTCTATTTATATTGAAGAACTCTGCAAATGTATGGTTATTATTCTCTTACAGGGTATTATAATCATAGTCTGAACCTTGAAACGCAGTGAAGGAGTCATTTCCGAACCTATAAACTATATATATTCTTGATCAGCAACAACAGGCGAATCGATCTGGGTATGTTTGGGAGAAAAAAAAAATTGGCAAATTTTTTCGAAATTTTATAAGGGGTAACATCATCAAAATTATCAAAAATTAATAAAAATTAAAATTTTTTAAAATTTTTAATTTAGTATGCAGATTTGTAAACATTTAAAAAACTAACACAGAGAAGCTTTCCGAATTGAAATTAATGAATTTTTGGCTTAGTTATGATCAATTAGGCTTTCCAAAGTTATCTTCCGTTCCTGTTTTTATTATAATCATTATAATTTTATATTATTATATATTATCATATTCAAATTATTATAAATATAATGTAATAAATTAGAAATACTTCATCGATTTTAAATAAGTTTAACTTGGAGCAGGGACTTTAACCCATGGCTCGTGGCGTCTAAAAAGAATGCGAGCGAGATAGGTTAAAAGTTTTGAATGTCTGCCTGGTTTTTCATAAAATTTTACTGTGATGTTCATAAAAAGTCTAAGCAATGATATTTATACTATATCTATATAATTTCATATTATATGTTACTTAACAAAAGAAGACATTCTTCTTAACTACTCTCAACACATTTCTTAGACCTTTAATTCTGTAAAATTTAGATGGCAAACGGACGACATTGCTAGATCCTCTCGGCTGCTGAACACCACATCCGGAACTAAAAAAAAAATATTTATGTTCTACATTAGTTATGAAATATTTTTATAAAACGAACATGCCAATTTCCGAAGCCCAACGACATCTCTGATGACGGCTCACGTGCAGGCAGACAGAGAGTGCGCGAGATGGATCGGGAAGGGAAGGGTTGGGCGAGGGACAACTGTCGTCGTCGGGCGCTCGCGTTCGTTTCTTAAGTCATTCGTTTTGCCTGACACTAAACTGTTGCACTAAAGTGTTGAGTTTGTTTTGTTGCTTTGCTGCTGCTGGCTGCTTGTTTGTGTTTGCTGTTGTTGTTTGGCGCTTGTCGATTTTACAGCCAAAATTGCTTTTGGGGCTTTGTATGTTTATTTGTATTTATATATAGAGATATTTTTTTCTTATTTTTCAGCTCGTTGTTTTTCTACATTGCCATGTTGTAGTTGGGTCAGGTTGCAGATTCGAAAGTGGGTCAATTTATTACTGCAATGAATTGGTAACGCTGTTGATGCTATTTGTTGCTGCGCTCGCAGGGTTTTCTTTAAGCTTTGGCTTATGCTTAAATTTAATTAACTGCAACGATTTGTTTTGTCGGCATGCCGTGGTGGGCGTGTCGCTCAATTAACTCCCAACAAATTTGGACACATTCCGGACACACAAAGTCAACGAGGAGGGGATGGGGGGAAGGTCATCCCTTGGGGGCCAATGGACCAGGAATAGCCATCAGCTGAGATGTGGGTTAAATGTTAACCCATGTACTCGCAGGCTGGCTCGATGATGAGCCGCACATCTTGCACAATTGCATAAGCGAACACGGCCGCCGGCAGCTGGAAAAATAGTTGGATTACACTAAAAAAAAATGTAATTAAATTGGGAAATTTTAAAAGATTCTGTGTAAAGAATTAATGCAATTTATAACATAATTACTTTTACCTTTTTTATTATTTACCCCATTTAAAAATCTCTATATCTTTTACTAATTAAGCTCAGCATCGATTTCTCTCAGTGCCCTTGGTAAAATGGGTAAAATGGTAGAGTGCCAGGCCATAAATACGGCCTGGCTTGGAGTGCTCAAGTGCCATGTACAGGCCATTAGGGAAGACATGAACGATGCTGGCACTGCAATCTGTTTTTCCTTCGGTTAATGTCTTCGATTTTTGGGCTTTGGGATTTCGGTTTTCGGTTTTTAGGTATTCGGATTTTATGTGTGAGAAATCCAACGGAATGGCGCAGACTGTCTGTCTCGAAACGCATTTTCAGTCATTTCGAGCGTGTTTTATGTGCAGCCGGCGCAGATAAACCAAGGCAACAACAGCAGAAGCCAATGAATTGCCAATTGTGGGAGTTTAACTCCAGCTCCAAGCCTCCAACTTGGGGAACGAACATCCATCTTGCCATTGACGTTCCAATTTCGATTTTTATTTTTTTGACTGAAGAGAAGATCTCCAAAACCTTAAGAACTGGCACTTAGCACAGAGCTTTAAAGCTCAAGAAATTTTAAAGAGATTTATTTAATTTATTTATTAAATGCTTTAAAGAGATTTCAGAAAATGAAGTTCCTGTCTAATTGCATATTTACATGTATAATTTAAATCTCTAATATTCAGATCTCTCTTAATCCAAAATTAAAAAATTTTATAAGAAGTTACATTGCTAAAATTTTTTCATATTTTATTTTGTTTTATTTAGTATTCAGATATGTTAATATAATAAAATCTTGCTAATAACCGGTTTCCGAATTAAAACTAATGCTATTGTGGCTTAGCTTTGATCGATTAATTATTCAAACCCAACAACCTAGGGCTAACTGCTAGGGTATACACACTTCGTGTTCCCGAATTTAGCTTTCGTTCTTGTTTAAATTTAAAAAACCGGTTAAGATCGAGGAAAAGATTTTACTTATATTTTACTTTACAAAGCTTGTGAAAGCAGTCCACTGATCGTGTGGTATAGCATCCAGCTTAATTTCGACGGTGAAGCTTTTTAAAGCAGTGGAGACGTTGAAAACCATAGTAAATTTAAACTTTTTTTCGTTTTCATAATAAAATTACAGAATAGAATTACAGAATAAAATTTCAGAGTAACTATTGTTATTTTAATATTCTTATTAGATTCCTTCTATACGAGTAATTTTAGTAAAATAATTAAGGCTTTCCCAGATTAAGTCATAGGGTTAAACTCGTACAAAAGCAATATAATATATTGCAATAATACAATATAATTTTATAAAACATGCTTATAAATACAAGCTTAGCATGGGAGTGCAAAATTCATATGGTTTTTGCCTTCAATAGTTAAAAAGCCATGTGCCATGCAAAAATCTATACTTATTATCAAAATAAAACCCAAGTCAACCTTGAAAAAATTTCCAGGCGTTACATTTATATAAATATGCATATTTATTTGAAATATCCAAAGACCAGTGCAAGTCCACCGAATTGCCAGCTGTTTCTCGTGCCGAGTGGCGCCTTCAATACGCGATAATCCAAGTGTAATCCAAAACCCCAGCCAAAACCCGAGAATAAACAGAAGCGTAGTCGCCAACTCGACTCGAATCATCGCTCAATCAGCCCCCATGGAAAAGCACACACTCATCAAAAAGATTCGCAGAAACGCCTTTTTATTCGAAAAATATACAAATATAAGTTATTAACTAATAAATAACGCAGGCAAAACATAATAAACAAGAGATTCCCAAATTAAACTTGAGCACAAAATGTGGGGGGAGAAGATGATGCAGGGAATCGTGCTTATCAGGTCTTTTTATCTGCTCTCCCTCCGGATTATAGGTGTAATCGGTTTTCGTTTTCTGCTGCGCATTCGTCTTAGTAGTGCACTTAACCTAAAATATTTAAATATAGAAAATGCCAATAATATACTATTAATAAAGTGAGATTAAAACTACGAGAGATGGGAAGACAGGGAATATTGAATTATTATTATGATAAGAAATACCATTTATTTGTTTTTACATACACAGTAAGTAAAACTTACATAATAATCTATGTTATAATATATTTACTTTATATATTAATTATAATTTTATTTTTTTTTATGTTCACTGGCTAAGCTTTCCGCCTTTCGCTGCACATTCGCCTTGGTACACCTAACCTCTTATAGGCTATGTCTGATCGGATTGCGAATGCACAGACAAAGCCTAGTAGAGGCTAGATTTATAAGGAAAGTCTCGGATTCAGAACGGGAAGGCCTAGACCACACCTAAAATTTGTTTTATGTACGCCATTTGGGGGGAAATCGTTAATATATAAAAATAAACTAGCTGCGCCGCTTTCTTTGCATTATAGCCCGAAATCGGGATTTTTTCTTCGTTTTGCTGTGTTAATTTATTAACTTGTTGGTGCCGCAGCCGCCGTCGTTTCGCATTTCGTGTTTTGCGTACACAGTTCATGTCTGATCTTTTTTCGTATTGCTTCTGTTTTTCTACTTTTTTTTTTAATATAAAAAACTGCCACGTCTTTTCACTCACGACTTTCACTTTTGGGGCTCGTCAAGAGCCAAAATTAATTGCAAGCCAGTCGAAAATTTATCAGCGAGCGAATAAAAGCCGAGCGCCCAAATGGAACGAACGCCGCCTCGCAAATGGGGAATATGGTACGTATTGGTGGGGCTCTTTCTGCGATTAGCGAACACACAGAGAGAGAGAGAGAGCGAGAGATATGGGGAGCACGCCCTCTAACAGCAAACACCACTAGTTTATGTATGTACATATGTATGCATGTATGTGAGTGCATTTAAAGTTCAAGTTCAAAGCTGCGAGAATGCGGGAATTAGAATTCCTGCTCGGTTGCTTTGCTCTCGCAGAGAGCGGAGAACGAAGACCAAGTGCACGTACACCGCAAAACAGAAGAGATCGCTAATCTACACAGGAAGAATAAAGTGGGGCAATATGGGTTTGTCAACAAGTTTTATGAAGGGAAACGAATACGATACGTTTGATAAAAGCCAAGACGGAAACTATAAAGATCTTAGCCAAAAGAATTTGCTATCTATACAGAGAAAACAAAGGGCAGAAGAATTCTACCATTGACGGCTTATGTGGAATTGAAATTTTGTTTACTATAGCAGTACAATTCTTAATAATTCGATTACTGGTATTAAAATTTCTGAGAATTTTTGGCTATTTGCTAACTGATCGACGGTTGTGTTAAATAAATAAACCTAGAAAAGATTTTATTCTTGGTTTCTTTATGAGCCCGTCAAATAGTTTTTCCTGTGTAGTGCTTTCTATTTTCGAGACCGGCCTCTTGCTCTCGGCCTATCTCTCCTATTCTCACTCTTCGCTCTACTCTCTGAATAGACAAAACTAGCGCTAGTTTCTCTTCGCCTTGAGTGTTGTTGTGTTTGTAGTTTTTGGGTAGCAAAAAGTAATCCATGTCAGTAGAACACTTTCGATTTTCTTTTCTTTCGTTTTTTTTTCGCTTTTGGTTTTATATTTGATGCGGGCGCGTCGCATGGCGCTTGAAATGGATTTTTCTTTTTCGGTTTCGCTATTTTAGATTAGATTGTGGTTGCTTTTATTTCTGTTTTAATTGCCCAACTTTCACTACGTTCTGTTTTTTTGGTTTTTGTGCGAATTTCACTATAACTTGATGTATTTATTTATTATTATTATTTTTCTTTTTTTGTGGAGGATTTCAATTTTTTTAATGGTTTGATCCTGGAGATTTTTTCAGGGATGTGAGCTCTGGAACCGATCTCGACACTTGCACAGTTTTGGTTTTAATAAACCCGAGTACGAAGTGATTTTATGCTTTTATACTCTCCGCTGCACCGTCGGCAGCGCAGTCGGCTTCAATGGCCGCCCGTACGCAATGGCGTCGTCCAAATGCATGCGTATGGGTGTGGCGTGTGTTTGTGTGCTGTGCTGCGATCGCTGCTTTCGCATGCTTCATTTTATTATTTTGTTTGACTTTTTTTATGTGCGAGCAAAGTAAAGCGAACGGAACGAACGAACGACGGCGGAATGAACATTTTGCATCTTTCGATCGCGGCTTTTTATATTGGATTTAGCCTCAAACTCAACTCAACAAGGCAATGCCAGCCGCACTGCCGACGTCGCAGTCGCTGCGCACTCACACACGCACTCTCCAATATGAGTTACTTGCACATCGTTCTGTTTTGTATTGCGGTTGTTCGTTCGGTTCTCTCCACTTTTGGTCTGCTGCCCCTCCGGTTTCTTCTTGTTCCCTTTTTTTTGGCGACCCACTCACACACACACACACACACACATGTTGTCGCTTTGGAGCTCTTCCTGCTGCCTGCACCGCCCACTCCCTCCTCCTCCCATACATAGACGCACGCAAAAGATCTCCTCCTTGTACAGTTGCGGTGGAAAAATAGCATAATATAAAGAACAAAAAAGGTCCAAGCGTTTTGACTCAAAAATCATTGCCTACTTTTTGGATACTGATTATAGGACACTTTTCAAATGGAAAAAAAAAATTTTTACGACGAAATATTAGTTCTTTGTTATGGAAATTTTTTAAATGAAATAAACAGAATTTTTCCCATTTTAATTTAATTTCCTTTTTATTTTTTAGTGATTAATTTTTTACCTCTGCTTATAAGTTTATTTAATTATCATTTGGTTTCATATAATCTAAAGTATTGTAATAAAGTTGTTTATCATTCCTAATATGGCCACCTCAGCTGTAAGCCTCCAGACGCGTCGCTGCCACTGTCTCTTTCTACCCAAGCCGAGTTTTTTCTTGGCCGCTGGGTGCTGTCTGCCTTGTTATTGCGCATGCTATTGGTTTTTTTTTTTTTGGCATTTCGGTCTCTTAGTCTCTCCTCTCTGAGGGCGCAAATTAAGTTCGAGTCATTAAACCGGTCAACTAAAATAACGTGGCATCCAAGCGACCGAGGCATTAACTTGAGATCAGTGCTTACCAAGAGAGTGAGTGCACAACAAAAACACAAAACAACAGGAACATCTTGATCACTTGTGGTCAACGCCTAAACGTTTTGTGCAGGGGTCCGAAGTTATTGACCGACTTTAGCAGTGTAACCCGATCTGCAATGACATTCAATGCTCGGAGTGGAAATATAGCACCACCATCTGATAAATGCAACAGATGATCGACATAACTGTTCAACCCCTAAGGGGAGACCTTTACCTAAAAATAAAATACTAAACCTAATCATAGTCAGCATTAAAGTTATTTTTCAAGTGCAGCATTTATAAAAAATTAGTATTACTTGATTTATTGCAACAAGAATTTTATAATAAAGATTCTGACGTTACTATTGTTGTTAAGAATTCTCTAGAGCTTGTTGGGAATTACAGAGAAAACTTAATAGTAAAATTTGCTTGTTCTTCAAGCCCAGAACTTTTTGGAAATTATAGGAGACATACAATTACATATGTCTATCCCATAATTAATCCCGCATATTGTATCGCCAGCTATAAAGTTAATTTTGGCAACAAAATCCCAGATTATTCAGCCGCAATTAATCAGTTGATTGATTTTTTATATACATTTGTGTGATATACCTTCTAACAGAGTTATGACTTTGCTCACACTCTCCCTTCTTAAGTGCAAGTATTCTCAGGTCCCGAAAAAAGAAAGAATTGATAAATTGACTTGAACTCTCCACACACGCGCAGACGTTAATTATACGCCATGTATACCAGTCGACGTTCCTGTTTTTTGCCTTTTGTTGATTGTGGCTGGCTTATTTGTTATATTCGTATTCCGGCGAATGCAATGAACTCCGTCGCTTGTTTATTTAAAAATAAAAATACAATTTACACAAAAAAGGAAAAGAAAGCAGAGTGCAGAAATCGAATCGACAAACAAAAGGAATTCTTTGTTTATGGCATTGCCAACCTGTGCTCTTGTGTGTGTGTGCGAGTAAGTCCGCCCGGAATAGCTATCCCTCTCGCACGCGTACCTTTGCGTAGTTGCTCTTCAATTGGGGGGCGCAAGTTGCAATTTTTGGGCTTGTTTTTTTTTTGTGGCCTTAAGTTCGTTGGCATCATGTAGATTTTATTTATCAGTTGAAATATTTTGCTAACAAATTGCAGTCAATGACATTAGCCACACCAAAATAAAAGCACACACAAAAAAGTGACATGCACACACACACACATGTAGAGCAGAGCGGATGTGGCGGCAGTCTCTCTTCCTCTCTTGCTCACTCCCACTCTTTCTCGTAGGGGGGGGTCTGGTCTGAGCAGGCGGGAGAGGAAGGGAAAGGAAGCGATAGCATTGGAGATGGAGACAGGGACGGCGAACAGGTCACGCAAGCGCACAAAAGTTTATTCATCTCGCATCTCGCCAAAATGCGAAAATGCGCAGCAGCAACAGCAACGAGCAAAGAATCGACAAAGTTTTCGAAGCCGAATCGATAAACTGGAGATAGAAGACAGTCTTCTGCACACTTGTGCAAAGCTCCAAGAACCACAGGAAAAATATCAAAAACATTTGCACTGAGGGAAAAGTTTGTGGTTTAAGTTAGTTGGACAGAGAAATTAGTGAGGTAACCATTATTGATTTCAATTTTATTCAATAAAATGCAAACAAACATTAATCATAGCATACTTTTAAAGGAGTTTCAAACGATTTCCAAAGTACAGAGATATCTGATTTCATAATTAGGTTACTGTATTCGTATCTAGTATCTAGCTACATATGAGTATGAATATTCGCTTAAATATAATCACAAAACAAGTTTCGAATCTTTTAAAACTTAATAAAAAAATAAATATATATACCGAATTAACTTAATAAATGCAATAATTTGCAAGTTTGATATCAGGGTTTATCTATACAGGTAACAATAAAGTAAAATATTAATATTTATTGGACTACCCATTCATATTTCCTTAAATATTCGAAATAATATGTTTTTTACCAATTTATTAAAACAATCTCCCTTGAATATTAATGCGATCACATTTTTCACTGTGCAGCAAGCTTCACTTTTTCGGGTTTCTGTTTGTCCAGAAAAAGATGACGAAGAGGGTGTGTGGCAAAGGGGGCGGTGGGTAACGGGGTTGCGAGGGTGAGACGACTGCAAAATTGTTTAATTATAAAATGTAAAAAACGAGGCGAGCATCCAAAGAGAGCGCAAGCGAGCGAGCGAGTGAGTGAGTGAGATACATGAGAGCGAGTGGGGGACAGAGATAAAGTTTTTGTTGAAGGACACACACGGTCTTTAAAAGTGAGTAATGCACTGGAGGTTGTTGACTCCACCGCCGTCCCGTTCGCTCAGCCCCGCTTTGCTGGCGTCGCCTTCGCCTTGTATTCTCTCTTTCTTTCTACTTTTTTTTTTGTATTTTATTTTTGCACTGTCCACTGAGCTTTCTGTTGTTGTTGCTTTCTTGCCGCTGATATTGTATGCGCCTGTGCCTGTGTGAAGAATCTTTTGTTGTGCGAGTTTGTATTTTTTCGGCTTTCGCATGTGCGTGTGCCTGTACTTGTGTGAGTTGTGCAAAGTCAAAGTGATTAAACTTTATGCGCAATTTATTTTGCATTCAGCGCAACAACAACAACAAAAGCAGCTAAGCCCGAAAGATCAGGCATCAGCAACAGCAACAGCAGCAGCAGAATTATTATTGTTTAATGCTAATTTAAAACACGTCAAATTTCGTATCCAAAAAAGCTTCCAGAATCGTGTATACAGGTTCAGGTTCAAACGCGAGAAACGAGATAAGCAACGCGATAAGCGTACACAGGGGGAAAATGTATGGACTAAATTCTCTGATACAAATACTTCTTTTACTTTGGAATCTTAATTTGATATCGATATTGACTAAAAATATTAATATCAACTTTTTGCTGTTTTCCTAAAAGCTTTTAATTAAGAAATATAGTTTAAGAAAATTCTAAAAAGTCCTAAAAAAATAAATGTAAAAGGTTTATATATTGTATACTTTATATTTATTCTTGGAAAATATCAACGTAGGCAGGATTTCCTTTAATGGGAATTAGCTATTGGAATTTTGCATATGTATTTTCCCTGAACATGTGCCTAGATGCGGGTGTTGAACAGTATATTCATTCCGCTTATTATTAACTGACTCACAAGTCCATTTTCCCTTAAATATGTATGCATTTTTTGTGTGAATTGCGAAATTTGCAGCAACATGCGGTTAAATGTTGACACCCAGCAGACGCCACACAGCAAACCGCAAAAACGCACGCCTCGGAGCCTGTAAGGGTAACAAAAAACTTAATGAGTGGGATGATCCATTAGGGTGGACTTCATTCGAGGGGTTACCCATTTAAATATACATATAAAAATAAAATAAATATCAGGGCACAGGTGGGCTAAAAGGAATGACAACCTGGGTACTAAAAATTGGAACTAATTAGTATCATACAGGTGCACTTAATAGACTAAGTATTTTTCCGCAAAGATTTACTAAATGGCTTTTTAATTTAATTAATATTTTATCTTTTCAAAGATTCCATCCCAATCGCGTGCAGGCGGCAGCCTCCAGATGCGCGCAATATGGTGCTCCTTTCTGGATGACGCCGCCGGCATCATGGCCACAGTTGCCGTTGTTTTTTTTTTTCAGTTTCTGGCTGTATTTTTGTTAAATGTTGTTGTTGCTGCTGCTGCTGTTGCATTCTGTGCTGCGTTGTTAATCGTCTTGACGGCGCAGTCACATTGTGCGTGCTGCTCCCAAGGCCAGTGCAATATTTTACACGAGTGACATCGTCGGCGAACTTCCGTCAGTGCTGCGGCCTTTATACATACAAAAAAAAAAAGTCACAATATTACAAAGAATATTTAAAGGTTTTTAGAAAACGATAAATTAAGATTGAAGCAAATAATCTTTAAAAAGAAAAACTGTAACATCGTTAAAAAATAAAATAATAAGGAGACCTAAGTCTGGAAGATGGTTTTTTTTTTCTAATTTACTTTCTGGAAGATAAATACATTTTCTTTATTTAGCAATAATGCAAATATGTAATTCAGTATAAGCAAATTTTAAAAATTTTCAAGTCCTACAAAATTAACATGTTTTTAAATTTTATATTGAGTATGTAGATTTATTAACCTATTAAAAAAATATTTGAAAGCATTCAGCAATAAAATTGATGTCTTTTTGATTTAGTTATGAGTTTTGTTTAACTTTGATTTGTCGAAAATATTGTTATATAAAATCATCCATAAATAGGGTATATAAACTTCTGATATTTAAAGTTAGTTTCTTATCTTGTTATTTTTCTTGTTTTTCCCGCTCTGCTTTGTTGTGCGTCATCATCGCCTGGCCCTGCATTGCCTGGATGTTTATTTCGTTACTCCAACTCCCTGTCCCCCCTCCCCCGTTCTGTATTTTCCCCTCCCATTCGTCACCCACACGCACTCCTGATCGTTTAACACCCACTGTAAGTGGAATATTTTAAACCAGACAAGTTCCTCGAATATCTACACAGCCAGAAAATTTAATAAATATTTTAAATATTTTTTATATTTTATGTAAATATTTTACCCTTGCGTATACGTAATATATGGATTCTTTGTTAACATTGAGTATACGCGGTGGTGTCACAGAAATTGATTTGGATTTTAAATTATTAATTTTAAAATTTCATAGATTAAAAATTGTGTCGTAACATTATAAATTATTTAAAATCGTTAAATATTACGTCCTTTAATCCTTCCTGAATTCCTTAAGCCTAATTGTCATTTTATTTTTAATTATATTTTATATGTCTTATTTTATAAAAGCTTTTCTGATTTTAAATCAATGAAGATTTCAAACTTGTTTGGAATTTTTATGTTCAGTGTTTTATTAATCGATCTTTCTGTGATTCTATCGTCTACGGTGTCATTTTCGGGATGGGGCTCATTTCTTTTTTTTTTATTGGAATCCCTGGCGAACACCGTCAGTTTCTCAAATTCTGGAAACTTTTAGAAAATATTCCTTTTGCGTTTAGTTTAGATTCTTAATGGAAATTGGTTAATTGGTTTAAAATTTTGTCATAAGCTGGTTGAAATCTTAGTAGAACCATGACTGGTGACTCGTTTATGTTTTTGTGAGTAATATATTTAAATTCAAGTACTCGGAACTTATGTGGTCCCTTTAGCTCATATGGACTGACCGCTTTGGGTCTGCTGCTGGCTATAATTTGTCTGTTTAAGCCCAGGCTGGGCAGGTTCATCATGTTGCAAGTGGGAAGGATCTACAAGTTCTATGCAGAGTACTCTCCCGTAGAATACCTGAGCGATGATTGCTTAACTCCTGTTTCCCGACGCTGCCTGCAGCTGGTGGCTAAAAAGACACTGGTGTTGGACATGGACGAGACCCTGATCACGGCCTGGATTCAGCCACAGGACGACCGTCGGCAGTCACCACCCTGCGTGCCCCACGATTTCAAGTTCGTACTTTGTGAACCCAAATATAAGGGCGACGTGTACGTTTATAAGCGTCCCCATGTAGATCGATTCCTGAACTGCGTGTCCAGATGGTATGACCTGGTGGTTTTCACCTGTGGAACGAAGCATTACGCTGAGCCTATCCTAGATTTCCTTGATAATGGCCGGGGAATATTAACCAAGAGGTTTTACCGTCACCACACCGTCGATGTTGGTGGCCTGATGGCCAAATATATAACTCTGTGTTCACCTGACCTTGCAAATATTCTGCTGCTGGACAATTCCCGTATTGAATGTTGCTTCAATGTGGGAAACTGCATCCCAATCTCATCGTATAAAATTGGGGAAAAGGACGAAGCCCTTCTCGACCTCTTGCCATTCCTGGACGCCCTGCGCTTCACAAGAGACGTGAGATCTGTGCTGGGAAAGTGTACTCGCTTCGTGTGCCTTTCCACGCTGCTGGGGGGTCACGATTAAATTTGTATTAATTTGTTTCTTATTTTATTAAATTTATATTATATTGTATTTACCTTTAAAAACAAATCTAACTATTATTTAATGACGCGTTGAAACTAAGCAATGATTAATAGGAAAATCAGCATAAAGTTAAATCTGTGAAATTTCCCTAACGATAGATATTTTTAGAAAGTATTCTGGTATATTTGGAGTTAATAAAATGGTTTTTATAATCGCCTTCAATGGTGCCTTCTGCTTAAGTCATTCTTAGTCACATCCAAGTTGTATCTGTGCCATTGAGAGCATACCACGTTGTGATTCACCCTGCTGAGTAAATGACTCTGGCCAAGGTTGCAGCGATATCGGAAGGGCCACAACTCATATTAATCAGAGGCTAGTATAATATATATATGTATATGCTCCACTTTATCGGAGAAACCGAGTTGCGACAGTGAAAAATGAGCGAATGTCACAGGGATCATAGGGTAGAGCCCGCAGTGCTTCCATCTGCATGTCGATCGCTGTAAAAACGGAAACAGGTTTCTTCAAAAGAAAGCAGAAAACTTGCGTACAAAAAATACTATATTTAGCGAATAATACATATCCATTGAGAGAATTTTATGTATTTAAAATAAACTAAGTTTTATTATGAGACTGTTAATAACTAGACTCTTTATGGAAACTGACTAACTGCATAGATTCTCAGAAATTCCCTCTAAATAGATCTGTAACTAGAGTCTCCTTGGGAAGCAGTATACCCTTCATAGATTCAAGAACGAAGCTTGAGAATCGAATACTTTTCGTGCTAATCCCAAGCCCAGCTCACCAGCCATTTGGGTGCGGCAATTAAGTCACCATCACCATCACCAGGTCCAGGAGAAGCAAGGAGATCCCAGTTTTGGGGAGCAGAGAGTGCCACGAGTTGCAAGGGGCTCGCGCGTTTCCAGCGAAGATCATTATTGTCTCGTCGCGGATGCTGGCAAAAGACGACGGCGGCGACGGCAACGGCGGACCCCAAAAAAAAAACTAAAAAATAAAAAAAAAATAGCAGCAACAAGGCAATGGGGCAACGTGCGGCGGGGCAAACAAGTTAATGAACCTGCCTGCGACGCCGTCTCGCAGTCCGGGATCCGGCATCCTTGGGGCCCCCGGCTTCTGGCGCGGAGGATGGCGGAGCTGGGAGCCCGTCCAACTAGTTTGTCTTGGTCTGTTTTCGGTCGTTTTCGAGGACCCGCGACCGTCGCGCCGAAATCTGTGGCATGAATTCTCTGGAAATGATCGAAATTTCATTTCATTGCGAGGCCGGCCGACCAGCCGAAATTAAGTTCAACAGCATTCCACCGGTTAGCGATTGTCTGGACCCTGGGCCCAGCCTTTTAAACAAGAAAACCCTAGCCAGGCTTAGAAGAATATCAATGAGAATGTATTTATGGTATGTAAGTATGTATATAATATAAGACAGCACAAGGCATTTAAATTTAAAAATATTTTACATATTTAAATGTTATTAAGTATTGTAAAAGAGTATTATTAAAGCTCTTTCGAGTCATCACTTTAAACCTTATAACACCGCTGAACAGGTCAAAGTTAAGCACAATCAGAGAGCACTCAACTTGTAATAAACACATTCAGATTTTATATTTAACATTCCCCTAAAAATATAGTTATTACTTTCCCAAGGAAAGCGAAAGTAACTTTAACAATAAATAACCCTTTTAAAATATATGAATGATAACTGACCCGTTTATTTATTGAAAATATAATTATGATCCAGAATTATAAATTATTTAATTATTATGTTAAAAAGTCTCACCTGAAATTGAATGCTTAAACTCACACATTATATGTATTTATAATTTACTAGGAAAAGGCTTTTTAAATGAGATTATTTACCAAATCCCCCCCATTATCCTTGAGGCAAGGAGTCAACGCCCTGCGTGCCGGACTCGCATTACACAATTGCAACGCCGATCGGACGATCAGCGGATCGGTGCTCAAGTTACACAGAACTCCAGTGGCCTACTTCCACTCGAGTGACCCGCAATGTCCCCGAACAATGGCCTTTGTGCCTCATGGCGAAATGGGAACGAGAACGGGAACGGGAACGATAGCAGGAGCAGGAAACAGGAGCTGGAAGAAAGCAACCCCATGATTTGATCCCTATCCCGATCCCGATCCCGATCCTGCCCAGTCAGCCAAAGACAAAGAAACCCATTTTGTCGCATTCAAACAGAAATTAATGTAAAACAAAAAACCCTGTCCAATCGCAATCCCAAGCCCATGCAATCCAAGAGTCCGCCAAAGAACTGGAAGGGAGCGCGAGCGACCGAGGGAATATAATTTTATTTTTATAACTGACCTCGAACTTTTGCGCAATGTGATTGAACTGCTGCCTCTGACGATATCTGTGGACCCTGGCCTGGGCTCTGGCTCTGCTCTGCTGTGTCCCTTTCCTATTTCCTTTCCCTGCACGGGACATGCATGCACTGAGGCAAAGAAAGTAGATGTAATTTATTTAAATTTGTTATAAGCTAAAGGCCTTGCAAGTTTAAAATGCCGAACAAGTATTTCAAACATAAATTCTTTGAATAAATTACATTAAATTTGAAGATGTAAAAATAGACACATACGTATACGTATACGTATACGTAATATTTCATACATTTTCAAGTAATTCAACTTAAAAAATAATGCGAAAGTATTCTGAAAATTATAAAAGTTTATATATTTCAGTTAAAATAGGAAGTCATGTTTTTTTAGTATTTTTTTTTCAAGTGTGTCATGATGCAAACTGCAGTATTTGCATGCAGACTGCATACGGAGCTGTTGATCACCCCCAACTCCGAATCCGATTTAAAGACCGAAACCGAGAATCGAGAATCAAGAAGCCCCGAGCCCGGGATGCAATCCAATCGTCGGACGGTTGACAAACAATATGGAAATTTTACAGAGTCCGCGCTGGAAATAAAAAAAAAGGGGGAAGCGAAAGCGAATCTCAAATGGCAGCCAGGGCCGTGGGCAAGGGGGAGCGGACGATAGTTGCAGTCGTCAGCGGGGAACGTAAAATGCATAATAAATGTGCGTTCTACAGAGTTGGGAAATAAAATGCGTGCGCCGACGTCGACGCCTTGCACTTTCAATGACCAAACCACAACGATAAGAAACTGAAACAGGGATCTATAGGGATATAATATACGCAAAAAACCAAGAAAAGATGCTAACTTCGGAATGCCGAAGCTTGTATACCTGGGCTTAAATGTGCAATCGATAAAAACAAAGACAAAAATTCATTAATTTTAATTCGGAAATTATTTTCTCTTCTAGTATTTATTAGGTTATCAATTCTGTATAATCATAGCTAGATCGACTCGTCCGCTAATGCTGATTAATAACATACATATATGGTTTATAGGGTCGGAAATGAGTCCATAAGCTTTTGACTAAAACTATAACACACTATTTTAACTATAGGTATTCTATGTATATTTTATTTAAAGATTTAGACGAAGAAATTTAACAAATAAATATCAAATAAACAATTTATTTTCAAGGTAAACAAATTTAATACTAATAATATGAGGAATTAGTGTTCATATATGTATTTTTATGCTGTAGCCAAAGTTAAAAGATTATAAAAGTGTATTTATTTTTATTTATTTTTGTTTATTTATAAGATATTTATTTTTAAGATTTTGCATTAAATGTGATATTAAAAAAACATTAACTAAGATTCTAATTAAATATTTGTAAAAGTTATCCTTTATTGAATATTGAAAATTCTTAATTAATTAAAATTCCCATTGAAAAATGTATTTTTTATATAATGCCATACATATGTATGTATATTTCAAGATGTTTTTATTTATTTTGCATTTAAATTGCATTCATACTATAAAATGAATAAGGTTTTACAAATGAACTTTAAAATATTTCGATTTTATCTTATCAGAATAAAAAGTTCAATTGTGGGAAAGATAGCACTTTTTTAAATAAAAGCTTTAGTTTCGCGAACTTCTGATTGACTTTGTTTGCCAAAACAATTTTTGCGAAAACCAAAGATAATGCGAGAGGGAGAGAGAGAGATTTGGAAAGAGACACAGAGAGTCACAAAGCCAAACATAAAAACAGTGTACAATTCTTTATCAGAAATTGCTCTGCCTGGCTGCTGTGCAAATATTTTTTATATAAAAGCGAAAAACAAAAGAAGCAAACAAAAAAACATAAGAGAAGACGAAGAACACAATAAATAGATAGCAGAGGCGTTGGCAGCGGCCGAATGCCAGTCAAGCTTTAATTCCCAAAACAACAACAACAACAATCACAATATACAATAAATAAAAAAGATCATCAAAAGCAGCAGCAGCGAACACAAAAAATGTTTAGCTGACGTCATGTGTCCTTGAATTCGTATATTCGCTGCCAAAAGCGAAATTCACAAAATTCAATGCACTCGCCAAAATAAAAAAAAAGTGTAAAAAAAGCAACAGATAAGATGGCAAAACCAAAAAATAGAAATAAAAAACGAAGAAGGAAACAACCATACGTAATATGCGGTGTAATTGATAATATGTAAGATACATACATATATACTAACATTTGGGAAATTCAAACGTGCCTCTCATAAATAATTGTACGATAATTAAATATAAATTAATATTAAGATATCTAAATTGGCAGCATTTTTCAAATCATACGAAACCGCCGAAGCTCAACAGATGCTTTGGGCTTTAGCTATGGGGCGCACTGGCCATTAAGCACAACATCATTTTACTAACAATTATAAAATCATTTTTTTCTTCGATTTTTTTCAAATGTTGTAAAAATGAAGCAGCTAAATCAAGACACATGTTTATGCTGATCAAAACTTGAATTAAACGGTTATGAGCTAACGTAAGAAAAGCAATTCTTAAAACGTAACGTCTTAAAACAGTATATAGGTTTATTTTAAAATTATTACATCGATAATTATATATAGAGAAAATACCATTACCAATTTTTAAGAATTGTAACTTTAGTAGATTTCCTTGAATAAATTAGTAACACAATATATATTACATTATTATTTTTAATGATTATTTATTATTGTATTTAGTTATCGATAAATTCATAATTTGTGACGTCCTCCAGGTTTCCCACCAGTTCCAACCCCGTTTTGGTATTTTTTGAGTCCGAAGAGGCGGTCATACTAAATCAAAGCCGGCAAAATACAGCAATCAAGATTAAATTGTTTAAATAACTTAATATCATGAAAGAAAAGGACCTGAAGCGTGCTTACAACAATGTTATGGCTCAGACTATATCCGCCTCTCACCAGCACCTATTCGCGGGTAACATGTTTGGAGATATTTTCGCGCTAAGGTATGCATCTCTGACTATTTACACATTTCCAATCTGTAAATTGATATTTTAAAGGATAAATGAGTTGGACAAAGGCTCCGAGGAACCGCCTCGCAAGCTAAAGATCTTCCCACAGGGACCTGGGATCGACATAAACTGCCTGGCCTTCCATCGTGACTTCCTGATTGTGGGTGCTGTGGGTCTGATCTATGGTGTGCCATGGAACGAGGAGACGGAAACTCTGGCCATGAAGCGCTCCTGGGAGGTAAAGATACCCATGCAGGTGGATGCCGTGGAGGTGCCCGATGTGAACTCCATGTGGTTGAATGCGGATAATGACACACTTTTCGCTGGCTGTGGCGACGGCGTTATCTATCAGGTGAGTCTGGAAGATGGACGCATTCAGCGGGAGTTCCGAGGCCACACAGACTACATTCACAGTGTGGTGGGCAACACTAACGGACAGATTTTCTCGGGAGCCGAGGATGGCACTGTGCGCGTGTGGTCTACCACGAATCAGGAACAAACCGCTTTGCTGGAGCCGTTCAAGAACCCCCAGCTACTCCGCCAGGACTGGGGCAAGTGGATAGGAGCTGTGGCTGTTAACGAGGACTGGCTGCTCTGTGGTGGGGGTCCCAGGCCCGCCATTTACCACCTGCGCTCCCTGGAGTGTACTCGAGTGTTTGACTTCCCAGGGCGCGTACACCTATGCGAGTTTGTCGACGATTGCGTCCTCATCGGCGGGGAGTACAACCATGTGCAGTCGTACACGCTGAACGGAGAACTGCAAGCCAATATTCCCGTAGAGCATACATCATGCTACTCGGTAGTGTGGCAAACTGCTCCCATCAACCTTATGTCCATTGCTGGCTTCAGTAACAAGCTGCACATCCTGAAGGACTTCCGCTTTCTGGACAGCAAAATCGAACTGTACGGCAATGTGCAAGGAGAGGATGGCAAGGCGGAGGACGAGGATGAGGAACTGATTGATGAGCCTATGATAGGTGAAGCCTCCTGAAGGCTAAATAAATCTCCAATTTGATACAGTTATTATTTTAAAATTTACATTTGTTTTTATTCTTCAGGGAAACTGGTAATACTCCTCGTTCGTACAGCCATTTCGTGTTATCCTTAACACCTGAAATTTTTCACTTCCAACATTATTATGAAAATGGCAATCCCCGAATCTGAATTCTTCATCATTGATGGCGAAATTCTCCAGCATCTTCATAAAATTGTTGGCAATAATTTCTTCATCTGGGCGTGAAACCGTTCTCAGGCCACTCAATCCAAAGATAAGAAAAAAGTCGTCGCCATGGACAGTTCCTTGAATAAAAAAACATAAACAGGTACGAAAAATTAAACGGATTGGCAGACATACCAAAAGATACATCCTTCCGTTTGGATAGCAGCTGACCGACTCCAGACTCCGGCGGATTGTCATAGACATAGGAGTACAGCGGGCTTCTTCCATATCTACGATGAAGATCCAATGATTCTGGCACGCTGTTTTTGAAAAGGATATCTGTAAACATCCGCTGCACGTCCCAATAGCTCTCCAAACTAAATCGTCGATCTCCCAGGTAATCCCGCCTCAGTTTTCTTGACAACTCATCCATATCTCTGATAGTCTTCTTCGAGTTCCGATAAAAGAGCAAATAAGGCGCCCAGTCAAACCAGCGATTGTTCAGCTTCTCAATCCATGTTTCCCAGGTGGTTAGATTTTGTTCCAACAGCGTAGCTGCATCGTAGCCGCCATCTTCGGTGGTGTGAGACACAACCCAGGGCACTTGGGCAAACTTTCCACTTTTGATTACCTCTCTAGGGTGCTGCGTCAGAAAGGCTTCGGGAGCATCTATAGGTTCCACGACGGGGCCAAAAGTGGAGAAGGGTACGTATGAAAACACAAAGAAGTTGCTAACAGTGGATACTATTTCACTGGCCGACTTCGATTTTAGGCAAGTCTTCAAGGCGACGGTGTTCTCAGTTAGTCCACAGCCGACGATGCGACCAAGTTCAAAGGCTCGATCTCGACCACCTTCCTGGACAACCCAAGGATCGAGGGCATTTCCACTCACCGATATGGCCGCCCGGGCCAATCCACTGAAATCCTCATGAAGAAGTTGCAAATGTACTGATGCTCCGCCTGCAGAATGGCCAATGACCACGATATTCTCCGGCAGTCCTCCAAAATTAGCTATGTTCTGCTTTATCCATTGCAGAGCTAATCGTTGGTCCTTCAGTCCGTTGTTGCCGGGCAACTCTCGATCTCCGGTGCTGACGAAGCCCAACGGGCCAAGGCGATAGTTTATTTTTACCAACATCAAGTTGCCTGCACTCATAAAATATTCGTGTCCATTGGCTGCCGCTACTCCGAACATAAAGGCTCCACCATGCAGGAGGACAACGACTGGAAAGCTGTTGCGACTGCTGCTCTTCGGCTTATAGATGCTAACGGTCAGACAATCTTCCTGGCCCACTAGCTTACCTTTGAACTGGTTGTATTGCAAGCATGGTGCAGGCGGCTGCGTGGCCTCAAAAGTGTCCGTCCACTGGCGACTATACGCACGTGGAGCTTCGAATCGAAGTTCGCCGGTTGGAGGCTCGGCGTAGGGTACCGACTCGAAGCTATAGTAGGTGCCGTTATCCCTTCCACGTAGTTTTCCATTGGGGATTTGAACAATCAACGGATCTGCCGCGGGCGAGGCAGCAATTCCTGGTGAGTTTATCCATACCAAACACAACCAACACAGCGATCTCAATAAAAACATGTTAATAACACGACTAGCTTCTAATGCGACTGAAACACAAGTGTGGAGGGCTCTTGACTTTATAGCAGAGTATGCCAACTGTCTCAATTTGCTATTCATGTGCGGATAGGTCCAAACTTCAGCAAACTCACATAAATTAACATTAGCCCGAATCAAACACGGTTTGAGAGAGTTTCGGGGGTCAGACTGCGAATTACAAAATTAACATTTAATTAAAAATAACACATGGACAATGTCTTAGTTTCGAGACTTACAATATAAACAAATTATATTAAAATGCAAAGATAGCCAGCTATCCAAAATTTCTTCATATAAAATTTATATTTTTAAATATTTTTTTAAAACCTTTTCGAATTCTCCATACTTCTCGGTCTCAGAACCATCGTTTGAAGCAAATTATAATAAGCAAATAAAATAAATATTTCATTCTGTGCTGCTATATTTTAGATCTCTCTTTATACGTATCATACTTTTTCAGGGAACTGATAATATTCCTCGTTTGTGCAACCATTTCTTGTTATTCTTAACACCTGAAATTGATCATTTTTAACATTATTCTTAAAATAGCAATCGCCAAAAATCAATTCTCCATCATAGCTTAATGCAAAATCCTCCAGCATCTTCATGAACTTTCCTGAAATAATTTCTTCATCCGGCCGAATGACTGATCGTAGCGCCACATTGAAAATTAGGAAAAAGTCGTCGCCGTGTACAGTACCTTAAAATAAAGGCAATGAATTGATTCTAAGAAAATTTGATCCATTAATTAAAATGGTAACCTACCGAAGTACACATCCGTGCGATTGGACAGCCACTGTCCGACTGCAGAGACTGCCGGATTGTCGTAGACAAAGGAGTACAGCGGACTCTTTCCATGTTTTCGATGCAAATCTAAGGTTTCCGGCACGCTGTTCTTGAAAAGGATATCTGTAAACATCCGCTGCACGTCCCAATAGCTATCAACACTGAATCGCCGGTCTCCCAGGTAATTCTGTCTCAGTTGCCTTGACATCTCATCCATATCCCTGATGCTCTTCTTCAGGTCCCGATAAAAGAGCAAGTAAGGTGCCCAGTCCAGCCAGCGATCGTTTAGTCTATCAATCCATGTCTCTCCAGTGGTTCGATTTTGTTCCAACAGTAGGGCTGCATTGTATCCACCATCCTCGGTGGTGTATGTGACAGCCCAAGGGACTTGGGCAAATTTTCCGCTTTTGATTACCTCTCTGGGATGTTGGGAAAGGAATGGCTCTGGAGCATCTGGCGGTTCCACGACAGGGCCAAAAGTGGAAAAGGGTACATATGAAAACACCAGGAAGCTGCTAACCGCGGATACTATTTCGCTGGCAGGCTTGGATTTGAGGCACGTTTTAAGTGTGGCAGATTCCTTAGCCAGACCACAGCCGACGATGCGACCAAGTTCAAAGGCTCGTCCTCGACCACCTTCCTGGACAACCCAAGGATCGAGGGCATTTCCACTCACCGATATGGCCGCCCGGGCGACTTCACTGAAATCTTCATGGAGGAGCTGCATATGTGCTGATGCTCCGCCTGCAGAATGACCAATTACCACGATGTTCTCCGGAAGACCACCGAAGTTGGCTATGTTGCGCTTGATCCATTGGAGAGCTAACCTTTGATCCTTAAGTCCGTTGTTGCCCGGCAAATCCCGATCTCCGGTGCTCACAAAGCCCAAAGGACCAAGGCGATAGTTGATTTTCACCAACATCAAATTTCCTGCACGCATAATGTACTCGTGTCCATTAGATGAAGCACCACCGAACATAAAGCAGCCACCGTGGAGTAGGACAACCACAGGAAACCTCTTCCGACTACTGCTCTTCGGTTTGTAAATACTAACAGTCAGGCAATCCTCCTGACCCACTAGCTTATTGCTTTCACTGATAAATTGATTCCATTGCATGCAGGGCACAGGTGGCTTGGTCGCATCAAAAGTCTCCGTCCACTGGCGACTAAAGGGACGTGGAGGTTCGAATCGAAGTTCTCCGATCGGAGGCTCCGCGTAAGGTACCGATTCGAAGCTGTAGTAGGTGCCATTATCCCTTCCACGTAGTTTTCCATTTGGGATTTCAACAATCAACGGATCCGGCGCGTGAAAGGAAGCAATACCTGATGACTGAATCCACACCAGAAGCAGGCAAGTCAACCAACCCAATAAATGCATGTTCAGAGCACGACGGGCTTGTAACGCGACTGACAACAAACAGACGATGGCTTATTGCTTTATAGCCCCAAAAACGAGCCTTGTGAAAAGTATAAAATGCTGAATCAAACGCGTTTTGAGAGTTTCGGGGGTAAACGATGATGACGAACGGTCAGTGGGTAATTAGCAATACAGTATTCAAATAAACAGTACACAGAGAAAATAAAATTACTTCTAAACTTTTATTTTTAAATGTTAATTTGTAGAAGCCGGTGCCTTAAAATAATTGTAATAACTAAAGTCTATTTTATTCTATTTTATTATAAACTCTTTAAAAATGTAATATATTTACTGATTTCACAATATATAAACAATAGATAAATCTATTTTTTTCCTTTAGGGAAACTAATAATACTCCTCGTTTATACAAACATGTTTTATTATTCTGAGCACCTGGAAATTTTCGCTATTGACATTATTCTGAAACTGGCAATTGCCAAATATTAATTCTCCATCATCAGCGAAAGCAAAATCCTCCAACATCTTCATAAACTTTCCCGAAATAACTTCCTCATCAGGGCGAATCGTAGTCCGCAGTGCACCCAAGTCAAATATAAGGATAAAGTCGTCACCATGGACAGTACCTTGAATAAGAGACACATAATCAGGTAGGAAAAATTAAGGAAAATGCCTTACTTACCAAAATATACATCCGTGCGATTGGATAGCAGCTGACCGACTCCAGACTCCGGCGGATTATCGTAGACAAAGGAGTACAGCGGGCTGTTTCCATATCTACGATGAAGATCCAATGACTCCCACACGCTGTTCTTGAAAAGGATGTCTGTAAACATGCGCTGCACGTCCCAATAGCTTTCCAGGCTAAACCGACGATCTCCGAGGTAATGCCGTTGTAGATTCAAGGAGTATTTATTAATGTCCGCAATGGTCTTTATCGAGTCTCGATAGAAAAGCAAGTAAGACGCCAAATCCAACCAGCGTTCATTCAGTTTGTCAATCAACGTCTCTCCAGTGGTTTTATTTTGGTTCAACAGCGTAGCTGCATTGAAGCCACCATCCTCGCTGGTGTGAGACACAACCCAGGGCACTTGGGCGATCTTTCCGCTTCTGATCAGTGCTCTGGGATGTTGGGTAAGGAAGGCATCGGGAGAATCTGCCGGTTCCACAACAGGGCCAAAAGTTGTAAAAGGTACGTAGGGAAACAGCAGAAAGTTGCTAACAGCGGATACTATTTCATTGGCAGGCTTTGATTTCAGGCAACTCTTCAGCTCTGCGGAGTCCTCAGTCAGTCCACAGCCCACTATGCGACCAAGTTCAAAGGCTCGTCCTCTACCACCCTCCTGGACAACCCAAGGATTAAGGGCATTGCCGCTCATCGATATCGCTGCCCGAGCCAATCCACTGAAATCCTCATGAAGAAGTTGCAAATGTGCTGATGCTCCACCTGCAGAGTGACCAATGACCACGATATTCTCCGGTAGTCCTCCAAAATAAGCTATGTTCTGCTTTATCCATTGCAGAGCTAATCGTTGATCCTTAAGGCCGTTGTTCCCGGATAGTTCTCGATCTCCGGTGCTTATAAAGCCCAAAGGGCCTACACGATAATTTATTTTTACCAACATTAAAGCTCCTGCTCGCATAATGTACTCGTGTCCATTATATGTAGCTCCACCGCTCATAAAGCCACCTCCAGGCAGAAGGACAAGAACTGGAAACCACTTCCGGCTGCTGCTTTTCGGCTTATAGATGCTAACAGTAAGGCAATCCTCCTGACCCACTAATTTATTGTTTCCATCTACAAACTCATTCCACTGCATGCAAGGCACTGGTGGCTGGGAGGCATCAAAAGTCTCCGTCCAGCGGAGGCTATACGGACGTGGTGGTTCGAATCGGAGTTCGCCGATTGGGGGATCAGCGTAGGGCAACGATTCAAAACTGTAATATGTGCCATTATCCCTTCCGCGTAGTCTTCCATTAGGGATCTCAACAATTAACGGATTCGATACGAGGACTGAAGTAATCCCTGGTGAGTTTATCCACACAAGAAATAAGCTACTCAACAGTATTATTAAGCACATGTTCGGAAATGCCACAAGCCTGTAATGCGACTGCCAACAAACAAGGTTGACACATTGCTTTTATAGCCCAAATAATGCTCCAACTGGAAATTAAGTAAAAAATGGAATCAAACGCGTTTTGATTCAAGGGGTTTCAGGGGTAAACGATGATGTCGAACGGTCGTCTGTTTTATTAGTAAATTAGCATTGAAATATAAAATACACAGAAAACAACTTTACTCCCCACCTTTTGAAAATATAAGATTTTTTGACCGAAAGAAATTTTGTGCAGAACTAATAGGAATGACACTAATAGCAATTAAGAACCTTTTGGAAACTCAACATATTGCTTATTCTCACAGCCGTCGCGTGTTATCTTAAGCAAATTAAAGGTCTCACTGCCGACATTATCCTGGAAAGTGCATTCCCCATATGTTAGAGTACCCTCTTCACTCACAGCAAAGTCTGCCAGCATCTTTATGAAGTTCTTAGAAATAACTTCCTCATCCGGACGTAGCTGTGGGTTGCGTGCCACATTGTCGAATATCAGAAAGTAGTCGTCTCCATGGACAGTTCCTATATAAAGCAGGATATTAATTTAAGAACTTGAAAGAAAGGCTATAAACTCACCAAACTTGACATCCCTCCTTTGGGATATCCCCTGTCCGATCCCTTTGTCCGCCGGATTGTCATAGACAAAAGAATAGGCAGGACTCTTTCCGTACTTCCGGTGGAGCTGCAATGAGTCCTGTGTGCTGTTCTTGAAAAGGATGTCTGTAAACAACTGCTGCAGGTCCCGATAGCTCTCCATGTTGAATCGGCGGTCCCCAAGATACTCCTGCCTTAGTTTCCGGGAGTAATCGTCCATTTCTTTAATGGTGTTCTTAGAGTCCCGATAGAAGAGTAGATATGGCGCCCAGTCAAACCAACGATCATTCAGTTCCTCGAGCAATGTCTGTCCGGGCTTGTTACCCCCCTTTAGAAGCAATGCGGCATTGTAGCCACCATCCTCCGTGACGTAGGTCACCGCCCAGGGCACTTGCCCAAACTTTCCGCTCTTGATCACATCCACAGGGTCTTGAATGAGGAAGCCTTGCAGTGCATCGGAAGGTTCCACCACAGGACCAAAGGGCGTAAAGGGCACATACGAAAATATAAGGAAGTTTCGCACAGCAGTTACTATTTCGCCGGCTGGCCTGGACTTCAGGCAACTCTTGAGGGCAGCAGAGTCCTTAGCCAGTCCACAGCCCACTATACGACCTAGTTCGAAGGCTCGTCCGCGGGCACCTTTTTGGACAACCCAAGGATCAAGGGCGTTGCCGCTGAAGGATATCGCTGCCTTGGCCAGCTTGCCGAAATCCTCACGGAGCAATTGCAAATGTACAGAGGCTCCTCCAGCTGAGTGTCCTACGAGCAATATATTTTCCGGTTCTCCTCCAAAACTGGCTATATTTTGCCGGATCCATTGCAGGGCCAGCCGCTGATCTTTCAGGCCATAGTTTCCGGGCAAATCCGTATCTCCGGCGCTCGCAAAGCCAAGTGGCCCCAGACGATAGCTTATCTTCACCAATATAAATTGGCCCTCCCGCATCACGGCCTCGTGTCCGTTCTGAGCAGGTGCTCCGAACATGAAGGCGCCACCATGGATGTGTGCCACCACGGGAAAGCTATTCCTGTTGCTGTTCTTTGGCTTATAGATGCTGACGGTCAGGCAGTCCTCCGCACCGTTAAGCTTGTTGTCTCCCCGGATGAACTGGTCCCACTGCAGACACACCACTGGCGGTTCAGTGGCATCGAAGACGTCCGTCCACTTTTGTTTGTAGGCCTCCGGGGCCTCGAACCGGAGATCTCCCAGCGGAGGCTCAGCATAAGGTATAGCCTCGTAGCTGTAGTAGTTTCCATTATCACGTCCACGGAGCTGGCCATGTGGGAGCTCGATCAGTAGCGGATCTTTCGCATCTCCGGCAGAGAAACCGATCCACAGGCAGCTCAGAGCAAATAACAATCTCGCCACGATCATGGTGCGTACTCCGTGAAATCCAGAGCACAACTATCTGGAGCAGTGGCGATAGTGGCGCTTATATTGAATACGTCGGCTTATCGTACTGCTTCGAGATTTCGCATGCTGGATGTTGATTTGGGCTTTACGTTTGTGTGGACAGACGGACATCCATTTGATAATCGAATGCAAATTAAGACAGCCTATTGCATCGATATAGCCTGTTTATTTTTTATTTTTACTTAACAGCCAGACACGTATCCCAAATGCAACTGCCAATCCCACTTGATGTCAGATCGGTAATTATACAATTTCCCTGGAGTCAACTTGATTAATTACTTTCTATGCATGCTTTTGTACTTGTAAATTTACACAGATGTTCAGATAATATAATTTTAATCGGAATAGCTCAAAATTGATTATACTAAGAAGACGTAAACATTTCTTTCAAGTATATAATATTATTTTTTTAAATATTTTCTGTAAATCAAAGGGCGTTCAGACTAGCTACACTCTTATCTCTGCTATAAGAAGTCTGATTTAAATAAGAATCTGGAGTGAAAGCTCAACTAACGCTTTGGTAATCGAAATTCAAAAAGACAGAGCTCTCTACGGGAGTTCTATGAGCTTCTCTTAACTGTAAATATATATCACATATATTTAGGCGTTTCGTTTATTAAAAAACATTATTACTTGAAAGAAAGACGACACCCTTTAACAATTAAGTTCAGTATTTGTACATTATATTTGTATTTGGATATAACAGACATAAATTTGTGGTAAATTAGGTTACAAGTATGTATATGGTATAAGGTAAAGGAACTTTGGTTAGTCCTTTTGAGTAAATTAAGGATAATGACAAAGGATTAGCTTATAATCCTTAGAACTCAATGACTCCTGGAAGATATTTGTCGATCAAGGTCTGATAGTAAGGCCACAAAGCATCAATATCTGGAACCACCTCACTCTTGGTGTACAAATCGTAGCGACTGAATGGAAATATGATTAGTATATAGGAAACATTTAGTAAAAAATAAATACTCACTTGAAAATCAGGACCCACTTCTTGGTCTCCGCATCCTTGGGAGCCTCCAGGTGCTTATAGTCACCGCCGTTGTGCCACGGATAGAAGGAGTGGAAGCGAATGATGTTGCAGGCCACATGAGGCAGCTTGGTCTTGTTGTGCTTGAGGACGTTGAACATGTACTCATCGTGACCCCAGGACATCAGCAAATTGTCCACTCCGCAGTTAGGCTCATAGATACCATACTTGGTGTTGTAGGCGGGATTATTCCCATCGGGATTGCCCTCGAAGCTCTCATCCCGATAGACGATACTGTCGCCCCAACGGCAACCCACGGCGAAGGTGTCTCCCACCACAGCCCACTGGGGCTCATCGTAGAAGGCCATGATCTTCCCCAGATCGTGAATGAGGGCTGTCAGATGGAGCCAGTCGTGCTCCGGAAACTCGGCTCGTGCCCGCTCTGCCGCCTGGAAGGCGTGAATAATGTTTGGCAAATCCAGATCGGGATCGGACTCATCCACCAGGTCATTCAGCTTCTCCAGGGCCTCGCGCACTGTCATCTTAATCGTGTTGAACTTTAGCCAGCGATCACGGCGTCCTGAAAAATTGATAGCGTCACAATATAACAATATCCTTTTGTGTCTTACTATTTCAAGGATTTATAGAAAAAATTCCACATTTTTTGTTTTAATTTGAAAGTTGTGTAATCACTTACCCTTGACAAAGTCCACTGTCTGGTTCAAGTGCATCTGACGATATGTCTGACGCACACGCTCCTTCAAGGGATCGGTGGTGTCCACACTGTAGTCGCGGAATTTGGAGGGATTCTTGTCAGCGAATGTAGGCTCTGGCCGCATCAGCTCGGAGGGATCCAGAAGGTGGACATGGTTCTAACAATAACACACAAAACTATAATAATGGAAAGCACTTTAGCAACAGAGAATTTATTACTTCCGCCAGGATTCTCATATTGAAGAATTAAGAACTTTAGGTAATATTTCTAGAAATAGAATTTGATTTTGGGTAGCACCGCACAGTTGAGTGAGCGAAACACTTTTGAATCGCTGGCCGCTTAGACCCCACACTTTTATAGTCTGCCGCCCATTGGAAATTTAACGGAATTCACAATCACAATTTCATTCCATACAGTACACACTCTCTACTCTCCTAAGTGTACTCGAAAATGATTTATAGTATTTTTGTTATTTTTGAAAACACGAGAGTCGCCTGCACCGCCTCCCGTGCTGCCTCTCCTTATTCATTATCACATAAGGCCCGGCTCAAAGTTTTTTACTATCTTGCAGGAGGGGAAAAACGTCGGACCCTTTCCTTGCATAAGGTTTTTAATAATTCCTACTTATCTAGAGCTGTGTTTTATTTCTGATCCAAAGAGTCGTAAAACTGGAAGCTGCACTTGACTGATAACGCCGGATCGCATACATAATACTTGTGAATGCATGTATATATCTGGATCAAGTGCAAGGCCACCGGTTTGGATTACGAGACTGGGACTAAGCGATTGCTAAGGTCGCTGAGCGAGGATTCAACAATTCCTCAATCCGTTGATAAGAATAAAATTCATTAAATGGCTTCTATATTTCCCAAGGGGTTCTACGAGTTGTGGAGTTGTCAAGAACTGACTTGATTAAACACTTTCTAATTCAACTAATATCATTAACGATATTAGTTCTCAGAGGATTAATTATATATATATCGATTTTTGCTAGGGAAAGTACAAATAGATAAGCTAATGCCTTTTTTCATTTTAATTTTCATACCCTTCATTTAGAAGCTTAAAACGCACCGAATGAGTCATTTCTGACCCTATAAAGCATATATATTCTTGATCAGCATCAGCAGCCGAATCGATTTAGCCATGTCCGGAAGAAAAAAATTTTTTTTAATTTTTTGAAAATTTTATAAGGTATTAGTTACATTGTTAAAATTCTGGAAAATTGACAAAAAATTTAATTTTTCATTTTGTTGTATTTAGTATGCACATTTGTTAACCTATAAAAAACTAGCATAGAACAGGTTTCCGAATTGAAATGAATGCCTTTTTGACTTAGTTATGGATTTATTAAACTTTGATTTGTCTTAAAAATTTTCATATATTTTCAGAGTTAAAATCCTTATTTATTAATGGAAAATTATTGAGAATCAAAAATTTTAAAATAAATCATGATATTTTTCGTTAAACCATTGGAATGTTTCAAGCAGCTTTAGCATGTCTTTAGAGAATGTCCAACCTTGGGTTTGTTGTTTTCCCTTCGGCTCAAATTTCACAAATTATAGCCCCCTAAACACCTCCGATAGCTCTCGGGGCTAAGGCTAACCTTGAACAACCGCCAGGAAGGCGAAGCCCCAGATCCATAGTCAGAAGCCAACGCTCCAGATCCAGCGCTCGTTTCGGACGTCTAAAAGTAGCAACAATGCCCCGCAATCTGGGTGCACAGTCATCAAGCTAAAGCTTAATGTGCCATCAAGGGGGGGATTGCCTAAAGAAAAGTTATCAGTCTACATGACGTCGATCCCCGATTCGATCCGGACTCGCACACGCCGCAAGTGCGAACTACAAAATTTTCGATTTCACACTGCCCACGAAGGGGCGGACTGATCACGGCCGGCTATACTGAGGCGTTGATTTGGGCCGGAGGGGCTTGTTCCATGTTTCCCAAGGCGCAGTACAGCGCCGGTCGTCACCAGAGGGGTCAGTTTGTAACGATCGCTGTCAATAAATCTTATCACCTAACGTATTAGGGGAGCAATTCGCACGGAACTCGAGGGTGGGGCGGCAATGGAAAAGTTTCATAATATTTCTATTGATGCTGGATGCTGTTGATGTCATCAATTAAGTCAGAAGGTGCCAGGGAATGCAATCACAGAAGGCGGAAAAGCGGGAAAGCGGACTTCACTGGCTAGTCAATAGAAACACAAACGGAAATTGTCCAGTTTATTTATAGTATCCCCTATTATCTATCTAGATATTAGTTGTATTTCCCTTCCTAATGGCATTGAGCCAAAGTTCTAGGCCAAATGTCCATAGTATCAGGCAGATCGATCGCTTTAATAAACAACAATGATAAGCCAATTAAAAAGCCACAAATTATGCTATAATTAGCCGGGGGATCATACGTAAAGTTCGAGGGGTCACAAGGACAAGTCGTCCAGACGCAGAGTGGAGCGAAATAATAAGCAACGGTGATCAATCCGTTTTGCAAATACAGTGAGCTATAGCCTTGACTTATAGGATTTTCCCACTTCATCAGAATCTTATGGCCATTTTTATTAAAATTAAATATTATCGCAGCTCCAAAGCTGTATATCAATTAATATCTATTATTATTATGTATTATAATAAGCTGCAAGGGTATACAAAATAAATATATATTAAATTTCTCATCGACATCTTTGCTTCCGGTGTGTACCTCATAGTAAGTGCCCACCGTAATTACTACGAGCCATAAATAATTTCTAATAAATCATGTTCGCGAGCTCGACTTTCGCCAGACGAACTCTTCGACTTGTATTCAAAAGTTGATATTTCGCTGATAGATTTGTGCACATGTTTGCAATAATTCATTAGGCTTGAGACAGTTGGGATTAGAGGGTCATCAATAGTACACTCGTCTGCATAAAATACATTTAAATCGAGGAAATTCAAATAACTTAAAATCCTTGAATTAACCTAAACCAAGGCGATAAAGTGGTTCCCAACTATATTTATAAATATAAATAACATAAATCCTGTTGAAGAGAAATCCTAAAGAGAAATTCATATAACACCAAAAAGGAGGCATTATATTTAATAAAATTGATTTTCAATATACACAAGTGCAAACAACAATGAATCTTAGTTTATAACTAATAAAAACGTTAACAGCTAAATTACCACACGACAAAAAAACTCCCTTGATTTACTAACCAGCTTTCAGGCATATTTATTTTAGAGGCCTTTTAGTTTAATTAATTACGAACAACTTTAAATTTCATATGTACATATACAAAAGTTTTTATTGGAATAAAAAAGACTTTCAGTAATTTACTTAACGTAGACAATTTGTTTGTATTAAATAAATAATTAATTTGTTTAAAGCCATAGCTTTTAAAACAAGTGAATACACTTAAAGCCGTCACAAGCTACGGCAGCTCAGGCAAATATAATTTAAAAAACAAATACATTTCATTACAGCTTAATGTTTGCAAAAGCCTAAAGCTAGAATACACGAATATAAGGATTTTCTTGTGCGCCAAGCTTTTAAAATCACAATGTGCAATACCAGGTGGACGACTCCATTGAGGAGACGGATATGGAACGTCCTCTTTGGACGGATCTGGGTTAAAAAACGGATACGGAAACGAATACAATGCGGTTGACAGTGCCGGCGAGAGGTGCTGCATAATTGATGAGTAGAATATCGTGCCAGCTGAGGCTTCGATTTAATAATTACTCCGCCCCAGCTAGTTTGTTTGTCTCCGTATATGGGTGTCCTGCCGGCAGGACCCCGTGCCGAGGAAATAACTAGACGGGACAGGACGGGTCTCGTGCTTGGAACAACAACGCCGGTGAAGAGCGGGAGTAGAACATGTAAATTGGAGCGCCTAATTGGACGCCTAAGCCGCAAGCCAGGCATTTAACGATTTAACCTTCGATTCCCCGTCCCAGAGTTCTAATTAAAATGCCCTGAAAACGGTAGCTCTTAGCAGGGTCAAGAGGCCAAAACCGGGGAGCAGGGAGGTCACAAAGTGGGCTTCCCACCTGCCAGCCGCGTTGGCCGCGTTGACGAACGGTATGGAGCCCATGTTGAAAATCGGCGTCTCCACAAGGTTCTTGTACAGCGTGCGATCGTTGAGGGGTTGAATGGGGCGGAAATTGTTCTTCAGATGGTCATCGTTGGCGGTCAGCAGGCGGAAGGCACTCAGCTGTAAGGACAAAATATTTAAAATTAATAACAAATAATCATTTTTTTTTAATAATAATTAATTCTAGACATTTACCTGCTTCTCTGTGATGTCGATGGGTTCTGTAAAGTCGATCCAGGTAACCTCCTCACTGCATGGCGGAGTGGTCAGTGATCCGGTGTAGCTATAGTAGCTATCCAATTGTTTGGAAATGAACTCTCCCAGAGCTATGGGATTCGTCATGTTCACTGACTTGCCCTTCCGATCGATCTGAGGGAGTAATTTTGCGAAGGCCTCGTAGCCTCCAGTGGAATGGTAGTTAATCTGGAAAATTAAAATAAAAATGAAGTCAATAAAGATTTTCTTATCCTCATGGCAGACGCTCATCCCACCTTAAAGAAGAAGGCCATCACTGCAATGCCATGATCCTTATCCAGAGCACTGGCGAAATCCGGATACTCGAGATTCCTCAAGACCACATGGAGCTCGGCGGGATAGGCCCGGTTGTCAATCAGATCCTCACTGCCCACCGTATCGTTCTCGCCCCAGTGGAAGTGGAACTGCTCGAACTGGTAACCCAATAGAGTCTTCTCCGACAACGGACCTCCCCTCACACTCGGCACTGTGTCCTCGTCATAGGTAAGCTTTACCAAGACCGTGTGGCCATTGTTGGTCATCTGGAAATTCCTGGGCTTCACGTGGAAATTTAAGAACTCCAGCTTCTCAAACTTCTTTTCCACGGCATTCACCAGATCGATGTTAATGGGACTCTGGTGCTTGCCACTGCAGCGAGCATAGTCCTCGCTCCAGTGCTCGGGTCCATGTCTGCCCTCGTAACCAAAGTCCTGGGCCAGGACACCCGATGCTGGAAAATTCATATAACCATTAAGTAAAAGCTACAAAAATATCTAAAATTAACAATGCTATGTGGATCTTTGCAATAAATTGATTTCTATCTCTGAGAAAAGCAAATAGAGACGTTTTATCGAACTCCCGCAGGTGCTAATTGGTTGAATGTCTGAGACATTTCGTGACATCAAGTGGGTTACCAGTTTAATAAAAATATCAACTATTTTCGGAAAGCGGCGACAGCTATAAATAAGACATATGTGTGTCTTATTAATTTTGCAAATTTTATTAAAGCGGTGCCGGTGCCTGTCGTCACTGCGAGGGATTAAGTTCAAACAAAACTAGACAGCCGTAATTGCTCATTCATTTAGCATCAATCGAGCGACAATTAGGCATGTAAAGTTTATTGCAGCTTTTCTGTTTCATGGAAAAAGGGGTGCAGTTGTAATCATGATCTGTGTAATACTTTCTATTTCCAAACTAAACACCAAACATTCGGGCATAAAAAGTGCTAACAAAATTAGCGAAACGTTTCAACCAAATTATTTTCCATTAGCAGCTTCCCTGATTTATAGCGAATTTAAATAAATTATGGACTAATTTCTATTAGCGGCCTGTTTAGTATATTGTTCCCCAGATTAGCTCACACTGTTATTAATATTAAATCAAAATAAATAGCCTGGGATGATTAAAACAATTTTCTACAAAAAGAGTCTCTCTTTACTAGTTGGGTTTTTTTTTGGGCGTTTAAAATCATGCGTTGTGGAAGTGATCATCATTGACTATGGTGAATAATCAAGAAACCAGAAAACTATGACAACCAGAAGGTTGAAGATCAATCAGGTGACCAGCTCTTAACCGGGCAGAAATAAACAAACATTCGTATCGCAGACATACTATATTTTATAATTCTGATACGCGTAAGATGGTCGTTAAAACTTCACACTGTGATTTTTGTTCAACTTTCTTGTTGATTTATAACAAAGATATTCGTGAGACTTATGAAATGATAATGATTTATTTAGGCATTTTTTTCTTTACAGTTTTGCGACAATGTAACAATCCAGGTAGTGCCGGTGACTACACAGCAAAATAAAACTATTGAGAGTTCTCCAAGCAATATTAATTAGATTTTAGAAATCAAATGATTATTATATTTTTAATTCACTTTCACATATATTATTTCAACTATTTATTTGTTAATTTGAAGAGATTAAAATATGGTTCTTTTCCCTGTTTTAAACAAATTAAATCAGACCTTTAGCAAACCATAAATATAAAAGGTATTTAAAAAACTTCTTCTTCTTTATCTTTTGTATATTTAATATCTCTTCTTTATTAATTTCTTTGGTGATTTCTCTCCGTGTTTCAGTGGCTATCACAGTCCTGACAATTGTTTAAATATTTGCTGCACTTAGTTATGAAAACACTCGGCCGCCACAGATGATAGAAATGTATACAAAGCTCGATTGCCAGTCTCGTATCTTGATTAACGCACATTCGGTCAACATTTCTTTACGATCGAATTACAAATTTGTTTTTGCCATATAGCTCACCACAAATCAAGATCGGGGCAATGACAATTGCCAGGGGGAAATGGGTGCGACACCTCCTCCACATGGTTGCGCTGCGACTCGGAGTCACTTTCCCGGAACTTTAAGCGCCTTATCAGGCTATCAGGGCACTGTCACCGATCGCGGCTAATTTACGAACTGTAACTATTTTAAGTCAGACCACAAATCCGACGGCTTTCCGAGGTATTCCCGTTCCACACACTGTCCCACAGTCTTTATTCCGTGCTCGCCCGCCAAACGCGGTCACACAACTGCGGTTAGGGCTTTGTCGACGGCGCAACTTATATCGCCTCGCCGAAGGGGGGAGGTGGAGGGTACAACAGTGTTGTTTCATCGTCAACTGAGTTGGAGCCCAGGGGATGGCACGGCTACAACTACTGTTAGCCACTCGATTGCCGAAGAAGCGTCCACCAAGTGCCAGACATGGGCGATGGATACATGTATAAAAGGTTAACCATTTCGGTGCCCTAGCCTAGCCATTGAATGGCGGTATATGGAATATTTGGAATTTTCATATTACTCTTGGTACAATTCCACTCAAAAGCTTGAGTTTACTCACGTTAATAGCAGCAACGGTAGAATTTCTGAGGTTCCTTTATTACACTATAATTTTGAGCGAAATATATATAGGCATTAAGGTATTCTTTAGTAATCAAAGTGGTCACTAGAATAAATTGATGACGTGAAGTTTTTGGGGGATAACCTTAATACAATATTTATTACATCATTTTTAAATTAAGAGTAAAAACTTAATATACTTTAGATACTTAGTTCTTTAGATAAATAACTTCTTAACTTTTACAAGTCTCATAGAAATATGAAATAATATATAAATTTAGACCAATTAATGTATAGGAATTTATATTCCCAAACTCAGGTACGAAATTACGAATTTTATATATTTTAATACACGTTTGTAAACATACTGATAATTAATATTTTAGTTACTTCTACGAATTTGCTCCTAATGTCATAACCGTGCCTGTTCGCTGACACTATCACCCCAAGCTTTTGAAGTTTTCCGTTAGTTTGGCTCCTTGTTTTGGTCTTATGCCTCTTTAATTGCTTCAGTATTACCCCACATCCGAGGTAGCAGAGGGTATGCGCGATTCGAGGGTCGAAAAAAGCGAGGCTTCATGTTTTATTGCGGAATGACTAATTGCGTGCGTACATGAATCAAATGGCGACGAGTAACTGCCGGAATTGGATAGCCGCGATGAAGATGGTAATCCAAGTTGGGGAAAGACCTAGCGGCGACGCTGGAAATTCAAATTACAATTGTTCAAACTAAGAGCCCTCGAGGGAGAGAGTGAGGACTCGAGGCGAAGCGAGTCGAGTCGAGTTGAGTTGAGTTCAGTTGAGGAGGTTACAAAACCGCAGGCCTTCGATGATCGACAGCAAAAAGCATTGTTCATTTGTGGGTTATATATATGGATATATGTATCTATAACCTTTAGCCCTGCGAAAAGCGGGGGATCGAAGGGCTTATCCCCGGTTGGTATTCGTATCTGGGCGATACTTAGTCTGATTGCCCGGCTGTTTATCTTGGCATCACATGTCACAGCCGCAAATCGCTGTGCAATGTAGAAATGTAGTGTGCATACTTAATGGCATTACTATTGCATGCTAATCGCATTGTTGCAGCCCGTGTTTGCCTTACACTGCGTAACCATTTCCCCTGACATTGAGGGCTTTCGCCGGCTCCCGGCTCCCGACCCCCGAACCCTAACCCCGCACCGATCAATAATACTCATTCTGTTAAAACTCAGCAACAAAAAGATTAACGCAACGCCATTAAATTAATTTGTTCTCTGGAAACTATAAATTTAGCCCTTTATAAGCTCACATAATCCGAAATTTCAAATGTTTTTTTAGAATGTGACTCAAAGGGTTTAATTTATTATATGGATCTAGAAACTGTACAGATTTATCCAATAAAAATAATTACAATGTACGAAGCTATTTTATAGAGTTATACTATGTATGTCTAATTAAATAAATTGTAGACTGAGAGATAAAAATTTAAACTGTTATACATCACCATTTCTAATGAAATGGAAATCAATCGATATAAACAAATAAATAATAAATAAATCGATATAAAGCTTGAAATTAAATTAGCACTGGGCTAAAGTGTTACCTTTATAATCATAGGGCTTGATCTAACTCAGTCAATTTATAACCTCATTAAATCATTAAAATCAGTTATTTCCATTTAGTTTAATTCATATACCAAAACATAAAATAACTAGAAAAGAAGCTTTGAAAAACCGAACTCCTGCAGTTTGAAGTTCTGAAGTTCTGAAATATTGGACATTTTTAATTTAATATTTTTCGGTATTATATGAAAATTTTTGAGACAAATCAAAGTTAAAAAAATCCATAACTAAGTCAAACAAGCTTTAATTTCAATTCGGAAACCTGTTCTAAGCTAGTTTTTTATACGTCAACAAATCTGCATACTAAATATAACAAAATGAAAAATTCAATTTTTTGTCAATTTTTTAAATTAAAAATATAAAATAAAAAAAGGTGAAAAAATAAAAAAAAATTTTTTTCTTCCGAACATGGCTAGATGGATTCGGCTGCTAATGCTGATCAAGAATATATATGATTTATAGGGTCGGAAATGACTCCTTCGATGCGTTTTAAGCTGCTGACTAAAATTATAATACCCAGCAAAGGTATAAGTATCATTTTCGATAACAAGTTTCATTATGCGTTTTAATGCAATGCAAATCGGTAAAAAAAAAAAAAATAAATAAATAAATCAAATATTTGTATCAATCACATTACGTAGTGATGGCTAAAGTCTAGAATCTTTGCTTTTTTCAAACATTCCAGTGCTTTTTTAAATCAATCCCATCATCCACTCACCGCGTAGACTACTGACTCATCCCGCAAAAGTTCGGCGGCTTTGGCAGTGGAAATTTTTGGTCGAAGCTGTTAAGCATTTGCATTGTCGTAGATTTCTGAGATTCGGAGACTTGGGCAACCGGAGCTGAGGCGTGTATTAAAACGACCTCCGAAATGTGTGGTTCCACGAACACAGAGTCTACACTCTGGAAAAGTTTAAGCAGCGCAGAGAACACTTACGCTTATGCCCTGCTTTATAACAGACTCTTTTTGTATTCTTATTTTTTTGTACAAGTCACTAATTACTCTGCTCGGTTTTCATTTTTTACATTATTTATTTTTACGGAACCAGAAGTACACGCCGAGACAGCGACAGAGGCCGAGTGACAGGGAGAGTAAGTGCTTTTTTCATGCTTTGACTTACAAACTGAAAACGAATTCTACTACCAACCGGCGGCAAATGCGTAAATGTCGTATAATTTTGTCCCACAAAGCAAAACTTTTAATATCTAACCCGGGAAGACAACACACGTCGGCTCATTGGTGTGTGTGCTGTGCACAAACACACCGGTGAGTGTGTGTCGCATGTTTCAATACTCTCTTTTAGGGTCCTTAGAATCCGAGTGATTTCTTTAAGTATAATAATAATAAATATATATATAGATAAACAAATATATAAATAGATAGATGTATAGATATATTGATAGATATAAAGATAGATAGATAGATAAATTGATTAATAGATAGATAGATATATAGATAGATAGATAGATAGATATAAAGATAGATGGATAGAAGATAGATAGATAGAAAGATAGATACATATATAGATAGATAGATAGATAGATAGATAGAAAGATATAGATATTAATAATAGATTTGAATATAACTTGTTATATATATTTCAATTTATTTTAATTATTTCCCATCTACCTTTTATAGGTTTTTGATGATTTCTTTAGTAAGTAATTCAGCAAATTTTAAAATCGTATTTAAAATAATTAAAAGGTCTCCTTTCGAAAGATTTTTTTCTGCTTAGACAAAATATATGAGACTTTTAAATGTACAGGTTAAAAGAGTATTTCAATTCTAAATTGTAAAATAAGTAAACATCCATTAGAGCTGAACGTTTTTTATTTTTCCTGATTACAAGCCCTAGCTTTGGCCAAGTTTAACCAGGCCAACAGCCAGCACCAAACAAAAAAAAAATATAAGTATATATATATATATAATACAAATAATAACAAAAAAACCCGAAAATTACAAAACAAAATAAAAAGTACAAAAAAGCATAAATCGACACAAATGCAAGGAGGTAAGCCAAGGCATTAACTGTAATTGTGGGTTGGTCTGCCGTACGCCAGACTGTACGGGAACAGCAATCATTGTTGGACAGGTCAGAGAGCTGCCTCTGAATCCAGAAGCTCGGCCAGAATCCGAATCCGAATCAGAAGCCAACTGTAAACAGGCATTCCATCAGCAGCCACATCAATAATCATTAGAATTAGACGAGTGGCTGGCATTTGCAACGAGGGGATAAGGGCAAGCGGCCTTTATCCGTATTTATTTTTAATTAAAGTGCAACCGCCGACGAGCTTGCGGCTGGCTTTGCTCAATTTACGGGCTCTAAAATGGTTCATGATGACGAAGCCTGGGCCGGAAAAATGCTGCCAGTTTGTCATAGCCGCTCGAACTAAACTATTTCGCGCCGCAGTCAACCGCATAAATTCCTCAAACAATAATAAGCCAAGGCGTTTATGCACTGGCTTAAACAGTGTTATTCATTTAAGATTAATAGAACTTGATCTAAAAAGGAACTTAATGTAGAGTTAACATGTGAGATTTATTTATATTTGTATTGCATGCCAGAAAATAGATAAATTATTTTGGTATATTGTAATAATACAAATAATTCATTTTCTTCCATTTCCTAAAGAAAAACAAGGCTAAAATCCACTCCGTCATCATCAATAGGTATTTTGTAATTACTAATGGAAATTAGAATAGTTTCCCCAAGTTCCATCCTTCATGCTGCTATGCAAACCTGTTATCGACGGCCCCCATAAACATCATTGCATTTTTAGGCATATTAAATTAAAAGCCGTTCTGCTGGGTTGCGGCTCTTTAGGCACGCACACCTGCAACCTCAACCGAGTCCTGCCCCTGGGCTTTAACGACGCCTATCAATGAACCCCTCTCAGCAGCCGGAAACAGAACCCATTAGAAAGCGACCGACTACAAAGCCAATGACTTACCAGGTGCTAGTTGTTCGGATGCAGATACAAAGATACACTCTTCGCCGGGCGAGAGTTCAAGAACAACACACAAGTGGCAATAATAAAATCTGAAAAGCCTTGGCAAATATGAGGCATCAGGCCAGGTTAACAAGGAAAACCGCAGGCTGCGTCGCTTAAGAGAGACCAAGGAACTTTCTCTTTCGCGCCTGCTCGCTCGTCGCATTTCTCTTTGCTGATTTTCCATCCTCCGCTCGGAAAAGGATGCCGCCGACAAGCAACAATTTTCATTGATAAAAACACCAGCTGCTGCCTCCTGGGGCTCAGTCGTACGCGAGTCCTCAGTCAGTTAGCTTGCAGCTCCAGGAATATTCGGGACATCGGAGACTGCAATCCCCTAGCTGGGGTCTTGGCGGTTTAATTAAAAATTGCGTATACGCCGCGTGTCAACAAAGTAATACCACTAGTATCGTGCGCGAAAGCCGCAAAGTCATCAAAGGAAATGCTAAAGCCGCTTAAAAATGCACGAGTTTAACTTTTTCGGGTAATCGCCGAAATTCAAGTTTAAGTTTCGAGTCTGTTTGGCGCCATTTGGCAAGTGCCAACTTCGGACCTGTCCGATGACAAACTACAAAGTGAACTTTGTAAAGATTCAGCTTTTCACAGAACCAAGCAGTCGTGGCTAAAAGAAGTCCCAATTCAAGTTGAAAAGGACACAATTTGAGTTGAATAAAAGTTGCACTGGGCAACGGACAAGTGAAAATAAGCATTGTGACCGTTTTAAGTTGGCGAAAACAAAAATAACTCAATTATCACAGCAGGTGAGCGCAGCACTCGTCCTTTTTACATGGGCATTTTTTTATTTAAATCTACATATTTCTCGAATTTATGCAAACAGCTTGAGTCCTTTGATCGCATTTGTTTAACTTGGAATTTGTTGCCAAACTTTATTTGCTTCGAACATTTCGGATATTTACTTTTGTTGACGCTTCCCACAATTACAAGAGCATTATCAATCATCAAGCTCGAAGCGAGCATTGACATTTAAAAACTTTTGTTGAATACAATATTAAGTTCAATCTTCGATCCGAATTGAAAATTAAACTTTCTCTTGCCTTAACCCGCATTTAACATCCAAACAGAAATCACAAATCAGACCCCTTTCAAATCCTGTCCCAAAACGAAATGTTTAACTATAAACATCAAATACTTTAGAATGCCAAATAAATTGTGAAATTGAAAGTCTGACACAGAAGCTGGACCAAATGTCAGATTTAATTAATTTGCAATTTATTATCAGACGTCAAATAGCGTCGCTTTTATATTAAATTCAAAGGAAAATACAGTAAATATTTACAGCGGGGTAGTTTTCCATAAAATTCCTCACCCAAGGGCCCTTATTTTATTTTTAGACGTTCTGTGGCCTTAGTGGAATTTAGTTCTTATTTATTTATTTATTTCAATTGCTATTCACAATTAAGCTGTCTTTAGTAATGTGTTGTAATTAATCTAAACTTATTTCTAACCCTCTAAGGGTTTTAAATTGTTTTTATTTATTTCCTTTTTCATTTTCCCCATTCAACAATGGACGGCTTTGTGTACTTAATTTGTCTTAAGGTGATGGAGGTCCTCTCAGATTGTTTACTTATTCTTATTAGCAGAAAAATAATCAAATAAAACGCCTTAGCCGACCATCCGGCACTAAGCTGCTTTTCTAGAGCGGCATCCTAATGGCAGGAATTGGAAGTGGCTGTGGAAGTGGCCCCACTGTCTACCTGGGGAATTAATGGACAAGTGCAGGCTCCGGCCTGGCCTGGGCTGCTCTCTTACTGGCTATCAGAGTCCTTTCGGCTGATTTCTTTTCGGCTTTGGGCCCTCTTTTGTTTGGCCGACACACCTGAGTGGCGGCATTCCTTGGAGCACTTGCCAAGCAAATAAGACCCGGCATCTCCAGCATTCCATGAAGTGGTCTTCAGTGGACGAAGACAGCCGCATGTCTTGGGGGCGCTTCTTGAGTTCAGTTGGCCTCGGAGATAGTTCTTTGGTTTGCTCAGCTCCTACCCATGTCCCCTCCATGCTGCACTTGGTCCAACCATCACCATCACCATCACCATATGCAACGCTGAGTGCACTTGACTGTTTTGCCTACATTCTGGGCACTGCCGGCTGACTAAGTGATGGTTCGCCGGCCGGTCACAATGGGAATCCGCATCTTAAAGGTGCCGTGGCTTAATTCCAAGCAGATTGAATACTTGACATCCTCTAATGCGGCACAAATCTCAGTATCAGCTACGTGTCCCCTCTATCGCAGTTTTTCTAGCCATCAGCATTAGTATTCATCAGACTTGCACTGAAGGAAAATGTCAAAACATAGTTCAGCCTTCAACCCACTTTAGGGAAAAACTATGTTATACCCGAGATAATTCATATACAATTACAAAATATTAAAAAATGAATTCAAATGTAGCTTAATTAATTTTTAAAATATAACTTATTAAATTTACCTTTGTTCTCCGTGCATGTTTAGGCATTTAAGAGCCTGTTGATGATGGCGGCGGCACGGAACTTTTCAGTTCTGTCGCAGCCTTGGGCCGCAAACATTGCATTTAGAACAACCAGTCCCACCAAGGCACGTGCACCAGGGGAATCGGTGGGGATAAGGATGCTATGGCTATGGCTAAGGGAATGTGTGAACGTAGCTGGGGAAAATGCCGAGCCTGAGTGCAGATGAGGACTGCAATAATCTGCCATACATAAGTGAAAATTGTGAAATGAAAACTGGCGCGAGCATAAATCAATATACCCATGGGGGTCATGGGATCCCATGGCAAAATATATATATATATATAAAAAAAACAACACGGAAAACTGGCTCGACTTGGATTTACCTACCTAAATCCGGGATGTCGCCTTGACTCCATGTCCGTGAACCAGCTGGTAGCTGTATCCCTGCAGCTGGGACAACCCTTTGCATGCAGGATATTCAACACATTACACATCTGATCCGGACACATGTGACTTGGATGCATGGGTTAGCTGTAAGCTGTTGCTAACTCCGGCAAAAATTTGATTTTACAAAAATATGGCTTCAATTGCTTTGGGACGAACGTGATTTTGTGCTTTTGGAGCCATTAAAGCGTGCTCCAAAACGCGAGCTATAGACATTTTTAAGGGCATGTTATTTTAAATCAGATACGTTAAAGGTTTTAAATATTTATGGGAAAACTTGTTCCGAATTCATCAAATTTACTAGTGGCTAAAACTAATACCTAGCTTTAAAGGGTTTTATATTAAAAAAAATATATATAGAAATATATTTGCAGCAAACTAAGCAAATTAATTATTAAACTCTGGTGCTGAAATAGTTATCTTAAAATATATTTTAAATGGTTTTAAAGTATTCGACGGCAAACAATTAAATCTTCAGACGGTCTAAATGTATTCGTAAAATAAAGCCCGCCAAAAATAATAGCCAAGAGAGCTCCCTGCAAAATTAGTTTTCCCTGAAGGTCACAGCCAGCTTAAACAAAATAACGCAGTTTCGCAAAGTTATTCTCGCCCTTCGAGCGATGCAATAATAGTGGGAGCCTTCTGCCAGGGAGACCCAAAACGAAAGAAATTGAAACTTAATTTAAATAAATTATTGCCTTGCTCTTTTACATAGCTTGTTAGCGATTTGCAGCCTTTTCAGCAAGTGGTTGGATAATTGCTTCCGCGCAATCATTTCGCGGTCCCAGTTGCCGCAGGACGAAACAAACCGAAATGTTACGCGGCACGGCACGGGAAAAGAGCTGAACACTTTAAACCATTTCCACTCATAATTAAATTGCGAGTGAGGATGAAAATTGTGGCGGAAAAATAAAGGACGCCATGCATTTTCCAAAAGCGGCACGAGGGGCTTGTGCATCCAGTCAAAAAGGCGCATATCCGCCATGCAAGTGTGTGCGCCTAAGTGATGGTTCCGCTTTTGTTTAGTGCACCAAAAGCGCCAGATACGAGTGGATAATCTGCAGCAGCATGGCCCTGGCCGCCAAAGGATCTTGGTCTAATCGAATGACTGTCGAATGGGCCCAAACAAGTCACGCCAGCTTGCACAATTTCTCGAGGACCCAGAGAATGTCCTACGAGCTCAGCTGATTCCTTTGAAGCTCCTGAATAGAAATTATTAACTGAAAAAAATAACGTTTCGCGACGGCAATTTGCTTTGTACAGAATATAATACAAAAATTGCATATTAAACTAAAAATAACAACCTATTAAATATTTATAAATACTCATAGCACGAAGCTTAGAATTAGCTACGACCGGAAATTGATTTGAATATTTGTATTTCTTTTTAAAAGCCCAACGTAACTTTTATTTACATTTTTGCATCTTTAAAATACGCAAAACGATGTATTTTTGCATTCTTAAGTCAGTGGGTTGGTTTAACATTTATAATCAGCTTTGTAAATGGAAAAGCGCACAGATGCACATACTAGACATTCAACAGGTTACGCTCCAGTAGACAGGCACTTATTTAAAATCTGTTAAATAAAACCCTTCATTAAGTTCGAGTAGATGAAACAAGTCCTTTACTTGAATACGCATGACTGACCAAAAAGAATCCTGTACGAAGGAGAAGAATTCGCATTTAATGCCAACATAAATTCTGTATTTTTCAAAGAACATTAAAGTTATGTCTTTGCCTCTCCACGTTGTAAGTAAAACAAATTAAAAAATTATTCATTACAAAACAAAAGCAATGACACAACGTTCATTCTATAATTTGCTGATTTAAATTAAACTTCCAATGGCCTATATCTACTGCCAATAAATAAATACTTGGCAATGCTCCCAGAACGGTCAAAGTTCCAGAACCAGATTGCCGTGAATAAAATAATTGTAAATCAAGTTGCGCATGAATAGAATCTTGCCCAATGAAATTGTTTGACGTCCAATTCCTTTGCCTTTGTTGGTTGACTTTGCAGGAAAGTGCTGCATCTGGGGGAGCCCGTTCCGAGCCCTGTAACTGGGCACATCTAACGAGCATTCAAAAGCAGCCTGTGCACATTTCAAATTACCTGACAGAGAACAGCGTAAGCTGTTTGACTGCCACCGCCATGCGAACAGATTCTCATGAAGACCAAAACAGGGAGCACTTTCCATATCCTTTCTGAGTGATTAATTGCCAATGCCACAGCTTTTGGCCTCCCAAAAATGGCAGGGCATTCGATTTCGAGGGAACAAAGGCCAAAACAAAAACTAGTACTCAGAGACAAATTTCAATTGGCCAATTAGTGCCATTTAAATGCCATAAAGGCCAACGGAAAACTACGCCAATTTCAAAGCGGAACTAAATATTTTCCAGCGGATCTTGCACAAAAGGCTGAGTTGTCGCTGCCGCCATCTCCGACTCCGACTTTGTTGTGTTGTTCCCAACGAGAGTTGTAAATATAATAAGTAAAGGCTTGAGCGGAATGAGTCGGGTCATAGGTCACTTGTAGTTGTTCCCAGACGTTCAAGTTGTTCTTGGGACGCGCTCGCTGCTCGCTGGGGAAAAGTTTTGAGCTTGGAATTTGTCTTTGCCCTCAACGGCTGCCGCTAAGTGCTGTTTATGCTCAGATTCCTCTTCCCGGGTCTAGAGAAGTTCGTGTTTGAGTTTCAGTTGAAAAGCACTTGCGGCAGAAACTCAAATCCTCGGATGCCCGCCTCCAGGCTCACGTGGCCTAGTCGGCAGTTATTTAATAAGCAATTAAGTTTCCCCAACTAAATACATTTTCCTCGGGATTTACATAACACAAGTGCTCGTAAGTAATCATCCGGACTGACCTCAGGCATCCTGGGCAAGCAGGTGTTAATTGATTTTCTTGTCCAGGTCCAATCGGTGTGCATTTCCGCAACCAGAGTGCCTCGGTTACAGTTGTTAACAAAACATGATGCGGTGCCCGATGTCCTAAATTAGTTCTAGCTGTAAATATAGTACTTGCCACTACTATTCATCTTCTCAAAGGATTTATACAATATATATAGTCTGATTTTACTCTTATTGAAGAGCCCACTACCATTTGAGCTTTAAAATACATTAAAAACTTTTTCGCGTATAGCAAAAAAGTAAATTTCGTAATTATTCTTAACCATAATCCCCTAGTTGACACAATGTTATTGTTTTACACGCTGCTTTTAATAACCGCCACCTGGGGCATCCTCCTGCTGAATTCCAGTGGCTTTCCTAAAAAAAACTTGACCCAAGTTTATTGCTTTCACGATGCTCAAATAACTTCTGCATTCCACAAACCCCACAGATAGTTTGAACTTAATTTTGAGAGTTTTTTAGCTCTTAAAGTAGTTTTTAATAAAGGAATGTTAAGAATGAATCATCAAAAAGTATATTTAATATAAGTTTTCTGTTATATCGCTTATTTTCTTCAATATTTGTATACTTTCCTTATGTAAACAATTTACGTCGAAGAGGCCAAATTAAAGGCTTTAAATAGCAAGACCCTACATCCGAGCCAAATTCATGGTCAAGACTAGATTTCAGCCAAAATTGTAACCTTCAGATTGTGATTAAATTGGCGTAGAAACACCACTAAACCCGAATGCGGATAATTAAACACAGAAAAACGATTAAACTAAACTCCCGATTTTATCTGTCTTCAATTTAGAGTCACCGGCAACAGGCTAATTGCTGCAAACCCCTTTGGCGTTGAGTACACGGAAAATGATTCGTGACCACGGAAGCATCCCCACAGCATCACCACCGCAACCAGCTGAAGCTCCTGCTCTTGCACCTCTGACGGGATCCCTCCGGTGGCAACACACCGCATCCTTGCTAAATGCAGCCAGCAAATAAGCGTATTTTACGCGTCCACCTCTGCGGGCACGTTCCGGTTGCCGTTTGGCTTGGAAGCTCCTAAACTTTGGTTTAGACCCAAAGAACACCAAAGCAGACATGGAGACCATCATCCTGTCGACCCTGCCCACACTGACGACAGATGCGGCTGGTAGCAGCAGTTTTTGGCTAACCGGAGCCCTCTCCCTCTCCGAGATGCTGGCCAACACGAGCGACGGCACCACGGCCAGCACAACCACGGCTGCAGGGACCCCTTCAACGGCCTCCACGGCGGTGAATGTGGGCAAAGACCACGACAAGCACGTGAATGACAGCGTATCCACGGCACTGAGGTAAGGGGTTAGGCAAGAGGGTTCCACATCCCCAGATAACGCACATTCTCATGCCCCTGACAACCCCAACAAGTCATCGCGATAAGCTCAGCTTAATTTTCTAGTGGCTGCATTTTCCACTAACTCGCTTAGAATTCATAATGGGCTCAAAGTGACTGGAAAGGGGAGGGTCATGTGAGAGGCTTAGAACTATTTGAATAGCATTTTGAATAGATATATAAGCGATAAAATTGTCTTAAATGATTACATAGAAATATATATGAAATTTATCATTTAAATAGCATAGTAAGCGGCATATTAAGTATACGCACTGTTGCATATTAAGTATACGCACTGTGGCATATTAAGTATACGCACTGTTGTAGAGACAGTTCGACTTAAAACCATTAATTAACCCTTCGATGCAGTAATTACAGTTCATATCCCGGCTACATCCACTACCGCGACAAATACGACCTGAGCTATATCGCGAAGGTGAATCCCTTTTGGCTGCAATTCGAGCCACCGCGTTCGAGCACTTTTCTGGTGATGGCCGCCCTGTACTGCCTCATTTCGGTGGTGGGATGCGTGGGCAATGCATTCGTCATCTTCATGTTCGCCAACCGCAAGTCGCTGCGCACTCCGGCCAATATTCTGGTGATGAACCTGGCCATCTGCGACTTCTTGATGCTCATCAAATGTCCGATTGCCATATACAACAACATCAAGGAGGGCCCGGCCCTGGGAGATGCAGGTGAGTGGATCAGACTTCAGGTTGGGATTCACTAAAGGAAAAATCGTGATCTGAAAAATACCTAGTTTTAAAGTAATAAACATAACCAAGTTTGCTATTTAAAAGTTTCTGAAACTTATAAAATACTAGTATATTATTTTTTTTAGTGTCTGCATGTAGTATAAATTGTTCTCTCTGTATTGTGGCTGAAAATCAAAAATTGGGATTGCAAAACCAACAACTAACCGAATTTCTACCCGCAGCCTGCCGACTGTACGGATTTGTCGGCGGTCTGAGCGGCACCTGCGCCATTGGAACACTCACAGCCATTGCTTTGGACCGGTACAATGTGGTGGTGCATCCACTCCAGCCCCTGAGACGCTGCTCCCGCCTGCGCTCCTACCTGATAATCCTGCTGATCTGGTGCTACAGCTTCCTGTTCGCTGTGATGCCGGCTCTGGACATCGGACTGTCGGTTTATGTGCCCGAAGGTTTCCTGACTACCTGCAGCTTTGACTACTTGAACAAGGAGACGCCGGCCCGCATCTTTATGGCGTTGTTTTTTGTAGCAGCTTACGCCATTCCTCTGACCACCATCATGTACTCCTACTTCTACATTCTGAAGGTGGTATTTACGGCCAGCCGGATTCAGTCGAACAAGGATAAGGCCAAGACGGAGCAGAAGCTGGCCTTCATTGTGGCGGCCATTATAGGATTGTGGTTCCTGGCCTGGTCGCCCTACGCCATTGTAGCAATGATGGGTGTCTTTGGCCTGGAGCGGCACATAACACCTCTGGGATCCATGATACCGGCACTCTTTTGCAAGACGGCAGCCTGTGTGGACCCATACCTGTACGCAGCCACTCATCCGCGGTTTCGTGTCGAAGTGAGAATGCTTTTCTACGGTCGCGGCATCCTCAGAAGAGTTTCCACCACCAGATCATCATACATGACCCGATCGAGGTCTTCCTTCACCCGCAGGCTACGCACTTCGACCACGGGAGGAGCCGCTGGCGAGGGCGATCATCGCATGGAGACTTACCTGATGAACAACAACCTGATGATGGTGCCCGAGGAGACGGAGGAGAACGAGGAGATCGTTGTGGTGGCCGAGATTAACAATTCGGTGAGCAGTGTCGTGGAGCAGAGTAAGTTCTGAAGTGGCTATCAAGGAGCAAGGAGACTTTGCATTACTTTCAGGAGCTACAAATCCCAACAGTTACAAGTTATCGTTTTATCGTTTTTTATATCAAACGTTTTAATTTTTTCCATTAATAAATATAATTTCCTTAATTGAAATAGAAGTCCCCAGAGGTAATTATAAATTACCAAATAATGTAATGTAAAACCCTTTTAAATTCTGTTTGCCGAGAGAACCTTCGTTTCATCATCTGTAAAACATTCTAATTAATATGCAAAATTATGTATGAGACTACTAATTATTAATTGCATTGTATAGGGTCTTTATTGTTGAACTAATCAAAAAAATTGTACTTGGTAAGCCAGACAACCGAAATCAGACACTGGGACTTGGGCAAAATGAAGGCACTCTCCTATAACGGATGACCAATGACATTGTTCCGGGGCTGAATGCAGTGCCACTGAAGGACCTTCAAGGGAAATGAAAATAATACACAGAAATGAAATGGTCGGGCGAGGATATGGTGACCATACTAGTGATAGTAAACATATATAATGAGCTTACGGGATGTTTAGGCAGAGAGAAGAGAGAACGAAATGTCGATACATGTGACAGAGGGTTAATGGGAAGGCAATTATCCGTAGGCCTAGCAGGGTCAAAATTAGTACAAAGAACGAGTGGAGTGCGGGATTTGGAGACCAGCAGCAGGGTAATTCGATAGGAAAATTATACATAATTTCAGGGAAAGTCGCCCAGATCTAGGCACACTCGAATGGCATTCGCAGATTGCTTGCATTGTATCTGAATAATGGGGAAAACACAATCAAACGAATTGCGGGCTCCTTGTACTTCAATTGTATTGTGATGGCAGCTTAGACCGATTAAGATTATTCCAGGCTATTGTAAATGTTGGGCAAATTAAACTAATTGCGTTAACATCTCAATGTCTACCACAAGTGGTTTTGTGTATCTTATAGGTATTACTTTAGATTGTATACAATGTCTACTCTAAAGCCGAGCTAAGCAAACACGACTTTGATAAAGTCATCGAGTACTTGTACCTGTAAGGATAATGGCTAAATGGATAATGCCAGTGGAGCGATATATAACGAATTTATACTCTTGATACTTACCTAGCCGTATCATTTTATATATGTACATATGTATATCCGTGTATATTATATAGTATATCGGGGATATTTCGTCGGTCACAATGGGCCCGCCGAGAACAATGACAGCGGCAGATGAATAAGTCTCGGCCAGCATTTTAATTACTAGACTACAAATTTAAGCCATTGTTGGGACAAACTCATGTACTTCCTTCGCTATGTGAGCGAACAATGGCCTCTGCTGTTTGCAATTGTGCTCAAAATAAAATTGCAGAAAAATATCAAAACAAGGGGAGAGAGGGAAAAACAAAGCGCGAAGCGGGGAAAACCATTTAATTAGCATATTTAAGATGCACTTTGACAGCAAGTTTCTGTGTGCATAGTATGTGTTTCACTTAAGCTGCTTGTATTTCAATTAGTTTAACTCAGTAATTGTTTGACAAGAATGTACGTATGTTTTTGTATGTGTGATGATGTTATAAAGAAAAAGCCCAACAGCTCGAAATAAATGTGCGAAAACTATAAAAACTACAAGCCAATCGGTGTTTTAAGTCGGAAAGTATTAACTAATAAGCACCAACAACAGGTGCCCAGAATAGTTTCGAAGTAAGTACATTAAATGTAATTTATAGTGTATGTGTGAAAGATCCACGTGAGTCCATTGCAGCTGATAATGCAATGAGCGGCCACGGCGCGTATACTTAATATGCTGCCAAAGAAGCCGCATGCATTTCCCAGTATTTTCAGCGCACCTTCCCGCCGAGAGAGCGCAGCGAAGAGAGAACGAGTGAGAGCGCGCGCCGGCTACAGTGCGCGACATACGCATACAGCTGGCGGGCCAGCAAGGAAAACTCTCATCAGCTGAGAGCTTTCCCCCTATTTTCTTGTTAGGAAACATTGGCCAGACAACGACGCCGGCGCCGGCTGCCAAAGACAAGAGCAGAATTTCACACGCAGCATAACAATAATTTCAGTCGCGTTTTTCACGACCTGCCCGCGGTTGTTGTTCCCACAAAGTCTTCTCTTTTTCTTTTCCAAAAAAATAAACACCCAAACGGATTTGTTTAAACAAAACTGTATATAAGCCGTATACATATCGTGGAAAAGTGAATTACCCGCTGCCCGGTAAGGCGAGGAAGATGGCAGGGAAGCCGGCGTAATAAGGGGAAAGGAACCTTAGGGACAGCATCCCGGGGAAGCGAAGCGAATCCAACCCAGCCCAAGTAACTCCCAACCGCGCATTAGGTTCGGTTCGCTTTTATGTACACATTCTAGGGCTTCGCCTAATTGTATTTCGATTTTCCACGTTTTTTTTACCGCACCGGAAACTCCTCTTGCGGCTCTATTTATAATGGTGCTCCTCCATCTGTGTGTTTGTGTGTGATTGTAATTGCATTTCGTTCGATTTCATTATATTTGTGTGCCGGATGCCCAGCCAAATATTGACTAAACAAACGCCATGTAGGCAATGTTATTGCTGGCGATTTATCTCAGTGCAAAGCCAGCCAGCCGCCCACATCGTTTATAGGGAGGTTCAGGGATATGTACACTCCAGAAAAAGGGCAGAGACAAAAATATTTCGAGAAGTAGAAATATAAACAAATATTTGGGGAAAGTGAAATCTAAATAATATGTAAAGCCTTAAATACTAAAATTACATACTCTGGGGAATCTAAATTATCATATACTTAAGGGAAAAAAAGACTAAAACATCTCACTTAATTAAGCATATTAGCTAGATTCTACTGCATGTTTTCCCGCAGTGCAATATTAATGCTCGTGTATATGCTCATGTGTTATGTATCCACGGAGATACAAGCACGAGTTCGAGTTTAAGTGTCGCGTGTTAACAGCCATCGACTTCCTTGCATGCTCATCGCTAGTTCGTTTATCACCTGCAATGGATTGCACAGGCTATTAGGGCCGTGTGTCTGAAATTTATTCTCAAGTCTCGGAGGCGGTAGCCCAATCCGGGTCTCATTTCCATAACTCTTACGACTCTCTCACGACTCGCAGACAAAGTGTCTGGCGTGCTCTGGATACTCCAACAAATGCCAGCAACGAAAAAGCAGCCCGAATGACAATTGAAAGGGACACAAATGAGCATGCAAAGAAGGCCACTCGACTGCGGGAGGGATTTCCCGCCTCCAATTTCCATGCCCGTTCCCTGCTCCCGTCCCAACACCCCAATATACGCCGTCACTCACACATTACTCATACGACGCGTTGCCCGTGCGACAAATACTTGTACAACAATGCAGCTCAAGTGACGACGCGACGACTGTTGACAGCTTTACCGTCACTCACACCAATGTCGAGTTGATATGGTTGTTGTGCTCCTTGTTTGTCCTAGTGCTCTTATTGTTATTGTTGTTGTTGTTGTTGCCATTGCCTGAGGTGTTGTTTACACTCAGTCTTTCAGACGACTGTGCACGCGATTCGTTAGGGGCAACTATCCGGGATAATACTCCGACTGAGTAGCAAGTGTTTCCTTCATTTTTCAAACAGATGTTAACTCTCGTGGTAAAGGCTAAAGTATAGATAGCTTTCAGTCAGTATTAAATTGTATTTAAAATTGACACATTTCATTGAACATTTTAATTTACAAAAACATTTATATTTGCTTCCATTGCACCGCATAAAATGTAAACTTTACAAATAAATGAATTAAAATATTGATTCATAAACCACTGGAGCTGTACAAATAAATGTAATAAAAAAGAATGGAAAACTTCCAGGAACTTGAATGGAAATATATTCCCCCGCTGAATAAATTTAATTCGTTGTGTCCTTGCCTCTCCTGATCCAAATGCGAACTGATTTAATAGGAACTGAAAGTTAGCTCCTTCCGCATGAGCTGCTGTGCCTTTGACAAATTAGGGGTCTTCCTCACATCATCGGTTCCTCTGTCTCTGTGCCACATTGTGTGGGTCATTTTTGGAGTTGAAGTGGACCCGCATTAATTCTACTCCAGCTGCAGAGAGTTCTTGGTGTTGTTTATACAATTTTTCCAATGTTCCGTTCCCAATTTGAAATTCATATCGCATGCTGCAACGGGTTGAATCTTATACCCAGCTAAGTTTTCGATAACAATGTTCATGATTTTCAGCGTGACGTCAATTGTAAACGTTCGCTTCCATTTGGCGGTGTTTTATTGTTTTCTGTGTTGATTTGGCTCGGCTTGGATGCTTTTTATAGGGCGATGTGGCGTAACAAGAACAAGTCGGGAGCCGAACACCAGCGGAAATCAAAACAAATCGAAATAGTTTTCCGCTGGCAGCTGCACCTTGCAGGGCGATGTTTTAATTAAGTTGAGGAGCGGCCGAACAGACCAAAATATATATGTTCGTGCTGTACTTGCACCCTTTCTAGTTTCACTTTTCGGAATCATATTTAGTAGGGACTATATATAAACATATATAAAATAATACCCTAAAAAATATAGAAAATCTAGATTATTAATATAAAACGACTCATTTAGTTAATATTGTCTCAAAACCCAACTGCCATGGGGTGGGCAATATTGTTGAGTGTTTAATACTGCTTTTATAATTTATGTTGGAATTAAATCAATGTGCTTTGAAGATTATCTATTGATCTATAATATTGTCTACGAAACCAGTAAAGGTTCTCTGGCTTCCCATAGGCCCTGTTTCGTGATTATTTTATTATCCTGTCAATTGAAACAGAAATTAGCAAGGGTATCCCGAGCTGCGGCTCCCAATTTCATCCTTATTTGTTGCTGGCACCTGTCATTGCTGTCTCAATTGCAGTTGCTGGCTTTCCCAGCGGCAACGTCATACCAAAATATTCCCATACCCATCGTACCCATTCAGATGCCCATTGAGGGGCCGGCATCGTGTCCGCACTAATGACCGTTCGCTTTGCTTTTTGATTTTTTTGGCAGCCGTGCCACCGCTTGGAATGCCATTCAACGTGCGTAGAGTAGGCCCATCCATCCCTTGGCCCCCCTCCCTGCAGCACATGAATTTATAATTGCATCATTTTTGGGCACACAAGTGCCCGTGGATGGGATGACATTCAGTCGGTCACTCGCCGGTGATGCAGTTGCATTCACAGTTGCATGCAAATTTACGTGCGAATCCACGAAGAACCATGGCAATGCGTCAACTGGCAGGCCTTCTCTGGTTTAATTTAAATAAAAAACACTCGGTCGTGCTGCACTGCCAAGAGTGCTGAATATATTTTCTGGCCCTCGATTTGTTTATTTTCATAACTGTACAAAACTGAAATAACATGTTGTTGGCTCAAAACGAAAATATTCAAATATTTATAAAGACGTCGAGGACCAATTGCCCAAACATTTCCATTTCAAGTGATTTTTAAGTTTGGAAAAAATTGCATTTATTGTTTACCCTATCGTTTTGATGGGATTTTGTTTAGTCGTTGTTGTATTTATCTATTGCATAATAGATATCATTCATCCACAATTAGAGACAATTACACAATTGGCGAATATACAGTGATAAATGATGCAAGCTTCTTTTGTTGGTATCACAAGATGTAATTTATTCACGTGTTCCATCTCCAAATTAAATATACCATACACCCGATGTACAATGAATTTTAATTAGATGACGAGGAATAATTTAATTAATTTATACCAAAATCACATGTATGTTAATGATGAATATTTTACGGAAACAATACAATGTCCGTTTTAGTGGAAAACCCATCAATTTCTTAATGGTTTGTAATAAGTTGAAATAATTTACTTGATTACTAATGACACTTAATTGGTCAATAAATTAAACAGTGTTATAGGTTTTTCTGGTTTATTGACATCTTGTAAGGGCAATCACGTTTATTTGTTGTCATTTTTACTATAATAATGTTATTGATATTAAGATTAAATATCATATTTTGTATAGTAAGCAATGATATAAATTATTTGGTGTGGGTTAGTATTGTCAAGCGATAAACTTATCGTTGTTTCCGTTTGAAATGTAAATAATCAACTTAATGGCGTTTATTTAAACGTGCAAATTGTTTTGCTGGTTCATTAAAAATGCCATTTAATTGTGCATCCTGACGTGTTTATGGCCATTTTTGCTTTCATTTGCATATTACCTTTTTCTCTCATAAGCCTATTTACTTGGAAAACTCAATTAAAATTGTTTATGACTTTATTAAATTATTGCCCAACTGACATTTTTCTATTTCTCCCCTTCAGACTGGAACGTGATGATTGGCAAATTTTAAAAATAGAAGGAAAAGCGAACACGGAGCGAGCAAACGACATATCATTATCGGAGTACCATTATCTGTATTTGTAAGATGTTCGACATTACATGGCTGCCCACTGCCTGCGGCTCGCTGGCCCCCGCCCTCATTCCGCCGGCCCACATCGTCATCTTGTGGTACTTCTGGGAGAACTACGCCCGGTACGTGGACAGGCACTTCTGCACCTGCTCCTGCTGGGACACCGTGTTCAAGGGCCCCTACGAGTCCGGAGTGGCCGCCTACAAGCATATGTATTTCAACGCCACTCCCAACAGCTTTAAGATGTGGATCCTGACCGTGTTCGCCGTGATTGCCCTCTACGAGTGCATCAAGCGGCTCATCGCCCTGATCCTGCAGCAGCGCGTGCGGTACTCGATGCTCCTGCTCTTCCTGCTGTCCATCTTCTCGCACTACTATGCCTGGTGGGCGTACATCAACTACTACAACGACGACTACTACAATCAGTGGAATCACCAGCTCTTCTTTACGGTGAGTGGGCAGCTAATATACTGGAAGAAAAATGCTTAAAGTAGATACATTTAATGTCCTAGAAATTAGCCATCCCTGAGAGAGGTTTATTTATAAATCTTGGTAAAACATAGCGGCTATTGGTCGGCGTAAATATAATATTAAAACAAGAAAGCGAACTACCCTTACAATTTGTTTTTAATTTTTGATAATTTTAATTATGTAACCCCTTGCCTACATGCCTAGAAAGATTCGCCTGTTGATGCTGATCATGAATATACAGGGTTTATGGGATCGGAAATGATTAGATCATAGGAGGTGTATCGTTATTATATACAACTATTATTATGCTAATGTTTTTGCCGTGTAAATCTAAACTTGCAACCTAGAACTTACAAGTCAAAGTCAAATATCGCAGAAACGTGCCATCATATGTGCCCTAAACCAGTTACGGGCCATCTATAATTTATTGCCAAAGTTCGTCCTGCACGAGGGCGCTCCAAACTTGCACAATATGCGCTTCAATTCGACTACTTTCCCGCACAATTTTCGCACTTGTCCCGCCCAATCCTAGTTGGCCAGATAGCTATATAGCGATGGTCATGGAAATAGAAGCACGGCAGGGTAATAAGTTTCAAGAGCAAATCCATCCATCCAACCAAAGTTTAAACTTAAAAGTTTAGCCCCGTTAATGAGCGACTACCGGAAGGGGAGGGCTGTGGGCAGGTTGGAAAATTGGAAAATACGGAAAGACTGATGGCTGGTGGCTATAAATATGCAAAGAGCCTATGCAGCAGAAAAATTGGCATTGTTTATATTTGTAGCTTATTTAGGGATAAAAAATAAAATAAAATTTTATAGAAAGTGGTTATTAATAGAGGCTTTTCCTATCTTTCCAGGTGACCGAGCTGTTCTCCACCGTGCTGGTGATGCACCTGGCCAACGCCACAAACGTGGTCACACCGAAGAAGGTATTCTGCATCGTTGGCATCGCCCTGCTGCACATTCTGGCCAGCAGCTTTGACCAGTTCTTCATGAATGTGGTACGCGGCGAGGGATATGCCCACCAGATAGTCCGGGACATAGGGTTCATGGTGCCGGATCTGCTGCAGCTTTTCGTGCCCGTTTGGCTGCTGCGACAGGCGCGTCGTGAGTGTTACACCACTCGGCCGTTCCATCGGGACAGGAAGCTGCATCGGGATATTGTGGCCATGCTGTGCCTCGTGTCCCTGCTCTTTGTCATCTGCACGGTTTTGTGAGAGCGGATACTGCTGGACGTCTACGAGGCGCGGCACGGCAAGATCCAACCCATGCAGGACGCGGCGGTACAGCTGCTGAACCGCTACCGCATGCTGGCCAGCGGCAACGTGCACAACTAAGGGCGACTCTGGCCTCCGGTGCGCAGAATGATGATATGTGGTGGACAATAGCGGCACTTACTGGCAGTAAGTGCGGAATATCCTGTATTCCTGTAGTGTTTTGTATTTTCATTTACCGTTTGTGATAGCAGTTTTTGTTGTTTTGGGACGCAGTGAGTCGACGGCGAGCATATCGATAAGCGTACTTATCAGCTAACCATGGTACATAATCAATACGACAAATAGTAATCTTCCATTTAGAAACGTTGACCGATGTTGACCCATAGTTGAACCTAGGTACAATGTAGTGAAATCCAATCCTCTGGGAGTCCCAGAATATGAATACGAGTAGACACGGGTGTAGCCCCTAGACACAACGATATGCCCAGTGGATCAAATTCGAGCAACGACTGTTTTTTTAAATCCATTCGAAAATGGATCGTTTTGAAGCCTTTAAAGATATCTCTATCGAAATAAAACGGCCTTTTCCGGGCGCGTTTACAAACATTTTTAGTTTTAGAAGATTTGGAGATAGTTTTCTTTTACTATAGTATTTTGGTCCACTGGGAACATGCACACGCGTGTATATTAGTAATGGAACAACGAGGCGGATACTTAATATTGATTATGAATAGTGGATTGTAGATTATGGATTGTGGATTGTGCAAACCCACCCAGTGTTATATTACCTTTAACGAGTTACATGTGACTTAGACTGTTGTTAGATAATAACAATATTATACATACATGTGCTTCACGGCAAACCAACAAGATATTCCATTACATACTATATCGTAGAGAAGACAGCAAAGAACATAACAAACAAACTCAAAAACCGTAGTAATCAAAATTAGCGTTAACCTATATTGTTACGATTAACTTTACAAAGGAAATCAAATACATGCAGATTATTAATATTTGGAATAGCCTATATACTTATACATACACACACATATATATATATTTTAGTATACAATATTATATTGAATAAACTTTAAGACTGAATATCCAGCCAGTAGTTTCCATGAAGATCTCCAGAACGGTGAGTCAAACCAAAGTTTTTAATTATTTGTAGTTTTCTTTTATTGAAAGTTAAAAATTTTAATGTTTCATTGTCTCTTTTTTCTTTTTTATATATAGCTATATATATCTATATACACATACTAATAATGTATATTTGCAAATTTCAAGTCAAGACGTACAAAATGTATTTTCCAAAAATACAATTTGATTTTTTCATGATTTGTGTTACTAAAGTAGCCGATTTTGTTTAGCCACAAAATTATTCTCATGTTCCTTTTGTGTGTGTAAATTAGAAGACATCTTTTAAATTATCCGTAGCGAGCGAAACGTATTAAAAATAATGGAATGTTCGTCTTTATGTTACTCGCACAATATTGCTTTCGGTCGGGGCAGCAACTTAAAATACAAGTTTTTAACTTAATTTCGCAAACAAACAAAATGTGTTCATAAAATTAACTAAAAATGGACGGTTTTCGGTGACTATTGAGAGCGTTCGAAAATAAAATAAGGTAAAAATGCCGTCAGACAGAACCAAAAAAAGTACAAGCAAAAGCAAAGTAAGAGCAAAGGTCAGCCAACCAATTTCAAAATCAAATACGTAGTAATCACTTGCGCAAAACAATTGGCAGTGCTTGGAAAAGTCTAAATAGGTTCTGTGTCTGTAATACGTTGTGAGCCTTTTCCGTGTTCGTTTGATTTTCATCTTGATTTCTTTTTTCTTCTTGGTGAGTCTGAGTCGTCGCTGTTGCGCGTCTAAGGCGATTTAAAAACGATTTGTGTGCATATTTGTGGTGACAGGCTTAGATAAAGATCTCTGTTCTCTTCCTAACTTGATGGCCAGTGGTTGAGTGAAGAACAGCGTCATCCGGATCGTCGGCACCGTCGGCCCCATGATCCTCGTGCGTCAAATAGTCGCCTTTGTGCCGGTGCAAGTAGCGACCGATGAGGAAGAACATTAGGATCAGCAGAAGGAAGAGAATCACTAGCAAACCTGACGGATCGAAATAAATGATTTATTTTTGATTAAGCTACAAGAGAAAGCTTCAACTTACATGCCAGCAGCACAGAGTCCACTTCGTTGTATGCCTTTCGCAGCTTCTCTTCGTCCACCAGAGGCGGCGGCCTAGTCTCAATCTCGATGGGCGGATGCGTTACAGGCTCTACACCACAGAAGTCCTCCGTCAATTGAGCTACAGGAAGAGATAGCTTGTATGAATACTTAAAACACTTTGAATTGTAGAAAAACTTACTGCCCAGCGATTTAACATTTTTGGGAGGATTCTGCTGGAACATCAGCTTCAGTGGATAAATATCATCAAACTGTACACGGGACACACAACCAACGAAGCCATCCGTCATGGACTCATTCTTGCCAATGTACATGTACTGAATGTTGTTAAACTGAGCATCGGCGGAGGCCTTGATATCGAAATTATACTCCACTGGCTCGTAATTATCCACCTTCAAGACCACTGTGGATCCACCATTTTTGCGCATGAAGTGCATGTCGTGATACTGACCCAGTCCAAAGTGTTTCTTGGGGAATATAATTTCCTGTCGCTCGAAACCAAAGTCAAACACGCAACGCAAGTGACCTGGAATAAAATGGGTTCAATGAATACCAATAATTTGTGCAATTTCAAAGTTATATTTACCCGAATTCGATATCTGAATAGTCAGATATTCTCCGGTTAAGTTGGAAGAGAACCCTAGCAGGAAACCCTTGGGAATGGTGGTGGTGAAGCCTACACGGATGTTCTCAGCAATTGTGGAGCGGAAGGAACCCTCAAACTCGTAACGGATAATCGAACTGGAGCGCAAGTTGACGCCAATCTCTGCAAAAAGTAAATGCAAATTAACCCAGATACAATCATAGGGGACCCCAGCTACCCACCATCTGCGCAAATTGGTCCCTTGAATGCGCTCCAACGGCAATCGCAGCTGTAGCCATCGTAACGCTCAATACATGTGCCGTTGTTGAGACAAGGACTCGATTCACAGCGACCCACGCAGCCAGTGCTGATGCCATACAATCCCCGCTTAGAATAATCCTTCAGGTCGACCATCTTTCCGTTGAGCAACAAAGCACGAATGCAGCCCACATAACCGTCGCGGTATTCGGTGGTGGCGCCAATTACCAGATCCGAAGTCAAGTGAAGGGCACGCACTGGACCCGGCGGCTCTCGCACCTCAGCCTTGATGGATCCATCCACCACGAGACGCGCCTCCTTCCTGTTGCGCTCCACACTGACTGTGTGCCAGTTGTTGTCGTTCAGGTGATAGCTGGTGCCCACATTCACACCCAGGGGACCACTGCCCGCCTGGTACTGGAACTGCAGCTTGTTGCCGCCAATCAGACTCAGCTTAATGTAGTCCGTGGGTCCGGTGGCATGGAAGAGCACCGAGTTCTCCTGTGTGGTGCGGAATTCCAGGTAAATATCTCCCGAGTGACCCATATCGAAGGGTGGCAGATTAATTGACGCATCGGCGATGCGGAACGTCACCACATTACTGAATAGGTCATCGCCCTCGCAGCGCAGCGGGCCGAGGGTATAGCGACCGATTTTCTCATCCAGCGGGGTGCCAGTATCGCCAAACTTCACAGCTCGCACAGGGAGGTACTCCTTCTCCCTGATATCACCGCCATCCTCCATCCATTCCAAGCTGTTCGAGTCGCAATTACACCACTTGGTGGGATCGTGGCACTTACCCAGAATTCCACACTCGCACTTACGGGACCCTGGCAGAGCGCCAGCCCAGTAATCCATGGGTTGGTTGTGGCGCGAGATCCACCAGGAGAAGGGACGGAAGTTTCCAGCCTCAGCTGTAACACGGGAAAGAAATTATTAATAACGACTTAGTCTGGAAAGAGAGCCGTGTCCACTCACAAGGCGAATTGAAGAGTCGGGAGGAGCGGCACGAGTAGCTCAGACGCTGCCAACAGTTATGAGAGCGATTCAGCAGAGCTTCGATTTGCAGTTGATTGGCATCGTACATGATGGACTGTTCAAAGGAACCCGGCTCCTGGAAGCCATCCACAGTAGTGGTGTGTTCCTGGCTATGGCTGAGGGTAGTGATAACACGGCCATCCGCTAAAGAAGAGTTTCATAAGATGCCATCAATCAATGTCAAGAATATTTAAGTTAAAGGCCAAGTTGGTAAGGTAATAGCTAAATATTTTGATTGATTAACTTCTAAACTTAAATTTCAGTATACATCATAATTTAAAACTGAATAAATAATTAAGTGAAGGTTTTTTATATAAATATATAATCGAGCCACTTACAATAAAACTCGCAGGTAACTGGGAAAGGCTCTAGGGGGCCACTGCCATCCACATCGAGATTCAGATTAACGCGCTGTTGGACATGCTGGACATTCTTCAGCGCCTGGCAAGACAATGGATTGTTGGCTAAAGGAGATAAATATTAAACAAATTAAATGATTATTTCATTAACTATAATAAAGGACACTCACAAGTATGGCAAACGGCTCCGGCATATCCCGTGTGCGCACAGTCGCAGAAGAACTCCATCGAGTTCTGGTGGCACACGCCCTTATGCTGGCAGGGATTCGGGTTGCAGCGATCGATCATCTGGCACGCATCCACCACGACCTCGTCACCGCAGCAAACCTCTTCGCCCTTCACCCAGTCCTGGGGTAGCTTGTAGTTGCCATCAACCGAAATCAGACGCATGCAACCCACAAAACCATTTTTATCCTTGCCTCCGGCTATGTAATACTGAGCTCCCGTGGCAATCTGCAGGTTCTTGGTCGTGGTCATCGGGCGCTGGTCAATGTTCAAAATCAAGCGATTCCGCTCGATGGAGATCACAAACGAATGCCACTTTCCGTCGTTGAACTGCTCGTCGTAATTGTCCAGGATGATACGTGGTCTGTCCTTGGCCTTCAAATCAATCTTGACTTTGCCAAACTCCAGGAAGACCTTGATGTAGCCGCCGGAATAGAAGTCGTGGTGCAGCATCACACCCGTCTCCTCGTAGGTTCGGAAGTAGAACGAAACATTCAGGCGCTGGGAGTTCTCGTAACCTTTAAGGCGAACAAAAGATCCGCGAGTGGTGAAGGTTACCGGGTAAATCGGAGGCGATGGACACGCGTAAATGGTGTTCACTTTCTGGAACAGATAGGCCTCTCCCAACTCGTAGCTGTCCTTCATGCCACGAATAAAGTTGGTGGAATTAAAGTAAATGTTCTCCAGACAACCTGAAAAGTTCTGCTGGACAATCAAACCCTCTTGGACGTTGGGCACCCCGCCAAGGTACAGTTCCCGGTTGAGATTTAATCGACTGAACTCTCCATTGATCCGACCGCGTACGATGACACGATCCACCGAGAAGATGATATCACGATGGTTCCTGGAAATCACCACGTCGTGCCACACATTATCATCCAGCAGACTGCCCACCGACAGTGAGGTCATCACGCGGGATCCTAGATCGAGATTTAGCACCATTTTGTTGTCCTTCAGTTGCAGAGCATAGTAGTCTCCCTGGGTACCACGCGAATACATCATCACACCGTTAGCGAAGGCAGTCTTGAAGCGGAATCGAATGGATTCCTTGGTGGAGGCAACGGGATCCCGCCTCAGATCGTAGCGCACCAGCCCCGTGCCGTTGAAGTACAGGTTCTCAGAGACTGCGAATAAAAATTATAAGAGCTGAGTATATTTGTTAATATTTATTTCATAATGACGACTTACTGTAATCGCAACCGTAGAGTTCCACTCGCATGGAAATACGATCGTGCCACCTGGTGGGATTGATCCTCACCCACTGGGCGATGATGGGCACCTCAAAAACGTTGTAGTGGATAGAGTTGCCATCGGAGTTGCCCTTAAACATCTGTGATGTACAGCAATATTTATATTAAGTTACAAGTTTAAGCTTAGTGAGCTTAGTAGCGTATTATTTATCCTCCCCCTTAAGCCGGGTTTAGTTTTAGTGGAGTCTTAAACTAGATTAGTCACCGTACCTGCGGCTCGCTTGTGGGATTCACATACGAGCGCCAAAACTCGCCATCGTCCGAATATTGGACAATGTACTCCGTCACGAACTCATCCGTGTGCATGCGTCCCATGGTGGCTATTTTGCGCACCATGCGCGGATCCCCCAGGTCGAGTGTTAGAAAGTGGTTATATGTATTCTCGACCGGTGTCCAAGCAGCGTTACCTGCACAAGGTGCATTTACCAATCTAGTTAGTCACAGTATCAGAGTGTAGAGAATGGGTAGGGAAGTGAGCTACAGAACTATGTAGTGACCAAACATATAACAGATGCATGCGGGATGAAATTAGGTAAGGAAATCATAAAAAAAAACAAGCACAAAAGCAAGCAAAACTAATAATGGAATGTGATTATGATAGTCCGCTTTCGCAGATAAAGAACTTTCCCAGCCACCAAGGTTTATTTACACACAGAGAAACTATTACTTAGAATAGACATTATTTTAAGACTTTCTTATATTATTAATATTAATTTATATTTTTAATGTACCCATTCACCATTCAACTTAATTTATGCGGAATATTATTTGACTCTGAAATACAAAATTTATAATCAGAGAATTAAGTTATTGTATTTAGTTTCATATATTGTAATTAGTATTACTTTCTTTAATGAAGACATGACACTGAACTGACACATTTTCTGTTCCTGTGCAAAAACCCACCACCACCACAACCATTGCATTCCAGTGTTAAGATTATGGGACACATTCGCAATTGTATTCAGGATCGATTGTTTACCTTGACATTGCCGCCCGGTTCTTTGTAGTCGGCGAACTCTAGATCGGTTATGCCATAGCTAATGGTGTACTCGGTGACGAACTCATTGCTATGGGGTCGTCCTTGCAGGGCGATGTGCGTCACGTTCCGCACCACGCCCAGGTCAATAATGAGACGCTGGTCGAAGTCCGAGTTCTTCGCCGACCACGATGTGCCAGCTGGGGTTCGCGAAGGGTCGTGGGATGAGGTGCAATAAAACGAAAATGATACATTTTAAACCAAAACAAAAGCAAAATAAAAATGGGGGCAGGGGTCTGAGCTCTTTAATTCGCTACAACCGAGGGCTTAAAATTGCCGAATGTCGCCCTGAGGGTGTTTCCAATTAATAAACCATAATTTAGGGGCGATTGCGATTGACAGCTGCAAGTGGTTGAGGTCCTTCAGAGCGGGATTCAACCCCTGCCGAAAAAGGATTTCGTAATCCGGGGGGTTGAGTTGGTGTCAACACAAAATGGGAGAGCTCTCAAATGGTTGGGCATAAACAATCGCGGCCGTCTGCCTTTGTTTTAATTGCAGACCGCGCCAAATCGTGAGCAGGTGTGACAAATTAGTGTGAGAAAGCTGGGCTAGACTGCAGGGATTGCATACTCGCATCGGGAAGGGGAAGGCGAACTGGAACCCTCTCCCCAATTCCATTTCTGCCGCATTAAAGTTTCCTTTGTCCTCCGTTGGCAACGTGCAATCAGCCAGTCTGCCATCGTTCCCATCGATAAAACTTTCGGGAATGCCAAAAATAATTCAAACAAACGAGCAGAGTCGTAGCTACCCTTACGGAGGGCCCATCCTGTTGGCGCATAAATTCGAAGCCAAACCATGTCTGGCCCCTGTCTGAGACCCATTACGGGTTCCTAAATTTGGGTTTATGGCCTTTTAAGCATATTTCCGGGTACGTTCCGTCGAGTTTGTTTATCCTGTGCCAGGCAAACAATCGCGTCCAGGGGGTGCACGTCGCGCAACATGACAACACGAGGATTACAAGTCATTCGATTTTGGGGAGAACTATTGGAATAGTAATCTAAATGCATGTTTATTCTACGGATAACAATTGTCTGATTTGAAATATCACTTAATTCGAGCGCTAAGGCGCCACTTTCTCCTGCTCTGATTCCTTGCACATTACATGAAGTTTACAAAATAAAATATACCTATAATTTATATTTGTTATAAGGCAATCTTCGCTCCTCATAGGAAGTTATAAATGCAAGATCATTATACATTATATAGTTGAATCAAAGCTATCTTGAGAAATATATATATGTAAATATGTATATTCTATGATCGCTTGTGCGGCTTAACTAAAGCCCTTTGACAGTAGGCTACCACTTCCTCCAGCTCTGATTCGTGGCTCTTTACAAGAAGTTCTTCAATTCCAAGCAACTTAAATCTGCCATGTTCCTGTGGCTCACAATTTCTAAATGCAATTGCTGCGCAGTACTCTTCCTGAAGCAAGTGTTCCTCGAAATGCCAATTATCCATGGGCTTGTCGTGGCAACGTAGGGTGGTGCCAGTGAGGGGAGAAACCTCTTCTCCCAAATTATGCGTGGTGTCGACGGAGAAGCTGATCTTCTGCAGGTCTACAGTTATTCCCACTCCCAGCTCCTTGACGTAGGCCTCCTTCAAGCACCAGTGCCGCATGAAAGCCTTTAATTGAGCCCGCTCATTGTGCTGGGGCCTTCCAATGTAGCTCCATTCGTGTTCCGAAAACTTGCTCCGCATCAGCCGAAAGAAATCCGACAAGGACTTGCCACCGCCATACTCGATCTTCATGACATCCGTGCCAATGCCAAAGTCGGGATCTTGGCTTTCGCCAGTAATACCGGCCAGCAGAACCAAGTTTCCCTGGTGGGAGACATTGAAGCTGAGCGGCGCCGTCTCGTAATCTGTCTGCTTCACCCAGTAGGGCTTGCCCCTCACATCCCGGGCAAACTGCACTTGGTGGTGAGCCAATCCGGTGCATGTGCTCACATATTTCCGCATCAAAAGACGACCAATTAGCGAGGACAGAAAATCGTCGATAAAGTGAAACTTCATGAGACGCACACGTTCCTCCGGCTGAACGAGAGCCACCGCCTGGCTCAGTTGGGGCAGTGTGGGCGACCAGCTGGCCAGGTCAAAGGCCCAGCGGGTGCAGATGTGCCTATTCATCTTGGTGTGAATGAAAAATATCTAATTGCCGTAACACTCATTCTTTTCGGGGCGTTTTCGCTGGGTAAAGTTATTGCTATTTCACTGCTGCTTCTTCTTTGCAGTATGGCCGCAAGTGGAAAGGGTAAAAATCTACTGGCGATTATGCCAACTAAATATACTGACAAAAATACTGTTTAATAAAAATCAGCTGTGGTCTGCTTACAATTTCAATTTGAAAACTACAAAAAACTACACAAATATTAGGGTTTGATTTGGTTTATCTATCCTTCATTATCAAACTTTTAAACTATAAAATGCGAGAAATAAAGAGGTAACAGCTCTAAATATTTCAATAGGGATCTGAAGGAAGGGATTAATATATTTCCTATCAAACTGAAACACATAATGTAATAGATTTGGGGCAGCATTTAAAAATAATAATTGCTAATATAACGACTGAATTATAATTTAGCAACTAAACTAACAAAAACAAGAACAAAAAATGCATAATAAATTCCAATATTACTCACCATTCAAACGTGCTTTCTCTGGTCCTCGTTCCGACAGCGATGATGTGGCCGTGAGCACCGCTCTTTCCAGGAGCGGCTGGTTGCACTCGTAGTCGGAGAAATAATCTGTGAAGGCATCTGAAAGAAGACAACACCGATCTATTAATATCCAGACTCCCATGACCCATATACAATTGAATAGTGTTGGGGAAAAGTGAACGCAACTGTCACTGGCATAATTAAAATTGAGATATGAAGAGTCTGTTTGGATGGCGGCCAATAATTTTAAGTACTTCTCCCGGGTCATAATCGTTCCAGTGGCCGCTTTTTATTGAGGCCATAAATAAAGCCACATCAATAAGTAATACGTAAACAAAATTATCCCAGTCTGAAGGGTAAATATTCGCTTCATTCTCGGAAGAATGCTATTTAGATAACTACAGCAGAATGAGAATATGTTTAAAGTTTGATTTAGGGATGTATCTATTGCTTAATAAAGGAATATATCGTTTTATTTGCAGGGCACATACGATTCCTAAAATTTAAAAATGTTTATAAGTTTTAAATGAATTTTTACTTGAGTTGCGCAAGTCATACTGTGCAAGATACTGCAGAGATTCTTGTCGCTTATTTGCACCATAATATTTGCTGGTGACGAGAGTCTTTTGGCCCCCAGGATCCGTGACAGAAAGAGGGCGGAAGTGGGGGCAGGTCGTGTCGGAAATCCACACAATTGCCCCTGTCTGTTGCAACCCCCAAGATGTGTTTTACAATGGGTGCAGCAGGAGCTCCTAGCCGAACACACTGCCACTTTCCGGACGTCGTTGTGGAGAAAACAACCCTTGCGAGGTCATCCGGAGTTCGTGCGCACTTTAAGCTGACTTTGAGCCATTTTGAGGAAGTGGGAAATCAACCTGATAAGCCCGGCAAGAAACAGAGCGAAACACGCACGACAATCTCATGGCAAATAATCAATATGGGAGCAGCAAGTTTGAACTACTTTTCCCCTACGTAATTGCCCAATAAATGGTGCTGAATAAAATTGAAAATCTGGCTAATGTTCTCCATGAAACAAATATGACGGGACTGGAAAGACCATTTCCGCTGATCTGGGGAAACTCGAGGTGCGAATGATGCCATTTTCGGGCCAATAAGTACAGAAATAAATTATCAATGTGGGATATATGTCTGCTGTCTGCTCTCGACGCTCCGAGGCGTGAAAGTGGCGAATTAATTGTGGGCAGTTGTTTATCTTTAGTCATAAAAATGTTTGCATATTATCGTTGGATTGTTTGTTTTCAAACCTTCTAAAACATAAAATCGGGAAGCAAAATAAGTTTCAGTTCGTTGACATATCGTATGATTTCAAATCAAAATATTATAAAAGAGACGGGCTTTTTCTCGAATATTATCTAATACAGTTCTCTAATTAGTTTTGAAATGTAAACTATTCGAGAAAAAGGGTTTAGTATCGGCAAAACAAGGAGCTTAGCTCTGTTGACATATGGAAAGATGATAGAACACGTGTTCCGGCAGCATCATAAATCAGCGGATGCTTTTTCCGCCGCATGCGCAGTCAAATCGCCGCATAATTACGGATTGGAGGGATGCGACCGGCAAATGCTTGAAGCTCAGCGACATATTCCCTTAAGTTCCGCCGTAAAAAAACAGAAACAATTAAGGGAAATGTACAGCTTGAAAAGCGAGAAGAAAACGGGCGTTGTTAGTTGTCGTTTTTGTTTTGCCACCGCTGTTCGTAAGCAACGGTTGGATCGCTCTCGCCCCCTCTCTTTCTGGCGCTCTCTCTCGATCGGAAAGAGCGAGTTTAACAGCGAAGCACGGAGCAAGAGGGAATGGAGGAGCGAGTCTTCAGCTTTGGGGAACACGCCCAAATTCTGGCTTACAAACAATCATCGTTTTATGTCACATTTTCTCAATAAAATTCAAGGAAAATTAACACGATTATTTGGTTCTTTAAGTTTTACCACAATATTTACCTGCTTGCACGGATCTAATGCCATTATTGGCCAGCAATAGGAGGCAAAGTAATCCAAACTGAAGCGAAGCCAATGCTGTTTTCGAACTGCTCTTGGGGAGCCTCATCTTGCAGGCTTTATGTCGAAAACTTCGGGGAATCGATTTATAAACACATTTAAATCCACTTTCCGGGAAATGCTTCGAAAAACTGCCGCTGGCAAATGCACTTTTCGTGCTGGACAATTGCCGTGAAAAACTGACAATTTATGGCAACGCGTCCAGTCCAAGCTGTTGACTTCGAGTCCTCCTATTTCCCGTTCCGCGTTTGTTATAACTCGGGCTCTAGTGTTTTAGATAAAACGCCCCTGTTGCACTGCGACTCCGCCAGATCACGCCCACTTCGGAAGAGTTTCGTTTGAATTAACAAAAATAATTAACGCGGATGACACACAACACGTCTCGTCTCGCTGCCAGTGTGCCGTCACTTGAATATTGAAAAATACCAATAAAGTAACTCGATGATGACTGGTCCCACTTAATTCAAAATGAGTATCGATTACTTTGAAAAAAAAATCGAGTAATTTTAAAATAATCCAAGTAAGTTTGTGTTAGTTTTTAATTTGTGTTGTTATTCAAATTATAATTGTAAAATGGAATAAAAAGGATGCTTAAAGATATTTAAGCCATTTAGTAAATTTGAATTAAATATCGATTCATCGATATATTCATATATTCTCACATCCCTAGCCCTCTTTTCGCCAAAAATTTGTTGGCGTGTTGTCAGATTCTTTAGGATTTGGATTGCCTTTTCGTTTTGTGTACACCAGGAGAAGATAAACCAGCGACAATGTACGGCGGAGACGAATACCCACCCAATTCGGTAAGTGCCGGGGTCCTGGGTTGGGCGTAGGCACGAGCTAATGCCGCGCCGACAACATAACCCAACTTTTCCGCTCCCTGCAAAGATAAAATAATTAAAATTAAAATTTCAATATTTTAGGACTACTACGATGATTTCGCGCACACCGGAGACCCACAGCTGGACATGGAGTACGAGCGTAACTACTACGCCAGTCGCATGCCGGACAATGTCAAGTACTTCCTCATCAACTTCTGCCAGGCGATCAAGGAGGGCAATCTGTATGACATCCAGAACATGTACGAGAACACGTTCCCGCAGATCAGCGACCACCACTTTGATAAGACCGCCTGGCCGGAGGAGCAGGAGGTGGCCGCGATCGTGGACAACGACAAGGTCTTCCTGATCCTGTACAAGGAGCTGTACTACCGCCACATTCACGCCCGCATCCAGGGAGGACCCAAGCTGGAGCAGCGCATCAACTCGTTTTTCAACTACTGCGACTTCTTCAACCTTATCATCTCGGCCCAGAACCCGGTGATGCTGGAGCTGCCCGACATCTGGCTGTGGGAGCTCGTCGATGAGTTCGTGTACCAGTTCCAGAACTTTGCGCAATATCGGTGAGTAGCTATTCATATACACCGTGAAACGCTCTGAACGTGGACTCATTGCAGTGCCCGACTTACGGACAAAACGGAGGACGAGATCCAGCAGCTGTGCGTAAACCACAGCAACGTATGGAGCATTCTCTGCATCCTTAATGTGCTGCACTCTCTGGTGGATATCTCGAACATCAAGAAGCAGCTGGAGGCCATTTCCCAGGGCGTGGATCCCCAGACCGTGGCCGGTGACTTCGGCAAGCTCTCCTTCTACAAGATGCTGGGCTACTTCTCCCTTGTGGGCCTGTTGCGCGTGCACTCGCTGCTGGGAGACTACTACCAGGCCATCAAGGTTCTGGAGCCCATCGAGATCCACAAGAAGTCTGCCTACTCGCACATCCCCGCCTGCCAGATCTCCACGTCTTACTACGTGGGCTTCGCCTACATGATGATGCGTCGCTATGCCGACGCCATCCGCACCTTCTCGGACATCCTGCTGTACATCCAGCGAACCAAGCAGCTGTATAGCACGCGGTCTTACCAAAACGACCAGATCAACAAGCAGGCTGAGCAGATGTATCACTTGCTGGCCATCTGCCTGGTGCTCCATCCCCAGTGCATCGACGAGTCCATTCAGCAGGTGCTGCGCGAGAAGAACTACCACGACGCCATGTTCAAGATGCAGTGCGGCGATCTAGATGTCTTCAAATCGTTCTTTGGCTTCGCCTGTCCCCGATTCGTGAGCCCCTGTCCCCCGGCCGCCGATGCGCCGATGGAGGACTACGTGAAGGACCCCATGGAACACCAATTGCTGGTGTTCATGGACGAAGTACGCCAGCAAAAGGATTTACCCACGACGCGGTCGTATCTGAAGCTTTACACCACCCTTCCACTGGCAAAACTGGCTTCCTTTATCGATCCCAATGCCAGCGAAGATGATGTGTCGAAGCTGCTGATCCGCCTGCTCTGCTTCAAGCACAAGATGCGCAACCTAGTGTGGAGCAAGGGACCCAGTGGCCTGGAGGGAACCTTCAAGTCGGGTTCTGAAGTGAGTTGTTTTCCATACTGTCGACGAAAGGTATCGAATCTTCTTTTTCTTACAGCTGGACTTCTATATTGACGACGATATGATCCACATAGCCGACACCAAGGTATCGCATCGCTATGGCGACTTCTTTGTGCGTAAAATCCTCAAGTTCAACGAACTAAACCGGAAGCTGAAGAACATCAACATTTAAGCCATTTAAGTCGACTACTTGTGACCCGTAATGATATATTTAATATTCCAAACTGGACCAATTTGTGTTGATTCTAATAATAAAATCGCTTGCGATTATCCACAAGTTTGGTCCCCAAAAATTTTAATATTTTTTTGGGGTATAAGGTTATTTCCTGGGCATTGCATTATTTTTAGTTTAAAAAATCAATAAAATATAAGATTTGCTCAAAAAATTATATAAAATTAGAAAGGAAGCTAGCTTTGGGAAACTCAAGTTTCTATACGTTTCCATTTCAATTATTTGAATTAAAGAAAATAATCGGAAATGGATCATAAGCTTAAGCTTAATATATTCGCATTCTATTATTATTATTATTTTTTATATTAATTAATTATGATTTTATTGCTTAATTAATTTTTGCAATTAATGCCTTTTTCACCATATAGTCTAATGAAGCCCTGAAATATTGCCTTTTTTACTTGATTGATGATTTACTATGATAACTTTTTGGACAAATATGCACATACATAACTAATTCGAAATAGAACTAATTGTAATTCGGAAAGCTATTCTATTGTAAGCTGCCAGGCTTCTTATTTTTATGATTTGGTTTTTTCCCTTATTTTAAATCAAAAATGAAGTGACCGCATCTGGCACACAAAATGCGATAGGTCGCTTACCGACAAATTACAAATATCGATTGCATGCGATAGGGGGCTTATCGTTAATGCGGTAACAAAATGACCACACTTAGACGGGTCATATAATAGGGTGCTTACACTATATTATTTTATATTAGGTTAAAAAATATTCATACTCAATTTAAAAATTAAAAACAATAAACATTTATTCAATTTTTGACTCATTGAACGACGTATCTCCTTATAAAAATTTGAAAATTTGTGTAAAATATAAAAAAAATTAATATTTAATAGTTTTTTTGTATTAAATAATTAAGATTTAAATATTGAATCGGAATACTAATGATTTTTCGCAATTACTAGCGTTTTTACCTTCTTATGACCTTAAGAAGTCATCAAATATTGCATTCATTAAAATCCTTAGTAGTCTGTATATGTTTTCATAGGATAACTTCTTGGACAAATCCAAATTTAAAAAAATTCATGACAAATTAAAAAAATATATCATTTACTTCGAAAAGCTATTTTATTGTAAGCCCCCAGGTTGTTTATTTTTACGTAATAACGTCGGATTGCTTTATATTTTAATGATTTAGTTTGTCCCTTATTTTTTATTATCAAAAATGAAGTGGCCGTATCTCTCAAATAAAAAAACCAGATGCGATATCGATTGCATGCGATAGGGGGCTTATCGTTAATGCGGTAACAAAATGACCACACTTAGACGGGTCATATAATAGGGTGTTTACACTATATTATTTTATATTAGGTTAAAAAATATTCATACTCAATATAAAAATTAAAAAAAAATAAATATTTATTCAATTTTTGACTCATTGAACCACGTAACTCTTTATAAAAATTTGAAAATTTGTATAAAATTTTAAAAAAATTAATATTTAATAGTTTTTTTATATTAATTAATTAAGATTTTAATGTTGAATCGGAATATTAATGATTTTTCGCATTTACTAGCGTTTTGACCTTCTTATGACCTTAAGAAGTCATCAAATATTGCCCTCATTAAAATCATTAGTAGTCTGTATATGTTTTCATAGGATAACTTCTTGGACAAATCCAAATTTGAAAAAATCCATGACAAAGTCAAAAAATATATCATTTACTTCGAAAAGCTATTCTATTGTAAACCCCCAGGCTTTTTATTTTCAAATAATAACGTCGGATTGCTTTATATTTTAATGATTTAGTTTGCCTCTTATTATTTTTATTATCAAAAATTAAGTGACCGTATCTCTCAAAGTATAAAATCTAGCTTTTTTCGGTTTAAAATGCGATAGGACGCTAATCGATAATGTGGTCACAATGTGGCCACACTAAGGCGCGTAATATAAAATAAGTTTTTTTATATGATTACTTTTTGGACAATAAAAGTTAAAAAAATCCATAACTAAGTCAAAAAAATTGACATTTTTTTAAAATTGTATTGATGTAACCCCTTAAACAATGTCTATAAAATATTTTAAAAATTATTTTGTAATATGTTCATATTAACCAATTAAGATTTTAATGGTGAATCCATGCAATAAATTAAAAAATATATAATGTAAACATGAACAATTGCAAACTTAGGCCCGAAGTTAGTTAATTTTTGATTTTTAAATTAATCTACAAAAATTCAAATGTCCCAACTAACGAAGTCAGCAATAATATAACCAAAGCAAATTCGTGTTTTAACATTTGACTTTATTTTTAACAATACCGTTATTTTATAAAAATTGTTTTTTTAATTACTATAAGGAAATTCAAAATTCTACACATACGATTTTCGAGTTCGCCACAACTCCACTTACATACGTGCGAGAGGTGCATTCAGCAACGCAACCAAGATTCGTTCGTTCCGGTTATGGGGAATGTGTGTTTATTGCATAATACATAGTAATAAATTCTCGTTTCGAATTTCTCTTCTGCTCGATGTTGGACAGACGAACACGAGCAAATGTCTTTGGTAAATCAATCGTACTAAGCGCTCACACAGTGCGAGCTAAATAATTGTGATCCAGGTTGGCGTGGAGTTGGGGCTACAAGCAGTTCTCACACTTACACACAGTTTAAAATTCAACTTAGGAGTACAGTACACTTTATACACGAAACTGCTATCAGCTATAGTTTCCGTTGCCGTTTTGTGTGCTCTTTTTTTGCTAACCGTTGGTTTACTTAGGACTAACATTAAAATCAAACAATTTACAATTACGGACTTGTTTGTGGATGGCGGTGGCCAGTCGCTAGTCGACGGACACCGTGCGCTGATTGACGTCGATCAAGTAGATGTCCTTGTGGTTCTGCAGCACGAAGTCGACGAATGCGTTGATGGGGGCGATCTCCTCCAGGGAGGTGCTAGTGCTGCGCGACCACAGGAAATTGGGGCCAAAGACGATGGCCAGGTTGGAGGAGGTCATCTTGTTGAGGTCCTCGCAGTCCATCACACGCACCAGGAACTCGACGATGTACTTGAAGAGCTCATAGTTCTCCTCGGGCAGTTTTTCGCGTATCAATTGAGTCACATTCCGCGAACGCTCTTCCTTAGGCCAGTCCAGAAACCGGGTCACATCCTCATACAGCTCAAACGTGAGCAGCGGTTCGGTGAGGTCACGTAGGAAACTCTTTAGCAGGCCAGCGATCACGTGGACATTCACGCTCTTTAAATCCACATCCTCTCCGCGGTTGACGCGCTCCTTGAGCGCCATGATCTCAGAGTGGTTGCCCGATCTCCGGAATATGCCCTCGGTATCTATCACGCCCGTGATCGACAGCGAGTCCACGCACTTGCGCACAATCGGCGGAATGGAATTCAGGCAGGGACTGTTCATCACGATGAACTTCAGGGGGACCCCGAATTGATGCGTCGTCGCCATTTTGTGCTGCTGCTGCCGGGATGCATTTATGCTGCTGCTGGGTGGCGGCGTCGATGGCTTCCGGCTGGGGTTCAGTTTGTCGTCCAGGTCGCAGATGTTGTCCGGCAACTTCAGCTTGTTCAGGCCGAGCACCTGGCGCAGCTCGTCCAGGCTGGAGATGTAGACTAGCTTCTTGCGGAATTTGTCGCTGATGAAGGGGCTAAAGAAGTTCCAGATGACCCGTATAAACCACGTCGGATGCACCACATACAGAGTCTTCAGATTCTTGCGGAAGTTGCGGTCGAGTTCCTTATACGAGTTCCACAAGAACTGCGCGGATGGTTTGTTGTCCTCCTTTAGTCCTTGATGGAAATACACGAGTATGTAATCGTTCTCGACAAACGGTTCAATCTCTTTAATAATTTCACTGCGGGAAAAGACAAAGCAATCAGATAAGAAAGAAAATTAGATATTATTAGTACTCCCTTACCGAACGAAAGCCTCAAGCTGAGATTTTTCTGGAAAGCGTGACGCGTATATAGCGAAAATGTGACGACCCTGCTTGTCGGTGCCGAGAAAATCGCATTTGTTTTTAGGCGTCTGAAAAGTCTCGGACTGATCCCTGAGTTGGTCCTCGAAGTCGTCCTCTAAAGGATTCACATCCTCTTCGGGCTCTAGTTCTGGATCTAAACGAAGTAAGAGAGAAGTAACGCATCAACTAATAGAAGATAATTATCTTACTCACCATCGGCCAGTACAAAGTCACCGACCATAACATCTTCTGGGGATGAATTAAAGAATCTATTAGTGGGGCTATAAGTTACAGAGACCTTTCTTGATCCTCTACTCCTTGCTTCTGATTTGTGACTTCCCGGTATTTCCCGATATTCTACTTACTTTCCAGTGGTGATGGAGCCAACAGCTCCGTATCGTCGAACTCTAGCTTCGGCTCGAAGTCGTGCAGATCGGAGAGACTCGGCTGGGGCTCGTCCGAGTTGTCGACGATCGGATTGATGGCGGGACCTTGGGGTGCGAGAGGTAAGGCATTTGTGAATCTCGTAAGTTTTCCTGGGGCGGACTGGTATTCCAAAAACGTAATCTTACAAGTAATGCTTTCACTTAAGTATTTTGACGGCCTGAGGCAACAAGTTTAGTTCGGATTGAGTTTGAGTAAGTGAATAGACATGAATCAGAGAAATTTAATTTGATGAGTACATTGGCATCTGATTTGATAGATAATCAACAATCTTACTGCTTCGTTATTATTATTGGCAGACAATTACTGAACAGAACAGAACAGAGACAATTCGGGGATTGGGGAGCTCTAAGCTAGGTCTAGGGATAACGATCACACAAACACAACCTCGTAACAAACATTGGCAAAAACACAGCTAGCGAAAAGTAGTAACATAGGATCCACAACAAACCAAGCAAACATGTCAGATAGTAATATATTTATGCACGATATATGTATGTACAGAGAGAGACTGTGAGCTGCCCATATAGGCTGGGTTTACAGTTTGAAATGGGGTTAGTAGCACAACTTGATACCAAAAACAAAGAGGTTGCTTTACGGGGCGGTTAGGGGGGTTACTGGGGGTTAGGCAATAGGCAAGAGGCAAGGCGGGGGCGGGACACAAAAATTAGTTTTAATCGCTGTCTATTACTGTTAGTTCTCCAACGGGGGCACAGCTCTCCCCCTCGAAAAAAGCTACAATATACGGTAATGAAAACAAAACAAAGCGGCGCGGCCAAATGACTCCCAAAACTTAAGACACAGATTGTTAGGGGGAAACCAGTCTAAAGGTGAACTTGCCTACAATGGATTTTCTCCTACTACAAAGTATGATCAGTTCGAATTTAACAAAGAGACTACAATTTAGGTATGACATATATTTAGAAATGAAGTAAGATGAATTTTGAAATATTGGAGCTCTGTTCGGATCAAAGAAAATTGAGTAATTCCTTTTCTTTTAAATTTATAACTTCCAAAGTAAGTTAAAATTATATGAAATCGACTTCTCTAAGTAAAATTCGATTAAAATTCGAATACTATTATATATATTAGTTTTATTAGTATCTATATTAAGCAAAGTTCACCTGCACGACTGCGGTTTTGTCATTGTTTTGGGAATTCTTTTGCGGCAACCAACAAGGCAAATCGTTTGCAATGGCGTTCAAAATGCTAAGCAGTTACAAAACCAAAGATCAAAACTAGGTATTCGAATCGAGAAGCATGACTTTTGGCCAAGCGACCGGCGGACTTACCTGGTAATCTCGGTGTGAAACGCGAATGGGAGTCCATTGCGGGTGTGTTGGGTGTTGTGGGGTGGTGGTTGGGTGGGTAAGTGTTCGGTCGGGTGCTATCCGTATCCGTTCGATGTGATTGGAATTCTCGCGGTGACGCAGGACGTGGCTCAGTCGATTATATTGGCATGTGGAATATATACTGCCGCTGAAATGCGAGAATAAATTAGCCATAAGCAGCGAAGCCAGTACTCTATCGATGACGTCACAGCCGACAAGCTAGTTTCTTCACAGATTATTCGCTGCCGTGGGTTGGTGTTGGAATGGCACTGGCCCTGGTACTAAATGCTGGCTGATTCACAACCGTGTATTCGGAATGAATTTGGCCAAAGTTTAAGCTGGCCCTGGAAGGCGCCTACCTTGCGGGGTACACATACAGTGGAGGCGCTACAAATGGGCATGGCAGCGGTGGCGAGACAAATAAGTTATATTCATGACAGATAACAAAGAATGAAACAAGCTGACTGCTTATCGCAGCTTCGGCACAAAGTTGTACAAATCACACGAGCACTTAAAATATGAGTAATTGCCATTTGTGGTAAAATTCCATCAAATTAATTATGCATTCATTTCAACTAAAGATTTACATATTTATAAAATATCACAAATTCGTGTTTATATAGTTCTCTTTACCTCTTTTTTTTTTTAAGTGATTTATAATGTTATTTATATTTGTTTAATGCTGATACTACACTCCCTTTCTGCCACCACTGTTAAATGTGCCGTACTGCTCCTTTTTTCAATTACTGTAAAGGGGAGTAGGCCTGCTCCTTTGTCCCGCCACTGTAGGTACATACACACACAGGAGTAAAATTGCACAAGCTCCTTGCAGGAAAATGGAAAATTTCTAACAATCACACGTACACAGTTAAACGGCAATTATTTGCAAACAAACTGCGCATTTGTGTTTTGCCATCTCTTAATGATATTTACTTTTTTTGCGCTATATGAGCTTTTATCAGCAAACTGGGCGGGTGTGTGCCCCAAAAGTCATCGCAGCTTTCTTGATTTACACTTATTTGATAGCACCATTGTTTGTTTCACATGTTCCTGGAGTTTGTACTCTTTTTATGAGTCAGAATGCACTAAGAAAGTACCTTTTATCAGTAAAAAAAAGTTTTCGTTAATTTTACTTCCAGACGTTGTTTTTGTGGATGAATAGTGATGGTCAACGTCTAACTTATTATGCATGTTATCGATACTCATATACCGATTTCACTAGAGCACATTTTCCAGCACTACCACCAAGCTTTGAAATAGTCACGTACAACAAGTCACTCGTGTTACGAAGAAATATTCTAAAAATTAAATTGTTGCAATAAAAATAAAAAAAAAAATATTATTCAATACAAAATAAGAAATAAAGCTACTTCGGAAAGCCGAAGTTTGTATACCTTTGTAGTTCGTAATTGGAACATCAAGAATGGACCTATTACGGTAAGATAAAGAGGATAACTAACTTGGAATATTTATACATATAAAATAATTCTTTGAAAAATATTTCATTTCTGAAATACTGAAAATATTTTAACCTCATAGTAATTATTCGTATAATTTCGAATTCTAAAAATTGTGTATGGGATCTATTTTGTGTTGCTAGTCGTGCTTTTACCGCACCCGTTATCGATACATCGATACATCGCTGCCCAGCAACTCACATCTTTGACGCGACCAGCTGCAAATCGTGAATTAAAAATCAAAATAGATTAAAATGGTCGGTTGGAGCCGTTTGCTGACGCCGGCGGCCAAGTTCGCGAACTTACGGGCTGTTCTGCAGACTCCCGCCTGCAGGAATGGTGAGTCCCTCGCGCTGCAACCGCGGTAAACAGATTCCACATTACGCAACCAACTACTCTGGATTTCTAGCCCTGCAACAACAGCTGCGCAGGATGGGCGGCGATCATGGACACCACCACATGACCATCAAGCCGTCGCGCTTCCAGTGGGACAAGTTCAAGGATCTAATGCACTTTTACGTAATGCTCGGTCTGATCCCGGTCACTGGACTGGTTCTCTACGCAAACATCTTCGTGGGCCCGGCGCAGCTGGCGGAGATTCCAGAGGGCTATGAGCCCAAGCACTGGGAGTATGAGAAGGTAGGGCAGGTGCTTCTATCTACGGGCTATGTTGATGAATTAACAAATATCAACCCAATATTTAAATATTTTCGCTTTCCATTGTAGCACCCCATCTCCCGCTTCATTTCCCGTTATTTGTTGAACTCAGAGCAGCAAAACTACGAGAAGTCCCTGCACTATCTGTTCGAGGAGAACGAGAAGGCGCAGATCCGGTAGGTCTTATGAGAAGCTCTAAAATCCGCTTGCCTTTATATCTTTATGATTATCGTTGTAGCCTTCTGGAGGACCAGGTGCGCCGCAAGATGTCCGAGCGCAACGATTACCAAGCCTACTACTACCGACCCTCGGTGGCGAAGTACCACAGGGTATCCAAAGAGGCTGCCGACGAGCTGGAGGCTCTGCGTGGAGACTAAACCCTTTAAATATTCATTTAAATACAATTGTTAGGCCCCTTTTGGGGGAAATAAAGTGTGAAATCGAGTTTGCAACATCAGCTTATTCACATTAATTAAATTACAAAATAAATACTTAAGACTTAGCCAAATTAAGTCCGTATCGATTTAGCCCCACGCCTGATTCTTGCAATAGTAGAGCACCAGCTTGCCATTGGTCCCGTGGCACTCGTACAGGTTCTTGATTATCTGATCTGGGGCGGGAGCAAACGTCTGATTAACGTAGAGGAACTGCAGTATAAAGATTTGCAATTAGATTGAGTTTTGGGTGGTTTTATGGGAGGTACTTGCAATCTGCTCGTTGGCATCCAATTTGAGGAATTTGTGTATAAATTTCTGGATCCAGCTGACGGTTTTATTGGGATCCACTGTCCAAGTGCGCTTCTTGATGATGGGGACATTTCCCGTTGCGTTTAGGAGGACGCAAACTGAGATAACAATTACAAAATATGACAACACCTTTGTAATAGAAAAAGAGGTGGAGATATCTTACTCTTGGAGGAGTCCTTGTCGGCGGGCGTGGAGGATGAGGTGCTCAACGCGCCTTGGGGTTCAGGTGTCTCTGCCATCAAATTGGAATGTTGGTAAATTGCTTAAGTTTTAGCGTAATTTACAAAACTTGCAAAAATCGTAAATACAAAGTCTTAGGTATGACAAATCGTTGATGACAACATCGATAAGTGTCACGATTGTTAAAAAAAATATTTTATTTACATTTTAGTTCCAGTATGCGTTTAGAAAATAAATAATTTCGCCGTCATAGTTTCCGTTTAAGTAAATTGTTTGAACACCGGTATTTTGATTTTATTTGAATTTAAATAAAATCAGCTCTTCGTTTGCACATCTCTAGAGATACCAGCGGTCCTGTTAATTAACAGCTGTTGCCGTAAACACGTGTGGGAGCGAGAATTTATAAGAAAATCCGAGAAAATAAACAAAACGATGAACAATAATCTATTTGACGGCTCGGATGATGAGGGGAACGAGCTGCAGCTGACCACCAACGAGGACTATGCTAAGACCTACAACCACCTGCGCAAGAAGGAGCTCCTACAGAAATGTAAAGCGCGAAGATTGCGACCATTGCAAAATTTCTCAATTCTTAGTTTGATTTTCTTCAGATAAAGATCGCGGCTTGGACGTTTCGGAATCCGAATTCGATAGTGACAGCGAGTCATCCGAGGAGGATGAGGTGGACCCCAAGTTCGACCAGGACTTCTTCAAGACGCTTTCCTCCCTAAAGAGTAAAGACCCGCGAATATACGACAAGGAAACACGATTCTTCAATGAATCCTCCAGCGATGATGACGACAAGGAAGGGGAGTCTTCTCCCAAGAAAAAGAAGAAATCAAAGCCGGTTACCATAAAGGATTATGAGAGGAAAGTGATCCTCGAGCACAACGGCAAGTTTGAGAGTTCGGATGACGATCAGCAGGAGAAGGAGGAGGAGGAATATCAGCGTGCACAGTCGCCCACCGCCGTCGAGGAGGAGCGTCGTCTGAAGGCCGAGTTTCGAAATGTGATGAACCAAGAGGACGATGGCGAGGACGAGGAGTTTGGCGGCATATTCAAGAAACGTAGCAAGACAAAGGAACAAACGGAGGCCGAAGAGGCGGACTTTGCCAAGTGGCTGGCGGGACAACAAGAGAACATTCAAGAAAAAGACAAGGAGCAGCTAGAACCACTGAAGCAGTACTGGACCAGCAGCAAGCTGACGCAGGGCGAGAGCTTCCTCAGAGACTACATCCTCAACAAGGGCTATGCCAAAACAGATGAGTCTGCCATTCCCACCTACGACGAAATTGTGGGCGAAACCGCTCCCTTGTCCGAGGACGAACAGGAGCTGGAGAAGCAGGCGGAGTTCGAGCACAAGTACAACTTCCGCTTCGAGGAACCTGATGCGGAGTTCATCAAGCGCTATCCCCGCACCGTGGAGCAGTCCATTCGACGGACGGACGACAAGAGGAAAGAGAAACGTAAGGAGTTGAAGGAGCGCAAGGAGCAGGAGAAGCAGCAGAAGATGAAGGAACTCGACTTGATCAAGGAGATGAAGCGCAAAGAGATCGAGGAAAAAATACGTAAACTGAAAGCCGTCACCGGCAACGATGAGCTCGGTTTTCGTGACGACGAACTGGAGGAAGACTTCGATCCGGCTGCCCACGATCGACGCATGCAGGAGCTCTTCGATGACGAGTACTATAACGTGGACGAGGGCGAGGAGAAGCCGGAGTGCCCTTCGGATATTGATGAGTTGGTGCTAGAGGACTGGGATAACTACGATCCCAGGCAGCACAAAGACGATGGGGATGAAGATTACGAAGGACATTGCGAGGACGATGACTTCAACATGGACTGTGACTACGATCCGTCGACTGCCAAGCAGCAACTCCAACAAGAGCTCATCGAGAGCACGCGCGGTCGCAAGGGCCGCAAGGGCAGGCGGAATCGCTTCATGGAGATGATCCAGGCCGAGAAGCCGGCGTTCAATCCTGAGGATGAGAAAACCTATGGCGAGTACATTGACGAATACTATCAACTGGACTGCGAGGACATCATCGGAGATCAGCCATGTCGTTTCAAATACGTCGAGACCACGCCCAACGATTTTGGTCTGACGATAGAGGAGGTAGGTGCCTACACCCTTTGTTCTGGATAAACTTATTTTCTGGCTTTTTATATTGCAGATCTTGCTGGCCAAGAACAAGGAGCTTAATCAGTGGGCCAGTCTCAAGAAGGCTGTCCAAACACGGCCGGAGCATGTCGAAAAGAAAGAGCAGCGCCTATACAAGATGAAGGCCAAGAATGAGGACCTCAAGCGAAAGATTTTCAAGAGTCTTTACGGCGATGGGTAAGTTGTTATTTATTTTCATTAGAACTAGGACTAAATCTAAGATAATTGCAGTTCTGATGATGAGGATCAGCCAACAGAAGAGACTTCAAGTGCTCAGCCAGCTGCCGAAACGTCTGCTCCAGCTGAATCGTCTCAGATCCCAACAGAAGGTTTATCCAAATCGAAGAGGAAGCGCATGAAACGTAAAGCTGCTGCGGCAGCTGCAGCTACTTCTGCACAGAACCACAAAGAGGAGTCCAAGGAGACGCTGCAGCCTAAGGAGGCCAAAGAAAGCCAAGTGAAGGATGATTCGCCAGCTCCAAAAAAGACCAAACAGGATCAAAGTCCACAAGCAAATGCTCCTGCACAGCCAACACAAAATAAAACTGATAAGAACAAGGTAAACAAAAACAAAAAGGCGTCCAAAACTACAGAAAATGAAACGGAACATGCTACGCAAAACAACTCGGAAAAGAAAATTGGAAATGCACCCCAAAAACCGGAAATGGCAAATGGAAATAATCCATTTAATAAGAAACAAAATACACGAAACTCGAGGCCAGGGCAAGCGCCGATTAATAATAAACAAGGAAACGCTAAACAAGGGGCCAATCCTTTCAAGAAATCGGACCACAAGCCAAGCGGACCCTTTCCAGCAAAGAAAAACAATAACTTTAAGGCGAAAAATAAAATGAACAAGAACTCCAGTGGCATAACAGACGATCGACTGAAGGCCTACGGCATAAATCCCAGAAAGTTCCACAAGAGGGAAAAGTACGGGAAGAAGGACAACTAAAAGGGAAACCTTAATCTTAATTGTAATAATAATTTTAAATACATATATTTTTGGTTACACCCTATGTACATATGATAACATTAAAAACCAGCACAGATACGAGCAATCTTGAAATTCAAAAAGCTATTCCGCGACAGCCACTTCATCATCGGTGGCCTCTTCGTCCTCCTCTTGAGTGCTCTTCATGCGATCCAGCTGCAGACGCCGCTCCTGGATGCGAGTACACTTAGGGCAAATCATATTCTTTCGCGTTAGACAGACCCGGTGGAAGATGGAGTTGCACTGATCGCACTTAATGCACCCGTCGTCGAAAGGGAAGATCACTTCGTTGTTGCTGCAGATCTCACAGATGTACGCCTGAGCCAGGCACATGTGGCACGATCGGATGTGCTCATCGAAGGCCTTGAACACAGCCTGCAAGAACTCTGTGAGGGCTCCGGAATCCACCTGAACCAAGTCAGTCAACGAGTAGAACTCATTGGACTGCGCGAGGTGTCGTCGGCCGGCGAGCTGCTGGTCCACCAGCTTCAGATCGCTGGCGATCCTGCAAGCGGCTAGATAGTGACGCATGTGCACCAGATTCTGGCGTAGTTTCTTCACCGCACACAGTTTCTCCACGAACACAAATAGCTTGGGGTTGTCCTCCTCCAGCCGGATGAGCGGCTTGTTTAGGAACAGACGAATCTCTTGGAGGGCCGTGCGGGAGACTCGTCGGGCCGAGAAGTCCCAGTTGTGAATTATGCGGGCTGGTATGAAGTTGCTGTCATTCCAATGGCAGCGGGGGCAAAAGTACATGCCACTGTAGTCGCACAGACGTGGCTCTATCCAGGAGTTTTCTGTTGGATAATTATTAATTAAATATTTTAAACACCTTTCTTCAAAGAATTATCACTCACTTAGGTTGAGTAGCGTTTCGCACTCGGCACACTTGTAGCCCTGAGCGGCAAGACCAATCTCCGGACAGATCTCCGCTACGGGATACTGACGCTCCGAGACTAAGACGTGGGCGCACACCCGCTTTACGTTGTCGATGCATTTTTGATGCACCAAGTAGCCGCAGTCGCTGCACACATACGATCCCTGCACCACGCTCCAGATGATGGCGGTGCAGTGGTCGCAGTAGTTTCTCCTAGCGGCCGCCTGCAGACGACTCCGCTTGCCGTGGTGCGGGTGATGCGGCACAAAGTGGTGTCCTACCACCGCCCGGATGGCGTTCATCAGGACAATGTCCGAGGCGAGCGACTGCTGCTCCTGGGCTTCCTCCAGTTGTTGCAGGGAGTAGCGCAGGTCCACCAGGTGCCTGACCAGCCAGCGCCGCTCATCACTGATCTCTTCGCTCATCAGGACGAGATCCCGACAATGGGCAATGGCCGCATTCAGATCCTGGATATTGGCATCGCTGGTGAAGATCAGGCGCCACTGTTCGCGAACCAGTGAGGCAGGAATGGGCAGCCCCCGGTACTCGCCATGCGGGGCACCTTCCTCAGAGCCCCCGCCATCGGATCCAGACCCTGATCCGCCAGAAAATGCGCTGCCAACTGTTGCTCCCGACAAGGCGGAGCTGTGCGAGAGCAGAGTGTTGGCGCTCTCGTTGAGGATGTGCGCCACTGCGCCCGGAATGCTGGTGATGCTGTCGCGCCAGCTCATTTTCTTTGGCCAATCAAGGGCGGGGGCGGGGAATTTGCGATGAAAACAGAAAAACAAAGACTTTATATTTTGTTTTTAATTGCAGTGTGGCTGCCTGAACTTAGGTTAGAAATGCTGAAATTGGACAGACAAAGAAACAGTTTTATTGCAAAATGGCAGTTGGTCACACTTAAATAAAAGAAAAAAGAAATTTCCGATAGATGGCGGACTACAACTAGACCTACGAAGGACTTTCAAAGTATAAGAGCATTTTTAAAATTTCCCCACCATCTATTTATCAATATTTATCCTTATTCCGCCATCTATATTTGGCAACTAGACTATACTGTTCCCAGTATATATTCCTTAATCTCAATAGATGGCGCATAACATAAATCAAAATCTTAACATTTTAATTTTACGATTTTTATATTATAAAAATATTTTTAATGAACAGAAAAAGAGACATAATTTATTATAAAAGTAACTTTTTTTTTTTTAATAAAAATACAAATGATTTTAAATGAAATAATTATATTTAATTATATTATATTATATTTATGACTTACAGTCCCCTTCTTATTCTGCCTATTTGTTTGTTTGCTGTTTTTGCTTTTAAAATTTAACTACTATAAAACGAGATCTAATAAAAAACGGTGTTCGAATTATTTAGTCAAAATGCAAATCCATATTTCACTTAATTAGGCCAAATGAATGGGAATAAACCAATCGATGCGAATCAAGTTGGCTGCTAATCGGGTTTGAATTCGGCGATTGAAAATATTTAACACTTCTTTAACCGCTTTTATACGAGATCTATAAACGGCCTGAAAACAATAAAGTTGGCGATCAAAAACGATGATTCTGGTTTCGGAACAGAAGACATTATAACTAACAAGTCAGGAACTATATGTTATAATCGCTTAAAAGTTGATTAAATTCTTTGTTTTATTTTAAAAAGTTCTATCAGGATCTCAGATGCAATCTCATTCTTTTCTCTATGGCACAATGCAAATTATATCATTTATTAATAACTGAAAATACTTCAGTTGGCCAAGTCAAGGCTAGTCGTGCCATTATTTATGCTAATGAACCATGTTTTTCATTTCGAAAAGTCTTGTTTTTTTGGGCACTTATTATAGAATTGTTATTTGAGATCGATAATCGGTGCTAAAAAAAGGTCATAAATGGCTGCTTTTGTAGATCAGGTTCCCCGTCTGCATAATAAAAACTCTCGAAAATCATCGAGATCTGCGACTTAGATTAAGGGATCGAAAATGTTAACTCCCTTGGCTAAAACTCGACTAATTGAAAATTCTGTTAAAACCAAAAGTGGCGAGCAATGTTTCTATTTATTGTTGTTTACTCAGCCAGAGATCTGTAAATCTTTTATCGCTTTCAGCTTGGTTTTTTGCGGTTTATGCAAATCAGTGGCGCGACGGAGACCAACAAGTTTACGCTCGCTTTTGGTATTTGTTTTGTTTGTTTTTTTGCAGCAGCAGTTATTTGATTTTTGTTTAACGTTTTTTTTTGTTTTCTTTTTTTACTACTTTTTTTTGTTTGCCCCCGAATGTCCAAATGTCTAAATGACATTTGTGTTTCTTTTCCGAGCAACAGGTGGGCACTAACATAGAGATGCCGAAAAGAGTACAAGTATTTGAAATAAAGCTCTATGCAAATTCCAAGCATTTGCCCGGCCAACGGTGCGTATACGCGATGGCCAGACTAGAAGGGAGGCAGGAGCACGAGCAAGAGCAGAAACAGCCGGGCCCAGAGAGCACGGTCAGTGGCCATTAAACAGATTACATGTTTGGCCACTGATTCACTGCCGCTAAGAGCCGTTTAAGCCCGGCGACAACAACAAACTGCCGCGATAACAACTACAGTGAGCGCTCAATGCACGGAAAGAAATAAAGTTGAATCATTAAACTAGTTTTGCAAAGAATCATTGAACTAGTTTTGCAAAGATTTTAAAATAAAATAGTGCAGATAAACCCTCATTATTAATATTTAAGCTTTAAATATATTCCATCTATACAATAAATAATAAAAACATTGTTATAATTCTAAATAAGTCGTGGATACTCTTAAGCTTCGATTATTTAATAATAACAACATGCTCCAAGATTTATGTATAGATTTATAATTAACCCTCCTTTAATTAACAATTATTTTAATTCAATTTACAACTAATTTAATTACTGAATGACTGAACATTTCCCAGCAGTGTGCCAGATGAAGGCTGGTTGCCAGAGCCGGAAAAAAAATGGCCAGACAAACACATCGCAGACCCAATGAATGCACAGGCATGCCGGGCCAAGGGAGTGGACTGGAGGGCAGAGAAGCAGAGCAAGAGCAAGCGGCTCAGGCCCGGCCAGTTCAAGTGCACATGGGCTGCGATGCTGCTTGAATAAACAATTGGCGGGCTTTGGGCAGTCGGCGTGCAAACAACGCGGCTCTTCTGTTGGGATAGGCTGCATCCTGGCAAAAGGAGCTCCATCCCACAGGGGGGGTGGGGTAGAGGGAGGAGTGCATGTTGCCCCAGACCGCAGGAGACAACAACACGTTGCAAGTTCGATAAATGGCCCGGCTCTTTAAAATAAACTTTGCTTGCAATGGCTTTCTGATAAGGCTGACAAAATTACGCATACGCCGCATGTGACGCTGCTGCTGCGCCGCCAGCGTAGCAGTCGCAGCTCTCTTTCTCTGCCAGCAGAGTCTCACTCTCGTTCACTCCTCTCTCTCTCTCTCTTGCTCTATCTCCCGGACACTCTCTCCCTCTCTTTAACCAACAACTTGTATGAATGTGTTTTCCATTTTTCCGGCTTTCTGAAGACGCCTGCTAAGCAAGCCTTTGGCGATTCGTATCAACCGCTTTTGAAATTATTTATAGAATTTGAAATGAGGCGCCAGTGCGTCCCTCCACGGGTTAGTTGCCGCTGGAAAATTATGCTTAGTTTTATTACGTGTAAATAATTAAGACAGCAAAACTTGTCCCGGCCGCACATGTGGGACCAGGGGCACATGTCGCCATATCGACGTCCTGTCCCCATTTTTGCTCCTGTTTTCCTTCAAGTTCTTAGCCCTTTTTCCTCGGCGAGCTTATGGGGCCGCCTGGGAACTAATTTCTGCTGCCGCAAAAGTTAAACGAAAGTGTTGCCCGCTGGCTTCGTCTCCTCCAGTAGCTCCTATTTATAGCCAAGTGCTTGCAGTCCAGGACAGCAGGTGTCTGCGGTGGGAAAAAACCTGGCCACGGCAGCAGGTCTGCGCCTTGCAATGCAGCTCTAAATTGCACTGAGCCCGGCGCAAATTGCGCCTTGATTTGACTTGTACGAGTTCTGTAAGCACAACAAAACTTCTACTATTGCTATATTTGTATAGCTTTAAAGTATATTTAAATATTTCAAAAGTAATAAAGACATTGTATATATTTACAGAAAATGTCTTATTTTTAAGATAAATCTATTGGTAACATTTAAAAACTGAAACGTTTATCACAGTTTATATTCTAAGATGCAGCTCATAGTTTAACTTGGAAAACATGTTTGTATTTCAATAATAAAGTTCTCATAAAATGTAGGCGTAAGCTTGACTAATTATAAACCATTAGGCAAAAACTCTAACATAGTTTTTTTACTGAGATAATATGAGATTAACACATAATTAGGCTAACAAGATACAAGATAAAGATAAGATTAACAACTATAAACAATATTTGTCTAAGCAAGTGTTACCGATTCTTAATCTAACAATTTCAGACACATGGAAACAAATTTTATGCGAAAGAACAAACTATGATTTAAATCCCTCTTCATATTATTACAATATTACAATAACACGATTAAGGATGGATAGTTTAATTAATAAAAATTGAAGCCATTACAGGGCCACAATATGAACTTAAGTTTAAATACTATACGACTACAAATTAATATTAGTAGATATACAGTTCCATGATACTTGAAAATCAATTAAAACTATTTACTTGCGAAGCCCAAAATTTGTTTAACGAATTACAAAGCTGGCTGTTTGTTGTTTTGCCTCTCCAATGGCATTTTACGTCTTCTCCTGAAAAAAGTTATCTGCTATTTCGAATTCTTTCAAACAACGCTTTTAATTGCATTTCGAATTTTGCGCTCAATCAGTATCAACAACGGCCAACGAAAGTATCTGCAGCACACAGTGGCGGCGCCAAGCAAACAGTAGCCGTCGGATACTGTAGCGAAGGCACATATAGACCGGCGTTCTGCCGGTGTCGGCGGCGTTGACGGCTCCGCCGGCAGAGCAGCTTTTGGTGCCGCCGACGCAGTTTCCGCCTCGCAATCAGTCGCCAGCTTTTCAGCCTCTGCTTCGGCCTCAGTCACAGTCTGTCCGCCGAACGGAGCGCATCGCAAGGGCAGCCACACGCGAATTTTGTGCCGTCGACTTCGAGGCGTGCGTCCACCAGCGATTCATAAAAAAAAAAGAAAAAACAAAACACACAATTCGCGTCTCCGGGTGTGGGAATGTGAGTGCAGTGTTTTTTTCGCCGGCTGAGATTGCTGCACTGAAATAAATAAGGATCTAAAATCTAGAATTTATGTTTTGAAATAATTATACAATTAAAAAATTTAATGTTTAGTGAGCGAAAAAAGGAATAATTGAATTTACTGTACATTTAATTCGCCAAAAAGCTAGTCTTAAAAGTGTGGCTTAATTATCCACTTAAAAAATATATTCAAGAAAAATATAGAACTAGAAACATTCCGAAAATAAATACTTAAATAAATCTGAATTATTTATATTAAATAAACAATGCAAATTATATAAATAATCTTTTATAGTTACAAAAGTAAATGAGAGACTTGAAATTTGTTTAGGTAATTTCATTAACTATAAATATAGAAATCTACTACCTGATTTCTTTGATTTTGTATTACATTTATTTCAGTGCAAAATTGTGTGTAAAATGTAGTAGTATTAGCCTAGTGCCGATCGGAATACTTAGTGTTTTGTGCTCAGAAATCCTTCTGTCCGCCTTTGTGGCATTGGATTTGGCTTTGTTCCACTGCCGGACAATGACTGGCCAATGTCAATGCCATTTTACATAAGGCATCGCCAGCGTCATCTCAACCCCTTCCGGCACTCCATTGATCTCTTATTGTAAATCAAACCGTTTCGCCTGTTTTGTGTAGTGTAGTGAGTTGCAAGAACGGAATACCCGGGAGTACAAAGGAGCCCAGCATAAAAGAAAAGTGTCCGAAGGCATTGTGAAAAGTGTCCTTTCTCCCGGAAGCTGTCGCCCGAAACTATGCAGCAGTAGAGGGACCCTCATCCGCCAGGGAATACGTGGAAGAATTCATTGCCATTTAAGTGAAGGCTGGTAAGTCCAAAAACTATTTTAGGCGCTTTACCTTTGATGGCGTCTGTCGGACACGTAAACGTAAACGGGGGAAAGTTACGAAAATAATGCCATATTGCCCTGCGGTCCACTTGAATTCAGATATTACCGAATGCAAGGAAATAATGCATAGGGCATGCATTTATAGTTTTGCGATAATTGAGCGGGCGTCGCCTATTAAATAACATTTACTTATTTTCTATATTTTCTCTATTTTTGTATTTCTTTTTTTTGCCATCGGCTATCGTCTTTAGTCAACGACAAACAAACTACTCCAAAGGCAAACAAAGCCAAAAACAACGGCAATGAACTGAAAATTGACTATGCATGTTTGTGCAGCTCATTAATAAATACGAGTATAACTCGGGGCAAATACAAAGAGACCGGGCAAATTCGGCTTTCAGTTGCCCTTGTCGGATTTCTTGGCCATATGTTTCAGGCTCAAATATTTGCAGAACGTCTGTAATCTACAGACAAACTCTTCTAAAATGTTTACCTATTTTATTTGCATTTATGTCATCGAAATTATGCAGAAAAACTAAATATATCTTTATTTAGCTGTTGTGTTAACAAGGGAGAGTTTTTTTTAAATGCGATGACAATTGAAATTATTACTACATTTCTTTTTTATCAAACGGAAACAGGAAAAACGTAATGTTTTCCGTTTATTATAAATAAAGGGAAGTATTTGTTATTTATATATATTTTTTGTAGAAAGCATATGAAGAGTATTGAAATACACTTTATTAACTAAGTTCAGCCTTGCCTGATTTTTTCTCTCAAGATTTAGAGTCTTAGACATTAATGATCTCCCAACGGCATTATGTTGATTGAGCGATCTCCGGTATAGCAGCGGAAATTGAAGCTGTCGAGGGGCTAGTCAATATGTCAACTTTCCGCCTGCGAATTTTCCGATTTATGGGTGCACAGCATTAAGTGTATATATATTTTCTTAACGCGATAATTGCATATTGCAGTCGTGTCGAAATAGGTTTGTAATTACTGGATATAAATCGCGGTTTGATAGGTGTCGCAATTCTTCGAAACTATATTCATTTGTTGGGTGGCATCTTTGCCATTTGGATTTTCTATTGAAATACTTTTATGTGGTAATACTCACTATTATCACAGTGAGAAAGTTTTCAATTTTCTATGGAAGTAATTTAAATTCGGATCATGAGTAAATAAAATTGTCAAGAGACTACGGAATATTGTAGGGATTAAGTAATTATAGACTCTATATTACTGTATTTGTACAACTTTAATGTATTACGTGTAAAAATAAACAAATTAATATCCCATCTTTTATGACTTTCTTTTGATATTTGTTGGATTAACATGTGCATGCAAATTGCAGAATTTAAAATGTAGAAATTTAATAGGTAATAAAATAAATGATTGGGCGGAAAACCGATTGATCTGCCATTCTGGCTAAGTTTATTTTATATACATATTATACTCTTTATTTAAACTTGTTTGTTACTCCACCGGCATATAAGGTTTATTGCTGCCAAATAAGCCTGGCTTTATCTCCATGCGGGCTGCCCCCCAACTTGTCTTAATTAAATGGCAAATTCTACGGAGCTCCGGTAGCCCGCGTTCCGCCCAAATTGACGGGGCAGGACAGAAAGTTTTGACAAAAACATTTTCGGCACACATTTGTTAACTGTGGGCCTGACATGGCGACAGTGTTGAAGGCTCCCCCTTTGTCACCGACTCTCGTGACTCTAATTCGTGGCAGCAGCCGCCTGAAAAACAAATGTACTTTGATGTAATACACATAAACATTTGCACGCTGCGAATAACAGCAAAAGGGAACGCCACCAATATTAGTTGGAACACGAGGTTGTGAGGGGAAGGTGGCATAAAATTAAAAATGGAAAAGGGGACTCTGTGTCATAGGCCCAGCAATGAAACCAGAACACCAGAGCAGAACAATGTATGCCAATTTAGGAGCCAGTCTGCCTGCCTGCCTGCCTGCCACAGCACCACCTCTCCGAGAACATGTATAAATCTTAATGAGTCAGTGTCAGAAACATGTACGACTTTTCACTAAAAAAGCAATAGATGCAAATATACAAATGAATTAAAATTTGCCACCAATTTGCATTCGATGTCGTCATGTCGTGCTATTACCACAACTGACTCAGGCCAAGCCGCGTGAGCAATCACTGCAGGAGATAACTGGGGGACCTACGTCTCAATTAGGTCATTTGTGAATGGTTCTCGCGCAATATTGCAAAATATTTAAATTAGAAACAGGCCCAGTAGTAGTAGTCGCCACTTGTTGCTCGATAAATGCCGCATATTCGCATCTCATATTAATATTGTTAAACGAAACCAGGCAGTTGGTGCTGAAAGATCGAGAGGGTCTGGTTCCTCGCCGGCCAGCTGTCGGCGGGTTAGCGGTGCAGACAGAAAAATAAATGGGGAAAGCCCCCAAGCAGAGATGCGAAATATTTTATATATGAATTATAAATTAAAATGGTAAACTGAAAACATGTATTTTAAAACTTTGCCTTAACAAATTAATTCAAAGAAAATGTAGAACAGCAAATGTATAATTGATGAATCAGTTTAATGAATTTTAGCAATGCATGTATACTTTAATACCTAATCTTCAATACAATAAACAGATAACTATATATAACTAAATTGGATCACAAATACTTTTCCTTTACAATATAAATGCATTTTCCCTCGGTGCATCGGCAAAGTAAACTCCTAAATCAAGTAGCCGGACTAGCTGTGGTAAAAAAACAGCTCCAAAGGTAACAAAATTAACAAAATATATATATGCCGCAAAAATAAATAGCCAGAAGACGAACAGGTTTGAGGCATTAACCTGGCCTTACACTCGGATTGACTTTCAGATGCAGTTGCATCCCACAGATGCGAAGATACGTGTTCGGGCCGAGTGAAAATCGCTGTCCGTGTCCATGTTTACATAAATATTAGCTCGCCGGCGTTGCGCATAATTGTTGTGAAAGATTGGCGTGAATTATTTGCGGTGGGCGTGGCATGCGGGCATCGGATTAGTCCTAATCAGCATTTTGCATTTGAGGCAGACTTTCCCACGATCGCTGGTCATAAGGTTTGAATTTTGATAAGGCTATATATATTGTTTAAATATACATTTTTCCATTACTTTTTATAATTATATACCTTGCATTTTGAGAATACTGGGATGTCCTCTTTCTGTTTAATTCATAGAGTTTAATGAAACTTTGTTTGGTGTGCACAGTTTGGGACGTTGGCCTTTTGATTTCACCAGACTTTTGCCTGCTGCAATTCCAGTGAATCATCGGGACGTTATTTCGCTGACCTTGCCATTACGTTTTTATCCGGTGCATGCTTGCTGGGCTTTATTTTCATTTTCGGAACTTGTTGCCATTGTTTAAAGGCTCAGGACAATGGCCATTGTCCCCGGGTTGTTTATGCTTTTTCAGCGAAAAATAAGAAACAAAGGAGTCTCCTTTAATCATAATTCCCACTGATTGCTGATGTTAAGCAACGTTGTATTACATTTTCATCACCTACGAGAACCATTTGGGCTTAATAACAGAGCTGGTCGACCCGCGCCTTTTAATTGCCCTTGTACGATCGCAATCTGTAGCTAAATAATATCTATTTAATTTATGCAAAACGCCAAGCGCCGTCACCTGAACTGGCGCCCCGGAATCGGTATCTCCACCGATTTGCCTGCCCGTGTTAACAATAATTGGCGGCAGCCGCCTTTGAGCGCGTGCGCAACGCAACCCGTTTAATCTAATTTTGTTAACCGACTGTGGGTAGCCGGCATAAGTATATACATATATTTATTTCGGCCACTATCTGCCCGTCCGATCGAAAGACAATTAGCCAAATAAGTCGACGGGGAGCAGGGACTCGTGCCAGGTCTTAATTAATTGGCATGCATTGTGTGTGTTGTCGGACTTGATGCGATGCCAAGTTGGCAGCGATTATCCGCCTCGATAGGCGCGACTGAGGAGTTATGCAAACGTAGCAGGCCACATCGAGGGCACTGCAAAAAATATATATATTAATTGGAGGAGAAATAGAGGGATTGTTCAAGAAAATTTGAGTTAATTGCTTTATGGATAGAGTGGGAAAACTAAATGTAAAAGATATTAACATGCTAGATGTTTTGTATTGTTGAACCTATTTATATGGACATATGGAGTTCATTATAAAGGAAAAATAATTATATTATCTAATAATAATTACACAAGAAAACATATAACCCTTTTAAATATATCTTAAATTTTTGAAATTTTCCTCCGTGTAGTTAGTCATAAATCTTGAATGCGCTTTATCTCGGATCTGATCGGTTGGAGTTGGAGTCTGGTTTGGATTGGATTGTGGTTGTCCTCCACTTAGTGATCTTTTTTCAACTTCTCATTCGCCAATTTATGCAAACTTTGGAAATTGAAATTCATGCATACTCATTCAGTAGACATCAATTTGACGTAATGGGAATTACTTTACATATTACGACTAAATTTGTTCAGACCTCCACCGATCGGGAGTTTGAATGCAATTACTTAAAATATATATTCTAGTGTGGAAACTAGTTCTCTGCCTAATGATGTTAGCTCCCAGACACGATCGCGCATTTGAATTTCTAAATCAATTAAATGCGAATATAAACAAACATAAACTAAAAACTTGGTATTTCCACAGCCCACGTGCTAGGTTAGGAATACTTTGTGATATTTAAAGCAATAAGAAATATGAAATATACAGTGGTTCTAACTGTCAGTCAGCTCTGGCTAAAAGTTCGTCACGATTTCTGTATGGTCGAACATTTCAATTAGGATATCATTAATTGAATCTGTAGAATCCGTAGAAGGTAAACCTGAAGATTGCCTCTTTCATCGGATCTTTTGTATTATCAATTTATTATTGAACAGCTTGGCAGGTCATTAATGTTTCTCTCAGCCTTTCGAGGCGTCAGTAAACTCGTCAATATACCAAGTGCATTAAGATGCTCGGGCGGATTAATCAGATTGCGTAATGCGTTGATGGATTCAATGATCGTGTCAGTCTATATAGCACTTTGACATGCAGATTTATATTTTCAATTAGATCAGAAATGCTGTTTTTTGATATCTCTCTTAAGTTTATTTTTAGTAATTTATCAAACACAGATGCCTGAAAATAGTCCAGCGATGAACCTGTTCGTCGCGTGCTCCTCATAAATTTGAACTTAATGTGAAGAGTTACCAAATATTGTATACATTGGCGAATTAACACGATGAGGAAGGCATCTCTTTGATGACGCAGCTGTCCCATAAATTCCCAACTAACTAAGAAATCACTAGATTACAATATAATGTGGTGCTCTGCTGCTATGCAGAATATTCTAGCCAGCTATAAGCTGACATATTGTTATATTTTTCGTACGTATAGCCAGCGACAATGAACTAAATACGCGAGACGTGTGTGCATGTTAATATATTTATTTATTACTTCATTTCATTATCTCTGGCAGGGGCACGTCGACTGGGGGACAAAGGATGGGGGTCACTTAGTCGTCGTCGGCGGAGTATTCATGGCACTCGCTTCAATTAGGCGAGGGAGGGAAAACCTTTGACTAATAGCCACGTATGCGTAATGCGCCTTTAGCCGGGCAGGAGTATGTGACTTATCGACATCTATCGTGTCGTGGCTTCCGTTTCCTGCTTTTGGCAGTCAAGTGCCACTCCACGACGAGTCGCTACTTAACCTCTCAAGGAGTCGTCCGGCTTCCCGTCGGCCTGCCTCCCAGCCACCCTGCCACTCACATTGATTATTAACACAAGGATGCCTCTCGTGTGCGTGTCCAGGCAAGGAGATTGCGCCTCGAGGAGTCGCATCGCCGCCAAATGGATATTAGATTTCTTTTGGCCAAGACTTTGGCTCTGAGTTAATAGATTTTTTGTGTTTATCTGGTGACAGGCGGCGCACTCATTGATTGCCAATCAACTCCCATCAAATGGGTTTACGTTGGCTTTAATTCCAGGCTTTAACTCACAGATACGCTATATATTTCTGCTGCCAAGCTGATAACAGGCTTTTGGCCAACGGCAGACCATAAATACGCTCTCTCAGTTCATATCAGTGACCGCATTACGCATACGCCACCGAGGCCTAGGCCGCAAAACTAGCCTACGCTTAAACACATGATGAATGTTGCGGAACGCTTGAAATCTTCCCCTCTCCCCATAATTCTTGGTTTTATTTTCGCTGGAAAAAATAAATACACATATACTCATTCGTTCATATAAAATATTTCCCGCCAACATTTTAATTTTATGCGAAAATGAGCAATAACAACAAAGAAGACAAATTGGAAATAAACTGAAATGTTTATAGGTCTTTTATGGGTCCATGCAGTTGGCCCTACATCTGTTGCCACAAGGTCAGGCTAGTCGAATAATTCCATAACAATTGGTGGGACATACGGACGGATGGATACATTATTGTCTCCCGGGCAGCTGTCGTCTGGGGAAGTGTGAAATTTAATGCTATTTTTAAAGCAAAATAAGTGTTTTTTGGGGTTGTAAAAAGTTCTTTATAGGCTTTGTTTTCCTATTTAGAGATTAAATTAGGTAATTAGGAAAGCTTCATTGTTTTTAATAAATAAGTTAATAATTAGTTAGTTAAAATCTTGTTTAAAAAATTTAGAAATTACTGTCAGGGTTTATTTTTAGAAGAAAATTATGTTAAGTTTATGGACCATAATTTTTTTAAATAACCAAGAATATACCAACTATAAACTGTTCTCTCCTGAAAAGTAAATATGTATTAAAGAAAATGTACAGACTTTTATGATTTTTAAAAGAAAACATTTCAAAGTATTCTGAATTACTTATGAAAATTTTGCAAAACAACTCCAGAGAATAAAGTTCTCCTAATGTCCTAAAAATATAGTTTATTTTAAGTCATCAATTTGGCGACTTTTTACTCTATTTTTATACCATCAAAATTTCCATTTAAAACCAAATTAATAATATGTTTTCTTTTTTAAATTTTTCATTGGCCGCCTCACATGTTCCGGCGACTGGTGGCCACAATTTTTATGAACTTTTGCTCCATTTCGAGTTACACTTTTGCATTGCGTGGCTGGCCAACGGCCAGCAGCGGAGATATAACCAAGAAAAAAGCAGAAAATAGCCGGGGCACAGTCGGCTTCCCTCCATGACTTGGCGATTCCAGACTCCGTGAAACACGGAGGCCACCCAGCCAACCTTGAATCCCGTGGCGAAAAGCAAGAGTTCAACTACCTATTTGGGTTTTTGTGCGTTGCTCGGGATCATTGATCAATTTTTGCTGCCACTTTCAACTGGCCCGAAGATGTCCGAAGAAATAAAAACAAAAAAGGGAAGAATAACAAACACACATATTGCATGCAAGATAAGCGAGAAGAGGCTATAAATAAATGCAAAGCTTTATAATGACAGCAATAACGAACACGCTGATGTCTTGGCACACCCCATTCATCAAGTTCGATGGGACACGCACGGCCGCAGCCTCAAATCTGGAGATCTCCTCATCCGACTCCGATTCGTAGTCCCCACTCGCATTTCCATATCCATTCCGGAGAGTCGGCGAGTCTGGACCCCATCGGATGATGCACATTTCATTGAACTTTTTCGCTGTCCACGCCTTGGTTTTTGGGGATTGCGACAACATGTTGCACATGGCTAAGTGCAATATGAGTAGCACTCGTCGCTTAGAGATTATTTAAATCGTTGCCAGGCAGCTGCACTATTACACAGAGGAAAATTTGCTATTATATTTAGTTTAGTTTTCTTAGAAAATGTTTGATCATAATAAAGGTTCTAAATTCAATCAAGTTTGATTACCACAATAGCTTTATACTTACTTTATTCAATGTCAATTGTTTGTAAACTTTTATATTTGAAACATGACCTTGTAATTGTATAATATTTTTTAGAAACACATTTTCGCTCTCAGTGTTTTGGGAAGCATAATTTACTAGGGAACATTGAAAGCCAGTGGCAGTTCTAGCTTCTGTTTTTCTCCCCAAGCAAACTGGCAACTTAGCCACGTACTTGGACCCAATCGGGGTCAGAAGCAAAATGAGAATTTAAATCGAGATCGCGATCATACGGTGTCATTTCTGGTTATTTATAATTTTTTTTTTGGCTTTAGATTTTTCTTGGTTTGTTTTTCTGTCTGGCGATTCCGTTTTTATGTTACCATTTGCCTACATCATTATCAAGGGAATTAACCCGAATACTAAACACGGCGATGATGCCTCCACAGGGAGAGGTAAAAGTAAAGAATATGTGCCACAAGAATTTACATAAAAAAATCCCTCAACAATGCCTTATTTTATTTATTGTCATTGTTATATATTCATATATCATATATAATTCGCCTTAAATAATCTGGTAAAATTATGCGCCTTGTTTCCATTGATGCTGTCAGTCAAAAAACCGAAAAGTATTTGCCATTTTCGCTCTTGATGTTTCAATGACCTTAGTGTGAAATATGGGATATATATATATATATTTCGCGAATTCCTAGGAAACATTTGAGGTTCAAAGTGCTTGATTTGTATAAAGAAAATTGTGGATATTGTACCTGTGAATAATCAGATACAATTGGACTCATCATATTTGCAGCTTAATAAATACTTCCTTAATTATTTGTTTATATCCATGTTATACCCATTACAAGGCATTATAATTTCAGTCAGAAGCTTGCAAAGCAGCGAGGAGTCATTTCCGACCCCATAAATCATATATATTCTTGATCAGCATCAACAGCCGAGTCGATTTAACCATCTCCGGTATACAAAAAAATTTTAAAATTTTTTTTTTTAATTTTTAAGGGGTTTAATTGAGGGGTTACAATTTTGAAAATTTGACAAAAAACGAAATTTTTTAAAATGTTAAATTCAGTATGCAGATTTATTACCCTTATAAAAACTAGCATAGAAAATCTTTCCGAATTGAAATTAATGCTTTTTTCACATAGCTATGGATTTTTTTAACTTTGATTTGTTTCAAAAATTTTCATGTAATACCGAAAAATATTAATTCGAAAAATGCCAATATTTCTGGACTTCTTGAGGTCATAATATGGTAAAGAAGCGCATGATTGCAAAAAGTCATGTATATTCAGATTCAGCATTAAAATCTTAATTAACTTATATAAAAATATTAAAAAATAATTTTTCAAAATTTTTTTCCAAATTTTCAATATTTAAAAATTTGTTTAAATATTCAAAAAATTGACAAAAAACTAAATTTTTGCAAATGTTAAATTCAGTATGCAGATTTATTAGCCTGCTAAAAACTAGCACAGAAAATCTTTCCGAATTGAAATTGAGGCTTATTTAGCTGAGTTATGCATTTTTAAAATTTTTCTATTTGTCATACAAAAATATCGATTCAAAGAATGTGATTCTATAAAATATATATATATATACATATATATATATATATAATATAATTCAATTGCAATCTGCAATGGTGTATAAATTTTGGATTACTGAAGTAATTTCCTTTCTTGTTCTAATTATAAATTTGCAAAGTAATAATAATAATAAGTCCTGGATTTTATTGGCAAAACTTTTATTATGAAATTTAAGAATAATAATAACCTTTTGATTCAAAAATATAATTATCTGGTATATAACATACATTTTTTTTAATAATTCCCGACTTCTCCAATCAATTTGCTACTGTTCCAAGGGTAATTGGATGCCCTGACAACAATGTACAAATTATATAATTAACTCGGCTCATCTTGCATTCTCCTCCCTCCGGTTGCTTTCATTGAGGCATTGAGGCATTGAGGCATTGAGGCATTCCCATTTCATGCCCTGAATGTGGGTCTGGATCATCCATTTATTATGATTATGCCTCGGCAACCAAATCCCACTCTGTCAGCTGGCCAGTATCAGATTACGCTCAGGGCTTTTATCGCTTTTAACCATTTAAGCCATCCACAAAACTCTAACATGCAACAGTTGGCTGGTCTGGGCCTAAGTGACTTTGTCGATTGGCAACTTGTATTTCGATGCATTCTCGCCTTATTTATGCAAAGCTCTTTGTAAAATATTTCCCACCTTAAATGCTGGCACTTAAAATGTTAAGCATTCGGCCCAATCACATTGCCAAACGTGTTGATGCGAGCGTACGTGTTAACCTTAAAAATAAATAAAGTCAAATTTGGCATGCAAATCCTTTAAATCAAACAAAGGGAATTGCAAAGGGCGGGTATGGGCGTAACAAATAAGCCAAGGCCAATAAACGTCGGCAGGCGACACGCCAGCTGACAGCCAACTCTTTGGCATCCCTCTCTCTTTGAACCAACATGCAGGCATACAGTTCATACAACCCATCCCCACGGCAAGTACATCACAAAACAAATTGGAAAACATAAAATCAACAGAGCTAATAGTTCACTTAGGGGCGCAGAGCCGGCGACAAAAAGTACGCGACGAACCGAACAGCGCCCTTTAAAATATTGAACTTGGCAAGGCGAATAGCCAATGCTCTTGGCTGGGAAAGTGCTCAATTTATTGAATAAAAATGAAGAGTAACTCGTTGTATATTGCTAATTGGTTAAATATATTTTCCACATTTTTCTAGAATACAATTAGGGTGATTATTTATATTAAAATGGAATAGAGCTTCAGAATAGCGTGATACTAGACTAGGTTAAATATTCTTCTTTACCTTCACTTAGGGTACTCTCAGACTGCGGCTGTCTTCGTGACAGTTGCCGGTGCTGGTTCTGCCTCTTTTGCTGTCAGGGCAAGATGGGTCTTTGGTCTCCGGTCCCTGGTCCCTGGCTCGGATGACATAGTGGCACAGTTTTCCGTGTACGCGTTGCCGGCTCTGGGGCTGGCCGTCTGCGACCGTAGAGAGCCCTTTCATATGCCCCCCTCTCCAGTCATATTGAGCCGATTTACTATTGAAAATAAAATTTTATTAGAATTCTCCACACTTTTTGTGTCTCCTACGGAACTCTGGGGGTTTCCCTTCATTGGCTCTCCTCTGGAGGTCTTCGTCATACCGCCTTTAAATGTGCAACGCTCTGACGACTTTTGGATTTGATGTGCGCAGCTTTTTACGACACTCACCACTCAGAGTAACGAACGAAAAATTTTTTATTTAAAACAAACAGTGGGGAATTTTTGCCGGCACACGCAGCTGTTGCTGCCGCTAGTTTGAATAAATTTTTATTGCTTATTGGTTTTAGGAATTGCATATGGTACGGATAGAAAATGACCGGCGGATACAAAGCGGAAAATCATAATGACTCATAAATTCATAAGTGAAATGTATGAAACTTTGATTTGATTTGGGCCAGGCCAAAGCGTTTTATTTATTATGACTCCGCTTTCGACACTTTCCTGGGCATTTACATGAACCGCGCTCCGTCCACGCCCAAGTTTGCCGGCTAGGTCCCAATAATCGGCCGTACGTGCGTCCCATTCTAAGCAAACAGCCGGAGTACAAGTATTATTCTGGTTCTGTGCCTCCCCAGGAGCCAGAGCCAGACAATTGCGTGTGCCTCTAGCCACAGGCGAGGTTAGATCAGAAGCACTGGGAACTGGAAACTTGATATGGTTGGAGATGTAATTGAGTCATTGCAGAAATATCCTCACGATTCGCTGTCGGAATATTTAACATGAAACAATTCTAAGGGTATACAAAGTATTTTTAACTTACTTTGATCTTGAACTTATCGAGAAAATATCAAATTTATCCATGAGTTTATCCAACATTTTAAGTTGCATGACGATTTTCTGTGGATAATTCAGGACTCAGTGTAAAGGATTTACAAATAAAATAATATTTAATAGAAATTGTGTAAAATATTATTTTAACCTCTGCTGTATATATAAAAGCGGCACCTCACTCGGGACTGAAGGGGTCGTCTCTGACATTGGCCACGCGGTGTGCTACGCGGTCCATGGTGCACGTGCTGGCGGCTTTCCGTCTGTGAACTGCATAAACGCTGCCTCATTATGTCAGGGAGCACATAGTAAGGGACATGGTGGCAAGGGAGACAGGAGGGAGGGGCACCCAGAATCGGCAGGAATTCGTATGTTAATGCTACAAAATCAAATTCCTCTTGGGGGGATTGTTCAATTTGTAGAGCTGTTTGTTTTTTGCGCCTAATGATACCATTAAGTGGTCTGGGCAGATTGTTGAACAAGGTCTGGAAGCTGGGATAAGAATGATGTAAGTGCACGCATATGTGTAGACAACACTTGATGATTCGCAAGTCGAAAAAAGACTTTTTAGATTACGAAAATATAATTCAGGAAGCTTGTCTCATTTTGAGTAATTCTTTTTTGAGACGTGACGTTATTTGTTTCGGCGATCTGTAGATTTTATAACATTTTTGCTTTCGATTTCAGTGGAATTTAACTGTCAAAGCATGACACATTTTTAAGTATTAGGAATAAAAAAATAATTGTATTTTAGAGTTTCCTGATTTCTTTTCCCTTAATTATATTTTAAATATATTACTTAATTATCTAAAGAAATTATTTAAAGTATTTATAACCACTCTTTAACAGCCTTTAAAAGTAACAGAGTTAAGTTTTTATATTCGGATTAATAAATTAAACATTGAGATCATTTTTCCAAGTGTTTATTCTCTATAATTCATATTTTACGACTTTTCCTATTAAGAGACACTCATAAAAGTATGCATACTAAGTGCAGAAATTAAGATACGGATCAGAGTGGTCTTATTATTATTTATTATAGTTCCATGGGTTCCCTTGTGGAATAAAAAGCCAACCGATCGATGTATCATGGCGATGACGAGTCATCGATCGCCGAAATGTTTTGGGTGTACTGTCAGCTGGCTAATTGAGACGAGAAAACACTTTTACTTAATGCTCACAATTGAAAGTAATTTGCATTCCAGACCCAAGGAAAAACAACAAAAAATATAGAATGCGGCGTGAAAGTCACGACTCCAAATGTTGTTTCTTGTCCGATTCTTGTTGCCTAAGTCGCGCTTGATAAATATTAATTGTCCGCCGACAATTTGAGGTCAGCGGCATAGTTCGAATGTATATTGTATCTGAGCCTTGTATCTATATCTGTTGGGTAGCTGGCGCCCATTAATTGCGTTAGATTATGCACATATGGCAAGTGGAGTGGTCCGAAAGTGGCTTGGGAACTTCTCTAAAATAAATAAAACTGGCTCCGGTTTATCAGCTGCCCTTGGCCACGGGCAATTACACAACATGTAGAAGCTCAGCTCGCAAATGATTTATTGGCCGTGCGATTAGGGTCTTAACGGAGTCGAGTTGACAAAAATTGTATTTATGGGATCATGATTCACATTGATCTCTGACATGCCGCACTGACACAGTGCCCCTCATAAACAAAGTACTTTTAATCTTCGGTTGTTTTGGATTCTAGGTGTGTCTCTAAGTTTTGTAAGCAAGTTTACACGGAAAATAAAAATAGGCAAATGCTATTTCATTAAAGTAAAATTGTAAAGTGCCGTTTTATTTGAGTCTAAATAACTTTAAAAGGGTTTAAAGACCTTTCCCAGAATTATAGACACATAGGCCACATAAATTCTTCCGTATTCCTTATTAAATATCTTAAAAAGGTTTTCCCAGAATTATAGACACATAGGCCTAAAAAGATTTTCGCTCTTCTGTGTGTGTAGGCATCTGCCATTCCTAATTACCATTATTTTTGTAATCTCGCCAGCCAATCTGCCTGACTTCGATCCCATCGAGTGACGCATAGATCGTTCCGTTGAAGTCTGCGAAATTCGATTGGCCAAAAGAAGACCGACCGCAGAGTTGTGGGGCTTCCAGGTGAACTATCTTCTGGGTGCGGGCGCTGGCGCTGGGATTGGGACTGGGACTGGGAATTGAAATGGGATTGTGAGTGAGGCAAGGGCATGCGGTTGACTGGGGACTGCAGGGGTAATTACCAAACACTGCCCCCGCCAAGAGGGCCAAAAAGCGTGCTGGGGGACGCTACTCCGCTTGTCTGCATATAATTTCAGCAGTGGCCAAGTGTGCGACTCGTGTTACCAATGTGTATACCCGGGGCCAATAATTGCGGGCGGCGCATAAAGTGTCTGGTCTGCGGTCGGTTTATTTCCACGCACAAGTGTCCGTTTGAGTGGAACTGTTTGTGGGCATAATTTGAGCTGGCCGCATTTGCGTATTGATTACAGATTGAAACGGAAGTTCCTCTTCAATCGAATCACTTTAAATAAATTCTGACCTTTTGTGTATCTTTTTTCTCGTTTCAGCATTCCGGCTGTGGTCAATATGCGTCTACTAATGTTGGTATGGGTTTTGATGAGTGCGCTGCTGGCTCCAGTCCAGGGTTCCTTTGAACTCATAGGACAGTCCATCAAAGGTCGGTTCGAATAGTATATTAAAATATATATTTTAGTAAAGTAGAGAAAGCTGCCCTTCTATTAATTTATATATTTATTTAAGTAACATTTGTTTATTCATCAATAAAAGAGTCTACTTTTGGGGTCTTAAATGTTCCGTAACTGCCAAGCGCAATGTGTAGTCTAGTGTAGGGGATTTGCAACAGCAATAGAGAGCACTTCACTACGTCCCCCCATTCTTAATTACCGAATGAGTCACTAAGGCGAACTCTCTTGCAGATGCCCTGGCCGAGTACACGCTGACGGACATCATGAACAACAACCAATTTGCGGGCATCGAGTTCGGGGAGGCAGAGGACGGTTTTCCCGCTTTTCGCTTTTTGCAGACGGCGGACGTGAAGTCACCGTACCGCATGCTCTTGCCCGAGAAACTGTACGAGTTCGCCATCCTGATCACTTTCCGGCAGAGCTCGCTGAAGGGCGGCTACCTGTTCAGTGTGGTCAACCCGCTGGACACCGTCGTCCAGCTGGGCGTCCACCTGTCGCCGGTGGTGAAGAACAGCTACAACGTATCGCTGGTCTATACGCAGGCGGACCAAAGCATTGGCCGCAAGTTGGCCAGCTTCGGTGTGGCTCATGTGCCGGACAAGTGGAACTCGATCGCCCTCCAGGTGCTCAGCGACAAGGTGTCCTTCTACTACGACTGCGAGCTGCGCAACACCACGCCAGTGGTTAGGGAACCCATCGAGTTGGTCTTTGACTCTGCCTCAACGCTCTACATTGGACAGGCGGGCTCCATTGTTGGTGGCAAGTTCGAGGTGAGTTCTGGCGGCGGCCAATTTGATTTTTTACTTTGATCTATCTATCTATTTACTAAAATTGCAAATGGAATAATTTTCGAAACGCCAGCGATTACACAGATGTATGTGAGTTGCCTAAGATCTCAATTGTAATTGAAGAGGCTTTTTATTATCAATGAGGGTAGGGGTTCAATTGTTCTGTTGGGAAATCTATTAGAGTGAAATGTATACTGCAACTTGTTCTAATTACAAGGTTTCTTGATAAATTATATAAATATCAGATTGAGTTTTAAATGTTCTTAGTTCTAAGTACATTTTTTTTGTTCTTGTGCAATGCCTTTCAGCAAGGGCTGAAAGCTTTTCACCACTTCACTCTTTGGGTAGCCTGGTAGTGGCGCCATTTGGCCATCTGGCGGTGGAAATTGGCAGTCATTCAGCGTCCTTGCAACCCTCTAGGTATATTTTCCACTCAACTGACTTCACTCAAACGCCGAGCTCAAACTCGAACAGTGCTCATGAGCCATGCAGGCTTGAGTCAGAATGAGAACATTGCGTATACGCGGCGTGGGCACTCACTCGGTACTGTGCGCTCTCTCGAAATTCAGCGCTCGGCGGGATTCAGCAGCCGAACAGCCGAGCGAACCGAGGCGGCACGAGGCAGCCTGTGTTGTCTGTGGCCCGAACAGATTGCTGTGATTTGATGGGGCTCCTTGGGCGGCGAGTGCGTTTACCTTTTCAGTTGCGTTCGCGTTTTCCTGCAGTTCAGATGGCCACTCGGCCGGGTCTAAGATGAACTTCTCGTTGCCGCCGTGCGGTCGGTCCACGTCTAGGCACTCTGCCTCGTCCTCGTCCTGGTCTTCGTCTTCGTCCTGCTCGTCTTCGTCCTGCCGCCTTCCGGACGTCGTGAGTGGCACTACAACGCATACGACCACGGCTACTACAACAGCAGCGAAAACAACTGCAAATGAAGCCCTTGTGCTGGCTTAGCCGCAAAAAATGAAAGTGATTTATTTGGGCGAATGAAATATGCTCGCCTAAGTGAACCTAAGTGACTGGCCCGGAATCGAGTCAATTAAAATTCAATTATGCGACCAAAGATGAAGGAGAGGCCGCGCAAGCGTTTGAAAATTCGATCGCTGAACTCCTGAACTGAATCCGTAATCCAAAGCTGCCGCACAAGTGTTCCCCCCGAGAGATATATCCTGGCAATCGATCATATCACTAAAGAACGCACATATCGCGAATGGGAGACAGTCCCTAAGGATATCAGCGCCAGATATCAGACTATGAATTATCGTTACCCTTGTTATACCAGTTGCAATTGTTATATCGCGTCGTCGTCGTGGTTGTTTTTTTCGCGAGAAATCCGTCAGGCACTCAGCTCTAAAGTGGAGGAGAAGGCAAACTAAACCCAAGCACAGCCACTGTCCAACTCCCACCAGACAAACACACAAAAAATCTGCACTCTGCGAGCTTGTTCGAATGGAAATCAATCAGTTGCACAATGCAAAAGTGCATGTGGTGTGAAAAAGTGAATTAATTGCACAGCACGACATCAAAGCTAAGAAACACACCGAACGGTCGGATACTAAACGATAAATAAAAAAATAAATTAAATAGCAAGTAGTACAATAACGAGAAACCGAAAGCACATAACATGTGCTGTCATTTGTAATTACAAATGAGCCCGAATAAATCGCATACATAATTCACAATTACAATAAATTTTAAAAGCAAAACTCATACCTATAAATAAAGCAAAGTATTTGCAATTAAATTATCTGTGATTTTTGTCAACATATTCAATATTTTTGCCCCGCGCGAGTACATAAACCCAGTTTAACCCATAAACGTATTACGTTGCATATCCCGCATATCGCAAATCCCATAATTTAAAGTGACTGACTAGTGAGATCCCAGTGCGTTCGCTGTTCGTTGGCTTGAAGGTAAATATGGCCGGATGGAATAAGGGCCCCGTCGCACACAAATGGTTTGGAACGTCGCCCATCAAATTGAACACGGTTCGCGCATAAATTATGACAAGCTGGCCCGGGTCAAAGCCCATAGTCCTGGCTATATGAACAGGATATATGTAGGAGCCCCTTGGATTGGCTGGCGTGCCTAAATCAATGGGAAACTCATTAAAGCGCCAGCGAAAACTGTTTTCGCCTGACGCGTCACTAACCACAGACAGAGCTGGCTTTTTTCTCATGTCCCAGCTACCATTTCCGATTCCCACTCGTCAGACTCGTTCCCACTTCCCATTTGCCCAACTTCCCACCCATCGCTCCTGCATATGCATATTAAAGCAGCACAGGGCGTATGCGTAATATGTATACATTTATAATACTGTGGGCTGGCCGCCCGCCTTTTGTCTTTGCCTTCGCCCGTTCGGCATTCGGCGTTCCGCGTTCTTCGCATATGGCCGAAAGGCAAAGGAAAATACGTTTTATTTATTAAATAAAAACGCTGGCAAGCGATGGCTGCCGCGGTCTGGATTTTAATGGGCGTCGGGGGTGGATCAAACAAAGGGCCCAGCACGGCCTCGTGAGCATAAGCGAAAGTTAACCCTTCAAAAGACTAGACGGACGACTGAAAAGTATCACGGCTTAAACTTTAAAGTCCTTGGCCATTTCACTGGCATTTAATTGCACATGATGGGCTCACAGCGCAGAGCAGCAAGCCTGCAGAAAATTTCAATTACAAAACAAACTTTGCTCTGCAGTTCTCTCGGCCTAAGTGATCATAAATATTCATGCACCCCCATCTCTGGGCCTGGGTGTGTGTGTGTAGCTAATATGCATTAAAATATCAAAGTCTGATTGTTTTGTTTTTGTTGTTTGCAGCGTTGACTTCCATCATTCCTCGTAATATGTTATTTTGATTCGTAAATTTATCAATTTATCATCATAATGCAATATTACAGGCCATTATGCTGACACAATTTCGAAATTCAATTTGAAATGTTTATTTACATATCAGGGCCAACTCCCACTCGATTGTGTTGGAAATTAGTTTTCGACTAAACACTCACTCATATCCTGGCCATCAACACCATACGTTGGCTTGCATGAAATTGACCAGTGTATATTGTTTTGTTAGTTCATAGTTGGTCAATATGCTGCATGTGAAAAAAATACATATACAAAAGAGCTTGGTTTAAAAAATAATTGCTTTGCTGTTTTCATTAAAAATATGGTTATATTTTGTTATTGTTTATCTCATTCTGAACTACGCCAAGTTCTTGGGTTATATTTTAAGGCAGCCGTTGCTGCTATGGACCTTTATGGAAAATGATGTTTCACATTATTATATTAAAATACATAGGAAATCATGAACCAACATTTTAGAATATTGTTCTGTTTAATTTTTTGGAAGATAAATATTAGTTATCTTTTAAACGCAATCCTAAACCTCTTTTGTAGAACTGTATTTAGTTAATCACAATTTGCTCAAATGCCTTATAACATTCTTAATGATTTACATTTTGAAATTAGTTAAAACATTTGTTAACTCAACGACTTTTAGGCTGACTTGTGAATTTTCTAATAAATAAATTAAGGGCGAATTCATTGACTTTGATTACTTTTCCTTCATTTTACGATATGGATCCCATTTTCAGTATTCATTTACCGCATTTATTTCTGCTTGAAGAACGGCCATGAGCTTTTTTTACTCCAGAAACCCAAACACATGTATGGTACCTTTTGTATTTATTCCCATAAATGGATTTTTTATTACGTCTAGAGCTGCAGGTCGTTAAAGTCGTACATATTCGGTGCCTATTTTATGAACGTTAGTGGGTCTGGTGGGCTGCTGAGGCTCTGGCAACCACATAAAACCCTTACAAAAATGCGAACTGAACGGAAATGTCTTTGATGGCACCGGAGTATGGAGGAGGGTATAACGACAAACTATGATTATTTTGTAATTTTATGGCTACCCCAAGGCGAGAGGCGGAAATCCATACCAACCAATGGGGCGTCACCAATAAACATAAATTATGCAAATTTTTGACTTTAATTATACGAGCTGATAGGAACGGCCTACATTCCATTCCCAAAACCCTTATCCCTCATCCGTGTGTGCCCGATTATTTGGGTTGTTATTAATTAAGCTGAGACTTCATGAGCGCGTTTTAATCATTGGGAACACGCGTCCCCGTTCCCACCAGCGTAGCCCCTATATGGTGTCCTGTGTGTGCGGGGATAACATGGGTGATAGGAGCTGGAGGCGACGGAGGCGACGGAGGCGGAGCTGTCAGACCATTTCTGCTTATCGATCAAACGCTCACAGAAATCACAGAAGCCTGAGGTTACACATTAGACATTTCTTCCAGTGACGTTTTGTTTTGTTCCGCCTTCATATTAAGGATACATGTGTGACACATTCCCCCATACCGACCTTGTCACTGATAACTGCACACAAAGGCCTACAGAAAATGGGAAGTTTGTGCGGAAAACGGTGCTTATTAAAAATTACATGTCAAACGGAAAACCAGCACAGGAAACCCAAAAAAAAGACACACTAAGAAAAGAACAGGGAGAGAAAAAAACGTATATTTTCAAATACATAATGAAACATATTTTATTAGCATTTCTTATACTTTTAATCCTCAATTTAAATGAGAATTCTATTAACTAAAAAATTAAATAATTCATTCTTAAAATAAGAATATAATGTGTTTATAATTTTTATTCTCTGTGCAGACACACTTACGAGATGAGTTGGCATAAACCTTATGGTTTTTGGGCGTTGGTGGGGAAGAACCCTTTTTAAATATGTCGCCCCATTATCTTCATTAGGCGCTAATGTCCGAAAAAGGGTTTTCCTCCAACTATAGATATTCCCCCTTTCAAAATTTTCTTTTTCCCCTGGCTGGACTTAACTTTTTGGCTTCCATGACAACTTCAAAAGTCGTTACTCATTTCTGTGTACTTAATTTGGTAAAAGATATGAAATTTCCTTCTTATCGCACTCCACTGTCCTTTTTTGTGTGCAATTTTTTTGTTCGTCCTGTTTAAGGAGCAGCAGCCAGCTTGCCCCTTTTCATTAAAAGTAGGACCGAGCACGAAAGGAGATGGTAATTTCATTAGAAAACTTGAACCGCGTCAAACTTTAAGCTTAAACTCGGCTTGTATGCCTGCAGTCGCAGAATTTTAATGCCGCGTGAAGAATGCCAAGTTAGCAGGAGGCAGGACGCAGGACGCAGGAGGTGAATGGAGGGATTCCGAGGTGTGGGCCAGTCGCTTGACTTGGCATAAAAAAAGTTTCTTTTTGGCTTCCACTTCCACTTTTGGGGGGCACACAAAAAGTTTGTGTTACGCCGCCGCCGCCGCCGACTCGTTGACTCAATAACTGGTTGGTTTTTGGTCCCTCTTACCCCCTGAAGAAGGCCCTAAGGCGGGCCTGAATAGGGGGCGTGTTGCCGGTATTTTTGGGGGCGTGGGCGTGGCCGGGTGTTAAAGACTTAAGGTGAGCGCACGGACGCTGCTGCTGGTGGCTCCAGACTGACACGATTATCGTAATTATGCGCTGGCTGTAGATGTAGCATACTTTTGTGAGCCAACTCTTAGCCTCGTAATAAGTTGTTGTTGTGTGGGTGTATCTCTCTTGGAGGGTGCTGGTGCGAGTGTGTGTGTGTGTGCGTTGGCCCAACTTTTGCCGCAATTATGTAGGTTGGCAAAAGTTGCTGCTCGCTTTTTATTTTTATTTTTATTTTACTTTCATTTTTTCGGGGGTGCAGTGACTCAAGGGCACGCTTATAACCCGCTGCGAAACATTCGGCTTATGCCTTTATGCGGTTGCCAAAAAAACGAAAGTCCTGGAAAGTGAGGAGGTCCTGGAGCAAGACATCTTGCGAACATGTGACCAATTTTGAGAGCTGCCTTCATTCCATGCCTTTGACGTTGCTATAATTCAATATTTTTTCAAAATAAACTTGTTGGCAGCTTAACTTTTCGTAAAGTTTACTTCACGAGCTACCCCCTGACATGCCGGATTAAAAGGGGTTTTACTTTGAAATTAAATTGGTTGTATACAAAAAAAAATTAATAATCAAAGCTAAATTTAAATATTTTATGTTTTACTGACATCCTTAAATTTTTCATATTTTAGTGAAGAATTTCGAGTTAGTTTATTCAAATGTATAGAAGGTAAAATCTGCACGAAATCCCCCTTTTTACAGGGTGTCAAAAAGCCCTTTCCACGCTTTCGGCCATATTTTTCAGCCGCCACCCTTGGCGCCGCAAATCAGTGAGAAAATGCTGACAAGCGACGGGTGGAAGGCAAAGAAAAAAAAGAAAAAACGGGAAGCAGAATTAAATAAAACGTATTACATTTGTAGCGTTTACAGGAAGTGAGCGTGAGGGTCGGGGGTCCTTGCTCGAGTGCCTGTTAAGGGGCGTGTGTTTATGTGTGTGTGTGTGCGTGAGAGCGAGCTCCTTACAATACATGTGTGAGTGCTTGTGGCATGTGTACAAAAACGCTTTGTGGCGATGGAAAGCACCTTCCTTCCTCCGGGCAAACATCTTGCGCCAAGGCAAGGAGGGGAGTTCGCAAGGTTAATACTTGGCCACAAAAGCCATTAGGCATCAGCATCACAGCCAGCAATATCCCTAAGCCAAAGTCCAGCCGGGTCAAATACACTTGCCGACATCTCAATAATCAGAGATGTGGAATATATGGCTAGTTGTACCAAGGATTAGGTACATATTGTCCATTAATAATTCAGAAAAGGAAATCTCAACCAAAAGTCTAATGTCGTATTGTTTAATCTTAGGTGTTGTCAAAGTTGAGATATTATTATTGACAAGTTTGTTTCTATCGTTAATACACATGTTTTAAACTTAAACAAACCTCTTAAGGTGTATTTCCTTTAGAGGGATTTCCTGCGTTTGTAATTTACAAGTTCAGTACACAAGTGTCCGCGACATGGTTGATTTATGTAACCCATGTTACCTTTAACAGCTACCATAAAAGGTTGAAAAATAAATTGTACCCCAAATTGTTCCCAGCACTATGACCAGCGACAACGAACCCCAGATCGAACCAGAACCAAAATCCAAACCATTTGTGCGACGGTGGCAAAGCAATATACCCACCCCCAGCTAATTAATATTCCAATTTATGCATTTTCTTTCAGGCAATTCGATTCGTCGTCGGTTTTTCGTTTGTTCGTTCGCGTTGATTTCGTAGTGGCATAAGTGTTGTATATCGAATCGGTGTCGGTGTCGGGACGTGTAAATATCGTACAAAATGGCAATGGTTATATCGACGCGTGCCAAGCTCGTGATTACCGCGCTGATTCTATTCTTCCTGCTCGGCATCGTCCTTGTGACGGGCTCCACGAAGGGATGGTTCAATCCCAACCGCTACAACGGCGAGCGAGTGGCAGCTAGGATTCAGGTAACTAACCCCATCTAAAAACCCCCTACACCTCAAACCGCAACAAGTTTTCGGGTTTGCGTTTAAACCGAATGGCATTTCAGACTAATTAAAAAGAACTAGCCAATTAATTATAATCATAATCAACACGTGTCTGGCGGTGCTTGCCTTTTTTCCGACCGCTTTATGGGCCCCGCCGACGCCGCCAAGCATCTGAACATTACGAACTGTGTAATGGGAGTGTGTAATGTGTAATGCTAAATGCTTGACATCCTGCCGGCCTGCCCCTTTAAATGCAAACAAATGTCACCGCAGTGAGGCGAATTCCAGGGCTGGGATTGCCTTTGCTCCGCCAGTGACCAGGAGGGGAGCGGAGGGTCACTTGATGGGTCGGGGATACGGCCGTATCGCGGCTTATGCGCTTCCAACACGCACATACACACCAAACACACACACCGAGAACTAACAGCCAGCACCCACAACAAGTTAGGGAAACTTTTAAACACAAACTGGCAAACATCCTCGCAGTCACAGCGAGCGAAGAGCAAATAAAGCATGCGAGGATGTACACAGGAAATAAAATAAAAGATATTCTCGCAGCGAAATAGTTATTTGCTGTGTTTTTACTAAGCTATGTTTTACTCTGGTCAAAGTTTCAAAGTCTAGTTTAAAGAGGGAAGTATTAGTATTAAAGGCGTTTTCCAGCCGGACTACTTTTTATTGCAAGGTTTTTACTATTTTCAAAATAGTCTGATTTATAGAAATATAAAACTTACATAAAATCCTAAAAGGTGTATTTAAATTATATATTAAAATGTATTAAAAATATCTACAACATTCTAAAAACTCATAAGCAACATTGTATTTCTTCCTGTGGATATATTCCTGCACTACACGAAAACAAATAAAGTTTATTGTGACAAATGTTTCATGACAACAGCACATTTCGCTCTGGCCGAGCACACCTGCCTCCCGTTACCTGTGTCGACCCCCAGGTGAGGAGAGACCTCTGCTGTTGTTTGCGGAGCGTATAAATAAAAAGCCATTGCAATTATTAGAGCACATTATAAGCATTTTGTTGCCGGCGCTCGGTCACAAGATAAATTGATAAACCTGACACGGGTCCGCTCACCTGTCCCGTAACGAGCTGGGGTTTAGTTTTGTTGTTTTTTTGTTATTGTCCAACATGGCGTATACGCAATTTGACTTTTTGCGACTCTTTTGCGAAATCCATTCGGTGAATGGGTGGAGTGTTTTGTTGTCTAAAGTGCTAGATGATTTTATATCAAAGGGTTTTATTTTCTGGTCCCATCGGTTTAATGGACTTTGGTTGTTTACTCAACTTTTTTTAAGAACCCAAAGTATTACCAAGTAATTCTTTGTGATTTATAGCCAGTGAAATATGGTAATCAGTGAAAGAATTTAACATTTTTGAAATAGTGTTGATAATAGTTGATAATAATAATAAAAACATAATTTATTCTGTTACAAACTTGTACCTTTCTTTCTCTGTAACATAGAAATACATTTAAATTATAGACTGCCTAGTTTCAAGTTCATTTCCCAGGAAAGTTGTCCAAGTTCGTTATAATTTAAACAAATAATGGTCCCTGTAAAAGTCCCAACAGAAAAAAAGAGCAAAAGGCTCCTCCAGTTCCCCTGTTAATACAATCGCTTCTTTCGTGTCAAACGCTTTTCCTCCGTTGTTTCCGCCCCGAAGGACCTGCCCCAAAGGACCTACCAATCGGGGCCCCACAATACGAGCAAACTTCGACTAATACCTGCATAATTGTTGTGCTAATTTTGTCAGCACGCCCAGTTAATGTTTCTATTGACACCCGCAGGATGGCGAAGGCGAAGGCGATGGCAACGGCGACGGGAGGTGCGTGGTGTCAGGCGGGTAGGTCCTGGGATGGGCTGTACTGGGCTGGGCTGGGCCGGGATGTCCTTCCCCATAGTTGCACTGCTTTGACATTATTTACGCTTACTTATGGGTTTGGCTCGCTCTCACCTGCCTTGCCCCCCCGTTCGGACTCAGAAAACAGTGATTAAACTAATTTTATGCAGCAGCGAAACGGGACGAGGGCGACAACAAGGATACAGGGAGGAACGGCGTAAAGAGTGAGAAAAGTGGGAAAAGCAAGCAAATGGCGAGGGGCGAGACAATAAAAAACCATTTAAAACATTCAAAGTGTCGCATGAGAACGGGCGAAGTGAATGTCGACAAGCGTTAACGGGCTGACTTCGATATAGAAACCTAGTCCCGGGACTAGCTCTATTTTTCCATTTATTTCCATTTAAATGCAGAGAGAAAAATTAACTGACGTGAGCAGTTGGTTTAAATAAATATTCTGAACTATTAAAACTACGAAAAGAATAAGAAGTCAATTTAATTCCCAAGTACTTTGCGTTTATGTTAGGAATAATAGTTTAATAGTCTGAAAATAAACAAATAAGCGAAGATTTTAAGTTTACCTTAAAGTTCATAAAATGTATATTTTTTGTTACAAATAATATTCAATAATTTTTCTCAGTGCCTTGCCAAATGTATGTGGTGAACGGAAAAAGGAAAACGAGCCCAAGAACCAAAGAAACAAAGTTTAGCAATAAAAAATCTAAAAAAAGGGAGAACCAACGAGCGTGGGGTGAAGTCTTTCTGTTAATAAAGCCGTTTCTGCATGGGCTGTCTCACCTGTCTCACCTGGCACCTCCTACCGCCATCCCCCTACCTCCTCTGAAACAGGCAATGGGTTCATTAGCAGTGGCTTACATTACAACAGCTCCTCGGAGCCGTGGTTGTTGCCGCTATTTTCCTAGTTTCCTTGGCGCTGTTAATTACAAGCCCGGGAGGGGGTAGCTGAAGAAAGGGAAAATCGGTGGGTTGGCAAGAAAAGAAAGGAGCTCGCGACTGTCGAACAATTGGAAATTTATAAAAATTACACGTAGATTGACAGGCAATTTGTCCTTGCCTAATACGAGGTGGTTATCCACCGCCAAAGGCAGTTGGCTTATTGACTGTTTCCCCGAAACTCCCGCGGTCGCGATGTGTGGCTGGCTGGCTGTTGAGGAAGGTCTATTAGGTTTCATTAGCGCCTAATTACCCCAAAAGCGAAATTAGTCGAAAAGCCAATTATAGTTAATGCATTTAGCGATTCGTTGAGTCGTCGAAAGTCGTTTGGACATTTATGAGCTGTCGAGCATTGTGTGTTACCGCCTATCTGTCTGTCGTCGGATCTCATTTATTTGCTGCGCAATTCCAATTAATAAGGGGCTGCCAAAGGAACAGCCCACACTTACGCCATATCGACATTCCTGGTAGAATAGAGTGGAAACAAAGTAGCCAGCCATTAGCATTAACTCACTACCCACATGCATCTACGTCTCGATTGAGCAATAAAAAACTACCGGAAAAGCATTCCTTTAGATTTTCCCACACGTGTGTGTGTGGGAGTGCATTCGTGGCTGGCAATAAATAATGAAAATATCCGAGTGCCTCAGAAGCAGCAAAGTTTTCCATTCAACCCACTAACAAAATACTGTATAAAATGCAGGGAAACGAATTCTAGTTTTCTGGCAAATGAATCCAAAGTTCGTTGGATGTTTTTTTAAATAAAATTCCCCAAGTGTCCAACTATCTTAAATTTCTTAAAGACAGTTTCTTAAATGCCAGCAATTTCAAACAAGCAAATGGTCTGAAAATTGCCTTTCACGCAAAATAAAGAGACTCGGGCTCAGGACGATTCCCATATTCATGAGTGTCATGCTCAGGAAATTTCAAATCTAATCCCCATATACACATTCCTGATGTGTATAAATTCCGAAAGGCAAAACATTAAATATTGAGCAACGCTCCGTACATTTGATTTATGAAAACATATTACCCCCTTGCTATCCAGCAAAGGGAAACACTGCCGGAGCAAACATACGGCGGATACGGATATTTGTGAAAGCTTCTTCCACGGGCTGGGAATAAGCATATGAAAAACTAGCTTCCGTTACGTTTATGATAATATTTTATTAAAGCGCAGCATGCCACTATAACTACGGGTTAGCAGGCAAATGGAAGCGACTTGCACGCACCCAAGGAACTGGGGAGCCTTGAAGTCTTGGAACTATGGAGTTTGTAGCCAACTCGTAACTCGAAAGTCGATGACGATGTCGACACGCCCCGCCTAGCGTTCGTAATAAATTTATTATTGTGCTGCGCCAAAAGTTCGAGTTCGAGGACGGTGGAAAGTCGCATTTTCGATGGCATAGATAGCGAAACTTTCCCTCGACTTGTGCGGTTTCGTCAGTGAGATAGTAGGCACAACAAAGTTTCGTTATCTGAACTTGTTGCATTGACAACCTGCAACAGAAGTCGCTCCCCTTTGGTTGCAACTGCAGCAGGTTGTAGCTACATTTTTTGAACCACAAAATTCTTGAATAAGGAAAATTGAAGGTTCCGAAATTAACAATATTTTATATATATACCTACAGTAATAGGTTACTTTAAAGACCTAACATAGAGTTTTTAGGCACTGAAATTCTTCAATTAAAAAATGTGTCCTTAAAAATGTGAGCTATATCTTAAGTCCATTTTGTTTCCAGTGCAGATGGGGATAAGCAGCATGTTAATTCCGCGATTTTCCACCACGGATGCATCTGCTGCTGAGTGTGCGGCACTTTCCCGCTGCTCTGCAAATTGGATGCAGTGCAGCCCTCGGAGTCAGCCGAACTGCAGTTGGCAAGCGTGTTGACAACCGCCACGCACTTCGATGCCCCAGGGGTCGCATTCGGAGCGACAGGGCTGGGGATCGGGACTTGGGGCTTCGGTCTAAAGATATGTGGCTGGATATACTGAGGATATACCTTTCCACCGCCGCAATATAAATAGCACTGATTTGTGCTAACAAATACGGAGCAGTGGCTGTCGCTATCTGCTATCTTGCGACTTGCTGGCAGCCCGAAAGTTAAGCCAACCAACCATACAACCCATTTGTTTATTATGAAAATACGGGCTGGTTTGGTCCCGAGAGTGGGTCTCCGTATCGCCCTTCTCCGTGTGTGTGTGAGCGAGTGTAAGGGGGTGTGGAGAGTGTGTGTGTGGAGAGTGTGTGAGAGCTGCCCACAAAAACCTTAAACTGATGACACACTTCACATGGAGGTTTCTGCCTCTGGCCCTTCGGTTCTGGCACTTTTTTCGTTGCCGTGTGCCGGTTGCTCAGTCACAGAGAAAGAAAATTTGTTATATACTTATAAAATATTATAGAATTTCATCTAATTTACTTGATTCTTGAAAATATTCACTATTTTTAGAACCAAAATAAAGGTTTTCAAGACCTCATTCATGATTTTTAAAAAAGAATCTTTATAGGCTCTTTGAAGCTTCGTAACTTTCTTCAGTTGATTTAAGATTATTTTTTTTTTATGTTTTCCTCAGTGTACCCTATAGCCGGCTTTCGGTGCTGCATTTCCGCTTGAATGGCGTCTGTGCTTGGAGCAACTAACAGCCCATTGACAAGGGGCCGTTGGTTTGGTGGGTGGGTGGCTGACTTGGGGCGGATCCGTATCCCTATCCACCCTGCCTGGCCGGCGGAGGGGTAAGTGTGTCACCACACACGACCACGTAACTGAAAGGCATACTTACCGTTTTAAAACTGTGCGCTCTGTACATGGCACACTACTATATTGACTTTGAAGCATAAAAAGCTTTCCCAGATACTCCAATACACTGGAGGCGAACACTCTTTATTACTGCCCCATCGCCGGCGGAGCTATGTATCTGTGTCTGTAACGTGGCATGAGTCCGGGTTCATGGAACAATGGAAACGTTGCAAGCTATGCCTTGGGAATAAGCGAGCAGATGACTTCCTGATCGGAACGGCTTAGCGCTGGGACTTATCTTCGGCTCCCGATTGAAGCGGTCTCTGGTGAAGCTTGGCAGGCTCAGCCTGAGGTCCGACAGCGGCTTCCTCCTTCGATTCCACGGGAACATTGAAAAGGGCACAGAAGTCTCGAATGTAGTTCCTCAGACTTGCGATTCGAGTCTGGAACTGCACGAACGTACGCTCGTCAAAGATCTTCACCTTGATTCGGTCACCGGTGTCCAGAGTTTGGGCTGCCATGTCATGGAGGGTCCGGCGATTTTCGAGGATCCTAGTGCAGAAGCGACTAAAGTTGGTCACAAAGTTGATCAGGTCTTCGATAAGTTCCTCCACAAGGCAGTATTTTTTAGTTTTACTCTTTACGTTTTTGGGTTTTGCTGCTAAATAGGCTTGGTCGAGCTTTTTTCGGATCGATTTCAGATCCTCGGGCATTCCTTTTAATGCATTCTGAGTTAGGACCAGGAATCCCTTGAAGCAGAGAGTGATTTATAAAATACAAATTAGTTTTGATCTACTTATATTTTTGAAACAATTTAGTAGTACTTACATTCATATCGCTGATTGCATGAGAATCGGAGAATATCTCATAATCTGGCCACCAGTCCTCGGTCTCGTCGTCGTAATAATCTCGCGTGGCCGATATTATGCGGATTTCTAGGATCTGTCGAAGTTGAACTAGTTTTGGCCTCATCAACTCAACAATAAGTTGACGAAGCTGGGAGATCTCCTCGGTGCCTTTGGTATTTTTGGGTACGGGCTTCAGTAGTTTATATTGATTATTTGTGGGGGTATCCATTTCAAGTAAGGTTATTAAAGAAATTGGGGGATAGTTAGAACGGGAAACTATTGTTTTTGGGGGTTTCTAATTTTTCTATAGTAACATTTTGAGAGGCTTCTGACGTAAATTTCGAAGAAAGTCTGACTCACCCTCGCTTCCTTCCGTCTTTCTGGACTTCCCCTTTTGAAACGTATCTCGAGTGGTAAATAATTTGCTGTTGCTGCAGCTGCCTCAGGAGAACGGTTTACGCTGCGTATACGCAACGTTGTCATAGTCTGTTTGCTTTGGGTTTATAAAACTGTCTAAATCAACACACAAACATTCTTGCTGGGACATAAACACACTGACAAATCTTAAACACACACATAACGTGTTGGTTTATGCGCAATGGGAGTTTTATTTTTTGGCTAAAATACAAAATGTGAGCTCGTTTCTCGTTTAAACTAATTGTAGAATGCAGTTAAACCCAACAATGAAATGACATGGCTGTCCTTTGCCTCTAGGCTCTTTTTTGGGTCGCAAAACACAAATATGAAAGTAAAAACATTCTAATGAATTAATTAAGCGAAGAAGAGTCATGAAAATAGAGCTTGTGGTTTTAATATCTTCATATGATTTTATTAGTTGTATAAAACAGGTGTCAATCGTGTCAGTTATAAAACGAATAGATAATATATCTAGCTAGTACAAAAATACCTTTTCAAAAGAGATTGGAGACTTAATCAATAGATTTATATGGATTTCCTTTGCTTTAACTATTTTATTCATTTAAAAAGTGTTTATAATTGATTATAATTATAAATTTAAAAGTGTATTGCGCTTATATATATTTAAGATTAATTGACAGCCTTATCTTGTCTCTGCCAGGTGTGCGTAACTCAATTAATTACATTTTGTATAAGCAATTTAAAATCCGTTTCGCATTTGCTAAAAACCATAAACTTTCAGCTCCTCAGCTGAGCTTCCAAAACTCTTCTGCTGCAGTTGGTATAAATATATATATATATATATATATATCCCTTTATGTATATATGTGTGTATGCGCCTCTATTCCCCCAGATAAACAGGCTGCCGGATAGGCACTGTGACAGAAAGACAAAGTGACTGAGAGACCGAGAGACAGACGCTTTTCTGCAAAAACGTTGGCGCAAAAACTTTTCGAGATTTGTGTCAGCTCGTTTGAGAATTAGTCGTAGGTTTTTAGCAAAATTAAAAAAAATCTGTCACTATGCGGTTGGCATTTGCCGTCTCATTGTTTTTTTTGGTCCCCTGACGAGGGCCCGTCACCCAACCCCTCCTCCTCTCGGCTTTTCCGCCCATTTCCACATTTCCTTTCCCAGGCTCCTTTTCGGTTTCAGTTTATGTTTCCATTTCAGTTTCTCTGCCAGTATTTAGATAGTCACTTCTGTTCTGTACTCACGGACACGGGCAACCATTATTTTTAAAATAAAAGTATTAAATCGTATTTCAAAGCGTTAATTAAATAATGTACTTTTTAGAAGAATCAGTCAATTTATTTAATTCAAGTAGAAATAAGCGTAATTTCTTCCTTAATGGAAAAAATCGCAGGTAAAATTAATTAATTAAGTAACCATATTGTATTTCCTTTATCGCAAACTTAAGATTTTTCCTGTGCAAACCTCCTTGAAAGCCACTACTTATTCCATAGTACATATATCTTAAAAATACGTATGTGAACGAGGATTCGTATCCCCGTTTTGCATTATGTGCTCTCTGTGCTTTGATGCGACGACTATGTCTTAAATAATTTATGTGCCGCAAAATGTGCAAAGTAATTTATTCTGATTATATGCTAAACAAAAAAAGGAACACTGAACGGGCAAGGAAAAAATGAAAATGGGCATCAAATAAAATGTGAAACGGCCGCCAAGTGTCAAAAAAAGAGCGCTAAAGTCAAGTGTAGAGTAAAGAAAATTAAGTCCTGCACCTGGGCACACACCGCCTTATTTGGCATTTTCCGTAAAGTTCGCCTCCTGAAAGCGGCGGGCCGTAAAAATTTATGTTGCTATAATTTAGCTTTAAAATCGCGCCAAACCTCAGCCCAGCTCATCCGAACGGTGAAAAGTGGCAACGAGGGGGCGGCACGCATTTAAACGGAAATAAAATAAAATTACAAAAAGTGCGCAACTTTTTGACGTTGCGATTGTTATCCTCGTTTCGGTCGCTCCACTGTTTTCCTTTTTTCACGGAGGGGCCGAAACGGCTGTCAGAAAGTGATTTAGAAACTATGCTATGACCTGGGTAAGGTACCTTTGGCCAGGTCGAGTTCCGTGCTCCGAGCTTCAAGCTCCAAGTTCCCAACTCAAAGCTGGATCTACCCAGACACCATTGGCATTTGTTTGTTGTCGACTGTCGGCCCTGTCGGCCGCCTGTCGTTCGGCGGCTATAACGTTGAATTTAAATTCAGCATTTTCGGTATTCCCCCTTTCCAATTCCCAATTGCCATTGCCATTTGTGAGGCGATTGGAATACCTTGAAATGAATTGAAATTCAATTGTTTGCACATTTTTGCGGCCAGCTAATTGAAGCAAAATTCCTGCAAAATTGCTCGTATTTACCCCGTCAGTTCAGCGCTAAATTCGCATAACTTATCCGTACATACATAGTTTTTGCCGCTTGGAAAGTCGCTGGCAAATATGCTGAAAATGTCAAAACGTCGTTTACATATTTAATGCGCTCTAACAGGCTTAATCAACATTACAAAGTAATTAGAGTTAATTCTTTTGTACTTGAGAGCACGCCAGAGCCAGAAACGCGCACAAACACCTGGCAGACGGCCCAAGTGCACTCAAAGAAAAGTTTCCAATATTTTTTGTATAATTGGGAGATTATGATAATAGATACCGCAAACCGGTTTTTTGAATATTTAATTACAGTTTTAAAGTAAAATAATTTTCTAAACAACAACGTTTTTGTCTTTAGGTAAATAATTTATCCGATCCCAATAATTAATACAAAAGATAAAAATAAGCCCAATGAATAGACACTTTTTATACAGATTTATATCTTCAAAATATAATATTCATTCCAAGAAACCTATTCTGATTTATATTTTATATCAACTATAATAAATTAGCCCCCACTTTCTCCTTGTGTTTAATACCTCAAGTAGAAGCTGGCACAGGTAGTCAGTCGCAGTCAAAGTGCTTACGCATGTAACCGGTGACACAGCGACACTGAAACTGATGACGATGAAAATGACGATGACGATGCCAATGATGATGATGACTGAGGATACCCGTATCTGTAAACTGTTGCGCGGCAATTTGCATGGTTAATTATCTATTAACTTGGGCATAACTTTTTCGGGGGTGCGAGTGCAGTGGCAGTGGCAGGACTTGGCAGGATTCGGGGAGTTTCCCCGAAGCAGCGCTTACAAATGCAGATACACAAATACTCTCGCAGATATACAAACACAAATACAGGGCACACGCAGGCGAATTAGAAGCCACAGACTGTGTCGGAGCGGGACGAAAATATGTACATCCGTTTCCGCTGTTGTTCTGGCAGTGGCTGCCATTGTCATTATATAAGAGGTAAAGCGAAATGGGAAAAAATAAAAATACTTCCATGAAACTTGGCGGAGTTATTAATACTGTATAATGTGATACACAACGGAAGTTTGACTTAATTATTACTTGAAGTTATTTAGGCTTAAATTTCAATTTAAGCGGCGAGTAATATATAAAAGTATTTCTATACGAAACTCACTTCCATTAATTTAGATAATAAGTACATATATTTCTACACTCACTATAAAAACTTGTAGTAAAAATAAAAGTTTAATAGTTATGTTATTTTAAACAAAAATGTAAAATAAAAAAGTAAACATAGTGAATTTAACATATGAAAATGCAGAAATAAACTTTTGGTTCTCTAAAAGCTTTTTAATGTATAAAATCCAAGTATCCTAATAATTTTTTAATTACTATAATGCTTGAACATTAATTTCATATTATTTAAAATAATGAGTTAGAAAACTATATGGCATTCATTCCATAAAAGTTAATAACCCCATTTTCGAGCTCAGACAATATAGTGTACAGGAGCAGCATCAGCGGAAACAAGTTTATGGTAATCTTAATGCCTAAAGCTTTCCTTTGTTTTGATGCTGCTGCAAGCCGTAAATTTCACTTATTAAATATTTGTGCTTAATTAAGAATTTAACTCTCACAACACGAGGAACGTTTGGAGGTAAATAGCATTAGGAGCCGCATTTCTTTGGAATTGGTAGAGCATAGTTCAAACTAGGCTTTAACTCTTATAGTGAATAATTTGTGCGGAATCTGTTTAATAAAAACTAAAGAGGTTGGGTTGCTTTGGGTTTGTGCTTTAATACTTCAAGGCTTATACTCCGTTATACTCTGATGTTTCATTAACTTGTGGCAATTAATGAAACCTCATACATAGAAAATTAGTTATACATAAGTATTTCTTTCTTCTCTTTTTATTGCTAATTGAATTTAAGACCGTTTTGGTTTGAAGAAAAACCATTTAAATACAAATAAAGTAATCAAAAACCTTCTTGAAATACTTTTCTACATGCCTTGTTTCCCATGTATAAATCTTATTTAACAGATAAAGGCAAACAACTTTTTATAGTTTCTTTAGAACAAGTTTCTTTCAAAAGTTTCCGATTGAGACAATTGGGAAGTTATTGCCTGGCAATGGATTCATTCATTCAATTCCGCACACATTCGTCTTGTACATGGGAATCCATTTTCGGTTAATTTTTAAGAGCCCCCAATCGATCTCCATTATTGACACATTTTTGACAAATTGCCAGATAGCCGCAGAGCTGCGTGGGTAGCGGTGGGTAGCGTCTGTGGCCAGGAGTCCTTTTTCTTGTTCTGTCCTGCGAATCGCAAATGAAATGTCTGGCATTTTTGAGGAGCCACGGACAAAGGCCAGCCGACACTGCCTACCTTTCTGGTTTACCGAAATGGCGAAATGGAAAAGGGTCAACGATTTGCGTATTATTTGCTTTATTTTCAATACGTCCTGCGAACCCTTGTCAGGAGGAAAGGACTCATTGCTAGGCAATGAATGCTTCGGTGCTGCGCAAATATTACCGCACTTCCACCGCCCGTCTCTGCCTCCATCTCCTTGGCATGGCATGTCCTTGCTCCGCTTCTTTCGCATTTCAGTTCATTTCTGGCCTTAATTATGTACGGCGCAGAGCAAACAACAAATGCACAAACACACAGCAGCACAGCACATGTGCACACATCACATGCCCATGCACTTTCAGCCCAGTTAATTGCTCATGGCACTCGGAGCACTCTGCGCCACTTGACCGACCTGCAGCTGCCGCCTGCTCCGCGTCCTGCTGAGGCGCCTTATCCTCCGCTTCGTCCTGCTGCTGGCCTGACACTATTTAAACTAAATGCTCACCTTAAAATCATATTCCTCCCGGATCCAGGACACTGAAAATGTTGCCTTTGCCTGCGGCCAGCTTTTCGTTATTTAAATCGGCCTTTGTCTGCGCTTGACCCTCTGTCACAACGGTCCTTGTTGTCGTCCGCCGAGACAATCCTCTGGGGCACTGGGAAAAATTCGAACTTTTTTTCAGGCCGCCAAGATTGAATACACCGATTGATATTTCTTAAAACCAATTTATGATTTAATCCTGTGTAAAAATCTTTTTAGTTTGCCGCGTACCTATACCAGAAACTTCTTAATAATTCAATGAAAAATAATACTTAACAAGACAGTAAGCAAACTATGGGAATTCAAAGTTTATATACCCTTGCAGTTGGCCATTGATTAATAGGATCGCATTCTTTGAATCGATTTTTTTTATATGTTGCTGATCAATAATACGACTCCTTGACTGCGTTGCAAGCGTCTGACTGAAATTATAATACCGTGTTGGGGCATTAAAATCTGTGATGTCAGGGAACTGTATAGACAAATGATCCAGAGCCTCAAACGAATTACGAAAACATGCATTTATAAACATCAATTTAATCTTTAATAGATACCTTCTTTTGTACTACTTTTTTTTAGTTGTGTACTTATTTACTTACGCCTTTTCGATAGCCCCTCTTGGGTCTGCTGCTGCTCGATGTCGTGCGCAATATGGCCGAGGCGAGCGGCTTTGATGTCCTCTTATCAGTTCATCGCTCTGAATTTCTGTCGTGCTTGAGAAGCGGTCGAAAAGGGTTCTCCGGTGAGGTTGGGGCTAAGACCTCTTTGCGATGACCAGATAGTTTTTCCTTTGGCAGAATCCCATTGAGTAAGGGATAAGTCGGAATGTGAAAGCTTATACTTGGATAAGCAAGTGTACAAGTAATATTATATCCACCGCAATTATTATTTCAACAATATCCTTGGAAAGACGACTTCATTAAAAGATTTTCCGGAATGCGTTCGACTACAAGGGCATTTTTCCCGTGGAAAATGTTTACCAAGTGCACAATGGTAACTGACTTTAATTTAACTAGCCAAAAAATGCAGGTAATAATGAGAGAAGGCAAACAAAAAAACGTTCAAAATGGCGACTAGGGGACTCACGCCCAAAAATGCCACTTCCTGCTGCTTAATTTCCGTTTCAAGTGAATTTCCTTGCCGCTAATTTTGTTGCACACAAACACACACACACCTCTAGTGGGGGGCACGTGCTCGAATGGAAACTGGGCCACACGGACGCGCCCACGGACAACAGTCCGGACAGAACACGGACATTGCTTTCATGCCCGTGCTCTCTCTCCGGACAGTGATTTTCGCCGGCTCGCCATTTGTTTGGCGCATAGTTTTCTTGAACCAAAACAAAAGCAAAGCCAGAAACAAAGAGAAAACTTTAATATCCGCACTCAATGGCACAACAGCAACAAGCTACATGGAGAACAATGCTCACTTCAATGTCTATTGATGGGCCACGTGTGTGTAACAGCCCCTCGGTTCCTATCTTTGGCCAAAACATACCCCGCGGTTCCTGTTCCTATCCAAGCTCATCCCTCTTTGCTTTTGTCATCGACCCCGGGCTTGATGGCGTTTATGCGCCGGAAATGGAGCTTTTCATGATTTAGACGTATCCTTCTAGAAGCGTTGGAACTTGACAAGTTGAATTGTATTAACATTATTTAATTAGTAGAATTCTAAAGGAATCTGTATGCTGTGAACAGTTTTCATTGTTGTCAAAAATGTTTGAAAGTTGAAAGTTGTTTCAGCAAGCTAAAATTCAATAAAAAGTAACTAAATATTTCACTGAAAATGTTAACAGCTTCTTCTAGTTTCCGTTCTTACACTAAATTCCTGACAATCGCGATTCGGAGCAAATATATTTGCTCGCTTCCCCATAAACTGCGGGCCCAAAAGCCAGATTGTGTGTCTGGCTGGGCGCATATTAAGCCATTGTGAGCCTCGGAGCCAGCACGCTTTTAACCCGAAATTCAACGAGTTAGCGTCTCAGACAAAACTTTTTTAACTGAGCGGCAGCATAAAAGCTCCTCGGCCATTACTATCATTCACAGGGTGCAACAACTACAATGGGCGCTTGCTATTACGGTGGCTTAGCCGGGTCTGAGTTCCGAGTCTCGAGTCCCTACCGAGTCTCGAGTCCTGGCTGTGAAACCAGAGTCCTGGGCCTGAGTGTTTGCTGCCATTTTTATTTGCAGGGGTTTGGGTTTACGGGCAAATGTGCATTGAGCATTTGTGTCTCTATCTGTGGCAGTGAGTCTGCACGTAGGAACAGGAGCAGGACTAAGGACACCCCACTCCGGTATTGTTTGCGGTTCATTGTCTTCTTGTGCCGTAGTCCTGGTCCCTGTTCCGTGTGCAGTTAGTATCTGCGGTTAGCAGTTAGACTCCAAGGGGGTTATCTCTCCATCCAGGGCCCCTTCTGGGCTAATGTGAAATATGCATGCTTAATTGTAATTCTAAATCCGAAACCACGGCACATTAGTTGTCCGGGCAGCAGTCACTGTTGCAAATTAACATCAATAATAAATTTCGATTTGCGGCAATTACTACTGGGCCTGGTCAGGGGAGTTTGGCCAGCTACGGGATATACTTTATAGATGTCTCTATATACAAATTGATTGATTTATTATGTATAGCTGTGGGCCTCCATTGTGCGTCGATGAAAAGCGTTTCGAAAATTATTCCGCTAGCAATATTACATGTAGAATGAATACAGTTGGTTCTAACACAAATATGTAAATATTTAACGCAGGGCTATTTAGAAAAAATCAATGTCTATGGTAATCCCGATGCCATAAATGTCACATGCATGCCGCCCCCGAAGGCAACGGTCGCCCCCACCACAGCGGTAAGTCAGCAGGATCGTTGATGGCGACGATGTCAGTGTCGCCACTAAACCCACAGAGCGAAATGCAATGGTTTGGATTTAAATTAATTAATGAATAGCCGGGCGAATCATCTTACTGATAAATTACATTAAAATTGCATTATGTCCGCATAAGTGAGAGAATATTTGCATGGGATTTGCGTTTATTTATTGAGACTGCTAATGCTGCAAATAACATGTAATCAGATACATTTATGCGATGATGTATTTTTAATCCAGGCGTAGAGTCATATTTGTGAATTAAATAGCTTTGCGGGAATAATCTGTTTGGATTTTAGTTAGTTTATTTTGCAAATTCACAATTAAATTTTAGCATTGCGTAAGTTCTTTATAATATCAACAGATCGAAATCGATTACAAATTAATTAATGAACATTTTCTGGAAATATATTTATTACTTTTTTGTAGAGCTTAAAGTCCATAGGAATTTATATTAAATTAATTTTATTTACTACCATTTATTTAACCCTTCATTATTTTTAAACTACTTATTATTTTGTACATTTTTGGCAAGTTATTTTTAATTTGTATTATGTTTTAAAGGATCTGGATTTGTTGCCTGATGATGGATCTGGAGAGGTATGTTAATTTCTAAATTCAAAGTTATACTATATTCTTTTATCCCTTATGATTTATTTAATTTTCCTTTCCCCCCTTCTATATGGTTTAACTGAAAAAGAGTTTTCTACCCGAAGATTCAACGGAAGCCAATATTTTAAGTGATGATTTCTGGGCTGCATCCGATGAGGTTAGTCTATATCCGCTTTAAATAGCAGCGGAAAATAAACACGAGAATTAAATAGAGTAATGACCCAGTGCATTAAACAAATGCAGCTGGGTTTGTGGGGCCATTGTTTTGCTATTGCTATTGACAGTGCTCTTGAAAAGCCATAAAATGGGGGGTTTTTGGGTCGCAGTTGTGCTGACCACTGCCACTTTGCATAATTAAATATTTATATTTAGTTATAAGTTAATTTCTGCCATGGTGGTGGCAAGTGCAAACCGATGCCGTCCAACAACAGTTTGCACTCTAGACTTAATGAGTTCTCGATTCTCCTTCCCACAGGCGACGGACATCTTCGACGCCAGCGGTATGCAGCCCCCGGGACAGACGCAGTACACGCACGAGAGACGTAAGTGCAGGGATAACCAGGAATCCCATTTACACGCCCAAGTCCTGTCCCAATTCCAGTCCCACATCCATTCCCACTTCCATTCCGTATGCTAATGCAATGGATTTAACCATCGCCCTTTTGTTTGCTCTCCGTTCTTGCAGCATACCGCGGTATCAAGGGCGAGAAGGGCGAGCGCGGACCGAAGGGCGACAGCATACGCGGTCCGCCGGGACCGCCGGGTCCGCCTGGGCCCAAAGGTGATCCGGCCGTCTATCCGCCCTTTGTGGAGACAACGAGTGCGGGGGCTGTGAGTATTGCAAATTGACAGTTCTACGCCGCGGGCATCTGCACAGAGAAAAATAACCAATATCAAATTACTTGCTCATCAAAATTATATGAATGTATTAAAATATCTCATGTGAAATATGACAAGCTTTGGCTATACATTTTAATTATATCTCTGATTTCAAAAAGGGTCTTTAAACCTTACCTAAATTTGTAGAGGGTCCTTTAACACTTCGTATAGATATTGGTAGTTGACATATTTTTCTCTGTGCTCGTTGTGATGGGCAACGCAAAATTGCCTGCCTTGCCTGCCATAATGATGTGCCGTGGTAATGTGATCCGATCCATAGCCAGGTGCTAAGTTTGTATTTCATTTCTCATTTCTCCCCCCGTAGAAATACACTGGCGAGTGTACATGTAATGCGTCTGATATCCTAGAGGCCATCAAGGACAACGAGTCGTTGCGGGAAACGCTCCGCGGAGCGCCAGGAGCAGCGGGCAAGGATGGAAAGCCAGGTACCCCTGGTCACACCGTAAGTACTACCCCGACTATGGCTTCATCTTCCTTGTCTCTATATATTTAACTACCTTTGCATGAGAGTTTATTAACTTTGTCAGGAAATTTGTCAAGCAGATAAATTAGGGATTGTATATACAATAACATTTTTAGATATATGCTATAGGTAATATTACAGAACTAGGACATACTAATTATGTTGTTATTAGTATTAGTATTTTAATTGTCACCGACTAGAAAAACTCGACTACTATAACTTGTGTTTAATTCGCCTTTACAAAGGCAATCTTTTCTCAGGTAAAAATCAACCCTTTCTGTTGTAGGTAAAACTAAATATACTCTAGGCAAAGAGTATTTATATCTTCGGTCCCCTTGATAAAACTTTTCTTCTTGTTTTTCTTCCGTTCGTTGGGCTTATCGGTATGTACGGCAATTTCAAGTTACAACGGGTTGGCAAAAAGGCAATATTTGACATGAATCTAACACATTTTCAATTTCATTACACACATCGTCTAATCTTCAAGAGTGAGTGGCTGAAGGAGGATGGTAACTGGGAGTCTGGGCAATCTGTGGAGAGAGCCAAGAGAGATCCCAAAAGGGGCTGCATGTTTTCCTATGTCAAACATCATAATTTGCACAGCGCAGAGAGCCAGCTGTGTGAGTGTGTGTGTGTGCAAATGGCAGTGCGTGTAACCGGAAATGGAAAAAAACGTTAGCAAAAGAGATGGGAAAATGCGGAGAAAGTCCCCTCTGGAGCCGGGGGAGAAGGGAAAATGGGAGCAAATCGTAACGTAACGAATATTTCTTTATGCGCCAGCTCACGCTTAAACACTTATCCACTCTCCGGGTGGCACTCGTTATATTATCTCATCAACTGGCAGCGTCTTTGGCAACCATAAGAGTTCACTGTGGATACACAAAGGATGTCCCTGTATCCATGTGTTGAACTACACTTGACTATGTACTTGCCATTTACTTCGTGGAGCACTCCACTCTTCTCGCTCCTCTCGGGTCAAAGGCAAAGTCCACACCAACTCTTGCTTCTCTTTCGGCCACCACTCCACTTCTGTAGACTCTGAGTGCTTGGCACGCAACAGGGCCAAAAACTTTGAGCAGCTAACCGAAAATAACATGTATACGATATGAATGCACGTCCATTACTCTTGGAATAATTCAAAAAGCGAAAGCAGGCCAAAGACAGAGTACCCACCATCATCATCATCTTGCAAATCCGCCGCCCCATTCAATCTTGAATCTAACATTTTCTGGGCCACTCCAGCAACCTGTGGAACGCAGCCTCTTCAATGCGATGCAATACATCAAAAGGAAAGCGGTATGCCGGGCCGGGCATTCTGCGGTCCATCGCCAGCAGCTAACTGCTTGGGAAATATGCCAGTTCCCTTCGAGCTCACCCAAACCTCGTTCCCCAAACCCGCAATAACCCTAGGCTCGCTGACCCTTTGCCACCTCCATTCGCTCTGCCTCCAGCTCCAGGAAGGCTTTGGTAGCCCGGTAAAATATGGCTAGCTGGCGCGCATACCGGAAATTCCTGCGACAACTTTGTTGCCCCACTGCTAATCCCTTAACTAATAGCAATTAATTTAAAAGACGACGATAAGCAACAGCTACACAGCCGAACACAACACAACACAACAGAACAACAAGAACATGGCACGCAAATGGCTCACAGCGTGACCATTTTGCATAAGATTAAGAACATTGGGAGACACATTTTTTGTGTACCCATCCATGTCGCTATTGGAATGTCGAGGCCCCCAGCTCCTGATACCCACACTCCCCAATTCCCTAGCCGCGAGACCCCAAAAACCAAACCGAACCACATGCCACACGGACGACGGGCCCGGTCGCGTAGATTAATGAGCTCGGACTAAAACGCAACGATTATGTAAATCGACCGCTGCCAGTTAGGAACCCAAAGCTCGAACTCTTCGAAACCCGAAAGAGCTCCTTCGAAAGCCTTACACCGTTACAAAAGTTATATCATGATCACGATAGATAAAGTCAATTTACATCAATATCTTCTCCGTGTTTTAAATGATTATTGTTACCATTTTATATAGTCTATTCTATATCTATACTTTGAACCTTTTATTATGTAGATCATCTTGTAATATATTATGCTATATTTACGATATTAGTCATTTTTTCGGTGTATACTGCCCCGGTAGACGTAGATTTGTAGCTCTAAGGACCCAGGACACGTTATATGCACGCCCACTAATGTGATTTATTTCTCTGTCGCTGCCGGCGACGTTTCTTCCTTACCTCTTCTCGGTCTATGTCTACGTCTCCGTCTCTATCGCCGCCATCCCGTTTCCGTTAACATTTATCCAGGGAGCAACCGGAGTGCCAGGAGCTCGCGGCGCCCGGGGATCCGAAGGTGCCCAGGGGCAGAAGGGCGAGCCAGGCGTCGACGGTCTACCCGGAGTCGTGGGTCCGCCGGGACCACCGGGTCCGCCTGGTTTGCCCGAGAATTACGATGTAAGTATCACAAAAAAACGAGCTATTTAAATTTATTTACAATTTGAAATTACTTACGTCTTTATGGGTGTAGAATGTACAACAAAGAATGTATGGCAAATGCTTTTAATTACTTTGTTTGTTTCAACTTGGGTTAAGTTTATGGTTTAAAGTTAACTTAAATTAACTTAACTCTATTAAATTGTCATTTTGAGTTTGAAATTCTTTGACAACAAGTTTCTTGAACTTGCTTTTACGTTTATATAAATTACTTATTCTTCATAGCTTAGTTTTAAAATGATTTGCAATATTTTATTAATTGATTGATATTTAATTTTAACCTCAGTGATTCCTTTAACTTATTTCTTAATAATGCCAAACTCATAATCTCTAAAATAATTAACCATTTTCCTTTAATATAATAAATGTTAAATATTAAATGAAAATGCTCTTGCTCCACAAACAAATGTTGAACAAGAAAAGTAGATTTGATCTGCCTATAGTTTTGTTTTTCAAGGCATTTTGTGTTAAGTACTGATTCTTAGGGAGCAAGAGTATCAATTCGTCGGGTGTCCGAAGATAGTTTACATTTTAATTTAACAAACTTCGTTACAAGCTTGCTTTTCGATCAAAATTGCACCTTTTACGAAGGACAAACAAAGGCGCGTTGGCTAATGCAGTTGCTCGAAGTCCTTCCCCGTCTACTTTTTCATTTTATCTAGTTCCAGGTCCTTGTCCGTATCCCTGTCCGTCTGTTTTCAATCACGCACAGCTTTATGAATGGCGTCTGGCCGAGGTAAACGTCCGTCGTGTTTTACAAGGCGCACAATTTGCCTAAACTAATTTCCTTCCTGGCCAGCGCGCGCAGTAACTGTGAAAAATTACCACCCCGGTGGACATGGCGTCACGCCAGATTCGGATTCAGGCGAGGATCCGTTTGCCAGTTCGCATTGTACGGCAGAGTCTGCCAAAAAGCCAGCACGTTCAGTGGCCACCATTGTCGTTGTCGCGAATGCCACAAAATGCCCTATCTGTGCTAATAATCTTAAAACCGCCAAGGTTCCACCGCACAACATCTCCGCGCGGAGGCCCGAAACCTAAGCGTCTTGAGCACGCGAGCCGCCAGTCCTAAACCCAAAATTCAAGTGGAGTCCTCGTGTCGAAGTCAAGTTGGAGTCAACACGGAGAAAAATTGGTACAAAAAAGTTCATTAGGATTGAAATTGAAAGGGGAAATATAAAGTGTTTTCCTTATATTTATGAAATACATTTTATATACAATATTAATTCAAGAACAGGTTATTTATTTATATATTTATTTTCGAAAGCAAGCAAAAATTTCATTACATTTTTTTCTATGCAACGGTAAGCGAGAGGCTTGTGTTGGCCCGTAGGCAGCCGTGGGCTCAGTTTACAGGACTCGGGGGCCAGGCATTGGGATCCTGGCTGGATTCGGGGCTGCCGCATGCCACATGCCAATGACGACGATGACGATGCCGGTTTTCCAGCTGGTGGCAATTACCGTTATCAGCGCATGGCGCGCAGTTCACGCGGTTAAATGCGGTAACACGCACACACAGATATAGATAGGGAGCCGTTGTGGTATGGCCCACACACACACAGAGACACATCCAAACAAATACGAAATCGCGTACAAACACAAATGCAAACACATCACTCGTTCGCGTTCACCCGTGGCATCCGCACCGTTGCCACTTTGAACCCTTTCATGCAAGAGTGAAACTTTTCTTTTTGCCGCTCGGCTTTATCACCGCATTTCAACGCCGTATGTTGCCCGCCGCACCCAACCCCTCTCCTTTCTGTCTTCTGCCCCATCTAAATGTTGGCCAAAAGGGGGATGGGTCGGCGTTGGGTGGGCCGTAATCATTATCGCACTGTTACGTTTATGAAAGTGTCAAGCTACTTGTGGTCGACGAGGCGGCAGTAAAAATCAGACAGCCACTCGCCTGTGTCGGCCCGCCCATTGTTTAATGTCGGAGGGTTTATCATCATTATCATCACCCCGAGTCGGGAGACGTAGCCAGAGAGTCAGCTCTAGAGCCTTTTAAAAGCTTTCCGTGGGCGTCGTACCCTCTGTGTTAGCCCGGTGATTGGGAGGTGCCAGGATCCACGACAAGGATGCCCACTGCTGGCAGTTAAACAAATGGGTTTGAATTTCGGGTCTACAATAATAGAACATAGAAATCAGGGAAAAAAGGAAGGGTCATGGAACAGAGTGTCAACACAAAGGAAAGGCAAAATATTGAAGGACAAGCCAATTTTGACAGGATATTTAATTTAATTTAATTCCGTTGGACATTCTTGAGATTAGATAAGCACTCAATATAAAACTGGAAATACATTGTATGGCAGATATTTTAAAGATCATCATACTTGGAAAATCTTTTCAGACAAAATTTTCCAGGGTAAAGCCACATTCGTTTTCCAGTCTTAACAGACTTTTCAAAGCCACATTTAGAGGCCTTAAGAAGCAAATGCTTTTATGTTTATTAAAGCGACTTTTGATTGTCAACACGACTTCCACTTTTTCAGATGTTTTATTCAGAAATCCAATTACCCAAGCCTATGTATATTTGTATATATATGTTTATATATGTTATGTCTGCTGCTCATATGAATCCCTGTAAAAGTTGCAATTTTGAAGCTTGTTGGTTTTTGTTTTGTTTTCTTCGATTTAATAACAGTGAAACCATCTAATAATACGCTTTAATTTCACGCCCATTGCTCTATATTATTGTAATACGTATAAATCGTATCGAAAATTATGTATTCTTGTAACAATCAACACATAAATAACAGATAAATTGGAATCCAACCAGGACCTTCAAGGTATAATCATTTTAACAATTTCATCTTAAGCTCCCACCACCACTAAACCGTAAAATACTCCTAACAAATACAAAAAACAAAGGCGAAGGCAATGGTAAGGGCCAAGGCAAAGGCTTGCCGACTGGCCGGGGGTAAGCGATGGCCACGGCATTTAATGGACTAGAACCACTTGGCATCATTAGCCCCGCCCCTCTGATCCGCCCCCATCAAGAAAAGATCATTAATCAAATTTCCGCCGTAGATACACCTCCGTGTGTTTGCTGGAATCGCCATGTGTCCCTCGTCAAAAAAGTGGGGGGTTTTCTGCGCTGTGCGAGAGGCGAAGAAAAAAAGATCAGAAAAATGGGGCCCGAAATACATGTATCGAAAATAAATTGTACAACAAGCAAATATTTAACAAATTACTATGCCTATACACATACCCTCGCAGGAATCCCTAATGGTCAACTCGATGGGCACATTCCGGGGCACGACGCAGCCAGGACCCAAAGGTGTGTCCGGCGAGAAAGGTGATGCCGGCCAGAAAGGAGAGCGCGGCGATCCGGTAAGTCAGAGGGCATGTCTAATAAATGGCCCAGGTTTTTCCTTTACCACACTCCCCTCCACTCACCTCATATATGCCTTATAAAGTGTTCCTCAGGCCCACACGATTGTTGTTTCAAATATATAACAATAATTTCTGCCCTATTGACTACTCAATTGATTTTGAGGCTTCTCGAAAGGGCAACCGGGGCCAAGGAACTCTCGCCCAAATGAGCAAATCGTCTACGAAGGAGAATTTGTTTTTGGCCAGGGCCAATAATGGGGTTCGAAAAGGACATTGGGTTACAGGGACTAATGTTTTCGGTAGCCTTTTTACAGCCTTAATTAGATTGTGCAAGATTATGAAAACTTGTATTAGACTTTTATAATAGATTGATTTGAGAATAATGGGGTTTCTTTATTTACATTATAAAATAGGAAAATTCTTAACAAAAATTAAAGCCTTTAATAATGACAACTTTAAGGAAAGTAAAAAAAGAAATACTAAAGTAAACAGGTATCAAAATATTAAAAAAACCAAGCAAAATAAATCAACAACTACTTATTCAACTTATTAGAATTTAAAATCTTGTACTGGGAAATAAGGAAATCCTTAAATATATTTAATGGCCGCCTTAAAATAAATATGTTTGGCAAATACAGGCCAAGCTATTAACCCCGTTAAGGGATAAGCGCCACCACATCCCAAAATGGCTTGGTGTTTTCGAGTTGAGGCCAAATTGTATCCAATTTGATAGACAGTAATAATTCTTTCCGAGCTCCCAGCAGCTCCAGCTCCAGCTGAGTTCGTATTTATGGCATCGCAGTCATTTGTGCAGGAAATACACAATTTGGGGCATAAATTTCTATCAGCAGTTGGCCCGAAATGCGTCACTTGAGACGATGCTGGCCAATGTCTCCTGATTTCTGGTCCATCTGCTGGTCGTGCGGGTCGGAGGCCAATTTGTGTGCATTTATAGCTCATTTGATTTTCAGTGGATATGACTAGGGGTTGGGGGTCAGCACAGGATGAGGAATGTCCATGATGAGGAGGGGTGATGCCATTCAAGCGGAGGCGAGCATAAACTATTTCGTTTCGTTTCTTTTCACTTCTCGTTTTGGCATTACTTTCATAATAAGTTTTGGCCATTTGGGGAGCTCATCCTGCTTAGGCGACGCTTACTTCCCAGCCATTACCCTGTATGCCATTTAGCAGCTTAGTGGGGGTGGCTTTGCACTCTCCAGGATCCAGAATCCCATTCTCGCTCCGCAGGACCTCTGCCATACATACATATTTCTTTTATGTGCAACCTCAAAACTTAAATCTGCCAGCCGGGCCTCGCATAATGTCCTTGTTGTTAGTCCGTTTCCCTTGGCTTTCTTTGGGTGCGCTTCTCACGTGGGCGACCTGAACTTCCGGTGTCGCAGATTACTCTTCGGAACACCAGCCAATTTGGAACCATAAAGACACAGCCACGGCCACGACCTTTCACATATACACAAGCCATATTTATGCGGCTTGCGGTGTAAGGAATCCGCCGTGGCCGTAACAAGGCTGCTTTTAAGTAGTTTCCCCTTGGTGGCCACACCCGAAATTAATCGTGCGTGAAATAAAAAGAAATTATGCAAACAGCTACCCACTTCAGGAGGAAACACATACACATTATGAAAAAAAATCGATTGGGATTTTATGATAAATTCACGCCCAATTTGTCAGGGAGACGGCGGCGCCATACCCCCAGCTATTGCATTACAAAATTTCAGGGAAAACTAATATGGAAATTAGCATTTTAAACGTATGAATACACGCACAATTAGGTTCGTTTCATTAAGCCTAAAAAACAGACACACATACACACGTACCCGAGCGGGGATCTTGAAAGACAGCCTCCGGAGCAGTCGTGTGTGTGCTTTGCCTTATTAATTATTCATTAGTTGGTATTAAGTTGGCGATATGGAGCAAGGTCCTCACCCGCAACAAGCTCAGGCCCCAAGGAAAACGGCAGCCAGATCATCCCAGTACATGCACTGTGGGAAAAGGGAGTCAATTACCGAAATATAAACCTAGCAAAGTACTTGAGGAAAATAATTAAAACTAAATTTTAAATTAATTTAATTGAGAGTGAACTTAGTTTCACCTATTTTTAAAAGCCTTACAAGCACAATTATGTTTTGTAATTTCCCCAGCCAGTTTTTCCCTCAGTGCGGCTACCATTTTCCAGCAAGCATTTCCCAGCATCCACTCGGGTGGGCGCGTGCAAATTTATGGCGAACCATTTAAGGCGCTGATGATGTGGAAGACGACGCTGGGGATGAATTGAGTCAAGCCGAAGGAAGAAAGCAAATTTCCACAAAGGCTGAGGGCCCAAAAGGAATATGGTTTTGTGTTTTCGGGCTTGTCACCACGGCACTGCACACATTCGGCCGCATAAATTTATCCAGCATCCAGCGTGGCATGTGTGTGTGCGGGATTTCGGAATTGATTTGATTTCAAAATGAGTTTGAATTGAATTTTTTCTGTCGTCGACAAAACGTTTGAAATTGAGTTTTACGGCCAAATTAGGCGAGAGCTGTTACCTCCCTGGCTCCAACCATTCCCAAGTCCTCATCCTCATCCCCATGGGCACATGTAGCCGTATATTTAAGGCCGTAAATCATTTCACACACTTGCTTTTCTTCCTTTCTGCCTCCTTCCCAAAAACAGGGTCACAAAGGTGCGCACGGGCCCAGCGGCGCCAAGGGTGAGCCCGGCGAGCCGGGAACACCCGGACTGCCGGGATTGCCCGGTCAGGCTGGACAGCCTGGTGGACTCGAGGGCATGGCCAGCGCTAACGGGACCAAGGGCGAGAAAGGAGAAAAGGGTATGCGAGGACGACGCGGCGGCACCGGACCCGCTGGACCAATCGGGCCGCCCGGAAAAACCGGGGCCATGGGCGATATTGGACACTCGGTGAGTATTGGAGGAGAAGCAGCAGAGTCCGCAAGTACAAAGTCCCGAGTCCAGGGCCACTCGCAACTTTCGCATGCATATTCATGAGATGGCCAACTTTCACATGCTTTCATCCATTCTGGCCAGGAGCGTAGCCCTGCACAATGCTTGGGTGTACACAGAAAGCAAAGAATATAACGAGTTTATTTGTATTTAGTTTATATTTAAAAATATTGCTAGCCGTTTGGTATTTCGAGCCATTTCAAAATGGGAATAAAATCTCGTTTAATAATAAGGATTTATTTACTTGGTAAAAGAATGCAGAAGTTAATCAAACTTAATCATTATTTTATGTTTGTGTAACTACAAAAGGCTACAGAACTTAGGATCCTTTTCTGCATCCTTTCTACGCCCGTGAATCTTGCTGCTTCGATTGTTGTTGCCGCTGGGAAAAGTTCGCAGACAAACAGACATTTTCTGGCCGCACTCGCGATCTAGACAATCAGGGCAGTGAAAGGAGTTGAGGGGGGGCAAAATCGGAATAAACTCAAACGAAAAGTATTTTAAGTGCATTTTCATCACGGTTATTCAGGACGCGGCAGTCAGCGCATCGCACGATTCCAATTGCAGTTTACCCAGAATTTCCGCCATTATTCCGCAATAACAACAGCTAAGCAATGGCAATGGCGGCAGCAAGGAGCAAACTTTCCTTTTGCAGCGGACTCAGTGAATTGAGAGGCACGAATTCCATAGCATTCTCGGTAGTATTCTGTGCCAACTGGCATCGTTTACCGCCCGAAATCAAAATCAAGCAGCGTATTTACATGAGCTTGGGAGAATGGGAATGGGACACGGAACTTTGGCTCAATTGCTGAAACGAGCGGAGAAACAAAAAGGTTTGCGACTAGAAAATTGTTGCACTCCAAAAACGGCGAAAGTTTGGCCATTTTTGGCCATAGTTCAAGTTGCCTCGTTGGTCCAGCTGCCTAACTCCATCTTCAGTTCCAGTTCCATGCATCTGCAGCAACTTGCTGGCAATGATCATATAATTTGCTCCCAACTTTACCACTTACGAGTGAGGCGATTTTGATTTTCCCCCCGACCATGTGTGAACTTTGCTACGTGCCCATGATACTTGGGAAGTCGAAAGCTCATAATTTTAATAATTAAACGTGGCTCAAACAGGCAAGGAAATTGAACTAGAATAATACAGATAAATTGATGAAATACTTACTAAATGACTTATAAAACCATAGTAATAAAATGTTTATATATTTTCACTTTTGTAAATTAAGCTTAGAGTCTACTAAAGTCAAAAATGTAACATTTAATCGAAGAACGCTTTGATATTCCACACCGTTATATACCCTGCTGCTTTCACTGATTTTCATGACCTTTAATTGATTCTCAGGGACGGCCGGGCATGACAGGACCAAAGGGTGAGATGGGACCCAAGGGTCCGAAGGGAGATTCCGGCGGACGCGAAGGAGTAAGTAGATACGACATTAAGTATACGCCCCATCTGCCTATAGAGGGTGGGTGATGGATCACCGAGGAAGCGGGACACTGACTGGGAAAACTTTTTGGTTCACAGGTCAAGGGTGACAAGGGCGACCGAGGTCAGGATGGACGCGATGGCCTGCCCGGACCACCGGGACTGCCAGCCACCGGTGGCGGCGATGGTGACAGCAGCGGAGTGCAGTACATACCGATGCCAGGACCTCCAGGACCTCCGGGGCCACCTGGCCTGCCGGGTCTCTCGATTTCCGGGCCCAAGGGAGAACCCGGAATGGATTCGCGTAGCAGCTTCTTTGGTGACGCCTCCTATTACGGCCGACCAGGTGAGCTAAACCCAAGAGACCTGCTCCGAACTTCTGTAAATATATCACAGTGTGAGCCTAGTTAGAGAGTTAGTCCTATCTGTACATAGCTAGTACTGTCCGTACCGAACCTAACTTATCCAACCTGTGTCAAACCATGTCATTTGTATCGTACTCCCCGTCATCAAGGTGCGCGCTCATCTTTAGACGAACTCAAAGCACTGCGAGAACTGCAAGATCTGCGCGATCGGCCCGATGGCACAGCCGGTAATCAACAATCTCAACTCAACCATCCACCATTCTTTTTTGATATAACCTTAGCGTTTGCCTGTGGCCTGGCCTTTCGGAATGTTGCATGACTCCCATTTCGCCCAGATAATTGCCTCCATTCCAAAGTACACCTTTCCCACGGCTATTTTCCCATTCCTATTTTCTCATTTTCCCTGGAATGCCTTCACAACCGTTTTATGAACTAGCTCCTTGCTCCTTTTATGGGGAGCAAGCTCCCTCATATTTGCACATCATCATTAACTCATTTGGCGTTGATAGAGTACAGCGTGTAAACATTTTCTTTATGCGCGAATTTTCACACCGTCATGACTTTTCCGCCGCCAGAAAATCACCCGACTCATGGCTCCCACAAAGACATAACACATTTTAGTTACCATTAAACTGAAATGCCAGTTTTTGGCATATTTTTGGCGAGCTTCTGACTCTTTCGGTCGGTTTAGAAAATATATAAAAATGCGGTCACGTATGAATTATTAAAGCACAAATGGTTTCCGAGAATAGAAATAAATTCCGATGAATATAGAAATCGATAAGAATTTCTTGGTATCCTTTTGCATTCAGTTATTTTTTAAGCATAAACTGAAATATTTGTTTATTTTAATTCTAAAATACTTGTTATTGATGACTTTTTAAATTATTGTTGAGTAATTCTTCCTGCATGACTTAGAAAGATTTCACTGTATATTTATAAAATATTTAATAACTTGAATTTTAAGACGTAGAATATTACCTTTTTTAGTATATTATAAATTATTCCTCCACTGTGTTATAGCTTTTTAATGGAACTAAGAAATTTATCTAATTGAAATACAACAAATTTCTTTTTTTTTACTTGAATTATACTGATTCATCACTGTCGTGATTTAGCACTTAGAAAAATCAAATTTATGTAAATACGGGCTTTTTGTATTAAGTGCCATAATGTCTAAATTATCCTTGCAGAGCCTCCACGCCAGACAGGACATTCACACAAACATGAAGAGGCCCTGGGGCCCGTTGAGGGCGAGGAACCATACTTTTCGGCCTCCTCCTCGAACATGAATATGAAGATTGTGCCCGGCGCAGTCACCTTCCAGAACATCGATGAAATGACTAAAGTGGGTGTCGATTGGTTAAATTTGGCACCAACCATGTATTTTTAAACTCTTTTTCGATGTGTGCTTATTTTTTTTTCCAATACAGAAGTCGGCACTGAATCCGCCGGGCACGTTGGCCTACATCACCGAGGAGGAGGCACTGCTCGTTCGCGTCAACAAGGGCTGGCAGTATATTGCGGTGAGTTTTTTGGCCAAAGCCAAGGTGCACAGAGACAAGTTTTTAGTGTGTTTTGATTTTTTTATAATGAAATATTTATATTTAAAGACTTTTAATGGGAGAGAAGTGTGCCGAGAAGTTACATTTATTGGTTTAATTTTAAGATGAAGCTATGATGAAGGCTATACGCATTTTTCTTAGGCCGAAGGAAAGAAAAATATATATATTTAATATATATAATTTCTTTGCGTGTTCAGTTTCGTTTTCAGTCGGGGGTTGGATTTGATTCCTGGCTCCTAAGCAAACAGAGGGACCTTCGGGTAGCACTTTTAAAATGCCAAATATGACAGGCGCTGAGCCCGCTGGCGGGCGGTTATTATTTTATAGATCCCGCTCCGCCGCTCCGGCTGTGTTGTTCCATTATGGCCATAAGCCCCTCAGAAAAGAAAGCGGCAAATGCATGCAAAAATAGAATGGAATTGGCGGATAGCGGTGGGCCTGGCCAGAAGCAAGAGCGCGTGTTTGTCTTCTACTCGCCTTATTTATTTATTTATTTATTTTTCCTTGCCTGCCATAAAATAAGGTTTGTTTGGCGTTGCCCTTGTATCGACTTGTTTTTTATTTGCACATTAAATGTTGCAGACGTTCAGACTGATTGCCAATCACATGTGTGTCTGTCTGTGTGTAGGAGTATCTGCGTTATTCAATTATATTGACTTGCGTTTGGCTTTTCACTTGTCCCGGTTAAGGAATACCAAGATACCGAAGTACAAGGCTGCAAGGATACGGAGAACATCCAGAGACATGTGGCATGTGGCAGGCAATTTGAGTCAGGCAGCCAGTCAGTCAAAGCTTCAAAACATTTATTGATGAAATATAAAACATGCATCGGTTGATTTGGTCGGGGTGCCTTCAGGACCTCTCCTTGGGGCCATAAATTCCTGCAGCAGATTAAAAATAATATTAAGCGGAAATCGAAGGTTTTATTGTCGTCCCCTGGACACTCACTCCCAAAATGCCGGAATTTTTCCGTCGTCAGTGCCACATGCCAATTAATCTCGCCAGTCCAAGGTGAACTCGTGCCAGTGGGAACCTTTTATTACCCGGACTCCCTGCCAATTTGCTCGGGTCAGCATTTGTGTGTGGACGACCTCTGAAGTTGGCGAAATTACACGCAAAATTGCTCGATTCCCCGATAGCTTGTTAAACATTAAAGTGGCCACAATTTCGGCTGCTTGTTGCGTTATTGAAATCATCCGAAAATGGTAAATGGAAAATGGCCGGCACAGAGGGGAACTACAGGCACACATCCATACATATAGCATGTAGTGCCAGTTCCCTGAATTGTGCCCAAAGTGTACAATATTCTCAGAATTGGGGAGCTGCAAAAAACTGCTCGAGATTCGATTTCCGCTTCCGTTGTTGCAGGGCACAAAAGCCAGCACAGCATGGCTGTGCCTGGTGGGCGTGGCCGAGCCTTCTGGCTACCAAGCTCCTGGCTTCTGGCTCCCGACTTCTCCTGGGTATGATATGCTGGCTCCTGGCAACTGGCATGTGCATAAGGCAGCCTCGAATGAAAACGAAATCTCTTGCCTTTGACGGCAGCATTTAAATACTTTTGACAACAAAAACCCGGCGCAGGACCATGAACTGTCAGAGTGCGCCGAGTAATATGGCAAAATCGAGGCAAAGCTAAAAAGGGCCCTTTGTTGGTGAAATTTCACTAAGTCGGGAGTCAGGAAGTTGGCTACAGAGGGAGAAATATTGTTGACAAGCTTTTAATATCCAATACGATAGGTTTTATTCGCAAGGAGCTAACTAACTTTAGGAATTGGAAATTTGTAGATCAGTTTGAATGCTATTAGGTGCTTTAGGGTTTATTTGCCAGCTAGCACGTGTTTAGTTTAGGGAGTAAGTAAGGGATACATTTTGGCTCTGTGTAGTCGACTTCCCATTTGCATTTCGCATTTCGTCTGGGCCAAATACACAGCTGTCTGCCGAGATACCGAGATTGTAGCCGAGGCGCCATCCTAATTAGATTTCAGTACACGAGTCGACTACTTAAAGTTCAAAATAGTAATTAAAACTTTTGTCAGACGACGTCGCGCATTATGGCAGTCGAAAATTTGACCCTAATATAGCTCGGGATTGAGACCGAACAGAGAGAAAAGGGAACTAGGCTGGTTCCAGTACCGCGACTGGGACAGATACATAAATTCCTACACGTAATGCAAATATTTGAGGAAAAGTTTCAATACAACGGCGCTGATTTCATCTCATCATAATGGCTCGAGTGAGAGCAGAGGCTGTGTGTTTGCCTTCCGTTGGCAGTCGCGCTGAAATATTAACTACTTGAAAGGGTCTGTGGAACATGTATATTTGCGCAGGCTCTTGTTTTATTAATTACAAATTCGTCAAACGCTCGCTGTTTGTCTCGGCAGCAGGCAGCCGCCTTTTAATTACAATTTTCGCATTTAAAGTAATATTTTACTCTTCCAACAGTTGGGCACCTTGGTGCCAATTGCCACGCCCGCGCCGCCCACAACGGTGGCGCCCTCGATGCGATTCGACCTGCAGTCGAAGAACCTGCTCAACAGCCCGCCGCCCCCGCTCAACACGCCCACGGTGAGTGATGGAAATCGACTCGACTTTACATTTTTTCCCCATCTTTTTATTGTGTTTCCCATTTGCCATTTTCCACTCGTACATCTACTCGCACTCGCACTCGTATCCTTCGGCGGGATAATGACATTGATGCCGGGCGAAAATTAAGAGCGCTTCGAATGGAAATCAGAAGTTCTAGCTGGGATTCCCTTTGTGCGCGCATTAAGGGTACTCGACTTTGATGAGTTAAAAATGAATGAAATGAATTATTTATAAAGCATCGATTCTGCTGGCGTCCGATTGTCATTTCCCGCCGAGAGAGCCTCAAACTATATAATCTACTAACTGAACTATCAGTGCTATTTGAACTGAACTATAGTTGGTCAAAAAAGAAACAGAAATGTAGACAACACAATGCTTTGTTCCTAATCTCATTACACTAAGTTATTAAATACACGAATAATTGTTCCTCCTATTTGAAGGTCCCTGAATCAGAGTCTCTTAAAAACATAATAACACGATGAGGAATTTAAATATTTTGATTTTAATATGAAAATGTGAAAAAGGAAATTATTCGTGTTCATTTGTAATTAATAATTTTAAAACAGAAAATAGAGCAAATGTTATTGATAAGCCTTACTAAACTTATTTATAATTAATTGTCGTTAAATGCAGTTTACAACCGCGCCTGAATACGAAACGGTAATTAAATCCATAATATCGCATACCGTAGAGTCGACTAAAAAAGAATAACAAAAAACCAGCGGTGAAATTCGAAAATAGTGAACGACTCTTGCACATATATACTCGTTGAATAAATAATTTGATTTTGTTTGCTGGTCAATGAAAATATTTCTAATTAGCGAAAATTGCATTTTCAGTTCTGTTGTTGTACTCGGAACAATTGGTGTAGTTTGATTTTCTGCTTTTGTCTCTGTCTGTCGATGGTTTTTGTGTTTTCATTAATGCGATGGAAACTCTCTTTTTCCTATTCAAATAAGAGTTCCATGTTTATTTACATATATCTCTTTCTGTGCTCTGTGTGTGTGTGCTTTGTGTGATTTGCTTTTTTAACTAGTCGCTTCTTGATTGAATTTCGTCCTTTTGTTTTTGAGTAATCCTTGAAGCTTAGTTCTCAACGATTCGCATCCCACACGAAAGCCAAGAATGTTGAGAACTCCTTTTTGTATGTGTTCGTTCGGTGTTAGAGTGCCTAGAATTCCCATTTGGATTTATTAAATTAAAAGTATTTTTGTCCCTTATCTCATGGCTGCGTCTGCGAACAAAATTAACGGGATCGAAAAAATATTGAAATTAAAATCACATTTCCAGTGGTATCCGCGAATGGTGAGTCCTCCTCTTCCCCGTCCTTCAATTAAGCTAGATCCAACCTTTGAGCCGCTGCCCACGTCCTATCTTTATTTTTCCTGGCCCCGAAGGAGGTTTTCCTTCGGCATTTTTCGTTGTTTTTGTTTTTAGACCTCCAAGACAATTATTTGAAGTATTTTACTATCCATTACGCCCACCCATCATTTTCTGCGAGAGGCAGAACCTCCCCCCGGCAAAGAAGACCTTTTGTTAAACAAACAATTTCTGGCTATTAAATTCTGTATTAATTAGATCTTAAAATGCTTGACATAAATTCCGCATTAATTTCATGCCATATTTTTCCCGGATCCGGAATAGCTACGCGTGGCGGCGCTGAACGAGCCCTCCGTTGGCGATTTGCAGGGAATCCGGGGTGCGGACTTCGCCTGCTATCGGCAGGGACGACGGGCCGGCCTCCTAGGCACCTTCAAGGCATTCCTCTCCTCCAGGTAAGTACTCAGTACTGAGCTCGCGGCGAGTGTGTCTTATCTTTCTTTAGATTTTTCACGCGTCTTAGGCTTGTTTTCCTCCTCGGTTCGGTTTAGTTTTCCAGCGCACCAAGCTATTAAGATTTTCCCCTAAATCCTCTTGTATTTGGCGCTTCAATGCGCCACGTTGCTCATACGCCACGTTTCCCGGCTGAGCCGACACTTTGGGAACTCATTAGTTGCCGCATAATCTTGATATTTGAAGCGGAGCGAAAGCGAAAACGAAACGAAAAAAAATGAAAACGCGCTCAAAGTATGAAAACAAAAGCTTGGGAAAACAATTTCGTGCGATTTATTTACCCAATGCTCAGAGCTCCAGTTCAGCGGGGGAGGGTGGTGGGAAAACATAAATAAATAAGCGAACAAAGCACCTGCCCCTCAGACATCTTTTGATGGCAGTTTGTTTGTTCGGTTCGCGTGTAATTGCCGCTCGTATGAAGGCCATAACTTGAAACTCTCGCCTGCAGGGTACAGAATCTGGACTCGATTGTCCGTCCGGCTGACCGGGACCTGCCCGTGGTGAATACTCGCGGCGATGTGCTTTTCAACTCATGGAAGGGCATCTTCAATGGCCAGGGCGGATTCTTCTCGCAGGCGCCGAGAATCTACAGCTTCAGTGGCAAGAACGTGATGACGGATCCGTTGTGGTAAAAATATATATTATATATTAAAAATAATTATAAATTAAATGTAAATCCCCTTGCAGGCCCATGAAGATGGTCTGGCACGGCTCCTTGCCGAATGGCGAGCGCTCTATGGACACATACTGCGATGCCTGGCACTCGAGTGCCCATGACAAGTCCGGTTATGCCAGCAACTTAGAAGGTCACAAGCTCCTGGATCAAAAGAGGCAATCCTGCGATGGCAAGCTGATCGTCTTGTGTGTTGAGGCCCTGTCGCAGGATCGCAAGCGGAAGAAGCGGGACCTCAGCGGCGGCAGGTACTTACACGTGTCCTATTGATTTGGCATTAAGATTTTATAGCTCGCCAACTTTGCTCATTACTTCGCAGTGGCCCCTGGCAATTGGACACTGATAGAAATATTTTTTTAAACTAAAAATAAATTAATGCTGACATATATAGCCTTAAAATCAGATAGATTTAGGTATACTAATATTAGCCTTGCAGAGTATTTTAATATCATTCAGAAGCTTAAAACGTATCGAAGGAGTCATTTCCGACCCTATAAATCATATATATTCTTGATCAGCATCAGCAGCCAAATCGATCTAGCCATGTTCGGTAGAATAAAAAATTTCAAAATTTTTTTCACATTGTTAACATTTTTTTAATTGCTCAAAAATTGGCAAAAAAATCAATTTTTTAAAATGTTAAATTTAGTATGCAGGTTTATTAACCTGATCAAAACTAGCACAGAAAAGCTTTCCGAATTAAAATTAACACATTTTTAACTTAGTTATGAACGATTTACCAATACCAAATTCGGCTTTCCGAACTTAACTTCCTTTCTTCTTTTTATGTGAACTAAAAATCCGTTTTTTCCCAAATTTTCTCCCCGTGCACTTTCACAGCTACCGCAACAGTCGCAGTAACAGTCATGACGAGAGCGAAAGTCTGGAGTTCCGCACGGCCGAGGAGTATGCAGCGCATTTAGAAAATTTACTGCTGTAAGCGGAACCGGAAGGAAGAAGAAGCAGCGGCAAGCGAGTCACACGCAGTCACACCAAACCATACTCATACATTAAACAAGGCGAAACAAAAACAACAAGAAAACAAAACAAATCACAGCACACACACGTACATACTATACATTGAATGTAAACGTAAATCATGGCCATGCATATAATCAGCGAATTCCAAACAGAAACCAAAAAAAGAATACTCAGACGACAGATGGAAGTTGCATATAAATACATACTTATAATACCCGTACGCATACACACTACTCGTAGGTAATGTCTAATATATTTCATAAACATATATAGCATATATATCGTGGATATATATGGGGGTGTACTTTATGTTCAGGGCAAGGCGACGATGGTAACAAACAATTTTTTGTACAAGCAGGAAACGTATTCGTAGCTCGTAAACTGTAATTTGTAACGTAGCAATAGCCGTAACCGAAGTAATGTAATTTTTGTAATTACGTAAGCTCACCCTCGACACAGCAGCAGATCCAAGGATATAGATCACAGGATCAAACAGTCGCCTCCGCCTACGCATTACTGGCCAAATTAGTATCCTACTTAGCTCGTATGGCAATGCACCCGAGAATCGAGGAACTCTTCACCGGACTCTGTATATGCGTGTATAAATGTGTATTTTTGTCGAACAAAGACTTCTAGGTGTGTGTAAATTATAAGGAACCCGAGTACCGTTTTTAACTATCGCATGCAGCTCATTCTGCCCAGTCTATCTCTATACCATATTCTAGGAAGTACTTGTATGTTTTACGACCGATTTCTACTCCAACCTTAGGCCAGAGATTTTCTACAGTGTAGCGCGCGATTCCAGTAATAAGAAAATACTCGTAATCGGAATCCCGAACTTCGGATCGCCGTTTTTATATATGCATCAGATGATGAGTAAGGATAATGCAATTATAGCGTAACATGCCATTATCCAGCCAGCCCACACACAAACACACCGATGGTAAATTCGTAATTTATTGTCATTCGATAACGAATACTTAACTAAATTCTAATTATAATTACCGAGCATAGTTAGTTATATAATAATTTCTTTCTGCATTTAACCAATGCATTTCCAACTACAAAATTTGTAATGTAATTAAATGTAATTGTAACGACAGTTAAGGTATTAATTTAAAACAATAAACCACTAAAGGCGCAAAACATAAAGCAAAGGGCGCGCCAGGTGACATTATATAGTACGATTAAAGTAATATATATATATATTTAGTGAAATCAAAACTGAAGTGCAGAACAGAACCCTCTAGTCCTAAGTCTAAATAATATGATGAAAAGAGCGTAACATGAATACATAATAGCATAATAATATAACTGAATAATACGAAATAATAAAAACTAAACTATCAAAGGCATTATAATCTATTTTTATTTGGAAATCTGAAAAGGTAAGCTTAATTTAATATTTAGGCTGAATAAGTTATTTAAATTAATTTTGAAAATTGAAATAAATAACCACAGGCAATACAATCATGCTTGAATATGACTTAAACAGTTAAAGTGTTTTAGTTATTACATCGACTTTAACTTCATTAAAAATAATAATACAAAGTGAATTGCTTTCGGGTGTTTCGGGCCATAAAATATTAATATCCATAAACACGCATTGATATTTTTAGTGTGAGCTAAATAATTCTGGCATATCGTCAAATCCCCCTTGAATTCAGGTGCAATTGCTGTCTATCTGCATTGAAAATATATATTTTATGTGAGGCTCGTACATTTTTCACTAAGTAAAAAAATATTACAAATTCATCTACGAGGGCGAATGCCAAGAAATAACTTTGATCGATATTTTTCATTTAGCTTCGAATCAATTTTCGTTTCCATCCCCCAGAAAAAAACGGCAGGGGCAGGCAGCACAGGAAAAACAAAGAATTCTGCGCCATTTCCCCCCCAGGACGAATGGCTATAGCACGTGTACCTGTATCTGTATCGGTATCTCTATCTGCATCCGTAGCCACATTGAAGTTTGTCTGAGCCGCACGCTTGATAACCAATTTAAATAATTTTTCACTTGAATTAAAGCAAATGATTTCAAACAAAAAGAGCCACGCAGCAACAGGCCCCGAAGCTCGGTGGGGCCATTGATGTGCTTTATGAATTTCAATGGCAGCCCAACATAGTTTCCGGATATGGATTTCGTTGCCTTCTGCCTGGAGATGCTCAAATATCCAGCAGATACATCTACAACCGCAGATACAGATACTTATGCCTTGCCTGGCTGCTGCTGTCAGGCAAATAAACAAACAGGCCAAGAAGCCGCCGAGTGCCAACAGTTGCGATTTGGTTTGGGATTGGGACCGCCAGCACCGATTGTTCTCGAGGCCGCAATATCTCGGGGAATGCGGCGGAGACCGCCACTTAGGCACAAAGCAATCAAGCCAGATGAGCGGGATGAAATTTTAATTTAATGAATGAATGCGGAAATATTGTATTAGTTGATTAGATGTGAAGCCAAATCAAAATTCTGCCTCCCAAAAGCTCACAATTACACAACCAGGGGAAATTTATTCCAAATCTAAGCTTTAATATTTGGGAATATTTTATTTTATTTGTTGTGAGTGAGAGGTTTCGATTATTTATTTAAATAAAATGAGTGATAAGAGATTCTATTTCGATGGGAATTTTATTTTGGTTAATTTTTGTTGGTATTGATTATATAAGTAATATAGATCTATATCTCTTAAAACCAATTTATAGGTATATATTGCCTTGCACATCTTATTGTATTGAATTTATTATGATTATGATAAATCCTTCCTTATTATTTTATGGTACTCTCTATTATAATAACACAATATTTTACAAGTCGAACAAGGACATATCACACACGTGAAACAACTTTTTCAATAGTTTACCAACCGCTTCGTGCTAGTATTTTTCGGCAGTTTTCAATTATAAGCCTTGCTCCGAGGTCTGCCAGCCAAAAAATAAGTTTTAAATTCCGTGTGCGGCTGACAATGTCATTCATCATAACACATTTAGCCGTGAGCTTATTAGATTCCACTTTTGTGCCCAGGCGCATTTACAACTTTTCCGAGCTTGTTTTCCAGCTTCTTCGTTTTTCTTTTGCCGCTGGATCTTCTCGTTTTTTTATTGAAGCCAGAAAAACACAAAACAACTTTCCCACACATACGCATGCAGCATCCGTAACAAGTCCGCACACACACATGGGCGGGCGTACATATGTCACGAATAAAAACAATTTATCATTTAGCTTATCAAGACGCGCGGCCTAGCGTCCATTATTTTGCGGACGCAACGCAGAGAATTGTTTTTTGATGATAGCCCCCAGTTGTGGGTCCTGGCGAGGGTTACTATCGGGGAGGGGTTATAGGATCCTAAGATACTAGGGGGCTTTTTACGGGACGATGTGTAGTCCAAGGTGAGGGACACGAAAATAGCAAATGTCTGAGAAATGATTATTGCTCTGCCTGCATGTGATTTACAATCTATCATAGCCATTGGGAATTTCGAATTACGGAGAGTTATGAATGGGTTCCAATCAAGGAAAATGGGCCTGTGGAGTTTACACCACTTCAAGTTCGCCAGAATAATATATTGTATGAACAAAAAACTTTTACTTGTGCTTCTAAAAATAGGTAATTTATTTTTAATAACTGGATGTCAGTTGCTTAACTTTTTCTTTAAATGTGTTATATCTGAGTTTCTTTTGGAGGCCAGCCTTTATTAAGGCCAGTATTTAATTTTTAATCGCTCGAATGCTAGCCGTACCCAAGACAGACAATTACAGCCAACAAATAACACGTATGAATATATGCCTCGGTTGGGCCGGGAGTAAGAGTTGGGGCTGCACGGCCGACTCACGTGTAACTAAAAACCAACAATTATGCATGCCAAAACCGCAGAAACCGATGCCACGCCCACAGTCCCCCAGTAGCTGGGACACAGCCCACATCCCAGAGCCCTCGCGACGTCAACACAGCGGCGACAGCGACAGCGGAATCGGAATTTGCATAACTTTGTATGAGATTCTTGCAGAGCAGCCACGTCGAGCCACAATATCATTCATACATGCATGCAGCTCATACTCACATGCACTGAAAGAAATACTAAAATAAAGTCCAGTAATGAAATCAATGATAACTCGCATATTTTCAGGAAAAGTAAATATATTAATATACTTTCTAGACCCCATGCAAGCATATATTTATATTAGTGTCAAGAAATCACACATTGTTCACACATTTTCTTTTAGTGCACCGATACAGTAGGGCACGTATACACTGGCAGACAATGTCAGTGAGCCGTCAACATTTCAACTTGTCATGCGAGCAGGAAAAGCGAGGAAAGCTCGCTGGGAAAGGCGGGCAAATCGGGAAAAAGGCCAGGGCAAAGGTGAGGCAAGGGGCGTGCCGTAAGTCGAAGACATTGCTCCTGGCTGCCACATGGCCTACCTTCAATTTGTCCGTGTGCCCCGCCATCCGATAACCACGGAGGTAGAATCAACTCGGCCCAAGCTGGGGCCTGAGCCGCCGCACCGGCTTTTGTTGCATACTTTGCTGCGTTGCCGGCAACGTATTATTTCAGTTACGTTTTGCGGAAATGCAACTGAAAACTTGCAATTTGTTTGACGTTTCGGTATTTTTTCGTATGAATTTATAATGCCCTCGACTTCAACACCTGTCGTTCACCGTTTGTTCGTTTATTCGTTTGTTTGTCTGTTTGTTTGTTTGTTCCTCGGTTGGTTTTGCTGTTTGCTTGCCGGGTTTGCTTTCTGTTGATTTATAATGCAGACGATCCTCCTCCGTTCTGCCCTGAGGCTTATTGATATATATCAGGCGGCATCGTGATTAGGCAAAAAGTCGGGAAATACCCGTACGCGAATATAAGCACACATAGTCGCATTCGGAGGCACTGAGGGTGTGCACACATGCGTATTTATGTTATGCCGCCGCAGTAACACACAAAAGGTAGCAACTTTTAATTGAAAAACTTGGGCACTTACAACTTGCAAGGCAGTGGCAGCGGTGGTGGTTCCCCTTCATCTCTATTAGCAGTTGCAGGCGTAGGTGTAGCCGCCGTAGCAGTAACTGTAGCTGTAGCTGTGGGCGCGGGCGTGGCAGGGTGGCAAGTGGCAATACTGGCATTGTCGCCGGCATTACTCAAGTTGTTAGCAATGTTTACAAACACAATAAGCAAATACGCCAACGATAGCGGTAGTGCCAACAAGTGCACTGAAAAGAAAATATTATGGGAAGAACAGAGGAAAGACTAGGGAGGAACAGTGTAATAGTTTTTAATTAATATATATAGCAAGCTAAGGTTACTATTTTTTATTTGATTTATATGATGTTAATAGTTCTACAAAATTGTAATTAAAATACCCAAGCATTCGTAACTTCATTTTAAAGGATTAAACATAGATCCTTTGAAACAAAAAATATAGTTTTTAACTTTTAAATAGAGTATATAAAATGCTTTTGTAACTACTATGCCCTTATTAAAGTCTTACTTTTCTATTAATATTTAATTTATTAACGTTGTTCTTTTTCTAATAAACAATCTTATATTTTCCAGTGCCTCTCCTTGTTGTTAGTGAACAGGTTTAGTTGACTTAAAGACGGCATCGTCAACACGAGTCCTGTTTACATAGAAAGTTTTTCCGCTCTCCATTTCTTTTGGCCCGGCCGACTGATAGTTAAACAGCGCTGAGCAAAGTCTAGCTGCGAAAATGTGCGATAAGTTTTCCATTTTGCTGTTGGGCAAATATTTGCCACCTCAGGAACCCAGCATTTACCACCAGTTTCCTGTTCAGGTGCAATGCAGTGGCCACGCCCCCCAAATTGTACTCATCTTCTGCTAATTAAACTAACCAGGGGCTAGCTGATTGGGAAATCCAAATAAAACAATCAAATCATAATGCTAAAATGCTTAACTTTTAATTAGCAGTCGAGGCGCGTGCAGCCCTCCAAATACATAATACATAATTAAAATTATGATTTGGCTTTTTGGGAACTAATCTATTTTGGCCGGAATTGTAATTGGCAGATGGAAATTTCATATGCAAATTGTATTAGGTATCAGGGGAGGTCCTGGGTCGGGGCTCCTGGGTGCCTGGCTCCGTGTCCGTAGTTCATGGCAGCGATTATCGAGTGCAGCTGCAATGGCAATCCACTTGCATAAGCGAGCGGCTGCTAACGCCAGCGAAAGCCATCGCTATATCATGCCGGCCATAAGCCTATTAATAGCCCCTGTCTGCGATCGGACAAGCAATTAAAATTGACTGCACTTTTGAGCGGATGCCCTCCAGCCACATGGGCGAGCTTCGTTCACCTCTTCACCGCTCTCCCTTTGTTCCAGCTCTTCAGGTTTTCGCCACTCTTTTTTCCCCCCAACGCTCCGGAAAATTGTTCAATTGGGCGTAAATGTGTCGGCATCATCGCCACGTGCACGTGCTCCTGTTACTCTTTCAGCCCGGCAACTGGCAATTATTTAGGACCGCGCCCGTCGCGTCTGCAAAACATAAATTTTTCCCAACAAAAATGTCTTGTAATTCGGGCCAATGTGCGGCAAATTGTTGCTGTTGTCACCTGACACATACCGGGCTTTGATTTGTTGTTGTGTCGAAATGACAGCGGATGTGGCGTGGCATCAAGTATACGCCAGGTGTGACGCAGTTCCGGTGAAGTTGGTCAAGAGAGCTGGAGGGCAGCCAAGTTTATTAATAAACAAATTATGCTCTGGTTAGTTAGTGAGTAAAATTCTTTGAGCTTTATTTAGTAACGGACTTTTAAAATTATTTTTCAGAGCTTATAAGGTATTCTGGGGAAAACATTGGCGAAAACGAAAGTAGTAAAGCTTTTGCTACAGGAACCAGGTCCTGTAAGCTTAACTGCTTCTTGAACCAAAGCTCTTTGCTTTCCTCTTTTTTAAAGGAAAGTAAATTTTTTGTCCCGTTTTTTTATATTAGAACGTATATTTTAATCAACGTAAAAAAACAATCTCTACATCATTTAAGACGTTATTGTGAAAATGAATTCTGTAGTAATTATTATAATTATATTTCTATGTATTTTAAAAGAGATGTGCATACGGAGTTTGAATTATAATAAATCATTTTAATTTCTAAATATAAATATAATAAAATTATCATATAATTGTATACATTTCAAAGATTAAATTGCACAACTTGTACTGGTTCCTTGTGAACCAAAACGCACATCACTATGAACCTGTTATCCTTGTAAAATATGAAGCTCCATCCAAGTTTTGCTCCTTCGAAAAGCTCAAAACTTTCCTTTTTACAGCTGCCTTTCTATAGTAAAAAACACCACATCCCTTAAGTTGTTTTAAATTTTATTTAATCGTAATTCAATTGTAATATGTAAATAAATAATGCAAATCCAAAGCATTAAAAGTTAGCTTTCATGGTTAATAGTAAATCATTATAACTTCAGCGAATATTCGCCAGAATCTTCCGGTTACTAAATTCCTTACTTAAATTTCTTTAATTTTTTATATTCGTGCACTTTGGCCCAACGCGAAAATTGTAAATATTTGCACTTTGTTTTTTATTTTTTGTTTTTCTTTGTTAAGTTTACATTAACGGTAATTGCCTAAAATATGCTTGAATTCTCAATAACTGGTAAGTTAATACATATATTAGGGTTAGCATTTATGCCACTGGTAAGTATGTATGTATGTCTTTCTTGTATAGCTAGAATAATCATTTGGTCTTGGTTTCAAGCCGCGCTGAAACGCATATGTTTTGTAATTCCTTTATCGATAATATTTTGATAAATGTTAAACTCGCGAAAATTGTTGCTGTTGCTTAGGTTACACTGAAACTCGAATTTGCTAAACGTACACGGAGCTGTTCCCGATTGGATCGCGGAATCGAATCAGGAACAGATCTGATAAATTCGGTTTAACGCTAGAAGTGTGTTTCTTATATGTTTTGCTTCATAAGTTTTGCATTATGCAGTATAGTTAACCATAGGTGGTAGGCTTAGGTTGGCTTCGATCGGTGTACATGTGTTACAGTAGAGTTAGTTGGTATGTTAGTTGGTCAAGATTTCCCTTTGATTCGGTGTGTTTCGGTTCCAGTTTGGCTGATATGCAATCCTTCGAAAGGTTTTTGTTGGATTTCAAAACAGAATGGTCATTTCTAATGCGAATTTCGGTATGTTTAACAATAAACGATAACACTAAAATGTGATGCAATGTAAATTCATTTAAATTCAATTGGTTAAATCTAGAAATTAAATTTGAATAACAAGTACGAATCCAGCAATTCCAAGTACGTTTTAACATTATTGTCCTCTGCTTTTTGCATTTTTTAATGTGTCTGTGTGTGCGTCAAGTAAACGTGCAATTACAACGATCACAATAACAATAATAATTTAAATGGGAAATTTAATGCAGAAATTAAGGGGAAAAACCGAGTTCAAGTGCATACGAGGATTTTCAGATTGGACAGAGTTGAGTGGGTGCTTATGCGGTATCGCTTTACCATTCAATTATGCATATCGTAAAACAAGTACGACGAGAAAGCGCCAAATGCATAATTAAGTAACTAATAGGTTCAACACACTTGCCGCGCCATGTTTATGAGAGTATTTACACTAAAATATCGAAATCACCCAAACGCTGCGTTTAAAATTAGTTGCTGGGCTTTGACAGGCCCTAATCCAGCAAGGATCCGCTCTCCACACTACTATCACACCGCCCTGATCAGTTCCTACATCAGGGCGCAGCGGTTCCAGCGCGACGTGGCCCTCACGCCCTCGCCCTCGTTCAGGGCCATCGTCTTGGACCTCATCAGGTTGAGATCCGTCCGGATGCTGGGGCGGCGGGCATTCGGGGTCACCACTCCGCAGGCATCGCTGAACCGCCGCTTGATGGACAGTGCGTTCTTCTTGGTCCCGCCAACGGCTGATCCATGGGGCGGCAGTGGCGATGGTGCCCCAAAAACGGACACCAGTCGGCGGTGGTGATTGGGTGTCATTTCCAGCGGTAGATTGGACACCGTGAACAGCGAGTGGAAGAGGTCGTCGATGCGGTAGTTCTGGCGCGCCGAGCACTCCACAAAAGTGCAGCAGTTGTCCTGGCCAGCTATATAGCCCATTACCTCGTCCACCTGCACAGTTCTGGGAGATAAATCAAATACATGCAGATTAGTATGTATTATGTTTCTTTGTATTTATTATTAGTACTCACTTAAAATCGCGATCACATTTATTGCCAGCCAAAATCATGGGAATCTTGGGAAGACTCTTCTTCTTGAAGCCAGAGCCCGGATTGAGGGCTGCCCACTTGGTCTCCAGTATGTTCTCCCGTAGGCGAACCACCTCCTCGAAGGACTCGCGGGAATCCATGCTGAAGACGAGGATGAAGAGGTCCCCTGCAAAAGCGCAACCGAAACCCATAAAGGGAGACATTAATCGCCGTTTGATTTAGCAAATGCAAATTTATTGCTTATTTATGGCCCCGCATCTATGACCTACGCACTCGCAATTTTCCAGACACTATATAAAATGTTCCTGACATCTGAAGCTCATCTCCCCTATGTTAATGTGCTCGGGATTATGCGTGTGTGTGGGTCTGACTTGTTTAGGGTAATTCGGATCCACCGAAAATTGGGAATGGGAAAATCAATAGCTGCATGCCACTGATACATGAATACCCTACTTACTGTATGCCATTCATTTTTATTTATATTTTGGTACGCCATTATGAGTCGAACTAAGTTTTGCGTGGGCGTGACTTAACAATAAATAAAGTATTTTTATTGGTACCCGAAGAGAAATCACGGAAAATTATAGGATAAGTGAGGAATATTTTTATATAAAGATGTTATTAAAGCAAGAAATGCATGGGGGTTATTTGATTCTCTACTGTTTTAAGTAAAATGAATGTGCCTAAATTACTATAATATAATTTTTAAATTCCAAAAAGCGTAATTACGATTAAACCATATTATTTTCCTTCATAACTTAGTTGTCCCTTAATAAATTATACACTACAACGAACTAATTTGTACGACTTTAGTTTCAAGGTCCTCGGACCTAATTATAGGTGCAGGTCTCTTAGTTTGAATTTTAACGACACCCTTGGCTTTGGGAAGTTACCAGACTGACCCCAACTCTGCGATATCCCTTCAAAGGGTATAGAGCCCAACTTTTGGGCGCCAGCAGCTGAGCCTGATTTTTATGATAATTTATAGGACATTAAATGGCACCCAATGAAGGCGGTCGACAACTTAAGTGATGGTACGTGCGTTTCTGGCCTGACCCGAATTCGGCACACACATGCAACTATTTGATGGCCAAGACGTCACTCACTCACCAGTTAGAAATGACAAACGACGCATTGCGGGAAACGGATGATAGCCAGAAGTATCCAAAATATCCAATTGAAAGACCTCATTCCGTATGCGATACAATTTGCGGTGGAACTCCTCAATGGTCGGCGTGTAGGCCTCCTCGAACCTATTGCCCAGGAAACGTGCCACAATCGACGACTTGCCGGCGCGTGATGAGCTGCACGGGAAATGGAAATTAGAAAACGAGATTGGGTTTGAGATTGGGAATCTGATTGACGCTGGCCAGTGGCCAAGTCTCTGCTCAAGTCACTTCCATCCATTGAACTTTAACACGAAAGAATTAAGTAGGACTGTATTAGAAGATTGTAGTACACAGTAATTGACTCTATTAAATTCTTAAAAATATAATATTGCTACGAATTTATATTGAAAAGACTTTAAATTATATAAAGAAGAATTATTTTAGTCCGCATCAGAAATTATTAGTATTTAAAATGCTTAAATTTTGTATATACGAAATTCAGAGTACATTTAAATTATTTTAAATTTTGTAGCACAATATTGGTCACCTTTTAAGTTTTAAAGACCAGTAGCACCACCGATTATGATTCCTTTTAGTTTGAGTTAAAGAAAAAAATGCAAAGTGCATTAAGAATAACATATTTCTCTCTGTAAAATGAATTGTATTTTCTTGTTTTTATGTAATAAAAATGTATAAGCTTCATAAAAGAGAATTAATTCGTGGAAATTTTCCTGTGAACATTAATGACTGGCAATTTCAAGCAGCAGTCACCTCCAAAACGCCCCATCTGTTTTTCAGCAGTGCGGCCAACGGGTCGTATACGTACCCAAGCATAACGAGTCGATAGCAGTTTTTGGCCGATGGCAGGCTGTCGTCACACAGCGACAACCCTGCACCGGGGCCATAGATGAAATCATCCGCCTGCTCGATGGCGTCCAGATTCGAGTGGTGCTCCAGCATGTGGGCCTGATGAAGCTCGGCGGTGGTCACGAGGCGGCTGCTGGTCACGGCACCGCTATTGCTGCCGCTGGCCGTATCGTCCAGAAAGGTGACCACATGGGCCTGTGGCGGCGATGGCTCATCGGCGGCGCCAAATGAGGCGGAGTGGGCGGCGTTGGGGTGATTGGGGTAGCCAGTACCAGAGCCGGGGATTGCACCTGCACCCCTGAAGCCGCCCGCTGTGGCGGCGTTTGTCTGTTGATTGCTTTTGCTGCTGCTGCTATTACCGATGCTGCTGTTGTTGCAGTTGTTGCTTCTGCTGTTGTTGTTGTTGCTGGCGCTGTTATTGCGACTCGCTGCTGTTGCTGTTGTTGCTGTCGGGTCACTTAGTGCCACATCCACATAGTTGTTGTTGTTGCTGCGCGCACAAAACCAATTTTTGCAACGATACATTTTGACTGTGTCATTTCCGCCACTTTAACGGTTGTCGTCGTGGCTTAATTTGCGGTGTCCTTGATTTGTTGTTGTCGTCCTTGCTGCACCTGCAACAACCAGCCACGCCGCAAGTCAGATGCACTCGCAATTTGCATTTTCAATCATTCAAGTTTGTCGCTAACAAGCTGGCACTTGCATATGTAACAGGAGAGAGCCTCCGTAATGGTATAACTTTATCCCCGACGAGATGCATTAGCCGCCAAACTGCAAGAAGATGTAAAAACGTTGAAATGCATTCAGCTCGTAAATATAAAAAAGTTACGCCAGTTACTTTAAGAACAGGGAAGTTGCCAGTGTTGCACTGGGAAAACCCAACTAATATTCAACTATTATGCAGTGGCAAATATTTATTTATGAGTGTGTATATTTTTACATAATATTACATAACCTAGACCAGAAAAGGAAAATGTTGAATTCTTTAACTCAGCACCTAAGCCAGCAGTCAAAGGTTAAGACTATGAAATGTCTTATAATCAAGGCTTAATGAGCATTGCAAAAACAAGCAATTCTTTTGAATAAGGAAGAGTTAATCTTAAGATGGTTTTACTTAATTATCGTGACCACACAGAGAAAAGTTTGCTTATAGAAACTCTTACAAAAATTCAACTTCTTATAACTTCTTAGGTACATAATTTCTTTCTCTGCATGAAGATGGGTGCCGACTTTGCAAACATTTTGGAGGCCATTAAGCACGGTAATTGCCCCAAGCCCATCCAGACGAATAAACCACACAAAACGTAAGGAAAAAAGTAGAAAGGGAAACTAGGAGGAAAATGCAGCTGGAAGGGAAATCCTCGACTGCCACATACCCGTCACAGTCACCCGGAACGAGATTATCTGCAGCTGGGCAAAAGTCTTCTTGTTAGCTAAATGCAGTATAATCCGATTGTTGACGAATTTACTTTTACATTTTTACCACTTTGTTACTCAAGTGAAGTTGCCTGAAATGTTGTAAGCTTTGTGAACTTTTAGTTAAAACATAGTTTAATCCCAAGAGATATGATCGGGCTTAGATATGAAAATATAAAAGTTAAAATGATAATAAATTGGAAATTTATTAAAGTGGCATTTATTTATACAAAAATATCTAAAACTAAATGTAAGCTGAGCCAGAAGATATATAATTGCTTGATTTAAAAAACAAGGTAGGAAGCTAACTTTAGCTTAGTGTATTCGAATTTTTAGAGTCGATTATTTATGAACATTTCTTTAACAAATTAATATTTAAATAACTGATAACTAAGCCAAAAATGCATTAATTTTAATTCGGAAAGCATTCCTATGTCATATATTATTAGGTTAATAAATCATCTTAATAAATTTGAAAATTAAAATTGTTGCCAATTTTTGACAATTTTAGCGATGTACCCCTTATAAAATGTTTCAAATTGAGTAAAATTTTGTTTTTCCCGAACATGCCTAGATCGATTCGGCTGTTGACGCTGATCAATAATATATATGATTTATAGGGTCGGAAATGACTTCTTCACAGCGTTACAAGCTTCTGATTGAAATTATAATACCATGCAAGGGTATATTATAATAAATCTACTATTAATTGATAAACATTTTTTGAGCACTTTTCCGAGAAAAATACTTCAAAAATTGTGTCAAATTTCTAGACTAACAAAAAAATATTTTTAACTGAATCTAGTTTAAATCAATTTTGATTTAGCAAAGCAACCAACCGAACGCGTAATGAAGTTAGCAATTTTTAAATTCAAAACAAAATGTTCCAGATTTTGCACATTTTCTATGGTAATCGGTGCTTCCATGTTGAATTTCCCGAACTCCCTAGTTCATCAGAGCCAATGAAAAGGAAATTCTGAAAAACCAGCTGCACTCCGGACATTAAAAGGGCTATTGCCCGACCCCCCGCTACCCCCGCCATTCAAGCCATAATGGGCATCTTGCCGCAAATCTAATTAACTTTGTTTTAGCATGCTACGTGCTCCGTGTACATCAGCCGGAATGGCCACATTGGCTCAACTCATGCATATCGCATGCAGCGGGCGGGGAAGGCAGTATCCGGAGCAGAAAGGGAATGGAGGAAAGCGGGTGAAATCGGAAGGGGGGCGGGCGAAATCAGACCGGAAAAAGCCGTAACGGGTGCTCTGCGGACGCCATAATCGAATGCACCAAGTGCTCGTACTCGCGCTCAGATTTCAACTCATTTTCCCCCGTTTTTTTTTTTTCCAAAGAGAGGAGGTACGAAGGACGAAGCACGGTTTAAATGCCAGCTCACAAAGGGAGCTCTAGTGGAAAATTTGCGAGGAACGAACTTACACCCCCAAAAGCGATAACGAAACTGAATTCGAGTCCCTCCTTGCCGAATAAAGGCCATTTAGCCCAACTACTGGTAATTTTTCCCATAATTGATTTTGGCTTGCGGTCGGCTTGTCCTTTCATCTGGCAATGTGTTAGTGAGGGAATCTCATACACCCATATACCCATACACCCATATACCCATACATCCGCACACACCCATATCCATATAAATGACTTTTTCCCTTGGCCGTAAGAGAGGAAAAAATGACAGAAATGGCAGCGGAAACGCCTTGAGACAATGGCGACATTTGTGAGGCACTGTGAAAATGGCTGCTGTACGAAAACAGAACGAATAATCAACTAAGTGACGGAGCAGTTCTCTTATTTCCTGTGCACCTGTGCAGGAGCAAGATCAGAGGCGTCTGTTTAAGAAAAGAAGAAAGGGGGCCTTTTACTAATTAGAGTGAAAGTCTATTCATTAAATTGGGAACAGTGAGAATTATATGTGCAATAGAAGGATAAAAATATACTGAATTTAAGGGAGGTGTTTTGGTTATGTATATAATATACCAACTTGCTTAGCACAGACATGATATATTAAATAAAATTGTCTGAACCTTTAGAGACGCAACTTATTTGCATTCATGATAAACTGTCTCACATGGCATATGATTATTCAAGTTGAGATAAAGCAAAGAACTTGTAGAGCCGATATGAGTCGTTTTGGAAGCGGAAACAGCAAGAAAATCGTTTCCGACAAATCGATGTCTAGAAACTTGGCCCTGATGAAGTTGAGTACGAAACTGATAAATAAAATAGATGCAAAATAAACAGAGGTATTTGAAAATGCATTGCACGTATGGACAGCCACACTTTGCTGTTGACAGATTACGATGCCGGTGAAGTAAGTTTGCGTATGACAAGTGCCACTTGAGGAGAGTTTCTTGCACACACCCCTTCTAAAGTCACCAGCCCTGCGATATGGTACTATATAGTATACAGCGCCTGCTGTTGTTTACTACCCACCTCCCCCACACCCACATTCGTTCCAATTTCACCGCAAAAGTCTCAACAATTTCTTATATTTGTTTACAATTCGCGCATACAAATGCGCAAGGTTGTCCGTCCGCCGAACTGTTCGGCATTGCAAACAGCATATGGCGGTGGCAAGCACCCATCGGTGGTGCTCTCGATGGGCTGCTGCCATAAGCTGTCATGTCGCAAATGGAAGTGGAGTGCCATCGACACCTAATCTAAAGGATAAATAGCAAGAAACAAAATTTTTTGAATTATTAGAAAATGTATTTCACTAAAAAAAAAGAGACTTCAAAATGCATTACTAACTGTTTCCAATAAAATAATAATAAAATAAATTGCTCAAAATCAATGTTAAACAAAAATGAACATCGTTAGACACAGCTTGATGTGTGAGACCTGGAGATAAACTGACAAAGTGGCATTCACTTCGCTGGGAGGAAAATCGCCGTAAGGCCCAAGGGACGGAAAACAAAAGTCCAAACAGATTAGATGCTTGGAGGAGAGAGAAAATGAGAAGCGGAGAAACTGAGAGACCGAGAGTAGTAACCGCAGGCTGTGGGCATCAATTACGCCGACAACATTGAGCGATAATCGAACCGGGGTTATCTCGACGAGCACCTGGAGCTCTCGCCGCTGCTGCTGCGACTCAGTGGGGTTAGTCAGATTCCGACAGTTTGGGGCGATGGATCCATCCTCCAGCAGAAGTGCGCTAGAGCTAGCCGAGGAGGCAGATCCGGAGACGGGAACGGTGATGGGGACGGAGACAGACGCCTCCAGGGTGGCGGAGCATCGGGGATATGCAGAAGCTCTCTCCTTGTCCGGACGGAGTAACAAGCGACGCTCGAACCGGAAGTCCTGCGGCACAGGACGGATCCTGACTGCAAGCGCCATCTTCTTCGCCCTGATGCTCATCGTTGGCGCCATTTTCATGCACTTAAGGCACAAGCATCATCTGGGCAGGCTGCACATCCATCTGAGGGACCACTCGGAGCACCTACCCCTGGTGGCCGCGACTGGAGTGGGTGAGTTGCCTCAAGGACCCTTGTTCACTTGTTCAATCGCTGAAAGCTCTTCGCTAAGGGATAATTTTATAAGCGGTTTACATTGTCGGGCTGTTCTCTCTCTCTGTCTCTTCCCCAGTTGACTGATTAGAAATGCCATTAGAATGATGAGAATCCATCTCATCATAGGCGATAGCAGATCACACAGTTACGAGAGTAAGGCGATAAGAAATATTATCTCGCATTCAATGCGAAATCACTAAGGCAGCAAGAAAATGTGTAAACAAACTTGTTTAAACTCGGAATAATTTAATAATAAATAAACTAAATAACTAGTTTAAGGATTAATAACAATAAAGTAAGCTTTAAGTTTATATGCTGTGTGTGTTCTTTAGTTAAATATATAAAAGAGAACTCTAGCCCTATTCAATGGAAGCCATTCGCATTCACACAAGCCTCGTGTGTGGCTAAACTACTCAAAAACTATGCGCAACAGCAATTTAAAGTTGTTTTGCCAAGAACTGCCAATGAACTACGCCCAGTTTGTTCCTGGTTTCTTAAAAGTTTAACCACTCACACAGAGAGCGAGTGGTTTATGGGGCTAAAAATGTGAGGTCTAAGGGTTATTTAGGCCCGGGAGCAGGCTGCCCTCTGTTATGCCCTTGCTGCAATCTATATTGTGTGGTAAATAGTTTCGATTAAACGGCTAATTGTGCTTGTTCTTGGTATGCATTTTGCAGCTGCCCAGACGATAACAACATTCCATCCAGCAACGGATCCTCCTCCATCTCCTGCACCTCAAACTCCTCCGCCATCACCACCTCCATGGCTGGTAAGCGACGAGTGTCTGACCTGCATTGCCATAGCCGCCACGAATAATGTTCCTGGAGTTTGCAGGAGCAAAGGAGGCGGTGAACGGCCGTGCGGCATTTATCGCATCTCCCCTGGCTACTGGCAGGACGCACAGCGTTTAATTGATCCAATGGATGCGCTGGCAAGGGGTAATACACTACAAAATTTAATTGATTCAAGTCAAAGAAATTCTTTGCGGCTGCCAGGAGAGTATCTCAAAAACCTCTCTTAACCTAATGGATGTTTAAAAATTATTTGGCGTCGACTATTCGGGAGAATTTAAAGGTTTTATTAATTTCAAACTTCTGCAACTTGCCTTGATTTTTCCTTGTAATATTAAGAGAATATATTTTCGAATAATACATTATAATTTGATTTAAGATTCATAAAGACAATTTTAAATTTAATTTCATATCGCAAGTTCCTGACTTGGTCACATTTTCTTTCTCTGCAATCTTATCCTTTGCCTGACTGCCATCCATTGACACATTCACATCTATGCTCTCTTCCAGACTACGAAGGATGTGTGGTGGATGATGGCTGCGCCGCCAGGATTGTGCGAAGTTATGTGGAACGGTATGCTTTTGACTGCAACCAAGATGGACGGATCGAGTGTCAGGATCATGCGATACTTCATATGCGAGGACCCGGTGGCTGCCGGAGGCAGGAGCTTCTTACGTCGCCAGTTGAAAAGCGCCTGGAAATGTGTTTGAAATAGAAGGAAATAACGTAGAACAGCGGGGCGTAATTATTATTTAAGCTGCAGGCGCTCCATTTTCGGGTCAAAAGTTGAGGGTTAGGATAAATAACGCTAACAACTCAAGGAAGAGCAGCAGCGCGGCATACTGGTCATCGTACAGTTTGGTGGCGGCTGCTCTGCCACCCATGATGCACTGCACATGATACATGAGGAACTGCAAATGATTCGTGGTTATGCAGTGGACAGTTGCAAAGAAGAATACAAAAAAAATGTCCTTACGAACGACACAACGCAAGCCATTAAGATGGCAAACGCATAATAGCCCCAACGCACGCCCAAAACACTAAATAGGACAATGCAATATAGGCTCATCAAGTAGAATCCCAAAGTCATCAGATATATGTAAAGGCCACCCGTTGTGATATCCGTCTGCATATTGGAACGATCTGCCGCATGAAATATTTAATCACTTTTAATCTTCCACTTACCGGCAATGTTGCAGCCAGTATAACGCAGAACAAGAATACCACGGAGGCTATTAGAAAACCGGCCAGCATATGGAGGAGGGTTTGGTCAATCATCAGCGCAATAACGGGAACCACCAGGAGCTCTACCTGAATATATATTAATCTTTCACTACTCTTTCATAATATAGCAACATCGAGGTTTGGATAAATCGGTGTCCTACTCACTATAAACAAAGTTATTATCCAGTTCAAGCATTTCGTTCTCCGCACAGACTTGCTAATGGCGAATATCATGAAAATGAACAGACCAGCGACAAATGCCAAGAACAAGGCTGAGTAGTGGACTTTCGACAATTGATAACACCATGTCCTGGTAAAAATGATTAAAATACATAACCAATTCGTCGAACTTTTATCGGTAACTTTACTTCAGTGCTGTCAGTGCCAGGATCCATTGCAGAAGACCAACGAGTACGAAGGCAAGGAATAGAAGCAAAACCTTGATTGTGAAACGCCGGCGGTCTGCAACTGTTTCTGTTTCAAAAAACGGCCAGATTACAACGTTTGGTTCGAACATGGTTTCCCATATATAATTTTGATGTTTGATGTTTGGAGCCAGGAACTCTGAGACATCTGGATTTCATAACAAATTCATGCCATCCCCAAGCACTAATTGTACATCAAATCGGACCAAAAAAGTTGACGTAGCAAATGGGAGCAAATAAGCTATGCCGTTCGGCGTACATAATTGAACTCGACAAAAGTTTATAATCTGGCAGCATCGCGAACAAATTGAACAACAAGTCGCAAGTGTGTAATAATTAAAAGTTTTGCGCAGAAACGGTCCGAGGAGCGGCAAAGTTTGGCGCAAGTTTTAAATCATTTAGCAGGCGACGGACTAATTGCTGCCATGTCGCATTAATTTGTTGAGAGCTGATAGCCGGCGCACAGTGCGTATGCGCAATGCGTTCATAATGCGACTGCCCTTGCAAAATATGTACAATAGCTGTCTGTGTGCTTTTCTGATTTATGCTCTAATGAGATATAACAATTATTATTTATGTTGAACAATAAGGGGGACTTCTGGCTGTATTTTAAGTAATTGTAATTAATAATTGCCGAGAAGTTTAAGAATTTTCATTCCTTCGCTAATACTTATAAAGTGCCTATACCTTGTATTAGTTTTATTTTAAAAAATATAATATTTTTAATAAGGAAGCTAAATATTCCTCTTTATTTTTGGCAAAGTAATTTTGGTCAGAAGTTAGCAATGAAGGAGTCATTTCCTTATATATATTCTTGATCAATATCAAAAGCCAAGTTGATCCGTGTCTGTCCGTCATTTTTAGAAACCAAATTATAACTATACAGTTTTTAACATATCATTTATTAAAATCAGAAGGCAATATCAAAGAGCTGCCATAGGAGCGATCGTTAAATGTATGTGCATCGCTCTCTGTGTAACTCTGGAGATAACTCTTTCTCTCTACCTCTCTGCATGTCTGTAGAAGTAACTCTTGCTCTCTAGCCGGCTCTGCCCGTCTCTGTGTAGCTCTGGAGATAACTCATTCTCTCTACCTCTCTGCCTGTTTGTAAAAGTAACTCTTGCACTCTAGCTGGCTCTGCCCATCTCTAGAGATATCAGTTACCCTCTCGCTCTCACTTCCTCTGTTCTCTTTACTCGTAGACTATTAATAGAGGGCACGGCCGGCGCACAGGCTTCAGTCTGCTTACGGCGTGTGCAGTGTTTACATCTATAGTGATGTAGTGATAGTGATTTTTCTTGGACACCACAACTATCACCTGATCAATGCAACATATTTGGATAACCAGCAAGAAACTTACTTCACCAAGAATGCAACTCTACATCAGAAGGTAATGAGCAATGACGAAATAGAATATCCATGTGTCCTTTACTGCGGTAAGTCTTAACCATGATTATTATATTAGGTATAAAGGTGCTATAGGAGATGTAAGTATGCTAGTAATACAGATAAGCTTGCCAAATTGAGATAAATGCATCTTCGGCTTTGTTATTATCGGTTTCAAATTCCAGCCCATAGACATGGATAACTGGAGGTATTTACATTTCGGCTTCTAGCTTATTCATATTTTTAAATATTGTAAATATGTATTTCCTTCCATTTCCATATGTCTGCAATATAGTTTTCCTTTTTCCTCTATTTCCAATCCTCAACAGAGATCAATGTTCGATTATGCCGCCGGCGTTTGTCTAGGATAACAATTGCTGGCTCGCCCGAGTCCTAATCTTTCGATTGCATGACAAGTGTATATAACTTTATTCAATCAAATGTGCAAATAGCGCATAATGCAAACAGAAATAGTCCAAATGAGCAGACAATATGCGGCCGACACAATCCGATAAGCAGCGACTTAGACTCCGACTCAGAGTCAGAGTCATACTCGTAGTCGTACTCGTACTTCGTGTTCATTATTTACTGTCGATAGCGACGGGGTCTAAAGATAAACATTGCTTGATTGTTTGATTGATTGAGGGCCGGGTGAATTGCTGAATTGCCGCCAACTGGCCAGGGCCAAGGACAAAGAGTTTCATTTAAAAACAATTACGAATTCGGTTGAATAACTCACAGCGCGTCGATATTTTTTTATTTTCCATTTTCTCTGTGGCCCGTGTCAAAGGTGTCGCTCATCCACGACGGTGGCATGAGCAGGAGTAGGAGCAGGTAAAAGCCGGGAGGGAGCTCCAAATTGATTGCTTTATTGCAGCGCAGTCCAGGGCGAGATGATGGGGGAAAACTAGAGCACCGAAAGTGGTGCAAAATTGATGAAATTCAGTGCAAGTTGTGATAAGAATTTTTGGCGCTCAGTTAGGAAACTTTTCTGGGAACTTTGCAGTTGGCAGCCGGATTAGTCGGGCGCCAGCTCCAGAGCCATCCTGCATCGGACGAGCTCGTATATACTACTGCCTCTATCATTCATGAGTTGCCAGCTACAGCTCCATAACGACTCTCCGCCATTTTGTTTGCATTGCCAAGTCAAATGAAAATGTCAAAAAGTATAGCACACTTTGTGACTGCCGGGCTAACAGCATTTGCCAAATGAAATTTACATGACATGGCACGCCAAAGCGAAGGCGACGGAAAATCGGGTTCTTGAAAGGGTTGCTCCCTGGGCTGGACAGGGGACAATACGGCTCAAGGCTCCCCCCGGCAATCAAAAAGTGTGCCACATAATTAAGTGTACATCAGAGATTAGCCACCGCCATCAACAAAAACAGGATGGCCGCTGTCCCACCGGGAAATCATCCTCATCCCGGCTCGGTACGCTTCTGGCAGTCCTCGTAATTCCCGCAAAGCGTCCGCCTTTGTGCGCATACTTAAACAGACATTGGCAATGACATGACCTACAACTGTTCCGGCGAACCGCTTTAATGTCTCTCTCATGGCTGCCGGCTAAAAGCCGAGGCGCTTCATTAATTTTATTGCCGCCTGCTTTAGTCCTTCCACTGCCACTTCTAAGACCACCTCCACAGCATGCTCCTTTGGCGCTGCCTAGGCCGCCTGTTGTCTTTGCTTTGAAGTTTCCTTGGTTGTGGCAAAAGTTTTGATTGTCTAGCCGCACACTCACATGCCGCAAACATGTTACACGGCAAGGAATTGTCACGGAAATTTTCTCATTCTAAAAGTTAGGATGAATGGTATTTGTTAGACAATTTATTATGAATTAATATATATTTTTTTTTAGCGCTTTATTTATTTAAACATCAAAAATGCAGGAACTCAATATTTTTAAAGCATATCATTCAACATATATAAATATATACGTCACTCTGAGTTGTGTATCTCCCCACGCATTTTCTAATATTGTCAACATGCATTGCACTTGCAGCCTCTGATGCATATAAAATGTATATGCAATTTCCAAGCTTTCACTTGGTGTAGTATATAAGCAAAAAAGCAAATATTTTCAATGTGTTGACGCTTTTTCCTGTGATATTTTCCACCGTGCACGACCACATATGCCGGCTTTGGGCGTGTTTGAGCCAACTCAAGTGGTTAAACGTAAAAGTTTTTTAATTAGAGTTGTTTGCGGGCAGCGGCGCATTGTGCGCACAATTTCTTTCCGATCGTCTTGTGCGAATAGTTTCGCCCTAACGTTAACATTCACCGGACAGGAGCCAGAAATTTGATGCCGCGAGGGCGGAATTCCCATAAAATCGGCAGCCGCTGTTCGCCAGCGAGCCAAATAAAATTCATGAGCCCTTGTAATAAAAATGTCACAACGATGCAGGCTACAAAAGGCAGCAGCCCATCAACAGGGTGGGCCGGCTGGGTTTCTATAAAATAGCGACGGGTTTTCATCGGTGGTTTTCGGGAGGGAAGCAGCTGTCAGCGCCGTCGCTTGACAATAACAATGGCTTTGCCTCCAGAGGCGCCCTAGGGGACTGGGGGCGGCGCATAAATTTCGCAGACATCTTTTGTGCCTGGGCCCCCGAATTCAAATTCAAATTTTCACAGCAGTTTGCATTTATTTAATTTTACTATTATCAGAATAAAAAGGCTTTGCGCCTGATTAGAGCTTGCCGCGCGCCTAAATGTGTTTTCCCAAATTAAATGAAAATTAAATGACGCCGAAACCGAGGACGAGGAAAACCTTCATTGACACAACGTGCAAATCTAATTTGGATTTTGCCTCGCACCAACGGTTTCTCATCTTTTTATCATAATGAGAATGCTCCAGACCCTTGATGGGTGTCCAAAAAACACTCGCACACCAGCACTTCCGGCAAGGCTACGCCCCTAGGCCGGCAAATATCCGCAGGATGTGTCGTTGGCCCCGCGTCAACACTGCAAGAATAATTATTCCTGATATTTGGCATGTCCTTGTTATATTTGTGAGCGTACTAAGGTTACAACGCCATTAAGATTTCCGATCCTATAAGCTACCTACATATATTCTTCATTCAAAATTTTCAAAATTTCATAAGGAAAGTTAACTTTGTAAAAACTGTCAAAATTTGTTAGAACTATAAACATAAAAATTAACATAAAAGCTGTTCAAATTGAAATTAATCTTAGTTCTTAGTTATGGTTATCTTAAACCATAGGTTCTTCACTTCAAAAAATTTCGATTTAAGGTTTTGGGAGTATACGATAAACAAATGTGGACTGATTGGCAAATAGCTTATATATTCCTTTGGCTAATTTCCATTTACCGCAAGATTTCTTGTACAAAAATGTGAGTTTCATCGATTGTTCTCAGTGCAGCAGGCCGTCAATGCGATTTCGTCAACGCAATCACCCGGAGAGACATCAGCGAACCGGCATCGCAGCGCCGGCAAAATACATTTTCCTGTTGTTTTCTGCCAATTTTGCGGCTGATGCCTTTTTGCTCTCCGGGCTTCCGTTCGCATTCCCTCAGTTTTTTATCCTGGCAGCCCTCAACGATTTCTGGCTGAGACATTCGGCACTCAATATACAGTTTGCATTATACAATATAGATGCCCATATCGCTGCTTTGCGTATCAATGAAGAGCCCGTCTTTATTGCACATTTTCCAATGCGCACAACGTGGCGTATACGCATTATACAGCGAATATGGTTTTAGGGAAGAATACAGTAGCAGGGCTTTTGGGATTTTTTTTATGGCAATTTATTAAAAATGTATAATAAAAATGTCTGGTTTTTAAAATTGGGGGAGAATCAAGAATAAAATGGTTGCATAAACATATGATTAATGTCATAAATAAATGCGGCTTAGTTGTTATGAAGATGGAGAGCTCATTTTGATTTGATTTTTATATAATACTTAGACAAATTAATTTGAAGAATGTAAAAAGAATTTTAAAAAGTTCTTAGACTAATGAACTTTTCCTAACTTTGTAGCTCGTTTAAAAAGTATGTAATTTAATTAAGGAAACATCCCTGTTTTTATAATTTTAAAATGTTCAAAGTCACTTGAAGCCGGAATTTCCTAATACTTTAATGGTGGAAATTGAATGAGAACTTCTCCAGTGAACTTTTGACCCACTGTGCGACGCTGGAGACAAACATTTTTCGGGACCCTGTCGTTTTGTATGTGCTCCTCGACCGCTTTTTTCGTATTTCGGTCAGGTCACATTTATGCTGTATACATTAATTATGGCTATTTACTTTGGCCGCTTTCGGCCCCTGCCACTGCCAATTATGTGCACGAAATTGCTTATTATTGGGTGCATAAACACACATACTCCGATTCGTTCCTATATACCACAGACATATACACCGATAAGGCCGAGTGTATGAAGGCGCCAAAACGGCAGGTTAAATGGTGGTCAAAGGGCCCATTCATTCCCGGCCTAAAAGCCCATCAGCTGCCTGTTCCAACAAGGGGAGCTAGGAAAACGTTTCGGGTAAACAAAAATATGCCATGTTTACTCAGCGAGCAGTCCAAGCCAGAGTTGTTTTTGCTGTTTTGTTTTCTTCTCGTTTTTTTGTTGGGCCGTTTTGTTTATATTTTTATTTCTGTGCTACTTTTGGCAGTTGTTGTCATTTGTGTATGGTCCAGAATGATGGATGTTATTATAATGTCGAGGAGTCGGCTTAGCAGGCGCCTGACATCCTGAGTGGTCACTGAGAGCCGAAGCCAGCGACTGACCCAAAAATCTCCAGTGACAGCTGAGTTGGCCAACCACACGGCGGGCAGCGAAGCTGGCCAATTCATAAGCAGCTTAAAAATTAAAACAATTTAATAAAAATTAATACCCCCGTGCACAGCAATGGCATAACAACGACAACAACAAGCGGTAAGCAGCAAGGAGCAAAGAGAACTGCGCTTTTCATGAAGTATTCACCAACTAAAAGTACTGTTTTTATTTTCCTTCCCCTGGTAATTATACTAATTGGTATCATGGCGTGGCGGGAAAGCTGAGCTGCAAGCATAATGCGATAATTTATATTCCTCGATGGGGAATCCTTTGTGCCAGCTGCCAGCTGGCCACTGCTCGTCGTCCCTTCTGTCTTTGTGGCAGGATATTCCTGACGCAATTTGATTAAAACAGGACAGGGATAAGCCCTGGCGAAAAATAAGTGGATATTGCCACTACACATTCGAATAAAGTTTTGCCTTCCGGCATGGCAGGGTCCTTCAAATGTACAGTCCGAAATACATTTCAAGACGCAAAAAAATTACAAACTAAATAAAACGTTTCCAGTGGTCAAATTGAGTCAACTTTGACCCGCTGATTCCTAATTGAATTGTAATGAAGACGCTGAAAGAATTTTTTTTTTTAACTTTGGTATTTAATACTTATAAGAAAAAAATATTCCGATTTTTTTTTTTTTTTTTATTTTAATATCTATCTTTTTTCCAATAAATAAGCCTTATTAACATTAGCTGAAAATGTCCCTTTCATAAGGAAGAAACTACAGCAGGTTTGGAAAAAGCGGAGGCGGATACATATCTGATTCTTTGTGGGCCCCGCACCAACTCGAATTTACTTTACAGAAAAATTATACAGGGCGAAGAGGAAATGAGTTCCAACTGAAAAAACAAAAACGAAGTAAAAGTCAGAAAACACAAAGGGAACCCTGACATGCGAGACATTTGTTGCTTTCACAGAAATCTTTGTGGCAGACGAATCACTTTGGTTTAACCATCTGGCATTTTAAAGCGATTCTCCAGTTATTTTCGCTCATAACAATACCCCCAGCTACGGGGGATAACACACTCCCCGGGAATTCGCAGCAGTATCCAAATCAAATGATTACTGCGGCAACACATGACAGCCAAGAGGGAGTAGCTTGCGTTTTTATTCCTTGCTAGGGGGAGGGATGTGCTTGTTGTACTCTGTTTGAATAGATTTCCCGAATGATAGATGGCTCGATTTTCAATGGGTAAATTTTCAGGATTATGGTGCAGGTTGATTTATCTACTTATCATGCGGGGGCAGGCTGAAAAACACCCAAATCTTGTGGATTTTTATAGATCTCAGTGGGAGCTTATACAAATTCTTAGCAAGCACTTAAATGGTGCTTGGTGCTTTTGGCACTTTATCTGTAAGGAAGGTTTTTTTCTTAATATGTTATTTATAGAATGTTGCTTTGAACCTCTCTAGAGTTAGTAAACTCCCTAAAATATTAAATATTATTTCACAAAGTTTCCCAGAAGTTGTTCTTTATTGCAGGCTTTAGCTTTAATTAATTCCTTAAAAGTTTCTGTTACCCTTTCTATTGAGAAACATGAGCCTTTTCCTTAGGCTAAACAATATAAAGCAAGTCATAATTTATGCTTCTTCGAATTGAGATGTTCTGCATTTGATATCAGTTCCCTGGCGTTTTCTTATAAAACCATTCTATCCAGAATCAACAAGAACGTAATGAGTGTTCGGCCTTAAAGGGTTTAAGTCGAGGCCCACAAGAAACGGGGACAGATGTGCGGCTCTGCCAACGGGAACCCATAAATTCGTTCCAGTAAACATTTTTGAATTGTTGAAAAGATTTGTAGGAAAACAAGACAGGCAAACAAACACGCTCACATCTTGAGGTGCCTTCTATATATACGTTTTTATTTATACATATATATATATATATATATATATACAAAATACCGAATGGAGTAAAGCGAGGCGGCTGCAAAGTTTGGCCAAAGTGCTAAAAGATGTGTGAAAGGCTGCGAAAGGCTGCGACGGAAGTGAAGGATTCAGGATGGCGGATTGCTGAAGGAGGCAGAGATGGGGTGAAAGGTTGGACGGGCGAGGCGCTTCAAATTACTTTTCGGGGCGTGGGCGCAGCTGTTGATGGCTCCTGGATCCAGGATCTTGGCATTTCTTTTAATTTGGATTTGCTGCACGGGGCATTTCTGATTTGTGAGCTGTGATAGCGGGCCAGACTCCGTCAGGGCTCGACTTCAAAGCCTGCGCGCATTTACCACTCAATTAGCAGGCCGTGATACCGCTCCCGCACGAACTGCTCACTAATTTATTAATGGCTAATGTCAAAATTCGGCAAAACTCAGCGAGAATCAGCTGCCTTCGGATGACATTGAAAAATTGCCTAGCGTGGCAGTGTGTGTGGTGTGTGGTGTGCTGTGTGTGCCTTCTGTTTAATGGCCCGACCGCCTTTTTCTCACTTTCGGGGAATTCGAGGCATGAAGAAAACAATTTAGATAAGCAATATGCAAAGTGTGTGAGAGGTACCTTCTTTGGGTATAAATATTTTGTGCTGTGCATGTTGAATTTTTAACTGCTGCTACCGCCACTGCCGCAAAGGAAGCAACTTAATCAGCAAAGATTTACGAGTAACCTGGCATTACTTAGCATAACGCCCAGACGCATGACAGCCGTTTAAAATTCAAGTACCAACTATAAAAGGCAAGACAAAAGCCAAGACACTTATGCACTTAAGTGGTCGACCATAAAATATTTCGACTGCTTTGAGTGGAAGAGTGCTGTTGCTGTCGCTGGTATGGTGCCCATGTAACCCGAGTCCCCGAAAGCCTTTTATGGGCCAGTTGGGTGTCCCCGAAATCAAGTATACGCCCTGCCCGCAGGTGTCCAGGTGGCAGCAAATCAAATACAGCATACAACCATATACAGGGACAGGACAAGCAGCCACAATAAAATCAAATGAAAGCTGGACAGGCCAAATCGAATGAAATAGTCCCCAAATTGCATTAGGAGAAATCACACAATATAATGGCGTCGCGATAACAATGTCCTGTCGACAAATTCTGGCTCACCTGAATGGACATCAGCTAAATTGGTTGTCCTTTGCAATTATTATGTGTTTTCTCTATCGTTTTGGTTGGGGCATTTCCTGTTTGCTCAACACACACACACACACACAGTAAGACACGCGGCATACACTAGTACACAAACGCGGCGTGTCGTTGTCCTCGAGGATGCGAGTTTGTTGTGGCTTTCGCGTAAAAGGACACGGCTTTATGAATGAACAAACGCGCTTAAGTGCCGATGCCGACGGCGCTTCCGCGGACTTTTGTTTTGCGGCCAAAAGCACGTCCGACTCGCTCGCCGACGAGCGTTTATCTGAACCGTATGCCAGTCGGGCCAGGAAATTACTGTGAAATTCAATTGCCAACTTCGTCGATGACCTGCGCATTGGCTAACAGCGAAAGAGAGCAACAGGAGGCATCTGGGTGTAACAGGGAATCGGAGCAGAGGAGCATAGGACCATAGGAGCATCGGAGAATGAGGGTCCGGGATTATGTAGGTTGACAAGAAGTTAAACAAACAAAACAAAAGTCAAGCTGTATCATAAATATAATGAAAAGTTTTTCGCCAGCAACAAGCGGGTGGAGCTCATCCCATCCGCCGATGGATATACTTTATACTTCATCCAACTTAAATGTCAACACCAACGCATAGAAATCACAGGGAGAAATAAAACCCTTCTATAAGAAACATATCATAAGATTTTAATTGGAACTGAAGAGGCAATTTTAAATTAAAAAAATTAAGAGATAAAGGTTTGAGCAGCTCTATACTAATTCAAATATATACTTCCTCATATGAACATAATTTGAAAAGGATATTAATTGAACAGTAACTAGTAAACTGCCAATTAAGTAAAATACCAAAATAAACATATTTATCAGAACTTAGTCATAATCTTTACAGTGTTAACAATTTGACATCTACTAAATATTCTCCAATGAAATTTAATGATTTACTTCTCGCCTAAAACAGTGTTAATTTCTTTGAGTGCACTCGTGTGTACACATAATTAAGAAATCGTGCGTACTCCACGCACTTTGATTCAGACTCGAGAATTTGAAATGTCTCTGGCATGGCAAATAAGCTGTTGACTTTGTAATCATTTCAGCATGTTTATCAAGTCATTTATTGAGTGGGCCACCAGGCAGCGGGCGTCCTGATTAGCGGCAATTGCGCTCTTGCCGCTTTCTGCCGTTTGGCTAAGAGCGCGTCTTAGCCGCGGCAATTATGAAAATAAGCCAGTGCCTGTGCCAGTGCCAGTGCCCGTGTTGGAGCTGCTGCGTTGAATGGCTAATGTCACCAGCAACCTCGTAACAACCCCCCAGAAAGTCTCAGTCCAACCCCCTGAAGTGGGCTCGCTCCACTGTTGTTTTTGCCTTTGTTGTCTGCGGTCTGCCGCGTGTCCTTTGCGGTTTGTGGCACTGATTCACGATTCAGTACTCAGGAGTCGCGACTGCGTGGGGAAGTCCCCCGCTGTGGGGCAAGTGCTCCGGCTCAGGTGAGGAAATTAAAAGTTAACTGCCACTGGAGATGGCAAGCGGAGCAGGTCACCCATCAAATTGCTCACTTTAAAATATATTTTCTGTGAAATACGAGTTTTCCACAAAATATTAAACGACTGGGGGATTTTTTGGCTTACCATTCGCAACTATTTCATTTAAGATTTATGAACAGATTAGGTCCAGGAAAAATGTTTCCATAAACTCTCACACATCTATGAACAAACAGCCGAATAAATACATTCGTGCGTCTCTCAAATGCATTCTCTAGTTCAAATCAATAATAAAAAAGGCAAACAAAAATGATGAAACGGAATAAAATGTTGAGCTCAGCAAGATATATTTTATATCTCTTTAAAGAAAATGGTATCCGGATATGTTTGCAAAAGTTTTTACAGTACATTTATTATTATTTAGTTGGTCATTTATTCCCTCTGACAAATATTTATAATATTTATTCTTTTTACTATTTAATACTGAAGTTTTTTATGCTTCAAATGCAAGTATACGAGTATGCAAAGTATATCGCAAATAAATTTCGGTTAAGTGCCTGATATAAATTATTTAAATATCCGAGTGATTTTTTATGAATTTTTGAATAAACAATTAATAAAAACATTTCTTGCCCCTTTCATGCAAATTTATCTGTTGAATCAATATCAAATATTGCCAAATAAATATGCAAAAAATGTGAAATTGCACAATGTTGCTGGATCATGTATATGCATTGTTTTCTTTTTTTGCATAGATAAATATTAGCGCGAATTTGGTAGTGTAAAACCATTACATTTTTACATCATGGGTCAACACTAAACCCAAAGACAAATATTTATGCATTTCACTATCTATTTTTGTGCACATTGCATTTATTCTAGTGCTTCTCTCAATGTTCAATTCAATGTTTCATTCTGATTACCAAACAAACACATTCAAATTTGGCGTTTTAAATTCAAGCTTTTACACAATTAACATTTTTTTCCAAACATAATAATAAATTAAATGAAATTCTGTATAAAATATACTATCAAAAAAATATATATCATATTATAACTATGCTCAATTTTAATTCCTTTTTTTAGACAATATTTTTTAGGTTCTAAAAAAAATCGTTAGTCAAATCACCAATCTTTTGCCTCAGTGAACTTTGCTTTACCTCCCACCATTTATTTATTTTCCGCCATATGCTGACAGTTCTTTGCTGCAGGCAAGCATTTATTTTCACTATCTCTCTTCAGCCACTATCGCCGCTTTGCTGCTCCGCTGAGTCCTGGTGTGAGTTTAAGTGTAATTACCTCAGGCTGAACATCGCTAAAAGTATCTCCCAGATACGCGAAAGTATCTCTGGTTGTCAAGTGGCACGCTCCACTGGCTGCGCAGAGAAGCGACTTATCGCTGATTCAGATTTTCCATCAATAAATAAGCAATAATCAGCCGGGTGTTGCTCCTCCGCCTTCCACCTTCCCCGATATATCCTTGAATGGGAAACACACACCTCGCCGTAATGCAAGTCAATGGATGCGATTGTTTGCCAGCAAGTGCAAAGTGTTGAATGGACTCCCATTGAATGGCAGACAGACAGGCAGCCAGGAACTGGAACTGAATCCGAAACAGAAACCCACAGGAGTGCATTGCCGTGGAGTGGCATTCAATTGCCGGGCGGCAGACAAGTGAATCAGCCACCGAGCGGACAAACAAACAAACAAGCTGGCGAATTCTGTGTAACGACCACAAGCCCGGCTTGATAGCATCGCTTGACAAGTCAATGAGACGGCTCTGAGCGGAAGTCAAGCGGGAGCTGGGAGCCACCCAAGCCAAAGCAAGGCAAACCGAACACCGAACCCTCCAGCAGCCAACAACTGACGCGTTGACAATGCCACTCCGATCACATTTGTTCAGTGCCGCCGAGGCCATCACACGTGTTTTCATTCAGTCACAGCTGCGGTTTGTGATTTAAGTTAAAATGAGCGAACACTCATAGCTTCCTTTTGTGCAATTGAATCGGCTTAAAACTATTCATATTTCTTATATAATTAATTGATAATGAGCTCTGAATATTTTAGGAAGTATATTAAAACGTTTTACAATTATTTGAAAATTTTAAATATTAATTACTGAGCACCTAAATAGTAGTGAGACGAATTTGATTGAAGCTACTTGACTGGGCAACTGAATTATGAATTATAAATTAAATACACTCTTGCAGGGTGTTTACATTTCAGTCAGAAGACTGTAATGCAGTGAAATTGTCATTTCCGACCCTGTAAACCATATATATTCATGATCAGCGTCAACAGCCGAGTCGATCTAGATACCTCATGAAGAAAAACAAAAATTTAAAATTTTTGTTAAAATTTTATAAGGGGTTACATCATTAAAATTGTCAAAAATTGGCAAAAATTTAAATTTGTTGGAAAAATTAAATGCAGTATGCAGATTTGCAACCCTTACAAAAACTAGCACAGAAAAGCTTTCCGAATTGAAATTAATCCTTTTTTGACTTAGTTATGGGTTTTTTAGACTTTGATTTGCCTCAAAAATGACTATATAAATATTACGATTACGATTTAAAATGCCATTCTGATTAATGAATTAATTTTTTTGTAATATAAAAGTCTTGCAAATGAAAATACAATTTCATTTGCCGTTTGATTGAATTAATTTAATTTTGTTTTCTGTTTAGTTCGCCTTTAAATAAAATAGACACAAAACTGTGTTGACCACAACATCATTTATATAAAATCTAATTTCCTTTTCATTTAATTTCACATTTCATTTGTCACTTTGGTCATTTTGCTCTCCATTTTTAATTGATGCGAAAATTGTGTTCATTTCCTTTCAATTTGTATTTTAAGTGAAAATTGTGGCTTACCTAAGAAAAAGCAAATGAACAAAACAAATTTTACGCCTGCAATAAGTCAAATGAAAATAAATAGTCCTTGATTGAGTTAGGAGAGTTTTTCTAACATTTTTTTATTTGTCATGTGTTTGATTTTATTCTGAAAACAGAAAACTGTTGACTAACTATTAAAACTAGTTTCTTGTAAGTACTGTAAGACCACTTAAATATAAAAGAAATTATTACATAGCTCATAAGCAATTCCCATAAACTAAACCATAATTAATAAGGAAACACATATCCCTGTAAGGGGCTCCAGAGGAAAACCCTCTTAAGACCCGTTTATCCCGAGTAAAACGTTTTGTAATCTAATTAATGGCCCTGCAGCAGATAATGGGCGAGTGTATTCATAATCCCCGGCAATTTCGCATTCATTAAAAGCCAATAAAAGTGAAAATTATAACGCCCACCTCCGCAGTATCCGGCAGATCCCTCTTCTAGGCAGGTGAATGGGCGCCCCACTTCATTTATAGCCCGCGTGGGTGGCTCGGCGAGTAATGAAAGCTAATGAAATAACAATTAATTGAAAAAAGAATAAGTGTACATACTACGGTGAAAGAGAAGATGGCCGACCGGCTGGTTTCAGGGCCACGGGCAAATACAATTTGTTTTAATTAATTGAAGCCGCAACCGCAGCTGGCCGACGGAGCCTGATTTAGATGAATTGCCGGCAGTTCAGCCGGGGCTTTAGCGCCGGCTTTGGTTTTTGGTTTCGGCTCTGCCGGCGGCGGCTCAGTGTCTGACTTGTCAGCCTGAATCCTGCAGCCGTCGGATAGGACCCCCGGCCTTGGCCGGCAATCAGGCGTGAAATGATTGGCAGGCCAGGAGTCGGCCGGCGGTCCCATCAGATATTCACATATGTCGCTGGGACCCACTATTAGCGTGGCTATCGATTGAATTCGCCGCAATCCGGACTGCCGGAGTGCCGGAGTGCCAGTCCGGAGTGGCAAAGTGCCACCGCCCAGGGGCTGAAGCCAAGCTGATCTGAGCGTGTCGTCAACCACACGATTTGTGGGAGAAGATTGTACTATAAGCATTATTCCTGGCAGCTACTTTCGAACTCCGGACTTTGAGCATTTAAATATGCCACCCAATGGCTGTAGGGTATTTCGCGGGAATATTCAACTGGTGAAGCTTGCAGCAACCAAATTTCAGCGAAGTTTTGTCTTTGGATAGACAATAGACAGAACAGAGCTGAGGACTTTTCCAGCTATAGTTCTTCTTGGAAATTTCTATATTTGAAACGCAAACTCAAACTCCTTCTGGGCAATGTATAATTCCCAGAAATAAAGCTTTGCTCAATAAGAGACAAAGTTTGACGATAAGCTTGTATGCTGGTCACCTATTAGGAGCAATAATTAAATTAAGTTACAGTCTCTGACAACGTTGCGTATACGTGATGTAGCTCAGAGTAGGCATAAAAATCGATTTCTTATTATCTGTTAGGGTATCAATTAGTCAAGAGCAGTTCACTGTCCTGGCAAGCTAGCCTGCGGCAACGGAAAGCTGAACAAAAAACTTTTCCCAGCTAAGTTGCGCTTATGCTTATGTTTTGGGCGAGTATGTAAATGCTGCCGGGGGGCATTCGTATCGGTGTCTGAGGCTTCGCCGGCTCTGTGTGAGTGTGCCGTCTCCCTCTGTGTGGGTGCGGTGTGTGTGTGTGTGAGCCGGTGTGTGAACCACAACATGTGTCGTCGGGCGTGAACAAAAGTGCTAAGAAAATTACATTTTGGCCACACGGAAAGGGAGAAGTTGTGGGCCCGAGGCAGAGTCTCGGCCTAATGCCTTAATACACTTAAACTCGCTGTAAATCCGAGTGCTTTCGACTAATTTGCAGGTGGCGAGAAACCACTTGGCCTGGGCCCCGAGAATCACAAGTTACTTGATCCCACGGAACCATGCAAGTAAGTCACTGGGTTTAAATGGAAATTTTTTGAAATAAACGAGCTGCCAGCCACACACAGGAACACGTGCACAAAAAGAAAATATTGTTTTTTAATTTGTATATTTCAAAGGAATGAAAGTTAAAGAGATCATAAGACGCTCTTTAAAGTATTGAATTACTGAAAAGAAATGCAGACTTTAAAAATTGTTAAATATCTTTGAAGAAGTTCAACAGTTCCATAAAATTTCAGAATAGGATTAATCATTTAAGGCATTAATTATAAATAAAAGTAGTAGTAAAAAACACCACCCTGTTAACGTAGTTCGTTATGCTTTAATTATATATCTGAAAGCGAACAGTTTATTTTATTTTCTTGGTATTAGTTAGCTTCAAGCCCTAAATTAAATAAGATTCAATTTATAAAATACCTTAAATTTCAGCAGATCACTGGATCCTATTTTTTTCCAGTATTCCTCCGGAATGTAAGCGTCCCCTTCCGCTTTTTGTTCTCCTGGGTGCTGCGCTTCATGTCCTTATGCAAAATTCACATCCACAACAATCTCCCTAAACTTTTTTACCCTGCATATACATTACGCTTTTGTTCCAGTTCCAAGCCACGAAAAAAAAAAATAAACGAAAACGAAAAGCATGAAAAACGCGCCAATATATCGCAGCGCGGAAATAATGCAATTTGTGTGTGAACTTTTTAACGCACTCGTAGTTTTTTATACCCGCTCGGGACGCGAGTTTCCCAAACATAAATATTTACGTACGAAGTAGAGTCCTTTTCTGTGCGAGTGTGTGTGGTGTGGCTCCCCTCGGCAAATCCTGCTCCTCTCACGAACGCCGAACAACTGAGGAGCCGAAGCGGATGTTTGCCAGTTAAAAGGCGCGAGTTCTCTCAACTGTTAGCCAACAGGCGCTGTTAGCCGGCAGGACACTGTTGCCGTTGCTCCATGCCAGAGGAGGGCCTTCTGACTGCTTTTCCTAATATTAAATTATCGAAATCAAATTTAGTGACACCGTCCGCATGTGTGTGCCAAGAAAACCTTATTCAATTTCCTTGTACAAAAAATATGCATGTAATTATATTTTAATTAAAGCTTGGCATACTTTTTGGCTGCGGCTGAGAAGTAACACATGCAGCCGCAATCCAAATGTCACATCTAAAGTGAGGAATATAATTCATGCTTATCGCGCATCCGCCCCATTGCCCCCAGCAAAGGCAGACCAATTAATTGGAACTTTAAACAAATGGCCGCGAATAAGCAAGCACTTACAGGAAAGCACTGGGAAAAATAGATTAGGCAGTACATTTTGTATTAGAAAAAGGATATCCCTTTATTTTGATATTTCATTTTTATGCTGAAGCTTGAAACACAGTGAAAAAGAACTTTCCGACCCCATAAACCATATATATTATTGATCAGCATCGAAAGCCCATTCGATCTAGCTATGTCTGGAAGAAAAATAAAATTTTTAAAAAATTTTCAATTTTTCAAAATTTGATAAGGGGTTACATCATTAAAATTGTCAAAATTTGGCAAAAAACGTGTTTTTTTAATTTAAAAACTGAAGTAGTCGTTCCAGACCCCATAAACCATATATATTATTGATCAGCATCGAAATCTGCATCGATCTAGCTATGTCTGGCAGAAATCTAAAATTTTCAAAAATTTTTCAATTTTGCAAAATTTGATAAGGGGTTACATCATTAAAATTGTCAAAATTTGGCAAAAAACGTGTTTTTTAATTTAAAAACTGAAGGAGTCGTTTTAGACCCCATAAACCATATATATTATTGATCAGCATCGAAATCTGCATCGATCTAGCTATGTCTGGCAGAAATCTAAAATTTTCAAAAATTTTTCAATTTTTCAAAATTTGATAAGGGGTTAAAATTGTTAAAATCGTTAAAATTGAAAAAAATTTCAATTTTTAGAAATGTTAAATTTAATATGCAGATTTATTAACCTAACGAAAACTAACACAGCAAAGTTTTCCAAATTAAAATTAACGTATTTTTGGCATAGTTATAGCTTTGGCTTCTTATAGTTAGAGTCCTTTTTTGTTAACAAGAAAGTGAATAATAGTAATATGCAAATATGCAAATTCTCAACTTCAATCTTTAGTGACATTTTTTTCGGTGCAGTCATTGTATTTCATCGCATGTCAAATGCATATTTTACTATTAAGCGCCCTCGTTGTTGTCCTTGTCGCCCTTTCTGATGGTTGTTATTGCCGCTGGTATCCTTGTGCACTACTTGGGGCGCAGTTGTTAACGAAAACGGATTCCGGAAGCCGGACGCCCGATACGGATATAAGTGCACCGTGTACGGCCAAATGCAGGCAATGGCAGCGGGAAAGGAGAAGGGATAATAGAGGAAGGCGAGTGGAGAATGGAGGACATCGAAATGACGGCGGAGTGTCCGGCAAAGCCACGATTCGTTGTGGCATCTCCACGGACACGTGCACATGTTGATGGGGACACAGGACACAGCACACTCACACTGACGGCGACACACAATTTTGTCGCCTCTCCAGAATTTGACGTTTTTTTACGATAGTTAACCCCGGGACCCGCGCTTTGTCCTGTCTCCTGGCCCCTAGATCCTTCCTCCTTTCTCCTTCCTCCTTGACTATTGATTTTTACTTGGAAATAAATTGGTTTCGTTTGTCTGTTTAGCTATGTCTGTGTTGTCATTGCTATTGCTTTTGCTATTGGTATGTCAGCGTCACTTTTTTAGTAGAATTCGGCACTTCTCACTCGCCCGCACTTTTGGCCAGAAGTTTCCTTCGGCAATTATTGTTGGAATTATTTTTCATTTTGCCAGCGAACAAGCACAAGCATCCCCGTGCCCATTCCCACAGACGCTTTTCATCCCCGTCATCGCAAATGGCCGGAACTATTGTTATTAATACAGAGCCAGTGAATGTTTTTCCTGCCATTTCTCTTTCTTTTATTTTTGCTGCAAGAAAAATTGCACACCAAATGAAAAGTGAAAAGCGAAGCATTAAAGTTGGATATTCTTTTCTGCCGGCCGAAGAATGCTTAAAGAAATTTCATTTTTCGAGAGGCCAATGGAATTTTTACAAGGCTACAGTCAGAGATCGAACTGGTTCAGTAAAGTCTGGAATTTAAAATAAAGAGTTATAAAAGCCAATAGGGTTTTCCAAATACTTTTTAATTTAAATGATTCCTTAGTATTAAAAGAACTTTTTCTTTCTTTTTTGTTAACCTATCTTGTTAATTTTGCTTTTAGCAAAGTGTGACATTAAAGGTGTATATTTTTTGTTACAAAAATTGTCCCCAAAGAATGTTAAATTGCTATAAATATGGCTATAACAAAGGAGGTAGCTCCCATTCCGTCCATTATTTAGCTTGTTTCAGTTCTAACCTAATTGAAATGCCCGCCTCTTCCGGCTTACAATTTCCATGGAACTCCGGACTCTGGCCCGTGTCATTTTCGAGGACTCGCTCGCATATTTTGGCAGCTACGTGACACATGCCGTGACCATGCTCCGGGAGCTGCAAACAAAGTAATTTTTTTTATATTCCGCCGCCGTTGTTTGGCTGCTTAAATATGGACATGGCCAGCCCACCCCTCACAATTCCGGGGCCCACTCCGAATCCCGACAAATAGAAAAGGTATCCCCGCAAACGTATTTACATTGAAATGGCCACAAAAGGGTAGTTGTATTTGTCTATCCCTGGCCGGGGCGAAAGTGGTGGAAAAGCGGGCAAAAGGGGACCAGAAGTGGGCCCAAATGCGCTACAGTTGGTTGGTTGAGTTATGGCCAAATAAAAGACGTACAGAGAAGCTAATTTTGTGCATAGTTTATACGGATCGTAAAAGTAAATTGCACGGCCACTGAGCTTAGGGTTATTGGCCCATTTGCCCGATGCGGTTATATGGGGGCTTTATCTCAGTAAAGTGCACTGGGCTATCTGCACCCGCATTACCCGCCAGCAGTGTGATTTGCTGTTGTTTGAAAAACACTGTCACAGTTTCCAGTTCGAGATCAGATAAATTAGCAATTCAGTGAATTATAAGTGTAACCTTTAAATGCTTTAAGACACGCGGAACTGTCGCCATCACCGCCACGTTTCAATTATTTAAACCTAACAAACTGTTTATGCATGTTTGGCATTTTACGATTCCTCTCAAATCTCGCATTTATTTAAAAATTTATTGCCCCGCCAGCTATATTTTGCGTGGCACAGGCCTCTCAGATCATCATCAAAACCAAGCGGACTCCGCTTTACGACTTGGCACATGGAGGACAACGGCAGGATGCTTTTACACCAAAGAACCACAAACAATTCAGGGGACCCCAAAAAAAAAGGAGATATATATATATATAAGAGACACATTTCCACAAACGCATTTATAATTAGATTTTCAGCAAAATGATAAATACAAGTTTTTGATTACACAGCAACGTTGTCAGCAACAGCTGAAGCTGTACCTGGAGCACCTGGGTTTCGAGTGGTGACCGCAGATCCGCAGCAAAATGGGTTGACATTAGCATAGGGATAAGCGCTGTTAAAGACCGAAATCGGAGCTGGAATGCGTGCGAAAACAAAGCTTTACGGCTCTGGGATTTCGTCCTTCAGCCGCCTGAATTTTATAGCACTTCGCACATCGCATACTAACTCTCCTGCGTGTGTCCCAATCTTTTTAATTAACTACTCATATCCGCCACTGAGCGTGCCTAATTGATATGAGAGCAGACCCGGGCAACGGGTCTCCTGGTTTCCTGGCTTCCCAGTCCCAGACCCAGACCCCGGTGTCTGAGCCCCCCCTGAGTCTCCTCACGCCTCAATGGAGCTATGTGCGTGTTAGCCATATCCCGGCGTCTGTGTGAATCCTGCTGTTCCTGCTGTTCCTGCCGTTCCCTCTTCTCCTGCTCCTCCGCGTGTAAGTGTCTAATGAATTTCCATTTCCAGCAGACACTCATTGAATTCCCGCCCATAAAATCGCAGCCAAAAGCAGAAATTAACTTGCCTCATGTCAAATGTTAATGAGCAGCGAAAGCACAGTGTTTTCGGCACTTAATTTGACTGTTTCTTTATGTGCATATTACTAATTAATTTATACATAGATCTATTTTTATTATTTTAGCCCTAGAAAGCGGAATATAAATTAATATATTATTATACTTAACTCTTTTTTATACAGAGTTAAAGTGAAGTTATTACAAGTAATTTAGTCAACGATTTATAATACTCATGGAAGTATTTTTTGTTTTTTTGTGTTTTGATGGGCCATTTTTGCAGAAAATTGTATAATAAATCATTCAATTACCAGCCAATAGAGAATAAGATACAATTAACATGTTATTTTTTAGCAATTGAATTAATAATTATTATTATAGACTAATATTTCTAAATTAGTTTCTATATCTATCTATGTCTGTGAATTTTTCGGAGGCTAGTGGAGATCCTGGTCCTTTCTTCTGGTCGCATTTCAAACTTTACACCAATATGTTACCAATTTACATGCTTTTTGAAACAAAGCCTCACCTTGACCTTCAACACCTATTTCACAGAAAGTTTCGTCACCCTCTTTTTGTCTCGTGACTGAAGTAAACTTTCAAATGTCTATTTTATCTAAGATCTATTGAAAACTACAAGTTTGCACAATTTCGGCACCACTGTTCGCCCGCAAGACGTCATGAAAGTTTGGGCACACTCGTCGCAGTGTTCCCATTAAATATTCAATATCAAATGCGCGGCATTGTCTCAGCTCCAGCCAGGCTTAAACCCAACTGACTGCGCCACTATATAGACCCACTAATTAAATGCCCCACAAATTGGATAGGCCGCAAATAGGTTCAATTAACACCAGCCGAAAGACTGGTTGGCTTTACTCGAATGGAAGAATGGATGAGCACATCATGTACAATATGAGCTATGTTACTTAGGACTAGATCGGAGCTCCTGCTCTGCGGGATCTTAGATCTGCTGGGCGCGCACGGCACGGTCGGCAAGCTCCTCGGGCGTGGGGTGCTCCTGGATGTACTGGATGGAGCGCAGGATAGCCTCTGGGATTGGGGGAGGAGTGGGCAGGAGGTCGGACTGAGGGTGGAAGCCATTCTCGTCGGCGGTGTAGATCACCTGGACGGGAAGACCCTCGGGGGAAATGTAGGAGTAGGAGCCGCGGGCATAGTGACCGGACTGGCCCTCCTCCTGGAACTGAATGCCACTGGCCTGCTGCACATCGTAGGCATAGGTGCCATCGGTGTCCTGGTTGGTCAGGAACTTGGTGATGGTGTCATCGTTCAAGGGGGCGGCCAGGGCACATCCCAAAACGGCGGCAACGAGGAGCTGTCCAAGGAAGTCAATTGAGTTGCTATCTAACCATAAAGCCAAACTCTATTATCCACTTACGAGCTTGTACATGTTGGCTGCTGTTGTCGGGCTGTTGACTCTGAGGTTAATGCTGTCACTCTGGCCCCCGGATTGACTATTTATAGTGGTCGCTGGCCAAAGACAATGCCGCTGCAGACTCCAATATGCAAACAAGTCGAGCATGCGGAGCGACCCATATTTCGCCCAATCGAACTGCTTTGGGCCGCACGTTTCGAGTCATTAATGCAAGACATGGTCATGTAGCATTGGTATTAAGCTGAATAATAGATACTCTATCTAATTATGTATAAATAATGGAAACGATCAATCATTTCAGGCTGAAAATAAGGGAAAATACTGTGCTATGTTTATAGGATAATGTTTAATATTATAAGGTATTTATTATAAGTAATTGCTTGTGATATTGACATAATATTGCACACTTAATTTTTATATTTACTAGTTAACGTTATATTTTTTTATAGTTACGTATTTAAAGTTGATGATTGTAATTGTATTATATTATTTTACAGTTTAACTTATAAACTTCTCAACTCAATTTAAAATATCTTAACTATACACTTTTAGTTAGTGTATAGTATGCATTTAACTTGAGTTATTTCCGAAATTTGATATTCCGCCAGAAAGCAAAACTTTGCAGACTCGATGCCTAAATTAGTATATCCATTAAAGTTAGCGACTAGGGTGGAGCTGATGACACAACCTCAATGCATCAAAATCAAAATCAAATCGAGCCGGCAAGCAACAACAATACTAAACTCTATTTGAGATTATCAACAACAAGCCTCGACGGCTCCGAACAGAAGTAACAACAACGGCGGCAACTTGTTAATTTAATCAACTCAACAATAATATTTGAAGTTACCACATTTCTCGGGGCCCAAAAAGCGAGCCAGCATGGAGCGAAGGGCCAACGCCAATTTGCATAACACAGCGTGCATTTATTAATTTCTGATATACTGATTTCTGATGTCTGCTGTCTGATTGAACTTCCCCCAGCAAGTATCGATGGAGTTAAACCAGATCCGTACACTTTAAGGAAATCTCCAAGGGGAAGACACCGCAGCGATGATGCATGTGGGCGATGCGATGCGATGCGATGCGAAGCGTTGCGATGGAATCTGCACAGGGAAAAATGGTAGACAACTATTTTCAGTCTCTACAGTATAAAGCAGACGGCATGGAGACAGAGAAACGATTATTATTGATTATTAATCGTGTATTAATCATAACATTTATGTGAGCAATATCGTTGTGAGGGTCTAACAATCAATTGGGTATTCACCAATCTTTGCTGAATTAATAAATATTGAATGGTTAAGCATAACTTATGAATGAATGTTTTCTAAAGATAGCGTAATATATTTGAGCTTTAACTAACTTTAACGAAATAGCAATTAAATAAAGATTTAAAACTATTTATATTTAAAAAATTTATATATATATATTTTAAACCAGTTGTAAATTTAGGTACTTAATAATCACAGCGAACCATGGAGGATATGATTAAAAGTTAGAGATCATTTAAAGTCTATTAAAGCCTTGCGTCGACACATATTTTTAGAGTTAAATTATCTTTCTTATTGATCACATATTATAAATATACAATTTGTCATAAGTTTAGGTAAAACTTAAAGTCATGCCCTTAACCCAATCGTTTAATATTTAAAGTTCATCAAATCTTCAGAAACCTTGTGTTGGGGAATACCCAAACGTGTTTCTTCGAGTCACACAGTTCAAGTTCATCAGTCATATTTATCAATCACTGTTTTAGGGGAATACAGCTTGACTTTTTTTTATATTTTAAAATATACTTTTACACCCCAAGCCAAACCATAAAACGGCAATAGATAAGCGAGCTTTCTCGTTATTTTCTCACTGTGCTGATGGCCCCAGGCATGGCCATATGCTCTCGTGGAGGCAACGGCATTCATAGTATAAACAACCATATTAAATTGTATTTTTCTTTTATTACATTATTATTATCTCTGGCAATAAATGTCAACGTCAGTCGAGCCGACACAGGACACGGAATACGGGATACGGAATACGGCGGAGACGATGGGTCAGAGGACGCAGCCCGGGAGCATGTTGATGTAAATGTATGAGGGCCTAGACTATATGTTATATACACAGTGCGTGGTGCGAGTGGGTGTGCCTCGAGATGTAGTTGCTCCTCCGATGTTCTTTCTGCTGTTTGCTGGATACTGGATACTGGCTGTTGGATGTTGGATGTTGGATGCTGGGTGCTTTGCCTATGCAAACAGACAGGACATGACACACACAGGGACAAGATGGATGCGGATGCTGACACTATGGGTGCTGGGGATGTATTGGGGCACATGGCCCTGACTTGCTCCTAACTTAGACCTTCCTGTCATAGGGCAGGCCCTGACCCACCACTGAACCCACGGACACAGCGGCAGGCGCAAGGAGGGCACCGGCTGGCTGGAGATACTGCTTTCCCTGGTCCTGGCCGTGCTGATGGTGGTGGTCGTGGTGCTCATATCCATCGGTCTCCTCCGGGTGGTTACGGTTCCATTCCAGCGACTTCAGGATGGCCTCTGGAATTGGTGGCGGTGTGGGCAGGTGCTCGCCCTGCGGCTGGAACCCGTTCTCGTCGGCCGTGTAGGTCAGCTGGATGAGCTGGCCCTCCGGCGTGTAGTATTGGGAGGAGCCGCTGGCATAGTAGCCGCCGACTCCCTGCTCCTGCTGCGCAATCCCATTGGACGTCTCGAACTGGTAGTTGTAGCTGCCATCATCCTGCTTCAGCTCGTTGACAAAGCTCCGGATCTCGGCATGGGCATCCGGGGAATCCGAGGGACGAGCCTGGACGCCGAGCAGCATGGAGACGGTCATGGCCACAAGTACAACGACGTTCTAAATGGAAGAAGATGAGTCACTAGTGTATCCGATATCCATAAAGGAGCAGGAGCCGACTTTGACTTACGATCTTCGACATTTTCGCCTGGCTTGGATTGAGATATAAGATTGGTTTTGTTTTTGGTTGGTTTAACCCTAAGAGCTAAGCTGTGTTTGATGCCTCGGTGCCCTCGACCCGGCACTTTTATACCCCAGAAAATCCGAATTGATCTCCAACGAAAGTGAGGAAAGTGGTGTGTGCAGCCATTAGACCCGATGATGATGATGATAATGATGATTGGAGCGACTCATCACATCACCGCATCGCCTCACATTTCGTAGCCGAGAGCCAGCAACGGTTGCAACGCCAATTATCTCGTCGCCAGGTGGCTTCCCATTAAGAGTTTTGAGTGAAAATGAAATCAGTATCCACACTTGCTTGCTGACCCTTCAACTCCCCTCCCGCGTGGGTCAAGAAACTCTGCGCTGCCGGCACTCGAGTAATTAAGTGTTTGTGTTAATTCATTAATTATCCACGGCCAAGTTACATCGGAGCATATATACCTTTACGAAATCTGTAATGGACTCGCAGCGCCGCTCGGTTCCCATCCCATTTATCATGCCGCAGAGCATGGCATAATGCCGTCGGATCGAGATAAGTGGTCGCAATAAACAGATATGGCTCGTGCTGGGTGGGATGGGTCTATGGTGGGTTCGCTGGGCGTGAAATGGCCAACGAAACACCTACAACCCTTAGCAAATGGCTGCTAATTTCTGAGGGGAAGATGCTAATCGATCAGAATGTGAAAGCAGTTTGTTATATTGTTGCACTCGGCTTCAATTTCGGGTAAACTGGTTCCGCTCATTAATTTTCCTACGAGGTCAGGCAGATTATTAGTTGCAAATGCACAAATTATTAATAAACCAGGATTTGTGAATGTAATTGAAAAGAGTCTGCAATATTCAATTTTGAAATTAAAAATAAGCATACATTTTTCCTTTAAAGCCTCCTGACAAAGATTTAATCATTTCCCGAGCCGCACAACTCGGGAATATTCCCTTTGCACATGTGTAATTTTAATCTGCCTTCCCACGAGCCTGAAAAAGGCAATATTATACTGGGTGTAATGCTGTGAAAATGCATTAAATTTGCATCTGATGCACAGACTTCTCTTTTGCGGACATACATAAATAAGGCAATATATTTTTTCTCGTTATTTATACTGTGACACTTACATGCTTGTCCATAAAAGTTCTTTCAGTTCCATGCTCTTAAATAAATAAAAACGATGGAGCCTGCTGGGAGGGCCTCGCATAATTTAATTCAATCGAATCACAAAGAAAATCTTAAAGATACAAAAGCCCAGATAAGACATAAAGATGGTCAGACTGTTTAAATGCCTTAATTTGTTCATCGCCTGCGAATCAATTCAATTGGTTGTGCCATGTTATGGCATATTTAAGCAGAGATGGCGAAGGGAAACGGACTTGAAATATGCAAATTGAATCAAGTTTTTGATTAAAAATCCATCACCAGAAATGCAAATATACATGTACCCATCCGTCCACCCAAAAATCAAATGATGGAAAGCCAATTAATCGAGTTATTCAATAAAACCGTGTGCTGACTCAAATTGAAGCTACAAGTGCGAATTGGTGGCCGAATTTGGGCCGCCGCCAATTGCCACAGCGAATCGAACCGAAAGTTGCAACTACCAACAATTATCAGACCCATTTCGTCTCTATTGATCCAAGGTCGCTTGCGGCCAGATTTTCGAAAGTCGTTGACTTTGTTTGGCGGCAAGCCATCCGTCCCTATACCAAAAAACCCCCAAGGGTCGACCTTCCACGCCCAACGCCAACGCTTTCTGCTCGATATTCGATTTTGGGATCAAGATATACTGGCTTTACATCTGCAGCAGAACTGCCCAGTATGTCGCATCTGAAGCGGACTGACTAACAATCAAATGAAACTGAAACTTAAACTGAAACTGAATGAGACTGTGTAAACGGTAAGCCTTAACGTGGCCAGAAAGTTTGCAGGCGTCGCCTGCTATGACAGTGTTTTAATTAATTAAATTCGCTAAATGGATCTGCGCTGAGTGAATGTAGAGCAACGGTTTGGCCATAAAAATTCAAATACCAATCGCTGACCAGCCAGAAATGCAGAGCAAAAAAATGTGTGAGTTTATTTGATTGTATTTCAGCCCTATCTTTAATCAATATTAAATATTTAAAATAGTATAATAAAAACTGCTAGCAAATACATACTTAAATAAATATAATTAAGATATTAGAAAAGAGACAGGAAAATAATTATTTGATTAGTACATTAAAAAATCTAACTTGACTATTATTTTATAACCTAAGAGTTAGCTTTATTTTTTTCTCAGTGCGGATGCTGCATCGGTCGTAAAATATATGCCCAAAGACATGCCCAAACTAGGGCTAAAACGCTGCCATCAAAGCGACCTTCGGCTGGACTGGCTGCGACCAGACCGGACTGGGCCTGGACGAGTTGCCGCCACCGAATGTGGGTCAATTAATGTGGAGCAGGTGAAGGAGAAACCGGAGAAGGAGTAGGAGTCGCCACTCTGCAGCATGTCCCCTTTTTTATACTCCGTTGATGCTGTTTCTTGTCTCGGCTTAATGCGCGCGAAGATGGATTGCTGCCCTAATGGATGGATGGAGGCCAGGAGCAGCATCTGAAGGAGAAGGAACAGAGGAAGGAGCCGGGTTAAGTACAGCGGAAGCGGCTTAAGGAAACGCCATCGAATCGTAACAACTTTTGCTTTCATTTAAAGCCGCCCAAGCGGCAGGCACCGGACAATTGTGTTGGCCAAAAAAAGAGAGCAAGCCAAATTGCCGAACAGCCGGTTTGGAGCATAAAAGCCGAAAGTAACACCAAAAAGGCCAGCAGAAACGGAGGGCAGCAAAAAGCAGATAATGCCCCCAACGCTTCTGGGAGCATCCCCGCCATGCGACATCGACATCTCGGCCACATTGCCGTCGTCGCACATTCACTTTTGCCCCCCCCCAGATCCATGCCCGATTCCCAAGTTCACATCCACATTCAAGTCCACGTCCAAGACCAAGTCCCGGTCTGGTTGCCAACCAATCCATGTATTTATAAAAGGCCAACACAAATCTTATAAGGGAAACAGCATGCGCTGCGAGTCGAGCTCTCTTGTTGCCGCCGTCGACGATTTTGTTGCCACTTTAGTGATGGTCGAAACCGACACCTTTAATATTTCTTAAAATAAGAAAGGAATACAAATTGAAGGGAATTGATTAACGGGTAGGATCTTGAAGAACATAAAGTTGGGCATATAACTAATTTTAGAATATTTTTAAACTTAGTATAAGTATCATGAAAATATTTTCAAAAATATTTTGTTAATTTTCCATATGGTTTAGTTGCCAAAAGAGAATTAACACTTTTCTTTAAGACACGAACAAAGAGGAAAGAAGCATTATATTAAGACTTTCATCAAGATATTAAACAAAAGAAAAGAAAAAGAACATAATACAAAATTGAATCAACCCAATAAGAAGGCAATAGTAAATTCCCTGTATACTTTATATTGCCATAAACTTATTCGGGAAAATTCAATCAACTATCAGACCGGCGAATAGTGTAAACTCGAGCTGCGTGATTCCCGTGAGTCACGGCTTTGGTTCATCACAAGTTTTCTTATCAAAACTTAATACAAACTTGCCCCACTCGGTACCGCCTCCTGCCCCCGTCCCCAAGCTGTCGTACTTTCGGACAGTCTGCCACTGCTGGGAGCCGCGCGGCGGCAAGGTCGTTCGTCTGCTGCGCGCTCTGCTGTGAGGTTGCGAGGCAGGTTAAAGCTCTCCCGTTTGGGTGCGCTCCCCTCCCCGTCCTCGTCCTTGTTAAGGTCTTCGTCCTGGGCTTTTTCACTTTTGGGCGCGCTCGGTGATTTTGTAATAAATGAATCCGTTGACCTAGCATGTGAGGCTCTTAATCGATTTTACCGATTCTGCGAACAATTTATTATAAAGTTTCGCATATGAATTGGCAGAAGGTCCACACGGGGTCGGGAGTAGGCCCAACATTTACAAATGATCCTGGCCTAAGCTCTGCACTTTAAAATGTATACTCTCAGTGAAGTCCGCTCTAACTAAAATATATATTAATTGCGCTAAAAACCCCTCAAGAAAGACAACTATTTAATGGCATTGTATTTTCGCGTAGGTGCTAATAAAAAATAAACCCCCACCGTTTGGTTTTGGAATTGATTAACCGGAAAGTCGACCGACCGCAGCTTGAACAAAAAGGAGCATAAAGTTTATGGCCAAAACTATCGCACACTCACAGACACACGGTGCGGCGCAGTCACCGAAATAAAATGTATCGGCGGAAGAGTCTCTCCGTCTTGGCCATGTTTTTAGTGCCCTCGCGTATGTGTGTGAGTGGGGCAGTGCATGTTCATGTGCTGCGAATTATAAGCCAAGTTATAGGTTGTTGTTGCTGCTGCCGCGGGTCGCCGACTGCGAGTGCCCGGCCCTAAATGATTGGCGTGCCAAAATGCTATAAATGCGCCGCCCGGCCAATTCAGTCACATTCATTCTCGTTGTGAGTTCACGGTGACAACAAGGCAAAACCCAAACCCAAGCCCAAATCCAAACCCCAATCCAGCCCAAAAATGAACAAATTCGTAAGTGCAGAAGTTCGCCAGGCGAGGAGCCTCCCTAATCCGCATTCGTATCCTTCAGTTCGTCCTTGCCGTTGCCGCCTTGGCCATTGCCTGCGTTCGCGCTGACTCCTTCGATGCCGCCGCCGAGACCAGGGAGTACAAGAGCGACCTGAAGGAGGACGGCAGCTATGCCTACCAGTACCAGACCTCCAACGGCATCGCCGGCCAAGAGTCCGGAGCGGGAGGATACTATGCCAGCGGCTCGAATGCCTACTACGCCCCCGATGGCCAGCTCATCCAGCTGACCTACACCGCCGATGCTAACGGATTCCATCCTTCGGGCGCCCATCTGCCCACTCCTCCTCCAATCCCAGCGGCCATCCTCAAGTCCCTGGAGTACATCCGTACCCATCCGCACCAGGAGTCGCGACAGGGTCAGGGGCGATTCTAGAGGGAGAGCTGGTCTCACCACTAGCACATGTTGCGCGTTATTCGTCTTAGGCTTAAGTCATCCGAAAAAATAAACATCGTTTGAGACTACAAACATTCCCATAAACACGCTGCAGTCGTTGTTAAAGTCAGATAAGCATCCTTTTACATCTGGGGCATTGCCGAATATTCGCTAATTTGTCGATTCACTGGAGTTGCGATTTTTGCAAGACGATGTTTCGCTTAAATATATTAAATACATTTATATATTTATACACTTAGAGCTTGCAACGCAGTGAAGAAGTCGAAATAGATATGTCCGGGGGAAAAAAAAAGGCATACTTGTATTACAAATTTTATAAGGGGGACATTCTTAAAGTTTGACAATAAATGTATATATATATTTTTTAATTTATATTTTGTATGCAGACTTATTAACCTCATGGAACTAAATTTAGAAACGCTTTCCGAATTGAAATTAATACATTTTTGACTTAGTTGTGGATTTTGTAAACTTTGATTTGTCCCAAACATTTTCATATAATACAGAAAAAATATCGACTTAAAAACAAAATATATTTCAGGTTTTCTTGACGTCATAAAGTTGCAAAAAAGATAGTAATTGAAAAATGTCATGTATATTCCGATTAGGCATTAAAATCTTAATTAATTAATATAAAAATGTTAAAAAATAATATAAAAATTTTTTTTCCCAAAATATCAAAATTTGATAAGGGGTTACATCTTTAAAATTTTCAAAAATTGGCAAAAATCTGAATTTTCTTAAGTGTTAAATTCAGTATGCAGATTTATTAACCTGTTGGAAACTAGCACAGAAAAGCTTTCCGAATTAAAATTAATGCATTTATGGGATAGTTATGATAAAAATTCGATCCTATAACCCAACACCTAGCATACAAACTTTTTCTATCTTTTTTCTTTTTTATTATTATTTTTTTTTTGTACCTTAAGGCTTTCCCAAATTGATGAAATAATTGAATTACGTTTATTGTATTTTTATTTACTAGACTTGTTTAAATTTTCCACATATTATTTTTATTTGTAGGAATATATCTTAAATATTACCAAAATCAATAGGACATTTTTAGTATTGCAGTATACATATTTATTTAATTATTGTTTATGTATTATTTCTTTAATTTCATTTTATTTGAATTTTAATTTTCTCTTATATTGTATTAATATTTCACTGGAACTTACCATTTTATAAGATTCAATATTATTTCAAAATATATTTTTAAATTTGAATGCTTTGGCGGAAACCAGGGCTGCCTGTCAAGTCATCGATAAGCTTTCATTGTGCTTTTGGCAGTCACAAGGAAATGCAAGAAGCTTAACGTCAAAATTAAAATATCGATATCGTCCATAAATTGGGCGTATTTTTTAAACGTCTCGCAATGGACGCAATAAAGTATACGATCCGGAACAAACGAGGTAAAACTGGCAAGTTTCTATAGTTTGTATTAAGCTTAGATTTAATTAAAATTTACATATCTCATTTTTGGTTTATTAGAGCTGAATATGATATGAATATATATGAAATATAATAAAGTTATATAAATATTTAATACTTGAAAATGAATAACAATAGTTTAGTATAAATGATAATAATAATATACCGAAAAATAATTAACTTATTTTATAGTTTACGATATTTTCATTCGTATTTATTACTAGAAAATAGCGTAGTATTCATATATAGTGTGTATAAGATCGCAATTCTCATAAAGAGTGGAGATGTGGATTGTGCTCTGTGGATTTTGTGGATCCCAAGCCACTGCGATCGCGCTGCGTGAACACCCGATCTGCCTTCGGCCTGCCGACTTGCAAGTTTTCTGTTTTTTCCGCCCGATGGCAGCACTGGCCGTTTGAAACTCGAAATTCAGCAACTGAATTTCAGTTACAAACTGGCAGCGGCAGCGATCCGACGTGCAGATAAAGATATTGAGTCGGGAAACGAGCCACGATCGCGCTGAGAGTTGAGTTGAGAACTCCGCTGGCGGATTGCACATGCAAAGTGCCGCGGTCAGTCCTGCATTGCAATCGATTTTCGGTTTTGCGGTTTTCCTCGCCACAAGTTGGCTCGTTAGCTTGTGGCTTTTATTTTATTTTGGTTTCGTTTGGTTCGGCTTGTGGGCCTGCGCAACGTCGCAACGGGTTCTGTGCGCGTTGCATTTTCAATAAACGCGTTTGCTTTTGGCACGCTGCGTGGGCGCCATTCCGTGTGTCTGTCTGTGTCGCGTGTGTGCATTAGCTAATGTGTTTGTATTGCTAATTAAAACAGCAGCAGCAGCAGCAGCAGCGGCAACTACTGCGGCAGCCACAAGAACAACACGAGCAACGAACGCGCAACAAAGTGTCTTCGATAAGTACGATTAACGAAAAGCATTCCCGATCGCAATCCGGACCGACGGCGCAGGTGTTTTCCCCACCGCACTTCCCATGGTAAGTTTTCCACGACAGTTTCCCAACAACGGTTTCCCGGGCTGCCTGTTATCAACCTGTTGACCAGTGGCCTATTAAGCGCTCTTTTGTTTGCCCATTAGCGGCGGTCAGCTGTGATAATATTTATTACCGGGTCCAATGCAGCACGAGAAAATGAAAAAAAAACGAACGCCACAAAACTGGATCAATTACGCGGAACTCAGGTGTTGATAACACCCGGGCGCCCCCTTTAATAATATCAGGAATACATTAGAACCCATGAAATATTACTACGCATAAATTAAAATTGAGGATCGATGGGATTTTATTTGTATATAAATAATTTCTATCACTTTACTTAAATTTTGGAAATCGTTGAGTTGGGAAATTGATTTATTATATTATAAATTATAATATGATTTTTTTTTTGTTTTAACTTCAAGATAAGAAATAATTTTTATGACAAAATATAGGCTTTATAGCAACGGCTTGACGATTTTTAAAGGAGACACTTCTTTATATTATTTATTTAACGCCTAACAAGAAAGGAACTTACAGTTTGCAATTGAATTTTAATATCGAATAGGAAGTTGATTATAAATCAAGCTTAAAATATTCCCATTTTTATTGTTTCTATACGTTTCTATGTAATTTTGTCAATATTTATAGAGATTTTTATATGAGAATTTTATCGACAAATCTAAGTTTAAAATATTCATAACTAAGCCAAAGAACAATTCATTTTAATTCGATAAGCCTCCCTAGCTAGTTTTTGTTAGGTAAATAATTCTGTTTACTAAATTTAACATTTTAAAATATTCAAATTGTTTCCATTTTTCAAAATTTTAACGAGGTAAATTCTGTAAATTTTTGAATAATTGAAAAAAAAAAATTTTCGGCCTGACATGGCTAGATCGATTCAGCTGTTCTTTTGCAGCTCAATGAGTTCTAAAAGTTCATGATTCTCACCACAAACCTCCCATTATTTCCTTATAGTCAAGTAACCCTGTACTCCACTTGTATGACGAAAATCGACGGTAATCGCAAGACAAATAAACAATTAATTAACGCGAGCATAATGCGGCAATAACGACGCTTGGCTCCTGCTCTTTAAGTCTGAAAAATATTTAACTCTTAAATGTGTTTTTCGAGTGCGTCGGCCAAGAGGGTTCCATTTGGTTGCTCGGGGGAATTTGGGAATTGGAAGCCGTGTTCAGATCTTTGCCGATACGAATCAGATTCGCATTTTTCATAGCCGCCCAGAGCCAAATATCGCGAACAAGTGGGGCGGCTACCTGCCTTTTGGATTCTAATTCGGATTCTGATTCCGATACCGATTCCGAGAAGTCATGATATGCCCAATCTGGCCGGTCCCACCCCTCGGGGCTCGAGGCCAAAGAAATCGCAGGCAAGTCTTCAGAGCTTCAAAGCGGCGGCTTAATTCAAATTGATTTCATTTCTCGTTCTCTCTCCCTCCGATTCGGTTTTTTTTGGCAAACAATTTGAAGTGTCAATTTGTGTTTATAAAACTAAAATTATTTATCAAGCACAGGCCATCGCATGTGGGCAGCGTAAACAGTTAAAAGAAGAAAAAGCTAGGCACGCATATGTATTTTGTTTGGTACACAGGGAACAATAAATATAAGGTTTTAGATTGGTTTTTCAATATTTTAAGTATTAAAATTAGTTAAGTTCTAGGAATTTTTGCATCACTAAAGTTCACAATTCTAAATCCGTTTCCCTGTCATCGTGAAAACCATTCTTTTCCCTGCAACTAAAATTATATTTTAGTAAATTTGTTATATATATTTCGATCTGTTTATGTTTTCTGTGTACTCCGATCTGTGTGCATGTGGATATATATCGCGAATAACACTGTTGGCTTGTTGGCTGCAAAGTCAATTGCCAAATATGGCGGACTTGTTTGTGTGTGGTTTAATGTCACACTCACACACGGGCCCGCCGATAAGTGTAACTCTCTGACTGTCAATAGCTGAGCTTTGTATAAGGAAAGACCACTACTTGTTTCACCAAAACTCGCTGAAATAGTCACCCAACATTGGCGCTTCGCTAGCTGCCTTTCCTTTGTCTCCGCACAATAAATATTGAAATTAGCATGCGTCCAAATAATTTATTCTCTAATTGTTATCTAAGCCTCTGGCCCTAAAAGGCCACCATCTCCATCTCCAGCCCGATCCTCGGATGAGTGTGCCAAGCCCAGGCGAGCCACCCAAGGCAGATCTCGAAAGAGCTTGACTGGCGGGGGATTAGCTGGAAATGCGCTGTGACTAATTGGCCGAGAGCTTGACTAATGGCACTTGAACAATAATTAATTCGATTCTAACGATCTGCATCGGAATGTATTTAGTACTTATTTGCGGGGTAAAATATGTACTCCGGTTTCCATTGATGAAAACAGTTGAGAACTTTCAACAGCCGACATTGATTTTACATAGTCACAGTTTCTAATTCCCCCTTTCGTTTTAGGTTAAAAGTTTTAGCATAATTGTATCTGACACATATCGGTGTCTGCTGCCGATAAGAAAGTGTTTAGATATGCGAATATTATTCCCAAATATTCCTAACCCAAATGTTCATCATTTTATGGACCAAGCCTAATCTTGATCTATATGATGTCTTAATTAATATTGAATTCTTTTCAGTTCTTATGTTTTCCCTTGATCTTCTGTGAATATTTTGTTTTCTGTAGATTTTCACAGATATTTTAATGAGTTAGTTATCAGTTTGATTAAGTTTCATTACAGTCAGGTGCCAAACAAATGCAACTCATTTGTTTTTCAACCATTTTTTCTCGTTGTTCAGCGACATTTCTTCTGAGAAAACCGTGGGCTTGCCACGGCGAAGGGCAGGTAACACACTAAACCACTTCCACCTTATGCAATATCGCCGTTTCATTCTTTTGCGTCAGCAAGCCGAATGGAGAATACTAATAAAAATCGCGGCTCCCGCGCGTAATCCGCTGGCCAACCTACGATCGCAGAGTGTTCTTTGCATGGAAAGCAGCTGCTGCTGCTACTGCTGCCGCTTAGAAACCGACCAAACAGCCACAGCAGCAGAAAACTACAAAATAAGTGAAAAATAAGGTAAAATAAAATAATATAAACAAGCTGCGACGAAGTGCAACCAACGCCGATGCAGTGGCAGTGAAGCAGCCGCTTATTTAATATGCAAATGAGCGCATAAAGGCGATTCATTGCTGGGAGAGCGAAGCCAAGATACTTGCTGAGCAGTAAACAAAAATGGCAGCAAATAATTGTTATTCAGCAGCTGACATTAAGGGAGGATGCGCGCTTGGCAACGAACATTCATTCATTCATTCACATTCAGCTTGATTTTTTCGTTGCCTTTGAGCCAGGCCAACTGCCCACGCAGCGCGCTGATTTGATGTGGCAATAAGCGATAATTATGCGAGCACAACGCGGCGTATGAGTAATTTGCGTTCGCAATTAGAAACAGGCGCCGACGTCGACGTGCTGAAATGTTCAAATTGCAAATATTAATCTCAAAGAATACAACTCGCACACAGACACAGAGGCTGCTGCAGCAAAGCCACCAGCAAAACCGCAACAAGTAATAACAAATGCGGCCAGCCAGCAGCAAAGAACAAAAACAGAAATAATAGACGGCGAAGGAAAGAATCCAAGCAACTTGACAAATGCTGTGGGTGTTCGTGTTGTTGTGGGCCCACGTTTAAAATTAATAATAAAGTACACTCAGTACACTCAGTACACACTCATACAAACACACACACACACACACGCACAGCGCACACACTCAGTCGTCGCAGCAACGAAAGAGTTGAATATTGACAAAAAGCAGCAGGGAAAAAAGCAGGCCATAAGAATTTTGAGCGAAGCTGCTGGTTATTTTATTTCGTGAGCATAGCCCCCAATAAAACTTAAACATGTAATAACTTTTGAGCAGTAGCGGGAAGGAAGACACGAGCAATGAGGCGAAGGCGGGGTTCCTTCACCGGTTAATGTGCTCATCAAATAGCCATAAATCAGCTCATTTAAATTTCCCAAGCGCATATGAAAATAATTGGAAGCCGTTTCCGAGTGGCCTAAGGTGTGCTTGTTGTAAATAATAATATTTAGGATTTTAAAAACAGGAAGCTGGGAGTTTAAGTCAATGGGTTTCAAAAATCAACGTCTTTAGATACACCGTAAAAAACTATAATGTAGCTATAATATAATAACTGAACAATCATTTTATGATGCTTTAGGATTGATTTCATTGTAACCAAATTGCCAAAATGAACTTGGCCTTAGGACTGTGAAAACTTTGATGCTTAAAGTAACCAAAAATAGGTGACAAAATATAAAGTTTTTTGACTGTGTTGCTATCTTTGTGTACTCCTCCCTAATTTTAGATTTCCCTCTTTAAAGTTACGAAAAATTTAAATAAAAAAGAAATCGCAAACAAAGCGAATTTCGCCTTGCTTAGCTGCGTTCCCTATTTGGAAGTTCTCGCCCAGTGTCCATTCAAAAGCATCGAGTAAGAAATCAAAGCCAACGTGGCGTATGCGTAATACAAAGGCCCGAGCCTCAAAGCACCAAAGACCAAAAACCACCGACTACCGACTGCTGACTACTGACCCATCCGAAAGCAACCCACGCCAGCTCAGACCCAGTCCCAGGGAGACTCTCGTAAATTACCCAAACAAAGGCGGATAGGAAATAACTAACCAAGTCCGAGTTAGCCGGCGAGCACAGTGATTCCAGTCAGCCAGCCATCGCTAGCCGAGTTGCTGTTGTGTCCATTTAAGCCTTGCCAATTTTGGCAACTTGTCGACCACTTGGCGCTCGAACATCAGCGATCGAGAGATGAGAGCTCCGAGCTCTCGACCGCCCATACAATTTGTTTCCCATATTAATTTATCATTTATAAACGATTATTGTTATATAAATTAAATTGCGCGCCCAAAACAAATTAAACTAATAATAGGAAGCGTTTTTCACGCTTCGAATCGCTTAGTGCCATTGGAGGAGGAATCGCCCCGAAACCGGTGGGACTGTGTAATTATTGACTTAGTCTTTGGGCTTTGTGGCTAGCCGACACTCAGAGCCAAGTTCGATAATTCGTAGAACCGCATAAATAGGGAAAGATATAGCCAAATGGCACTTCCGCCCCCCGATTAGGTGGCCCAGTTAGCCTGGCTTTTGTGGGTCTGCCACTTTCTAGCCGTCCATTAGCCGCGTTCGCCAATATCTGAAAACAATTTCTAGGGCGGCTCTGGCCATATTTGGCGATGGAGTCGATTACCTTGGGTTCGACTTGTCAGCAGGTGAAATTTTTTATACGCCCGCCTAATTTGTATTTTTTTGCTCAGTCGTTTTGTTTTTGTGCATAATTTAACCATAATCGCCGATCTTGGAAATTTGCATTCTCTGCGAAGACCAAAGACAGCGCAAATAATGCGTCAATAAAATGTCAGGCGAGCATCGAAGGTTGAGCAAACAATTGAAAGAGCAGCAAAAATATTCATTATTTAATGTTATTACTTATTGCCCTCCCTCGCCTGCAAAATCACATTAGTGTAAAGAACTTTGTGTGATTCAGGCAGGGTCACGGATGCTATTGCCAGGCATTAATGCGACTCGAGACAATATTTGGATGCCTTCGGGGATGGCTAATATCAATCAAATTGATCTACGATGGAAACGTACTGGTTTTTTTTTTTGTTGTGCGGTCCATTCAAGCCTTATTTGATCGGCAATTATCGGCTAATAAAGACTCGTTTATTTGTTCCATAAGTTGCATAACACTCGTACTCTTAGGTAACACTTGAAGAAACTAAGGAGAATACAGATTCTAGACCCCTCAAAACTGAATTGGCATTTGGCTAAAATATTTCTTAGCGTGCAGATGTTTCGGCTAATGAATGATCAATTGGCAAGGGTGTAGCCAACATTTCGCTGTGCCTCGCATGGCCAATTCAGCTCATTTATTTTTGCCTACTTCTGAAGTTTTATTACCCTCGAACACGAGCATAAATAATTATTTGATTCGCTGAAGAAGGAGCGACATATGGCTATTGTCTGAGTCTTTTGTGCCCAAGGTCAATGGGGATTCTTGGAACATCTCGAACGGAGAGTCCCTTGCGGTGGCTGATTCTTATTAAAATTTCGCTAATTTACGAGCAGCCGTCGATTGAAAGCGGAAATTCTCGGCTAATCGCCGACATAAGTTAGAGAATGACTTGTTTACTAAATAAACAGCTCTCCCCGTCTCATTCTACTCACCTAGCGCCCTCTCGTTCTAATCTCTCTGTCTGTTTCGGTTACTCAAGTCAAGTGCCGCCCTGGGGTTTGATTCTGCGGTGCTTTACGAGCAAAGTGTTTGCGACGGCGCCTTTGCGTTTGTTTGTCTGAGCTGCGGTTGCCGTTGCGGTTTTCGCTGCCGCCTCTAAATTCGAAAAAGAAAAAACGAAACAAATTCTATTAAGGCCCGAAATCTGCTATTGATTTGCATCTATACGAGCGAGTGGATTGCCGGGCTCTTAAGTTTGGCATTTGCGGGAACTTGTTTCACCTACATTGTTTTACGTTTCCGCAGCTGCGTGTGCGGCTGAAAGTATCTCAGTATCTTTGTATCTCGGGCTCTGCCTCTGCCTGCTGGCTGTTCTCGTCGCAGAGCAAAAAATAAAGATCGTGTTCTAGAAATCGGGATTAAGCGGATTTAAAGTAACATTACATAAAATCTCTTGCCATTTATCATGTTTTGGAGCTTAGTTTTTTTATAGAGGTTGCTTATATTTATTGAAATTGTTATGCTAAGGGGATGTTTAACTTTAAATTTATGCTTAAATAACAACTTATAAGTTTTAACCCGACTGCACTCGCCACCAAAGTTGGCCCAAACAGCCAATAGGTCCAAGGTTCATCGGAAGAACCTCGTTTGAACTTTGCTACCAAAACAACAATCCCTAGCCAAAGCTCAAGATTTGCATGGGCCCATCAAAACACGGCCGGTGCCAATTACAAACCGATCAATCACATCGATCGCCCCCAAATCGGGGCGGACCTTAGACCCTGACGGCGTGTGTAACTGTGACCGCAGCCGCTGCAACGGTAAATTACAATAATTTATGCGGCCGCCTTACTCGCATTACAATAATAAATAAATAATAACGCAACGGTCGTTGCTAATAAAGCGCCCTCCACTCGAGGAAAAAAAGTGCGTAAGCCATAAATCGCCCCGAGTGGGGAGACAAAAGCGGAATGGCCAATGGCCAATGCCAATGCTCCACGAGGTGATCGCCGGGATAAGTCTCTTCGGGGGGAGCTCAGACGGCAACGACTCATAAATTCATTTGTTTTCATTAAGCATTACGCTGAGAAGGGGGTGTAGGCCTCATCAGACACAGGAAGGAAACAAGCCATCGAAACGCGAATGCTCTTCAAGTCGTGGGCGGGTAATTTTTGCAGCACTTCAAATGCCGTCGAAACCATGTTGATTTGTTTACTCTGCCAATTGTGCTTGGGCCTACATATGCATAATGCCATAAAGATATTATTTTAACAAGTTGTATGGGAAATATCTAGCCAACTTGACTATTAGTCAAAACAATTGTTGGTCAATCTTAGCAATCAAAGAATTCTTTTGCATAAAGGGAAGTTAATTTGGTTAGTTTCATAATTTAAGTCTAATTATAAATTAAAAGAGATATAAATGTTAGTTTTATTATTTCCATTAAAATATATATCACGAATTGTGGCCTTATATTTTATGTGACATTTTAGATAGATCGTTGATCTTTAAATAGCACTTTACCGTGTATTCATTTTAATATTCAGCACTAGTTCTAGAGTAGATCCCCTAAGAATCCAAATAGATAGTGTCAGCTAGGAATTTATAGGTCAGCATAGCCCAAAAGGAGGCAGTGTGGTCTAGCCCAGCTGCGGCTTCTCCGGAGAGCTTGCCAATGCCCGGCACGTACGCGGATATCCGTGCCCAATGCCCATGCCAACCCCAAACCAAATCCGAGTTCCCAGTTCCCAGAGTCAGCGTCGATTATCGATACCCAAACTCCCTCCAAAAGTAATTAAGCACGCTGTATGGACATGCCATATGGAAGGAGGCGGGGTTACGATAAATCGAGGAAAAGCCCTAGCCTGGGGCTTTTAAAACCAAGTTAAGCGGCGCCTATCAGGCAAGCCATCGATCGTATGTGCTTTGTCAAATTGAAATTATGCACAGCTGATCCTCAGACAGACAGATGGAGAGATCACTCGCTTATGCAATTGCCAATGCGCCTTGGGATCGCACGGGATCGGATTGAGGATCGGATGGGGCTAGAGATTGGTGAGACTTGAAGTGGAGTGCAGGGAATTGGGAGCGCAGCCGTCAAGCGTCGAGCGATCGCTGACAATTGCAGACAGCTAATAACTTGGCCGCAATGAGCGATGAGCGATGGGAAATGGCAAATTGCTGATCACCGATCACTCTGCTCTGCTGCAGACGCGGCAAACACTTCCTCGAGAGCCGCAGATCCCTGCTAGTCATGTAACAGCTTAAAAATAATTTGCACAAATAAATCAAAGTCATAAAATGCATCGGGCATCGGGCATGGGGCATGGAGCGAAGATCAGCCAGCGATCACCACTTTCCGACACGGCCACAACACTCCAATCCGATCGCAAAAAATGTTGCAATGCTTAATGTTGCTGATTTTGCTTTGCTATCGCATAAAAGAATTTAATGAAATTTAATGAAAAATTACACCACGACTAGCCACGATCATCTACAGACCGCTATAAATGATACACTGGGGAAAAAATACTACAGAATTAAGTGGTGCAGCAATGGAAGTGCAACTCTTCGATTATACATTGAAATTTGTACGAATCCTGTGGAGTGTACCTTAGCAAAAATTATTTTATATATCTAAGTGTAGAACATCTTTTTGTTCCCAGTGTACTTGTGTACTTGTACTTTGTTGCAATCACTGCCGTCTGCTGTGAATATGAATTTGTCTCTAGGACATTTTCGCAATTAATTGAATTATCGTCGTGAATGGCAAAGGCATCCAAAGATCGATCGGGGCGCAATCAAATGCGATCCGTGCGATCGCCGATCGGTTGGCAGGTCGACAGTCATATGTATGTTCGGGCCTGGCCACATATACATATCTTTTATGGCATTTCGGGTTGCAAGAATATGGCATTAGCATGGCTCACCGATAGCCGATCGGGGTGTGGCAGTGGCAGAGCCAGTGGAATTACAATTGCGAATGGCGAATCACTTGCCACAACCACAAGCCGCACTGTAAGGTTAAAGCCAACCCGACAAGCTATTAAAATCAGCCACGCTCCATTAGAGCCACGACGTCGGCGTCATTTACGCCTAATTAAACAAATTATTGCCTGTTGATGCTCAGAGCGCTGCAAGTGGCAAATTGCAAATTGCAAATAGCACATTGCGTTTGATTCGGTTCGTGGCATCGCGCATACGCCGCGTGGCTCGCCCGGCCCATGCCGCGAAATCTCACAATGAAATCTTAATTGTAAGACAATGGCCGCAGCCAGCTAAAGCGTTTACTATTTTATAAATAGCCCAAAGCGAGCGAATCGCCAAGAAGACAATGCAACAAAAAAGTAAAGTTAATGCTGGCAACTATCAGGTTACAAGTTGGTTACAAGTTCACGAGCCAACAATGGGGTGTAAATTGTGAGAGGATTGTAGCGAATATGGAATACACTTAATAACTTGTCTAAAATTAGTTTGTGAAGTGAACTTCCTTAATTGAGAAGGTCCTCGCCAGTATTAGCCAGGTTTTGGATTTTAGGGATTTATTTAAGTTGCATGTTTGCTTTCCTTTTAGGCAGGGTACTTTAAGAACGTTAGCTTTATTTTAATTTGTTTTTCATTTAAAAAAGTATTTATATAATATAATATAAATGCAAAATTAGAAGCAGTTACTTTTAAGAGAGTTTCCTTCTTAAGGTATACCCCTTCTCGGCCACTGTCACTGCCACTTGGTGGCAAACAACAAAGGCAAACGAGCGGCACTGTGGGCGATGCGGCTGCCTGGAGATCCGTGGATGTGGCTGTGCCTATGCATGTAGATGTGGATGTATCTCTTTTTGAGCTGCCAAGCGCCCCAATCTGTCTCGGTCCGTGCCCCAAAAAAGCAACAACGGCCGCGAAACATTGACCAACTAATTCGCCAGTCACGTGGTGTGGCCTGTGCCTGGTCAAAAAAATGGGAGCAATCCGCGCTGGTTTTATATTTACGATTATGTATTTATTTTGATGTCGAATGCAATGTAGTTCAAGTTCGAGCTGGCGCTGTGAGGATCGCCTGAATTGTAAATTGTAAATTGTGGATTCGGGGATTGCGCAAGCGCAGAGCCTCTTGGCCGAAAGGTAAAAGTAGCGAAGGCTGGCTGGCCTTTAATCTCCGCGTGGCTATATAGTCGTAGTAGTACCTGTCAGAGTCGCGCTTTTCACGCTTGTCACCCGATATCATTCTTCCCCCTCCGGCACTTAATTTATGCAGTCAGTCCGAGCTTTGTTTAACTTTGTTGTTCTAACGACAGACAACCAGTGCAGCTGGCTGGGATATATCTGCAAAATGTTGAACTTACATAAATGGCAACTAGTTGCTTAACACTGGGCGGGAAAAGTGCCACACGGAAAACTACTAAAGAAAAGGTTCTCTACGTGAGCGATGTCTACATTAATCTTAACTTAAAGCGTAATATCTGTGAATTATCAGAGGAGTTAATATACCAGTGTTAATATGTCAGTGATTAAGTCACTTAAATAATATTATATATACCCTTGCAGCGTATTTTAATTTTAGTCAGAAGCTTTTTACGCTATAAACGAGTCATTTCCGACCCTATAAAGTATATATATTCTTGATCAGAATCAACAGCCAAATCGATCTAGGTATGTCTGGTCGAAAAAAAAAATTTTGAAAATTTTTCAAAATTTTAAAATTTCATAAGGGGTTACATCATTAAAATTGTCAAAATTTGACAAAAAATTGAATTTTTAGAATTTAAAAACGGAGTATGCAGATTTGTTAGTGCCATAAAAACTAGCATAGAAAAACTTTCTGAATTGAAATTAATGCATTTTTGCCTCAGTTATGATAGTGGAAAATCTTTGTTTTACTCAAAAAATAAACATATTAAAATCCTTTATTTTTATATCCTTGAAGGATATTTAAGATTTAGTCAGAAGCTTGTAATAATATGAAGGAATCATTTCCGACCCTATAAACCATATATATTATTGATCAGAATCAACAGCTGAATCGATCTAGCCTAGTCCGGTCAAAAAATAAATTTTTGAATTTTTTTCAAAATTTCAAATTTTGATAAGGGGTTACATCATTAAAATTGTCAAAAATTGGGAAAAATTTAAATTTTTTTAAATTTAAAATTTTTATTAACCTGCTAAAAACTAACATAGGAAAGCTTTCCGAATTTAAATTAATGCATTTTTGGCTTAGTTATGCGATTTTTTAAACTTCGATTTGTCCCGAAAATATCAGTTCAAAAAGGCAAATATTTCAGGACTTCTTGAGGCCATAATATGGACAAAAATGCGATGATCGCAAAAAGTCATGTATATTCCGATTTAGCATTAAAAAAGCATTAATTAAATCTATATGGGATATATAATTGTAATATATGATCTGTGTTTATACCATAAATGCTTGTAACATTGACTAGCAGTAATATGTTCCAAGTTCAATTAGGCACCGACTTGTGACGACACATTTCCCCTGTGTCTGTGACTCACACCACCGCCATTTGTGGGCGATCCAATGACAGTCGGATTCTGAAGCATAAAGGCGATAAAGATAAACTCGCCTAATCTCGGCAGCTAAATATAGTCACAAGATATATCGATAAGCCATGTATGTATGATCGACGACTATTCATGCGGAAGTTCGAGTTCAGATGCCGCAAACCACAAAAACTGTGAGCCGTGAGCAGTGAGTTGTGAGCTGTGAGTTGTTGGCCAAACAAATGTTTGTGAAGGACAAACAAAGATACGTATACCACGCAAAAAACTGTGGCAAGAATCACACCCAAATACCCGAGCTCAGCTGCTCCCCAAAAAGCCAAGAAGCTGACTAATCAGTTAAGCGCGAGCTGCGACTCTATGAATGAAGTGAGGAAAACAATTCCAGCCCACACACAGAAACTAAAAACTATGAAAAAAATATGCAGAAAAGACTAAATAAAAAAGCTGAAAACTTGAAATGCGGCAGCGGAGGCAACTGAAACCACAAGTCAATGTCAACGCGGTGGCAGCAGCAGCATCCAAATCCAAATCCATCCGAGCGGCATATTCTCGAGCATCTGTGTGCAGCGCGGTCTGCATATGGCCAGCACTTTTCAAATGAATCACATTAGCACTGAGAGAAATAATGATAAGTTGAAGAAAGCATAAACCATTATAATAATCCGAAAATTTGCAGCTGGTTTTCAACTACATACAGTTTTAAATGCTGCTTAAAAGTGGGATATGCTTTCAATATAGCTAATTTATAAATTCTGAAGCACTTCTTATCGTATTACATGATAATTTCTAGTTCATAAAAATGAATACAATTTTCTCATTGTGTACCCGTTTGAGTTTGGGCCAAAGTATGTAGGTTTCCGTGGCTCACTTCTTTTGTGTGTCTTGCGCTTTGTGCTCATTGTTCGGGGCTTTGTGTCGGCTTGAACTTTTGTATTTTGACAATTCAAAGTTAAGGTCAACAAGGGATTTGAAATGCTGCAGCGGTGCATTGAACCTTTTTGGCAAGCGATCTCGTCTCGGCCCGGCTTGGCTCAGCATAATTAGCGCTCATTGTCGATTGGCCCTGGAAGCCGTCGGCATGCCAAACGATTTTTTGTTCACATTTTTCATCAGATTTTTTTTTTTGTTTTCGGGCCACTCAAGTGGACATTGACCACTTCACTTGAAAATTTGTTTGTCTCACTTTTTTTTGGACACCGGCATCGGCACCACCTGTAAATGCGGCCAGACTTGTTGCATGCTTTGGGTGCTGTCATAAGTGCAACATTCGAACATATTTATGCACTTTGGTGGCATAGAATTTACAGCACCTGGAAATCAGGTGAGCAGCTGCCTGCGAACAGCACAAAATCCATGACCCGCCCATAAATAAAACTTTCGCTTTTCCATTGTGTAAATAAGCGTGAAAATGGCCCATTAGCGCCGTATATTTTATAGGCTTACCACAGTTCAGTTTTAGACCCAATTCCAGATATTTGTGCACGGGGAAAAATGAGATAAACCTTTAAATCAATATTTACGAACTGTTAAGATTTTTTAGAAAATAATTGTAAAAATCTTCAAGAGTTTACGTCTGTGTTGACACTATTGGTAGACGAATTCGTTCTTTATAAATACATGTTTTTTTTTCGGTGTAATACCTCCAACCTGCCGCCTTATTTTTCACACTTCGCGCTTGCGCAAAGTCCCCCTGAATTCGAAAAACGAAACGGAGCCCTAAAACAATAGAAACTTTTCCAATGACGCGCTGGTTTTGACACATTTGATGGGTTTTTCATGGGGTTCCAAGTGCACAGAGCGCTATGTCATTGCCAGTTGAGTCTATTTAACCCGAAAGTCTGTGGGACCCTCCATAAATTCTCATCAAGGGTGTGGAGTCGGGGGTTTCCCTGTGGTATATGCAGTGACCGATCTGTGACTCTGCCCGCGTTTGCTGTCAGATGTCAACTAGCGCCACGCGGCGATCTCAATGGATTCCAATCAAGTGAAGTCACGGATAATCTCCACTTTTTAAATGAGGGGGTTCCATCTATGAACAGAATAAATATTAATAGAAACATAGCGTTCTATTAAGTGATTGGAGTCTATTGCTACCATGTTCGTGGTGGTCACTTTTAATGCTTTTAAAACACAAACAAGAAAGGTTTGTTGAAATAACATGGCAGCAACCTAATGAGTTGGTTTTTGAGTTTGTATTTATAGAAAAACATTTGCTTCATAAAAGTGCTGATTAAACGAAATCAGCGTGGGATTATTCAAATTTCAAAGTCAAACTATATAATTTATTTTCCCAGAGATTCTTTTAGAATATTTTCTGAGATAATATAAACATGACAGTTATTTTAATTAGACCAAAGTTAGAAACTATTTGAATACTATGTTCATTAATATATATTAATATTTTTATTTATCTAAGAGATCCATTTATTCTTATCTAAGCTTGAGCTAAAAATAAACTTAGAATTATAGTGAGATCTGTTCTAAATATAAATGTTGGTCAGCATTTTCTGTAATGAGTATTATTGAGTGGGCGTATGTTATCTTTATAAATAAAAGTCTGTAACAATACAAAATCTATAAAATCACCCACTTAGTGAAGTCTATTATTATTAAAAATTAAATAATGCCAGCTTACAATTGTATTCTATTTCGTGATGTATTTATTTTGGGAATGTTATTATTATCCCAAGTATTTTGGTGTTATCTTTACAACCAGTAAAGAAGATACTTCTGATGGATTACAAAATGTTGACTTTGGAATCATCCACTTCACAGCGCCATTTCCATCCGCATAGAATCATCATAGATATTCATATGTAGTTTGAAGCGATCTTCGCTAGTTGGGTGATCTTTGTGTCTTGTGGTCATCATCAAAATGCAAAACCTACGCAGTATTTTAACCATTTTTCGTCTGTTTTCTGGTCCGTGGGCTGCATTTTATTTATTTTCGTAGTCAAACGTTCTTTGTTGACGGTACAATATACTCGAAATACAAAAAATCATTAAACTTATTTGCTTTGTTGTGGCTCTTGAATTTGGCTGTTGAACGCCCACGATCTCGGTTGCTTGGATCTCGGCTCTCGAGTTGATGGGACTGTCCAGTTGGCCAGCTGCTTACAGCCGAAGCTGTGATTACCTTAGCCCCGGCTAATTGTCGAATTAAGTCGAGTAGAGTAAGTGCAAATGAGGCGGACTTGGCCACGCCCTAATTGCTCAATTTGCGACGCCTCCGAGTGGACGGGTTGCCGAGTGGCGACCTTGGCGTCTGCCACTTAAACTTGACATATAACCGAAAATGTGCAAGGCGGTATCCTTAAAAAATTATTCCACTTTTTTTCACATTTCGCTTTATGAATGAGTCGCTCGGAATTGAAAACGGACATTCAAAAGTGCACAGAAAAAATAAATGAATGGAAAAATTTGTCGAATTTAGCTGACATAAACCTAGTTGATGGTATTTCTCACCATTTTTTTTTTTAAATGACTAAATCTACAAAAGTTAGACATGAATATAATTGTACATCGATTACACGTAGTTTTTCTTTCAATATTTTAAAAATTTTGGTGCTGTGTACCTATAAAGGCTATAAAATGTATCCCAGTTTCAAGTACGCCTGAGTTTTCGTATTTTTAGCGACAGTAACAACAATCGACAGTGCCACATGGAGCTGTAAAGATGTTTTTACCGATTTTAGAAGCCATAAGGTCAATGCTGAGCGCCAAGATCGTGTTTGATTGCAAGTCGGAGACGGAGCCGGAGTCATCGTCGCCATATGATGTTGCTGCTGTCGCCGGCGTTGCAGCGATACGATGCGATGCGATATTGCTGCTGCGCCGTCTGTTGTCAAGTGTTATGACTCCAACTCCATGATTTTCTGTATGTCTGTCTGTTTGTTTTTTATTTCACATTTTCTCAAATCGAAAGCTGCAACAAAGCGTCTGTTCTGTTTCGAGTTTGAGTTGCTTAAGTTGTTTGAGTTGCTCGGTTCCCAGACACATTCTCACACTCTGCGACGTTTGTTGATAAGGCAGCTTATAAACAATTCAATATAAACTATATGAACCAAGACAGATCAAGATGTTCGCCGGATGACAGGGATAAATTATGCTATTAGCCTAATGATACTTTTACCAAGTTTCCATTTTCGTAGCGCTTTATCAGCAGCAGCAAGCAGCCTTTACGATTAAGTGCAAAACACTTTTCTCAATGGCTGTTCGGCTGTTCGGCTGTTTATTTTATTTTTTATGCTTATTTATTCGGTGTGCTTTTGTGTAGACATCAGCATGCAAATTCAATGTGACGATGACGACGGCTGCCTGCAGCCATAAAAATTCAATAAAAATTTATGAAAACTGTGCAGTCACCTTAACAGCGGCATCAGAGGCAGTAGCGTCGGCGACACACCCGTTGGAAATGTTAATAGAAGAAACCCAGAGACGTCCACTCCGGCTTCCACTGCAGCTTCATTTGCTTCAATTTGTTACAGGTGGCGGCCAGGCCAAAATTAAAAAAATAAAATATCACATGTGGAACGACCTTGCGCCGATTGCAACAGATGTTGCTGCTGCCCAAGTTGATGTTGCTCTTGCCGTTGCTGCTGCTGCTGCTGTCGATGTTGCCGCTACGGTAGTTGATCTTCAGCTGTTTACATTCGTAAATCTCCTCAAGCATGCTTGATTTCTGTCCAGTTTCTGGCCAAGTTGGTCAAGTGTCCTAGCTTCTAGAGGTGGCAAGGCTTTCGAGTTTGCTGTAAATAATAACATTGAAATTATGGGACCTTGCCTTATTTCCAATTGAATTATTATTGATGTCTTTATATGAATTCAATGAATGAAAGATTATTCTCGCAGACAACCATTATCTATATTGCACTGTCTTAAAAGCACTGCCGATCTTGTTCCACCTCTAATACAAGCTGATGAGCGGAATGCACCTGCCCAGCCCGAAAATACCTTTGAATCGAAGCCCTGCCCAGAAACATGCAGTTTGCACAACATTTAATCACATTTAGCCATTCGGCATACGCCCCGTGGGCTTCGGTTAATAAGCAGCAACATAATTTATACAGAAATATTATAATGTCGCGAGACATTGAAAACGATCGGGGGACAGCGGAGTGGTTTGGACTGCCTGAAAACTGTTGAAACCGGTGAATTATTACTTGCACTTTAACATAGCTGGGAGCGAGGCAATGACGAGGGAACTATTTCCACAATGGCAGCCAGCAGCGAGCGGCGTGAGCAATTTGTGGGCATTTACTGTATGCCATTCGATGCTCGGGTTGACATTTTATCGACGACGCCAGCGAGTCGCCGGCAACACCACCTGTCGGCGGAGGGGGACCAAGTCATTTACGCCTGTCAACGCCCCGCTTTTGTCCGAAATCCATGACAAGATAAATGGGCAACCGAGCCGGGCTTGCACCTTTTTCTCCAGGGTCCGCACAGATTCTAATTAGTCTCCCCCGAGTTCATTAACATTTCCATACCGAATCCAATTCCCAGGCAGCTACTCCCTTTGCCTTTCCTTCACAACAACTCAATTCCGATTTTACTCGGCTGCTGTTTTGCAATAAATAGCAACAATAGTGCGATGTCCAGACCGATGGCTAGCTGGGCTAATGGAACCAGTTTAGAGATAAGCATTATTAATTTATCGTCCTATCACTCTCGGAAATTCATAGCCTCTGTGCGGGTGTTGTGCTAAGTTATTTAAAGCCCATTCCCAGCACGCTTAGACCAAGCACACTGATTCACAAAGTTCTGAATTAAGACATCTTGTGACTTAATAAGAATAAGAATAATAAAATAAAATTTTGCCTTGCTTTATGTCTTAAACCACAATGGCACGTGACCAGAAACTCACACTTGACTTGATGCAAAATCTATATATTGACTTTCTTGATTACTATAATAATAACTTGTACTACAAATATTTACCCCGCCTTACAAAACACGATAATATTTATCTGTCACACTGATCTGCTTTATTTCACAAAGTCATGGCAAAATTCCCGGTTTTTATCAACCGAATCGATTAAATCACTGCGAAAGCCTTTAAAAGGGCACAATTTGCATAGGTTAACTGGATGAGATGACTATCACTTGCTAATTGGTAGAGCTCATAGCCCAGTTGTGTGGCACAGTGTAGATCCACATTCAGCAAGCGAAATTTCAACGCGAACAAGATACAAAGTGGCCAGTGTTTTGATTGAGAACTCGTTTTTTGTTTTTCTCCAGAGAACTCTCCTCCGAGTCGGGGCACTTTGCGGGCATTATCGGAAATATCATGTTAAGTGACGACTGACAATAAGGCATATCGCAAGGATGTCACTTTGCAATGTCTGTCCATTAATTTGACGGCGTTTTATGTGATTTCATTAGCGCTGCCGCCTCAGAACGTCGGATGCTGATCCCACAGCCTATGGCAGCCTTTTAAAAAGTCAACGATAATAACACAATAACAGCGAAAAACAATAAAAACAATGGCAATAACATGAGCATTTAGCGCACACACAAATTATAATTTCAAATAACGCAAAGTGCCACTTGAGATCAAAGCTCTTAACAGATATGTTAGGCATTTTATAGAGCCGTCTTTTTGTTGCTGTATTTTTGTATATTAATGAAAAATCTTATTTTAATATGCGGCAAACCTAAACGACAGCTTTTGTCGGCGACTAATCGAAAGTATTGACTGCCGTACGGATCGAGTGTAAACAAATTAACGAGATCGTTTGCTGGTAATTGAGGGGCCGATCTAGATGCCGATCTAGAAGGCGGAACCCGCCAAAGGTTGCCTTTGATCGTGCCTCCTCGAAAGTTAATCCAAAAATCGAATATCGAAAATCGAAAACTGAACAAACTAAAAATCTGTTACGCCCCTTGGCGGTCGTCGTCTGACTGGGCCAAAATTAATTTATGACAATTTCGGCCCGAGGCCTAGAGAACCGATCGTAAATTAATTAAAACGTGGCGGGGGTTTGGGCAGCCCTCAAGATATGGGACGACGCGTGACAGGGCGACAATTGAAGGAACAGGGCCCCCAAAATGCAATTCAATCGCAGCTTAGACCAGTAACTAACCGAATTTTCCCATTTTCTGATTTTCCCTTATAGATTCAGAGCACGAGAAGCGTTCGGCATGACGTGAACTGCTTAGATATTCCATGCAAGAGTCGAAACCCTTGCAACTAGCCGCCATAATCGATCGTCTCGCTCCGGTTCGACTCGATTCGATTGCCCCTGTTTTTGGGGACGTGATCATCATCCGCCATCCCGTCAAGGGAGTCGTCCCAAAAGAACCGAGAATCCGCCTCAACATTCAAGATGGACTCACGCATCGGCCTGGACTACATCGTCGAGAATCGTGACTACATAGCCAAGCTGGGCGCTGCCCTGGACACACAGAATGCCACCGTAAAGAAGCAGGTCTTTGAGCTGCTCTCGGCCCTCTGTGCCTACAGTCCCGATGGCTATGCCCGTGCCATCGAAACTCTCGAATTTTACAAGGTAAATTACAGTTTTTGAAACCCCAAAGTTTGGTAAGTAATATTTATATTTGTTATATCTACAGAATCTCAAGAAGCAGCGATACCGCTTCAAGATTGTCATCAACGAACTGGAGCTGTCGAGTGCCGCCGCCTCGCCGCCACTGGATTACCAGGCCGCCCTGTTGGCCTTCATCAACTGTGTCATCATCTCGGCGGCCACGCTGCAGGAGCGGATTCGCATTCGCAACGAATTTATAGGTGAGTTGAACCCATGGGAAATACCTAGCACTATAATACAATAACTAGCCACAACGAGGGAGATAAACCCGCAAAAGTCAACGGGCTGTTACCCGGCGATTGTCTCTGTGCCATTGGTGCTGTCTTCGATTTCATTGATTTGATTGATGTGCCCGCTGATCCAGTGTTACGGACAGTGGCCTTGACCGTATGTGCCCGGCCGTCTGTTTGGCCAATATATACACATACTGTATACTGTATAAAGTATACTGTTTGCGTGACACCGAGTCTCCGGATTTGTTTCGAGTCCCCTCGGTTTCTGGCAGCCACACCAGCGACCCTCGGGGGCTGCGCTCGTTGACTTGAGGTTAGATAATGACAGGGTTTGGACTCCGGAGATGCGAGCCGGAGCCGAAAATGCCAAATCGCCTTTGTGATTCCGAGTAACCTTAGCACGTGCCGGCGATTAGGAGGCGCGCGTCTTTAAGCCAGTAATTGCCCTGCGAAGTCATTTGAACTGGAGCTCTGAAAATCGGTCAAACGAACAGTGTTTATTAATTGCTGATTTATTAATTGTGGCAAAAAAGTTGTCGGGTCATCGGGGACGTTTTGATTTCAAACAAAAGATTTTGGAAACGAAAAACGCTATGTGCAGGCTAAGCAGTTAGCTCCAAGTACCTATTTGCACCTTAATGATTTGGCAATCTTTTATACAACAAAGCTTTACGAAGTGATTTATGTGGATTTACGGATAAATATCCTCTTAACGACCTACTTTTAAGTAAATGCGTTAAGGAAATTTGAAGAAATATAACCCATATCGCCAATTAGTTTATTAATTATTAACTAAAAGTATTTTCCTTTCCCTAACTCCTCAAAGTTGTTTTTTATTTTTTTTTATTTAAAGTGACACTTAAATGATGAACTATTACTTCTAATGATAAAACCTTTATCTTAAAGTCTTAAAACAACTATTAAACAGAGGAACAAATCGAAGATACGTGACTATTTGAAGTTTCTAGCATAGATATTTTATTTGCTTATTTATGTCGATAGAGTTGAACACCCAATCGTGTTTGTAGTTTGACTTTTAATATGTTTCGAACGTGCCTCAAAACTGTGGCAAACTCTAGCTTTAACTTCACCGCCACTGCCCCAACTGAAAGTCTAAAGCAAAAGGAGAAAGAGCGCACAATAAACAAAATGTACTTAATATGTAACAAGCAGTCTGTTGACAAACAAGGGACTCATTTACATCCTGTCAGTGGCAGATGCCACTCCCTCTACCCTTTCCGCTCCTCCTCCACCTCCTCATCATCGGCGGCACTGAGCCCCTATTTGTTCAAAGTTCATGAACTGCCCTAGAACTCCATTCCAGTCACTGCCACAACTTTCCTCTATCAATACAGTAAAATATTTATAAGTTCATTTTTAAAAATAATAAATTAAATTCAAATTTTACTTAGAATTTTACTTGTCTATAATTTTTAGACACTTAAAGAAAAGTTTTCCTGCTATGCATCATATTTGTCAACATTTTGAAATCCCTTTGTTATAATGACAAATCTTAAAATTACCCAATAGAGTCAAAGTACCCATTTATTATTATTTTCTGTGAGAGACAAATGAAGGTTTTTTGTACGCAATTTCCACTGTACTTAGGCAGTCGTCAACCCGACTTTCTGACTTTGATTGAGCGCGGCGGTGCGTGCGTAGTTGCCTGCTTTCCTCCTGCCCTGCCACTCGCTGTTGCCTCGATGATTCCTTCTGCGCAGACGCAGCACCATCGCCGAAATGTGGTGCATCGAGTGGCGGGAAGACACTGCACTGGGGTTACCGAGAAGCGAGAAGCGGCGTTTTTATTGTTCTTAATTAAAATAAATTGAGCTGCGCTTTTTCAGCATTACAAGAGCACAATGGTCGGGCAGGCAGCAAGACAAATTCGAAATCTCAACGGCGGCTGTGACAAAATGTAAGTCACGCAGTTGCCGCCCCCTCGTTTCCGCAGAGTGTCAGTCCCAGCCCCAATACCCACCAATACCGATTCCTGGGACATTCCTGAACGACACATTTGACAAGCAACGGCCGCATTTTGTTTGGCAATGAAACGGAGTATTCAGTTTCAAGGCTGTTGGCCCGACTTTGACTTTGTCTCGATCCGATTCTTTTCAGTTTTCTGATTTTCAGCGCTCTGTTTGGGCTTCTCTGAGTTTCCAGGAACGACGCGACGCCCCCTGCAAATATTTGCATTTTTCAATCATTCCGCAAAAAGCCAGTGCGAGGGGCTGGCTAATGCCACTTAAGTGCCCAATTATCGGCTCCGAACGATTCCAGTTCTCTCGGACTCCCCAACCAACCCGACCAGCCATATAGCCATCATATCTGTTGTATGTCATCTGTCAGGCCATAGCTGCCGGCTGTGAGGCATTTGCTGGGGCCTGATTTATGCCCCATGATTTTCCACTGTGTGGCACGCAAAAGTTTTTCCCATAGTCGACCATAAATTCATTCGCTCAACTGTTTCGCTGGCAAAATTCAATTTCAATTGATTTATAAATCATCAACAGATTTACAGTACAGTGAGTGAAATATTTAAATCGTTTTGCGAGAATTGATTTTCGAGCTGTTGAGTTTTTCGCCGAGTTCCTTTGGCTCTGTGACATGGCATGTTATTAAACAATTAATTGTGGTCTTGGGCGTGACGGCGATCTAAACAATTTTTTGTGGTCTACACAAGTGCCCGCTCCTTTAGCTGTAGGGCATAAATAGTTGGTATTGACCAATCGTCGGTAAATTACCCTTTACAATGAAAAAAGTATGATTATAATGCACTTGGTGTGATCTCGGGGCCCAACATATATGTAAATACTGCTGGCTTTAAAATTGATAAAAAAATATAAGAATAATAGCAATGTATAGCAAACTAGTAAATCGTTTATAACTAAGCCAAAAATGCATTAATTCGGAAAGCTTTTCTGTGCTAGTTTTTATCAGGTTAATAAATCTACACATTGAATTTACCATTTTAAAAATTTGAGTTTTTTGCAAATTTTTGAAAATTTTAATGATGTAACCCCTTATCAAATTTTTAAATTTTGGGCAAAATTTTTGAATTTTTTTTTTGTTAATATTTTTATTTTATTTAATTAAGATTTTAATGCTGAATCGGAATATACCTGACTTTTTGCGATCATCGTCTTTTTGACATTATTATAGCCTCAAGAAGTCATGAAATATTGGTCTTTTTTGAATAGATATTTTGCGGTATTATATGAAAATGTTTGGGACCAATCAAAGCTTAAAAAATTCATAACTAAGTCAAAAATACAGTAATTTTAATTCGGAAAGTTTTTCTGTGCTAGTTATTATCAGAAAAATAAATCTGCATACCGAATTTAACATATTAAACCATAATATGGCCTCTAGAAGAACTGCAAAATTGGCTTTTTTAAATCGATATTTTTCAATTTTATACTAAAATTTTTGGGACAAATCAAAGTTTAAAAATTCCATAACTAAGGGAAAAAGGCACTAATTTCAATTCGGAAAGCTTTTCTCTGCTAGTTTTTAAAAGGGTAATGAATCTGCATACTTAATTTACCATTTTAAAAAATTGAGTTTTTTGCCAATTTTTGAAAATTTGAATGATGTAACCCCTTATCAAATTTTGAAATTTTGGGCAAAATTTTTGAAATTTTTTTTTTGAATATTTTTATTTTATTTAATTAAGATTTTAATGCTGAATCGGGATATACATGACTTTTTGCGATCATCGTCTTTTTGACATTATTATAGCTTCAAGAAGTCATGAAATATTGGTCTTTTTTAGATATTTTGAGGTATTATATGAAAATGTTTGGGTAAAATCAAAGTTTAAAAAATCCATAACTAAGTAAAACAAAATCTCAAATATTCGCTTATGTGATATTTATTGATATTTGTATAATATTTTGCAAGGTTATTAAAAACATATTTTTTATGACTGTAACAAATATTTTTCACAACTGTGAACACCGATCAGTGATCTCTCATTCTAGTTAAGATCTCTCAACTTCCGAACAGTCAAGAAACAATAAAAAGAAAACAAATATCGGGACAAAGAAACTTTTACTATACTCAAACACACACAGCATCGCACACGCATCTTAATTGTGCGCCTTTTATGGTTTTCAATTTCAAACAAATAAAATGACAGTCGTAAAACGAAATTATGAACGTCAAGGCGCCAAATAAGGCGGATCGGGGACTTGAGGGACATAGCACAGAAGCGACAACGACTTTCACGAGCGTTTCGTAATTAATTTTTTATTGTTATTATTATTATTTGTTGTACTTACAACACACGGATAGAAGTGTGCCCCAGTGTGTACGTGTGCATAAATTGATTGGTGAGTGCGCGAATAAAAGCAAAAAGGCGAAAAAACGAGCTTGGCCGGAAGTCGCCCGATCGGGATGCATGGAACACTGGTCATTGGACATTGGGCGGGCCTTGGCTGAATCGCCTCCTATGGAAAGCCTGAATCTCCAGGAGGGGGGAGAACGGCGAATCATCTCCACATTACTCATAACCAGAAAAGAGACAATCCCCAAGTGCGTCTGTGTTGATAAAACCCCCTGAAGTTTAGTTTAATTTGTCTTTCGAAAATCGAACATTTCCAACTGTTTTGGTCGATTTGTGGAACCAACAAAGAAGATAATGGTACTAAGCATTTATTTAAGAATTAATTTTAGCTCATCTGGTTTAATTGAACACTTCATTCCAATTGGAGTACAGGAAAACATATTTAAAACTAAATACTTTCAATGATAAATGTATTAAAATTCCTTAAAAACGAGTTAAAGGTTTTTTTGCATGAAACATTTTTAAGTGTAAACTATATTTTGAAACTTTATGGAAAATTTAAGAGAAAAGTTGAGGAAAGGCATAAATTATACAAAAATTGATGAATAAGGCCATGATCATTTTTAACAGACAATATTTATTTATACATTTTGAGTAGTTTCCCACAAGAAGTAATCAAAACAAACAAATAAAAACAAATAAATTGATTTATGTGTCTGAAATTAGCATAAACTGCTTTAATTTTAATAAATTGCAAGCCTAAAGTTTAAGTTTTGAATTTATGAAAGCAAGCAATAAAATGGTGAATTAAATTTATTCGTTATTATAAGGCCATGATATCAACGATCCTTTTGGTGTATAGATTGGAAATCCCTGGAATTCAACAATTGCAATTTATTTTTATTACACTTTTTATGACATTGTTTTTATGATTTTTCTGACACTTGAATATTTCTCGCCTCAATTCAACACCTCCAATTAATGCTTTTCTCCTTTTGTCTTGCAGGTCTCAAAGTTTTGCCGCTGCTCAATAACCTAAGGTGAGTGTTGTGTTGAAGTACAGCCATCAGGAGGACGATCAATAAAAGTCTTTATTTTGTGCGCATTAAAAACCCCAAGACGAGACATTGTCGAGCACCTACGTACATTGTCTGAGGGCGTCGATGAATTGATATTCCGCTGCGAGCGTGTGAAGATCGTTTGGCCAACAAGTCGTTGGGTGAAAAACCCTGAAAGTCTCCCACAATCAGGCAAATGAGTATAGCAAACAGTTTAGCGTTTTTATGTTTTATTTGAACGCACATTTAATTTGCATGCGAGACAAGATCAAGGTATTTGCAAGGGACCGTCTTCAAAAGGGGGGCGGATCGCTAATGACCGCTCAGACATTCGTCAAAACCAAAGACCCCAAGAGATGCCATTCGGATCGGATCGAGTCTTATGTAAATAATTTGCGCTGCTTTCGAGACCCGGCGGCCAACCAATTAATTCAATATTTAATTAGTCAACAATAAATCAATTAGTTGGATGCTGCTCGCCCCCCGCCGCCTCACCCTTTTCAAAACGGGTTTATTTATGGCCCTCTGGTTGACAAATTTGTAGCTCTGTATAGGAAACGAGGGAAACTAACAAATTCAATTAAGTCTCTGAAATAGTTCAGGCCCAAAAGCGAACAATAACAAACAAGCTGTCCGCATTTGCAGATTCCTCGGAGCAAAGTTGACTAATTGATTGTCTCATGCCATTTGTCTTGTGGCATTTTTCCATTCTTGAGTGACGGAGTGACTGCCAGAGCGAGGACCCCCTTCGGGCTCTATTGTTATTAAAATTTTAACGCGCGCACATCAACGAAATGCGTAGTTTCGGGCGCTATTTAATTTATTTGGAATTTCTCGAATCTTCATGAATCGCTTTAAACGTTTTCATTGAGCCGCGACGCGCTTTGATTTCGGACCGCCTTCGAGAGGAGGATCACAATTTATGGGCGTCTGGCGACTGCGTAGCTTGGAAGCTGCCCAGATGCTTTAAGCGGCTTTTAATTGTTCTCTTCATAATGAGTTCTAATCGAACCGAAATCTGATTCTAAGTTGTTTATCAGTGCGGGAATGATGGATGTGTCTTGGTATCGAATTACCGTCAAACTCTCATAAATGTCTGCTAAAAATAAACCTCTAAAGTATCGCATTTCAGGGGATTAATATTGCCGTGTCAAGAATAGACATCTGAAATGGCTATAGAATTTTTATGGAGGGTCTGAGAAGTCGGAAATTGAAATTGGGGATATATTTTTAAAAAATTGTTTTCTTAAGATCCCAGGTACTTGAGCCGTTAAATTGGTAAACATAGTAATCCAACCTTGAAAGTGAATGTTCTTGACTTTCCAGCTTTTTATATGTTGATTCTTTTGGTTTTTAAAAATATTCTTTTTTAAGGTTTTTGAATGACATACCTATTGCATTGAGTCCTTCAGTAAATAATATAATTTTTCTCAGGTGAACTTGTGAATTAGAATATTTTAAGTCTTATAAATTTATTTTTCTTCTTCATAATTCTTGGCTTAAAACTTAATTAAAGGTTGTATTTCAGCTTCCTAAAAGTTTTTTTAGATTTTCCTTTCTAAAATAACCAATTCCCCCTTTTGCCGCTTATAGGAAATTTAATTTCCACAACATTTTCCGCTCCAAAAGTTTCAATGAATTAAGTTCGCTTTAAGGTTTTCCTAGCGGCTTCCGTTTCAATTTTTGTAGTTTGGCATTTCGGTTGCCCAATTTCCCGGCCCCCGCATTACTCCCTTAAATCCGTGACGACTTCCGTGACGAACTAAAATAGAAATCGGCTGGCTAAGCACCAAAACAATGGAGAATCACGTGCTGGTGGCCGGGTGTCCAAATGGCCCCCGCCCGATGGATGTGGACGAAGTGGCTCCGCAAAATAAAAGAGACCGCATAGCGAACTCCTGCGCGCGCAGCACGTGGCCGCCAAAAACAACACGGACTCGGATGGCTCCGAGGCTTCGATGTTGCGATGTTCGGAGGCTCTCCTCTCCGTGCCGCCAAGTCGTGGCCATATCTCACACGGAGTCGTGCCAGCCTGTCGCGCGCCGTCCTGCCGCGTCCTCGTTATTGCCATTCTGGCCGTGCTCTCGTCTCGTTCGAACTCTGAACCGCAATAGTTTGCCGTTTCTGTTTTTGGGAGGCAATTAAAAAGGCCAGTTCCAGTCGCAGTCTCAGTCCAAGTCCCAGTCCCAGTCTCAGTCGGTGCATGGATATCAATTGTCGGGCCAAAAGCGGAGCTGAGCAAGGACATTGCGCAAGGCTAACGATTTTGCACGCCGCGAATATGGTGTGCCAGTGAGTTGACTGCCAAGGCTGCAACGTGGAGTCGTCAGCATCGCCCTCGCCGCCGCCATCGCTCTCCTCCGCGACGTCGTCCTCCTCCCCGTCGACGTCATCCGTATCCGTTTCCGCTTCCGTGTCGCCAGCGCCATCGCCGCGGCACCTGCAGCGCCGACTAACTTTCTGCGGCTCGCTGTCTCGCTACAGCTGCGCCGCCTTGCAACTGGTGCAGAATCTCAAGTGAGTCGTCGTTGGGCCCTAGGCAGCCTCCGAAAGGTTACTCAATGTCAGGCGCTCGGCGTTGTTGTTCCCTATCGATTCTGGCAACCGTCAACTACTTGTGGGCATCCCCCTCTCCAACCCCATGTCCCCACAGAGCATATAGTGTTTATTTACTGACAGATACATAACATAAATAAGAAATCAATTAAATCGCAGTGAGAAATGTCAAGCCGACCAACAACAGCTTACAAATTGCCAGCAGCAAACTGAATAATTAACTCGATCAAGATTTTCTAGAGCTTAACCCCTTAACGCCTTAATTTCGACATTGCAGAAAAGTCGCGCAAAGTGTGGGCGATATCATCGTACAATTGGACGTATTCGTGGAGCAACAGGAATGCGACGAGGCCCAGAGCCTTCAGGCGCCCGATGGCATCAATCTCAACTCGCATCTTGATGTCTTCTATGCGATACTGCGACAGGTGAGTGCCATGCCGTGCTGTGATGCAACAGTGCGTATGAGTTATTTTCTGCTGACATTACGTATACGCAAGGTGGCCGCAAGGATTTGACCAAGGTCATTGGCCATGCAAGCGGATCACGGACAAATTTCGTTATGCAAATGATGTCCACTAAGGTCGCTCGATAATTACAGTGGAGCTTTAATTAAAGAAATCAACAACAATTTCTTAAGTATTTTAAGTAATACATTTTAATGATTAATTGATTTGAATAAGACTAATTTAAATATTACGTTTTTATTTTTCCCATTTCTCCAGGTGGCCGATACGCCACAGGAAGGACCGTTCCTCAGCCTTTTGCAGCACCTCCTGCGCATTGATCCCAAGGAGCCGCTCAGCGACATCATCTGGGACACCACAGAGCGCCTCGTTCATCGCGCCACGCTCCTCGAGAGCCACGAGGATGCAGTTCGTTTGTTGCGCACGCCCAGCAGCCAGAAGTTCGCCTGCCAGAGTTGCCGAGGCAGCGATGCCAGCAGCCCCACCCGCAAGCCTACGACGCAACCAGGGGGCGTGGCTGTCAAGCCGCCGCCACCGCCGCCACCAGCGCCTGCTATTCCATCTGCACCGACAGCACCACCGCCCCCGCCTCCGCCGGTAAATGGGGCAGCACCACCACCTCCGCCGCCGCCCATGATTAATGGCAGCACCCTGCCGCCGCCGCCACCTCCTCCAGCTATGCAGATGGCTTCGCGGCCCAGGACACCAGATCCGAAGGCCGCAGAGACAGTGAACACTGCCATACTGCTTCCTCAACAGGACACACCAGCACCCAAGGCCAAGATGAAGACCATTAACTGGGGCAAGATTCCGCACAACAAGGTCCTGGGGAAGCAGAATATCTGGAGCATTGTGGCCAGCAATCACCAGGACAGCCCTATGCAGGATATTGACTGGAACGAAATGGAGGGGCTCTTCTGCCTGCAGACCACTAGTGCCCAAGGATCTCCGAAGTTGGGACGAGAGGGCAGCCATGCCTCCTCTGGCTCCAATGGTTGCGACACCCTGGACCGAAAGTCGAAAAAGGAATGTACGGAGATCACTCTGCTAGATGGCAAGAGGAGTCTCAACGTCAACATCTTCTTGAAGCAGTTCCGCACCAGCAACGACGACATTATCCAGTTGATACGACAGGGCGCCCACGAGGAGATCGGAGCGGAGAGACTGCGAGGACTACTAAAGATCCTGCCCGAGGTGGATGAGCTCGACATGCTGAAGGGCTTCAACGGGGACCGGGGGCGACTGGGCAATGCCGAGAAGTTCCTGCTCCAGCTGTTGGAGGTGCCCAAGTGAGTGTCAGCCATTGGATTCCCAGAATCCCTACTACTACTATTCTTCTTTATTCACAGCTACAAATTGCGAATTGAGAGCATGCTGCTCAAGGAGGAGTTTGCGGCAAATGTGGCCTATCTGGAGCCCTGCATCAATGCCATGTTGTATGCCGGCGATGATCTGCTCAATAACAAGACCCTGCAAGAGGTTCTCTACATGGTTGTGGTGGCTGGAAACTTCCTCAATTCCGGCGGATATGCGGGTAATGCGGCGGGTGTGAAGCTATCCTCGCTGCAGAAGCTTACCGACATCCGAGCGAATAAACCCGGAATGAACCTCATCCACTTTGTGGCCCTGCAAGCCGAGAAACGCAATCCGGAGCTGCTGCAGTTCACGGGACAGCTGAGCACCTTGGAGAGTGCCAGCAAGTAAGTGAACTACTCTACCCATAAGAATCATACCAATAATGAATTATTCTTTCTGCCAGAACAACCTCAGAGCAGATCAACAACGAGATCAACACGCTGGATGGCAGGATCAGGCGGATAGCAAGGCAGATCGAACAGCCCGCCACGGATGCGGACATCAAGGAGCAGATGGAGGAGTTCCTGCAGGCTGCCGAGTCCGAGCTGGCCGTCCTACAGTCGGGTATGAAGCAGGTGGAGTCCATGCGCCTCAAGCTCTCCGAGTTCTTCTGCGATGATGCAGCCACCTTCCGGCTGGAGGAGTGCTTCAAGATCTTCCACAATTTCTGTGATAAGTTCCGACAGGCGGTCAAGGAGAACGAGCGCCGTCAGCAGCAGGAGCAGCAGGCCACATTGAGGAGAAAGCAGCGCGAGGAGCAGTTGGCACGCAGAGCTAGACAAAGTGAGTTCCTCCTAGCATTCTTCTCATTACAAGCTAAAGCAAACATGGCATCGAATTCACAGTTGGTCAGGCTGGCACCCCCGTATCCGATTCGGAGCACTCCTTCCTGGGCGATGCTCTCTTCGATCCTCGGGCTAGCCCAGCGTTGAGTCGCCGACACCTGGGATCCGGAGAGATTAGCAACGGTTTCATCCGCCTGGAGCAGGATGGTGCTTCGCCAGACATCACACCCAACGGAAGTCTGCGGCGTCGGCGCAGTCGTGTGCTTGAAGGAGAGGACGACCTGATGGAGTTCTTGCGTAGTTCCACAGGTCCCAACGATGGTCACATCAGCCGGGAGCGTAAGGCGGCGGCCTATGGCAGTCTGGACCGTTCGTGGGCACGTCGTGCCCGTTCCGGAAGTTCCAGCCGCAAGCGTCCCGATCTGCTGAACATTGACTTTGGCCTGGATAGGGAGCGGGCAAGCTCACCAGCTCCGCTTCTCCAGCAGCAACAGCAGCAGCAGGGACAGGACAGACTGCAATCCCCGCTGGCTAGTACAGCAGGCACGCCCACCACTGCAGCGAATACGCCTACAGGCGGTGGATCAGCGATAGGACAGCCGCAGCCAGCAAACGAGGATGCGAAACCAAGGTGAGGGATCCTTGTTAAATCCTTAAAAATAAATTATTATAGAAATTATAACTGCCCCTACCAGAATATCCCGTGAATGGCGCCAGAAGATAGAGACGTGGCTGCAATCAAACGAAAGCGACGAGAAGCAGAACGAGGAGTACAGGCGAAAGCGTCGTCTGGTTAACGCCAATCGGCGATCGCTCGAAAACGAAACTGGTGAGATCCTCTAGAGAATTATTCATGAAACCTGCAATAGCAACTCCTTCCTCTCTTCTCAGAAAACGAACGAAAACTGGACCCCTTGCCGGAGGAGAAGATCATGCCTTCGACGACGACAGCAACGCCAACGAACACGCCCACGACCACTAATCCCACTAACTCCACGAACAAGCCGGAGCAGGAGGCCGGAAGATACCAGCGCGTCTACGCCGACTGGAAGCCATCAAAGACCTTGGAGCAGACGGACGTGGTGGCCAATCTACAGGCCATTGCCGATGCCCAGCCTGCCCAGGATGCTCTGCGTCAGTATCGCCGCCAGCGATCGCAGGACCAGCAGAGTCCCGGAGCGCTGCAATCGATAGCCGAAGAAGATCGCCGGAAGTCATACATCCAGAAGTTGGGCGAAAGGGATATGAGCAACGAAACCCTTAAGATCTACATTAGAAGATCCTCAAGCAGGGATATGCTGCCCGCGAAGAAGGAGGAGCCGCTGCTGCCACCCAAGTCACCAAAGCCACAGGTGTCGGACGATACCTTTGCCAGCCTGCTCAGTCACCACAAGAATCAGAACGAGATGCAAGCCTCCTCAAAGGAGGTGGATGCGGACAATATTGAGACGCCGCCAGTGAGCCGACGGGTGATAGCCACGCCCACCACCACAGTGGTTACGGTGAGCATGACGGACAAGCCCAAGGCACCTGCGGATGAGAAGATAAGCTTAGTGGTGGGATCAACAGAGCAGGATGCTCCCGGTCACTTCGACCGCCATGCCTTAGGCCGGCGCACTCGTCGCTACAAGAGGCCCACGGACTACAGCAGCGGTACTGAGGAGCACCTGACTAATAGCAAGCCTGAGGCCAAGGCTTCTCCATCAAAGACAGAGCAGTCAGTGCCAGCAGAGAAGTCGAAGCAGAAGGAGCGCACGATCACCAAGCTGGAGAAGGTGGGTCGCCACATCAGCTCCATTAACCAGGAGGATGTGCGAGAGGCCATCAGGAATCTCAAGTCACCCACAGGCACCCCCGAACGACCTTGGAGTCCGCCCAGGGAGATTACGCCCTCGAAGCTGAAGCTTACTGCCAGCGGACACCACGAACTGAATGATGAGGGCTTCGAGGAGACACAGAGTCTGGTGTCGGACACCCCCTCCCATGGAAAAGGCGAGAGCACCAATTCCTCCTGCAACGAGGGAGTGAACGAGTCAACACCCGCCCGCCAGCGTCCTCTGCAGAAGCAGAAGGCCACGCCCACCAGCCTCACACAGATGGGCAGCCGTCTGGCCGATCGCCTGCAGCAGGCCAGAATGAAGGGAAGTGGTGGCTCCTCCACAGCCTCGTCAGCAACCAAGTCACAAAACCAAGTCCCTGCCACTCAAACGGTCACCGTGAAGAGGAGCCTTTCCGCCAGCAGGCCGCTGCGCATGCCCAATGGTCAGCCACTGGCCAGTGCTGCGCCCCTCAGATCCGCCTCCGCTGTGAGACGCTCGCCACAGGAGCAGCAAATCCTCGCTGGTGTGGAACGGAGCAGTTCGAGGAACAGCCTGCGCTCTTCCCGCTCCTCCATCAATAGTGGAGCCTCCACGCAGACGGTGGTTAGACGCCTGCCGGCAGTGCAGCGTACCGGAGCCACCGTATCCGTGGACTCCTCGCCGAGCAAGAGACCTTTGGCGGCCCAGAATATGCGACCAACGCCAGGACGTGGCGTTCCGGCCAGCAGAAGCAGCAGCAGTGGGTCCAGCGTGGGACCCAGTGTGATCCTGGTGCGCAGCAAGATGACCAGCACAGCTCCGAGGACGAATATCACCGGCAGCACCAGCTTCAAGGAGAACCAGTCCCATTCACAGTCCCAGCCGCAGTCCCGAATGAGCGCAGCCCGCAGTGTGGTGTTGGTGAAGAACGCGATGAACCAGCAGCAGCAGGCCAGAATGAATGGAAGTCCGAGTAGCCAGCCGCAGAGGAGCTCCAGCAGCAGTCGGTCCGTGAGCAGCTTCATGCGACCCACTGCCAGCAGTGCCACCAAGCGCCAGAAGTAGGCGTCATCGTCCACAGTCCAGTTAACGTCCCAGGTTTATACATGTTACAAACGCGAATGCATCCAACTCCAAGCCGTCCAAGCGACAATTTCGAATTTCTAGGCAGGATCTGAAACACAAAACAGCACTCGGATAGATAGTCGTTACAGTTGCAATATTTTGAGAAGTTATACAAATCTAAGGATATTCCCCCTGCACATTCCAACTGAAGGTCCGCAAAACCCTTAATACAGAAAAGACAGAAATCAGTTTTCAAATTCTTAAATATATTTGAGCACAAAACAAAGGAGACAAAAAATACTAGCATGTAAACTACTCAACTAAAACATAGGCTAAGCAAAAAAAAAAACAAAAAAAGTTTAAAAAAAAATGTTAAAATCGTATTTTCCACATATTTAACATATAGTTGTAGACATTATTCGATTATACATGTGTAGGAAACGTTTTTTATAGAAGCGAGTTATTTACAAAGCGCGTAGTTGGAGAAACCAAAACCATGATTGACATTCATGAGGCGACAATTACAAATCTTTAAAATAAACGAACATAAGCTTTAAAATGAATAATAATAAATAAACTAGAGTACGATTAACTAAAGCTAAGCGGCAGACATCTGTATGGGTCGTTCCAGGGATTCTAGTAGCTCCCGTTGCAGCTGCTCCTGGTGCACGGAGGGATGCATGTAGTTCTCCTTGTCGAACCACTCTTTGTGATTCTCCAAGTAACTATAATAAATAGATTAATTACTATATGTCATAAGATATCAAGGAATGCAACTCACTTGATGAACGAGTCCAGGTGTGGCAAAAGAACCTCCAGCTTCTTATTAGACATGGGCGAGGCATTCAGGAATTCGGGCAACTTGACTGCAAAGGTGAATTTAACGATTATACATTTCTTAGGCAGCTATAACTTCAACTCACTCATCATTCTAGCCAGGTGGGGGGCGCCAAATACCATGGACTTCTCCGGCGGCGACTCTGCCGACAGAAGGCGCCAGTTGAAGGTTTCGCAGAGGAAGCCACGCATTTCACGAGGCAGCTTGTAGGCGGCAGTATAAGGCGACTTGCGGTCGTAGGCCTGCGCGGTGTTCTTACCACTGCTCTTCACGATGTACAGCAGGCACTTCTGCAGCTGGTCCTCGTACTCCTTCCCGCCAAGAATACCGCTGTCGTCCTGGCCGTTGCTGGAAATCACTGGCGTGCCGTCCATGGAGATCAGTTCGGTGTCGCAGCTGGGATTTATGTAGTCGTATGACTTGTTCAGCAAGATACTGCAGTTTCGCATGTTGTCGTCGGTGAGATAGTTGTGGGCGTACTCCTTCTCCTCCTTGTACAGCAGGTGGTCATCCACGTGAAACTCAAAGTAGATGCGGATGCCGTCCACCACTTCCTTCAGCATGCAGACACTACAAGAAAGAAAGAGTTAATTTCTGGTTCCAGCTACGGATTAGTGTTACATACATGGACATGACGCGATCGTATTCTCGGTACATGCGGGCATTGCCGCTCTTCGTGTTCCTGGCCCTGGAACTGTCCTGCTTGATACCAATGGCCAGTTCCACGGCTCGCTGCTTCACAAAGCTCTCCAGTATGGACACGATGGGCATGCGGGCAGGCATGATGTGCTGCTTGCCCAGTTTCACTACCATGTTGTAGTCGTACTCCATGTACTCACGCAGCCGCTCGCTGATACGCAACATCACCCGATCCTCCTGGCAGACGAATCGTTCCAGCTCGGGCTCCAGGATGTGCACGTCCTCTGCGTTTTCCGCCTGTCGTCCGCGAGACGTCTTTGTCCTGCTATCTCCATGAGCGGTCTTCTCCTTCCTGCCGCCGCTGTTGTCGCGCGCCCTGTTGCCAGCGGCTGGGGTCCGGTGTGTCGGCGGCATTTCCTGCTCAGCTGTTGCAGCCAAGGGCGCTGTGTCCAGAGGGTCTACGGCAGGATCCTCGACGTAGGCAGCCCTCCCGGTACGCTTCTTCTTCGGCGGCGGTTTGTCGGGCGTGCCCTTGTACGAGTAATCGCCTCTTCTGCATATGAGAGCGCAAGGTAAGAAAACACTGGAACCGGCATTTCCACAAACACACACATTCAAACGCATGTCGTGTATTTGGATACTTACATCTGCAGCTGCGCCGCCTCCGCCAATTCGAGCTGCAGCTGACGGTTCTCTTCCGTGTCTTTCAGCAGAACCGCAGCACGTACCGCGCGATCGTAGGAGGGTCGCCAGCCCTGGAAATGGATCTTGTAGTCGTAGTACCTTAGACCATGATCGTCGCGGCGCTCAGAGACGTTCAGAACCTGCGGAAAATTGATGAAAATTGCGTGAAAACCGAACCCTTCCAGTTACTGCGCGGGTGTGCGTTGCGAGTGCGTGTGTGCGTGGACGCGTTACCTTGCTCGTGTAGAGCACTCTGGCCTTCGATTTATCCGGTTCGTAGCAGAGGACTATCTCGCCCTTTTGGAAAACCTGCACCTCGTCCTTGAGATCCGTCATTACTTGGACTAAACAAAGGGTTTTTAATTCACTTAGCGCTACAAAAATATTAAAAACAAAATAGTGGACTTCTTTTTATGTGTACATTTAGTGTGACCAGAAGAACAAGATACAGATGTAAATAAATAAATGCTGGTTAAAAATAGGTGAAAACGGTAATAAAATGGTGCAAAGCGTGGATTGAAAAGGTATGAAACTTTGCTAATGATGACTTAAGAGTATATTTATTAAATAAATTACAAACAGTATTTAGCATATTGATGTTTATACTAAACTAAGAGTATATATATTTGTAAGTGAGATGCATTTTATTCCCTACTTGGCAATATATATATATCCCTGTTAGCAAGTAAGCCAAACAACTTTTAAACGAAGCGAAAAACTATGCAATATATTCTATTTTTAACGATTCTTGTGCGGTGAGCCTAAAAGATGCAACATTTTTTTGGGTACGCTTTATTAAAGCCCTAAAAGTAGGTGAAGTGATATTTTTCGAAAGCAAAATCATTTATTTCTTTATATTAGGGGAGCCAAAATTTATTACACATCCCAATTTCAATTGAACTATAGTACGCTTTAAATATTCGCGAATTTAACATATTAAGCTATAATATGGCCTCTAGAAGAACTGCAAAATTGGTTTTAAATCGATATTTTTCAATTTTATACTAAATTTTTTGGGACAAATCAAAGTTTAAAAATTCCATAACTAAGGGAAAAAGGCACTAATTTCAATTCGGAAAGCTTTTCTGTGCTAGTTTTTAAAAGGTTAATAAATCTGCATACTTAATTTACCATTTTAAAAAATTGAGTTTTTTGCCAATTTTTGAAAATTTGAATGATGTAACCCCTTATCAAATTTTGAAATTTTGGGCAAAATTTTTGAAATTTTTTTTTTGAATATTTTTATTTTATTTAATTAAGATATTAATGCTGAATCGGAATATACATGACTTTTTGCGATCATCGTCTTTTTGACATTATTATAGCCTCAAGAAGTCATGAAATATTGGTCTTTTTTGAATAGATATTTTGCGGTATTATATGAAAATGTTCGGGACCAATCAAAGCTTAAAAAATTCATAACTAAGTCAAAAATACAGTAATTTTAATTCGGAAAGCTTTTCTGTGCTAGTTATTATCAGGCCAATAAATCTGCGTACCGAATTTAGCATATTAAGCCATAATATGGCCTCTAGAAGAACTGCAAAATTGGTTTTAAATCGATATTTTTCAATTTTATACTAAATTTTTTGGGACAAATCAAAGTTTAAAAATTCCATAACTAAGGGAAAAAGGCACTAATTTCAATTCGGAAAGCTTTTCTGTGCTAGTTTTTAAAAGGTTAATAAATCTGCATACTTAATTTACCATTTTAAAAAATTGAGTTTTTTGCCAATTTTTGAAAATTTGAATGATGTAACCCCTTATCAAATTTTGAAATTTTGGGCAAAATTTTTGAAATTTTTTTTTTGAATATTTTTATTTTATTTAATTAAGATATTAATGCTGAATCGGAATATACATGACTTTTTGCGATCATCGTCTTTTTGACATTATTATAGCCTCAAGAAGTCATGAAATATTGGTCTTTTTTGAATAGATATTTTGCGGTATTATATGAAAATGTTCGGGACCAATCAAAGCTTAAAAAATTCATAACTAAGTCAAAAATACAGTAATTTTAATTCGGAAAGCTTTTCTGTGCTAGTTATTATCAGGCCAATAAATCTGCGTACCGAATTTAGCATATTAAGCCATAATATGGCCTCTAGAAGAACTGCAAAATTGGTTTTAAATCGATATTTTTCAATTTTATACTAAATTTTTTGGGACAAATCAAAGTTTAAAAATTCCATAACTAAGGGAAAAAGGCACTAATTTCAATTCGGAAAGCTTTTCTGTGCTAGTTTTTAAAAGGTTAATAAATCTGCATACTTAATTTACCATTTTAAAAAATTGAGTTTTTTGCCAATTTTTGAAAATTTGAATGATGTAACCCCTTATCAAATTTTGAAATTTTGGGCAAAATTTTTGAAATTTTTTTTTTGAATATTTTTATTTTATTTAATTAAGATTTTAATTCTGAATCGGAATATACATGACTTTTTGCGATCATCGTCTTTTTGACATTATTATAGCCTCAAGAAGTCATGAAATATTGGTCTTTTTTGAATAGATATTTTGCGGTATTATATGAAAATGTTCGGGACCAATCAAAGCTTAAAAAATTCATAACTAAGTCAAAAATACAGTAATTTTAATTCGGAAAGCTTTTCTGTGCTAGTTATTATCAGGCCAATAAATCTGCGTACCGAATTTAGCATATTAAGCCATAATATGGCCTCTAGAAGAACTGCAAAATTGGTTTTAAATCGATATTTTTCAATTTTATACTAAATTTTTTGGGACAAATCAAAGTTTAAAAATTCCATAACTAAGGGGAAAAGGCACTAATTTCAATTCGGAAAGCTTTTCTGTGCTAGTTTTTAAAAGGTTAATAAATCTGCATACTTAATTTACCATTTTAAAAAATTGAGTTTTTTGCCAATTTTTGAAAATTTTAATGATGTAACCCCTTATCAAATTTTGAAATTTTGGGCAAAATTTTTGAAATTTTTTTTTTGAATATTTTTATTTTATTTAATTAAGATTTTAATGCTGAATCGGAATATACATGACTTTTTGCGATCATCGTCTTTTTGACATTATTATAGCCTCAAGAAGTCATGAAATATTGGTCTTTTTTGAATAGATATTTTGCGGTATTATATGAAAATGTTCGGGACCAATCAAAGCTTAAAAAATTCATAACTAAGTCAAAAATACAGTAATTTTAATTCGGAAAGCTTTTCTGTGCTAGTTATTATCAGGCCAATAAATCTGCGTACCGAATTTAGCATATTAAGCCATAATATGGCCTCTAGAAGAACTGCAAAATTGGTTTTAAATCGATATTTTTCAATTTTATACTAAATTTTTTGGGACAAATCAAAGTTTAAAAATTCCATAACTAAGGGAAAAAGGCACTAATTTCAATTCGGAAAGCTTTTCTGTGCTAGTTTTTAAAAGGTTAATAAATTTGCATACTTAATTTACCATTTTAAAAAATTGAGTTTTTTGCCAATTTTTGAAAATTTGAATGATGTAACCCCTTATCAAATTTTGAAATTTTGGGCAAAATTTTTGAATTTTTTTTTTTGAATATTTTTATTTTATTTAATTAAGATATTAATGCTGAATCGGAATATACATGACTTTTTGCGATCATCGTCTTTTTGACATTATTATAGCCTCAAGAAGTCATGAAATATTGGTCTTTTTTGAATAGATATTTTGCGGTATTATATGAAAATGTTCGGGACCAATCAAAGCTTAAAAAATTCATAACTAAGTCAAAAATACAGTAATTTTAATTCGGAAAGCTTTTCTGTGCTAGTTATTATCAGGTCAATAAATCTGCGTACCGAATTTAGCATATTAAGCCATAATATGGCCTCTAGAAGAACTGCAAAATTGGTTTTCAATCGATATTTTTCAATTATATACTAAATTTTTTGGGACAAATCAAAGTTTAAAAATTCCATAACTAAGGGAAAAAGGCACTAATTTCAATTCGGAAAGCTTTTCTGTGCTAGTTTTTAAAAGGTTAATAAATCTGCATACTTAATTTACCATTTTAAAAAATTGAGTTTTTTGCCAATTTTTGAAAATTTGAATGATGTAACCCCTTATCAAATTTTGAAATTTTGGGCAAAATTTTTGAAGTTTTTTTTTTGAATATTTTTATTTTATTTAATTAAGATTTTAATGCTGAATCGGAATATACATGACTTTTTGCGATCATCGTCTTTTTGACATTATTATAGCCTCAAGAAGTCATGAAATATTGGTCTTTTTTGAATAGATATTTTGCGGTATTATATGAAAATGTTCGGGACCAATCAAAGCTTAAAAAATTCATAACTAAGTCAATAATACAGTAATTTTAATTCGGAAAGCTTTTCTGTGCTAGTTATTATCAGGCCAATAAATCTGCGTACCGAATTTAGCATATTAAGCCATAATATGGCCTCTAGAAGAACTGCAAAATTGGTTTTAAATCGATATTTTTCAATTTTATACTAAATTTTTTGGGACAAATCAAAGTTTAAAAATTCCATAACTAAGGGGAAAAGGCACTAATTTCAATTCGGAAAGCTTTTCTGTGCTAGTTTTTAAAAGGTTAATAAATTTGCATACTTAATTTACCATTTTAAAAAATTGAGTTTTTTGCCAATTTTTGAAAATTTGAATGATGTAACCCCTTATCAAATTTTGAAATTTTGGGCAAAATTTTTGAAATTTTTTTTTTGAATATTTTTATTTTATTTAATTAAGATATTAATGCTGAATCGGAATATACATGACTTTTTGCGATCATCGTCTTTTTGACATTATTATAGCCTCAAGAAGTCATGAAATATTGGTCTTTTTTGAATAGATATTTTGCGGTATTATATGAAAATGTTCGGGACCAATCAAAGCTTAAAAAATTCATAACTAAGTCAAAAATACAGTAATTTTAATTCGGAAAGCTTTTCTGTGCTAGTTATTATCAGGCCAATAAATCTGCGTACCGAATTTAGCATATTAAGCCATAATATGGCCTCTAGAAGAACTGCAAAATTGGTTTTAAATCGATATTTTTCAATTTTATACTAAATTTTTTGGGACAAATCAAAGTTTAAAAATTCCATAACTAAGGGAAAAAGGCACTAATTTCAATTCGGAAAGCTTTTCTGTGCTAGTTTTTAAAAGGTTAATAAATCTGCATACTTAATTTACCATTTTAAAAAATTGAGTTTTTTGCCAATTTTTGAAAATTTGAATGATGTAACCCCTTATCAAATTTTGAAATTTTGGGCAAAATTTTTGAAGTTTTTTTTTTGAATATTTTTATTTTATTTAATTAAGATTTTAATGCTGAATCGGAATATACATGACTTTTTGCGATCATCGTCTTTTTGACATTATTATAGCCTCAAGAAGTCATGAAATATTGGTCTTTTTTGAATAGATATTTTGCGGTATTATATGAAAATGTTCGGGACCAATCAAAGCTTAAAAAATTCATAACTAAGTCAAAAATACAGTAATTTTAATTCGGAAAGCTTTTCTGTGCTAGTTATTATCAGGCCAATAAATCTGCGTACCGAATTTAGCATATTAAGCCATAATATGGCCTCTAGAAGAACTGCAAAATTGGTTTTAAATCGATATTTTTCAATTTTATACTAAATTTTTTGGGACAAATCAAAGTTTAAAAATTCCATAACTAAGGGAAAAAGGCACTAATTTCAATTCGGAAAGCTTTTCTGTGCTAGTTTTTAAAAGGTTAATAAATCTGCATACTTAATTTACCATTTTAAAAAATTGAGTTTTTTGCCAATTGTTGAAAATTTGAATGATGTAACCCCTTATCAAATTTTGAAATTTTGGGCAAAATTTTTGAAATTTTTTTTTTTAATATTTTTATTTTATTTAATTAAGATTTTAATGCTGAATCGGAATATACATGACTTTTTGCGATCATCGTCTTTTTGACATTATTATAGCCTCAAGAAGTCATGAAATATTGGTCTTTTTTGAATAGATATTTTGCGGTATTATATGAAAATGTTCGGGACCAATCAAAGCTTAAAAAATTCATAACTAAGTCAATAATACAGTAATTTTAATTCGGAAAGCTTTTCTGTGCTAGTTATTATCAGGCCAATAAATCTGCGTACCGAATTTAGCATATTAAGCCATAATATGGCCTCTAGAAGAACTGCAATTTTGGTTTTAAATCGATATTTTTCAATTTTATACTAAATTTTTTGGGACAAATCAAAGTTTAAAAATTCCATAACTAAGGGAAAAAGGCACTAATTTCAATTCGGAAAGCTTTTCTGTGCTAGTTTTTAAAAGGTTAATAAATTTGCATACTTAATTTACCATTTTAAAAAATTGAGTTTTTTGCCAATTTTTGAAAATTTGAATGATGTAACCCCTTATCAAATTTTGAAATTTTGGGCAAAATTTTTGAAATTTTTTTTTTGAATATTTTTATTTTATTTAATTAAGATATTAATGCTGAATCGGAATATACATGACTTTTTGCGATCATCGTCTTTTTGACATTATTATAGCCTCAAGAAGTCATGAAATATTGGTCTTTTTTGAATAGATATTTTGCGGTATTATATGAAAATGTTCGGGACCAATCAAAGCTTAAAAAATTCATAACTAAGTCAAAAATACAGTAATTTTAATTCGGAAAGCTTTTCTGTGCTAGTTATTATCAGGCCAATAAATCTGCGTACCGAATTTAGCATATTAAGCCATAATATGGCCTCTAGAAGAACTGCAAAATTGGTTTTAAATCGATATTTTTCAATTTTATACTAAATTTTTTGGGACAAATCAAAGTTTAAAAATTCCATAACTAAGGGAAAAAGGCACTAATTTCAATTCGGAAAGCTTTTCTGTGCTAGTTTTTAAAAGGTTAATAAATCTGCATACTTAATTTACCATTTTAAAAAATTGAGTTTTTTGCCAATTTTTGAAAATTTGAATGATGTAACCCCTTATCAAATTTTGAAATTTTGGGCAAAATTTTTGAAGTTTTTTTTTTGAATATTTTTATTTTATTTAATTAAGATTTTAATGCTGAATCGGAATATACATGACTTTTTGCGATCATCGTCTTTTTGACATTATTATAGCCTCAAGAAGTCATGAAATATTGGTATTTTTTGAATAGATATTTTGCGGTATTATATGAAAATGTTCGGGACCAATCAAAGCTTAAAAAATTCATAACTAAGTCAAAAATACAGTAATTTTAATTCGGAAAGCTTTTCTGTGCTAGTTATTATCAGGCCAATAAATCTGCGTACCGAATTTAGCATATTAAGCCATAATATGGCCTCTAGAAGAACTGCAAAATTGGTTTTAAATCGATATTTTTCAATTTTATACTAAATTTTTTGGGACAAATCAAAGTTTAAAAATTCCATAACTAAGGGAAAAAGGCACTAATTTCAATTCGGAAAGCTTTTCTGTGCTAGTTTTTAAAAGGTTAATAAATCTGCATACTTAATTTACCATTTTAAAAAATTGAGTTTTTTGCCAATTTTTGAAAATTTGAATGATGTAACCCCTTATCAAATTTTGAAATTTTGGGCAAAATTTTTGAAGTTTTTTTTTTGAATATTTTTATTTTATTTAATTAAGATTTTAATGCTGAATCGGAATATACATGACTTTTTGCGATCATCGTCTTTTTGACATTATTATAGCCTCAAGAAGTCATGAAATATTGGTCTTTTTTGAATAGATATTTTGCGGTATTATATGAAAATGTTCGGGACCAATCAAAGCTTAAAAAATTCATAACTAAGTCAAAAATACAGTAATTTTAATTCGGAAAGCTTTTCTGTGCTAGTTATTATCAGGCCAATAAATCTGCGTACCGAATTTAGCATATTAAGCCATAATATGGCCTCTAGAAGAACTGCAAAATTGGTTTTAAATCGATATTTTTCAATTTTATACTAAATTTTTTGGGACAAATCAAAGTTTAAAAATTCCATAACTAAGGGAAAAAGGCACTAATTTCAATTCGGAAAGCTTTTCTGTGCTAGTTTTTAAAAGGTTAATAAATTTGCATACTTAATTTACCATTTTAAAAAATTGAGTTTTTTGCCAATTTTTGAAAATTTGAATGATGTAACCCCTTATCAAATTTTGAAATTTTGGGCAAAATTTTTGAAATTTTTTTTTTGAATATTTTTATTTTATTTAATTAAGATATTAATGCTGAATCGGAATATACATGACTTTTTGCGATCATCGTCTTTTTGACATTATTATAGCCTCAAGAAGTCATGAAATATTGGTCTTTTTTGAATAGATATTTTGCGGTATTATATGAAAATGTTCGGGACCAATCAAAGCTTAAAAAATTCATAACTAAGTCAAAAATACAGTAATTTTAATTCGGAAAGCTTTTCTGTGCTAGTTATTATCAGGCCAATAAATCTGCGTACCGAATTTAGCATATTAAGCCATAATATGGCCTCTAGAAGAACTGCAAAATTGGTTTTAAATCGATATTTTTCAATTTTATACTAAATTTTTTGGGACAAATCAAAGTTTAAAAATTCCATAACTAAGGGAAAAAGGCACTAATTTCAATTCGGAAAGCTTTTCTGTGCTAGTTTTTAAAAGGTTAATAAATCTGCATACTTAATTTACCATTTTAAAAAATTGAGTTTTTTGCCAATTTTTGAAAATTTGAATGATGTAACCCCTTATCAAATTTTGAAATTTTGGGCAAAATTTTTGAAGTTTTTTTTTTGAATATTTTTATTTTATTTAATTAAGATTTTAATGCTGAATCGGAATATACATGATCTTTTGCGATCATCGTCTTTTTGACATTATTATAGCCTCAAGAAGTCATGAAATATTGGTATTTTTTGAATAGATATTTTGCGGTATTATATGAAAATGTTCGGGACCAATCAAAGCTTAAAAAATTCATAACTAAGTCAAAAATACAGTAATTTTAATTCGGAAAGCTTTTCTGTGCTAGTTATTATCAGGCCAATAAATCTGCGTACCGAATTTAGCATATTAAGCCATAATATGGCCTCTAGAAGAACTGCAAAATTGGTTTTAAATCGATATTTTTCAATTTTATACTAAATTTTTTGGGACAAATCAAAGTTTAAAAATTCCATAACTAAGGGAAAAAGGCACTAATTTCAATTCGGAAAGCTTTTCTGTGCTAGTTTTTAAAAGGTTAATAAATCTGCATACTTAATTTACCATTTTAAAAAATTGAGTTTTTTGCCAATTTTTGAAAATTTGAATGATGTAACCCCTTATCAAATTTTGAAATTTTGGGCAAAATTTTTGAAATTTTTTTTTTGAATATTTTTATTTTATTTAATTAAGATATTAATGCTGAATCGGAATATACATGACTTTTTGCGATCATCGTCTTTTTGACATTATTATAGCCTTAAGAAGTCATGAAATATTGGTCTTTTTTGAATAGATATTTTGCGGTATTATATGAAAATGTTCGGGACCAATCAAAGCTTAAAAAATTCATAACTAAGTCAAAAATACAGTAATTTTAATTCGAAAAGCTTTTCTGTGCTAGTTATTATCAGGCCAATAAATCTGCGTACCGAATTTAGCATATTAAGCCATAATATGGCCTCTAGAAGAACTGCAAAATTGGTTTTAAATCGATATTTTTCAATTTTATACTAAATTTTTTGGGACAAATCAAAGTTTAAAAATTCCATAACTAAGGGGAAAAGGCACTAATTTCAATTCGGAAAGCTTTTCTGTGCTAGTTTTTAAAAGGTTAATAAATCTGCATACTTAATTTACCATTTTAAAAAATTGAGTTTTTTGCCAATTTTTGAAAATTTGAATGATGTAACCCCTTATCAAATTTTGAAATTTTGGGCAAAATTTTTGAAATTTTTTTTTTGAATATTTTTATTTTATTTAATTAAGATATTAATGCTGAATCGGAATATACATGACTTTTTGCGATCATCGTCTTTTTGACATTATTATAGCCTTAAGAAGTCATGAAATATTGGTCTTTTTTGAATAGATATTTTGCGGTATTATATGAAAATGTTCGGGACCAATCAAAGCTTAAAAAATTCATAACTAAGTCAAAAATACAGTAATTTTAATTCGAAAAGCTTTTCTGTGCTAGTTATTATCAGGCCAATAAATCTGCGTACCGAATTTAGCATATTAAGCCATAATATGGCCTCTAGAAGAACTGCAAAATTGGTTTTAAATCGATATTTTTCAATTTTATACTAAATTTTTTGGGACAAATCAAAGTTTAAAAATTCCATAACTAAGGGGAAAAGGCACTAATTTCAATTCGGAAAGCTTTTCTGTGCTAGTTTTTAAAAGGTTAATAAATCTGCATACTTAATTTACCATTTTAAAAAATTGAGTTTTTTGCCAATTTTTGAAAATTTGAATGATGTAACCCCTTATCAAATTTTGAAATTTTGGGCAAAATTTTTGAAATTTTTTTTTTGAATATTTTTATTTTATTTAATTAAGATTTTAATGCTGAATCGGAATATACATGACTTTTTGCGATCATCGTCTTTTTGACATTATTATAGCCTCAAGAAGTCATGAAATATTGGTCTTTTTTGAATAGATATTTTGCGGTATTATATGAAAATGTTCGGGACCAATCAAAGCTTAAAAAATTCATAACTAAGTCAAAAATACAGTAATTTTAATTCGGAAAGCTTTTCTGTGCTAGTTATTATCAGGCCAATAAATCTGCGTACCGAATTTAGCATATTAAGCCATAATATGGCCTCTAGAAGAACTGCAAAATTGGTTTTAAATCGATATTTTTCAATTTTATACTAAATTTTTTGGGACAAATCAAAGTTTAAAAATTCCATAACTAAGGGAAAAAGGCACTAATTTCAATTCGGAAAGCTTTTCTGTGCTAGTTTTTAAAAGGTTAATAAATTTGCATACTTAATTTACCATTTTAAAAAATTGAGTTTTTTGCCAATTTTTGAAAATTTGAATGATGTAACCCCTTATCAAATTTTGAAATTTTGGGCAAAATTTTTGAAATTTTTTTTTTGAATATTTTTATTTTATTTAATTAAGATATTAATGCTGAATCGGAATATACATGACTTTTTGCGATCATCGTCTTTTTGACATTATTATAGCCTCAAGAAGTCATGAAATATTGGTCTTTTTTGAATAGATATTTTGCGGTATTATATGAAAATGTTCGGGACCAATCAAAGCTTAAAAAATTCATAACTAAGTCAAAAATACAGTAATTTTAATTCGGAAAGCTTTTCTGTGCTAGTTATTATCAGGCCAATAAATCTGCGTACCGAATTTAGCATATTAAGCCATAATATGGCCTCTAGAAGAACTGCAAAATTGGTTTTAAATCGATATTTTTCAATTTTATACTAAATTTTTTGGGACAAATCAAAGTTTAAAAATTCCATAACTAAGGGAAAAAGGCACTAATTTCAATTCGGAAAGCTTTTCTGTGCTAGTTTTTAAAAGGTTAATAAATCTGCATACTTAATTTACCATTTTAAAAAATTGAGTTTTTTGCCAATTTTTGAAAATTTGAATGATGTAACCCCTTATCAAATTTTGAAATTTTGGGCAAAATTTTTGAAGTTTTTTTTTTGAATATTTTTATTTTATTTAATTAAGATTTTAATGCTGAATCGGAATATACATGATCTTTTGCGATCATCGTCTTTTTGACATTATTATAGCCTCAAGAAGTCATGAAATATTGGTATTTTTTGAATAGATATTTTGCGGTATTATATGAAAATGTTCGGGACCAATCAAAGCTTAAAAAATTCATAACTAAGTCAAAAATACAGTAATTTTAATTCGGAAAGCTTTTCTGTGCTAGTTATTATCAGGCCAATAAATCTGCGTACCGAATTTAGCATATTAAGCCATAATATGGCCTCTAGAAGAACTGCAAAATTGGTTTTAAATCGATATTTTTCAATTTTATACTAAATTTTTTGGGACAAATCAAAGTTTAAAAATTCCATAACTAAGGGAAAAAGGCACTAATTTCAATTCGGAAAGCTTTTCTGTGCTAGTTTTTAAAAGGTTAATAAATCTGCATACTTAATTTACCATTTTAAAAAATTGAGTTTTTTGCCAATTTTTGAAAATTTGAATGATGTAACCCCTTATCAAATTTTGAAATTTTGGGCAAAATTTTTGAAATTTTTTTTTTGAATATTTTTATTTTATTTAATTAAGATATTAATGCTGAATCGGAATATACATGACTTTTTGCGATCATCGTCTTTTTGACATTATTATAGCCTTAAGAAGTCATGAAATATTGGTCTTTTTTGAATAGATATTTTGCGGTATTATATGAAAATGTTCGGGACCAATCAAAGCTTAAAAAATTCATAACTAAGTCAAAAATACAGTAATTTTAATTCGAAAAGCTTTTCTGTGCTAGTTATTATCAGGCCAATAAATCTGCGTACCGAATTTAGCATATTAAGCCATAATATGGCCTCTAGAAGAACTGCAAAATTGGTTTTAAATCGATATTTTTCAATTTTATACTAAATTTTTTGGGACAAATCAAAGTTTAAAAATTCCATAACTAAGGGGAAAAGGCACTAATTTCAATTCGGAAAGCTTTTCTGTGCTAGTTTTTAAAAGGTTAATAAATCTGCATACTTAATTTACCATTTTAAAAAATTGAGTTTTTTGCCAATTTTTGAAAATTTGAATGATGTAACCCCTTATCAAATTTTGAAATTTTGGGCAAAATTTTTGAAATTTTTTTTTTGAATATTTTTATTTTATTTAATTAAGATATTAATGCTGAATCGGAATATACATGACTTTTTGCGATCATCGTCTTTTTGACATTATTATAGCCTTAAGAAGTCATGAAATATTGGTCTTTTTTGAATAGATATTTTGCGGTATTATATGAAAATGTTCGGGACCAATCAAAGCTTAAAAAATTCATAACTAAGTCAAAAATACAGTAATTTTAATTCGAAAAGCTTTTCTGTGCTAGTTATTATCAGGCCAATAAATCTGCGTACCGAATTTAGCATATTAAGCCATAATATGGCCTCTAGAAGAACTGCAAAATTGGTTTTAAATCGATATTTTTCAATTTTATACTAAATTTTTTGGGACAAATCAAAGTTTAAAAATTCCATAACTAAGGGGAAAAGGCACTAATTTCAATTCGGAAAGCTTTTCTGTGCTAGTTTTTAAAAGGTTAATAAATCTGCATACTTAATTTACCATTTTAAAAAATTGAGTTTTTTGCCAATTTTTGAAAATTTGAATGATGTAACCCCTTATCAAATTTTGAAATTTTGGGCAAAATTTTTGAAATTTTTTTTTTGAATATTTTTATTTTATTTAATTAAGATTTTAATGCTGAATCGGAATATACATGACTTTTTGCGATCATCGTCTTTTTGACATTATTATAGCCTCAAGAAGTCATGAAATATTGGTCTTTTTTGAATAGATATTTTGCGGTATTATATGAAAATGTTCGGGACCAATCAAAGCTTAAAAAATTCATAACTAAGTCAAAAATACAGTAATTTTAATTCGGAAAGCTTTTCTGTGCTAGTTATTATCAGGCCAATAAATCTGCGTACCGAATTTAGCATATTAAGCCATAATATGGCCTCTAGAAGAACTGCAAAATTGGTTTTAAATCGATATTTTTCAATTTTATACTAAATTTTTTGGGACAAATCAAAGTTTAAAAATTCCATAACTAAGGGAAAAAGGCACTAATTTCAATTCGGAAAGCTTTTCTGTGCTAGTTTTTAAAAGGTTAATAAATCTGCATACTTAATTTACCATTTTAAAAAATTGAGTTTTTTGCCAATTTTTGAAAATTTGAATGATGTAACCCCTTATCAAATTTTGAAATTTTGGGCAAAATTTTTGAAATTTTTTTTTTTTTTAATTTTTTAATTTAATTTAATTAAGATTTTAATGCTGAATCGGAATATACATGACTTTTTGCGATCATCGTCTTTTTGACATTATTATAGCCTCAAGAAGTCATGAAATATTGGTCTTTTTTGAATAGATATTTTGCGGTATTATATGAAAATGTTCGGGACCAATCAAAGCTTAAAAAATTCATAACTAAGTCAAAAATACAGTAATTTTAATTCGGAAAGCTTTTCTGTGCTAGTTATTATCAGGCCAATAAATCTGCGTACCGAATTTAGCATATTAAGCCATAATATGGCCTCTAGAAGAACTGCAAAATTGGTTTTAAATCGATATTTTTCAATTTTATACTAAATTTTTTGGGACAAATCAAAGTTTAAAAATTCCATAACTAAGGGAAAAAGGCACTAATTTCAATTCGGAAAGCTTTTCTGTGCTAGTTTTTAAAAGGTTAATAAATCTGCATACTTAATTTACCATTTTAAAAAATTGAGTTTTTTGCCAATTTTTGAAAATTTGAATGATGTAACCCCTTATCAAATTTTGAAATTTTGGGCAAAATTTTTGAAATTTTTTTTTTGAATATTTTTATTTTATTTAATTAAGATTTTAATGCTGAATCGGAATATACATGACTTTTTGCGATCATCGTCTTTTTGACATTATTATAGCCTCAAGAAGTCATGAAATATTGGTCTTTTTTGAATAGATATTTTGCGGTATTATATGAAAATGTTCGGGACCAATCAAAGCTTAAAAAATTCATAACTAAGTCAAAAATACAGTAATTTTAATTCGGAAAGCTTTTCTGTGCTAGTTATTATCAGGCCAATAAATCTGCATACCGAATTTAGCATATTAAGCCATAATATGGCCTCTAGAAGAACTGCAAAATTGGTTTTAAATCGATATTTTTCAATTTTATACTAAATTTTTTGGGACAAATCAAAGTTTAAAAATTCCACAACTAAGGGAAAAAGGCACTAATTTCAATTCGGAAAGCTTTTCTGTGCTAGTTTTTAAAAGGTTAATAAATCTGCATACTTAATTTACCATTTTAAAAAATTGAGTTTTTTGCCAATTTTTGAAAATTTGAATGATGTAACCCCTTATCAAATTTTGAAATTTTGGGCAAAATTTTTGAAATTTTTTTTTTGAATATTTTTATTTTATTTAATTAAGATTTTAATGCTGAATCGGAATATACATGACTTTTTGCGATCATCGTCTTTTTGACATTATTATAGCCTCAAGAAGTCATGAAATATTTGTCTTTTTTGAATAGATATTTTGCGGTATTATATGAAAATGTTCGGGACCAATCAAAGCTTAAAAAATTCATAACTAAGTCAAAAATACAGTAATTTTAATTCGGTAAGCTTTTCTGTGCTAGTTATTATCAGGCCAATAAATCTGCGTACCGAATTTAGCATATTAAGCCATAATATGGCCTCTAGAAGAACTGCAAAATTGGTTTTAAATCGATATTTTTCAATTTTATACTAAATTTTTTGGGACAAATCAAAGTTTAAAAATTCCATAACTAAGGGAAAAAGGCACTAATTTCAATTCGGAAAGCTTTTCTGTGCTAGTTTTTAAAAGGTTAATAAATCTGCATACTTAATTTACCATTTTAAAAAATTGAGTTTTTTGCCAATTGTTGAAAATTTGAATGATGTAACCCCTTATCAAATTTTGAAATTTTGGGCAAAATTTTTGAATTTTTTTTTTTGAATATTTTTATTTTATTTAATTAAGATTTTAATGCTGAATCGGAATATACATGACTTTTTGCGATCATCGTCTTTTTGACATTATTATAGCCTCAAGAAGTCATGAAATATTGGTCTTTTTTGAATAGATATTTTGCGGTATTATATGAAAATGTTCGGGACCAATCAAAGCTTAAAAAATTCATAACTAAGGGAAAAAGGCACTAATTTCAATTCGGAAAGCTTTTCTGTGCTAGTTTTTAAAAGGTTAATAAATCTGCATACTTAATTTACCATTTTAAAAAATTGAGTTTTTTGCCAATTTTTGAAAATTTGAATGATGTAACCCCTTATCAAATTTTGAAATTTTCGGCAAAATTTTTGAAATTTTTTTTTTGAATATTTTTATTTTAATTAATTAAGATTTTAATGCTGAATCGGAATATACATGACTTTTTGCGATCATCGTCTTTTTGACATTATTATAGCCTTAAGAAGTCATGAAATATTGGTCTTTTTTGAATAGATATTTTGCGGTATTATATGAAAATGTTCGGGACCAATCAAAGCTTAAAAAATTCATAACTAAGTCAAAAATACAGTAATTTTAATTCGAAAAGCTTTTCTGTGCTAGTTATTATCAGGCCAATAAATCTGCGTACCGAATTTAGCATATTAAGCCATAATATGGCCTCTAGAAGAACTGCAAAATTGGTTTTAAATCGATATTTTTCAATTTTATACTAAATTTTTTGGGACAAATCAAAGTTTAAAAATTCCATAACTAAGGGGAAAAGGCACTAATTTCAATTCGGAAAGCTTTTCTGTGCTAGTTTTTAAAAGGTTAATAAATCTGCATACTTAATTTACCATTTTAAAAAATTGAGTTTTTTGCCAATTTTTGAAAATTTGAATGATGTAACCCCTTATCAAATTTTGAAATTTTGGGCAAAATTTTTGAAATTTTTTTTTTGAATATTTTTATTTTATTTAATTAAGATATTAATGCTGAATCGGAATATACATGACTTTTTGCGATCATCGTCTTTTTGACATTATTATAGCCTTAAGAAGTCATGAAATATTGGTCTTTTTTGAATAGATATTTTGCGGTATTATATGAAAATGTTCGGGACCAATCAAAGCTTAAAAAATTCATAACTAAGTCAAAAATACAGTAATTTTAATTCGAAAAGCTTTTCTGTGCTAGTTATTATCAGGCCAATAAATCTGCGTACCGAATTTAGCATATTAAGCCATAATATGGCCTCTAGAAGAACTGCAAAATTGGTTTTAAATCGATATTATTCAATTTTATACTAAATTTTTTGGGACAAATCAAAGTTTAAAAATTACATAACTAAGGGAAAAAGGCACTAATTTCAATTCGGAAAGCTTTTCTGTGCTAGTTTTTAAAAGGTTAATAAATTTGCATACTTAATTTACCATTTTAAAAAATTGAGTTTTTTGCCAATTTTTGAAAATTTAAATGATGTAACCCCTTATCAAATTTTGAAATTTTGGGCAAAATTTTTGAAATTTTTTTTTTTTTTTAATTTTTTAATTTAATTTAATTAAGATTTTAATGCTGAATCGGAATATACATGACCTTTTGCGATCATCGTCTTTTTGACATTATTATAGCCTCAAGAAGTCATGAAATATTGGTCTTTTTTGAATAGATATTTTGCGGTATTATATGAAAATGTTCGGGACCAATCAAAGCTTAAAAAATTCATAACTAAGTCAAAAATACAGTAATTTTAATTCGGAAAGCTTTTCTGTGCTAGTTATTATCAGGCCAATAAATCTGCGTACCGAATTTAGCATATTAAGCCATAATATGGCCTCTAGAAGAACTGCAAAATTGGTTTTAAATCGATATTTTTCAATTTTATACTAAATTTTTTGGGACAAATCAAAGTTTAAAAATTCCACAACTAAGGGAAAAAGGCACTAATTTCAATTCGGAAAGCTTTTCTGTGCTAGTTTTTAAAAGGTTAATAAATCTGCATACTTAATTTACCATTTTAAAAAATTGAGTTTTTTGCCAATTTTTGAAAATTTGAATGATGTAACCCCTTATCAAATTTTGAAATTTTGGGCAAAATTTTTGAAATTTTTTTTTTGAATATTTTTATTTTATTTAATTAAGATTTTAATGCTGAATCGGAATATACATGACTTTTTGCGATCATCGTCTTTTTGACATTATTATAGCCTCAAGAAGTCATGAAATATTGGTCTTTTTTGAATAGATATTTTGCGGTATTATATGAAAATGTTCGGGACCAATCAAAGCTTAAAAAATTCATAACTAAGTCAAAAATACAGTAATTTTAATTCGGTAAGCTTTTCTGTGCTAGTTATTATCAGGCCAATAAATCTGCGTACCGAATTTAGCATATTAAGCCATAATATGGCCTCTAGAAGAACTGCAAAATTGGTTTTAAATCGATATTTTTCAATTTTATACTAAATTTTTTGGGACAAATCAAAGTTTAAAAATTCCATAACTAAGGGAAAAAGGCACTAATTTCAATTCGGAAAGCTTTTCTGTGCTAGTTTTTAAAAGGTTAATAAATCTGCATACTTAATTTACCATTTTAAAAAATTGAGTTTTTTGCCAATTTTTGAAAATTTGAATGATGTAACCCCTTATCAAATTTTGAAATTTTGGGCAAAATTTTTGAAATTTTTTTTTTGAATATTTTTATTTTATTTAATTAAGATTTTAATGCTGAATCGGAATATACATGACTTTTTGCGATCATCGTCTTTTTGACATTATTATAGCCTCAAGAAGTCATGAAATATTGGTCTTTTTTGAATAGATATTTTGCGGTATTATATGAAAATGTTCGGGACCAATCAAAGCATAAAAAATTCATAACTAAGTCAAAAATACAGTAATTTTAATTCGGAAAGCTTTTCTGTGCTAGTTATTATCAGGCCAATAAATCTGCGTACTGAATTTAACATATTAAGCCATAATATGGCCTCTAGAAGAACTGTAAAATTGGTTTTAAATCGATAATTTTTAATTTTATACTAAATTTTTTGGGACAAATCAACGTTTAAAAATTCCATAACTGAGGGAAAAAGGCACTAATTTCAATTCGGAAAGCTTTTTTTTTAAATCGATATTTTTCAATTTTATACTAAATTTTTTGGGACAAATCAAAGTTTAAAAATTCCATAACTAAGGGAAAAAGGCACTAATTTCAATTCGGAAAGCTTTTCTGTGCTAGTTTTTAAAAGGTTAATAAATCTGCATACTTAATTTACCATTTTAAAAAATTGAGTTTTTTGCCAATTTTTGAAAATTTGAATGATGTAACCCCTTATCAAATTTTGAAATTTTGGGCAAAATTTTTGAAATTTTTTTTTTGAATATTTTTATTTTATTTAATTAAGATTTTAATGCTGAATCGGAATATACATGACTTTTTGCGATCATCGTCTTTTTGACATTATTATAGCCTCAAGAAGTCATGAAATATTGGTCTTTTTTGAATAGATATTTTGCGGTATTATATGAAAATGTTCGGGACCAATCAAAGCTTAAAAAATGCATAACTAAGTCAATAATACAGTAATTTTAATTCGGAAAGCTTTTCTGTGCTAGTTATTATCAGGCCAATAAATCTGCGTACCGAATTTAGCATATTAAGCCATAATATGGCCTCTAGAAGAACTGCAAAATTGGTTTTAAATCGATATTATTCAATTTTATACTAAATTTTTTGGGACAAATCAAAGTTTAAAAATTCCATAACTAAGGGAAAAAGGCACTAATTTCAATTCGGAAAGCTTTTCTGTGCTAGTTTTTAAAAGGTTAATAAATCTGCATACTTAATTTACCATTTTAAAAAATTGAGTTTTTTGCCAATTTTTGAAAATTTGAATGATGTAACCCCTTATCAAATTTTGAAATTTTGGGCAAAATTTTTGAAATTTTTTTTTTGAATATTTTTATTATATTTAATTAAGATTTTAATGCTGAATCGGAATATACATGACTTTTTGCGATCATCGTCTTTTTGACATTATTATAGCCTCAAGAAGTCATGAAATATTGGTCTTTTTTGAATAGATATTTTGCGGTATTATATGAAAATGTTCGGGACCAATCAAAGCTTAAAAAATTCATAACTAAGTCAAAAATACAGTAATTTTAATTCGGAAAGCTTTTCTGTGCTAGTTATTATCAGGCCAATAAATCTGCGTACCGAATTTAGCATATTAAGCCATAATATGGCCTCTAGAAGAACTGCAAAATTGGTTTTAAATCGATATTTTTCAATTTTATATTAAATTTTTTGGGACAAATCAAAGTTTAAAAATTCCACAACTAAGGGAAAAAGGCACTAATTTCAATTCGGAAAGCTTTTCTGTGCTAGTTTTTAAAAGGTTAATAAATCTGCATACTTAATTTACCATTTTAAAAAATTGAGTTTTTTGCCAATTTTTGAAAATTTGAATGATGTAACCCCTTATCAAATTTTGAAATTTTGGGCAAAATTTTTGAAATTTTTTTTTTGAATATTTTTATTTTATTTAATTAAGATTTTAATGCTGAATCGGAATATACATGACTTTTTGCGATAATCGTCTTTTTGACATTATTATAGCCTCAAGAAGTCATGAAATATTGGTCTTTTTTGAATAGATATTTTGCGGTATTATATGAAAATGTTCGGGACCAATCAAAGCTTAAAAAATTCATAACTAAGTCAAAAATACAGTAATTTTAATTCGGTAAGCTTTTCTGTGCTAGTTATTATCAGGCCAATAAATCTGCGTACCGAATTTAGCATATTAAGCCATAATATGGCCTCTAGAAGAACTGCAAAATTGGTTTTAAATCGATATTTTTCAATTTTATACTAAATTTTTTGGGACAAATCAAAGTTTAAAAATTCCATAACTGAGGGAAAAAGGCACTAATTTCAATTCGGAAAGCTTTTTTTTTAAATCGATATTTTTCAATTTTATACTAAATTTTTTGGGACAAATCAAAGTTTAAAAATTCCATAACTAAGGGAAAAAGGCACTAATTTCAATTCGGAAAGCTTTTCTGTGCTAGTTTTTAAAAGGTTAATAAATCTGCATACTTAATTTACCATTTTAAAAAATTGAGTTTTTTGCCAATTTTTGAAAATTTGAATGATGTAACCCCTTATCAAATTTTGAAATTTTGGGCAAAATTTTTGAAATTTTTTTTTTGAATATTTTTATTTTATTTAATTAAGATTTTAATGCTGAATCGGAATATACATGACTTTTTGCGATCATCGTCTTTTTGACATTATTATAGCCTCAAGAAGTCATGAAATATTGGTCTTTTTTGAATAGATATTTTGCGGTATTATATGAAAATGTTCGGGACCAATCAAAGCTTAAAAAATGCATAACTAAGTCAATAATACAGTAATTTTAATTCGGAAAGCTTTTCTGTGCTAGTTATTATCAGGCCAATAAATCTGCGTTCTGAATTTAACATATTAAGCCATAATATGGCCTCTAGAAGAACTGCAAAATTGGTTTTAAATCGATATTTTTTAATTTTATACTAAATTTTTTGGGACAAATCAAAGTTTATAAATTCCATAACTAAGGGAAAAAGGCACTAATTTCAATTCGGAAAGCTTTTCTGTGCTAGTTTTTAAAAGGTTAATAAATTTGCATACTTAATTTACCATTTTAAAAAATTGAGTTTTTTGTCAATTTTTGAAAATTTGAATGATGTAACCCCTTATCAAATTTTGAAATTTTGGGCAAAATTTTTGAAATTTTTTTTTTGAATATTTTTATTTTATTTAATTAAGATTTTAATGCTGAATCGGAATATACATGACTTTTTGCGATCATCGTCTTTTTGACATTATTATAGCCTCAAGAAGTCATGAAATATTGGTCTTTTTTGAATAGATATTTTGCGGTATTATATGAAAATGTTTGGGACCAATCAAAGCTTAAAAAATTCATAACTAAGTCAAAAATACAGTAATTTTAATTCGGAAAGCTTTTCTGTGCTAGTTATTATCAGGCCAATAAATCTGCGTACCGAATTTAGCATATTAAGCCATAATATGGCCTCTAGAAGAACTGCAAAATTGGTTTTAAATCGATATTATTCAATTTTATACTAAATTTTTTGGGACAAATCAAAGTTTAAAAATTCCATAACTAAGGGAAAAAGGCACTAATTTCAATTCGGAAAGCTTTTCTGTGCTAGTTTTTAAAAGGTTAATAAATCTGCATACTTAATTTACCATTTTAAAAAATTGAGTTTTTTGCCAATTTTTGAAAATTTGAATGATGTAACCCCTTATCAAATTTTGAAATTTTCGGCAAAATTTTTGAAATTTTTTTTTTGAATATTTTTATTTTAATTAATTAAGATTTTAATGCTGAATCGGAATATACATGACTTTTTGCGATCATCGTCTTTTTGACATTATTATAGCCTCAAGAAGTCATGAAATATTGGTCTTTTTTGAATAGATATTTTGCGGTATTATATGAAAATGTTCGGGACCAATCAAAGCTTAAAAAATTCATAACTAAGTCAAAAATACAGTAATTTTAATTCGGAAAGCTTTTCTGTGCTAGTTATTATCAGGCCAATAAATCTGCGTACCGAATTTAGCATATTAAGCCATAATATGGCCTCTAGAAGAACTGCAAAATTGGTTTTAAATCGATATTTTTCAATTTTATACTAAATTTTTTGGGACAAATCAAAGTTTAAAAATTCCACAACTAAGGGAAAAAGGCACTAATTTCAATTCGGAAAGCTTTTCTGTGCTAGTTTTTAAAAGGTTAATAAATTTGCATACTTAATTTACCATTTTAAAAAATTGAGTTTTTTGTCAATTTTTGAAAATTTGAATGATGTAACCCCTTATCAAATTTTGAAATTTTGGGCAAAATTTTTGAAATTTTTTTTTTGAATATTTTTATTTTATTTAATTAAGATTTTAATGCTGAATCGGAATATACATGACTTTTTGCGATCATCGTCTTTTTGACATTATTATAGCCTCAAGAAGTCATGAAATATTGGTCTTTTTTGAATAGATATTTTGCGGTATTATATGAAAATGTTCGGGACCAATCAAAGCTTAAAAAATTCATAACTAAGTCAAAAATACAGTAATTTTAATTCGGAAAGCTTTTCTGTGCTAGTTATTATCAGGCCAATAAATCTGCGTACCGAATTTAGCATATTAAGCCATAATATGGCCTCTAGAAGAACTGCAAAATTGGTTTTAAATCGATATTATTCAATTTTATACTAAATTTTTTGGGACAAATCAAAGTTTAAAAATTCCATAACTAAGGGAAAAAGGCACTAATTTCAATTCGGAAAGCTTTTCTGTGCTAGTTTTTAAAAGGTTAATAAATCTGCATACTTAATTTACCATTTTAAAAAATTGAGTTTTTTGCCAATTTTTGAAAATTTGAATGATGTAACCCCTTATCAAATTTTGAAATTTTCGGCAAAATTTTTGAAATTTTTTTTTTGAATATTTTTATTTTAATTAATTAAGATTTTAATGCTGAATCGGAATATACATGACTTTTTGCGATCATCGTCTTTTTGACATTATTATAGCCTCAAGAAGTCATGAAATATTGGTCTTTTTTGAATAGATATTTTGCGGTATTATATGAAAATGTTCGGGACCAATCAAAGCTTAAAAAATTCATAACTAAGTCAAAAATACAGTAATTTTAATTCGGAAAGCTTTTCTGTGCTAGTTATTATCAGGCCAATAAATCTGCGTACCGAATTTAGCATATTAAGCCATAATATGGCCTCTAGAAGAACTGCAAAATTGGTTTTAAATCGATATTTTTCAATTTTATACTAAATTTTTTGGGACAAATCAAAGTTTAAAAATTCCATAACTAAGGGAAAAAGGCACTAATTTCAATTCGGAAAGCTTTTCTGTGCTAGTTTTTAAAAGGTTAATAAATCTGCATACTTAATTTACCATTTTAAAAAATTGAGTTTTTTGCCAATTTTTGAAAATTTGAATGATGTAACCCCTTATCAAATTTTGAAATTTTGGGCAAAATTTTTGAAATTTTTTTTTTGAATATTTTTATTTTATTTAATTAAGATTTTAATGCTGAATCGGAATATACATGACTTTTTGCGATCATCGTCTTTTTGACATTATTATAGCCTCAAGAAGTCATGAAATATTGGTCTTTTTTGAATAGATATTTTGCGGTATTATATGAAAATGTTCGGGACCAATCAAAGCTTAAAAAATTCATAACTAAGTCAAAAATACAGTAATTTTAATTCGGAAAGCTTTTCTGTGCTAGTTATTATCAGGCCAATAAATCTGCGTACCGAATTTAGCATATTAAGCCATAATATGGCCTCTAGAAGAACTGCAAAATTGGTTTTAAATCGATATTTTTCAATTTTATACTAAATTTTTTGGGACAAATCAAAGTTTAAAAATTCCATAACTAAGGGAAAAAGGCACTAATTTCAATTCGGAAAGCTTTTCTGTGCTAGTTTTTAAAAGGTTAATAAATCTGCATACTTAATTTACCATTTTAAAAAATTGAGTTTTTTGCCAATTTTTGAAAATTTGAATGATGTAACCCCTTATCAAATTTTGAAATTTTGGGCAAAATTTTTGAAATTTTTTTTTTGAATATTTTTATTTTATTTAATTAAGATTTTAATGCTGAATCGGAATATACATGACTTTTTGCGATCATCGTCTTTTTGACATTATTATAGCCTCAAGAAGTCATGAAATATTGGTCTTTTTTGAATAGATATTTTGCGGTATTATACGAAAATGTTTGGGACCAATCAAAGCTTAAAAAATGCATTACTAAATCAAAAAAACATTAATTTTAATTCGGAAAGCTTTTCTGTGATAGTTATTATCAGGCCAACAAATCTGCATACTGAATTAAACATTTAATTAAATTGAATTTTTTGTAAATTTTTGAAAATGTTAACGATTTTTAAACTTTTAAAATTTTGAACTAATTTTGAATTTTTTTTTTTTACCTTACATTGTTAAATCGACACAGCTGGCGTTACTGATCAAGTATATATATTATTTATAGGACAGAAATTGCTCGTTCACAGCATTTAAATTTTGTGACTAAAATTATAATACCCTGGAAAAGTATAAAATCTAGTCGCTTTCGGATGTTAAAATGTTATCGATTGCATTTTCAAACTATTCGGCGCCGTTGCTAGGGAAAATAAAAACCAAAACAAAAGCCTTAACTGAATCATCTGTTCGTTTTCACACTGCCACTGCAACGTATTCCTTAAGATTGAGACCAGCCATGGCCGCCAGTGCTCCCAACTGGCTACATGTGGACCCCGAGGACGAGAGTTCACGTCCGCAGCTCACAACGCTTTCCAGCTGCATGACCTTGAGCGATGTGCAATGCGATGGCTATGTCCGGCTTTTGGCCGCAGACATTTCGCTAGACGACGCCGTCGAGGAACCTAGTGCTACGCTGAAGGTGTTCAGGGGACTAAAGCTCAAACAGGAGCAGCCACTGCCGGGGATTCCCACGGCCATTGAGAGCCTCTACATCGACGAGTCAGAGCCAAAGACGCCGGGTAAAATTCCTTCCTTCCTTCCTTTATTAAAAACTAACCCCTATTTTGAACCCCTATTATTGCCCAGTTATTGCCGTTGCTATTGCCGAGTCCGTGCTCTTCTACCGCCACCTGAAACCATACTTCAAGTACACGATTCCCGCCCAGGACTCCGAGGACCTTGAGTTGGAGGTGTGGCGCAAGCTGCCGGTGATGAAGCAGGACACTCACCCCGCTCTGCTGGAATCCCTACGGAACATTGACCACGCCAAGCTCTCGCGGAAATCGCAGCGCCTGCTCCAGTTGGGTGACGAGGAACGAGAGGCCTTCATCACGACGCACAAGGACTCACCAGTGGGTCGTGGAGGCAGCATCGTGGCCATGTGCCTCCTGAAGCGCATCTCCAGCGACGCGAATCCACCGTCCCACTTGGTTTTGGCCACCGATAGTGGCAGTGTCCTTATCCTAGAGCCGCAGGGCTTTAATTTGGTGTTCGAGGGTCAGACTTGTGGCGATGAGGCTGCTGTGCCGAGTCTGATTTCCGTTCAGGGAACCTACGAAACGGATTTCTGCATTGTGGTGGCTACGCGGAACGGCGGTGTCTATCTACTGCGGAAGACCCAATCCGAGGGCCAGGAGATCTTCAAGCTGGGAACACCGCTGACAGGGCTTTTGCTCTTACCCATTGACCAGACCATCATCGCCTCCACGATGGACAATCGCTATCTGTGCTACTCGAAGCGAGGCAAGCTGCTGTACCAAGTGCCGCTGCAGGATCTGCCCGTCTGCATTTTACCCCTGCCTATGACCCATCTGGGACTCACCCTAGTGGCCATTGCTCTGAAAGGGGGCGTGGTCAAGTTTTATCTACAACGATACCAGGTGGATGAGTTTGCTTTGAGCGAGACAGTGGATGCTATGCTCTACGGTCGCATGGGCATGGAGGACCATGTCCTCACCCTCGTCACTCAGTCAGGTGATATTGTGGTCAAGATACTGCGAAGGGTATCTCGGTTCGAGCCCAAATCCGGTGACCTGGGCAACAAGCGTTTAGGCAGGGATCACGGCTCGATTGTGGATGCCTCCATTCTGGACAAGCCCAAGAAGAGCTCCATTTTTGTGGAGCAGGCGGCGCGAGAGAAGCAGCAGGCCAAAGGTGAGCGAGGAATACCTTGTATAAAATAATATATATCTTGTTTGGCCACAGTATTTTTCCATTATTTTAAAGATTATACTTTGATTGATAGCTTTGGCCATACGTATGAATTTGAAAATTTGTAGATTAGGAAATGACTCAATTTCCTGAAAATCCCTTTCATACCATATCACCTTAGTTCTAGCTGTTCCACATAAAAGAATATGATTCAATATAATCAATATCTCAATCTATCAGCCACTTATGGCAGCTTTCAGGTGGAGCTGTGGCGCCTGCGTCACACGGCTGCTCGCGCCACCATCGATGCCATCAACTCATCGGAGAGCACGATATCCGGCGACCTGACCCATGCCCCCGTCAAGCTATCCGCCGAGGTCTGTGGCAGCGGACCCGCCTTTCGGCTCTACCTCACTGTCCAGAACCTGTCCACCTTCAAGATGGCCTCGAATCTCGTGGTGCTGCTCCATGCGGACAGACGCCACTACACTGTGCCGCAGACGCTGGCCCGGCTGCCTAGTGTCCTGCCGGGTGTCCCCCTACGTGTGGACTTTGAGGTGGTGGCGGTGCTGGATCCACTGGACAAACTGCCACCGGCCACTCTTAACCCAGATAACTCACAAATCCGAGTGATGCTGATGAAGGCTGGCCAGGCCAAGCCGCTCATCGCAGCCGCTGTTTCGATGCCCCAATCCGAGGCAGCCTTCTAGGAGCAGGTTAAGTAAGCGGAGTCTCTGGTTTCTCAGGGTAAGATTTCGAGTTTATTTAACAGATGATGGAGTATAATCCTGGGACTGGGCTTTACGCGTACTTGGGGGCGTACTTCTCGTACACCTTGATGTAGGCCTCCTTGGCGGCCTCCTTGGACAGGCCCTTGTTGGAGCTCCAGGCCTCGTACATGGCCTTCTTCTTGAGATCCAGGATGCCGGGCTTGTCGATGTTCACATCGCCAACGGTGGCCTGCTTGAAGAGACCGTAGAACTCCAGGAACTCGGAGTCGGTGGGCTTCTTGGAGAAGTTCTTGGCGAGCTCGGCGGCTTCCTCAAAACTGACCATCTTGCTGGATATAGAAGTGATACTAAGTGATATCTCCCCGCCAACAGACAGCTTTTATAGTCCTCTATTCTCCAAAGTTACGAAATTTAATTAATTTTAATAATGCCAGGTGCATTGCCCAATTGTGTATCGTCATTTTGGAGACGGAAATATCTTTGAAAAAGTTTAATTAATATATTTTTGGGGACCTCTAAAAGCAGATACTACTATCTGGCCGAGGCACTATTCTTAGCACCAGATCGTGCGACTTCACCATGATAACACCTCCGATAGATAGGCCCTGACTCACGTGAATTATGTGTAAGAGCCAAGTCCATGACTGGCCATTAATTAAGTTATTGGCCTGTTGGCTATCCTGATTTTTGGCCACGCTGTCCTAACTCATCCAATTCTGGGCTCGACCTTATCAGCCGGGTCGATAGTGGCAACATGGGGCCATGTGCATATATTTTGGCAAGTGCAAGTGAGACGATAAGCTTCTGACTAATTATATACACTTCAGTGGCCACAGAGCAACTCTCACTTTCAATGATTACTCCGCTATATACTTCGGCGATAAGCCCACCAGTGGGAACTACAATTGCAGCGGGGAAAGCAAGTATTGATTAGATTAGCAAAGGGTGTGAGCCATGTTTGCCAATATATAAACGGCAACCGTGGCGCTATCCGCACAGATTGTTTTGTTTGCCAAGACCAACTAACAAGCCGCCAACATGCCCACCGTGAGTTTTACACATACCACACCTACGAATATTTTTATAAAATTTTTTGTTGTAACCTGCAGTTTGAGGAGATCGTCGAGAAGGCCAAGAACTTCAAGAACCTGCCCAGCAAGGAGGAGTTCCTCGAGTTCTACGGCTACTACAAGCAGGCCACCGTTGGCGACTGTAACATCGAGGAGCCCGAGGACGAGGAAAAGAAGGCCCGCTACAACGCCTGGAAGAGCAAGGCCGGTCTCACCGCCGACGATGCCAAGGCCTACTACATCGAGGTCTACAAGAAGTACGCTCCCCAGTACGAATAGGCTCAATAAACCCTACCCTTAGACCCTTGTGACCCCCTAAAACTTACTGTCCCTAACTGATGCATAGTAACGTGGTTGACACTCGATGTATTTATTGTAGTTTTATAATAAACCAAATACCTATGCATTTAAATAAATAACACGCATTTGTCATTTCCAAACTTTCCGCGATGGATCATATGACCCACTCACTCCATACTATCTTAATCTGATTAAGCGCTATCGGTCTGGTGTGAGTGCCTCCGTTGTGTTCTATAAAATGGTAAGTAAACATTTAAAAATAACATGTTTAATTAAGTATTCTTATGGCGCCAAGCCGTTATGTGAATACTTTATACGTAGAAGTTAAAAGAAGAAAGGGTATTTTGTTCGACTTCTTGAGGCCATAAAATGGCCAAAAAGCCGATAATTGCAAAAAGTCATGTATATTCCGATTCAGCATTAAAATCTTAATTAAATAATATAAAATTACAAAAAAAAAAAAATTCAAAAATTTTGCCCAAAATTTCAAAATTTGATAAGGGGTTACATCATTAAAATTTTCAAAAATTGGCAAAAAACTCAATTTTTTAAAATGGTAAATTAAGTATGCAGATTTATTAACCTTTTAAGAACTAGCACAGAAAAGCTTTCCGAATTGAAATTAGTGCCTTTTTCCCTTAGTTATGGAATTTTTAAACTTTGATTTGTCCCAAAAAATTTAGTATAAAATTGAAAAATATCGATTTAAAACCAATTTTGCAGTTCTTCTAGAGGCCATATTATGGCTTAATATGTTAAATTCGGTATGCAGATTTATTGGCCTGATAATAACTAGCACAGAAAAGCTTTCCGAATTAAAATTACTGTATTTTTGACTTAGTTATGAATTTTTTAAGCTTTGATTGGTCCCAAACATTTTCATATAATACCGCAAAATATCTATTCAAAAAAGACCAATATTTCATGACTTCTTGAGGCTATAATAATGTCAAAAAGACGATGATCGCAAAAAGTCATGTATATTCCGATTCAGCATTAAAATCTTAATTAAATAAAATAAAAATATTCAAAAAAAAAATTTCAAAAATTTTGCCCAAAATTTCAAAATTTGATAAGGGGTTACATCATTAAAATTTTCAAAAATTGGCAAAAAACTGAATTTTTTAAAATGGTAAATGAAGTATGCAGATTTATTAACCTTCTAAAAACTAGCACAGAAAAGCTTTCCGAATTGAAATTAGTGCCTTTTTCCCTTAGTTATGGAATTTTTAAACTTTGATTTGCCCCATTTCCATATAAAATATCAATTCAAAAAATGGTAATATTTCATGACTTCTTGAGGCCATAATAGGTAAAAAAACCGATGATCGCAAAAAGTCATTCAGCGTTAAAGTATTAAATAACTTAAGGTTTTTTTTTTATAAATTATAGGATATGTTATGAATGCTATAAAAGTGATGTTTAAATACAAAATATTTTAGCTTATTTACATTCGTCGCGGTTTTTTACTTATTCTATTTACACCTGTTGATTTCCCAGAAAAGCAAGGTATAATTTTAGGATCTACATTTTAAGTGGTGAGGTTCATATTCTGGCAATTTTTTAATGCGGGATAATAGACAAAAACAATTAGTCCTTAGATTTTATATATATACATTTTCCATCTTTTATATTTTAATTCACTTTAAGAAGGAACTTGGCATGAATATAGAATAAAGAAAAGAATTATCAGAGAGAGATATTTTACATTTATGTAGCTACATTATCAATGCTAACTTCATAATTTTCCACAAATTAAAAAGTTAACAGGTAATGCTGGCCAAGAAATAAAATAAAAGTTCGCTAATAGATTTATGACATTTTACAATCTTTAGATTACCGCAACCAGCGTACTGTGAGCCCACAACTTCGTCATTATTTATGGCGTTAGGGTTGTTAAAGTTCGCAAGTCCAGAGACGAATTCGCAGGTGAATCAATCCACAGTCCGCCCTTGGATCCTATAGGGTGGTCAGCGGGCTCGTTGCTGCTATAAACGATAAGTGTATCCGGGGCTATCTCCAATATCGCTACCTTTGACAATGTTGCTCGCTTGTAGTTGGGCAGCGAAATTAGCGAAATAAAGATATCGATATCTGCAGTTAATCAGCAGAATGGGAATATTTCACTAGGTCCATAAAACCAGCAGAGAAATTCAAGGGGTCTCAAAGCTATATAAGATCGGTTGGAAGGTGGTAGAGTATTCAATTGCCTTTGCCTTTTCCAGCGGTAAGCACATAATCAGAGTCCTTGAAGTGGGGCTACTATTTAATCGTCAATTGTTTCGTTCTTATCTGCAGCATTACCAACAAGAATCCAGATCAAACAAAATGGTGTCCGTAAGTATTATACCTTCTGGATATTGGCCACAGTTACATAATGTTTCCCTGAAAGTTAAACTAAAGAAAATCCTGCTTCCTAAGTTGTTTTGAAAAAAATCAAAGAAAATATAATTTAATTTGTTCCCATCTTGCATAATCTTTAAAAGACAAATTAAAAAGTTAATAATAATTTCTTATTATTCTTTTTTCAAACAGTTCGAAGAAGCTACTGAACTCGCCAAGAAGTTCACCAAGAAGCCCACCGATGCCGAGTTCCTGGAGTTCTACGGTCTCTTCAAGCAGGCCACCGTTGGCGACGTGAACATCGAGAAGCCCGGCGCTCTGGATCTGAAGGGCAAGGCCAAGTTCGAGGCCTGGAACTCCAACAAGGGCCTGTCCAAGGAGGCCGCCAAGGAGGCCTACATCAAGGTGTACGAGAAGTACGCCCCCAAGTACGCCTAAACTGGTTACCCCTGCCCTGCGGAAGTCGACCCCCATGTACTCGCCACAACTTAGTGGAGCAATAAAGATTAACACATATATGAGCACATACAGAGTAGCAATCATCAGGTGTTTGTTTGTCCGGCTGAGCGGCATTTTATTGGAGCTTTCGTGCATTATAGCAACCGCCTCTGACCCGCGATTTCCCCCCTGGCATTTTCGGAGGCGATAGGAAGCCGCTCGAACTTCGATCCGGGCGCGATTACGTGGCCGGGTTTGGCGGTTTTATCAGGGAATCGGAACTGCTATCAGCGGGCCTGCATTATCAGACCGGCGATTGCCTAACCCACTCAAGCAAAAGCTCTCCGATCCACGGAGAATTCTCCGGGAGCTTCTCCAGCTCGCTCTTGCCGGTTTTCTATGAGAGAAGCTTTGTCGCCGAGGCGATCGCGCGATATGGAAAGACTTCAATTGAAAGTCACCGCGAGATTGGAATTCAGACAGTGTTTAGTTCTGTGGCCGTCAACACCAAAGTAAGTGCCGAGTTTCAATCTGGATTCAATTGCTCTGTCCGGAATTACCTATCAGTGCCCACTAATTGTGTGGCTGACACATAAAAACTCGGTCAGATAATACCCAGGGAATAGGGTGTGTGAAGTCGGGCACCTGCTGAACTTAATAATGGAAATAGCTAACACTGCGAAAAAAGGGATTTTAAAAAGATTTAAATAAATAAAAAAATAATAAAGTAACTTGTGAAGTGATTAAACCACTTAAACTTTGAACCTCAACTCAAATATGATCCTACGAAATTTCTTAATGAATATTCGCAATAATGCATTCAAAACCTGCCTAACTCCAAGTCACTTTGATGACTCAATCATAATCTTTTGACATCTAACACTTGCAGTCTTGCACGCAATTAAACCTAATGAGTATACTTACTTAGCAACTCGATTCCAGTTTGCAAGCATTTCTATCCATAAATTGGCTTAGCCATTTACGGCAGGTATTTTGCTTAGTGCACGAGACACGTACGAAGCCCACACCACACCACACCCGTGCCCATATTGGTCGAAAATTTGCGGACCAAAAGCGGCCGGTAACGGTTGCCACCTAACGCTCCCTTTCAAAAATTTTAAATATTTGCGTCTTCCGCAGCAAATGAACACATGTATGTTATGTTCCAGCACCTGCGATATGTTTCTCCGCTCGGAGAAAGTCCGAGATGTGTGTGTGGGGTCCAACAAACAACCATTAGCAAACTTCTTCGTCGAGATCAGACCACGGGGCCAAAGTTCAGTTGAGTCAGTTTGGCACTCGCCAAGGGTGTTTGTCGGCAAACTGGTTTGCCCAACACGAAATTATGATAATAAACATAAAACACAGCATAAAATACATACGACTAATTCTCCCTTTTTACAATTCCACTTATTGCAGATAAAATCTAATCCAGAATGCCCCTTTCCGAGGTAAGTACTTTTCCGACAGATACTTAGAACGAAACTTAGAGCCTCGATAAGCTGGAGGCTAATCAAACTGTTAGCCTTCATTCAGTTAAAATCACAATTACCAATAAAGAATTTAATTTATTACCAGAGAAAATGCTATTCTTACAAATACTAATCCGATTAGATTCACCTTGGAATGACAAGTGTTTTTGATTTCACGTTAAGTGCAGTAAAACCCGATAAAGCAAATCCGCTCCAAAGATTTCTAAATGTTACCAATAAGTTTATGGAATATTTGCTATGGAATAGTATCCCTTGTATATAATTTAAACTTGAACACTTCCTAATTATTAATATACTCTTTAGTGTTATAAAAAAAGTAATCTCTGATGAGTGTTTATAACAAATATTTTTCCATGCTTATTTCGATGGCTTTAAGTTGTATCTATTACATATCTACAGCTTGACGAATTATTTACACCGTTAAATCGTTATTTAATTCTTTAAAACGTATTCAAATATCCATAATTTCTCCCATTAGCAATTCAACGCCGCCGCCGAGAAGGTGAAGACCCTGACCAAGCGTCCCAGCGACGACGAGTTCCTGGAGCTGTACGCCCTCTTCAAGCAGGCCAGCGTGGGTGACAACGACACCGCCAAGCCCGGTCTGCTCGACCTCAAGGGCAAGGCCAAGTGGGAGGCCTGGAACAAGCAGAAGGGCAAGAGCAGCGAGGCTGCCCAGCAGGAGTACGTGACCTTCGTGGAGGGCCTGGCGGCCAAGTATGCCTAAGCTCTCAACCAAAGCATCGATCCCAAAACCAGAGACTAAAACCCCTAATCTAACATACAGACATACTTATAATGTGAAATAAACTTTGAATGTAAATTTTATACGAAAACCCACTGACCCGCTGACTCAAGTGGTGCATTTGGTTCGCTGGATGCTATTTTTAACGGCAAAGGTTACATAGTACATATGCATGGTAAATAGAGGAAGTGCCTGAGGAGCTGCACCGCGAAGGTGTACTTTGCACCACCGGTGGCGCTTGTTAGCGGCTCATCGTTAATGGATCTTTGAGAGTATTTGCTCAAACGCACGGGCGGAAGATATCCGTTGTAACTTCGGGTTCCTTAACTCGACGGCCTTGAACCATCGATTCGTTGTTCTCTAAGATGGGGAACCACCTTAGAAGGCAGATATTCTATATTCTCAACTAGCCTTTTTTGTGAATTGATTCTAATTATTTTTGGGAAACATTTCTTCTGTGGCTTGACGTAAAATTCATTTAACCCAAGGCGTTATATTTATTGCAAATATCACGTATACGAAGTTGAATAAAAAATTTATTGCCTTTTTATGGCAGTAATAAAATATCTTGGCTTAATATCTAAGATAAGTTAGTTGCTTAAATTAACGTTTTATTGATAAAACGCATTTTTATAGACGATTTCTAACGATATAACTATAATTTCACCATTAATCTTTTTCCTGTAAGTCGTGTTACGACAGTTACAAAAGTATTTCATTAATTACCCACGATATTTCGTGATTTTACTAAATTTATCTTAAATGCTTCCGCAACAAAGATCCCTTAAGCTACATCTATCTATACATTTTAAGTGCACTCAGAACAGCTAGCAACATTAGCTGCTGCCGATAGCAACATGTTGTCGGTTGCCAGGCCGCGCAACAGGTGAAGACCGAAACAAAAAGGTAAAGAGAGAGAGAAGGAGAGAGAGGAGGCAAGACAACAACAATGCGGGCAGCGTTTTTTGTTTATGAATGAAAAGCGCAAAGGCAAAACGGCGATAAAGTCGTGTGAGCAAAAAGAGTGGCAAACTGGGCTAACTATGGGGCAACGACTAACGGATACCCTATGACAAATGTATCTAAAGATATTGAAATCCACACTATTGTACAAGATACTACAGCACAGTATCAAAATATAATACTAAATAGTCTGTGCAAGCCCAATAAGTGAATGATAGTAAAAAGATATAATATCCCTCGAAAACGCCCTGAAAAGTATGCTGTGAAAGGTTTTCTTGCAGACTTGTTGGTAGAGGAATATGTAGATACGATTTTCTGGCTTTGTTCTAAATGTTTTCTTGTTATATGTTTAGCTAAAATTCAGAAAAGTTAAGGCATTTCGTTCATTTAATTTTGTTTAATAATATAATATAATATTTTTTTCTATATTTAAATTTTATAGTTTAACTTGAAAATGCTCAGATATTTTAAATTCGAACGAGGTCCTTGAAGGGTTTTTCTCCTCTTGACTGATTGATTCATACGCCGAATACACCTGTTCTAGAACACAGTAGCAAAGGAACTGTAAGAAGAAAGGTAGACCGATGGAGAGGAGACGAGAGAACTTGTCTACGAGAGATATAAGATATAGAGAGAGGTATATACAAGAGAGCGATCGTGCAAAACAAACAGGCAGCAGCACCAACAACAAAAACAACCCGTCGGTGTCAGCCAGTCTGACAATTGGGCTTTGTTGTTGTGGCCATTGCTTTGCTTTTGCTTTGCTTTGCTTTGCTTTGCTTTGCTTTGCTTTGCTTTGCTTTGCTTCGCTTTGCCTTGCCATTCCATTCCATTTTGGTCGTTTTCCAGTCAGTCTTCGTTCGGGCCCAAACGCGTTCGCTTGGCCAGCGCTCTCGTCACTCCCGATACCGATACCGATCCCGATACCCCCGCCCCACACACATATCGAGGCCTTTGTGTGTGTGCGTGCCTACGTGTGTGCGAGTATGTGTGTGTTAACAAAATGTGATTAGCAAAAATACAAAGAAATCAGGCATAGTGGAACACAGGGCATTGTGGCTGAAACAACAGTCAACTCAACGACAGCGCACATAAATAAATACAACAACAAAATATTAACAAAAAAAAAGAAAACAAAATTATTTAAGAATATACACGAAATGCGAAAATTCGCATAAAAAGCAATGCGCTGGCGCGGCAACAAAGTGCGGCCGTTAAAAAATAAATAAAGCCAACAAAATAATTCTGCACTTTTGTGCTTTATCGGCAGCGAGCGGCAGCAACAATTAAATTAATAACCGAACTACACCCAAAGTTAACAAAAGTTAACAGGCAGCAACAGCAATAATACAATATAAAAAAAAAAAACGGTTGCGGCTGACTTGGCCAAAAACAACAACACCAGCAGCAGCGGCAGCAACAACAACTGCAACATCAGCAACAACAATCTACCTTGTCTACCTTTTTTTGTGTGTGCCTTGCCAAGTGTTTTTGTTGCTGCAGCAAGAGAGCCAGGAACCGCAGACAAAGAGAGCCCAAAGAGAGGAGATCGGGCCTTAACTCCGACTTCGGACCAGTTTCCAGTTGCGGCTAGTGACACTGACATGACCAGCTGTCCGCCAACGAACACAGATGCAGTCCGGTGAGTTCGCCCATTTACCGTTCACAAAATTCAAATTCGCCGCCAAGCGCCTGTTTGTGAGATCTTTAAAAACAAACCAATCGTGGATTAATTTTGTTTTAATTTTAAATAAAAGATTTGGGAATTTTCCTATACATTTCATCAATATTTCATTAGTGACTGCAGCTTGAGCCCTCTGTATTTTCACAACTCACAGAAGCCTTACAAATTTGTTTAAATTATAATTTCACCAGGGGTTAAGCTACCTTCTGGGCAGGTAAAAATTTCAGCCAGGTAGCTAGGCCCTGGGGAATACACGACTGCAGGCTCCAAGTCCAAAGCCCCATTAGAATGTGCCAAAAAATTTATGTCTGTGCTTCGGTGTTGGTGTTGGCCTTTTGTATACCCTCCTGGTGTGTTGTTCTTGTAGTTGTTGTGCTAATTCGCAGCGATTTCTTCGTTCGCGGCCTTTTCATTAATAAGTTTCACGCGCCGCTCATTTTTCAACATATACTCGCACTCCTGTCACCCCTCGCCACGTCCATGTCTCTGGATCGGATTACCGTGTTGATGTTGTCTTTACTTTTCGCAGTCCCCCCCTTTGGCCGAAAGTATGAATGGGTAGAGCTGCGGGGAGTGCGGCGAATAATTTATAATTTTTTGTGTTGCTAATTTGTTGATGTCGGTAGTTTTTTTTTTTTTTTTTTTTTTTGAGGCTTTCAGTGGGGTAGATAACATTTTAATTTAAACAGTGATGCAATAAACTTGGACAATTAGCTAAGTTTCGATCTTATCTGGATTTAATTTAGTATTTATTTTGCGAAACAAGATTAGAAACTAATTCTGGAAATCGAAAGCCCAAAATATATGTATTTTATGGACATAAAATCTATATTTTTATATGCTATTTTATTAAATCGAAGTTTTTCAAATATCATAACTAAGCCAAAAATGGATTAATTTTTATTCGGAAACCTTTTCTGTGCTAGTTTTTATTATGTTAATAAATCTGCATACTTAGTTTTAAAATTAAAAATGTTTAATTTTTTTCAAATTTTTGGAAATTTTAACGATGTAACCCCTTATGAAATTTTGAAATTTTGAAAAAATTTAGAAAATTTTTGTTTTCTCCCGGCCATATCTAGATCGACGCAGCTGTTAATGCTGATCAATAATATATATGGTTTATAGGGTCGATAATGACTCCTTCACTGTGTTGCAAGCTTCTGACTGAAATTATAATACCCTGTAAGGATACACAAAGGAATTCCACAAATAAAACTAAACTCAAGAATCGAATAATCTTTCCCACCTAAAATGACCAAAAACCTCTTTAAAACAAAAAGGTGAAACGTTATTAAAAAATATCCACAAACCAATCCCAAGTGCCTGCTATCTAGTCTGCACAGATCCCAAAAGTAGATCGTTCCCACATTATCACCAGATACCCCACTCCCCCCGATCGATAACCAATAATTACCAATGACATCTGCAACCCAGATTTCAGAGCTCAGACAAATATATTATCAATCCGTGCCATACCATCCCATCCCATCGCAGTTACCAGTCACCAGTTCCATCCCATTCCGCCCAGCGGTGGCGACGACTGTCTGCGCATGCGTAGGGTAGCCAGAACGGAGGTGAGGAAAAACTAGTTTCCCGACGACGACTAATACTAGTTATGCCGCCAAAAACCATTGCCCCCTTCCGCTGGCGAGACTTTGGACCGACATGTAATTGCAGTCGCTAGTTGCAAGTTGCAGGTTGCTGGTTGCTGGTTACTGGTTGCTGGTTGCGAGTTGCCACTGGCAGGCTGTCGAGACACTTGACGCTCCTCCGGGAACGGCCAGGTATGACAATGGAATGCGCCAACAAGAACCGAACACTGCTCGCCGGGCACGCAATGCGACTCGGTTTCGGAGGAGCGGAATGTTCCCGGGATCATAATACGTATACGTCCAGGGTGACGGTTATGTGAGTCGGCGCGCCGGATTCGCGGAAACTCCCTACAAGGCGATCGGGTCCGCGGCGGAAGCGCTGGCGGAGGTGGCGACATGGAGGCCGTGCCACTTGGCCGAATGGACCAGCCCTGGCCAACAGGTAGAGTTACTCATAACGGAGAATCTCTGCTCTATCACGGTGTCTCAGCTTCTCTATATCTGAGATTGAGTCATTGCACGATCTTAAAAAATACAGACGAACTTCCATAAATCGAACGGCGATCTGTCACGTTCGAGATCGGATAATGTCTTTAAGTTCTGAAAATTGCGTGTACTTTTTTTGGTTAACCTTTAAGCAGAAGTTTTGCGTCATGGGTTGTAAAATATAATTTAAGTATGACTAGTCTTTAAAGCTTAGTTTTAATAAACAATTTTTGTATATTGTTTCAAGAGTCTTTTTCTGCAATTTAAATACTTATAGGATTAACACCCCTAAGGTGAGACACGGATTTGTACAGATTACAAAATTGAAATACTTAGCCGATAAGTATATATTTAGTGACTGTGTTTAATACCATTTCTGAACTCTGCCATTTTGTGGAGCAATGCAAATAGAATCTAAGCGGTGAATTATGGGGCCTCGGATTTTTGGCACAGCCTTTGTTTCCACTCTGTCTCCGAAATCTGGCGACCACGGCGCCCCCCTTCGACCAGAGCCCCTCCCCTGCTCTTCTGGGGCATCGAAGCCGCGGGCTTCGTGTGTATTAACCTGCCGCACCGGTTTCGGTTTATGTTTTAGCCAACGCCATCATCCATTACTTATACCCTTACCCGTACATATGTGTGTTTCTATTTCTCTTTTAATTTTCTCTCGGGCGCTCAAAGTTGCTGCCGCGGTTGCTGTTGCTGCTGTTGCTGCTGCTGCTGCGACTTGTTGCTGCTTCTTTATTTATTTTTTAACCAGTTTTTCTGTTTGTTGTTGGTGCTGCAACCTGAGCGCGAATGAGCCATAAATAACAACAACAACTCAAGCAGCTCTGTCTCTCCTTCACAGTCGCTGTCCCGGTTTCCAGGAAGCAAATGCCTGTCCGTCAGTCTTGTCCGCCCGTCCGCCAGAGGCCCAAACCGTCTGCAATTCGCGTGCAGAGCGGCTGACTGGCCTCTTTGGATTATGCAACTCTTGGGTTTTGGTTTTTGGTTTTTATTTAAAAATTTAATAACCCGGGCGTTGGCGTTTTCTTTGGCGTTGGCGTCTGCTTCCTTGATGGTGGGACAGCCGCGGGAAATGGCTTTTCTGCCAGCTCGTTTTCTGTATTTTTTTTTTTTTTAACAGCCCACTCATTCGGCCAGCCAGCGAATTCCCCGGCTGATGATCCGCTAAGTCGCGGCTAATCCACGTCAGGAATTTTGCGCATCTAATCAAAAGACACACTCGGTCGGCGTGCATTCCACGAAGGTCCAAAGACGTCGTTGGCTAACAAATTGGACGGCTATCAGGGCAAACAAGGGTGGCCGACAACAAACATCATCGTTTACGGGAAACCCCACGGAAAACAGAAGGGAAACACTTCGCGGAATGGCTATGAGGTGCTGCACTGCACACTCCGTATTCGAATTTTGGTTCACTTGAATAAACAAACTCAATACGGCCGCAATCGATGTGTGCCAAAACCTGCACAAATTCCCAATTATTCGCAGGTTCCATAAAGATACTTCTCAACCATAAAGATAGGAGAAAATAATTATGACGCATCATAATTCACCTGGATTTATAGCACTCGAATATCTATTCAGCAATTAGTGCTGGCACTAGTTCGAGTACCTTGGCGCACTGTGCAAGGGCATCTAAGTGCGCGTATCTGAGATAAGAGTCGAGGCAATGCAACAAGTATTCGGTGTCCGCTGAACATCTATTTGTATACAAAACTATATATGCATTTTAGCGGCAAACGAGAATAGAAATGCTGTGGAGCAACAAGTATTTCGGGGCTCTGGACGAACCTCAATATTCGCCAACGGACTACATAGTTCGCCTCAGCCGGTGCCGGGCGATAAGATAAAAAGTGGCTGCCAGAGGCGCCTGAACTTTGGCAATGGGCCAACTCCCCAACATGACACTGAAAAAATGCAGTGACTAAAATAGGCAAGAACACCCGACTAATTCGCATTTGATCTAGACGAAGATTATTTGAACTTGTCTGATTTGGTGGGATTTTTTATGCACTTGAAATGTGGAATAATGCACAAACTTCTAATTTAATAATATGAATAATTTTATAAAATTAATTTTGTACATTTAGTTAAATTTTCACCATTGTTTTCTGCTGATAATATTTACTGGAGTTATTTTATACACATTTTTTACATATTTTTCAGTGATGGTATTTCATTTATTAAGCTAGCTGACAATATAATCAAATATTTTCATTCATTTCAAATAAATTTTGTATTGTTGCAACCAAATTTTCTAAAGAAAACCTGAAATAATTCTCGTGCAGTTCCCACAGATGATGCAATTTGACCAACCATAATTGGGAGACTTCTCCAAAGATGCACGACCTCTTCAATAAAGTGCTCGCCAAGCGCGATCTCTCTCGAGCCGGAGATCTCTTCTCTGTGCCGGATGCGGATATTGTAGACGACATCACGGAGGTGGTAAGTTCACCCATATCTAAAACTAAGGCTAAGAGTTACACTCACCTTCCTTAACCCCGTACAGCTCTCCGAGATCAGTCCCATCATCTCGCATGCGGATTATGTGAAGAACAACAATGACCAGAGCGTGGTGGAGATTTGTGTAACGCGTGTGCTCTCCTGCATACGGGAAACTCGCACTGCGGAGCGGTATTGTGCCGCTCTGGTGGACCTGCTAAAGACCTGTCTGTTGTGGAACCTCCAGCCATCGGGCACCACGAAAGAAGAGCCGCCTCATGCCAAGATCGCCGCCGACATCATCTCCAGCATTTTTCTGGTAATATTTCATTAAATTGGTCAAGTGAATCGATATTAATATTAATATCCTTTCCAGAACTATGACAAAAAGGAACTGATGAAAATTGCCTTGCCGGTTGCCGTCCAGTTCCTGCCAAAGGGTAACAGGGAGCTATCCCGTAACCTGGCCAGTTACCTGTCGCTGGCGGCCATCGATCATGCTTGTCTGCTGAGTCCCCACACGGAGTCTGTGATGGACTCCATACTGTCGGGAAATTACGGTCTGCTTCGTGTCCTCTCACAGGTGTACGAGGTGTCCCCGGAGGCGGTCACACCGCATGCTCCTCTGCTAATGCCCCTGCTTCCTCAATGTGATCCCCAAGAGCGAATGGCGGTGTTTCAGCTGTATCTACTGATTGTACAGCAGTCGCCTGAGGTGCTGGAGTCATGTGTGCCACAGCTGTGCGGATTCCTGCTAGACAGTGACACCTCCAGCATCACCATGCAGATCCTGCTGAAGCTGGCGCAACACTCGCCTAACCTCCTTGTCGATCACTTCGAGCAGCTGCGCCTGGCGGCCAAGACCAACCCGGGAACGATCCCGCTATGCGCTCAGATCATGACCACAGCGGGTATTGGCAGCAAGGAGACGGCCCAGCAGGCGCTGGACTTTGTGCTGGAGCACCTGCCCACCCAGGCACTGCTGCAACAGGAAGCCACTCGACTCTGCTCCGCTTATCCGGTTCTATTCACAGACAAGGTTCTGGCCTGTGTACGGCAGAAGAACGCCGCTCTCAGCTCTCAGCAGGATGTGGGCAATGCGCTGGGGAACAAGATCTCCGGCGGAGTCACCATCGTCAGTCTGAACAGCTCCAGTCCCAGTCCACAGCTGAAGCCGGGTAAGTGTCTTCTTTATGGAAAATATATTTTCGCGATTTAAAAATCTTAAATTAATAAATACATACATATCCCCAGCTTCCCTTGCCGCTCCGTCCAGCAACACCACCATCATCCAGCAGGCCAGCGCAGCTAGTGCCACGCCCATTGCTCCGCCAGCCTCCGCCTCTGCGCCCATTGCCACCTCCACGCCCGTGTCTACGGTCACGCCCACACCACAGCATGCAGGCTATACGCGGCGTGTAAAGTTGGGGGACTCCAGGAGCACGGGTCGCCTCCATCCCGCCAGCAACACGCACCGGAGTGTGACCCGGCTGAACGTGGCCAGCGGATCGGTGGGAGGACTCCACAAAAGCATGACCAGACTGAGCAACTCGCAGATTAACCAGCAACCGGGTGGCAGCTCCAACGGCAATGTGGTGGTGCAACCCGGTGCCACGCCCAAGACTCCAACCGCCTTTACCAATCCGCCCGTAACACCAGTGCCGCCACTCAGTAATAACGTGGTCATCACTGGGCACAATAAGCACGGTATTCCCGTGACCTCCGGCGGCGTGACTGTGACCACGTCGCCAACGAAGGTGAGGCCGCACTCCCAGGGCCCCTCGACGCTGCTCAACTCGAGCACGGTGCTCATGAAGTACAGCACGGATGCACTGAATCAGTCGGTGGGTTCGATCTCCATACCACAGACGGCGGCAGCGACTACCTCGGCTCCGGTTCAGACACAGAACGCAGTGTCCGTGCACCATGCCTCTCCGGCGCTGCCCCAGGCCTCCAGCAATGGCAATGCCAAGTCGGTGATGAAGCTGCCTGTCAATGGGAATGTAAGTGAAACGGCATATAGAAATATCCCATATCCAACTTACACAGTCATCCTTTCAGAGCGAAGTAATTGTGTCGGGTCCCACGACAAATGTGGCACCGCGTCGCAGTGACAATACCAGCCGTACCTTACTGAACGCCAACAGTGTGATGGACCAGCGAATGAGTACCTTCGAGCCGTACCAGATAATGCGCGATCCCGTCCAGCAGTTCTGCGAAAAGAACTTTAACTCGATCAAGTCGTATATGGACGAGGTGTCGCAGCATTTGCCACCGCCGACGCGTTGCAGCATCGAGGGTAAGTCCTTGGCGGTTGCTTTTTCCTCAATCTCTAACTCCTGTATCCCACGCATCCCGCACATAAATACACATCCCTCACACACACGCACATGAACATACATCACACAGTTTCCAATGAATTCGCAGAACGTCGCACCAAAAAGGTGGCCAAGTTGCACTTTGCCTGCCAGATCCGAGGACCCCATTGCCTGTATTCCAAGACTTGCTTTACGATGCGAACGCGCAATCCCAAGACCTGGATACATATGATGTTTCTGGACTTTCAAGTGCGGCATTTCGTAAGTCCTGAAAGATGCTACATTCTTACAGAAGATATTATAAACCTGCTGTTTTACAGGTCAAGGAGAAGTGCGTGCTGAGCACGCGTGAATCCGGTATAAGCAATCTCAAGAATATCTGGCAGATACTCAAGTGCGAGAATCGCAGCTTCACCGAGCTGGTCACCAGCCAGTTTCCACAGGTCAAGGTGGGTTTAAAGTACAACATATAGTAGCCAAGAAGGTCTTACAATTTTTATATTAACATTCCGTATTCTCCATCTTCAGGACCGGGAAATCCTGGTGAACGAGCTGCGTCACTCTGGCTTCTTGGACGTGTTTGAGGTCTCCAAGACTGACAAGTCCAACCCGAACTGCAATGAGCTGGAGTTCCAGTGGGGCTGCTTTCTGTGCAACCATCCAGACAAGGCGGTGGGTTTCCTCAATGGCAGCAATCAGCCCATGATCGAGGGCCAGCTGAAGGAGAAGAAGGGCAAGTGGCGACTCTTCCGGCGCTGGCGCACGCGCTACTTCACACTGTCCGGGGCCCATCTGTCCTGCAAGGGATCCGTGAGTATTTTGAAGATACATTATCTCAATAAAGGCTAAGGTTACTAATCCCTTAGAGCGGAGGCGAGAGCATCGATGTGAACCAGATAAGATCGGTGAAGGTGTCGCGAGGGGCCCGCAACATACCCAAGGCCTTTGAGATCTTCACCGCCGACCAGACCCTAATACTCAAGCCCAAGGATGGCAAGAACGCCGAGGAGTGGGTGCAGTGCCTCAGCATTGTGGTGGCCCATTCGCAGGCCCGCGACAATCCCACGGCCAAGACGAATAGCTTGCCGGCCCGCAGTATGGGCAGCAGCAAGCCCTCTTTTTAGGATTGGGATCTTGCAGGATCCACCCCCCAATTGTGAGATTATTTGTAAATGTAAAGACAGAGCAACGGCAACACACAAAAGACAAACAAGAACATACAAAGGAGCGGCGTTGACAGGACTTTGCTGTCTATATATACACACACTCTATATATAAACAATATGTCATTCTACTATATATATACACATATATATATATGTATACAGCCTATGCCTACGCCCATAGACTTATCTAGGTTTAATCACCATTTCAAGGGATTTCAAAAATTTTGCGAAATTGTTTTTTCATTTATAGTTGATTTTTATATACATACACACATGTATTTAGTTTATGCTTATTTATTGTACGTGTATTAAACAAACAGCTTGCTTTCGAAACTCGAATGCATTCATTCATTTCAGTACACAGGGTCTATTATCCTGAGGCTTAACCCCTTTTCTCACATTCCTGATGACTGAATGGTAAATTGTAGCTGCAAATATCATAATTTTGGCAATGCGGCAAGGAATTCCGTTTGAGGCGAGCTAAACATCCCGAAGGATATCTGGCGTTTACTCATAAGCTATGTTATCTCTGATCAAAGCTAAATTCATATTAAATCTGTTTTGTGATTGGCGCTAATCTGTAGTGGCATGATGGAGTCCTTTCTATGGTGCTATCTCAACAAATATTAACTTAAAGTCTAGATTAAATTTAGTAATAGGATTTTCAATAATACTTTTATAACCCACTGAATTTGAACAGGGCTGCAGAAAGTGAACTCAAGACGAAAAGTATGCAGCAGAAAAAATGAGAATGCTGCGGGGTATACTATATAATTTAAGTGCGAATCTAACATAAACTGGCGTTAGACCTAGATCTACCTAGGTCACCTGTGCAGAAGTCAAAGGAAGTTGTCTAGTTTTTGTGTGGAATGCGGCAATGATCTCGTTAAAATATGCCTTCCTTTGGACGTGGTTAAAACATCTAGAGCTGCAATCGATGGCACTCGTTACCGAATCGAATTGGACGCAAACATTTGTAACTAACTACGTAAAATTAAACAACGCTCAAATCCTATAATATAGTTAACTGGACAACTAACAACAGATTCTCTTTTGACACAATTCAAGGCGTGGACACATCGCCGTTGGCATTGTGATCCGTTTCGTTATGTTCGAGCAGCTGCGTCCAACTGGCATTCGTTCGGACCACCTCGATGTCCTGCCGCAGCTGCTGGAGCGGAGCATGCAGCTCCATGGGCAGGCCATCGTCCAGGACGCGAGACACGTGCTCCAGTTGGTTGGCATAGATCCTAAGGCGTTCCACATTGTTGTTATCCTGAGGCGAGCTTTGAATCTAAAGGAGAAAGGGAGTTCATGGCTATTTTTAACATATTTTAATGACTTTACTAACCTGACTACCACTGACGTTCTGCAGGTATCCGCTGACCCTCGGGTCCTGTAACTGGCCGCCCGCCTGCCACATCTTGAGCAGATTCAGAATACCTAAAGTGTCGCCCTGCTCGGAGTCCTGATTCGGCGAGAGCAACCTCATGGGCGGGAACTCCGTGGTGGGCGACAGCTTCTTGTAGCTGCTGCACAGCGTGCTCAGGGTGCAGATATCCTCGTTCAGGCGCTGGCCAGGATTAGTGGAGGTGGTGGTGGGGATATGGGGTGCAGTAGAAGCAGTAGCGTGATGGCAATTACATTGGCAATTAGTTTGGTTTGTCTCGACTCGAAGTCTCATTTTAAACGAAAGAGTGCGCTTTTGAACTTGATTTGGGACTGTCGAACCATCGAGATGTCGTTTGATGATGTTTGAGAGATGGTAGAGTGATGATTGATGATTGATTATGTGAAATAAATTATATCTTACGATCAACGACTACGACTACAACGCAAGACAACTCAAGAGGTAAATAAGCCAAGTAATTTATTAATATTAGGATCTACAACTAAATACTAAATGAATCAAATAAAATAAGATCGCGATCGAGATGGGCGTATAACATATGAGAATATATATGACAGTAAACGATAACGATATATAGAAATGTCTTCGAAGGATGCGCAACAGAAAAGTCCACAGAATGCTCAGCGGCGATCAAGTTTCTTAGAACCTTACGTCGATCTCGTTGCGATGCCGTTGCATTTCGGCCTTGGCGCCAGTCAGATCGCTGCCCTTGATCATCAGCTCCTGGGTGGCGTCCATGAGTTCGTCCTGCAGCTTCAGGTTGACGTCCTCCAAGTCTTTTAGTTTCTCCAGCATGTCCTCCTTGTGCTGCTGCAGCTTGTTCCTGGAATGGAAAGGCATTAATGGATAAGTTAAAGTTCTAGTATAACTTTAGTCTCCACTTACTTGTCAACAATCAGTTGCTGTATGCAGTTGTCGTTGTCCAGCTGAACCAGTCTCAGTACCTTGAGCAATTTGGTCACCAGGGTGTCCACTTCGATCACCTGATCTACGACTGCCTGGGCGGTACTGTACTCCATCAGGGAAGGCAGCTCCGCCAACTCTGCTAGCGAATCGTGGCAGCTCAGCTCCTCTGTGTTGCACTGATCGCGAGGACTAAAGGATGTGGATTAGAAACTACTGATATTAAAGGGAGTCCAATAGAGAGACTTACTTCATGGGCATGGCACTCATCTTATGCATGTGCAGCTCCATCTGCTGGCGATTAGTGATAGCTTGGGACAGCTGCTGCAGGGAGTCATCGCCTCCACATCCATTGATATTGTTGTGGTGGCTGCACTGGCTAATCAATTCCGTGGGCAACTCTATTTGGGAGATCATACCCGTGCAGGAGGAAACCATGTTGTGGGAATGGGAGTCGGGGTGCACAACATCCTCCAGCACGTTGTCCATCATCAGAAGGCAGGGTTCCGTCTCTGAGTCCAGCATTTCCGTGGAGTCGGAGTCGTCTAGAGAAAAGTATGAAAATAATATTAATATAAAAGTCTTTAGGGGGTGAATATACTTCCTACCTCCATTGCCTTGTGGCTCCTGGCCCGTGGCTCCAGCTGTGCTCGTGGCCTGGGTAGAGCCTCCTCCCACTCCATTCCGTTTACCCGCCTGGCGGAGGGAAAGACGCTTGCCAGAGTGAGTGGTGGCCTGGCGAATGGCACCGATGACGGCGGCAATGAAGGACTGATTGCGCTGCGGTGAAAGGGAGCCATCGCTGGCCAGGACGAGGGTGTGGATGGCATCGCCATTAGCTGCTGGACAAATGGGCAGGTCCAGGCCATTCGGCCTTTGGCCGTTCTGAACCTGTTCCGACTCCGCCTGGAAGCGAATGTCCTGAAGGAGAATAAACAATGAGTTTTAAATAGTCATGAGGAGTAAATAGTTCATGAACTCACCTCCAAGTCCTGTTCGGAAATACTGTAGGAATAGACCAGCTGCTCCACCAGTCCGTCCAGACGTGAGTGCAATCCCGAGAGGGCTGTGGAGGCTCCAGCCACCGAGGCATTCTGCTGGTGGATCAGCTCCCGGGACTTGTTCTCCAAGGCGGAGTACTTCGTTTGTAGCAGGCGGTTTTCTTGACGGCGCTGCTCGTTAAGCCTCACCAGATGTCGGCATTCGTCGCGCAGGACCTTGGTCTCCTCTTCGCGGTTGGCCAGCTGGGACTTGACTGCCTGGTAGTCCGCCTCAAGCTCCCGGAGAGCATCGCACTGTGCTGCCTTCTCGTGCTGCAGGAAATCCTGCAGTTCGCTCGATTCCTGCTCGATGGCGGCCTTCTCCTGAAGGAGGACTTGCTGTGTGGCCAAGGATCGACGCATCTCCATCTGGAGGGCGCGACACATGGCCCTCAGCTGGCCTATTTCCTGCTGGCGCTCGAACAGCTCATGACCGCTCATCTGGATCTGTGACTCCAACATCAAGAGACTGTCGTGGCCACTGCCATCGCCGCTGTCATCCGACGTGGGTGTTCCGGCACTGGCACTGACCACTCGGGCTAGCTCCAGCATGCCCATGACTCGCTCCGTGTTTAGGTGCAATTCCTGCTGCATGGCTAGCTTCTCCTCCCGCTCCCGCTGCAGTTTGCCACTCAGTTGGCGGACCTCCTGACGCAGTTGCTCTATCTCAGAGTCTCTCTGATCGGGTTCCGCCTGCGTGCTCTGGGTCCGCTGCTCCACAGCATCCAGGGCGCGAGTCTGCAGGAGCCCACCGCCAAGGACTTGCTCCAAATCCTCGCTGGTCAATGCCGTTTGCACTGCAGTCTCATGATAGATTCGCGTCCTGGGCGTCACCGGCTGTGGTCTTCGCAAGGAGTTCACTTTGGCGGTGGCGGGAGCCAAGCTCCTGCGACTCGTAGGAACCACCATCACCGACGAGGTCATGCGGGCATCCACCGCAGCCGCCCGACTGATGGAATTGCTTCTGGACAGGCGACCGCCAGTGAGATCCTCGACGGACTGCTGCTTCCGGCGTCGTGGCAGAGTTCCGCCGGGCGCTGGACTTCCTCGCATCCGGTTCGCGGTGACATCCGGGGTCACTGACATACCACGACGAACTGCTCCTCGATTAGCCGGCCAACGACCATCGTCCGAGGGCGTGCCTGGTGTCCGGGCCCGGCTCAACGAGGGAGTTCTCTGCACCTGGGCTAGCCGCTGGACAGACTGCGCTCGATTCAGGGCATTGGGCAGGGTATCCGGTTTCTGAGGGCGTGCCAGGCGGGCGGATGTGGGCGTAGCCGTGGAACTGGGCACGCGGAAGGATGCGGAGGACAGGCGCGATTTATTGTTGTTGGCAGGTGTGGCAGGTGTCCCCGGCGCCGCACTGTTCCGGGGCAGGCTCTCCGCTCTCTTGAGATTAGCCACCCGTCCTCGTAATTGATCCTTTGCCGGTGTGGTTGCCGCCAGTTCGGGCTCAAACATGGCTACCTTCTTCTTCACGGAGCCATTTACTCTTCGCGGCGGTGATGTCTTCTCGCTGCCTGCCTCACTGGGAGTCTGAATTACCGTGTTGGTGGTGGTCACCTTTAGCTCACAACTGTCATAGATATCCTCCAAGCCATTGCTGCTGGTGTAGCCACCGCTGGTGCTGCTGAGGCCGCGTTGCAGGGTCACTCGGGAGAGGCAGCAACTGCTGGCCACGTCCAGGCCACTGTCACTGCCATCGCAGTTGCTTGGCGCCACACCTGACTCACTCAGCTCCAGACTGGTCATGCCCACCACCAGCTGCTGCTCCTCCAGGCAGATCATCTGCTCCCGCTCCTGCTGTTGTTCCTCCGGTTGCGATGCCATCTCGAAGAGAGTGGCGGACATGGCCGAGGTCTGTGGATGAAATAAAAATGAAGTGATTGTTAGTAAGCTACACTGATGGAAATATAGCACAATGATTAGCCTAATTAATATTAATATAATACTAAATATAATTTAATCTGTTTATATTTCTTCAATTTCTCGATACTTAAAAATTCCTTCCTCTTGATATAACAATCCAAATAATAAATACTTCTCCCTGTGCAGTGATTCACTTGGTTGCGACCCACATTTGTGGATGAGTATTTTTGGGATGCCTGGCATTTCGGACCGATCCCCATTTCCCGCTCCCATTCTCTCGGCATGCGACACAGCCGCTAAATGCAAACAAGTTGCATGCCACCGACCTTTTCCCGAATGCTAAAATAGGATTCTCGAGTACAATTCATTTTTTCGGTCAAGTTGCCCGGCACGCAACCAGAACAGATGGACGATGGACTTGGTCGATGGACATGGGACATTGCATCGTGACCGGCAGGACCAGTCGTCGGTTGCGCCCCCCAGGCTGTGATTGACTTGAACTAGTTCACAGGCGAAGGCGACAGTCACGGCATGAAAAATGCATGAAGTGGGGCCAACACCTGCCGACATCCCAAATATAACTGGGCCATTCGTCGCCTGGGTTTTGACGTAAATAAATTATGAGTAGCATTGTCTCATGGGGTCGTCATCGTCGAAATACCCGTACCTGTAGCCGCACTTGCACACACATTTTGTGTGTGTGTCTTCTTGCGGCTGGTTCTGTGGCACGTTGACCCAACTCGCAGACAGCTGTGGCCCATCATTGCGGAACTTTCCAAATTCGCATCCAATTTGGCATGCCACAACATTGTTGTCCCAGAAGATAGCTTCGCACCCTATCGCAGCCATCATCATCATATTTCTAGTTGACTCACATTAAGATACACACATGACCAGGTCGGTAGAGCATGTTTATAAAGGGTTATAGAGTTAATTAAACAATGAAGAACTAAACTTAATTTTTTTAATATAAACACATTGTAGCTAAAGAAAAAAACGTATAGATTCGGAATAGAGGAATAGTTTCAATCTCTAACTTTAAGGTAAGAGTATCCCTTATTCCCCACTTTAAAATAAAAGGTTTTATAATAATTTTCAGTATGTTTGGCTTTACATTACAGTCGCAGTTAGACACACGTCATTAGCGTCATGTTTGTTATGCGATCTCCCAGAGATTTGGCCAAAATTGGGAGATTTCATCAGCGAAGGGAGATCTTAATGAAGTTGCTCCAGTTTTTCGTCAAATTGGAAGTTTATTTGAGGCGAATTACCGTACATTGCGAGTGGCCAACAGACTTGGCCAACTGCCAACCGGTTTGTCTGGTAGTCCCTTCCGCTCCCCTGGTATTTTTCCTGTATTTTCTTTTATTTTCTTTGCTCCAGGTAGAAATGCCAGAAGATCCTGTAAACGGCCTTAAAGGCTGTCTCGAGTCGTGCCTGCCTGCCTGCCTGCCACTCGGGCAATGCTCGAGTTGACTTTAAAGGCCGGCTTGGACTCGTTTTCCCATCTAGGCATGTAGACATCTAGACATCTAGACAAGACGGCCCCCTAATGAAGACCACTCGAGAGTGCTGAATGGGAAAGAGTCCAAGGGCCACCTCCCCCGGCAAGGCCTCCTTCTCAATCTGTATCTTCTGCTCCTCCTGCTGGGCGCCCCCCCAGAAGGGCGCTAAAAGGGGCTAAGCGAAGCCATAAACAGTCACATGTCCACACAGCGATACCAGGCACACACACAAAGTATTTGCTGGATACTAAGCACACACACAAAGTATCCGCAAGATACTGGATACACATTGTGGCTGCCAAGACTAGGAAAAGGAAGGGCACTGGGAATAGAGATCGTGTACGGGAACGGGATCGGAATGAAGTTGTCGCCGCTAATCCACGAATCGATCCAAGTGCCAGTGGCCCTGGCAGTGAAAGATGCAAGTCTGCCGAGATGCCAGAAAGAAACTCGTTTCGCATTCGAGGCTGGCGTTTTATCGAAGCCGGCTCTCCGGTCTGTCACTGTGTCTATGCCAAGGCGTTTGGCGGAATTGTGTGAATAAACCGGAACTGACGCTGCATCTGTGCACTGAGGGAAAAATCTGAGGTTTATAATACAACTACAATCGAAATTATTTCCTTTTAAAAGCATATAGTGATTTTTAAATTAAGAACAATATTTCTACACTATTTGGGGATTGTAAAACTAATTGACAAGGCCAGTCTTTTATGACCAACTATCGTTTTCCATGTGCAACTTGCAACATTAAGTTGCCACATTGTTTCAACGGATAATAGTTCAAGGCGAAAGCTATAAAAGTACATAGGGAACCCACTCTATGGAACACATCGATGCCCGAGGAGAATGGAAACCCTTGAGGGCGATGTCGTCACGGCCCATTAACTCCAATCAATGGGCAAGTGTGTGGCTCTTCCTCCCTAGGAGGCCCTGCTAATTCGATTAAGGCGCTCGGCAGAGCAAAAATAGAGACCCAGGCTGGCGACGTCGCGATGTCGCTGACTTTGCCAAGTTAATTGCACTTAGCCGGGTTGCGTGGATGGCAAGTGGAAAATGGGAAATGGGAAAAGTCGGAGAGTTGCAAGTGCCACAAGTGGCGCGCTTAACGCTTCGCTCGGCATTAATTGCAGCGTTTGATGTCTCTGATGCGTTGTCTGGCGGTGACTGTCAAACTCCCCGATCTCCCACAGATCTGCCATTCATCACGGATTAGCATCCATTCATTGACTGAGCGGGGGTCTCAACTCAACGGTTTCGCTGATTTTGCAACCCGCTAAGAAGTGAGAGTTAAGCTGGATTAAGAGAGGTGCCTGGACAGGTAGCTATATTTTCCACAACTCTTTTCAATTATAAAAACAAATTCGTTCACATATTCGTGCAATTTTCCCCTCTTTCACCTAAATACGAATGCTGATCCGCAGAATTCAACGGATTATCGCATCTACGTCGTCGGTCAAGCTATTTTTCTGGGAACCGCTCGGCAATTTGTTCCTCACTTATGCATTCCCACACAAACAGATATACGAGTATGATGTACAGACTCCAAATCACATGACAATTGCGACCTGCATCTGCATAAACAGTGCGTTTCAGAACTATAAAGCACATATTTGAGATATTTCATAAATTTAACAATCTTTCCCATAAAATATTAAGAAAACAAAAAAAGGCATCTAACTTCGGGGTAATTAAAATTCTTATAGCTTTTCAGCTTCAGGATCAGGGAGACTAATCCTTAATCGATCACAACTTTGCCAAAACTGCATTAATTTCAATTCGGAAAGCTTTTCTGACCAAGTTTTTATCACGTTAACAAATCTGCATACTGAATTTACCATTTTAAAAAATTGCGTTTTTTGCCAATTTTTGAAAATTTTAATGATGTAACCCCTTATCAAATTTTGAAATTTTGGGTAAAATTTTTGAAAAATTATTTTTGAATATTTTAATATTATTCAATTAAGATTCTTATGCTGAATCGGAATATACATAACTTTTTGCAATCATCGGCTTTTTGGCCATTTTATGGCCTCAAGAAGTCCTGAAAAATGTACATTTTTTTAATTGATATTTTCGGTATTATATGAAAATTTTTGGGACAAATCAAAAATTAAAAAATCCATAACTAAGTGAAAAAAGCATTTATTTTGATTCGGAAAGCATTTCTGTGCTAGTTTTCATCAGGTCAATAAATCTGCATACTGAATTTAACATTTTAGAAATTTAAGTTTTTTGTCAATTTTTGACAATTTTAACGATGTAACCCCTTATAAAATTTTGAAAAGAATGTTGAAAATTTTTTTTCTGCCGGATATAGCTTAATCGATTCAGCTGTTGATGCTGATCAATAATATATATGATTTATAGGGTCGGAAATGACTACTTCGCTGCGTTTGCAAACTTCTAACTAAAATTATAGTATAATAAAATAATAAAATAATAATATAATAAAATAATAGTATTAAAATTTAAAATGTCTTAATATTTTAAGACAAAGCCAAATTATTCTCCGAGAATTATGAAGTTTCTTACTTAATAATAATATAATCATTATAAATTATATATTATATTTCTACTTTAAGTACCTTTTATTTTTTACTACAATGATATAATTACATTTATAGCTAGACAGCTGATGATGACTTAAGGATATATAACTTTTATATATTTATGGATATTAAATAAAAACAAGTTTCCTCTTAAGTATCTTTCCAATAGAACATGTTATTAAAGCTACATTTGTCATTCATTTTCGAAACGCACTGCCCTTGCCTGAGATTATTTATGCGATCTCAGTTCCTTGGTCAGTGATTCCGTGCCACATGCTCCGGACTTTTTCCAATCCGAATAAAAAAGGGGAAATACAAACATTCGCTTGCATAAATTTCCCCGCTCTCCCCTCCACTCACTGTGTTCTGTCTGTTGTGGCAGTTGCATTGAAAGCAATTTATTTCCCCATACAGAGAGTATTTAAAGCAATTTATTTTGTGTCGTAGCTTGGGGCCGGGTATTAGCGGAACCCCTGGAACCCGAATCGGTATCCAGATGGTCGCAGCTCGTAGAACCCAATTGATATGTTATTTTTAGTGGGGGATTTTAATTCTGGCTATGGTTAATTGATATGGAACTGGGTGTCATTGGTGGGGAACAGAACAGGTGGGTACACCAGTGGTACGTGGGCGACTGCCAAGCCCGGAGAGTTCCACTCCCCGAAAAGCGTTTTTCCAGCGTTTTGTTGTTTGTCAAAGCACTTCCTGTGCCGCCAGCGATCCACGAAACTCTAACTGAAACTCCAACTGAAACTCAAATGAAGTGAAACATTTGTGCCGCGAATTACAATTGAGTTACCCCCGTTCCGTGTCCGCTGCCCCCGGGTTTCCCTGTCAGTACCACACCCCCCTTTTTTTTTTAGTAGTTTCAACCCGCATCTGCTGAACAGCCGAACCAAACACTAGCCCCTCCACCACCCCCGATGCAGTTAAAATGAGTTGCAGTTGCAAGTTGTGCGCACAGTTTTCCTCTAGGGGGACGAACGTCAATTGAAAACTGCGCAACACAGTGAGAAAATAGTATAAAATTAAAATAAATTAATAAAACACGAATTATGTATTTTTTTGCAGAAGTCTTTAGAAAAACCCTATAGAACTATACAGAGTATTGTTCTTAATAATAAGACATATTCCTAAATCATAGAAAAGTCGACATTTTTACCATCAATTAATTGTTAATAGAACAAATCACAACTTGTTTCTTATCTCTTCCCCAAAAGTATAAACATAAGTTATTTTTTAAACATATATAAAATGATTAAGAAAGAACCCCATTGATCTTGAAACATGTGTTCTTTTTTCGATCAGTGCCAGTGAGTTTATATTCCGGAGAAGAGGCCAAAGGAGTCCCAGGAGGGGGGAATGGTGGCCTGAAGTCGGAGAACTTCTCGACTCTTCCGGGTTCTTTCCCTCGTTCTGGCCACGTCCATGTTTTGGTGATTCTTCGTTCTGCACTGCACCTGCCGACTTATCGCGCATTATGCACACAGAGCGGACCAGAAAATTGTAAGCATGATTTTCTAAATTTTAGCCGATTCCCTTGTCTCGACTTTGCGGCTTTGCTTTTCTTCAGTTTCAGTTTTCCCTCCATCTCCTCCTAATATTATTTCCCCCTTAAACAGTTTCAATTTGTTTTGGGATCCATCTGTATATGTGTTTTGGGGTATCAAAGAAAGAATAACTAAGACCCAAAGGGGGCGGGACCGAAATCAGTGGGCGGAGGGCGTGGCGATGCCAGCTGGCTGTCACGAATCCGGGGTTTCTTGGGGCTTTCGGGGATCGGGATTGGGGATCAGGAATATGAGTATTATGCCTTGGGAATTGGGCATCCGACATGGGGCAACCATAATTCGAGTGCCAGAAAGGGGAGCAGGAAGAATCGGACGACTGGATCGCTCAGCGCTTTTTGAAGTTTGCCCCTTGGTTTATTGTTGTTGATTTAGACGCCGCAGTTGTTGCTTTTACTTTTTTTAGTGCCTTAAACTATAAACAATTTTTTTTGGCGGCTTCTCAGTCAACGGCAACGGCACGCAAAAGTTTCGCTTTGCATTTGTTGGAAAGTTGTTTTTTTTTTTTTGAAAAAGCAGATTGGGCAATAATGAAAATAAGTTAGCTTTATAGGCTGGAAAATTCCTCAGACTTTGAGGATTGGACTGCATAAGTTATTAGGTAAATGGATTAAACATTTCATTTCCTTAATATAAGATTTACAGAAACATAACCAACCCTTTGAGTAGTGATAAATGGTAAAGGGTTTAGTACAAGATGCAGGCATGTTTTACTAAGTTGTATATTATTCTACAAACTTGTTTTAAGGTTCTATATTCTTATTTTTTACATGGGGTTTCTAATCATTTATCATTATTTTTGGGATGGATAAAACTCAACTTCAAAATAGATTTATGATTTATGTTCTAATAATAAAAGCAAACACAGGTCAAATTAATTATTTCTATAGATTGATGCGTTCTTATTTTCTTGTAGAAATTAGCTACTTGATTTACTGCTTAAAATTTTTTACAAATTTTGGGTTATTTTATGCCCAAAGAAACTCCACTCTGACTAGTGTATGAAAACCCAACAAACTCCCTATGGAAATGCCCCAATTAATCATCACTCCCGCGCTGTTTATAAATAGCGATTCAAAGACACATTCGATTGAAATATACTTTTTGCCAATGCGAAGTTGCTGCTGTGTGACAAATGCTTCGTCGCACTTGATTTTGTTTTAACGCAAGTACACAGATGTGCCATGAGGGCGGAATATCGTGCGTTGGCCTGGCCCAAAAGCGAACCGGAATAGACCAGAGTGGAGCGGAATGACACGGTGACTATGGACTATGTAGTACCGCTCGCTCGGCTCGCTCTCTTTGTGAAACTCCCGGCTTAATTAACAACCCATTGCGTTAGCAATTACGCCAACTACTAAAAATTATTTGTCATATGCCAGAGAAAGTCGGGATCGCGGCAGCGTCTTGATCTCCACCGTTTGATGTCTGTGGCCTATGGCAGTCTGCTCTCTTAACAGTTTGGATATCAAGAAAATGGCTTTTACGACATGCCATAATACACATATTTTTCATACCGATCCGAGTAAAAACAGTGAGTACAGTACAGACTGGTGTACTTCACGCTCGGCGGACTTTTTCAGCGGCATGCGCCACACGACACTCTCCACCGGCGGAGCCGGAAAAAGGGGCAGCATGGAGCGGGCGGTCTTGACCATTGACCAGCGCCGCTCCGAGTTGAGCTTGACTGGAGGCAATCCATAAAACCAAGGCAAAGCGCAAAAGACCACACGGGCAAAAAAAATCTCGAAAAATTCACAGCTCACAGTAAGAAACTGTTCTTGCTAAAAAATGTGGATAGTACCAGTTTGCTAAGAAAAACAAGATATGCTTTTTGCAAAAATTTAGAGCGAAATTTCTTCAATGGCAGTAAAAAGGTGTTGGTCTTAAATAAATAAACACTTTTTTATTTATTTATTCAACTAGCAAGGAAATAGAAAACCATTAACGAAAAATTGCAACTTTGTTCCATAGATTATACGAATTGAAGATAGATAAATAGAAATGTATTCCATTCATTAATACTTAATTTGTTAAAAGTTAATTCCAAGAAATGTATACGTATAAATTATATTTAATTGCTTAATGTGTAAATTCCCAGACCTACAAGATACCATTCCACGAATATTATTTTGATATCTTTTGGATACTTTGTGATATGATATCAGTATATATTGTATGTATAATTTTAGGTACTCAAATTCCCCATTGATAAGCCACAAATGGTAATATTTTTGATATAACAATATAATTGATGATTGTTATGATATTTTTAATAAAGATTTGATGAAGAAAACTTAAAATTTGATCCACATAATAGCCATATTAATATCTATGTAAGCACTAGTAAACGATTGTTATTAATTATAGACCAAAACAATAGTAAAATATAATAAATTGCTAATATACAATTTATACCGTTTCAGGGATTACAATTTTAGCCAGAAGCTTGAAACAAAGTGAAGGAGTCATTTCCGACCCTATAAATCATATATATTCTTGATCAGCATTAACAGCCAAGTTGATCTAGCTATGTCCGGTAGAAAAAAAAAATTATAAATTTTTTTTCGAAATTTCAAAATTTTATAAGGGGTTACATCGTTAAATTTTCAAAAATTGGCAAAAATTTTAATTTTTTTAATTTTAAAATTTGGTATGCAGATTTGTTAACATTAAGAAAACTAGCATAAAAAAGCTTTCCGAATTAAAATTAATGCTTTTTTGGCGGAGTTATGAATTTTTTAAACTTTGATTTTTTGGAAATATTTGTAAAAATACCGACAAATATTGATTGATGTAATCAATTGTATCTAATTGCAAAGTTTAATAGTATATAAACTTTGGCTTCTTAATGTTTAATATTTTCCATATTTTTTAGGCCAGCGAATGCATTATGTTCCATAAAATTTAAGTAAGTAAAGTACCTTGTATTTAATTACAGTGCAGGAACCGCCGAAAGCGGCATAGCCAAAGCGAATGGAAAGCATCTGGCGGCGCGGCAATGGAACCAGAGCTGGAGACCGAGAGACGCCTGAAAGTCTCGCCTGAGAGCCTCGCTCATTGTCAAAGCGTGTCTCGAGAGCTTTGGCAAGGTTCCAGGCGGGTCCAGAATTGTTCTCGGAGGCGTCCGTCCATCCCCCTGAAATGCAATAACAGTATCTCTTTTGTCTGGCGCAAGGCGATATGTGTAGCCTGAATTATGCTCTGCTTTTGCCCTCGTTTATCGTGTTTCATAGTCGCGAGGGTTCCGTTCCAAAATCGAAAACGAGGCAGAAAATCTGGCCATTCAACTGACCTTGAAACCGACCCAGACATCTGCATGTATGGGTGTGTCTCTAGACGATTATATAGAGTCTTATAATATAGACACTGCAAAATTAAGACAAGTTTTAGGGGGCTCACAGCAACAAAAACAAAATCTAAATTTCGCACACTTTGAAACTTGTTTATCATAAATTATACCCATTGTTATTGAGACGTTTGCTAATCGGACATTTATATGCCGGTTATCGCAACCAATTTCATAGAAAATGCACTCCTTATCTCCCGAAAGAGAGAGTTGGGGGCTCCCAAAGTGGTAAGAATTGCTAAAACCAGAAAATACTGCTGATAAGTCCCAATCGGCGAAAGGCAAGTGTTTGTATGGCAAGTTGAAATGTGTCACACGCAGAAACGAGGCTCGTTTCTTACGACTCTCTCAGCGGAAACTGCATTAATTGTACTTAATTAGCGTTTTCCTCGACGAACTCCGCGGTAATGCCCTCCCCCGCTCCGGGAAGCAAATTGTCGCATTATGGAGTAACGGACGCCATGTCCGCTGAGCCTCATCGATCGAGGCTTATGAATATGGTAAATGCCACTTAACCGGGCCACAAAGCACGGGAAGAAATAATGCCAAAGATAAATTCTCTTTAAGAAGATCTTCACCAAAAATTATAGATAGTTGATAGGAAAGCAGTAGATAAAAATGTAGTATGTTAGCAAAATGAGCTTAAAATATAGTTTGACATTTTTACCATATAGGCCAGATAGTATCTTGTAATTCTAAAATTCAATCAAGGTTGATTGAAGTGGAACAAAGAACCTGAATCCCAGAAAGACAATCAAGTAAAATTTCTCAAAGTTTGTTTATTTACATTTGTGCCATACGAAATGGGGAACCTGTCATGTTGACCCAGGTTTGGCATAACTTTTTTCCCAGTGTTTGTGACTCTTTAACTGAGTGACTGACTGACGGACTGACATCAAATTGCACTCTTCCTGATTGCTTCGTCGCTTCAAAATCGATTATCGTTGAAGTCATGCAACTGAAATTATAGCTGCCACACCAACTTATGTATGTATATATATAAATATAGTATGTATCGGCGAAGTTAACGCTGCATAATGAAGCGTAAGACGTGGCTAGGATATGAATACGGAAACCCGGAGTCGCGCTGGCCTGACCTTTTTAATTTCAACTAAAAACCAAAGCCACACGACGCCAAGACATGAGGCTTGCCACCTCTGACCCGCACGCCACAACCACCATCGTCACCCACCGAACGGGACGATGTGGCTCCATCTCGAGTCGCAGCTCATATTCGATAACCACTTTCTACCCGCCAATGAGTTACAGTGGAACTCCCACTACTTGTGTCATAAAGATATGGATACTTTCAATAAAGGTTATTTAAATTTGATTTGAAAGTAAATAGTAAATGGAAGCCAGTCTTATTTGTATAAATTTTAAATGGCTCGTAAACCTGATTGGCATTATTTTATTAAGGCATTTATATATCGAATTAATACTTGAATGTAAGTAAATAAAATTTGCAGTATATAAAATAAACCAGTTGATAAAGTAATTAAGCATAAAGTTCATTAGCCATGATAAAGTGATATATACTATTTAACAAGGAAGGAAACTAACATCGGGAAGCCGAAGTTTATGTACCCTTGCAGTTTGAAATTGAATTACAGGATCGAATCAAAAATCAATCACAACTAAACTAAATATTTTTGCATTGATTGAATCGATTAAGATTTTAATGCGGAGTAGAAATGTTTGCGACTTTTCGCAATAACCGGCCTTTTGGAAATTTTATGGCCTCAAGAAGTCCTGAAATTATATGAAAATTTTTGAGACTAATCAAAGTTTAAAAAATCCATAACTAAGTGAAAAAATCATTAATTTGAATTCGGAAAATTTTCCTGTGCTAGTTTTTAACAGATTAATAAATCTGCATACTATATTTGACGTTTTAAAAAATTGAGTTTTTTGTCAATTTTTGGAAATTTTAACGATGTAACCCCTTATAAAATTTTGAAATTTCGAAAAAATTTTCAATTGTTTTTTTTTTCTTCCGGACATGGCTAGATTAATTCCGGTGCTAATGCTGATCAAGAATATATATGATTTATAGGGTCGGAAGTGACTCCTTCACTGCTTTTAAATCTTCTGACTTAAATTATAATATCCTGAAAGGTTATACTATATATATACAATTAATCTACTATTACTATTTTGATACCTATTTTAAGCAGGTTTGAGCCTTGCATTATTTTGTTCCCTTTATTTATATATTACATAAATATTTAATCCTTAATTCGTTTAATTTTTGGTTAAACCTTATCTTAATATGGAGTTACCACTGTAATTACTCACCCACGGAGTTGGAGTTGAAGGAGTAAAACTGTGCCAGCGATTGAGGCTGCTGGAGTTTGGTTCGTTTATTCGTTCGCTGTTTTTATGTGTTTTTTTTCTTTGTTTTGTTTGTTTGTCGAATTGTTGTTGAGGTTGTTGTTTTCTGCGGCTGTTCCTTCTTCAGTGGGCGACGATGGAAATGTCAGAGGGTCGCGGCGTTACGGCCTCCCAGGGCATTCTCTTTTCGACTTTGCTATTTCCCCGCTGCCTGATAATTCTATTATTGCTCGGGCTCTCTTGGGGGGGAGTGCACAAAATGGATGGCAGCGAGTCGCGGACGGAAATTTGCGAATTTAGCGCTTCAATTTTGTGCAAATTGAATGCACAAATACACACACGCACGGCGGATGGAGGGATGGAGAGATGGGAAGAAATATGGAATTATCACCCCGGAGTACTCTCTCTCCCACACACACACACACGCGCGAATTCCGGTGACAGCTGCAGAAACTGGAGAAAAGGAGAGAACAGGAGCATGAATGAGTGATCACTTAAAGGACGAGTTCCTGTCGCACGTTGCCTTATTCCCTCTCTCTCTCTCTTTCTCTCTCTCGGTCTTGTTTGTATCCTTTTGTTGTTCCGTTTACCTAACCCAACGGTTTATTTGTATTGCCAGGACTCGCACATACACACTCGCACATTCACTAACACACTGCAGCTGAGCGCTCAAAGGAAAAATCGATGTTGAATCTGCAAATTAAAAGTATTCACCGCACATCGATTAATTTGCCGCAAAGCCTCTCGTTTTAATTTAGTTTTTCAGCCAGAAAAAAGAAACAACATAAGGCTTCGGTGGAAAACCCGTTCTTCGCGCAGGAAAAGCGAAAATGGAAAAGCGGCTGAACGAAACGCGCCCACTTGCGGAAAACAACAAGTTTTGACTGTTTGAAAATCGATTTTCATTTAACAAAATTTTAGAACTAAACTATTTTAATTATTTAAAAAATTAATTCAGTTCTTGTATATTTTGTAGGGTCAACTAACACTTCAGCACTTTTTAAATTATCGTACCGGTTTCTCGAAAAATTCCTTCAATTGCCGTAGGGTTTTTTATATCTATGTTTTTAATATATATTTTTAAGAGGAACCGAAAACAGCGCGCGCTGCATCGCTCTCTCGAAAAATTACAGAGAGAATAAGGTGCGGGTTGCTTATATAGATTTTTCCCCTTTCAAAGCAGCTGTATAAACGCGGCATCAAAATACCAAAAACGCTTATTTCTTATATACCGTGTTTATGCGTAGCCGAATTCAGGCAGTAATTCATGAATTTTACTCAAACAAATTTTAATCTATTTTTAAATAAATTAAATTAAATAATTTAATCCAATTGAAACAATAACAGAATTAATGGAATTCTTAACGTTATCATAAGTTTGTACAAATGATTAATCTTGAGTAACATATTAAATGATAAAATGTCCAGAGTTTGCAACTAATTAAAAATTAAAAATAAATAAAAATAATATTTTGTTCAAAATAATGTTAACAAAAATTATTATAAAAAAAATCTTTAAACCGGTTATCATTGGTTTTAAACATACCATATATCTAAACAGCCAGTAGGCAGTATGGTCGTTTGTTGTATTATACAGCACTCGCCATCCGGTATATTTTTAAGACACGATATACCAACCACCATAGTGCGCTAAAGTCTTATACGACATCTTATAATTCGGTACCGCCAAGTTTGAATTTACATTATGAAGTCTATACAATTTACCTTCAAAATTTACAAATATTAAATCATGTCAGAGAAATTAAAATGTTTTTACAAAATGAGTTTTAATTTTAACTTAATTTATTATTTATTATTTATATAATAAATATGTAAAATGTTTAACTGAATGGTTCATATTTCAAAAGAATTTCATTTCTATATGAAATATATTAATATTTTAATTTTCAATGAAATTATGATGACAATTACTGAGCCATGGAAAATAAAATTATATTAATTAGTATTGTTCATTTTATTTTTAATTCATATTAATTAATTTTTAGGTTAAGTTTAACTTGAAAGTTACGTAATTCTTAAAACACCTGACAATTTCACAATTCCGCGAAATTGAGTTTATATAATAAAAGATTATAATATTATATAAGAATATATATTTTCAAAAGAAATTTGATTTTTAAATAATTTCTCGTAATGTAAATAATAACCAAACGTCTTAATTCATTTCATTAAAAAATGTAATTTAATTTTGGTTATATTTGTATTTCAAATTACATAATTTCTTGAAACACGTGATATTTCACATGCAAAAGTAAAGCTAAAAATAAACAAATGACGTCACCTAATTTTTGCATGTGTTTGTGTATTTTGCTGATAAATAAATAAATGCAAATGTTTACAGTACTAAAGCAGAGATAAGCTTGGCGCCAAAGTTGCCTATAAAAGCAGAGCGTCGAAAGGCCAGAGAAACCAGTCGAATTCAAGTGTTCCAGTGAAGCAGTCGCAATATTGTAAAGTGTTCCAGTAACAGCAGTAAGAGTTCCAGCAGCAACATCAACAGTTCCAGCAGCAACACCTGTAGTTACAGCAGCAAAAGTACATAGCTCCAAAAGCAGGTGTTAAGTGAATTTCTTATCGAGTCAGGTGTAAATCAGTGCAGAAATGTCGCAATCCGATAACGCGCCACGTGAGCAAACTGCGGCAAATCCGATGCCCCAGGCATGTCAAGGCTGCCGCGGCCAATTGCCACGCTCCACTCCCGTGGAAGTGGAGGACATGGCTACGACCCCTTCGATAGAGAAACTCATCCGTAAGGCCACTATGGCCCAGAAAATGCTAAACGATGTGATGCAGCAGCTCCAGAAGCAGCAGGAATCTCAGGTGTCGCGCAAGGAAACCAAATCCAAGGCTACTCGAAGCTCTGAAGGAGGTAAAAAACGGCACAGGAGAGGCAAACATGGTCATCACAGTAGCTCCTCTTCCAGTTCCAGTTCCGGCCATAGCGACTGCGAGCTGATTGCCGTGGAGCAGGAGGAGATCTCACATAGGAGGAGGCACGTCCGCGAGGACCGCAAGCGCGATCGTTCCCGATCCCGTGGCCGTTCCCGCGGTCACTCTCGTGGCCGTTCCCATGGGCGTTCTCGTTCCAGGTCCTACACCGATTCCCGACGATCCCGAGCCCTGCCCCTGGCTCTGCCCGTTCGGATTTCCGTGTGAGTATCCTGGCTTCAATCAGTATTATCCATTATCCACATTAACTTTTAAGTGTGCACATAAATAAAAACCCAAAAAAATTAATAAAAAATTATCTCAAATGAATATTATTAAATGAGTTCTTATTTCTTGTTATTTGGGGAGACTTGACACATACCATATTCCATTTTATTGATGGAATATTATGTATTACAGGAAATTATGAAATAATATTTTCCTAAAACAAAATCAAGTTTAAGGTTAATTAAACCGAAGACAGTATCTTACCTTCTTCGAAGTGAAGCTCCAAAACTCTTAATAAAACAAAACCAACTCCATTTACTTTTAAATATTTCTTATATTTTTTTAAATGCGGTTTGTTTTTACATTAATAGTTTTTATTTTGTAGTTGTTGTGCTAATTATATGTTAAACATAAAAATTGTTTCTTCCCCTCGTATATGTACTTGGTTTTGTTCTCATTTTGATTGTGATCTATTAAGTTAATTTCCTCTTTTGATTTGTAGACTTTGCTGTGAGGTTGCACCTTGCAGTCGCAACTTGCTGTTGTTATTAATAAATTCGTAAAATTCGATGTTGAATGTAATAAACCATTTTCATTGCTTCGTACAAATAAATTCATATAAAAAACAGACTAAAACCCGGCTGCGGCGTTAATGTCGCCGCACCGCAATTGCTATATAAACAAAGAGTGCTGTTTGCAGTTTATATTCCAAAAAAATGAGTCTTAAAAAAAGTTTTGGGCTGGGGCCCGGGCCCAATAAGTTTGCCCCAAAGTGAACACCTTAATCTGCGACTCTATGCTGTGGTGTGGATTGTGTGGCTCTAATTTGTATGTTCATAATTCATGGCTTCTATTTATACTCGCTTTTCATGGCTTGCATTATTTATTGTATACTCGTAATTTATGAGAGCTTTTTCTAAAAACAAATTTTGGCACATGGTTTCCGAAATGGGTTCGATCCGTTCGCTCCTTATCGCTCCTATTTGACTGTTTAATGGGTTCCTTATGCTTTCGTAGGCTAGTTTAAAATACAGCTACGTACTCGTATTACTTGGATTATTCGATACGAACTAAGAGTTATGTTAATTTGTAGTTTGTTTGTCTGCTCCTAACTTGGCCTGCTCCTAACTCGCCTGCTGCTGCTTGATTGAGTGTTGGTAATATTTCGAAATTTGATTACGACTTGTATTTGATTCTCCTATCGTTTAATTCGCTTTTAAAAACATTTATCTACAACTCTGTATCGACGAATGAGACGACAGCTTATTGTAATGGAAACACTAATGTGTGGATACTGGCGATATCATGTCATATTATCTATGAATACTGCGTTGAATTCAAATTCAGCTGGCGACATATTCGAGTGTGTGTTTACATCGGCTATATCGAATACATTTAGTTAACATTTTCATTGTGGCTTTACTCGGTTTCGGTTTCTGCTTCTGTGTGATTTTTCTCAGTGGAATCATGCATCATTGTCAGTCCTTTTGGGGTTCGCTTTTTGATTATTTACAAAATATACTCGGATACTCTACCTGTACGTGGATTCGCTAACAACTAGATGTATAGAGAGTATTCTTCGATTGTATATACTATATCGAGTATCGGTATATATGGCCTATATACATGAGCACACTCACTGTGACTGCCTCATAACGTAGACATCCACATACACATAATATAAATATACATTCATATAAATTTGTACACAGCATATATGTATATCTGAGTGTTTGGTTTAGTTGAAATTTCAAGATTAAATTCCTCGTTTCATCGCTTCACCGGGAGAGCACTACAAAACCGAAACTTCCTACTGTAGGAGTAGCTATAGCCCAGAAACACTCATTACAAATCGGGACACATCTATAATATAAGACCATCCTTCTTCACTCCCTCGACATACATGGGAAAAACAGTTCAAGTTCAAGATCGAGTTCGAGTTCGATACGATAGTATTCGATAGCTTTGCAGTTAGTAGTTTGAGTTACAGTTTCGAGTGATTAGTCGTTACGGATACTTAAGAGACTACGTTAGTATATGTACATACAACATTTTTGGAAGTTCGACAACTGACCTGGGTTCTGTCTCTGGACACATGCCATTCATATAATATATATATACTATAACTATATGTATAGTAGCATGCACAATCGATAATACTTAGATATAGTATGAGCTCTATAAATACGGGCAGGAGTTTATAATGGGAAGTGTTTGATTCGGTTTTGTTATGGTTTGGTTTTGGTTTTGGTTTTGGCTGTGGGTATGGCTGTGGATGGTTGGTGCAGAAATTTTGATACTGATTGTCCGAAAGTTTACTTAGTGTTGCTGAGGAGGTTTTTACTGGATCTCAGGGCTCTTCCAAAAGGGGGGATATGGTGGAGATACGGGGGCGAGGGCTTGGTGGCAAGGTAACAAATGCATTACAAAAATGTACAAAAGGGGAGGCGGCTCAATTTCGATTTCGCTGAGACTTTTGGCCATCGGGCGGCCTGCTGGGCTTGGGCCTGGGCCTGCCGGCCCTGTCTCATCCTAGATGCTGATCCTGCGATCAGATCTTGCCAATGTCTCAGACGGATATCGAGTAATCCGATTTCTCGCTTAGCAATTTCTGGCCAGGAGCGGGTGAATGTTGTTGTTGACGTTGCTGTTGCAGCGGCTGCTGTTGTTGCGGCTGCGGTGACTTTGAATGGGCTCTCTTGTGTGGTTGCTGCTGCTGCTGGTGGTGATCCTTTGACTGCTGCTGGTGATCCTTCTGCCGCATCTGCTGCTGCTGCTGCTGTTGGTGATCCAGCTGCTGCTGTTGCTGCTGCTGCAGCTGGGAGGTGGTGGAGGAGGGCCGCGACCAGAGCGAAGAGCGCTGCCCCAGCTTTAGCTTCTTGATCGTGTCCACATCGCACTCGACCTCGGCCAGCTCGATCCGCTCGCCTAGGCCGCTGCCACTGCCGCCGCCGCCACCGCCTCCGTCCTCAGTGCGATGGAAGGCGCCGCCGGCGGCGCACTCGGCCTGCAGCTGGAGCGGATGCAGTGTGCGCAGGATGCCGGCCCTGGATGCGTGTTTCATTTGGGTGGGGAGGGTGGTGGGTGGCAATCGTTGCGGGGTGAACGGGGGTGCAAGTACAAGAGAGGGTCCAGAGTTGGATTTTTTATGGTTTGCTTTTTTTGTTAGGTTCGCAACCACAGCATTCAAGCATTCATTCAAAGTTTAAGACCTAGTGGGTGGTGTTCTAGTCTGGTTGTGTGGTTGGGTGTGCGTGGGTGGGCCACAGTTTTCACGACCAAATGGTCAAAATCATGAAAAACTAACTAGAAAAGCTCTCTCTTGGTGCTTTCATATTTTCTACATATCTCAGAGTAATGAAAAGATGCTTTAAAACAACTTTTCATATAAGACAGCTATCCTTAAAGTTCAAGGGAGATTCCTCTTCAAACTCTGCTAGGACTTAGGTTTATAAATCCATTTGGTCGTGAAAACTGAGCTTAACGGGCCCCCTCGGGGGGACCACACACCTCACCGTAGGCCAGGTCTCATGTCTGATCTATGGGGTCCATGTAGGTGCAGGAGATCTCGCCGCTGTCGTAGCCGAAACCGTCCATGACCCCAATGGTGCCATCAACATATTCACTCCCCCCATTGGCCGTATCCTATTTGGGCAGCGTGGGCGCTGTGAAGAACTTGGACGAGAGCATGGCCGTGGAGGGGTTAAGCAGCGTGCCCTGGAGCTGCGACTGCTGCTGCTGGTGCTGCAGATGGCTGTTGTGGTTGTGATTGAGGTTGTGATTGAGGTGGTGCGGCTGTGTCTCATGCGCGGGCATTATGGACTTGTGCGGAATGGGTCGGAATTGTGATGAGGGCGGCATGCAGGCTACCAACGGGCTGGCACCGATCCCGTCCAGACCCAACAGCTCCTGGGCCCCATTGGGCCCAGACTCCAGCTGATGGAGCTTGGGCGTGATCAGCAGGGGCTGCTGTTGCTTCAGGCTACTACTGTTGTTCTGGGAGGAGGAGGAGCTACTATGCTGGTTACTGGGGTGGTTACTACTGCTCTGCAACTGCTGCTTGTGGAACTGTTTCTGCTGCTGTGTACTGATCGATGGCGACTTGACCAATGTGGGTATGTGGCACTGTATGGAGTCTTGGGACTTGAAGGTGCTCGATATGGACTTCAGGTTGCCGCCGCGCGGCGATAGAATTTTGTTCGAATTGCTCGATGTCGATGTTGATGGTGTGGCTGTCGTATTGGTGGCTGTGCTGTTGGTGTTTGTATTCGAGTTGGTAGTGGTGTTGTTGTTGATCTTGTTGCTGTTGTGGTGGCGCGGTGTGGTGTTGGTGGAAAACTGATATTGCTGGTGATGATACCTGGAGCGACCGCGGCGGGGCAATGATTTCTGTTCGGACATTGGTGACAGATCAGAGGAGGTGCTGGACTGTGCTCCGTGGTAGATGATGCCTGCACAGGAGCAACAACGGGAGCAACAGATCGGGGTGGATCATTGATGATGGATCGCAGATGTCAAGTGGGAAGAAAAGAACAGAAAACAAGAGCGGGCTGATAGAGAGTTCTTCGTACTTGTTGCCAAAAAAAGGGGGTTAAAAAACGGGCTTCAAACATCAACAAACTTATAGCTAACTTAGCACTATAATTCACAAATCGGATTGCCTTATACGTTAGTCTTATTTGTCGGCCTGATCTGGTCTGGTTGGTGGTTGGTTGGTTGGTGTGATTGGTGGTTTTTGGTGCTGTGTCAGTTTGGCCTACTACAGATATGTTATCGATATATTGTGGTTTGGAAAGTGTTGTATTAGTCTAGAGTCTGCAAGAACAAAGCAACACAAGAAGAGAGTTCAGCTGGCTTTAGATTTCTTATATTATAAAGCCGGGGAAACTGAAAACTTAAAGCGACGACAGTGGAGGCTCTCAGAAATGTATTATTTTGGAAACTTCCTTCTGAGAACCTTCACCTTTGCAGATTCTAGTCCTATTCTACTGACTTTTCAAAGGAAATATAGAGCTTAATTTTCATAATTTATATCCAAAATAATACTTAATTAACAACAATTTAAAAGAAAGGGAAACTAATCTATTCCTTAGATTTGGTCAGTAGAATAAGCTGCATGCCACAAACTTAGGTTGAACTGAGGCACCCCAAAAAATCCTTTCCTTTAAAAGCGACATGAACTTACTGTGCTTGATCTTGCCCTCGTGCTGATTGGAAGACTCCGTGCGACTGGAGGTCAGCTGGTCCTGATCCGACTCCGATTCCTCGCTCTCCGGCTCCGTCTTCCGCGAGTGACGCCTCCGGTTCTTGGACTGCACATGGAACGAAGCGGGACATTAGTCTGGAACTGGATCTACCGCCGGGAAGGTGGCAGCTAGCGACTACAAAAGCGCCAGGGGAATGGAACGCTTTTCGAATACAAAAACGAAAGGGTTTACTCGAACTGAAGATTGATAGGAGGTGACACATGACACATGAGGCCGGGGGGCATGACATGGACCCCCTCGGTGCATGGTTTACGGCATTGCAAGTAATCAACTGAAGAGGGAATGGGAAAACCGGGATTCTAGGAACTGGAAAATGTGAACTGGGAACTCTAAACTGAAGAGGGCAACGAAATACACGAGCAGAGAACAACGTAAAAAGCACGTAGTATGCAGTACACTTAGGAAAATCACTAGTCGTATGCCTTGCAGGCACACGGATCGAGTGGAGTAGAGTAAGAGTAGAGCTAAAATCAAAGAAACGAACAAACAAACGCACGATATTATGGAACGGTGAGGTCTGATAATAATTATGAATTGTCTTTAGTGGACGTTGGTGGTGGTGGTGGTGATGGGTGGTGGTTGGTGGTTGGTTCAGTACCGCGGCTGGTGGTGGCGACGAGCAGCCCTCGGCCAAGGCCCGCTCGTGGTACATGAACGAGTGGAGCAGCGTGTTGGCCGGCCCGCCATGATGCGGCTGTGACATATTGCCTCCAGCCTCCGATAGCTGAAAGGTGGCATACGGCGAGATGTCCTCGGAGGTTTCTGTGGAATACATCCCAAGGCGTTAAACAGAGCTGATCGAGTGGATATTATAGAATATAATAGGCAGGGGTGTCACAAGAAATCCCTGGAGAGCTTTGTTGTCAAATATCTCGGGCAATTGAACTTCCTGGAACTCCGGTTTAAGGGGTTTTGTTTATTTAATAGAAATCCTTTCGATTTCTGTGACATCCCCTTCAAGCCCCGACACTTACCTGGAATCTTGTCATTATTTTGCATGGACACCTTGTGAATGGTGGCATAATAGCGCTCCCTTTGGGCAGCCTCCGAGTTGGCCCTATTCTCCAGGGACTCCTTCTGGATATGGGTGCTTTGCTCTGCAATCGGTTGTTGTGCAGTTTTTAGCACTAAGGCAATTAATGGGTCTCTGGATCAACACAACTATTCTTCATTGGGACTTACTGTGCCGGTAGCAGACGATGACCATGATAACGGTGCAGATCATGCCGGAGAACGCCGCAATGCTCGGGAAGAGCAGGTTAATGTTTCCCAGTATCACAGTTGGTCCACGATGGCCGCGATGCACTACATCCGCTGATGGCGGATCACCATCCTTGGTGAGCGTGGCAAAGGAGAACTCTGCCTGTGAGACACCAGCCACATTGTGAGCCTCCATGCGAAGATGGTAAAGGGTCGATGGTCGTAGGTTGTTAACCACCACGCGACGTTGTGGCTTGATGGCATTTGATACTGAAGGCATGAAAAATACGGATTGAAAATGCATAAATATAAATAATAAATCATTTCTTTTAGCAGTAAACTCACCCATCACCCAATCCTGTTCATTGTCTTCGGTGATTGCCCGATACTGCAGCACAAAGTACATTATTGGACACCCGTTGTCCGGCCAAGAGTGCAGTCGCACCAAAAGCGAGGTGGAGTTGGGAGCCAGGAGAGCTGTAGAGGCGGGCTGTCCCGGCGACTGACCCTGGGTGCGTACGTGTAACATGGTGCTGGAGGACGAAGTGCCCACCTTGTTCTGGGCACTCATGTAGACCTGGTAGGTGCTGCCGCACACTAGACCCTTTAGCTCATGACTAGAGGCGTGCCGGGAAAGCTGCATTTCCTCTGTGTTGCCAGTGGTTTTCCGGTAGAAGAGCGTGTATCCAGTGATTGGTGCATTGCCAGTGAAGCCGCACTTCCAGTGCATTAAAATGCTGCTCGAGGTGGCACTGGTCACGTAGAGAGTCGGTGCTGCGGGCGGTACTTGGATCAGGAGCATGTGCGTGAGTCGATCGGTTCCTATGCCATTGTCCACCTGGCAGCTGTAGTTGCCGCTGTCCTCTAGTTCCAGATCGGAGATGATCAGGTCGCCGCTGTCCAGCATCTGGGAGTTGTGGAGGCTTCCCTGACGAACCACCTCATCCCCTTTAAACCATTCCCGCTTGGGCTTGCCAACTGCGGTGCAGGGCATGGTGACAGTGGACCTGAAGGGACGCACCACAGGACCACCGAAGGAGATAATCCTCGCAGGCACCCGGTTGGTGGTGATCTGTGAGGCCACCCGGGAGCTCTTTCCCTCGCCCACCCGAGTGCTGGCCGTCACCCAGAACTGGTACTCCATGTGCGGATGCAGACCCTTCGCCTCGTAATAGGCCTGTTGCGATGGCAGACTCCGCTTCTCGTTGTTCAGCTCCTCGCGACCGTTCACCACGCGTGTGTACAGACTGTACTTGGTTATCACCCCATTGGGCTCTGATGGCGGCAGCCAGGAGATGTACAAGGACTGTGATGAGCTGGACACCACTTTAATGTCTGCCGGTGCCTCGGGAACATCTTCTTCACTGTGACAGAACAGGGGCTTTGAGAGGACTCCATCTCCCATGCGAGTGTGCGCCAGCACCTGGATGCTATAGTTGGTGTACTTCCTCAGACCTGTCAGCACCATGGTGAGAGCTGTGGTCTTTCGGGACTCCACTTCATCCTTGCTGGGCTGAATGTCATCGATGATAGGCTCGAATATCAGTTTATAGCCTTGGAGAAGCCCATTTGTATGATAGATTGGCGGAGGCTGCCAGGACACCTGTAGGGACTGGGAAGAAAGAGCTGCACAGCGCACATCCTCTGGCGGGCGACTGGGAACTGGTTAAGAGAAGAATTACATAAACAATGTAATAAATAAATATGGAATAAGATATTTATAATATAATTTAATATTTATAATAAAAACTCACCATCTTCCATGGTCTGAGAAGCCGTTGGCTCCGACAGAGGTCCTGGTCCCACCTGGTTGAACGCCTGCACCACCACAGTATACCGGGCAAACTTGGCCAATCCACTGAGCAGCAACTCCCCATTACCGCCATCGCCGTCACCCGAAACGGAGGTGAAATTATACGCCGTATTGCCCGAGCTGGCCAGCTTATAGCCCACATTATAGCCCTGAATGTCGCCATGTCGCAGTTCTGGCAGAGGAGCCACCCAACTGATGAGCAGCTCCGTGGAAGACAAAGGTCTGGCCGAGAGATTGAGCGGTGGACCTGCCGGTCTCTGGGGCTCAGTTCGAACAACTAGCTCCTGGCTGGGTGCACTGCGTCCGGCTGAGCCTTCGGCAATCACCCGGAAAGCATAGCGTGTAGCAGGCTTGAGGTTCTCTACCATAGCATTGAAGGTAGGCGGATCCTTCACCTCAATCTGTTGCCACTGTTCCACGAAAAGAGCTGCCGATGGGAAAACTATAATTAGAAGGGAGTTTTTAGAATGATTTAAGGATGAAAAATGGTATTTTATATAAATTTATTGAGATTTTCTTGGGGAAAAGCTCGCCAAACTTACGATCTGCCTCGCGGAACTCCACCAGGTACTTGGTCACATCGCCGGTGCCCAGGGACTTGGGCTGCCACTTGAGGTTCACCGACCGACTGCTGATCATGGCTGCCTCCAGGACACTCGGTGGCAGCGGTGGCTCCTGTACTTGAAGTTGAACCAGCTGCTGGTCGTTGCCATAGAGATTGCTGGCCCGGCAAAAGTATGGCCCACTGTCGGTGGCATCCACAGTGCGGATTTGCAGTTCCGCAGAGACTCCATCCGGCGTGGCCTCCTGCTTCACTGAGATCCTGAAAGCAAGCAATGTTGCCGGGTTTACTTTCGCTTCCTGCACTCCGACCACCGAGGGCACTCACTTGTAATTGGTTGATGGGTTCAGGGTGTTCTTGCCCGAGCGCATCCACACGATGTTTATCGGCTTGTCGCCACTTACGGCACACTGGAGCAGGGCCGTATCGCCCTTCTTCACCATCACCGAGCGGGAAGTGGATGAAAAGTACGGTGAGGCTGCAAAAAGGCGCACATTTTCCCCATTTTAATTACGGGCGGGCATTCCTCCGGGGGCCCCGAGCATTGCAATTAACCAAATTGCCAGTCCTGCTTCCCAGTTTCCACTTCCTCAACGCTCAAGCCCTCAGATACTCACAGTTCACTTTCAGCTGGATGACCTTTCCGATGCCGGTGCCGATGCCATTGTTGGCCTGACACAGATAGAATCCTTCACGATCCTCCTTAACGTGTTGCAGCAACAAAGAGCCATTGCCCAGGAGCTTGGTGAAGGGACGCTCCCGGACCTCCTCGTATTCACCGGATTTGCTGCCTGCAAAGTAGGAGGAGAAGAAGTGGGTATTTAAATGAGATGAGAATGTTTTCACCTAAGATTTTTTGCTATTCTTGGAAGGTTACTTTAATGTCAACTATGATTTAAATATATTCTTCATATTTTTTTAGTTACAGATCGTACCTGTGGCCTTTTTCCAAACTATACTAGGAGTGGGCACACCCTGGGCCTGGCAGTGCAGCATTATGTGACGATTCCGCTCCACATTCGCATCCACGGGCTCTACGATCCAGCGGGGCGGCACTACGGGGCGTATGAGTGATGGAGAAAATGTGATTAGCGTCGCTTGGGAAAAGGGTTAATCAGGGGCTGCAGAACGAATGATTCAAATCAAAACTGCTAAGACATACAGTAAAAGTAATGGTTCTTAGAGAGAGATATATAGAGAGAGATATAGAGACAGAGACAGAGAGGAAAAGTGAAGATTTCTGGCAAAGTAAAAAACGGCAGAAAAGAATTTTGCTTTTACGTTCTTAAGATTTCCATAGTGCCTAGCACAAATGGTAAAACTGGTTGAATAGTGGTAGCAATATAGTAGGAACTTTTCAACTAATATACAAAAGGATAGTTTGCTTTTTTTGGGTTTGGTTTGCTTCAAAATCAAATACAAAAATAATTTTCATATGCAACTCAGTCAAAAAGGGAACAAAAATGATAGATAACTTTGGTTCTTTTCATGTTTAATGTTGTTTTTAAGGATACATCGTTTGGGAGAAATTATTTAATGCGATTTAATTGGTTGGTGTGCAAGGTTTTTAGTTTTTGTTTCGATTCCTTCGTTTATCGCTTTCTCTTTTGTGTGTTTTTCATTGATTCGCCCACGCTCTGTGCCTCGCTGTTCGTTGTTCGTTGTTTTGTACAACAAAATCGCAAAAAAGGCTTAAATATGTTCTGATACAGTCGGCGCATAAATTAAATAACAAAGGCATGCCAGAAGCGTAATGGAAAATATATATTTGCATAGAAATTATAGAATGCGCAACACAAATCGAAAATTGTGTGTGAGTTTTATAGTTTGGACACGCAGCTAACAAAACACGTGAAAAAAGCGAACGGATAAAACGGAATTTTAATAACAATCGCCAGTATGCCCGCCATTGCCATGGATTGGCTTTATTTTTTCATTTCTCAATAAATTATAAACTGTTTACTTAGCAGCTGCATTTAATTGCCAGCCTTTGTTTGTGCAGCGCTAACGAAATGAAAAATGTTAATTAAAAATTAAGCCCGGACAAGGAACAAATTATAGAGAGCATAAATGAAATTAACATCTGGGCCCCCAGGCCGTGTATTAATTAAAATGATTTCTGGTTATTATTATTTTTGCATTGGATTATTTTGCATAATAAAAAGCGATTGTGGGTTCTTTTCGGGACGGCCTTTCTATAATTCGAATACAGAAAAAATGAAATAAAAATCTTTGCACTCAACAACAGCATCGGAGAAGCAGCAGCAGCGCAGCCTGGGAAATGGGGGAAATGGAAAGTGGAGCAGCATTGGCAGCATGGCATACTCGCAAATAAATTAAATTTCGGAAAATTGTGTATGTCACAAGCTGGTCGCTTAGCAAATGAAAATAAATATAATTGCCCACCCCCAAGACTGGCTGCCAGGCGGGGAAAGCTTAACGGAGCAATCTTTGTGTGTGTGTGTGTGTACAAGTGTCTGTGTTTGGGGAACGGGGAAAACCCAAAAGCGAATTAAGACCGGGGCTTAAGAACCGAGAAAAACGAAACGAAAACAAAAAGAAACAAAAGTGGAGAGCAAGCAAATCATAAATAAATGGAAATTAAAATTCGTTTGTCACAGCACTACGCGCATGCAGATGATGGCACAGAGCAAACACAAAACCAAACAAAAATTGCAATTCTACGCACATTTATGGCAGAGTACAGTCCGCATGCAGAATCAAAAGGTGCAGCACAGCAGAGTACCGTTAGCCGCTTGCTAGTGAAAAAAACATTCATTCTCAACTACATTAGCAAATACTGCGAAGCTTTAAGTTTATTATCCGTTGCTTTTCGGTTGGTTTCTCCATTTTTCTTTTTCTTTTTTTTTTGATTATTTTTTTGCGGTTTAATTCAATTTGCGCTGCAATAAGATTAGGTTTAAGCGTTTTGTCACTCACACAAGCACACAGGCAGACTCGGGCATTCAGGCACTCACACAAGCGAAAGGGTTAAGTACACCGAAAAAAATGGCAGAGCTTACATCATTTTCCAATTAAAACGACCTTGGAAAACTCTACAGATTTTAAATTCCTATTTAGGACCCAAAAAAGTAGGCAATACTCTGTAAGCATACCCTTGCTGAGTATAAAATATTAGTCAGAAGCCTTTAACATTATGAAGGAGTCATTTCCGACCCTATAAATCATATATATTCTTTATCAGCATCAACAGCAGAGTCGATCTAGCCATCTCAGGCAAACACATTTTTTTTTCAATTTTTTTCAAAAAATATAAGGGGTTACATCGTTAAAATTTGAAAAAATTGATAAAAATTTTAATTCTCTACAACTTTAAATACTGTATGCAGATTTTTTACCCTGATAAAAACTAGCATAGAAAAACTTTCTGAATTGAAATTAATGCATTTTTCACTTAGTTATGGATTTTTTAAACTTTGATTTATCAATAAATATTAATACAAAAAAGGCGAATACTTTATGCTTAGTTATGATCGATTTCTGATTATAATTGGACTGCCCGTAGTTAGTTTCATTTCCTTTTTAACTGTAGAATTATGGTCCAACATTATAAAAGCTTTATAAAAAGATAAAGATGCTCTCTGTCTATATTTTTCCTTTATAAAAATTTCTTGATATAGCATTCCTTATTTTTAGGCAGCCAATTAATTTAATTTTTAATTTTTGAGTATATATCAGATGTCGTAGCCATTTTTTTCGATGCACAGATATAGAGTAAGCGTTTAGAGAGGCCAAAACCAAATTGAAGCATAAGCGCGTGTTTCAATAGCATCTTCGGAGCACTCCGGGTGGCTGTGGATCCTGCTCCTTTAGTGGAACACAACCCATTCTTTTGCAGCGTTCGCCTTGTTTATTCGTTCGTTAATTAAGCACAGCACATTGAGCATAGTAGATGGAGTAGATGGAGTGGAGTGGAGTTTTCGGAAGCTGCAAGTCAAGTCAAAAATGAAGAGAGGAGCCGAGCGGAGCCAAGAACATAAAAAAGGGGAACAAAGGAGCGCTGCATATATCCTGCAGGCGCGCAGCAACAGCGACGGCAGTAGACGGCAACCGAAAAAAGGTTTTTAGCGATTAAGGCAAATAATTCTTAAAGCAGCTTATCTTTCCATGTTTATGCATGAGTATTTGTATAAATTATAAATTACAGCTAATCACGAATGCAGTGCGCCCACCGAGGGAGACAATGAAACATGAATAGGAAGTGCCGCCAATTAAACTCCGCCCGGAGAGCGCACCTAATTTATGTGTCGTGTCTAGGGCCGGACTTGTCGTGTAAGAAGCCATTTAAATAATATGCAGCAAATCAAAATGGATATATTCATAAGCTTTATACTTAGTTTTGTTAGATTTTGGTTACGAAGCGCATAAGAAGCAGTGCAGTTAAACGGTTTACCTGGTGAGACGGTTGTCAAAAAAACCCACAGCGTGCCAAAGCGACTTAAGGGTGGCGGGGGAACTCTTAATTGTAATTGTTGGGTATTTTTTCGGGTGTTTAAAGCGGGACATTTATTTTATCTTATGGTAGGGGTTATCGTTTTTTATCGGGGTTGGTTGGTTGTGGTTTTCTTAGTGAGAGTCAAAAAATCAAAGCACCTTCGGGCTAGGGCAACGTTCAGTTACTCCCGGAACTGAAGCACAGAGCTCCAAAAAAGCTGGGTTAGCCTAGTTTCTTTTGTTGTTAAAAATCAACCAAAAATAGATATCATCAACAACTGAAAATACCATTAAAAAGCTCTTCTTGAATACATCAGCGGGAAAGCAAAAAGTTATTGAGGGGGCAAAGTGAAGATCGCTTAGTTCATATTGAGTGTGTTATGTGTGGGTGTGTGAGAATGAGACTAAATCCATAGCCATAACTTATCAAATCTGGATTGTTTTATGACATATATCATTTACTCTTATTTTTTAATGGCATACATATTTAATTAACAATTTAACTGATTCATATACAATTATTATAAAAAAAATGCTCAAATTATTTATAGACTCATAAAAACGTTATATTCCTTAGTATTTACTAATAATAAATCTCTGAAGTTTTAGAGAACCCCAATTATTATGCATAAAACAACTTAAATTTCAAAATAATATCAATTTAACCTGGCGAACTTTTGTAAAGGATCAAATATAAATAAGTTATGGCTACCCTAACAAGTGCCTCCTTCTTTCCACTAATGTCCACTATCTCAGCTATAAAAATATCATTAAATATTCCAGATAAGCAGATATGATGACTATTAAAATAATCTCCTTCCTTAAATTGTATTATGTTTCGTTTAAGCTGTGTTGATGGGTACGCTAGTACGCTACCTTTGACCTGCAACAGGGCCGTATACTTGATCTCGGCGGCCGGATTCTTGGCCACGCACGTGTACTCGCCGGAATGCGTGGCGGATAGCGATGGTATGCTCAGCAGTGAGCTGTACTGGTCTAACATGGTGACATTGGCGCCCAGGAGGTCCGGCAGCGGGTCTCCGTCCTTCAGCCAGAGCAGCTTCAGCGGGGCATCGCCCCGGGAGACACCGCAGACGGTCCTCGTCCGCATGCCCTCGGCCAGGCCCTCCTGGAAGGCGAACGGCTCTATGCTCGGTGGCACTGCAAGAGGAAAGATCAGGCGAGATGGGTTAAGATTCGAACAGGAAGCGGAAGCGAAGATTCCTGCGAAGCCCTCAGCGGGGATTCCCACGATGACGCAACGATGAATGCTGCCGGATGGAATTGTCAATTGTGTAAGCGAATAGAGTACGCTCTGTAAACCTTCGCAGATTTGTTAACACATTCGAATGAAAACGCTACTTAATGTTTTACAAACATTCCGAAAGTGGAAACATCATTTACAAAGGATAGCAAGGATCTTATGTATATATATATTTATATATAAATATCGTATGTATATGCAAGTGGTTCTGCTCTGCAGTGTGGAGATGGAGATTACAATGGTACGGGTACGAGTACATGAATCAAAGTGCATACGAAAGAAAACTCAACTACTTGCAACTAAACGGGATTACGGATACTGCGAGGAAGGACTCGAATCGTCGCTCTCTATGTGTTTACCATTGACCAGAAGGGCCTGCGAGTTCTCCACCTCGGCGGCGGAGTTGCGGACCACACAGGAGTAGTTGCCGGTGTGGTCGCTGCCCAGGTTCTCGATCACCAGGATGCTGTTGTACTGGTCCACCAGCTTCACGGACATGTGCTGCGTCTGGTCGATGGGCCGGTTGTCCTTCCGCCAAACGATGGTCAGCGGCTGGTCGCCCTTCACCACCGAGCAGGTGAGGGAGGCCCGATCCCCCATATTCAGCTGCAGGATGTTCGTTTGGAAGGGACTGAGCTTCGGCGGCACTGCAAGGATGATCAGCCAAGGATTGCGTGAGCGCAACAGGCAAATAAAAAGAGGAAGCGCCAAACGGGGAGTCATGAAAAGGTTGCGATTTATGAAAATTTAATCAGGACGGCGCTTCATTAGGGCGCGAATTCATTAACATTAACACTAATGAAAAAAAAAGGGTCTCGCGATGCTCCCCTTCGGCTTCCGTTTTTAATTTACCAACTTTTAAGCTTAGATTATTGCGCATATTTAATTACAGCTCAAGCAAAAAGTATACACACGCCCGGCTGAGGGCCACAAACAAAACAAAATTAAGCAGAAACAAAAACGTTACGAAAAAGAAATTCAAAAAGGTTGCCAAAAGGTTGGAGCAAGCTGAAGCGCCATAGGAAACTACTTAGTTTGCTGTTAATAATTAAAATGCAATTTTCACTTCGTTTCGTTGCCGGCCGCCGCCTGATGTCATCGTTTTGGTGAGAGTCCTGTGAAAGAAACCAACCTCGACCTCCTCTTCCTCATCAACTATTTTTTTTTTTTTGTTTGCTTGTTTTTCCCAGGGTTTTCTTTTCCCTGGGTTTTTCCTCTTTGTGGGTTCATTTTTTTTTTAGCTTTTTCAAGCCTCACATACTAACCTATGACCGTCACTTCGCCACTCCGCCGGGCGCTGTGACCCTGCTTGTTCCTCGCCCAGCACGTGTACACGCCGGAGTCGGAGGCCTTCTGCACCGGACTGATGGTCAGCGAGCCGTCCGGCTGGACCCGTTGCCGTATGTCATCCGGCAGCTCCCGCCCGCCGCGCTCCCAGTGGATCTCCTCGATGGGATAGCCGGCCACAGGGCACTTCAGATTCAGTTGCTCGCCGGAGACGGCGGTCACCTTCGGTATCAGTCGAATGTACGGAAGACCTGTGTCATGGAGAACGGAAATGAATGGAATAATAGAAACGGAGCCAGGTGGCAGTGATGAGTTGTTGCTGTTCAGATATTTGGGGTTCGGGGGAATGTAAATGCTTAACAGATTTCCGCGCACGTTGCTTTTTTAATAATGCAGCAAACAACTACAACTACAAGAGCAACACGAGTAGGGCGCACAAACACTGGGAGAAAATGTTACTAAGATTGAACCACTACTGTTGTTTCTTGGCTGAAAAATTATTTTTAAATATTTTTATGTCAGCTAATAAACATTTTAATGCTTTGTCGGAATATACATGACATTTTGCAATCATCGGGTTATTTATCATATTATAGCCTCAAGAAGTTATGAAATAGTGGCATTTTTTTAATTGATATTTTTCGGTATTATATGAAAATATTTGGGACAAATCAGGGTTTAAAAAATCCATAACTAAGCCAAAAATGCATTAAATTCAATTCGGAAAGCTTCTTCGTGCTAGTTTTTATCAGGTTAATAAATCTGCATACTGAATTTAACATTTTAAAATTTTGAGTTTTTTGACAATTTTTTCGATGTAACCCCTTATCAAATTTTGAAATTTTGGAAAAATTAAAAAAAAAATTTTTTACTGACACATATAGCTAGATCGATTCAGCTGTTGATGCTGATCAATAATATATATGGTTTATGGGGTCGGAAATGACTCCTTTACAGCATTGCAAGCTAGGAAATAATGATATGTAAAAGACTTTAGGTTATTTTTACTTCTAAAGATCCACCTTATTTTTCTGGTATTTTTCTCTCTGTGCAGACAACGGGAAGGGGAGCGCAATGTAATATGCATATCCTTGTTGGTTTCGTCCTGTCTTGCTTGCCTTGCCCCGCCCGCCAAAACACTTTTCGGTGGAAAAGTGGAAGGAAATAATGCAGCAAATGTCGGTCCTGGCAACTGAAGGAGCAAGAGGCAAGAGTTTTGCGGCTCGGCTCTTCTGGTTTGCCTTGTGGGCTGCTGTTTTTTATATTTTTTTTCTGCAGAATATGCATAATTTTCGAGCATGTCATACGTGGCGCCCGTGCCCGTGTCCCTGTCGGTGTCCGCGTTCGTGTTTTCTGAGGGAAGTCGGTTGGATGGCGGGATTTTTGTAATCACCGCCATTACCAAGTCGCGCAATCAGCGACATCGCCGAGCTTTAAACTAAATGATGATGGTGGAAGTGGGATTCATTTCCTCCACCTTTTTGAGCTCCAGCAGGCAAACATTGTTTGAAGGGTATGCGGAAACTGTCAAAGAGCTTGGAAAAGCACATGGAAGGTACGTGTAAGGGTACGGGTACGGTCCTTCTGACACACTTTTTTGTTGTTTTTTATTTGATTATCATAGGAAATCACTTGGGTCTGCAGCTTTGGCAAGCAGAGAATCTCATAAAATAAAAATTTACGGCTTAAAATCTCTGGAATATTTAAATTGCAATATACAAAGGAATTATTTAAAACATTCTAGAGAAAGTATGATAAGCGTTACATATTTAAATTTTTTTACAGATTTTAAGCAACTTTTTGCAGTAGAGCAATCCCTATTCGCCAAAGGATTTTGCCAGCATTTACTTGGCTTTATTTTTCAACTTTTTCACTGGAAAACTTTGTAAACATGGCGCAGTTTTTGCCGCTGCTGTCGTTTTGTGTTTGCACTCTCCAGCTCCTTCCTTTCGTCCTGGCAACGCCATTTTGTTTGCCTGGCGACACAAAAATATTTGATTTCTTGCAAAAACAAGGCAGATGGTGCTGCGCGTGCTGCTGGCAACTGGGAGCTGGGTGTCCTTTCGCCAGGATTTTCGGGATGGCAAAAGAGGAAAAGCACTGCAGCCAGCCGAGAGCCATGTTCAACAGAAGTGTGCGCCTCGAACAACACTTCAGCGCTGCAAAGGCACAAAAGTAAACTTGCAGGGGGGCGTGGCAGTCGCAAGGATCTGTCCTGGGCAAGCGGAGAGGACATGGCGGACGTGTTGTAAAACAAAATCAGGCAAAAGTAGGCAAATTCCCCAAAAAAAAGCCAGGACCTCGAGCCTCTAGTATGGCAGAGAACGTTTAAGTGCATATGTAAGTAGCTGGCCATATTTGTAGCTGCACAGAGAAAAATGCAGAATTTTGAATTCATATTCTATAAAAAGTTTGTTACATTTATGTTTATATCTCATTAAATTATATAAATATATTCATGCATTTTAAAATCAACATCATTCTCAGTTCCCTAGTTTTGCTCTTAAACAAAAGTCGCCTAAAGTTTATATTTAGTTAATTTTTTTTCTATGTATCAAGAACATTTTTTCCCAGTGTTTTTCAATTTTTTAGAGTCTCCGCTAGAAGTGTGAATACAACATACCATAAATATTCAAGCGGGCCGCATGCTGCACTCGTCCTGCCCGATTTTCAGCGTTGCAGGCGTACTCGCCGCCATCCTCGACCATGACGTGGCTTATGTTAACATGACTAATTACATCGCCATGCACTGTGATGTATTGCCCGATCATAAATCTGCAACGGCAAGGGGGTTGAGAGCATAAAGAACACATTAATATTGGCTTGGATGCAATTTTAGCGGGCGCACGCGGCGTATGCGCAATGTGTGCCTTGTGTTAGAATTGTTATTCGGTCTCGTTTTTTGAGCTGCTTTTGCATATTTAAGGACACACACCCACTGCGCCGGTACACTCATCAGCTAGGCACACTTCAAAAATGCAGCCTGACCCAAATCCCTTTTGGCTGTAGGCTTCATTTTGTATATTTTTTTTTTTTTCGTTTTTTGCCTTGGCATCTCATATTTTGCCTGCGTGTTTTGCTATTTTTTCGTCGTATTTTTTCCGTTGCCACATTTAGTCTTAATGAAGGCTGTCAGTCGCGCTGTCGAGGCTTAGCATAGTTTCCATATTGCCGTCAATGTCATGTGCCACGCCCATGCCCACTATTCCACTTCCACTTCCACTACCAGTTCCACTTAATGCGGCCGTTACGCCTGAGCTCAAATAATGAGGAAAAAAGGATTTCAGGAGGCGCTCAAGTTGGCATTAAGTTCTGTGCTCACTCTCTTGGTGCCGTGGGTTCGTTTCGTTCGCTTCTGTTGGTGCTTTTGTTTGCAGTGCCTTCTTATTGGCACAGACATTAATTACAGGCAACATTGTTACGCATACGCCATGTGGCACTCACACAATCGGCTTTTGTGGCATCTTATATGGCCGGGATTGCGATCTAAGCCGGCACACACACACACACACACACACACCCGTTGGCTCATTAGTTTGTGGCCCCAGCTCGGTGGCAACTTTTCAATTGGCATTACGGCCGGATACAGAAACGGAGTCGGAGTTGGAGTTGGTTCCGCAAGAATAATGGCGGAGGAGAAGTAATTACAATTTTAATTAACTTTTGCAACGGCCGCATCGTGCGGAGCTTATGAATGCATAAGCCCCGGCCAGCTTCCGCTGATTTCCCCAGGAAGAGTGGCCAAGTCAAGCCGAAAAATCGTTATGGAGTGTGCCCAGGCTTGTAAAAACAGCAACTGTAGTTAAGTGAAAATGAAGCCGCTCTCCCCGGAGACGGGAGACACTTGGCGGTGGACTGCAACACTTGAGCGCATTGAAACAATGGCGAGGACAAAATTGCAACAAAGTTGCACACATCCTCAGCCACAGTCGTATCCACATCCACATCCACATCCAGATCCGCACCATGCCGGCTTAAACGGCACTGCAGAAGTTTAAATGTGTGTTTCTGGCGAGTGTGTGGAGCATAAAACGCTTTGGCTGCAACAATATAAACCTAATAGCTTGGCGCGGCTTTTGTGTGCTGTTTTAGCTGATTGCAGTTGCCGTTGCCGTTGCCCTGTGCTTCTGTAAGTGCCCTGCTCTGCGGGTGGCTTAATTCCAGAATCCTGCCAAAAAGGAAACACAGGGATAAGAATTTCAGTAGGTGCCACTTTTTAGAGCGGTTGCAGAGAAAGTTTCGTGGCGAAAAGTTTGCAAAAAATTATGAATTTCAATTTACGCGAATTGAGTTTGCACTTGGATCCCAATCAGGTTAGTTTGCAGGTACAGATTAGTGGATTTTATGTTCCGCCAAGAGTGAACCTTCTTTTGGTTCAATTGGAAAATTTAAATCTATATTTTGAAACCTTGAAAACTTAATTTAAATAACATAGAGAAATAAAACGGAATTTTCATTATTGTACGTTTCAGAAATTGTAACTTATTTTGTATAGACTTCATTTCTTTTTATAAGGGCTTATTTAAGGATTTCTTTCTAAAAAATAATAGAATAATTCCATTAGTTATTTGAACCTAATAATTTAATATATATCTGTGTAACTTATATGCGGGGTCCACTCCTCAGCTCATAGTACTATGTTGCTAAAAAGCATTCCAGGCGCCGCTTAAGCGTTTTCTCATTTAGGCCAAAATTACATACATTTCCATAACGCCTGCAGTTGTAGACAAACGCATCACGCATACACGCCTCCAAAGCCTCCATCTTCTCAGACTTCCAGGCACAGGGCAGGAAAAACTGACGGCGGAGGAAAAGCTAAGGAAAACTGAAGGAAAACATCTCGCCTCCGCCTCAGCTTGGGCCTGAGTTGGAGCCTCAGTTTCTGGCACCGCCGCAGACAAACTTTTGAAAATGGCGTAAAATGAGCGTTTGAGTGTTGCGTTACCTCGTGCGCGCAATCATTTAATTTCCGCCCCAAGGCGTCTGCCTTCCACCTTTCCGCAGCCGCCCTCCACATTTTCCTGCCGCTTTCCCGCCCCATTGTGCCTGTTTGCCTGACTGTCTGCCACTTTGGAGTGTGTGTGCCTGTGTGTGTATTAAATAAATACACTTACCAAGTTGATATACCTTTAAACCGAATAATGTAAACCACTTAAAACTCGGCAATAACAACGCAACGGTAGACGGCAACCGGCAAGAGAATTTATGCAGCATTGCGAAGGATGTTGCCGACTGGCAAATTAGGTTGCCAGCTATGCTGGGGCAGGATAATGCCTACGGGCGTTATGTGTCAAAATTGTGTTGCTCAGATAACTTTTAAATTAAAGCCATCGGCATCTGCACGTCCGCACAAGTTTCCGAAAGCAAATTTTCACACCGACCACATAACACACAAATTTTTGTAATCAATTTTGCCTTGTGGTCAAGCCATCTTCCTGGACCATCGAAGAAGTGGAATGGCAATGGGAATGGTTGCCGCAGGTCCAAAGGATCCAAGAAGGATGGCCACTTCAGTCAAGTGAATTCATGACGATGCCTTAAGTTGCAGTCCCAAGTGCATAAAAAGTGGTCATCCTTTTAAGTGAACATTTAAAGGGTTAAAGTCCAATGGGATATTATAATATATAAGCTTTCAATAATAACAGATATTTCTATAATATTTCGCAAATATTCTACAGCTATTTTTAAATAAATTTGTTAAATTTATTGTTTGATTTATTTGAGAGGTATTTTATGTTCGTGTTTGGTCAGAAACCCATCATCAAGTTGATAGAAGCTCATCTGCCTTCGACATATTGCCCAAGTTTTAATTAAAATATTACACAGCTGGGGCAACGCAGGACAACAATCAGGACACTGTTGCCTTAGTTTTTTATTTTCCAGTTTTTTTTTTCTTGTTTCTGCATCAGCAAAGCAAAAAGCAAATTCAAATAAAAACCTGATGCTGATTTTGATGGTAACTGCTGTTTGGTACTCGTAGTTTTTAATCAACAGAAGTCAACAGTGGCCGGGGCGAAAACTTTGACTTGCAAATGATTACAGACGTAACTCAAACAATTAGTGGCAGCTGCCAGCGAGAGCTGCAAATGAACCAGTCCAGCGGATACACAGATACAAATTCTCACTGGTATTCCACAGATACAGGTATAAAAAAACAATCAAATAAAATGCCGCTGACAATGTCGCAGACCAAATTGGCAATCAATCGATTCGTCGCTGCATTTTATTTACTTACACTAAGCCAACAAACTATTTGAGGTCCCCGCATTCGATTCAATTTGATCCTGATCCGAGCCTCTTCGATTTTATTCGGCCAATGCAAATGTCAATGTCATTAAAGGTTCTGACTGGTGGGGCTGTCATTTAATTTAGTTGGCATCCAGCCAGCTAAAAATGCAATTAAATGCGTAGGGATATAAGGATTGGCCGACCGACCGACCGACCGGGCTTAATTAACAAATAGAAAGGCAAAGTCGGAACCTTGGGCCAGACGCAGACACAGATACAGATACGGATGTGGCTGTGGCTGTGAATCCGTATGCGAATACGGATACGGATACGGCTACAGTCGCAGTGGCAGTCACAGTCGCAGTCGCAGTTGCAGGAGTGAATGAACGCTGGAGCAGACGACGACGACGAGGTGGTGGCCACCACCCACCTTTGTAGGCGCGGCAGTCGGCAGCCACTTTTCTATATATGTACGTGTATATGTGTATATGTTTTTCTATATATTCGTGCGGCAATGTTTGAAAGGAAAATGCTGAAAAAAAACCTAGGCACTGAGGGGAAAAAAGGCAGAAAATACACATACACACACAACGAGTGCAATAAATGCAACCGCAGCCACAGTCGGGAGCCGCAGTTGAGATAAATTTTTACAGAACGCCCGTAGCGCCGACAAACAGTGGGAGATATTAGGAAACGTAGGGATAAATAATAAAGTATTATAATTATTAATATTAGCATTAAAAAGTGTGTATTGTCAGACAGAATCGAAATCTAAAACTTAGAGTTTTTATCAGAAAAAAATATATATTTAAGTCTGTTGCGGACATATTTGTTATGCCTAAATTCCTAAATATCATATTTAATTTTCAGTCTAAATAATAGATTAAATTTCAATGATTTTATATATATTCCCTAATTGCATACTATCTTCCACTGTGCAAAGTTGCCGTTTGCCATTGCCAAGCCCATCTCGAGGCACCACCTCGTTCCAGTTACAGTTCCCCACCCGGACTCCCCACTGCCCACTCCCACAGCCCCTTTTCAACAAGTTCAATTACCTTCCGTTTGATGGCAGCGGAAATCCGTCCAGTGTCCATGAAATTTGCGGCGTAGGATTGCCGGCAGCGGAGCACTTGAGGCTCACAGCTGGGCCCGGCTGCAGGGTCTGCTCGATGAAGCTGTACAGCAGGGCTGGCGGGGCATCTGCAGGATAAAGCCATGGATACAGCGGATGCAGAGAAAGGGTGTGAAAGAGGTCACATTAATATTTTAAGCTACAACAGCAACCCCTTTGCATTCTCATAGGGGAAAAATAGGTTCTAGCATAAAAATCAAGAATTTCTAAACAGTGAAGAAAACGTTTTATGAGTCAATCGGGATGGGAAAACCTTGGAAAATGTAAGATGGGAGTTTTCAAAACAATAAAGTTGGTCTGTTAAGAAATAAAGCTATATGTAAATATATAGAAATTAAACTTATAGATTAAGTTAGGGTGTTGTAATAACTCACCTCCCAATTGCAGCTCCGCGGTGGCCTGGAACGTGTCACCTTCGGGCCTTCGCACCACGCACTGATACATGCCGCGGTTCTCGCGACCCACGCGGGGCACCACCAGCGTATCCTCGACTCGCCCGGAAGAGGGCAGCTGACGTCCGTCCTTGTACCACAGAATATTCTGCATGCCCACAGGACTGCCATTGCTGGTCACCACGCAGCGGAACTCCGCTGTGCCGCCCATATGAACGCTGAGCACATTGGGCGAGATCTCCACCTGGATGGGCGTGGCCACCGTGAGGCGAAGCTCGGCACTGGCCTCGCCGCCCACGTTGCCGGCGGTACACTTGTAAACGCCGGAGTCCTCACCGGTCACAGCCTCAATGGCCAGAATGGGGCCCAGGAGTCGCACACGAGGTCCACTCAGTACGGGCAGGGGACCGGCTCCATTGTGGGTGTACCAGCTGCGGTTAGAATGGGGGGGAAATTCGAAATTTATTTGGATCAGACAGTTGTAAATCGACTCAATTAATCGCGATTTTCGATTTGAAAATAGAAAAAAGGAAAAATAATAGAAGTTGCGGTTATTGCAATCTATGTCTCTATTTTTTTATTTGGTATAGAATACACATTGGCAGAAATAAAAAATTGTAAAGTTCAAATATATTTAATGAATAATTTCCGATTACAATAACATTGTTTAACGATTTAAAGTTATTAAAAGGTTTTAATAATTATTTATTTTTATTTTTTTATTAGTATTCTGCCATTGCAAAGTTTTGAACAAAATGTTAATACCCTTCCTTTAAAACCCAAAAACCAACGTGAATATACACATTCTTCTGGCAAAACATGTAATTCATTGTTTTAATAATTAAAATCCAACTGAACTGACAAAGGACCCTATTCCTTGACTTCTGTACATTTATAATTGAAATCTTCGCTTTGTAATTCCAACACAGCACATTTCTCCAGACTGACTTAAATTAATGGAGTTCAGCTTTCGGTCGATTCTAGCTCATTTATCATGGACCATCTGGTTTTCGCAGGACCAATTCATAGTCTCTGATGGCAGATGCATTTTTTTTTTTTCAGGAAATTGAAAGGGTATTTTAATTTCAACTACCAGCCAGCGAAGCGAAGTTCAAGGCCTGACGGACTACCTTTGGCGTGCTTTATCCCCTATCGTTGCCCATGCCCGCCTGTCTGTTGGTGGTGCCTTTGTTTAATGTTGCATTAATCCTTTGCCTCGCTCATTATCCCTCTTCTGGCACAGGACTCCCTGAACCCCCCTCTTTGGTATATTAATTATGAAATGGCAAGTTTCTCCTGTTTTCCTTTTTTTTTTTATATCGTGGCACAGCAATCTATCTATATGTGCAGCCAACCGACCCGCCTGCTTATAGATTCTTTTGTTATCCTTCAGCAGCCTGACATTGTCTGTATTTTTTGCATTACTTGTCTGCTTATCATAGCGTAATTACAGGCACATCACATATGGATACAGACATTCTATGTTGGCTATATACACATCATTACGTGGGTTATTGTTCCCGAGCCAGCCGTACGTATACGTAATGCTGCATCACTCATACGACCCGTCGGCCGTCGGGAAAGTTAACTAACGCTTTTAGCTCACACTTCAATTAAGGCTACACGTTTGCCAACTCTTTAGACACATTTTATAAAATAATGTGCACGTCAGCTCAGAGTTCCCCTCCCGCTCTGGATCGTCATCTGACCCCTCTGGTTGTTTATTTATTTGGTTGGCAAACTAAATGCCCTAGCCGCACATATTATAGATGTATGCGTTCCAATTAACCCACACCAGTGCCATTGCACAGGGAAGAAATTGTTTTTAATTAGCAATTTTGAGAAGACAGTGTAGTATAATTGTGTATAGATTTGAATTAAAATAAGTCATTGCAGTAAAAAAAAATCCTCTGCATTTTACGATACAAAATATAAGTATCCGATCAGAGTAATTATTTTTTGAAGCATTATATTTAGTAATATAGTATATATTATATTTATAAGATATCATAGCTTAATTTTGTTTGCCCTTTATTACAGATAATAAATAAAATAATTTAAAATATACCTATAATAAGCATAAGCAAACTAGAATCACTGCTAATCAAAGAGACTCGCAATATTTTTAAAGAAAATTGTTCCGCATTTATGTTAATTTTCTCGAAGTGAACTAATAACTAATAGCGTGTTAGTTTGTGTGTGAGGCCAATGCCTGTCAACGTCAAAAGTTTCGCCCCAGAAATGTGTGCTAAAGCTCTCAGCGAGCATGGGATTGAGCAGGGGGACTCTGCAAAGGAGTGAGTGGGAAGGCCATCGATTTGCGGCACCTATATAACCATACCTGTATACCCCTACCCATACACACCTGTATTCGGGCGAAGGACAGCCCTGGGCGACGCACAGCAGCACTGCGCCCTCGTCCTGTGACACCTGCACATGGGCCGTGTGCTCCACCACGCTCGGCGAAATGATGCCGCGATGCGCTGCGGCGAGAGATGATGGAAGCGATGGGTATATATATGTATATAGGGGTGTGACATTGGCTTGGGGTTTCGTTCGGGTTATGGTTCTTGGTTCGTTCTGGAGTCCTGGCTCTGGGTATACTCACAATTAATACGCAGCCGGGTGGGCGAGCTGACGACCACCTGGCGGGTGAGACGATGCATGCTGCGGCAGCGGAAGGACTGCGACTCATCGCTCTCCTGCAGATTGTGGATGAGCAGTTCGCCGGTGGGCAGCAAATGGAATTTGCCATCTGGGGGATAGAGAAATAGAGAGGAGATGAGTCCATTAGAGTCCTGTTCTGAGGTAGTGGTGCCAACGACCTAAGCCAAGGACCAAAAAACTAGCTCTTGAAAAAAATTCGACACAGAAAGCACTGAAAATAAAACGCGGGCATAAATCTCACACAAAATAGAAAAATCCAGTCGAAAATTTTATGTGAATCCTTATATTTCTTTTAAATTACAATACAGGTTTATGTTGTATATACTTTAATTTACTTTTCATAAACTTGTATCCTGTTGCAAGATTAAGATTTAAATCTACCGCCAGACACTCTTGACCTTTTCAAATAGATTATTCCTGACACAAGCGGACAGGAAAACGAATTTCCCAGGGTACAGAGAAAATCTTTGTAATATAGACAGCTAGGACTAGCAGCTCGTCTCAAATTGCTAAAGGACAATGTTAATTATGCGCCAAAGGACAGAGGAGCAGAGTGGTCTGGTGAAGGTGCAGCTAAGCAGGCAAACATGTGAGGCAAATGCTGCAAACAAACAATGCACTTTGTTGGCTTGGCAGGCCGCTGGCACAGGGCAAGGATGCCAGGATGCAGAAGCCGGCTCGCAGGACCCGCTTCGCTTCGCCTCGTTTCATTTCGTTTCGTGCTGTGTCCTTTCTGGCAGTCGCTTTCTGGCAGCAGCAGACAAACTTCCCCCGATTACTTACCGCCTTGCAGCGAGGGATAGATGTAGATAGCGGGTTCATGAACCCAGGAGACCACTCGTACCAATTCCTTGACGAACGTGGGCACCACGCAGCGCAGGATGGCGGTGCAGCCGCGCGACGCCGATAGCACCTCCACATCCACTTTGTAGGCCTGCGCCACAACTGGCGGAGTGTAGAGACCGGATTTTAATATGCAAAAATGAGTAATCCCTGGCACAGCCACGCATCTCTACTCACCAGCACGGACTTGCACGTCCCGTGAGACGATGCGACCCACCGAATTGCTGGCAATGCACCGGTATATGGTGTTGTGCACCTCCTGGTGATAGGCCGCTGCCGCAAAAGGCATCAGGACGAGCGTACCGTTTCGCAGGACTCTCCGCACTCCATGTATCTCCGTCACCGCCGTGCCGTCCGCGTGCACCCAATCGATCGTCGGCTGTGGACTCCCGGAGGCGGAGCAATCCAGCCATCCGCCTGACGAGTTGGAGAACTCCACGCGCCCGGGTGGCTCCATCACGAAGCCGGGACCGCGTAGGTGCGCCTCGAACGGTTCACTGCAGGTGGTATCTGTGATTAAAAAAAAGGGAGAGATTAGGTACAATTTTAAATACATTGAGAAATTTATTTTATGGCTTCATTCAAAACGAAATGTGTTAGACTTATTTAAATGACCCTTCAATGCAATTGAAAAATCTTTCACTTAACTCCCTTTCAATATTTAAAGTCTTTATAACCCTTTGAAGCCAAGAATATTTTAATGTTTATCAAAAAGCAAGAGAGCAATTTCAAGATATGAATTTATGATTATGATATACATTTTTTGCGGGCCATACATCATTTATCCAACGCGTAAAAGCGTTGTAAAATATTCAACAATCAAATATTAAGAGCTCAAGATGCCATAAACAAAAGCAATAATCCCGGAGAGATATCAAAAATTCATAAAAGGCCGATGGCCTGCTTGGGCGCGCAAGTCCCCAAGGACCTTTTTGCACTTTAATAAGCATTTACATTTTTTATAATACCCGACCATTGTGTCGCATTCGAAACCCGTTTTCGTTTCATCAGATCCCCGGCTCGCGTGCAAACAGATTTAGCCTTATCCTAAATTAGAATAACAATTTCGTCTTTAGCTCAGCAGCTTCTGGGTTTCGGTCCCTGTGGCCCTCAAACCCAGATACATATAGATATATGACGACTCCTATATATATATATCTGCTGCATGTATATATATTTCTCCAAATTGACATTTCGCTTTATATTCCACATGAATGCGCCTCGGCTGTCTGCCATGCCACCGAACCGGGCATCTTTCCCTGCGGCGCTGTGCAAATCCTTGCAACTCGTTCAATCTCCAACAGTCAGTCGTCCTGGCCAGGACCTGTTCTTCTCCTCCCGATTCCCGCCCCTACAAGTCATTGTGTCTGCAATTAGAGTTGTTTTTTGTTGGTTTTCTTTTTTTGCTCTTCCCCCTATTTTTTTGCTTTGCCTTTCTGTGTTTTGTTCCTTTTTTTTTGTTGTGCCTGGCCAGGAGCTTTTTGTTTTATGCTCGACAGCATGGATTTTTATGTAACTGCTTTCTGGTTTCGTCTCCGTCTGTCTTATCGCCTCGTCCTCCGAGATGGATTCTTTCCGCTTTCCCCGTTGATTTCATGGCTCTCTCATCAAAACTTCTCACACGGCGAAAAATTAGCAAAGAAATTAATCCATTAATGTTAATTTAAAATTTTCATTTCATTTGAGTTCACTATAACTATTGTTCTATTAAAAAATATACATTAAAATTGTAATGCTGTATTTGAATAAATACCTTAAAATTTTAATGTTCTATTTTAATTTAAAATGTATTTTTCCCAAAGAAATATTATAAATGGTAAACTAGATATCTAAACAGATCCAGGACCTTTTTATTGATTTTTAAATGTATTATTTTTACCTTAATGTGCATGCTTAATAATGGTAAGCTATGCTGCATGTTCGTATCATTATTAATATTAATAATAATAAAAACAACAAGGACTTGATGAATTACTAGAGACCTACATCGAATGAGAGGTCAATGAATCATTTTTCCCCGTGTATCCTCCGTAGCCCCTGGTCCAGGATGCGGATAAAGACTGAGGCCTCTGCCAGGCCATAAAATTATTGCAAGTATGTCTTGAGTATGCTTGCCACTCGTTTCTCATTTTTTTTATTTTGCTTTTTGGTAGAAAGGGTATGTTTTACGAGCCTGTGTGCCTTGGAGCCAGATCCCACATGAGAGTGTGTGGTTGGGTACATGTGGGTGTGTGGGTCGGTGAGTACATCCACTTGTAGGGGTTTTATTCTTTCCTCCGAAAACAAAAGTCCACCCAATGCGTGTGTACTTCCTGAAAATCCTGCCTATACGTATGTGTGGGTGTGCTTTATTCCGATTCTGACGTCCTTTTTTGGTGCTGCATGCCCGACTTCCTTTTTGGCCTATTCCAATGAGTCCAATGACGAGTTCAAAAATCATGAAAATCTTTCAGGGAATTCGAAACACTGTTCTAAGGTGTCAATGAACGATTTTTCAAGGTTATTTATATATTTTTATAAAGTAAAAAATACCCAGGAACCTCTAAAATAAGTATTCTAAAAACATAAAGGGGCCTGGATATTCAATATAAAATTTCAATATGTCAATGCATTTACCTAAAAATGCATTACCACAGTATTTGCAACACCTTTAGTCCGAAACGATTGAGTGTTTCCCAATCAATTCTGACAACATTCTTTGGCCAAATGCAAAAGCGCATTTGAACTGTCTCCATTTGCCGCAAATTTCTTTTCCAAATTGTTTTCCCAGCTCCGGTTTTGCTGCATTACCTGCAGCACTACTCCCTCTGTGGATGTGCAACTGCAACAGCCGCAGGACCTTCCCATCCAGGACCCTGCCACGTTCCTGCACCCCTCTCTACTTTGGCTCGCATTTCCGCTCGTTTTGTGTCGTACATTTCACTTCTTTCACTCCGAATGTGTTTCCCATCCACTTGTGCGAGTCTTGAGGGGTTACTTTGCCGGGCTCCTCAGACATTATTTTCTGTGTGTGTTCTTTATTTCTCCCCGTTTTATATTTTTTTTTTTTTACTCCTCCTTGCATTTTTTTTCTCCAGCTTGGATTATGCCCTTTTGGCACTTTTCGAAATTATTTCGTAGCCAGCCCACATGAATAAAAAAAAACGAACAAAAAAGGTTTAAGCTGGATTAAAGTTTGAATATTAAACTCTGATCCAAGGAAAATTTGAGCAATTGATCTAATATAAATTTAAACGTAAATCCAAGATGTTTTACATATCTTTCTAAACCAATGAAAGCTTTTTAAAATTTCAAAAATTGGTATAGAAATTTCCCCAAGATAAAGATTTTTCCCCAGTGCATTTGGACCATGGTGATGCATGTTGTGTGGCTGCAGTGTCTCTGAATTCAGCTGGCAATGCAGTGGTAATATTTCTAATGGCCCACGATCCAAGACTCAGCCAAAACTCACCCATTAAAGACGACTCAGAAAAAAAGGGACTTTAAGACAGTAGAAAGTCCTGCCAAGGATGCTTCGCCATCGACCGGAAATGGTGGGCCGAATCTTGTAAGCAATCAGCTCGAAAAATACAGGAAATTCAATTTTTATGCGCAAAAACCAGCGGCAGGAAGGCGTGACCCAAAACACCCAAAGATATCGACTCAATATTGCTTGGCCACCAACGGCAAAAGAAAAAATAACAAAAATAAAAGGAAAACTTGAAAGAAGTTAAAACGTTTACAGACCAACGCGCAGCAACAACCACGAAAGGAATAATAATTGTAAATAACTTGATTTTGTTGTTGCCTTCGCCGGATTCCCGTCCGATCTCAGTAAGATGTGCTCCAGTTGGCCCAAAGTGCACACAGCATTTGGATGGAATGGGGGCTAAAGAAGGTCCAATAAGACGTTCAAAATCTTTTGTTGGGCGAAATTGTTTTGCAAAATAAGGAAAAAAAGGAATGAAAATGGAATACATTGTGAAAGTAGCAAGAGAATTTTTGGGAAATCCAAACAAATCCTAGGCGAAATTTAATAAAGTCGATAGATGAAAGTATTTTCCATATTTTAATATTGCCAGAGTTGTTTTTTTATGAGCACTATGAACGCAATTTCTAAAAGTTTAAATTAAAAATTAAATAAAGTATGCCAGGTAAATTTTATCTATGTAGAAATTTAAAGAACGTAAATTCTTTGACTGAATACAAAATTACACTGGATCATAAATTAACGAAAAGGTTTTTTAAGTTGTCATTGAACCTCAATGATTCTTACTAAATTTAATATATAAAATTTTAATAACAAAATACCCTTGAAAGACTTTGAACTGTAAACAACAACTTAATTTATTGTTTAAGCAGAATTTCAGAAAAACTTAAACTATGTTAGGTGAAGTCATTAATAATATTTCTCTGCCAGAATTGCTCCAGCATCTGGTGAGCATTTAATTTAAACTTTATCCCTTGCACTCCATTAATCCTACAACAAATTAAAGCGTTTGTCATAAACGGTTTAAAACCTAATCAATCATAGTGCGCTGCAAACTTTGCCGTTGGCCATAATTTTTCATAATTTTCCCATCTGAATTTTCCAGGACCCTTTTTTTCCACCCAGCTCCACAATCTAATCGGATTTGCTGCGTAGCTGTTGTTGTCGGTGCTGATTTTATATAACGTATTATATTTTATGTTTATCTGCTTGGAAATGGAATAACAACACCGAAAAATATGAGCCATCTCTCACAGCCCAGAGCCACAGAGTAAAAAGTGTGTGTGCGCTTTAGACATTGAGCAACAATTTCATTTGCATATTTTTCATTTGCTCCGAGTCTCGGAGCCTCGGTGCGAGGGTGCGAAAATATATGTACAAACATACATATGTATGTATGCAGGCTCGTTGTGGTGTGGCAATCATGAAATATCTGTGTGGCATTTTGATAATATTTTTTCATATTTTTTTTTGGGTGGCGAATAGACATGTAAGCCAGTCTCCCATCGAATGCCAGAGCCGGGCAATGAAAATTGGAAAATATCAAATTTCCAAAAAAGGTTCTCTACCCGCACAACCAGGCTCCGCAAATATGAGGAGGTCGGTGAGGTCGATCGAGTGTTAGAGCGAGGGCGAGGGCCGGGACTCTGCTCCTGACACATTTCATTAGGCTGTCCCGCACACACATACAATCAATTCCACTGAGAGAAATTATAATAGAAGGATGACAAATATTAATCTGTGTTTATTAAATTTAAAGAAATTCATGATATATTTGCAGCAATCGAAGTTTTGCTTAATCTATGGGTAAAGTTCGGTTTAGAACACAAACTTAAATATAAACTTACTGCCTATTGTTCTTTTTTGAGATGTGTTTAAATACTAAACAAAAACATAAAATTACTGAGAAAATTTTAAGATTTCTTCCTAAAAGCAAACAGTTTAAGTAAAATTTTGAGAAAAAAATTAGGAAAAAATTCTTGCAAAAATCTTCACAGTCTTTAAATAGAAAAAAATTTAAATTAATTTTTAAATCAAAGTTTAAAAACTAATAACTAAGTCAAAAAAGGGTTAATTTTAAATCGAAAAATACTTTTGTAATATTTTTATATTAGTTAATTAAGATTTTAATGCTGAATCGAAATATACAGAACCTTATACCTTATTCATAACTTTATTCAATCATCAGCTTTTTGGTCTGAAATATTGGCGTTTTTTAAATCGATATTTTTCAGTATTATATAAATATTTTTGGGACAAATCAAAGTTTTAAAAATCCATAACTAAGTCGATTTAAATTTCCCGTAAGGATACAAAAGTAATCAAAGCCTGCTAAGCCAAATTAGCTTCCTAATATCATTTTCAGTTAAAAAAATCAAGTTAATCAATTTTTTTTAACTAATTCCAACAACTAAAAGATATTTAAGTAAAGAACACATATTCCTTGAACCTCTAGCTTCCTAGTTTGTAAATAATTCGACTTTTCTGTCACTGTACACATATTTATAGACGAGCTGGGGATAGTCGGTTCTTGTGGCATAAATTGACGCCTGGTTTTTATCATAAGGCAATTTCATATTATGAAGGGGCATTTCGGCTTCAGTTTTGCCGGCAGTTTTATGGTCTCCGGTCTTGGCTTTGGCCTCCGCAAAGCGACCAAGTCATTTGCACTTAGTTCCCGTATATCATAAATTATGCCACCTCCTCGTATGAATCGCCATGAGCTGCGCCAGTCCGGGATATCGCTTTGAATGATAATAAAGTGAGTAATTGCCCTGCCTGACGATAATTCCTGGACGCGTCGCAGGATGCGATGGGAGACGAGGAGACCCCCTAAGCCGGCTGAGATGTGCGGCAAAATCCCAAAATCCTTTTGTTTTACTCCACAAGACTTAATAATAAGTTCCGTTTCGGAGGCGTAAGCCAGGATCCCGAGAGCGAACAGTGAACAGGAAAGTAAGGAAAAACAACATGCCGACAGCTGTTGGGACTTAGGGCACAAGGAAACACACGCACAGCCGGTGTGCGAAAAGAAAAGCATACTTTGAGACGCGTGCCAAGCGACTTAGGAAAACCCGAGAAGAGGCGCCCCAAAATGCCGGCAGGCCGGCTTAAGAGTTTTCCCGACGAACTGTAGAGCACCTACCGATATGAAGGAGCAGGAAAATCACGAAAAGGCGGCTACTAATCCACATGTTTTCCGGCTTCTGTTTTGATTCCGATTTTGATTTGAATTTGGTCGTGGTATTACTTATGGCTTTTTGTTTTTTTTGTTCCTTTCGGTGTCAGCTTTTTCAGGAATTTCCGTGTAGGGGCAGTGACTTGTATACAAAAATTTTGATTTGATTTGGCTTTCACTCTTGAGCGGTTTTACATTTCAGACACTTGATATTTCTCTCTTTAATTTAATTTTACTTTTATTCTTTGGCACATTCGAATCTTTCTCTATTTATTTTGATATTTTCACTCCGGTGATTGGATGATTTTCGGTGATGATTTGAAGGTGTTTTGTTATGTTTTGAGGGACTGCATAGCCGGCGCACTATGCCACACGCACGATATATGAAAGCACTCCCGCCAGGACAACCGACTGCCAGCAAGGACTCCACTTGACTGCGCCTCGCACCGAACTGCGTTTGGAGGAGCTCTTCTAGGGACACCGTCGGACCCTCGTCGGCTCTCTTCCGGACTCTCTTCACCGCCGGAAATTCACCACACGCGCGCGCTCACTCAGACTCAGTCGCGATACATTTTCAATCCAATTTCCGTCGTCCGCCAGAGCCGTGCGTATCCTTCGAGCCTCGAACAGCAACTGCCGGACCCGGCTGGGAGCGGATGCCACCAAAGTCATCGTTTCAGCGGTGCAGTTGGCAGCCCCGTCCATGATGGGATGCGATGCTCTCTGCGCCTGCGCCGCACGGCTGCGTTTGTTGTCTGTGGTTAGGCACGAGGCCTGCGAGCACGAGTCCCTCGAACAGCTGTGTTTACACTGGACCGGGCCAGTTGGGCGGTTGGCCATAAAACTGGGTGTCACTGGGGCCTGGGTGGTGGCTTAGCCACATGCGTGAGTGCCTGGCTCAATGTTTCAATTATTCGGCCAGCTCCATCTTCGTTGGCATAGATTAGGCATCATGAACTCTGCCTTGTTGATGTCTCCCTCATCGGGCCTGGAGTGAGTCAACAAATCTCATTTACTTTCAATTAATCAAGCATCCTATGGATGGTGGCTCTTCAAAATAACTCATTAATTTGCCGGCATTCGGCAGCATTCGGTTTCTGGCAACCAAGTTAATGGACTCAATATTTGCCCGCATAATTTACTTGGCATTATGCAAAGCAATTTCACACTTAAGTCCCATCCTGTCGTCGCATAAATGTTGTCTACTTTTATTTTTGTTGGCCATCCCTGCTAATGAGCATCATGGGAAATTATGGCCAACAAGGCGGGGCAAATACTCGTTGCCAGGGGGAAAAAGAGAACAACCACAAACACCAGGGCAGTGTGAAAGCTGCCAAGATTCATAATATTTAGCCTAATAATGCGCGATTTCAAATTGAAGGCACTAATAAAAAATGTTTCTAGTAAATAAAAATAAAATAAAACTAGAATATAATAAAATATTGCTATTGCAGCTTAAGGAAATATATCAAATGTGTATTTAGGTAGTTTTGTTCGAAGTTTCTGGAACTTTTCAGATGTATCTAGCATATTCCGGACATTTTCCCTTGAAATTAATATTATATTTGGACTTTCCACAATTACAGAGAGCAATAAAAATATATTTATACTTTATTATCATAATTGAAAGGTTGTTTTATTGTAAAAAATATTATTTAAAGACAACATTTTCCCCGCAGTGCATCCATTTTTTTGGGGGACATTTGTCGTTGGCCAATTTCTTGTTTTTAGGACGCGTGAATGCGTAAAAAGCTCCGATGGGATGGTTGGTGCCTGGCTGGTACGGCCTGGTGATGATGGTGTTGGCACACATTAGGCAGCAGCGCCAAGGACAGCGGCCGCAACAACGGCATCTAAAGCCGCAGCACCAGCCGCAGCCGCAACAAAGGCAACAACAATAAAACATAAGCCAAAAACGTGTTTGTTTGGCTGCCAAATATGTACATATTTTGGACCCGCTCGCATTTCCCACAGCAACACCGACAACGAATCGGCCAACGCCAAATACAGGCAACACAAAAAACAAGGCAACAGTAACCATATTCATGAGTGGCTCGCACTGTGAGTGTGTGAGTGATTGTGACTTGCATTTGTGAGCGTGACGGTGTCCTTGTCGTCCTTGTTGGCAGTGGTTGTGGCAGCAGCAGCGGCAGAGGCGGTGCCGGTGCTGGTGTCGCTGCTAATGACAACGGGACCGCGTTGCGCATCAACGAGCGACACCAAAAAGTCATTGACTCATTGAGTTTTGTCCTGGTGTGCGTTTTGTGTATATGTGTTTGGTAACAAACCTGGGTTTTACCCTTTCAAAATGTAGAGTCCTTGTGATTTTAGTGCTTACATGCTAACCTGAAATTGTATGCACAAATAAATATATTATAGCAATTCTTAATGTTTCATTAATTAACGGGAGAGTATTTAAAGCTTCGATCCTTGCACTTCATCGCATCCTGCCCTCCAACGTAGGCTACACTCTTTGGCTCAAACAGTAAGAGCATGTTTGCTTGTTGGTTTCCTGGTTGGCTGAATGACAAACTGACTAACTGACTGACTGCCAATGCGTGTCTACACACGGAGGGAGGAGCGTTAACAGGAGCCAAAGCAGTACCAAACGCGGCAGCAATAACTGGGAGCAAAGACAACACCGGTGGCCAGGGAAGCGTCAACCGTTATGGCCACTGTTCGGAGACCATTCGCCCCACTCCGTCATCATTAGACCCAGCCATGGTGGAGTAGTCGCTGGCCAGGTGGAGCCTGGCAGGCGCACCAGCTGCCCTGGCCCTTTGGGCCACTCTGTGTATGTTACATGCATCGTGCCAAAAAGCGGAAACTCCCCGGCGGGGCTGTAAATTTCGAAAAGGGAGACACTTCTTCCGAGTCTCATCCTATAAAATTCTAGTCTATTCAGTTCAGTTGGTCATTCGTTTCTTGGCCCACAATAGAGGGGGGCAGAGAGGCATTGTTTGGATGCATTCAAATGGGGCTGGTTCATATCCGATGCTGGGGACCGGTCACCGTTGGCCAGTCAACCCAATTCTATAAATCTACATAACAATTATGATGCTGGTAAGTATTAAAAACAATAACAAAGACAACAGTTCACGGAAAACAAATGGAAGCCAGTTGCTAGATAGTTTCAGATAATGCATTTTAATATATTCTAGAGTTAAGGTGGGCTAAATAGATATTTCTGTAAAGTAATGTTTCCAAAAATATATCGAAATTTCAAGAAAAGTAAATACTGCATTACCTGTTAGCTGAAAGATAGGTAAATTTATATATCATATCATTTTATTTTTTAATATTCATATAACAAAAAATTGCATATTTAAATTTTAAATGCTTTTAGTTCTTCTGTCCATAAAATACCTTAAATATTTTACCCCCTTGGAAATTTCTCGATTTTGCCAGTGCATATGCAAAACTATAGCTTTGGCTATGGCCATGTCGGTGACTATGTCTATGGGCTATTAACTATGCCGGCTGGCCATGTCCTCCGACAATTTCTAACAATGCGTTGGCAGATGGGCAAAAAGGCGGACTTATCTGCACTGCGCGGCGCTGCTGCTGCTGCTGTTGTTTAACGTGGCATTTATGCGCCTGTTTGCTCAACGTTTTGTATGTAGGTCAACATTTGCACGGTCTATGACTGACGTCAACAAGGACCGGGAATGGCCGACGCCCCACACCTCGCAACCCCACCATTATCCCATATCCCCCTCCAGCCGCCATCTCTTGGCCGTTTCCGTTTCCCGTGTTTATGTTGTTGCTACACCTCCCCCGATGTCATTCTGATTATTGTTGTTGCTATGACAAACGCCCAAGCCTATGTAAAACAGGGCAAAAGCAGCAGCTGACCAAGCCCCGAACCAACTGCATTGCTGCACAGTGTAAATGGGCCGAAAAATGTGTAATTTCTGGATTTTCAGAGAGCTATGAGGATTGTCCATTAAGGGATTTAAGGCTTTAAGAAAATAAGTTAAATGTACATATTGTTTAGAAGGAATTTAAGCAATTATTTATAGATTTGCTAGGACTTCTTTAATAGAGTTTAAATGGACAATATGATGTTTGGTAAGTTTTTATCTTAGATTTCTTTACCTTTTCCCGAAATTTTTATTCCCGAAAACGAAATTCGTTTCTTTTTAAGTTCACTCGTCCAGGGTGCATCATATGCAGAGTGCGTTTTATATATGTGGGACCAATATATGTATGTGCGGATATGAATTTGTATATATATGCGGCAGGAGGCTTCACTATTGATTTTCATTTTTGCGCGTTTTACAACACGCTTTGTTGCATTTTATTTGCGCTGTCATTGACAGCAGCCGCCACATGGTGAGTGCTTTTCCAGCAGCCCGAACACCCAGTTCCCCAGCGCCCAACACCCTACACCCAATGCCCCCTTCGTGCAGCATACTTTTTTGGGCGTTGTCCACTGCATTTTTAATTGGTATACAGCTGGCCGTGCGCGAACTCATGTGAGTTGAAATACGGCCATGGCGACGCCAACTCTCGGCTGCACTTGAAAAACGCAATCGTCAACGCATTTTACATGTTTTTCAATTTCATCTGCAGAATTTCTTCTTCTACTCATTTTTTCTCCCCCATATTTCTGCCGCAATTCCTTTGACAACATGGCCAACAACGTCATTCACGATAATTGCAGCCTTGAGGCCTGCGGCGGGCATATTTTCATTTACCATTTTTTATTCCTCCCGTGTGTCCCTGTGTGTTGATTGTATATTGATTTTTGCCCAGCTGGCACTTGCATTTAGCATTTTTTAATGACTTTTTTCGTTTCGTTTTTTTTCTGACTCAAGCATGTTGTTACTTCATTAAGCGAGATGTTTGCGAAAATGTTGCATTTTTTCCAACACAAAATTTTCTTCAAGTGGTTGCCCGAAGTGAGTGCTCGAAGGAGAGTTGGCTGCGGATAAGGAGCGATTTCAATAAAGCGATGATAGAAGGGGTACAGAAAGGGAATCACATACATCATTACAATATTTGCCCACACTTAACCCCTTCCCCTCGTCGTACCCTGCCTTTACAAAGGCAGAAGACAAAGGAGCCAAAGGAGTCAGGAAGCGCATTTGCATGTAACACGTGAGCTTACAAAAGCCAAGTGACATTGTTTGGGCCACGAAGGGTCGTGGCACATAAATTAAAGTGAGAGTGTAAGTGTGTGTGGCAAGAGAGGGTTGATGTTTGGCACACACACACACAGACATTGAGGGGATCCTGTATCACCTACAAACCCCCGATTTCAACCCCCGCCCCGTGTTGACAGTCGGCAAATGGGTTGGGCCCAGAGATTGATATGACAAGCTCCAAACGGCGATGAAGGAGTGGGCTCTATACTCGACTGACGATGACATGAACGGGGCCGGGTACAAGGACTAGGAGGAGGACAATGAGGATGATGAAGCCTGCGCACGCCTCAGCGCACAAACAAATTATGCAAAATGCATTTGCAGCCCAAGTCGAAGGATGCATTGTGTGTGCCAAACGTAGCACGTTAAATAATTAAAAGTTGTTGCAAAAGTCATTCAATAACTCGTCTTGTTTCAACATCAACAGGAATAGATAAAGAGAAGACAGGTACTTCCAAATCGAAGTTGAAGATATTCATACTACTGTTTTCTTATTCTAGGAAATACATTTAATAAGTCAACAATATACACATTTGTTCTTAGATAGGCATAAAATAATTCAAGAAACTAAATTATTTTTCACCCTTTTTCTAAGCATTAATGAACCCAAAGACCTATCAATCTTTCCCGCAAAAGTGTAGTTCCAAGCAAAGAGGAAAAACAGAAAAGAAAATCTATTAACAGTCATAAAAAATAGATTGTTCTTAGATCGTTTTTGTCTCTATCAAACGGAAATTGCAATCGCAAACAATTTGCCAAGTAGTTGTTAAGAATATCAACTGAGTAAATTGCCGAATGTGGCAAAGTTTTCAAAAAGTTTTACTCTGAATTCAGAATTTCCTATTGGCGTAGCGGAAATTGCGTTTGAAATGGTCGACATAACATACACAAATGCACACTTTAAGATGAAATAACCGTTACTTAGTTTCCGTTTTGGACAGAGACAATTGGGAAACTCTAACGGCTTTGGACATAGAAAGTAGTCTTTTAAAGAAAAGTTTATTTTTGATGGGTTTTGGTCATCAAATAGGACATATTCCTCAGGCCAAAGTTATTTCGAAAGGCGGAAAAATTTATTGGGAGTTTCCTCACTTAGAAAAGAACTTTAAAGCGAGATGTAAAAGGAACTTATTTTCTTTCATATGTATGAGGTATACTCAGCTTAGCGAAATGATTGCCTATATTTTCTTGCTATTAAATAGCTTTCTTCAAATATAAAACTCCATACATTGTAACCAATAACAAGTTTATACAGCTTTTTATCTTCATAAAATGCTTGTATATTAGTTGTGTAATTTTAAATATGGCTTTCGGCGGAACTTCCTTAAAAGAACTCTCCCCATTTTTCGATCAGCACAAAAGCTGCTTACCGCGCACTTTTTTTTCAGTCCAACTTAATACAAAATAAACTTCGTGGCAGTAGAGACAGTATCCTCCACTTTTTCTTTTTCTGTCCTATCACGTTGTAATGTGGCGCAGAAAAAATGTAATAATCACGCACTAAGAGCCATTTTCAATTACCGTCCTCAATGAATCAGGGCCAAGAAGACGCCGCCCCGAAATGCCACTCGTTTCGCCCAGCTAACCGCATAAAAAACTAATCAACTTATTTATGAACATTTATTATGAACAATGGAAACGTGCTGAATTGCGCATTCCGCAGCGGGCCAAAGTAAATAACGTAAGGGAAAATACTTGGCGAAGGAAAATGAACTTGGGCAAAAGTTGTGTGCCGGCAACAGAGAACTGAAACTGGAAAATGTCCCTGCTGTTTATAATTTCTCTCTGCCGAAATTACTTTCTGGCCAACGCTACTGTCATATTTGGTATGTCCCGGACTGCTGGTACGCACATAAAATGGTCAAAAATTGCTTTGGGCAGGATCTTCACACATGTAACAAAGCAAAGGACCTGGAACGTGGTCCTGGAACCCTGGTAATGGGCCATCGTGTTGCCTTTTTTTGGTTCAAGGGTTCGAGACCTCTTGACCATAATTTACGCCACTTAAATTACAGACCCATTCTCGGCACTACTACTCCAGTGGTGAACATGTGCTGGCCATAAACATTCGAGGACGAGGACGAGCCCAAGGACGAGGAAGAGGACAAGGAATTGGTCCTGGGAGAAGGACTGCGACTCGAACTCGGACATTCGACATTGACGACGACGTTTTTATGGCTGCCGCAAAAGCCTTTTATGCCGCCTTGAGGCAAATTTGATGATTTTATTAAAAGAGAAGTTTTGCGATATTCGGATCGTAATATCGACTGCCGGACGGCCATTGGCTTTCGGCACGTTAATTAGCCATAATTACCCGCAGAGCTTTTGGCTTTTGTCGGCTGGCTTTTGTGCCCTGTCACGCCTCTGATTTATGGCCGCCATTTGCCTTGGTCCTTTGAGCGGCTTAAAGCCGCACAACTTTAACGCAATCAAAATGGCGTCCCTCACACACACACTCACACGGACGCCCGGCCACACACTCCACCACTCGCACACCGATGCAAACACTGACAGCTCATGCGTGTGCTAAATGATTTGGAATTGATTAGAAGCAAGAAGCAAGAAAAATTGGCGAAGGGAGAAGGAGTCAAGGAAGCTATGGGGCAAATAAAAATAAATAAAATATCAAAGCAAGTTCGTATGAAATTTTTATACGAAGACTTTATTGAATACAAAAAAAATACCCACAGCGAAAGGGTCTCCGGTCTGGGGATATCCTACTATATCCTCGCCGCCGCCTGACTGTGCCCCGATAATAACCATCCGCAGCAGATAAACAGAAGCGTCTGGCTGGATGCTGCCACATGCCAAATAAACTTCAAAACTGTTAGCGCCTCGACGCCTCAGCTAAGTTTCACAGCGCTGACAGCCACAGGATGCGAAAAGGATATGGCCCATGCTTTTGAGGGACTTTTAAAGGATACTATTTTGAAAGGGTCACATTGTAGATGCCAGAAAAAAATATAAGATAACTAGAGAAGGACTTAAAGAAAATTGCGAACAAAATAAATTAATAACGAAGCCACTTTTACAGGCGGTGTTTAAGCAATAAAACGACCAATTAAAATTTATTTTATATTAAATATTACAGAAAATAAACTAAGGTAATTAGCGTATTAAACTTGATCGAAATAACAAATATTTAGTACGAGTTTGGTTTTAAAAAAAAAGCATGAATTTTGAGAAACCGATGTTTTCATGTCTTTGCACTTAGCCATAGGATCATGGGTTAGAATGTATCATAACTCAGTCAAAAATGCGTAAATTTCAATGAGGAAAGCTTTCCTGTATTAGTTTTTGTTAGGTTAATAAATCTGCATACTCAATTTAAAATTAAAAAAAAAAATTTTTTTTTTGCCAATTTTTGACAATTCTGACAATGTAAAATTTTGAAAAAATTTTAAAATTTTTTTTTCTGTCTGACATGGCTAGATCGATTCTGCTGTTGATGCTGATCAAGAATATATATGATTTATAGGGTCGGAAATGACTCCTTCACCCCATAACAAGCTTCTGACTAAAATTATAATGCCCTGCAAGGGTATTACTACTTTCACATAATTCAAACCCCTCGATATGGTCATATTCAAGTATGATCCAATTTATGCAGATATATTTGTTCCTGTCACTTGAATTGTTTACCACTCATATCACTTGTCGAGCCGTTTGCACATATCACTTTTTCCACAATTTCTCCATGATTTCCCACGCCAGTTTTCCGCTCGCCGCCGACTTTTCTATTTGGTTAACATGATGTTCCTGCCTGTTGGTGTTCCCGGCAGCAATGTTGTTGTTATTGCGGCTGTATGCTGTTATTGCTGATGAAAATATATTCAATTTATTATATTCGATATATAGAGACACTTATTTTCTGTTGACATAATGATACGCATGATGCGGCAAGCGCTCTTGTGTTCAGCAACTGTCATGCGGAAGATGTTTCGTTATTTTTCTAGCCCAGAGGAAGGAACTGCGACATGTGTGTGTGTGTGGGTTTGTGTGTGTAATGAATCTATTATTAAGTTGTTGTTGCTTGTGACAACAAAAACAAGAGCGGTATTAGTGACAGGCGAAGCAAACAAACAACAACACGAATAACGTCAACAACATCAACACCATCGCCTGGCCGCACATTTCGGAGGGGCCCCAGGACTTCTTTGGGTCCTGACTGGCCTCCCCCCACATCAAGGATCAATCAAATGCAGACTCTGCTGGCAAAGGGAGGAGCCTGCTCATTGGCTGCTCCCTGAAATTTATGAAGGTTCTTAATGCCAAAGGCCATGAATGTTGTCGCCTCTGTCGCAAAATATGAACAGAATCCAGCAGCCAGTTTCACAGGACTTTCCAGGATACTGATACACAAACTGAACATCGTTGAGTGGCATAATGTTGGGGTATTTCTTCTCTTTTTCCTTGTTGGCTATTCGAATTAAGGAAGTTATGCAACCAACATGTTGTTCCCGAAAGCTGCATTACTTTTAAAATTGACATACACTCCGGAGAACATGTTTAGGATAATAAGGAATATTAAATAATACTTGATTTTATATGTAGTCCAAAATAGTACCTAATTTTACATTACAACATTCAATCATAATTTTCAAGAATATATATACATATTTGATTAAGATGGATAATAATTATTTTCCTGTGCACCTTAACCAACTCCTGCTGGCTTCAAAGAGGAATTTCCGCTAAAGTTGCAATGGACCCGTTGAGCGATGGTATTAGCCATCATCTCTGGTCTCTGGGCGGCGCCCCGCTTCGGTGTGTCTGGCCCCTGATAATCGCAGCCAGCTTTCTGAGCACTCATTAGCAAAACGTTCGGAACTCTTTTGGGCCGGTTGCTGCCACAATTTTTGACTTCATTATGTCGCGTTTGTCCTCCGCAACCACCGCCACGCCCCCACCATTTTTAGCCATCTTAGCGCTGTCGCCGCAAAATTGTGCAACGTTTCCGCAGCTGCTTTTGGCGCACATCCGTTGCCGCCAACATTTTGCTCGGGATTCTGGTACGGGTACGGGTCCGTGTCCGGGTCCTCGTCCTGCTCCTGGTGCGAGTCCTAAGTCCTTGGCATTCCGGGCTCCCTCGCTGCGGTTGCTCGCCATTCCATTTTATTTTGCACATTTTATTATGACTGCCGCCGCTTGCCAGGCAGCTCATACATTTTTTATTATTATGTCTGCTTATCAGCATGTGGCAAATATACTCCAGCTTCAGCTCCAGGACGAGCAGGACTCGCAGGGCGATCCTTGTGGACGCCCCGCGTGGTTGGGGCCGACACAAGCCAAGCGTTGAACTGCGCGTTTAGAGCCGCTCGTTTGGCTGCTCCGCTTCACAGTTGGCTGATTGTTTGAATGATGACGGCGACGCTGCGGAGTCCATAAAGCCCAGCTTCCGAACCAAAATGCCAATGGATTGTCACGCCCAGTTGAATATCAGCGCTCGATAAATAATCCTTTCAAAATTCTCGTTTTTTTTTTCTTTAAAGTTATGAATAAAATATATGGTTAGTATTCAAAAAGGATTCATCCACACTAATTGGAAATAATAGGTACTTAATCAACACAATTTGTAATCTTAGTCTATGTATGGTGGTAGATGTTTGTATTTCTAACTAAGATTTTATTAAAAAACAAACAGTAATTTTAAATGAATTTAAAGAGTTAATAATCGCAAACAAAAATGACAGACAACCGGATGTAACAAAAATTGTATTAAAAAACCTAAAGCCACAAATGATTAAACCCCCATATATTTTCAACATAAATATTGTGTCTGTTTTAAATTTGTGGCGAATTTTTATATTTTCATTCTTGAAGTTATTTTAGGGTGATCCCCTTTAAGAATTTGTTTATACTAAAATTAAGATAACAATTTAATTTATATTATTAGACCTGTTTTAATTTAAATTAAGATTAACATTTAACTTACATTGAATGAGTTTCTTAACAGAAATGATAAGTTAAGGTACGGCCAACGTGGCGTATGAATAATTTTCATGAAATGAAAATGTTGCTTTCGATTTTCTACTTGCATTTGTTATAAAAATTAACTATGTATTTAGAGTTTGTGTTATCTGTCCCTATATATTTTCTAGATAATGCATATAATTTGAACACTTTTAATTTAAATATGTATTTTCTATTTATGTATTCGGTACACCCCAATTGTTATCGCAACCTTTAAAACCGCATCCCTTGGCTAGCTTGCAGGTTGATAATTGTTCAATATTTTGCCAACTTCCGCAGAGTTTTAATATCCGGCCAGGGCCAGCTGAACTCAACTGAACTATGGCTGGGATTGAAGCCAACGACCATTGTCATTGCAATGGGGCAATGTCAGAGACGTAGGCTGGAAATGCCGGTACTGCCACTATATATGTATATATATTCCTTCATATAAGCCTATGAGAATCAACAAATCCGGGGGAAAAAAACTCCGCCGGAGGGGCCTATGCAGGTACAACAGCAACAAAAAACCGCAAAAAACTCCGCCGTAAACAGCGGCCAGGTGATGAGTGCGAGCAGGCAAACAGCAAATAACAAAAAGCACACGGCAAAACACTCCAGCCAGAAGGATTCGCAGGAGATGGAACAGGACCAGCAGCAGCAGGAGCAGCATTGGCAGTGGAAAAGTGGCAGTGGGAACCGGCATCATCAGCCGGCAGGCAGCGGGCAAAGTAATTTTAATTAAAACTTATGGCAACGTCCGCGAGTGAGTAAAACACGGCGAAACGAGTTGATAAAAGCGCACACAAACACACACACAGATACACAACACACACACAGTTATAGAGCAGCTACACCCATACACGTGCGAATGGGTTGTGCCTTAAACGAGGTAATTAAAAAACGTAAGCACCTTTATTGCAAAGCCAACTCCCATCTCACTCCGTGTAATTTCCATTTTATTTTATGCCAGCGCGAGTTTTTTGTATTTGCTGCACTCTTTCCTTTTCTGTATTTACCTTTGTTGTTTTGTTATTTTGTTTTGTTTGGTTTTGTTTCAGTCAGCTTTGTTTTTCTTCTCTCTTTCTTCCTTTTTGTAGTATTTTTTGTTGCCTTTAAGCCGTCGCCGTAATCTGATATTACGTATACGACGTGTGCGCCAGATATTTAATAGAAATTCAACGTTTTTAAGCCTTTCCACCAATAAAACGGGAAAAATTTATTTTCATCCACCCTTATTTTCTTTTCTTTTTTTGCATTTTAGCGAATAGTTAAACTGTCAGCTGAGGTAATGCAGGGCAGTCGCGGAATTTACTGCTGCATCTGGTCCTATTTATTCAGCTTTATTCGCCTAGCCAGAATCCATAAAGCAGCTTACGGCAGTCGTAAAAAATATCTATCTTTATATATATATTTCCTGTCGGACGAGGAGAATTTCTCCAGGGCAAATATTAAGTTTTTGATTTAGAACCCATCAGAGTTGACTTATACGATAAGATTATCGGGGTCTAAAGTAAATGAATGCCAACGTCCACACCGTAAAACTTGTCCAAAATAAAAAGAAGAAATATAGTCTAGTGAAAGTAATAAAAAGGATTGCCTTTTTTAAGGAACAAAAGACTCCGAGTCTCAGTTTCAGCTGCCAGTCAAGTGCATCCATCAATTACATACTCGTATCAATGCACAATGGCCTTTCACCACCCCCTGCCTATATACTTAAAAGTTTAGCCAGGCATTATACTAATTCCCGTATAGTTGGCAGGTCCTTTCTGCGGCCTGTCCATGGTCATGTCAAGCCTGGCACACCTCAGGCTCAGCGTCAGCTTCAGCCTGAAGGCCTTTGCCTTTTGCATTTGCCTTTTTGCACTCGGCCTATTTAGCTCCGGCTTTTGGGCCTTTGTTTATGTGCGTTTTCTGCACATAATATACCGACTCTGGCTCCTATACTTGCAGTTAAGCAGCCGGCACTTGGAACTCCACCCAGATGCCGGCATCCCTCACCCGATCCAGTTTCTGTGCCCATTCTCAATCCCATTCCCATTCCCAGTGCAACTTGCTGTAAAATGAAGCCAAAAGCTGTTCAAGCCGGCTGCTTGATTAACCATTCATTGCAGTTTTGTAGTGGCTCAATGGAGGAGATGCACAGAGAGAAATGTATAAGTAAAGCACCCTCAAGTAAAATAAATCTGTATGGTATAAACTTTATGTAAACAACATTAAAGAAAGAAGACAGAAGGCAGAATTAGTGCTTAATTTATCAAGTAAAAATCATTTTTTCTATAATAATAAATGACTGTTTCGAAGATTCTATCAATATTCCTGAACTATTTACTGACAGTGTATTTTGCACTGAGAACTGGAAACTGGAACTCGGTTCGCTGCTCTACGTCTCACGTTTATTTCATTTGCTGCCCTTTTGGACCCAACCCTCGGGCTTTACTCGCCTGGCTGCCTGGCTTTCTGTGTGTGAGTTTGACTGGGGGGATGTGGGTGTGGGTGTGGCTGAGGGTGTGCGGTTGTGGCTCTGAAACTGACTCCGACTTGGAGTCCGTTGTCCGGAGTCCGCAGTCCGGAGCTGTGCAATTTACGCTCAAGTAGCAAGCAGCGAGCAGTAAGCAGCGGCGAAGACTTGCCAAGTGGCAATTCGTGCAGAAATTATGTTTAACTTTAGTTTCAAAGCCCCAGCAATGCAAGTAATGCCCAACAACTGTTCAGACCAGGCTTTCTTCTTTTTTGCACAACAAACACAGGGAAAGCACCCCCGAAGCTGATAACGTTTTAATTAACATTTAATTTTGCCCAAAAGTTGTGCCTAGGCAAATTTGCACTGCCTGCACTCGAATTAAGTTTTTCCCTTCCACTGGCACTGACAATCACAACACAAGAATGCCGACGTAAGGACTTCTCCATATGCATAATAACATTACAGCTCCCAGGGGCTGAAAATCCTTTCCACGTAGACAAGCTGCAAGCTGCATCCTAGAATCCCAGCATCCCAACATCCCAGCAGCATCCTGAATCCCTGCACGTAGCGGAAGCAATGATCTGGCAAATTTTAGTTCTACTTGTAGTAGCTGCAAAAAGTTTCACCGCTCCTCTCACACTAAATAGTGTTAGTTGATGAGCACTGGGATGGCGGGGGCATCTCCACGTGTTGTTGACGTGCTTAGGTGTTGGCTTATGATTGCGCCGGCAGATGCTGCTCCTTGCCAGGACGTTGAGATGCTGCAGGCTGCAGGATGCAGCGGAAGAAACTGCAAGTAAGTTTCTCAAATTGCAGCGATTCCGATGGTGTTACACTGAACACTTTGAGAGCCCGGGGGCCAGCACCCAGAGTGCGACCTTTCAGCCAAATATGCCAGCTGTTGCATCCAGTCCCTCCTGCCTTTGGGGCAGGAACTTGTTAGCGAGCGTCAACTCGCCGATCGGATAACAAGTTTCCACTTTCATTGGGTGCTCTGCAGAAAAGAGCACTATGTTAAACCTGTGACAAGAATAATTTCAAGGGGTTTCAGCAATAATTAGCTGAGTTTACAAATATTCAATATTGAACGACAAGAATTTTTGTTTAATAGTTGCAGTTATAAAACTAATTAAAAATCTAAAAAATTGAATATTTAAAAGAGTAACATAATTATTTCAATAATTACCATTTAAATCCAAAGAAAACACATACCTAATCCCCTTATATTATTTGCAGTGCAGACCCTAACTAAGTCACACAATCTGAAATCACATTCGCACAGTCATAACCTTTGGCCCCGCCCTCTCTGCAACATCACGACCGCAACTTTCAGTTACTTTCTACGTGTACATGTAGGCACGTGTGCCTGTGTTGGTGTAATTTCGCAAGATTTTATATTCATAGCATAATCCTTGGGTATAAAATAGAAAAGTTTTCGTGTATCCAACTCGAACGGGCGCCATGGGACGCCACTGAGGGAAGGAAGGATGAAGGGCACTGATGCACGCAGGATGCAATTTTCAATTTGTTGGTAATTTTATTTTATATTCCTAAATCCAAAGTCAAGACGAGTTTACCGAAAAACGTTTTACCGTGCAAATGATTTTCACTTTGGCCCCGTGATAGCCAAGCGGTCCAGGCGCATCTTGGCCTGGTCAACACAGAGAATAAATTGGTTCTATTTCTTGGTACTATTTTCTAAGCTGAAAATACAATTCCTTTTTAATTATATATTATACCAAAGGAACTTCCTGTAATTTCTAGATTTTACAAACTGTTATTCACAGACTTCTTAAGTATTCCCTTTATTTAAATATAGATTTCTTTATCGAAGTTGATCTACAAAATTAAAGAATTTCAAATGAAAATATGACATCTACCGAATGGCAATATTTTTCCCTGTAAAAGCCAACGGCAAGTTGTCTAAGAAAGTTGTAACTGTAAGCAATGGGCGAGTGACTGACAGTGCAAGGACGCAAGTTGGCCAAAAGCTAAGGGCAAAGTTTCCACCTACCGCCACCCTCATTGTCATCTTGCTCTCCTCCTTTTCTGCAATCAGCAAGGTGTTCTGGCAGGAGCCAAGGGAAAGCGACTAAATTCATTCATAAAACGCACAATCAGACACACATCCCAGACCCAGAAGCCAAAGTCTCAGCCCGGGGCTCCGTCTCTCTGTTGGCCAGGCCAAATGAGTTTTCACGCAGACGGCAGCCAGCGCGTTTTGGGCGCTGGCAAATAACAACACAATTACCCCAGGACAATGACGCCCGGGCTGAGTTTTGTTAAATGCTAAAAATTCAGAACACATAACAGTGGAAGTAAGAGAAGTTGGCTAAAAAGAGGAATGCAGAGAGTAGAGGGATATGGAAACATCCCGCAAACGTATGTCTGTTGGCTTGCCAATTATACATATACATTTAACACTTGGGACACTGAAAGTAAATCTTTGAGTAAATATACATTTTAATAAATATTATTTTTAGAGTTATATATGAACTTGCTCACCAGAAATGCAAACAAATTATTTATACTACAATTCTTTAAATTTCAATTTTAACGCATTAAAAAGGCATGATAAATAACTAATAATAATTAACAAAAAAAACTCCTACGACTCTCCTATAACCCACATGATGTTGATGCCACTCTTGCCCAGACTGACCCCCTCCAGAGTCGAGTCCTGGTGCTTACGCATGTGCATAAGGAACTCAATGATCACCTGAAAGGGGCTGCCTCTCTGGTCGTGGCACCGGTGCAGTTCCCCACCGCAGATGTAATCAAATCGTGGCCTTCTATGACCCTCATAATTGCTTACCAAAAAGGCAAAGTTTGCAACGTTTTTCACAACTTTGATGATGTCCTTTATGGTGTCTTTTGCGTCTCCCTGGACCACATAGCGGGAGGAGAATTGCGGCCCGTATCCTAGAGACGGCATCAACTGAGCGTCCAGGTAAACGCAGAACAAATGGAATATAATGGCTGCATCGGTGGGCACACGTAGGCCTGTGTTCCATGAATCAGGTAAGCATTTCTCCAGCTCCCGAATGCGCCGAACCAGATAAAACTGGTCCGCGCCGAAGTTCAGGAAGGCCAGGACCATGGGCAGCGTGGGTAGTATTATCTTCTGACCCTCCACGGTCCGGCGTAGAGTATCCCAGCTCACAGTCCCGATCTCGAGGCCAACGAAGCCCCGCTGCTGGAGCACATTGTTGACAAAGTCCAACTCCCTGACCAGACGCTTCAGAATGGTGTTTTGAATCCATGATCTCAAGTTGACTTCATATTGCATCATTTGTATTGAGGTGAATCGAGCTGGATCGGTGTTGCCCTTTTGGGTATGTGCGGTGCCAAATTCCTCAAAGGTTATGGGTCTGTTGCTTACCGGCGGTGGCGACAACGTGTAGACGGTTTTCCTTAGCTGATGGCCCGCATGTTGACAGGCCCAATTCTGGTACTTGAGTTCTTCTAGATGTTCTTCCATAAATCTGCGTTCTCGCTTTGCCCGATTGATGAGAGCTGGAAGCTGACAAAGATCGGTGAGGTAGTCTTCGGGATAAGCAGTTCGATATACGGCTTTCGGAATCTGGGAGGTTTTCTGGTTCAAAAGAAAATGTCGCTCGGGGAGCTTGGTATCTTTGAAAATAAATATGTCGGCCGCCTCACAGCTGGGTAGCTTTATATTTGGTAGATCCAAAATCGTGTCTATTCCGCTGGTATCCAAGCCATCTAATAGGCGCTTCTGGTCATGAGTACCTACGCTAGGCTCACTCTTGAAAACAAGATGCAAGTATTTTATGAAACAGGCCAGGAAACTAAAGCCTAGAAAGATGGATCCCATGTTTACCAGCTTGTACCGGGACTTGGGGCAGCAGGATCGGTCCATAAATATTATGTCGATTCTGAAGACTATCAGCAGAATCAGGTTAATAAAGCTCCATTTGAAGTAATAAGCCACCTCGACACTCTGGCGACGCAAGTCGAGACTGCGATCCACTAAGGATCTCCTTTTCGGAGTCCGAATACAGTTTGTAGCTCGATAACGATGCATTATTTGTAGAGAAAGTATTTATAGCTTAGAGAATATGTAGGTCAAGCTGGGGAAATAACAAAACTAAAGTAATTTATGTATTTGTGTTTGGAACTACTTTCTCATTGACTGCTATAAATTTATTTTTTAAGGTAGAAAATCTCAAATGAGATTCATATTCAAATCATTTCCCTCAGTGCAAAGCTTACTCACATATTTGTCGCAATTTAAGTCCTTGCCGCCTTCGCTGCCTTTTTGACTTGCCCCGCAGCATTTCAGCACCAAGAATGCCCTGGTCCTGCGCCAGGATACCTCTGCCATCTCGCTCTCCTCTGGCTCTCCCTCTCTTCCGGTCCTGGGTTATTTAATCAGTTGTAAGATTTGAGTTTCATGCGGAAATATTTAATTTGGATTTTAAATGCGTGCCGTGATGTAATGTGAGACCAGAAGCAGCAGCAGGACCCGGACCAGGACGAGGACGAGCACCGGAGACTCTTGACAACGACAGGGGAAAATGAGACAAATGTTGCAGCCCACACTCGCAGCCACACACACACTGTCAGTGCGCCACGGAAAACGTTAAACGAAACTTTTTTATGGCTGTTGGATGGAGTTGAAATGTCCTTGCCATCGCAGGTGCAGGACTGGATAAACTTTGAGTGTCGGATCTGTAATTACTCGGATTTCTTTGGGTCCTACGTGTGGAGTCTGGCGCAAGATTTGTGGCTCAGCCGGTTGTTTATCTTTGTTTGGCTCTAAACACAAATCAGTTTTTAAATCTGGGAGAGAGAAATTCCTCTAAATTGAATTTGGGAAAATTTGTCTTTTTTAAGATTTCTTTTGCGAATAAGTTATGTATAATGAAATGCACAGTATTAAAGGTCAGTATACCAGAAATTCCCCGCTTTAAAGATGACAGCTTTATGTAAGTCAGCTTAATGCAAGTCACTTAATTAATTAGAAACCATCCAATTAAATCTAAACATTTTGCAAGACATGTTTATCTATCATATTCATTTTGTTTTAGCTTGTTTGCCAGCCTCTTATCCTGATTTTCAAGTATTCTATTCATGGCTCGGTTTCAAAACTTGGTTTTCGCTTTGTACCTGAGGATGAACTCCAGGCTGCGGACCAAGTAAACACGAAGCACTCTCTTTGCAAGCGGCAATCCTTTGAGGATGTGTGTCAGGAGATGCGTTCTACTATATATAAAGTATGCTCGGGCACAAGTTAACCCACTTAGTGCCATCGACATGCAAGCAAACGGTTTAAGTAGCTACCAGCTACCCGGCTCCCCGTTCCCATGGCGCTTGTACATGCATTTAATTTGTTACATAATTACGTAATTAATAAAACACAGGAGCTGGAGAAACGCACACAAGCCCACAAACGGAATATATGTATATATATAAGGGCGTGTCCAGACTCATAGGGCGAACGGTGTAACTTAAATAAACACTCGTGCATGGTGGCGATGTCGGTGGCGTATGAGCAATATTGACATCGGGGAAAGATTTACGGAACCCACGCTGAACTTTGACACACACGCACGCAGCAGCAGCAGTAGCAATAGCATCAGCAGGAACAAGGATAATGGCAAACAACAACAACAGCAGCAGGATGAGCAAGAACTACCAAATGCTTTCAGGCAATGCTTATATTTGATTACAATGTCATTGAGTAATTAATGTGTCCTTGTCAATAAAAATGCCAACAGGCATACGCAATGCCGCCTGTCAATCCAACAAGGATAACAGCAATAACAACAACACCACCACCAATGAAGGTAGTCCATCCATGCGTGAGATTGTGCGTGTGTGTGTGTGTGTGTGTGTGTCAGGAGTATCTGCATGAAACTAAAATCCTTTTGTTTGCCTTGCTTAATTAATCTCATCAGTCAGCATCGGAGGCAGAGCTCTCGCATCGTTTGTCCTTCGGGCGGATGTAACTGAGACGCAGTCCGAGACCAAAAGCCGAGATCCTGTTGTTGTTATTCAGGTGTCAAGAAAAGCCCTGGGGCATCCTGCATCCGGTTCGACTTGTCCCTCTCTCTTTGCAACACACAAATAAGCACATCGCCTCCGGGGGAAATTGTATTTCTAATTAATGGCCATAAAAAGCCATATTGCGCATACGACGTAAAAGTTTTCAACAGAAGCGGCATTAACATGGCTCTCAAATAAAAACAACCATCTCCCGGTCTGCGCTGGCCGGTTGGATGCAATCAAAATAATTGCCGGAGCTGCCAAAAAAGCCATTCGGATATAATTAACAGAACGTGGCCCGCAGCCAAAGCAATTACAAATCCAAACAGCACTCGGTGATGGTCTATCTCGATTATAGTTTCGCCGACAGGATATTAGCTAAAAGTTAAGGCGAAATTGACTTTTGTCGAAAATAAAATGACACACAATTAGGGAGAGTTTGAAGTTTAGTCTGATAAGGTCAGTGTTTTTATAAATTTTATTTTAAAAACAGTTTTAACTTCAACTTAAAATTCTTATGGCTTAATGTAACTTCTTCTTTGATGAACACATGGTCTAATTTGTTTCATTGATAAACGTCCTGACCCGATAAAGAGGAAAACTATAGATAATTGAAGGAATTTGCATAATTTGTGCAAGTACGGAACAAGTTCAGTTGGATTTTGTAAAGTTATGCGGCTTTTAGGTCCCTTTGCCCATTGAACTAGTACGCCTTTTGTCCTGTTTGTTACAACTTGTTGCATTGGGAACTTTCCGCAGAGCTGCAGACAGAGGAAAGTATTTTAAATAAATTAAACGGAGAACCAAAACCCGGGGCCAGAGTCCTTCGGTGACAACCGCAAAGCGAAATGCTGTGGCTGAAAAGTTATGTCATGGCCCAGAGCGAAGGGATGCAGGAAGCAGGACATTCGGATCGCTGGGGGGCTGTGCATCTAATAAATGCCAAAACCTGCACTGCGCCCATCCTTTACCGCCTTTTGTCCATCGTCCTGCGTCCCTGGCAATTGCTTAAGAAACTTTCCAGTCGAGGCAAGGCGAGTTGAGTGGAGCAGAGTCGCTTTGCCTTCGGCTAAGCGAACGTAAAAACTTTTGCAGCATTGTAAACAATTCCCAATACACAATTCAATGCGCTTCAACACGCTCTAATGTATGCTACAAAACCCCAGCAAAGTTCCACAAAACAAGAGCAGATAGAGGACGGATAGAACTGGCGAAATATGGAAAAGTTTTGCTGCTTATGATTGTTTTACTTCTACCCTGCTTTACTTTTTTTTCCCTTATTATTTTGTGTGCTTTTTTGTGGACAGCCTTGAGAGTTGGTCGTGGAGCTTATGTTATGGGTAATCCCGCCGGGTTTCCATATGATACCGACTCCCAAATGCCGAGTGTCCGTCTCCTTCTCGTTGCTGTTTGCACTTCCTTCGTCCTTCGCCGAATCCCAATTTGCCTTCGGCATTATTGTTTGCGAAATATATCAGAAAGTTTTTCCATTCACTCATCCCTCAGCCCGCATCTCTCGTACCCTCTGTCAACATCTTTTATGTGCATTTGGGATTGGTCATCATCATTGTGGCCTGATTATTATAATATGCTTATTGAATTGACCCGAGTTCGCTGACCCCTGCAATGCGGGCGTGCAAATCGAGAATGCTACCTAAACAAAGTTTGGTTTTCCATAACAACAAATAATATATATATATATATATACAGATATATAAAAACGAAATCAATTTCCGTTCTCCGTTTATGTACAAACAGAAAATCCGGCAAATGCCAACGAACAGACGGACTCCGTTTTTAGATCGTTCGATTTTGTTTGTGGATTTGCGGCTGACGTTTAATATCGGAGCACGCAACGGAAATGGAAATCCAAATACATAGAAATCCGGCTTAATTGTGTGTAATTGACAGTCGCTTTGCATTTGCCGTTGAGGCATCAGAATTGAAATCAAAACGAACAAACCACAAAGCGGATGTTATTAGTTTTTGCTTGAAATGGGCTCGAAATGATAACACAATCTCGGGGTTTCGTTGGATAAAATAAATTGACTCCCAACATAATATTCATGAAATGCTGATGAAAGCAAGGAAACGAATGGGATTGATAACTTAAGAGTCTTCGGAATTAAATAGGAATTTAAATATTCATTAAAATATTCAATTACTTTACATCTGGTATTAATAGGCTTAATTTGCTTGAAGATGAATCAAGGGTTAGAATTTCGGAAACACTTTAGTTTATTTTTCGTATTAATAATATCTAAAATATCTAATACAATATCTAAAAATTTTAATGTTTTTCTGTCATATTTAGTTCATTTGTTTTTTGTGGTTTAAATTCGAATTAATTTTACAGTTCCTTTGCAATTTGTTTTAATATTCATTTAATTATTTATTTTATTTATAGCTACCCAACTCAATACCAAATCTTCTATGTCATTCAATTAAAATAAAATAAAAACAAACTCTACATTTGCCTTAAAAAAAAAACATTTCAAAATGTAGTTAAAATAAATCTAACTTCTATTGGCCGATTTTGTTATACCCTGGCAGTGTGCAATTTAATTATGGCACCTAATCGGAAATTGATTTTAAAAAAATTGTTCTGTCTAAGAGGGCTAGATCGAGAATGCTGATCAAGAATATATGGGGTCGGAAATGTCTCCTACACATAGTTTCAAGGTTTTTACTAAAATTTTAATACTCGAAGGGTATAAAAAGAAAGAGTAAAAAATTGTCCACAAATAAACCACAAGCAGAAAAAATACGCCAAAAAGCCTGTAAAAAGTTGGCTTTCCGTTGCCTGGCAATTTTAAATGCAAATAACACGATTGCAGTATATGCACGTGAATGTGCGGGTATATACATACCTCTCTATATATTTATTTCCTCTTTTTTTGTGCAAATACACTCAGTTTTATGCGTTCGCGTACGATCTGAATGTGTGTGCACGTTACATTTTAAATGAATTGTTCGCGCATTTGTTTGCACAAAACGCAGGCCCGCCAAACAGCAAATTAAATAAATAAATTTTATTTTTTATTTCCTGGGGAAAAAAGGAAGCAGGAAAATTAAAGCGATATATAGGGATTCATATACGTGTGTGACTCTAACGATATGGCTGCCGCAAATGGCAATTTTAGTTGGCATTTTGTTAATTCCTTTTGTTAAATCCCAGCCATTCCCACAGCAACCAGCATATGGGTCAATAAAAACGTCAGTGACAGCAATAATTTTGTCTCGTTAAATAAAATATAAGCCCAAACCCCCTCCATCTTAACCCCCTTGAATGACAATTTTAATATTTCATATTATTCGCATAATTTATACAAGTTCATAATGACCGGCTAAGGCTGAAAATAAAAAGCGTTTTTTGTTCCGCTGCGGCTTATCTGACTCTCTCTATTAATTGATCCCCTCGAACAGCATGAAAAAAAAAATTAAATAAAAAAAGGAATTAAAAACTAGAATTGCCGAAAGTTTTTGGGCCCACACTCGGGGTTGGCTTTTAATTATCCTGCCGGTCCTGGCCGATGCCAGCAACCCTTTGCCACAAAACTCAATCCCGACTGCCTGCTGCACCAGCGCACAAAAATTGTGGCTCATGAACTGTGCTCATTGTTTAAAGTTTCAAGTTGGCGACAATAAACGTTGAAACTTTTAGTTTTATTGCGAAACTTTCGACGAGATTTTCGGTCGAAACAAAGTACAAAAAGACAATAACAACCAAAAATAAAAAGGAAATTTTCGTAAATGTATAATAATAACCGCACAAGCATTTTGGTTTGCCAGAAGGGAAGCCAGCAGGAAAACACTTTCTCGACAATTCTATTTCGCAAATCAGCGCGGAGCAATCAACTGGCTGGCTAACATAAAGAATTGGTTACACAGAAAATAAATTTTATGGACAAGCTGTCATATCTATGATACATTTTTGATTCAATATTTATAGATTCATAGCCACAATTACCTAAATTCTGTTATGACTTAGACCGTATATAGTTTATCAAAAGGTTAAAGCTGAATTGACTAAGTGATAATATGTCTTGAAACTATACTAATATTTTAGAACCTTAAATTTATTATTTCTTAGCGAGTCTAATACTAAGCTAAAAAGTGAGAGCTTATGTTATATTCGACAGTTTAAAAATATATACCTGAAATTCGTATTCAAAACTCAAACCATAGTAACTTAAGTGTAAAAGAATTCGATTCCCCACTGTGTAGGCAAAATATTCTAGAAAACCAGCCTGAAAAGATATAGAATAAAGGTGTTTTTCCTACAATTTTCCCTTTCCGCCCAAGCAAGTCCCTTAAGCCAGCCGGAATTCAAGGAAGAAGCCCTGGAAATGAGGCATGCCACGTTAAACGGCGCCCAAGTCAAACTGTGCAAACCTGCACGTACCTGCACTTGATCTATGCGGATATTAAGATATTGAATTACCTTTTTGTTCGTGCAGCTCAGACTAAGACGGATGCGGAGGCGGAGACGGAGATGGCGGTGGGTTCGGATACGGATACGCTCTCACTTGGCACCCCGAGGAGTGTCGGGAGATATAAAAAAATGCGGAGACCGTAAGCTTGGCGATAAATCTTAGCGGCAATTGAACGTTAATAGTTAAATAATACAGTAGCCAGAAATATGCGGCAAATTATGCTTGAAATTCCGGGCATAACCCAGCCGACGAGACCAGACAGCCACCGGGCCACCGAGCAATGGATTAGGCTGTCAAAATCCATTAAATATGCAACATGCGTACCAAGAAAACCGAGCAACTTCCTCCCTCTCCCACACAACCCACAGAGCAGCCCAAAAAGTGGGTGTTGTTTTTGGAGGCTTCTTAAGGGGTCTTTAGCCAGTCATTTCCATGGAGGACTGCTTACGATAACCCCTGCAAAGCTTGGCTGCTTTTCCGATCAACTTGCCTGCATATATGAATTTTTAACTGAGAAAAGTCGGGTTAAGACATTCTGAAGCACAAATCTGTGGATACTTAGAAATCCAAATAGAATTTTATATTTATTAATCCAGTGGCTTACTCTGTTTAGTTTATCATGCCCTTGAACACTGATTATATATTAAAACAAGAAAAAGAATGCATAGCTAGCACAGCTTATTATAGACTTAGACCTAATACCTCCTATATCATCTGATATAAATGTCATGGTAAAGACTTACCCTGGTAGAGGACACATGTTTATGCTTTCTCATCATTACTTAATTGCCAGTGTAGAGTTATGTTTATCATCCAAGTGCGCTCCTTCCTGGTTAGCCAGATGATCTGCCTTGATCAGGTGATATTTCTGGAATCACTATCACTCTCACTATAAATATGAACAGCGGGGAGGCCGCACACTAACTGAAGTCAGCGCGAAGGGAATACCTCTATTTATACTCTCCGAGTAAAGAGAAGAGCAGAGCAGCAGAGAATAAGATTACTCTAGAGATAAGCAGAGAGAGATAGAGAGCAAGAGTTAGTTCTATTGATAGCCAGAGCGCAATAGAGAGTTATCTGTGGAGTTACACAGAGAGAGCTGCACATACACTCGATGATCGCTTCTATGGCAGCTATATGATATTGTCGTTCGATCCTCCCCGTTCCGACTTATATACTAGTCACACTATATAGAATTCTAAACAGTTTTCTTCAGATAGCTTAAAAACTCAGAGATTAGTTTAATGCTGATCAAGAATATATATATCTAATATTCCCTAACTTCGTTGCAAACTTCTGACTAAAATTATAATGGCCTGAAAGGGTATAAATATGAATTTAAAAATTTATAATTCTTTCTAAGAAGTTTGCCTTAATAATACCATTAAGCCCCTGAAAGAAATATCAAAGTATTCGTCCTGCTGCTACGCTGTTTAACAAATTAACAAAATATTTAAAGTGTACCACCCCCAATTAATGTTTGCCTGCAGAGTTTACCGATTTTGATCCCAGACTGTTTCATATTTTATTGCGATTCATTAGACGACCGGCAAAAAGAAATTACTGTCGCAACGAAGAGAAGCGCGTACGCGTAATTTAATAAAAACGGGAACATGCCAAGGGACCACGCTTCAGCGATATGGCCAACGAATGTTGTTTATGGCCCGGAATATTTCTAATTAGCGCAACTTGTTATGTGGCAGCTGCTGGGGGTCCGAGGCAGAGACTCCATTTGGTCTGCTTCCGGGTCTGGGACATGGGAATGCGGGAATGTGGGGCTCCGAGCCACAAAATCAGTGCTTTCAGGAGACTTTAATGGCAGTTCCGAGCTTAGCTTCATAACATTAAATAGCTGTTATCTTTATGAGTCCTGCGATTGCTTCCTCTGTTAATTACAATGATGCAACAATGTTGTCAGGGATGTGATTTGTTTGGATGTATATTCCTTTAAAATATTACATTCGATAGAGTAGTTTTATTTTACATTGAATTGATAATAAGCTTAATATTCCCTTGGCTAAATCTTATCCCTTTATCTAATGTAAGCCCTTGGTTGCATAAAATTTGTTATATCGCCACCACTTTATTTAGGGCTATATTGCATCAAATTTGTTATTTCAATTAGCCTTAGCCACACCGCATTGGGAAGAGAGCTTGCAGAGAAGCAGCAGCAGTCACGGGGTCACAGGGTAATAGAGACCAGGGTGAATCTTATTATTTAAGCATTTACATAATTCACAACTCCCGAACCACGAGGCCAGGAAAGCCGAAAATGCAAATGCCGCTACGGGGCCCAGACAGGATACCGCCATCGTCTCTCGTCCTTGTTGCCCACGGCATGTTGCAACATTCGGCAGGAAAACCCAGAACCTGTTGCTTACCGAGGCCCAAGAAGATGCCGGAGGATAAAGGCGGATGATGTCCTGGCAGCAGGGGGAGCAACAGCAGCCCTCTCTCTACCCTTCTCAAACTTTTCGACATAAAATTCACTTAGAATGTCGTGGCTGTCGTGTGCGTTGGTTTGGTTTCTGCAGGCATCTGCATACATTTGTAGCTGACAGGACGAAGGATGTAGCGCCTTGCATGCAAATACAATTTGGCTGGCTTGTTAGCAACTGCTTGGGATCCGACTCCTGCCCCGACCCAGCTCCTAGCTCCACATCCTGTCTCCTACTAAGGGATATAGCTCTGAAAACAATAAGACGTTGGGCTGCGTTCCTTCGGGTTGCTTTTTCATGGCTGTCACATGGACAGCGCCATTGGAAATGAGCTTATGCGGTTGTGGTTGTGGCTGTGCGGATCCTGCGACTGTCGCGTGGCAGCTCTAATAAATGCCACAGCTTAGCCGGCAGCCATGACAGCCGGGAACGGCCCCCATCTCGCCATCTCGACGTCTCTCCACCTCTGACTCCAGGCATCCTGGCCACCATCCGCCCACATTTCGTCCTTCGGCGGCGAAACATCTTCGCCCAATGTAATTTTGCGTGCGGTTCGCTTTTACGAGTCGCTCGGGTGTCATAAGTGTGTAAAATTAATGCCCCTAATGCACAACATTTGTAAAATGTACGGGCGGGCTAACATTTAGCATTGTAATTTTAAAACGTAGCAAGGAAGACATGCCGAAATGCCTTAATGACGTATCCTTTTAAAGTGATTCACTAAGGGTTAGAAACCCTTATTGTAAATTATAATCTTACTCTGAATCCTTTTTACTTATTTTATCAACATTTAATATAAATGACCCCCTAAGAATGTATTATTGTCAATAATAAAACAAAAGTAAATATAAGCCATTCTAATACAATTCATATAGACATGTTTTCTAGAACTAATGTTTTCGAATAAATTCTTAAACATTATCCATTTAAATTTGTTCAATTAAATTTGTTTGTTGTCTACAAAAAATTCCAGACTTCGATCCAGAGTCCTGTAACATTTTTTTTCTGGAATTTCCAGTGGGTGGCTGCATTCATTTTTCTCTTTTTTTATTTTGGCCAATATAAATCAATCACGGGCGTGGCAATAAGCAAATTAATTGAAATGAGGCCCTCCTCATGCTCGTCTGATAATGGCAATCCAATAACTTGTTAAGAACTGACCTCGTCAATGCGAGCCGGGTGGCGGCTGGCTGAGTGGTGAAGCTGGAGCCAGAGGGTGGATTTTGACACACATTTGGTAAATTGCTCGGCCTGCTCGACATTGTTTGTTTGTGTTTTTGGTGGCACAGCTCTGTTTGGTGTGTGTGTGTGTGTTGTGTTTGGGACGCTGCTTGTGCGGTTGCTGAAGTGAGAAATGCCAAAGCAAAAGCCGTAACCACTTTGTAAGTGTCAAAAACATAGCAGCAACGAAAATTGGATTGCAGTAAGAGCAGCCAGCACCTCCATCGAGCATGAGAGCACCATCCACCAACCAACCTTATCCTCCATCCAACCTCCTCCTTTGCCGATGGCCAGAACCAACCGGCACCAGGCACCGGAAACGGAAGCGGCTTGACCCGTTGTGGAGCCGGCGTTATGACCAATGCGAAATTGCTGCCAGCGGGACGCTGTTGTTGTTGCACAGGGCGAAAAAGTAACTATTTTGGACCAATTATGTAAAAATATGAAATAAAACGGGATTCTTCAATTTTATAATAAATTTTCATAGATATTTTTTTAAAAGTTCTATTGAAAATTGGCAATAAATTTATTTCCCATAAGCTTTTTGCCTAATCCATTTATCTCTGCAATTTTTCGATATCATAAAAAGCTTGTTTACCAGATCTCTTTCGGTGTCATTTTGCTATTGCCATTACAGCTGTGTATTGCTGCTGTTGCGGCCATTATGTTGGCTAATACAATACATACAAATAAGCACATGCCCATGGTTATGGAGAGGGTGGGTGTGTGTATGTGTGTGTGTGTTGCGGTGCCGGATCAAGGGCCACCAGCATGCGAGGGGGTGACACAGAGAGGCCGAGTCAGGAGCACTCATTCGCAATGTGGTCTCTGGTCATTCATACGCAGAACACAATTGCATACAATCAGACAGGGGAAACACAACGAAGACGAGGACGAGGACGAGGCTTGGGCGTTGGCCGGCTGAACAACACTGACCTGGTCCATTGGAACATTCAGGATCCCTCTTCACGCACACACAGCTCGATATATATTTGCTCTATTGCACCATCGATTTTGCAGTTTTCCATCCTGTTTTTTTTTTTTTTTTTGGTTTCGGGGCGGTCCGGGCATGTAAATCTCTTTTCATTTGCCAGCCACAAATGATTGCATAATTGCTGTTGCATTTGTAAACAATTTGCACACAAAAGCGGGGCATTGAAAGGTTGATTGAACTGTAAAATGTCGAGGCGGGTGGAGAGTGCACCATACAGGGTGCTGGATCCGGATGCTGCGGTCATAAAACCGAGGGTCCAGGCTTTCCCTTCACCCACACCCACTCCCGTGTGGGTGACATTTTTCATATGACATATTTTATGGCCAATATAAAGTCCTCCTGCACGCACTTGGGGGAAATAACAATAAAACTTCAGCTGAAGCTGAAGCTTGGCATCAGCTTTTGCTTTGGCGTTGAAGTTGACGTTGGACAAATGCCACAGCCGAGGCTCGCAGGCGGATCCTTTGGGGGCGTGGCAAAGTCCCCGAAGTGCCAGTAGAGAGCCAAACAGAAGCCAAGCAAAACAAGATGGAATGGCACAGTCGAGAGCCTCGACTATACAAATACCCGTCACTCAACTTGCAAAACATAGCCTTCTTTTTCAGGTTGTCTGCTGGAAACAAAAAAAAAACGGATTTTATCCGAATATAACTTATAAACAATAATATATTTTTCTGTATTAATTATATCACAAAGCCTAGATACCTAGATACCTAGATACCTTTTGATCTCCGCCAGTCTTAGTAAGAATTATGAGGCAGAGACCCAAGAAAATGAAGGCAAGCTGTAACTGCTAGGGAAGCAGAAACTCAAGCTTTTCAATCCCATTCCCTGGTTTTCCTACTCGTAATTGTAAGGGACCTGCCCCACATGGGCGTTGGTTAATTACTGCAGATGTGAACGAGCTCAAAATTTTTGAGCAAACCACTTGGGAGAAAAGCTTATGGTAAAAGTAAGAAGCAATTGTCAAAATCTGACGCCATTCACTGTTGCCACAAAGGCTTTTGACACTTATGTCCATATATATGTATATATATTCGCAAACACACATACTATGGTACACACACACACACACAAGGGGAACACTGTTCAACAAGAGTCCTGAATGGCACAAGGGAGTGGGAGGAACTAGAGAGGGCGGCTAGCTACTTTGGGCCCAAGTCTGGCCACATAGTTCCGCTCGGCTGACTCTCTCAGCATTTGTCCAACTGCTGCAGTCAGCTAAAGGACGAAGGCAATGGTCTATGACATGGACATGCATATTCTTGTTACACAAGCACTCGCCTTTTTTGGGAGTAAAAAAAAATCTGGTAATGTGATGATCGGTTGATTTATTAAATCTTTTTCAGTACACGGTTATATTTAAATGTGTATACCCTTGGAGGGTATTATAACGTTATGTAAAGTATATATATTTTTGATCAGCAGCAATTTTGTATTAATTTATAATCTCGATTTTAATTTTATTAAACACGGAAAACTATGTCATATAGCTGCTATATAAGCGATCGTTCATAAATGTGCATATATGTATGTATTTCTGTGTAACTCCAGAGATAACTGTTTCTCCGTATTTCGCTTTGTCTATTAATAGAACTAACTCTTGCTCTCTATCTCTCTCTGCTTATCTCTAGAGTAATCTAATTCTCTGCTGTTCTTACGCTCTCTGCTCTTCTCTTTATTCGGAAACTATAAATACAGGCATTGTGAACTTCAGGTGTATCCAAGCTTTGCCATGCCGAAGGTAGCTTCCTTTCTTGTTTTATATTATTATATTATATTATGTTAAGGTCTTTATAAGAATTCGTTCATTTTTCGTACCTGCATTTCCATTTTCACCCAAAGCACACAGAAATTCACATTCCCATTGTAGCTCTCTTTACCTTGTGTACCCATTCTGAAATGTCTGAATAGCAACGGAAGATAAATGATGGGCAATCAATCAAGAGGAAAGCCACGAGTAGATTAATTGGTGCTAATGTCTTTATTTAATAAAATGAGAGTAACCTGTTATATACTATGAGTTTAAAAGGAAAATCAACACAATGACTATTTTTTTATTACTTAAGTTTTAACTATAGATATAACTTTAGACTTTTAAGCAGTTATTCATATTATTTCCGACATGACCAAACCAGATATCCGCTCAACTACTTCCAGCAGCTCTTTCAAACTTCGTAACCAAGAGCCTCGCAGCTATTTCAAATTTTTAATTATTTCCTCTTTTCCAAGAACGGAAAATAAAAAATAAAAAAGGAATTAAACAAGAAGAACGTTCCTAACTTCGCGCTGTGGCCACTCGAAAAAGAACAACATTTTATGAGCATGCACCGCAAAAACTAATAACACTTTGGTCCCTTGCACCGCCGCACTTGGCCACCCATCTCGGTCCAAACAAACCATCTCTCCTCTGACCATCGGCAAACTTGAGAGCCAAGACTTGAGGTTGACCCCAGAGAAGATTGGCCAGCTGCGCGGGCAGCTGCCTTTCTATTTTCCTTTTATTCATTTTTTTTTTGTTTTATTTTTTTTTGGTTCTTATATTTTCCCTTTTTTGTTTGACCCGCGCTCACTATGATTTTTACGAAAAAGTTTTGCATCAAGGGAAACAAAAAAAGAATACAGAAAAAGAAAATGTGCCAAAGGAAATGCCTGAAAAATTCACATAATGAGTGAGACTTTTTTTGGCGCGAATTGAAAGGGCACAGTCATAAAAACTAAATTCCTCTCAAGGGTCAGGGATAAGTTGTGGGTATACATTCCTTATATTACCTCGAATTGATAACTTATTTTAATATTTAAGCTTTTGAGTTTATATTAAAACCAAATCGAAAGTTCACTCTACTCGTAACCTTGCCGCTTATCTGGTTTTGCTTAAAATTAAAATATTTGTTTGTTGAACGATTTGCATATATTTACTGCCGGTTTCTGTGGGCTTAGTGTTACATGTGTGAGGCGAAAGGAAGGTTTCTATGAGCGAGAATTTTCGCCAGGACTTCCATTTCCTGTGCAAGTTGCACTCGCCCACACACAGCCACACATATATTTTGTATGCATGCGTGCGGCAGTGCGTGTGTGTTTGCCTATTTGATTGCTGCTGATTGTGACATTACACTTGACATTTACGGCACCGAACTGCAGAAACTCAGCTCTCTTGTTAACGTGGCTCGAACCCCCCTTATCCTTCTGCCCGCTCCCCAGCCGCCCCATACATCTCCTGCTGCTCTAGGCCGCCATTTTGGCAGTTGAGGGCAGTGCGCATGCTCACCATGACACAAAGAGAGAATCGCTCTTGAAAGCCACATAGCCGCATAAAGCCAACAGGCAACATATTATGCCGCAGTGTGCGTGAGGTCCTCCGTCCACTCTTCTCGCTGCTTCCATCAACTCCCCCCTTGGTCGCTCAGTTCCTATCCCTCAACCAATTTCCCGGCTTACAACCCCACCGAACCTCCACCCACCCTCCATCCCTGCTAAGTGGCACATTTTTATGAGTCTCAACGGGTTTTCGGTCCAAGTTGATAATTTCTGCCGCTGCTGCCGGAGCTCTGCTCCTGTTTCTCTCTGTAGTTGTTATCATTTTGCATGTGCTGCGCATTTAATCAATTTAATGCAAAAATCTCCCAAGCGTATTTGCTGAAAGATTGTTATTTATCACGTTCGCCTTTTATTTAATTATGCAGCAGCAGCGGCAGCGCGGCATCCGCTGGTAATTTGCTGATTTATGCATCTCTTGCCAGATGATGATTATAATTATTATTGTGTTGCTTAATTACCATTCCCCAAAGAGGAGACCCAAAAAAAGTAAAGCGAGAAGATGATTATTAATAAGCAGGCCCCGGCCGAAGGCAACCAAGAGAGAGTCAAGTGGAGCCAATTTGCTGATTTAGTTCAGTTAGACACTGGGAATATAATTTCTAAACCTATTAACTATTAAATAAATTGTGAATCCTTAACTAGGAAATATGAAATATATTTTTCAAGAATATTGAATACTACTACTACTACTATTAAAATAAATATATATCTTTGGTATTTACGTTCCTTAATGTAATAGAATATATTTAATTTTTACTATTCAGATTCCTGAATCATTATCTATGAAACTATGCTTTGTTTATCCTTGTTTAAGTTTCCTTTAGTATATATATTTGAAGAATAAATAATACTCCAAATTTCTATTAGTTTTTCTTTGCGTGCAAAAGCGGGGTATACCGAGCTGTTGACACACTTATCAGACATCTACAGTGGAGCCTGGGAAGTGAGAAAGCCACCAAAGCATACCCAGGACCCTCTAACACCCCCCGCTACCCATTAAGCATCGCTTGGAACGTGTTCATTTGCAAAATTTATTTGTGTGTGCTCGGGTAAGTGGCAGTTTGATGCGCAATGTGGCTCTTCAAATGCCGCCTCATGTGCAGAGTTCCCCATGATGTTGTTAATATTAAGGCACATCAACGTTGCCACCAAGAAGTCATTGACTCGTTGAGTTATGCTCAGATGCTCACCCCTTCTTGTGTCCATCCCCCTCCCGTATTTCCTCGAATGCACTTGCCTCTCGGTTACACAATTTTGTGCCGAGGAGGAAGACCACAAAGGCGGAGGAGCAGTGACAAGACGGCGAAGGACGAAGAATGAAGGATACTGGGACAGATAGAGGACGGTGGCAGTGGCGCATTCGTGCCTAAAATTATGCTAACATTTTGTCCGTGCGGAGGTCTTCGTTTTCGTCCTGCAAGGGTTTGTGTCAGCAGCGTCGCTCCCTACGTGTTTGCCCAAGTGTGCGTGTATTCTGTTCCTTTACATGGCGGAAAAGCCGCTTTTGTATAAACGTTTTGGGGAAATGCACAGAGGAAAAGTGCCACTAAATAAAGTGTAAAATTATTATCTATTTTTAAAGAATTAGTAAAGTATAATAGAAATTTGGAATTAAATATTGTAGAAATCTTTTGTTCTTACCACAATTTCATATTGTTGTTGAAATCCTATATCTCAAGCAAACATAGATTAAAATACTCAAATATTTTAAATGAAAATTTGTATCTTAAAACCTCTGCTTTTTTTGTATTATCCTTAGTTAATCCCTCAATTAAGCATTTGCCTGAGTGCACCAGCGCTTAATGTTAACCGATCGTGGCTGGGAGCCCATCAAGCCAGCTCCACTCGAGCGGCATCAACAAACCCAGGCCCGGGCAAACCGAAAGCTCTTCACTCTCATCAGCTTTGCGTCCTGGCCAAGTTCCGTTGCCACACACACATCCCACACTCATCCCCATTCCCATTCCGCAAAACTTCTCTATATCCCAGCACTTTGCCTTAACATAGCCTAACACCCATGGCGACTTTATATACCACGCACGTTGCTTAATGCGGCATTTTGCGACAAGTGTTGCTGAAACGTCGCCGGCATCGTCATCAGCACGCACACACTCACACTAGCGCCCGCCACACATACACAAACAAATACACAAGAAGGACTTGCACAGAGAAAAATTACGGGGTTTTTCAAAGGGTTTGCTTGTAGGTGTATTGTGTAAAAAAAAATATCGTTTAAATTTCTTATTAAAAAATGCAAGAAAATAAAGAAGTTAAGAAATTTCCAATTATTTAATTATTGCCTGCAAAGTATATATTTTTATAATATTTATATATTCCTTTTATATGTATTATTTTATAAGATATTTAATATATTTGACTTATTTTATAAATGAAGTCAGACTGCAGCTTAAATATATTTTTTATATTTTCTAATATTTCCTTTTGTATTATTTGTATTTTTCAGTGTACAGCAATTGTACGTAAATTGCGTCGAGGGGGAGTTGCAGAAGGAGGAGAAGTGGCAGATAAGAGGAAAGGTTTCGCTCATTCACTCAAGCAAGAAACCGCACTTCACATGAAAGAGCCAAGCTGCAGACGCCGCGTTAAGTATACGCCATGTTACATTCGCTCCGTCACCAAATTAGGCAGTAATCAAAATACACATGCACACACACACACACACCAGCTGGGCGAGGGTAAATGGAAAGCCGGGTCCTGGAGTCAACCTACTTTTTTACAGAACAACATTTTTTGAAAACTGTTTTGCCGGATCTGTCGTTTTTTGTGTCCTTTGGGGACAGCACACTAACCTGTTGACCTTAATATTTTCTAATCTGGCTGCCAGGCTATCCACACATTCCTCTCCTTTTCCTTTTCCCTTTTTTATGTGTTGTGTGTGTGAAGGAGTAATTTTAGATAAGCTGAAAACGAAGCGTAGGGAATGGAATGAAAATGAAAACTTTTCATGCCCATTGCCTGCAGAATGCTTTCTTTTCATATATATATATACATATATATATATTATCAAATAAATAAATAGCTAAGTGGAATTTCAAGGCTGTCAATGATAATTTTTAATCAAATCAAATCGAGTTATCTAAAGTAATTGATTTGTAGTATGTATATGAACTTATGCCACATCCCTGAATTTTGTTTGGTGTCTGTAGACACTTTTGAGCGAAGATGGACAGTTGTCCTGTGCGGCTGACCACTGATTAATATTTAGCACTCCAGCCCCTCCATCGTTAATTAACAGCAACTGGCAGCAACTTGGTCGCTGGCAATTAAAACAATTTAATTATTTGTGCGTGCATAATTGAAATTGCATTGGAGGTGGATGTACAGAGCGGTGCGAAGGCAGCCGCAAAACACTTGAAAATCAATCGATAAAGCGGCCAACGCCCAATAAAAAATGTCGAAAAAAGATTGCAGCTGCAATGGCAGCATCCAGCAGCAGGAGCGGCAATTTGTTGAGAGTTCTATATATACGATATAAACAAATATACATACAATAAATAAATTGGAGCAGGCGTAAATACAAAATGCATACACACACACGGTGGCAGGCAGGCCGGCTGCCCGGCTGTGGGTTGCAGAGGTGGCAATGCAAAATGTATGCATGCAACAACATCCAGTCTGTGGAACAATAAATAAAATGCAGCAAAATGCATTGCAAAGAAGATGAACGAAAAGAAGAAGAGCCGAATGACGGCCATGTTTGCAGTGAGACCCACACACACACACACACAGTCACTCGCTCACTCACTCACTCACACACAGGGCTGGAGCAAAGCTATATGAACAGCGAATGCAATAAGGGTCAGGCTTTAAGTGCCATAACAAATGGGTTAAGTAAGACGACAGACGGAGGGAGCCAAAGCCAGGGACAGGGACATGGACAGGGAAATGAGAAATGGAGAAAAGGAGAGAACCAGGAGAAGCCGGAGAACTAGCCATGTTATGCATAACAAAGATAAATGGCATATTACAGGAATCGATGCAGAAATATGCAGCAGCATTAGAAAGTAATAGATGGGGATTGCAATGTTAACTCATACCAAACCGTAAATATTTGATAGCTGCCCGGCTATTAAAAGCCACCCTCAGACACAATGAAAATATTTAACCAATTAAGGCAATGACAAGACGATCACATATCAAAGAAGTGAAAACTTGCTGAAGTTGATAGCTATCCAAACTGAATGGAGATATTCTCTAAATATTTTATGCATCGCTTGGTAGGGAAATTCTGTGACAAATAATTGAGCACTAGAAGGTAAAAGTCATTCCGTATTTTGATAAACATTGGAAATGTAAACAATAAAGTGCAGCAATAGAACTAGCTACCTAGAAATTAAATTGTATTTTCCCCATTTAAAATGTAAGCCCTAATGTCAGATTTATCTAGTTTCATTTTCCATGTACTTGTAATTATAGATAACTATATAGCTCATATATATAGCACATTATTGGACAGTTCCAATTTCAACAATTTTCCAATTTTCCTTGCCTTCTCCCTCATGCAATATTCCTACCTTTCTACATATATTCATATCATAAAATATTCTGATAACAGCGGCAGTATGTATGCCCTTTGTTGCACGCCGACCGAACTGAATTGCTTGTTTACACATTAAAATTAAAATATATATATTTGCAAAAAGGGAGGTCCCACTGATCAATTTTTAATGGACTTTAAAGGCTTCGATTGCTGACCCACTTTCGAGCGACTTTCAGCGCGTTTATCGCTGGCTGTGGTGCAGCCCTGGTTCGCCACGTAAATGAATAAATTTTTTGTGCAATTTTTTTGTATTACTTCTTCGTTTGCGATTTTCCTTTTTTTTTATTCTTTCGACATTTCATGGTGTTTGCTGTTGCATATGAGTAATGCAAGTGGACAGGAGGAGCAGAGTGACAGGCGGGTGGAGGAGAGCAGGAGAAAACGAGGCGAGGCGCGGCTCACAATGGGCCACGCGGCGTATACGCAATACACATAGACGGGGAGACGGAGAGACCGGACCGAGGCCTGTATATATCTGTATCTGTATCCGTATCTGTCTGTGCATCCGCATGTGTGTCTGGCTGTTTGAGTGTGTGGGCAAAGCGGATTCCGTGTGCACAGTGCGAATGCAAATGGAAGCAGGCAGGCGTCGAAAACATAAAAACGTGAGAGGACCAGGAGCGGGAACAAGAGCAGGAGCAGGAGCAGCAGCAGCAGCAGGAGCAGGAGCAGGATGCGGAGAATGGGTAGCGGGAATGACCCACAATGAAAACGGACTGCACATGGAATGCACATGCCTATAAATATAGCACACACATCACCAACACACACACTGAGAGAGAGAGAGAGCGAGCGAGCGAGGCCTATGTACTACAACCGGGCATCCGGGCGTGTATGTATGTACATAGGGTGGGGAGTATCGTAGTAAAACGCGTTGGCAGGTGACTGGAACAACAAAGGAGGGGCTGGGCAGAGGGATGGCCTGCCAGGGGTGGCACTCCAATCGGACTCTTTGCAAATGTTTCAGCCGAAAGCTGCGCTTTGAACAATCAAGCGGCAAGACAATGAAAACACAGAGTTGCTGCAAACTGAAAACAGAAAACAGAAGGCACAAAAGCATGGCACAAGATGCTGGCGAAAGCGTAAATGAAACTGGGCCTGCCTGCAATGCCTGGCAAACTGCAACTGGGAGAACGGAAGACCAGCAAATTGAAGCAAAACAGCAATGGCAAACAGGATATACAAAAAGCCGAGACCAACAAACCAAACAAAACAATAACCATTTCCATAGGATATTTCGAGGCGTGTGTGCGTATACGTAATATCTGTGCGTATACGCAATATCTAGGTGTGTGCCATGTGCGTATACGTAATTTTTGAATGTCTGTGTCTGTGTATGCATTGCAGGGTCCAGAGTTAATCGGCTGCAGCTCTTGCGTATTCAGGTCATCATTATTGATTCGCCAATGTTGCCGCCTGTGCGTATAGAGACATGAATTTTGCGTACGCACTCGCCACACACATGCACACATTTTGGCCATTATGTAGTTACATGCACACGCACACGGACACATACAGAACATATACAATTGCGAAATGGCCACATGGCCTGGTTATATATTTTGAGGCCTACATGCAGGCGCTATTAACTGCGGTCAGCGGCAACGGCGGCAAGGAGGAATCCTTCGAACCGGACATGCCCTTTTGCTCTAATCAGGCAGGCATTATGTAAAGTCAGTCAGCCAGCAGGACATCGTACGGCCGGACCACTGTACCATCCATACCATGTGCGTATGGGCAGCCCAATTTAAATCGCTTCCAAATTGCTGCTCTTGCCACAAGCACACCCAGACATACGCAGGCGAGCGCACAAAGCTCCAAGAGAGAGCGAGCTGCATATCCGGTTGCAAATCAGGAATTCCTCTTCGCAATATTATCGAGTTTCAATAGCCCGGTTTGAAGTCAGCGTGCCGATTACAATTATAATTTAAATTCCTGGTTATAAACTCGGCCAGCAAATCTGTATACACTGGGAAAAGCTTACAGCCCATGCACACTGACTTTAATCACTTAAATTTGTGATACTTATATAACAACTTTTAGGCATGGAAATGTATATACACTATACTACTAACTCTATGTATAAATGGGATCTTAATTTTATTTATAAAAATTTTACACAGCTTCTACCATATAGACCCTATTATAATCCCAAATCAAATCTGTTCCCTGTTTCAATTTCTTGCACTGCCTTGCCCGTCGTCATAAGGATGCCTGGGATCCCCACGCTTACGGCGTTGTAATTTGAAAAAATTAAAACGATATCCATTTTGGCTCAGCAATTTTTACTGTCGCCATCGTCAGACGCATTTCAGCACCGCAGTGCGTTTGGCAATTTGCTGACTGCCATCAAATCCAAGTCAAGGATGATGTTGCCTAGGCCAGCACAAACTCGTTTAGTTTTCATTTTACCCACGCAGCTAAAAAAAAGAGCGAAAAAAAGAGAAAAAGTAAAAAAACGACGCGGATAAAAATTGCGTTTGCCTGGCAATTTCAGCCATTTTCACAGCTGCCGTGGCATAACCTTCCCCATAACCTCATTCAATTTCTTTTACATTTATTAGAATTTGCGAGCAGTTTCTCTTCCTCTCTCCCCTCACTCAAAAATTGCTGCCAGAGACCCTATATGTAAACAGCCTCGTCTTCGCCAGCTTCCATCTTTGGCTCCCAGCTCCTGAGTCTCTGAGACTCTGAGTTTCCCCAGCAGAAGCCTCCTGCCTGGACGGACATCTTATGTTTAGGTGTCGTAAAAATGCCTTTTGCCAACAAGTCGTCGGCGACACCGGGGAAAGAGACGCAAGAAATGGTCCAGACACTATGGCTAAGGTTTCAAAGTTTAGACATCAAAATAATATATAAATTCTGACCCATTAAAGAAGGTTGTTTAATAAAACCGTAGACAATCTGCTACTAGTACTTCGTATATAAAAAGAATAATATTAGACAAGCAAAAAAAAATTCTTCAAGAAAGAATTATTAGAAATTTCTAGAATCTAAGAAAATTTCTCGAAATATTACAACTAAAAATTCACTTCTCTAGATCCTTCACGGGATTCCCAGTTTTGTTAACTTATAGTTTACTTTCTCGTCCACTGTGCGACCTGACTTGCACCTTTGCCTTCTCGTTGTTTATTCTTTACCCTCTGTCTGTTGTGGAATTATTTTGTACACACACTTTTTTCCTGTCTCCTCGGTGTTTTTATAACGCTTATTTGCCTGCCGCTGTTGCCGTTGTTTTTTGTTGTTCTTGATGTCCTTGTGGGTTGTCGGGTGCCTGGCTTCTTGGTTGCAAGTCAAACATGTCTGGCGGCAGGTAGGAGGAGCAGTACGAGTATATTTCGTTACCTGGCTCTGATTAGAGGCGTTGCTGATAAGCCGTCTTTTCATTTTGAGCCCCCAGTCTCCAGTCTAAATTATGCATCAACAGTTGTGGCGCTTTGCATCAGGCGGTGATAATCGCATCCCCGCATCAAAGGATACATCCTCCCAGTCTCGAAATTAACATGTTTTTTCTCTCTCTCTGGAATAGTTGGAGTAGGTAGGTGCTGGTACAAAAGTTGACTGGCCCGCAGGCCGGGGCATTAAGACAACAGCAACTGGAACACGAGATGCTGTCATCCGCAGTCAGTCAGTGGCATTGTTGGTATTATAAGCTGGCCAAGGAGGAGGCCACAATGCGAGGGAACAATGCTGCAGGAGCGGCGTCAGCATCCAACAACATGCACTTGAAATGCAAGTCAAGAGCAGTCGCCTTCTCCATATACCAACCCCTCATCGGATCCCATTCCTCTGCAGAAGTTATACATGCCATGGATCCTGGAATTCATTCCTCACTGCACTCGAAAAACTTCAATTCGAATTGGTTTCATTTGTTGTTCTTTCTCTCGCAAAAAGTAAGCAAAACAAGGAGGGATTTGTGTCTTGTTTGCAGATGAAATTACTTGCATGTTTATTGGCTTAGTGGTAGTGGGAACAGGTCGGGTCAAATACTATATACACCAACACATTTTTAACACAATTTTTTGTGATTTTCCTATGGTTTTGCTATTAAATAAATATAAAATCCATTTATTTTAGAAATCTTCGATATAACATCTCTGATATTCATCAGACCTAACAAACAATTATTTGATAAGCTGAATCTTACGTTTCCTTTGATGAACATCTTATGTTTTCGGTAATTTCACTCTCACAGACGCTAATGGAAAGCCCTGCCAGCGACAGTATCCATTAAAATTTGCTGACTCTTGGTTGAGGCATGACTATCAGATAAATTCAATGTTATGCAATGCATCGATTGCACTGAGATGCAATATGAATCTTGAGCCGGAAACGGGCGCTGATGCCCCCTTGAAATTCCAGCAAGCAGAAATCAAATATGCGCCCACCAGTAAACCGAGCAGCGGACAGAAAGCAGAGCAAAGAATGCACGTCCCTTCCGGAGCAGGAGCAGGCACAGAAGCAGGAGCAGGAACAGGAGCTGGAGCTGGAGGTAAATGGGAAAAGCAAAGGAAAATCGCGACCGGCAGCACACAGTCAGCATAGGAATGAAGGCCCGCCCGCAGGACACACGGGAGAAAAGCACGCTTCAAGTTATTTTTTGCCATGAAATCTCTAAGGAACTCCCTGTCGACTTCTGCACACTATGCACAGAGAAAAAATATAACACCTAAGAGATGTTAAATCAATATATAATATACAGACTTCATTTGTAATATTAAAACCAAGAAAAGCTTGTTTAAAAGTATTACAAATTTCAGGATATAGTTTACACATTAAAACAATCATTTTTCCTGTGCAGTTACGTGTGTGTCGGATAAAAAGCAATTGGAATTGGGGGCGTGGAGCAGTGTATTAGCTAAAAACACAGCCATAGACCACGTTCAGCTCATCTGGTGGCTTCTTTCTTGCTGGTGGCTGGTGGCTGGCTGCTCAAGTAGCGTCAAGTTAGGAATTCATTGTTAGTTATGCGATTTCATTGCTTGTTTTCTTTACGAATTCCTTGAGACGTCGCAGGACTACGACACCGAGGCAAACTAAACGTCTTTCATTGGATTTTGGCATGCCAGGCATCACGGAATGGAATCACGACATCGGACGGAGAGGAGCAAAGGGAAGCCTTTCCTCAATCGCATCGCATTGCAGGGCACCATGGACGAAGTCAAAGTGTTCGACATTATTTGAAATTCATGAATGGCAGGCAGCCTGTCCTTCGGCATTCGTCGTCCTGCCGGTCCTCATCCTCATCCCGTGAGAACGTGCTTCCCTGGTCTTTGCTTTGTTTTCTGCGTGTTTTGTCTGGCAAATAAATTCAAGTAACAGCAGCTGATAATGGCTTATTACCAGGACGACAATGCCAACTAATCTCGGTTGGCCAAGTTCCCTTAGAATCTCCAACTCCTGTTTCTGCAGCACTGGCTCTTGTCTCTCTTGATTGTAATTGAACACGCACGCTAATTAAGACGCCAATAGTTTTAGTTTTTGCTACACATTGGTTTTTGGCTTCGCCTCGCATTCATTGTATTTCCTTTTCTCACGCCATTCGATATTAAAATCCTCGCTTTCTTTGTGTCTGTGAATGAAGGCAATTATTACGCTAATTAACTGTTTGAGTTTATGCTAATTACGCACGCTGCCAGTCGAGCGAATGAGTTTATTGCCAAGAATCCAATTAAATGGCGGATCGAAGTTATTCCTTGAAATATCACGCATACGCCATGGTGTCCAAGTATTTTCTAATTGCATGGCTGTTGTCCTTAGTATTGTTAAGAACAAAATAAACAGTTTTATTTAATGGCAGAATATACTCTGTTAATTAATTTGAGTCTCTTGGGCCTACGGATTGGCGTTAAAGCTCTTATTAAATTCTTGTAGAATAAATTTCCCTTAAAATATATTTATATTAAATTTCTTTTCAAATTTATAATTTGTTGTACTACTCTTTCATCATAAAATTATAAACAAAGCATTTTTGTTAATCTTTATTATATTAGTTATTTTCCTAGCACGTTCTCTTTAGTTTTTCTGCTTAGTAATATTAAAAGGACTTCCCTTGGTTTTGATTTTATGCTTTTGTTTAATATTTGTCAACATTTTTGTATTTTTTTCCTTAGAAAGTCCATCTAATACTGACCCATTTAATGCAAAATGCATATAGTTTACTCTAAAATATCTTCAGCATTCAAGGGAGACGACAAATGACAAAGTTGCCATGTTTTCAGCATCATTACTTTAGAGTCCCCTCGCTGGCATTATCATGGACCCTAAGTAAAATGCTTTTTCCCCCCTCTAACGTTAACTAATGCATACACTATTTCATCACAATAATTCTCTCTGCACTTTGCCCCTGTGTCTCTCTTTCTCTCTGTGTCTCTCTGTTTCTCTCTGGCACTCTCTGTTGCTGTGTTGCTTCTTCATTCCTGGCATTCGCACGTCACTCAGCATCAAGCGGAAACAGTTAGCAGCCATCATGGCTACCTCGCCATCTTGTTTCCCCCGCTGTCCGTCTCTGTGTTAGTGTTCGTGTGTGTGTGTGTGAGTGTTCACGTTGCATTTCTTTAAATGTGTGCGTAATTACTGTAGGTCCAACATCGTCCTCGTCGCGTGTTTGTGTCGGGACGACGCCGCCAACTTGTTTGCATACAAATTAAACTCGTCATTTATGTTAGCTCTCCCAGCTCTCCCTCTCACCACTGCTCCTTCTCACTCACTCCCCGTTTTCTGTCCCTTTCGCTGCGCCCACTCAATAGCGCGCTCCGTTGCCCGCTGTAGATTAATTTATCATCTCGCTTTACAAGCATTCTATGAGTTTAATGAACTTTTAACAAGCAGCCATCCCCGCCCTAGGGCCACGCCCACCTTGGCGTAGTGTATACCTAATCCTTCTTTCGTTTTTTTGTTGCCTTCTTTTTGTGTTGTTTTTTATTTGCACCCCTTGCACATCCAATTAGTTTTTGCAATTTTTCCTAGCTTTTATTAGCGCAATGCAAATATTTCTCCACTATTGGACCATATGGAACGCGTTGTAGTGGAGTCCGCTTAATTGAAACCCCGTGAACACTTTTTTATGGCGGAAAAGTTGGAGCCAAGCTTATTGCAGCCAAAAAGCAATGGTAACTATATTGGTTTAGTTCAAGGGTTTGGCGAAAATGCTTGTTTTCGAGGGGGACTCTAGTACTTAAATTGTTAGCATTGTGTTTTTAGTAAGCTTGAAAGTCTATTAATTTGTTTGTTCTATTATTGAAAGCATTTATCAATGATGTTTATGTTTTATACTATTAAACATAATTAAAAAGCATAGTTGAATAATTTCTTTCCTATAGTTAGTTAATTAGTTAGTTTAACAGAACGTGGAATTTACCGTCTCAAAGTCGATTTTTTCAATAAATAAAACATCTAAATTTTAAATATTTTACAGATTTGAAATTATTTTAAAATGGCATGTATATACGTTAATTTTATCGTTAAGTATTCCTTATAATAAATTTTTACTGAACCTTTCAGCAGATAGTATACCGAACTCCAATTCAAATACAATTTAAAATTATATTTTATCCACCTGGCAAAATGAGCAAATATTTTAAGGCCACTCAACGCTCAAAGCCGATGCCGCTCATTAAACATTGAAAACATAATTAAAGTTTTAGCCGTGCATTGTCGGCCAAGTCCCCGGGGCAAATTGCCACCAGAACCGAAAACGCCGTGCCGTCAGAGCCCCGACTAAAGGTCGGACTAATGCGCGCAGCTTTCACGCGCCCAAAAGGTAATTAAAATGCTAATAAACACTCGTTAACTACATAATAACCGTGCTGAGGCGGAACGATGGAAGGCCCAACTAATGCTACTTATCTGCAAATTTACACCCGACACGAGTCCTGGCCAACAAAACACGTAGCAGTCTGGGGTCCCGAAATTTGCCAAATTTATGTCTCAAATATTCGCACACGCACCTGCACCTGCACACACAAGGATATAGTGGCACATAACGAGCGGAACTTAGAACTCAGATCCTGGCTGTTTTGCACTAGTTTCTGGAGCTCGCAGTGCGTAGCTCGCCATATAGCCCTGGCATTGCTTATTATGCGCCCAACGTTTCGCCTGAAATATGAATTACAAGTAAGATTTAAATAAATTAACTCACGCACATGCGGGAACGGCGTGAACGAGACTAACTACCCGAAACAACGCAGCCTCTGAGCATGAAAGGATAAGTTTTGTCCTTTAGCAGGTTCCTTAGTGATGGTGTCCTTGTGAACACCGCAGCTCTGGGTGTTTTATTATTTTACATATGTGTATGGTGTGCTATGTACTCACTTGGCTTTCTGCATAAATATTTTGAAGAGAGAGCATATAGCAAATAATTATTTATATATATTATACTTATTATATTTATAATCCCATTTAATTGTTTCAATTACTTCTAAGTACATTTCTTTTTAATATAAAACTACAACTACACAGCCCAATCGGATTAATTAGTGTTCATTAAGTTACCAGGTAGGCGAGTTCGTTTTAATTGATTTAAATTTATGGGCACCCCTTGCGCTTACATAAATTAATGCGAAGAGGGCTGGACCTGCAGCCACGCCCTAAGTATAACCCATTAAGCCGACCCAACACTTCAGCCCAAACACAACACAAATTTTAATTAAAAATGTTTCGAGTGTTTTTCGTGATTATGCAGCCAGAGGCAGTAGGAATTACCCATGTCCTCGAGCCGGCAACTTAACAACTTGGGTGTTGGTGCTCCTGTTCATGCTGGTGCTGTGTTTCGTCCTTGAGTAATTCGTAGGCCCGGCCATATTATAAATTATGACATAATATCTAATAAACTCAGAGCAAGGTCTGAGTGGAGGAATTTGAGATTAAAGTGCTGCCCCAAAAGTGTCAAATATTGAACCCTGGGCGGGGGATTGTATGTAGTTTATTCCCCGTATTATGGTATATGTGTGCGCTGGATGTCGCAGGGAAACGAATTCATTATTCAAGCCTATTGTTGGGCATTAAATATGTAGCAAGGGAAAATAGAATGCCGGCGAAGACAAACTTGCAACAAAATTGTAGAGCGAGTGGCACAGCGATAGCTCAGCTTCCAGGCTCGAGTCGAGGCGAGTCGAGTTCCTGTGAAAAATGGACGAGAAAATGCGGCCGGTTAGGAAAATTTGCATAAAACAAGGGGAAAGCACGAGTGTTTGGCACATAAACACGAAGCCCGAATGCCAACAGGTTAGCCACCCGTGCCCCCCTTGGAAAGTCATCCCCGATCCACCCACCATGTGTAGGCCATTATGACTTACAACAAAGCCCAGGTCGCTGGCAACACAGAAACGAATTTGCATAAATAACAAAAAACATATTTAACCCCCGCACGCTTTTGACTTCTGCTCCCTGTCCGGGGTCACAGTTCATGCCCGGGCCAAGTCAACCATGGGCATGGGCACGACTGGGGGCCACAATCTGGCAAACTTGGCCAGGAAGGACCCGAGCTGTTACCTCGCCGCTGCTTTTCCTTCCTCGGCTTTATTTTCCCCCTTTTCGCGCAAATACTGTTGTATAAGGCATATGGTTTCGGGAAATTTGTATGTACTTGTATATTATTGATTTATAAAATGTAGATAAAAAAAAATGCTGCATAGATATAATTATGTTGCACTCAAAATACGTGGTTTTACTTGCTAAAAAATTATATACAATTTTAATAAAATACATTTTTAAGGGTATGGAAACTTCGATATAGCAAAGTCTACTCTCCAGATCCGCGCTTTTTTCCTTTCCAACTGCCGCGCATAATTTAGAGAAACGCATTAAGGAACCTTGGGAGCTGCGAGGGGATAACCTGCTGTGTGTGTGTGTCAGCTCCTGTATCCTTGGATAGTCCTGGGTTCCTGACTCAAGACAGTTGCTGCCGGATTTGGCTTTTTTGCTGGAGTCGACTGGTTTTTTGACTCTGCCAAAGTATGCATGCGAAAATTGTTTGTGAAAATGTGGCGGCAAATATTTGGAATAAATGCAAAGCGGCAAATAAGCGACAGGACAGCGACAGATTCAGGATGTGCCAAAAAAAATAATGGTTGCACAAATAAAACAAAAAAAGTTTCGAAATTCCTTTACTTATTTTTCCATGAAAGTGCTTGACGTTATAAAAATAAGGAACTGATAGTTCAAGGGGGTTTTTCTGTTTCCTATATAAGAGATAGACAGTTGTAATGAAATTTTAGTTTTTTGTTTAACGATGATTAACGGTACGGTAATATATTTCACGCTTTATTAATTATTTTACACCTTTGACTGAAAGCCGAACACAATGGTAATCCAACATACATTGAAGTTTTATATTACGTATACTCAATCTTCAAACTGCGGCTTCCAATGGCTTGGTATATCCACCTCGTGGGTTTCACCCAGCTCCAGCAGCAGGACTGCACCGTTTTTGGCCGCTTCTATGGCCCGTACCAAGCTCCTGGCACACTGCTCGGCCGTCTGCTTCTTTATCTTGCTGGCCATCATGGGGGGTTGGTAATCGAAGGTCGTTTTGTTACCAATATCATCCAGGAGAGCAGTTTCAGTAAAACCCGGACATACGGTTATAAATCCCACGCCAGACCGGGCATAATAACTTGGGTGCTAGAAAAAATTTATGAAATTCAACTTACTTATTATTATTTAAAAGTTTGGAACTTACAGCCATGGCCCTGGTAAAGGTTGTAACTCCCGTCTTGGCCGCCGAATAAATGGCCATTGTAGACGTGGGCTGCAGTCCAGCAATCGAGGATATATTCAGTATAATTCCACCCTCTCCGCCCTTCGTCTTGTCCATGTACTCCAAGGCTGTCAGACAACTGTAAACTACACCCAGCTAATGTACAAAATGTTATTAATGAGAAACTTTTCGTTTAAGTACAGGTCTTCTTACCAAATTAATTTGAATAGTCAACTCGATCAGGCGATCGTTCATTAGTCCACAGCCATTGACCACCACATCGAAGTGACCCAATCTCTCGGCGGTGGCCTTGTAGGCCGCCTCAATGTCCGATTTCTGGGTAATGTCCACTTTTTGGTAGAATATATCCGTGTCGGGATTGTTGCTCTTCCACTCAGCTAGCACTTGGCTATTTTCTGTTAAATCAAAAATTGCCAGCGACTAAAAGCAAACAATTAATGTATATATATATATATCAGTTTCGATTTTAATAAGTACCTTTATTTTTCTATGTAGCAGCTCCAGCACACATTTCTGACCTATACCACCAAAGCCTCCAAAGTAAACCACATTTTTTCCCGACAAATTCATTTTTAAAACTTATTTTCACTTTCAAATGATTCCGTGCACTGAAGTCGACGGCAAATAGCAAACTAAGATCGTTAGAGACCCCCTTGAACTAAATGTTATGTATATGTACAATACATATGCGTATACGCAATATTTTATTTGTCTTATCTTCTATTTGTATACCCCTGCGGGGTATTATAATTTTAATTTTTTTATAATTTAATCTTAGAAGCTGGAACTCAGTGAATGGGTTATATCCGACCATATAAGCCATATATATTATTGATCAGTATCAATATCGTTTTTGTTGTCCAAAAAAAATTGTCCAAAATGTGCTATATCATAGCTGCCAAAGAAGCAATCGTTAAATGCATGTGACTCTCTCTATGTGTAACTCTAGAGATGACTCTTACTCTCTATTTCTCTCTCCCTCTCTAGAGTAAACTCTTTCTTTCTATTTCTTGCTGCCTTTCACTAGAGACACCTCTTTCTCTCGCGCGCTCACTTTTAAAATTTTATAAGGTTTCCGATTGGAAATTAATCGGCTTTGTTACTATGATTTCCATGATCAAACTACAAGTGTATAGAAACTTCGACTTGCCTGAGTTAGTTTTCTTTCTTATTTTCTTATCGCTTCGAAACCTTTGAAACATCACAAGTACAACTGTTATCAATGTTTTTACTGTTCATATGGGGCAATTCTTGTGGAAAAGAAAACAATAACAATGACATACTAAAAATTGCGTCGTGTAGATTATTATAAAACTAAACTAGGTCGTTGCTCTTGCCAACTCTTATTTGATAATAGATTCACCTGAGGTTAGGTCGCCCATCTGGCTGATATTTCCGCTTTTCCCTGAAAGCATTTAATAAATGGTATTGCTATCAATAACATCTTGCGGCAACATCTTGAATGCCATTCGGGGACCCAGGATACTTATCTTGGCCAGCTCTGAATAGCCCACCAATCAATATGCTCCTGCCGTGGACCACAAGTTCCGTGTCTTCAAGCGGCGTTCAAATAACAGGCCAAAAGCCCGCCGATAATGTTGCTGCGGTGCGCAAAGCAACAACATGCAGCGGCAACAACATGCAACAGCAGCCGGGAAAAACCGCAACAGCAGCAGACAGTTGCGTCGCCAAGTTAGACAGGAACGGGCGTAGAGGAAGCAATAATTTAATTCTGCATTGCAAATGCAAACAAATTTCGCCAAGCCGCAGATGCAACAACAAAAAAAAGAAAGGGGGAAAAACAGAAAAAGTGGTAGGAAAACTTAAACCGCAGCTAGCGACAAAAAACTGAATGAAGAAACGGCAAAACACACAACAAAATTAAAACATTTAATCAGTTGTTCTTAAATTTACATCCTAGAAAATGTTTTTCTTTATTTATTTCAAATTACTAGAGCATTATTTAAATAATATGTAAAATATTGGTAAATATTGTTTATTATATTTTAAATTCATATCAAGAAGTTAAGACAAGTTGACTAATTAAATGTAATATCTTTCATAATAGTCTTTTGGAAACATAACTAAAGATTTGTATAATATTTGTATGAACTTTTTTTTCTTAAAATTCATAAAATTAATTCTTGACATTATCAGTTGAATATATGAAATATATGAAGAAGCACTCCATTTCCTCTCTGTGCACAATGAGATGCTGCAGGAAAAAGGATAACGCGACAAGGAGCGGTGGCAGCAGTGAGTGAGTGTTTATTTTATAGCCCGCAATGGAGTTGGCTGCCACCGAGGAAGGTTCGAAACTGCCGGATCTGCCGGATCCCATTTCCCACCTAACCGACAAACGCTTTGGCCTCCGCCGGGCTCTGCTCTGTTATTATTGAAGAATTATTACGCGATGGTGGGGGCGAGAATCCTGGCAACCAGCATCCTGCCGGCACAACTTGCCAGTTTGCCAGTTTGCCGATGTTGGCGACTAATAGTGCTGAGCCCGCAGAGAGCAAAAAAAATATCCTTGCAGCAAGCAGCGTTTGTTCTCCACTCGCCTCTTCATTTTTTTCCTCAATTTATACATTTGCGCATAAAAAGCAAGTGTAAAAGTTTTGCATATTCATGGCGCTTTAAATGTCGTCGCCAAGCCACGAGGATGGCGACGTCTGAAGTGCAGCAGCAGCCACAAAGGCAAAAAGCAACGCTCCAACTAGAAAAAAAATAGTAAACAAAAGGAAACAATAATAACCAGCCACTGAAGTTAGTTATGTTAGATACCCTAACAAAAGGGAGGTAACTTATGTATGTTTTGATAGCAGGTTTACAATTGCTGAAAAAGTAATGTTTACATTTTTATAACAAAAGAATAAAATAAATTAGGTTCACAATTAAATAAAGAAATATAAATACTATTTCAAATTTTAAATAAATTAAAAACAAACATTCGGCAACTTTCTCCGTTTACTTCTCAAGTTTTAATGTGGAATTTTGTAATATTTTAAAATAGCCTTGATTAATATAAATAATAAATTATATTAGCTGTTTTTATTATAAACCTACAAGATAAATTAAAGCTCACTACTGATGTCAGGATATTAAACCTTCTACTTGCCTACTGGCCAACAGATTGTCTACAACCTTCAACTTTTTTATGCTGTTGCATGCCGCAGTATCAGTCCTCGGGAAACATGCAGGGAAAATAAAGGGAGGGGAAAATCCAGGGAAATGTGAAAGCAGGGCATCAGTAAAGGCAACAACAAAAAAGTAATAACATCAACCATAAAAGTAGCTACATCAGTTGGCAGATGGAAGCAGCCAAAGGGACTGAAATCGGACTGCAAAAAGAGAAGGGATAATATATATATATATATCTATACGGAGTAGACAACCGACTGCCGCAGACATATTGTGTCTGCAAAACTTTGTTGACAAAAACAACAACAGCAACAACAATAACAAAAAACAAGACGAAGAGGAAAACAGATGGGGAAAAGTGTCTCGATTTTCCGTTCAGTTCTCGCCTCGCCCGATGCGTGATAAAAACCGCGCAATGAAGCGCATGTGAAAACAATGAGATTATTGCTAGAATTTATGTGAGCTCCATGAACTCCATTCTCCGGTCTCCGGTCTCCATTTTCCATTTCCCGCATACTCAATTTCCCGACTCCCGCTCCCCAATCGCAGACAATCTTTCTCGTGTAATTGCCGACATGTCAGCACATTAAACGGCTATAAAACGGCAAGCAAAACTGGCAAATCAAAGGCAACTTGTCCGCATCAGAGGCGAACTTTTCTAATTTATGGCCATTTCAAGGGAGGGTCGTGCATTGTGCAACAGTTAAGCGCAACTGCCCTTTGAACTTTCACCCGGACCACATTTACATGGGCCTTCTACCTTCACTCCACCAACTTCTACCCTTCCATTTGCGGCAATCTCACCTGAGAAATGGCCTCGGTCCGGGACGGTCTCCTCCGCGCTCTGGTTACGTGGCTCCACAATTTATCATGGCACTAATGAGCATGAAATAGGACAAGGTTTATTAAATTTCCCTTTTAAAATGTGCACATGCCAGGGCACATGGCAGCGCAGGAACAGGTGGAGGAGCCAAGAAAAGGACATGGCGGAGTAGTTGATTTTACAGGTTGTTAGGTCGGGGTAACAAATAATAAAGAAAACCTTTTTACCAATTTCCTTTTATTATTTATTATAAAATTAAGAGGTTTTTTTCAACAAGGAGGAACCTCTAATAACAACTATTTCCCAAACAAAAACTGACTGCAACGAGGAAAGAGTTGGTTTTATAAAATGAAATATATATTTAGTATTTTATAATATCTTATATTTTCAGAAAAAAAAATACTTATTTTGAAATATTTCCTCAAGATACGTATTTACAAATCACAAAAGCATTTTTAATATACTCGATTTTATAATTAAAGAATATTTAAACTTCCAACTTAACTTACCAGTGAACCTCACTAAAAGACAGCAACAAGTTTCTTTTTGCTCATCAGCAGCGAGGGGGCAACATAAATGTGGCGCCAATGGTTTCCTTAGCGCTCAGCCACCACAACAGGAAATACCAGCCTGAAAGGAAAACCGGAAGCCACCCACATTCGGTTCGGCGCCACCCCCGAGCACCTTTTCCTGTCGCCCCTCAAAGTCCAAGCAGCTGCTGCCCGGCGGACAACGAAATGAAAAATGTCCGCAAGTGCGAAAATGAATCTGCCTCATGTTGCAATTTATTATGCCAACATAATAAATATTATATACAGTTTGTGTGAGAAATTGAAGAAGAAGAACCTCGCTCTAGGGAGTCGTTTCTTTCCTTTTTCTTTTAGTTCTCTTTTTTTTTTTGAGGGTACTTGGTCGTATGAGGTAGCTACGAGTCCATTGGGTGTCACTGTTTCTTTCTTTTCCAGCCTGGCTGTGACAGTTGGAGAAATGTTCTGGGAGCAAATAATGCTCGGACTGTCCCACTTTAGATATTGTTTTCACAGCAGCTTTTCTCTTTCCAACTAATTATAACTAGAAAAAATTAGGTGTCAGGCTAAAAGGAGCATTCAAACGGGGCAAGTAAGCATATGGAAAGGCAAAACTGTAATAAATCATTTGAAATTAAAAATTAAAATCGAAAAATATATATAATTTATGTGCTTTGTTTATCAAAATTGTAATTCAAACTTATTTATTTTGGCTTGTTATATTTTTCCTTTTATCACGTTTAAAGTTATTTTTAAACCAGACATTCAACCCAACAATATCAACAATGACTGTCGAAATCGATTGAGTCTTCATTGATATTCAGAGATAAACATTGACTAAGTAATGCAGACTTACTGATCCAAATCGGTTAGCTTGTTGATCTTCTCATTTACGCCTACACATAGGCCTGTTTTTGTCCCTCCCACAAAGATGTGAATATTTCGTCTGCACGCAATTTCTATAAATCATTGAGATTGTCAACAGGAATTCATTTCTTGTGCTGGCTGCTTGTTGTTCCCAGAGAGCGGAAATGTCCAAGGGACAGGTGGCTGGGGAGTGGGACTGGATTTAGGGCGGGAAAAGTTGCGCGGCATTGTGATTTTGTCAGCCATGTGTGGGTGCTTGTTGTGTGCAAATATCAGTAACATTTTGTGTGGTATCCTTTTACCCCCCCTTTGCCCCCCTAAGCTTTGCGGTTTGCAGCTCTGTTTACTGCTTTTGCTGTTGGCCGACTGTTGCTACCATTGTTGTTGTTATTCAAGGAAATTTATTTGCCTGCTGCTAGTGCCAGTGCCACTGCTATTTGCTTTTCATTTCCGGCCACGTCGACAAATCACAAAACAACCCGAAAAAGGATATTATCTGCAGCACAACGGTCCGCCTCAGGCTTCCCCTATTTGTCTAAATAATTTGCAAAGCATTTTTCGTTTCATCGCTCCATCGCCAGCCGATTGTGTGCGAGAAGATATTCCCCGCTCTCTTAATGGCCATCTAAGTGGTCCTCCTTTTCCCCCATATTTGTGTGACCTTTCATCTTGATCTTGGTCGTTTGGGGCCGTACCCAAAATGGGTAGCCGTTGTCCACTCAATTTTCCACTCACGTGTGCAAATAGAAAACCAGAACTTAATACTCACACATGGAAAAAAGATGTGTAGCATACATAATAAATATAAAAATGCAGCATTAAATTTCTGTAGTATTTCTTTATGTAAAAGATATATTTAATAATAATCGAAATTAGACCTGACATAATTCTAAATAAATTCCTATTCAAACGAAAAACTAGAGGTAAAGGTCTCATCTCATAAGGTGAATCTCATCATGTTGTTGACTATTTTCCCAGTGCAGTCCAGTTCTTGTCACATTTATAATGCTAATTGCCCGACCAAATGTTTGCGTCTCCGAAATTTCCACTTGTCATCCCAATGATGATGGCTCACTTGATTCACGAGCGATTTGAAAGCGAGTTAAAGCCGTGACGCCTACACCTGCCGTTAGTCGTTGAGAGCACGATGTGGACTACGGGTTGGCTCTTGGCTTTGGGCCTGCTCAGCCTGTTAGCTTTGGGACTCGGCTCAGACTATCGAAATCTCACGGAGTTTATGAGGCATCGTCAGAAGCGCTGGCTGATCTATCAGAATAGTGGATCCATGAAGTTCAGCATTGGCCCATCGCTGCCAATTCCGCTGGAGGACAAGGTGACCTTTCGCTCCTGTGTGCTTTCCTTTACACTCCAAGGTGGCACCTATAGCCTGCCCACATCGCCTATTTGGCCGTGGGACAAGTGGGAGGGAACCTTCGCCAGATCCTTGGTGCAGATGAAAAGGAATATCGAGAGACATACGGCCAATGGAGATGTCCGATATGCAGACGATGCCAGGCTTTTGGTCTACACGGCTCTGGAGGAGTATATGGGCCGAAGGAACAACGACATGGCCATGGGCAGGCAATGCCTGCTGCGATCCATCTGCGAGAATGCCCAAATCCATCATCATATTGGCGTATTCTCCGAAATTATGGATATTATACTCAGGTGAGGTCCATAGGGAAACTCTTATTTAAGCCCGGATAAGCTGACAATCGACTCACCCACTTTAGCCCCGGCAAGGCCAAACTGGATAGCTCCTATCACGAGGCCTATGCCGCCGGAAGAGCCGGAGCCCATTGCCTGCAGCTCTACAGGACCTGTCCACGGGGCCTCAACTTCCTTGACGGGCTGCTGATTGTGGAGGATGATTGATTTACTGCCGTTACTGCGGAGCACTAACCGAAGGAATATGGGGATCCGCAATAAAGTTTTCAGCCAAATCAAAGTGCATGTCTAATGGGTCTTGTCCTGATGTCGGAATCCGCTTGTTCTTGCTGCATAATTTGGGGCGGAAATGCACGGAAGCATGTCTGAGGGGCAGGAAACTGTGTTGACTTGGCTCAAGGATGAGCATGTGTGCATATCGATGCAGGCTTGCCACAACCACATGCTGGGTTTATGCGGAAATCGAATTCGGAATATTATATAAACAGCACTCTTATAAATAATTATTCAAGTGGAAAATAGAAAATGTTCATATAAAAACTTATCATACTTACAAATTTTAATTCTTTTATTTAAATGTTTACACAAATTACATATAATTGAAATGATAGTTATTATAAAAAGGTCAACGCATTTGAAATGTATTAGAATTTTCTATAATTGAATTTTTATTATATTATTGCCTAATAAGATTATTTCCATTAATTGCAATCAAATTTATCTTATAAAAAAATCTTATAGAATAACACAATACATATACATGTATATATACACTTTCTATTTTCCACTTCAATAATTATTTATAAGATTGCAGATCAATTTGAATATTGTTAGCTAAAGAAGATTCCTAGGACAACATTGCGTATACTTGATATATCTTCTAGATGATGTTCTAGCTCATATTTTCTATCCTTAATAACTTTTTCTTATTCTGTGATCGTAATATTTGCCACGTGTAAACTCAGCAGCCGCAGACATTAGTTACCTATTCCTCTGCGCCATCACAAGTTCAAACACCGCAAAGTTGTGCAGGCCGCCTGCACCCCCCTAGCGCGTCTCCACATCACCCTCGCTAACTGCACTTTGCATGGCTCCTCCCCCGCACGGTTCAAGCTCCCCCCTACGCCTCCTGTTTTCCGTCGCTTGACGCTCCTCTTTCGTTGTTCGCGTTGTCATAATCGCATTTGAATTAGCTTCGCACACAAGACGCAGCTGATGCGAGAGATGGCGTCCACACAGGGTCACCGTAAGCCAAGTCTTTAAATATATCAAACTCGAAGATATAAGAAGATATATAGTTGATGAACAAACAAAAAACAGCAGAATGAAGGGGTTTTCAAGATTTTAAAGGACAAATATTTTTCAAAATTTTAAAAGGGATTTAAGTTCTAGAAAGTTAAAAATTCAATTTTAAACATTTTAAATGAAGTATGCAGATTAATATAAAATTTTCAAAAATTTACCAAAATTCTAATTTTGTTCTAATCTTTATATATATAAGCTTTCCGAATAAAAATTGACTTTATTTTAACTTACTTTAAAATTTTGATTTCTCCAGAATTCCGGTAAGCTGCACCCTGTATTAAGACTAAAGACCCATTTACCTCCTCCGACGGCGCGGCGTCTGCAAGCCTAATGTGCCACTTAAGACGCATTTATTGTCTTTCGTTGCTGTTGTTGTTGCTCTTCTGAGGATGTGAATGTTGCAGCCGGGGCGTGTTGTTGGCGGTTCTGCATTTTCCATTTAATTGACGCCATTGTTGACAAAATGGCGGTCGTGTGCTGGCTTTCGCTGCATCGCGTTGCTGCTCCTCCAAGCCAAAGTTGCAGCCAGCCACAAGCCATTAATGTTAACGGATTTTTACCCGGAAAGCTGAGGGGCTGGGAATACACTCGCACACGGTCATGTTTCTGGTTTACCAGAAACGGAACTCCCAGGTGGAGCAGGAGGAGGTGGAAGGCGTGGCAGTGGCTGCAGAAGCAGCAGCACAAATCACTTGCAATTAGTGTTAAAAATGCAACGTGAAGCCAAGATGGTTGAGACTGATTGTGATGGGTGTAAAGTTGACGAGTGATTGCTGTTGATCTAACTGAGAACAGCAATAATCAAGGTAATCAGGATTAGTTATCTGGATTTATTTGATGTTTCACAGAGCATCTTGGGAGTAATACAATATGTGGTAATTATTATATAACAAATATTTAAAGCTTTGCCCGCAAAGCTAAACGAAATGTTAGTAATCCACTTCAACTGTATAGGCATCCAGGACGCTCTCACCCCTTGGGCAAGCCGGAAACTGATCCAAACAGTCGATGCCAGCTCGTCCTGCTCTTAAGGCATCTGTATAGGCCACATCCAATCGCGTTTTACCAGGTCTGTACATATAAATATTAACAATTTTAAATACACTTCAATTACAAATAAAAACTTACGTTAACAGAACGTTGAGTAGTTCCGACATGATTCCCACATGATGATGAACCTGGGCATTTTCACAGATCCCTCGCAGCAAACACTGACGACCGCGACCCACCGCTCCACTGACTTGATCCATGTACTTCTCCAAGGCAGCGTAGACAAACACTCGGGTGTCGTCCTCGTGCGTTTCGTCCAAGCTCCTGATCTTCTCCTGAAGAGATCGCTGGTAGATGGTCTCCCATTTGTCCCACGGGTAAAGTGGAGCCGATGGTAAGGTAAATGCTCCAAAGTGGAGCACATAATAGTAGACCATGCTGCGCCAAGTGACAGGGTCCTCCAGTTGGGTGGCCAACACTGGGCCCACCACTAAGCGGATGGTGCCACCATTCCTATAGATCAATTGATGACGCTTCTGTCGGGCGTGCAAGAACTCCGTAATATTCTGACCCACCAAAGGGACCACAGCATCGTAGGCACCTCTAGCCAAAGGTAAGAACCAGCCTAGCAGAAATATCCAAGCCAACAATTGCATTTCGGGAGCGTCTATCAGTGGCAAAATACCTTTCGAGAATGAAGACCACTGGAGTTGGGCACCAATCTGCGCTGCGTTGTGATTGAAATAAGTATTGATTCGATCAATTAGCACCCTAATTGGGGTTATAAAGACATCCAGAATGTGTGTGCCTGGCCCAGCTCTCTTCGTTCTGCATAAATAATTTTGTAAATAAATAGACAGTATTCTGGGAAAAGAAGAACAAGTAAAGACGAATTAAAAAATTCCCGATTAAAATATTAATCGAAAATAAATCACCATTATTTTTAAGTTCGTAAAAAAGACACAATGCCAAAATGTAATTATATTATAAAGCAAACAATTTGATTAAGATTGTTACTAGAACCTCATTTAATAAGAAATTTAAATTTCCCGCCTGCCTGAATTACAACGCCCAGGGCTGCCTTAAGCCATGTAAGCCGTTAATGTATTGCGTCAAAACCTGTTACGTTCCGTCATTAACGTAGTGTGATTACGTTTGTATATTTAAGTGTGACCAGTTGCAGTGTAAGAGAAAATCCGTTTCTTTTCCCGATTAATTCCAGCATTATGAACGGACAAATCTTGTGATCAGATTGTTGTTTTTGTAAATTAATAACAATAATAATAAAGTAGTTCCTTGGCCTTGTTGGGTTTTGTTGTAGCCCTAAGATGAATGCCGTGATAGCGTTGTGCCACTTTTGCGAGGCGCACGGCCCCTGCGCCATCTTCTGCACCCAGACACTGAGAGATACCAAGCTGGAGGACCTGCCTCTGGACCAACAGCAGAATCAAAAGTCCTGCTCCGCATGCAACTACTCCATGGGACGGAATAACAATGCCATCTACAGCAGAGACACGGAGAGCGGGGCGACCTTTGTGAGCACCAAGGTGGCGGTGCTGCCGGAGGTGGCCAGTTTGGTGAAGCAGGCTGCAGTACTGAGCTTAAGCAACGGGACGGATTCCAGCAAGGATGGAGAGTTTGTGTTCTTCGGAGACTCCGCCCGAGGCCACATCCTAAGTCACACGTTCCGGGTGAGCGACCTGCAGGCGCGTGGCTACTCGCAGCTCTTCTCCATCATTGTCCTGATGAAGGACAAGTACTTCCTGCTGAACATCAAACCGTTTCTGGCGGAGCACCTCAAGAAGGTCTCCTCGGAGCTGCAGGCAGCGGCCAGGAAAACCAAGGAGGCAGAGGAACTCACATGCTCGGCCAGGCAGAGACGCCTCTCGGGCGCACAGATTCTGCTGTCAAGGTCCCTGCTGGAGCTCACTGGCGAAGAGCACATCTTCGCCCAGCTGCACTCTCACTTCTCGTGGCTCCTGCTTGCCGGATCCCGCTTCCTAACCGAGCACGTGACCTTCGGGAACCTGCCTTGGCTGCCGCCGCAGAGCAGTGGCCGTCCGCCAGCCCAGCGACTCACCTACAACAGCTCCACCCTGCCCATGATTGAAAGCATCGATGACCCGGATCTTGAGGAGTTCTTCTCGCTGCGACATCTGAAGAGCGTTGTGCGTAAGGAAGAGTTCGCCACGGTGTGCTATTGCGCCTTGACTGGCGTCAAGATCGTCGTGCGCGGCGATCCCAGAAAAACCTTCCGGTTCATGGTGTGCCTCAAGAAACTGCTGCCCGAGCCCATGCACAATCTTATGCGTATTGACGCCCAGCATCAGCACTCCATTAGCTCCGAGTATAAGATCATATCAGTGTCCAACGAAATAGCCGTTCCTATGGCCAGTGCCTCTGTATATAGAATAGATTTCCTGGACAAGCACGTCAACGGGCACGAGGTGACCGTCAAGTGGCCGGGAGAGTTGCCCAGAAAGTGTAAGCCTCATTTCAACCAGGAAATATAATTCATTTCTACTAATAAATCCTTATGCTCTCCCTGTAGTGCCCGATCTCATGGTGAAGCTGCTTAAGGCCGTGGAAGAAAAGAATTTTACAGAACTGGTGCTCAACAAACAGACCAAGGTGCTCATCGAAGAGTGGAAGAAGTATGTAGTCCTCGTAATATTCCAAGTGCTCCACATCTAATCCTCTTTATCTCACCGACAGTAAAGTGACCTGCCTCAATCACGCCAAGTCCAGCAGCGTCCAGGGCAAGCTGAAGAAGGTGCTGGGTGTGCAGCCCCACGATCAGCCGGTGATCAACTACTGGAGCACGCATCTGCACTAACCGCGGGGAAGGCGCTCACACACTGTGTACATAGCTCAAGAACATTCTTTTCACCTTTTGGAATAAAACCACTTTATTGCCACGGCGAGTACGCGACGGCGAGACAAATCAATATCTTAACCAAAAGGTTGCCCAATCCAGTCCAGCCTGCAAGATGTTTACTTCTTGTAGCCGCAGCTGGAACGACGACCACGAGCGCGCTCGAACTTGCGGCCCTTGGAACGGACATAGGGGCGGGTGTGCGAGTGGGGCACACCGGGCGCCTTGCCGAAGTGCTTGCAGGCAGTGCGGGCAGTACGCTTGCCCTGCAGCAGCAGGGTGTTCTTGCCGGTGGGCGAGCGCAGAGCGAGCTGATCGAAGGTCAGAACCTCGCCGCCAGCCTTCAGGATGCGCTCCCGAGCGGTCTGGGTGACATGCAGGGCGCACACCTTCACCTTGGGGACAACCAGCAGGCGGGCATCGTCGGTGACGGTACCAACAACCACGATGGTAGACTCAGGCTGGTTGGCCGCCTTGAAGAAGCGAGCGATGCGCTGCAGCGATAGCGGCGGGCGGTTGATCTTGCTCATGAACAAACGCTTCAGGATAATGCGGTTGAACTTCTTGTTGGTGCGACGCTGCAGGAAGCGGTACAGCTGCAAAGACAAAGAGAAAAACACATTATTGCCACGTTCAACCGGGTTTGTCCACCATCTAGGTCCTACCTTGACGAGCAGACGCAGGTAAACATCCTGGGATTTGGGCTCGGTTCTGCGAACCTTGCGATCGTACTTGTGGTTGATATCAATACCCTGCAAAGGAAATACGATTAGCACTAGGCGCGTTGTATCTGCGGCAACGCAGTTTCCGGTTCACTCTCAATAATATGCAGGCACTTGCGAGATGTTTACAAATTATTTTTCACCTTTCGTTATTTTGCGTTTCTTACCATTTCGGCGACCGGAAAAAGAAAGAGACGGGCCGACAAAACATCGAAGCTGTATCGATACTATCGATGTCTGGCTATCGTTTTCAAAACTTCAATTTTTGCCATATCGATGTTTTGCGTTATACGCTACACGTGTAGATTAATTATGTTTTTTATTAATACAAGGCTTAAAAATTAAGATTTTCACTCATTTCACTTAGTTTTGCACTCTTTAAAATTAAGATATTTTCAAATGACTTTTTTGTTTCAATTGGTAATGATAATAATTACATATGATTTTTTACGTTGCAATTAGGTTACGAGTGCATTCAATTGTAAACTCTAATAGTAATTAATTAGTATAAAGAAACTAATTAAATTATTAATTAATCATAAATCATAATAATATTAGTAATTTTTATACCCTTGCAGGGTATTATAATTTTGGTCAGAAGTTTGCAACGTAATAAAGGAATCATTTCATATTTCATATTTTTCATATTTTATATATATATTTTATTGATCAGCATCAAATGAAGGTTTGCAGTTAGTCTTCTTTATACTCTTACTCATATTGGATGACTATATAATATAGATACAATAGTAACGATCCGAAAATTTTTGAAAAAAATTATTTCATATCCAGATTGTTATCAAATTAATTAATTAATTTTTTCTAGAATTTCGTTTTCAATTTTATGAAAATTGGACGACTATATAATATATCTGCCATAGGAACGGTCAAGAAATTAATACAGTTAATAATTAAAACTTTTTTAGTTTTCAACATAATTTAATCAAAATTAATGTATAGCCATATCAAACAATTCTAAAATTTAATTTTTAATTTGATGAAAATCGAACTACTATTTTATTTTTTATTATTACTATTATTATTATTATATTATATTTTATATTTTATATAGTTACCATACGAACAATCGAGAAATTAATACACAAAATTGTACTTATTCAGTTTCCAAAATATTTTGATCATGTTTAATATACACCTATTTTATATTTTTCTAGAATTTTCTTTTTAATATTATAACTTTTTCAGTTAACAAAAAATTTCCATCAAGTTTAATATATGATCATTTGATATTATTCTTGAAATAATGGAAACTATCGTTATATGTAAAGGAAAATGCCAAGCTAGGAATGTAAATCTGTAAATATAATAAATATTTGTAACATGAAAGTAGGAATTAATTTGTTATGTAATTTATATTTAATTAATTTATATTTCATCATCCTTTCTTGTTTAATACAAAATGTATAAAATATGTGCATGTCTTAAAACATCAATAGTATTTGTAAAAACATCGAGAAAATCGATAGTTGAAAACATCGATTTTTTGCCAGATCTAAAAAGATAGGATGTGGTGTGACCGCACGACCAAAATACCAAAAAAAAATAAATTCACAAAATGCACGGAAAATACTTCAAGTTTTCTTATGTTTTCCAATTGATTTATTTAATTAATTGATATAATTCTTCGCAATTTGTTAAACTTGAAGTTTTCCCTATGTTCGTTTATTTCAAATTTGTAAAAATTATAAAATGTAATGACAATAAAATCAAACACTATCAGAAATATTTGAACGGTAACCTTTTTATGTTCGAAATATCCTATTACAAACTGCAGGGATTACAAACATCGGCTTATCGAAGTTAAACTGCTATTTAGTATTTATAATTAATTAATAAATTATTTTATTAAACAGAATCATATGAGTGAAACGCAAAATCCACCTTTCTTGATATATCCCCATCTGTTAATTTCTACATTTAATCACTCCGTTTTAGATCTATTTTAATGAAACTTTTAAGCAGTCGGGTCAGAACACCATATCTTATATCTGTCAAAGAAATTACAAAATAATTAAAAAATATTTATTATTTTCAGTAAACAAAAATATTTATTATTATTAAAATATATATATTTTTTTACTTAGCTTTATACATATCGGACTACTATATAATATATAAATTATAGGAGCGAACTTAAGTTAAGCGAACTTAGTTATTTGTTTACATTAAGCCAAATTCTATTATACATAATACCTGTGAGTTGAAATTCCAAGCTGCAAGGATATATAAACTTAGACTTTTTCGTATTGGTTCTTATTTCAGGTGAAATTTCTTTGTTTTTAATATTTTAATTTATTGAAATTTTATTAATTTTGATGGTTTTAAATATTGTGAAAAATAACAAATTAAGGATAGTGATACGAACACTTATGTGTAAAGGTACTACTAATTCCACTTAGACCGACAAGATAGTCCACTCTGGTCACACTAAAAATACCGATGGCAGCGAATTTACGTAAACCTATTGTGAGTTAAAACTATTAATTATAAATAAAATAATACGACCTTGTATGTTCTAGGTAGCGGGTAGCCTGCAGCGGTTTTTCGCCTCCGCCGCCAAGGCTGCAAAAGCCAAGCCGAAGAAGACCATCACTATAGCTGCTGTTGGTGAATCGATTGCCTCCAGAGGGTATGTTTTCTACACATTTTTACTGCAAACAATAATATTCCCATTTTTGTAGCTTTCTGCGTCCTCACAAGCCGTATGCACCACCCGGCGATGCTGCGGAACGTGTACGATCCGTGGCCGCCTCTCTACAGTTGAAAGGCGACAAGCTGGAGAACCTGTCCGAGAAGTTCAAATTCCTATCTGCCTGCTTCCAGGAGCTGCAGCACGGAGTGCCCAACTCGCAGGTGCATGAACTGCGAACTTTGTCCGATGTTATCGCCTTTTACGAAACGCCTGTGGACACAACAGTTCCACTGGATGCCCTGAAACGGGTTGAGCTGCCTGAGAATCTGCACATCCAGTACGAGTACGTGCGCTTCAATCCCGAGACGGACACAAAGTTCGGCGGCAAGACAGCCTTTCCCAAGAGCTCCACGCTGGTCACAGGCCTTAAGTACCGCGGAAAATATGAGGGTAATGAGGCTAAGCGATCGTGGCCTTAGAAGCACAAATCATTTAGTTGTTATGGTATTAAAATATCGTGTATCTAAAAATTCTCGGATACAGTTTGCACCAATTCGGAGTTGTAAATGCTCTCCAAAGCCCCCAAGACTCGCTTATCTGCAAGCAGCTCCATCAGTCGTTTGTCCTCCTTCACCGCCTCAAATGTGGGATACATAAGTTCGCAGTTAATAGCCGTCACCGCCGGCTTGTTCATGATGCTCAGAATCTTCTTCTGCAGCTCAATCTCTGGATCAGGAGCCTTAAGCTTGGCCAGGGCATTGGCCTCGCCTACCTCACGCTTTAGCTGCTCCTCTCGCTCCTTCTCCAGATAGTTAATAATCACCTCGTATTGAGAGGCAGTCAGGGGATGGCTGTCTGCTAATCTCTCAATAAGCTCTTGCATATGATCCGGATGTCGCCTCTGTCCCTTGTGAACGGCTGTGGCTACTCCTGGTGTTGAAGCATCACGCTGTTTCTTGAGCCTAAAATCCGTGGCAACCAAAGTGATAGCATCCTCGAGCGGCATATTACGATGCTCAGCTGGCACCCCATAAAGGATATTTACTGTGATGCTGTTCAGTTCCTCGTGCTGTGGCGTGACCACAACGGCATATAGGCAGCCCCGCGATGAGATATTGGCTAACACCTTGCCCAGCATTACGTCTTCGTTCGGAAAGAGCACATCCACCCGAAGGCCGGAATTTCTCAGCCGTTCCTCAACGTACTCCGCGTATTTGCTGACGGAAAAATTGAATTAAAACTTTACCGAGGCCTATGCTGACCATCACTTACGTGTTTTCCCGATTGACAACTATGATCTCGCAATCGTTGATAACCGGCTGACCAGCTGCAGCCGCTGCGGCGGACATGACAATCCCACCCTGCACCGTGATCTGTGCGTTTTTCATTTGGCTTTTCTTGGCAGTCGTATTGGTCTGCTTCGATTTAATGCTGGCGTTGCGCACCGTGAGCACATTCGACTTAAAAGTTGACTTGTTGAGGGCCGTAGCGGCTTTATTGGCCGTTTCCTCCGTCTCAAACTGCACGAATCCGTAGTTCTTCTGTACCATCGATCCTAAAACCTTTCCATATGGCTGGCAGATGCTTACCAGCTCCTCACGTGTGCATGTGGGCAAGTTTCCCAAAAAGATACGGTTATGTACCAAGGCCGGGTCCTTCGTTATATTGTAGCCCTGACCAGAATCGCTCATAATTTAACTTTTCAGGACACCCGAAAAATTTTTTTTAATAATTTACAATGTGCCCAGATCAATGTGGCCACGGAATATCAAATTTTGAACATTGCTAGGATTGCCAGCATGCATGAAACCTATAATTATAATCAATATTTAAATTTGTTTATTTTTAATGTTTTAGGAAACTGTACTTGTTGAAAATGTGTTTTGACTTATTTTTTTCGTAGTCTTGACTCAGTCCTAATTGTTGAAATTTTATTTGTCAATAATGTCGTTCACTACACAACAGTGACAAAACAAAGAATTCATGTTGGATGTAATATACAATTGACAGGTTTTGATTATAATAATTCTTTGTCATTTTTTTTTTAGTTGAAAGAAAAATGTCTTTAATGATTTAATAGCAAATGGCTTACAAATAATTATAATTTAAAACCCTTTGCAGGGTGTTGATGCAGATCTGAAACATTTTAAAAATTATATCCTTGCAGATCTGCATAAAAAATTTGTATATAGAAAATTATTATTATAAATTGTACTATTTTTAAGAGCTGACAATATTAAATTTTTTTTAATAGTCAACATCAAATCAAAATTCTTTCCAATTTTGCCTATGGAAATTGCATTGGGTCCGGCCTAATATGATAAGCGTATAGAAATGTATTGGGCTGAATAGCTTAATTCATTTGAATACATTTATCTATAAAAATGTTCAAATTATTTGCGCTTATAAGTTGGCAATTGTTTTTCAGATTTTATGCATTAGAATTTGAATCAATTTAAATTTCATTACATGGAATGCAAATATGCTTTTATTCTTTATTTGTTAAAAAATGTTGCCCATATAAAACGTTTATGGTTTATTTTTAATTATGTTTCAAAAACCCATAAAAATAAATAAAATAATAAATAATAATAATATAATACATTAATATATAAATGTGCGTCAAATTAGCGTCGGTAAGTTAGCGTCGATATGGAACGGTGGGAAAATGGAACACGTGGTGCTTTTTTAATTTTAATTTATTTCGTAATTAAGGCACCAATTCGAACAAAATAAAGTTTGTATATGCTAAAAAATGAATTTACTATTGATTTTTACTGGGTATGAGAGTGTTTGACCTTTATGTACATTAAAAAAAAGGCTGTGAAAAATCATGTCTTCACGGATTTCCTTATATCTCGGCTTATCGTGCTATGCGTGCAGCAATACCCGATATGCCAGAATAAAGGCCATTTAATGTAGTTTTAGCCTGCAAAGTTTCATTAATTTCAAACCCTATGATTTTGAGAAAATCGCATAACAGTGAACCAACCTCGGGGTCGGCCCCATACAAAACAGGACGAAAAAACTTGGATGGCTGATAACTTCGATATACGAACGCGTGCACATATGCACGGTATATAGGCTAACTAGGGGAAGATTAAGGAATATCTGGTGAAAATTTCATTTATTTTTAACCCACAGATTTTGAGAAAATCAAATAACGGTGGGTGGTGCATTTGGGCTGATAAGTGAGGCGCGAACTATGAAAATGGAACCAGATATGAATGTGCAGAGAACCAGTTGAACCAGCTCATGATAATAAAATACTGAATTCAATAACAATAACAAATTGTTGACTGAAACATTCACTAAAGTGACTGGCCAATAAATGAAAACGTCATTCAAATCAATTTGGCAAGCGTTTTAGTAAAAGACGTTCACTCGTTTAGGAGAAATTGATGTTTCATATTATTGCAATTATTCTGGTATATACCACAGTGGTATGAAAGTGTGACCCGCTAATCAGCAAAATCGACGCTAACTTTTAAAGAATTATTACACCCTTAAATGAACGCGTGCAAACTTGCACGGTATCTCAAACGATAGAGAAAAGTATTCTCTAACTTAATATAAAATCTCAATTAATTCTAACAAACAGATTTTTTTAAATTTCCGTTTTCCTTTTCCGAACCCATTGACAAACACTGGTTTCATATCGATAGGAACGCTTCCCACACCCTATCGATGAATTGCCTGCCAGAAAAATTCCTATTGTCAATTTAAACAATTATATAAAATATGCATGCCCCATAAATGGAATTGACATTCCAAGCATTTTGGTAGTTGTTTTATCGAAATCCGTTCAGTCGTTTAAGAGAATTTCCCACTTTTGCATTTATTTCCATATATGTTCCTGCGAAGCATATATAGATCTGGCAGCCCTGGCTGCTTAAATATAAATAAACGTGATTAAAGCTTTTTGGCAGGGTTTTAGGCAAAATGAAGACTGCATTATAAACGGTATTGCAGTTCTGAACATTTTGATCCATGTTTCATCAAAATCCGTTCAGTCGTTCATGAGAAAACCCAACTTTTTCATTTATTATCACATATATTCCACCGAAGAATTTTCATTAGGAAAAATTCATTTAAAACTTTACTGTAAGACTTATGCAAAATAAAGACTGTATTATAAAAGGCATTGCAGTTGTGAACATTTTGATCCATGTTTCATCAAAATCACTTCAGTAGTTCATGAGAAAACCCTAATTATTCATTTATTGCCAACTTATGTTCCGGCGAAGAATTTGAATTCAGTAAAATTTATTTAAGCTTTACTGTAGTTTTTATTCAAAATGAAGACTGTATTATAATCGGCATAGGCATAACTTTTTGATACGTTTCATTAAAATCTGTTCAGTGTCAGAGAAGAAAATTAATTTTGACAAAAAATGTCACCCTGATTCCCACTGTCACAAAAATCTTTGCGTTGTTACCATCTCTGCTGTTTCTCGTCTTTCGCATATGCTTGTACCGTTATAACGGTAGTTCTGCTGCGATTAGCTGGAATTATGTGCATTCAGAACATTTCACATACACTTTTGTGACAGTGGGATTCAGGGAGACTTTTTTTGTTTTCGTTTATATTTTATTAATTGATGAATTTAAGTTTAGTTTTTTGTATATTCTTAAGAAATAAATGTATAATATAAAATAAATTAAAATAAATGTTCAAAACTTATTTCATAGTTATTTTAATTTAATAAAATTGGAAAAAATATAAGAAAATGTTCATGCGAAGCAATTGGAGGTTGTTTGTTTCATAATGCAATGTAATGCAATAATAAACAAAAACAATAAATCTAAAAATTTCAAAACGTTTAGGCCTTTTGTTCCTAAGAAATTTACATTGCATTTGCTGCTAACTAATAGACGAATAATAAGAAAAATTAATTTTCTTCTGTAAAACTGAACGGATTTTAATGAAACATGGATCAAAATGTTCAGAACTTCGATGCCGATTATAAACAGCATCCATTTTGCATTATTTCTATGGTAAAGTTTAAATCAATTTTAATTAATAAAAATTCTTCGCTTGAATGTGTATGTGGAAATAAATGAAAAAGTTGGGTTTTCTCATGAACGACTGAACGGATTTTGATGAAACATGGATCAAAATGTTCAGAACTGCAATACCGTTTATAATACAGTCTTCATTTTGCCTAAAACCCTGCCAAAAAGCTTTAATCACGTTTATTTATATTTAAGCAGCCAGGGCTGCCAGATCTATATATGCTTCGCAGGAACATATATGGAAATAAATGCAAAAGTGGGAAATTCTCTTAAACGACTGAACGGATTTCGATAAAACAACTACCAAAATGCTTGGAATGTCAATTCCATTTATGGGGCATGCATATTTTATATAATTGTTTAAATTGACAATAGGAATTTTTCTGGCAGGCAATTCATCGATAGGGTGTGGGAAGCGTTCCTATCGATATGAAACCAGTGTTTGTCAATGGGTTCGGAAAAGGAAAATGGAAATTTAAAAAAATCTGTTTGTTAGAATTAATTGAGATTTTATATGAAGTTAGAGAATACTTTTCTCTATCGTTTGAGATACCGTGCAAGTTTGCACGCGTTCAAAAAGTTAGCGTCGAAATATCGAATGGAGACTGCCAGTGTTTGTCAATGGGTTCGGAAAAGGAAAACGGAAATTTAAAAAAATTTGTTTGTTAGAATTAATTGAGATTTTATATTAAGTTAGAGAATACTTTTCTCTATCGTTTGAGATACCGTGCAAGTTTGCACGCGTTCATTTAAGGGTGTAATAATTCTTTAAAAGTTAGCGTCGATTTTGCTGATTAGCGGGTCACACTTTCATACCACTGTGGTATATACCAGAATAATTGCAATAATATGAAACATCAATTTCTCCTAAACGAGTGAACGTCTTTTACTAAAACGCTTGCCAAATTGATTTGAATGACGTTTTCATTTATTGGCCAGTCACTTTAGTGAATGTTTCAGTCAACAATTTGTTATTGTTATTGAATTCAGTATTTTATTATCATGAGCTGGTTCAACTGGTTCTCTGCACATTCATATCTGGTTCCATTTTCATAGTTTGCGCCTCACTTATCAGCCCAAATGCACCACCCACCGTTATTTGATTTTCTCAAAATCTGTGGGTTAAAAATAAATGAAATTTTCACCAGATATTCCTTAATCTTCCCCTAGTTAGCCTATATACCGTGCATATGTGCACGCGTTCGTATATCGAAGTTATCAGCCATCCAAGTTTTTTCGTCCTGTTTTGTATGGGGCCGACCCCGAGGTTGGTTCACTGTTATGCGATTTTCTCAAAATCATAGGGTTTGAAATTAATGAAACTTTGCAGGCTAAAACTACATTAAATGGCCTTTATTCTGGCATATCGGGTATTGCTGCACGCATTCGATAAGCCGAGATATAAGGAAATCCGTGAAGACATGATTTTTCACAGGCTTTTTTTTAATGTACATAAAGGTCAAACACTCTCATTCCCAGTAAAAATCAATAGTAAATTCATTTTTTAGCATATACAAACTTTATTTTGTTCGAATTGGTGCCTTAATTACGAAATAAATTAAAATTAAAAAAGCGCCACGTGTTCCATTTTCCCACCGTTCCACATCGACGCTAACTCACCGACGCTAATTTGACGCACATTATATATAAACAGCATATTGTTAATCTAAATTTAAGAGCAGGTGGTAACTCTGAAAGCTATTCGATGAAAATTGTGTTATCGAATTCGTTTGTTGTTCATTTCAACGGAAGTTTTAAAAATGTATTTTAATATTTGGTCCATTGTTCCAACGCATTAAACATAATGCATAGACTGCCGCCACCGACTCCTAGTCCGGTCAGCACATACTGCTCCGATGTCGAATACAAGGGGTATATGGGCTCGCAAATCCTGCGCAGGTCGCAGCGGCTGATCGACAAGGAAAACCAGGAATTGGCCAAGACCTCAATTCCAAAATGTCATTCGCCGCAATTGTTTGGAGAATCCGAGGATCTTTACAGTCAGCTACTATGCCAGCAGGAGAAACCATCGTCTAAAGTGGTCCACTTGAAGAAAACTGATGAAGTTGTGCACCCAAAATCTGTGGATGAGATTGGGTACGCCAACGCTCCGATCAAGTTGGTACACCTGAAAGAACCAGAATCCTCCGATAAAATTATCCACTTAAAACCTTCGGATCAAATCTTACGTTTGAAATCGTCAAGTAATATTGGGGCCTCAGCGAAGATTCTGCACTTAAAGCGGATTGAGGAAGTCCAGGAAGCTTTTCCCCAGAAAAATGTCGAGAACTCAAAGCCTTCGGCAAAGATTATGCACTTGAAAAAGCAGAAGTCTGTCAAGGAAACTGTTCCCCAGAAAGGCCTAAAAAGGAAGACCACCTATCAGCAGAGTTCACAACCTGCACCAAAAATACGTGCGAGGACGCCGTTAAATCGCCACGAAGCAGTCAAGACACCGCTGTCTAAGAAGAATTTAAGATTATCCCCGACCTCCTCCCAATCAAAGCTGCCTTCCAAGTATCCGGAACATTTTGACAAGCAGCTAAAGGAAATTAATTTGAACAATTTGCAAGATAAATCGGAGACGGCGCGTGTTCCACTTCAGGATTTGTGTCCTACTCCTGAGCCCACGCTCATCGCAGGCACACATGGCGGAATTTGGAATAAATCGTCGCCAACTGTGGATTCCGAGAGCTCCTTGACAATCTCCTTGAGCGATTCCATATGCGAGATCTTCGGATCCAAGGATGTTAATGACATACTGAATATTAAGAGCCCGCGGCAGTATATCCTAATTGAAGAGCACCTGCCGGCCGTGGCCACCATGCTGAATGTGGAAGTGGATCGCCTGCGTAATGTTCTAGAAATTACGCAGAGTCTGAGCCACGAGCAGATATTGGGATTTCCCACAAAGAGGGAGCCATCATTATCCACTGGCGATTGTTCAGTTCCAAATTAGTAAATCCGTTTTGCAGTTTTAATATGGTCAAATCATGATCACCCTTAGAATATCTGGATCTGAACATAGTTTAACGTTTAAAACGGATCATCTTCATCTTTGTATATTTTTAAGTTGTATTTAATTTTTTGTTTTTGTTTCTTGTTATTTTGCCTTAGACTTTCAGAGTGCACAATTTCTTTAAACCTTTTACTTTGTTGTATATTTTAAGTTACTAATGCTAAACGTTATCTAGACTTTATTATACTTCATAATTGGTTTGCTTTCCCTTCTACGACGATACAGCTGCAATCAATCAATCGATCTGGTTTCTGTTATCTGTTCTATGCGTTCCTCTTTGTTTAATTTGTTTACTCTGTTTTCAACGTATATACAACCGCCTGGATTTGGAGTCGCAGCTCCTTCCTAGTAGTCGCTGTCGTAGCTGCCGTCCTGCTGCGCCTGCGTAGAGTCGTCCGATCTTTCCGAGGTGGGCTCCAGATCAACATCGAGGGCTGTATTGTTGGCCGGACAACAGCTTGGATGGGCCATGGAGTCGAAGGCATCTTTGATTTGATTGTTGGCACCCTTGGGATCTAGCTCGGTGGCCCAACTGAAATGCATCAGCGCCAGATCCATGTTGCCGAGCGTCTTGTGTATCTTGCCGATCAGATAGAAGACCACCGACTCTTTGGGCACGACCTCCTTTAGCTCCTCCAGCTCGCGCAGTGCCTCCTGGTACTTGCCTAGCGAGAAGTAGATGGAGCCGCGATGGAATCGGGTCAGTGGGTTTTTAGGATCCAGCGTCGCGGCCGTATTCAGCGTCTGCAGCGATAGATCCTTTTTCTTCATGTAGAACTGCATGGCGCCGATGTGCACCAGGATTACCGAGTTCTGCGGATTGATTTTTAAAGCCTTAACATAGTGCTTCTCGGCCTGCTCATACTTTTCCTGCTTGGAGTATATGGTGCCAATGCCAAACCAGGCATTATAGTGACGTGGATCCCTGACCACGGCGGCTCTGAAGTAATCCATCGCCTTGTCGAATTCCTCGGTGAGCACGAGCTCGTGACCCAACAGCGTATAGCTGTAGACGAAGTCCGGATCTACTTGCACGGCGCGCTTGAAGAATTTGATGGCTGTCTCATGCTCCTTTTGCAGTGAGAAGCAATTGCCTGACACACACCAGGTCACCGGACTGGTCTTGTCCTGGTTTATTAGATCCTGTGCCAAGGCCGACAGTTCCACTTCGCGCTGCAGATGCCACAGGGATGAAGAGTAAATCTCCATGTATTCCAGTCGACGCGGTTCCGCCTTGTGGATCCTCTCAAAGATCTCCACCGCCGCCTCATAGTCTCGCATCTCGTACCGAGCTATTCCAATAAGCGACTGCACCCAGCTCGATTTCAGGTGGTGCTTTGGTATCGTCGTCTCCAGCTGCTTCACGGCCGCCTTGCACTGGAAATTGGATAGTAGCTTGTAGGCTTCTGCCAAATTTTGAAGCAGAACCATCAGCCCATCCGCCGATTGCTTCTTGAGTCCCAGAAGTTGGTGAGCCATCGTTTGGGCATTATTTAGGCTGTTGTTCAGCAGTACCTTGGCCTCCTCGGCAGCACTGCGTCCGCCGCTGTTGTTCAGTGCGCCCGAGGAGGTGATGGTCTCCACCTTCTCCTTGCGCTTCTCGGACAGGTGATGGGACTTCTCCTCAATCAGTTCGTTATTCAGGCAGATTTTGGTCATCCGTGACTTCGTTTTGCGCGGCGGTGAGCGTGGCTGCACGAACTTATTGGCTATGTTGGGCGACTTATTGTTCTCCTTGACCGAGTAGGCAGAGTTGCTGAACAGCCGCGAGCTGCGGCGCACTGCCGCGTTGGGATTGGGCGGCACATTCAGATTCCCATTGTTGCCCACATTATTATTGTTCGGAGTGCGCGGGGTTATGTTCCCGGCCTGCGTGAAGACGGCGGGTTTGTTGAGGCTGCCCTCCTTGCGGTTGATTAGGCCGCCGACATGAGTCTTTAACTTCTTGCCCATCATCTTGGGCTCCTGATTGACCTCGGCCAGCATCTGTGGCATCGGTGAGTAGCTGACATTCATCACAGGAGTATGAAGACCAATTAGGGAGCCATCTCCTGCAGGACAGGGACTAGTCAGTGGCATAACGCCGAAGCTGGGGGTGGGCGGTGTGATGGCCGATAGGTATTTGAACTGTCTCCGGAAGGGAGTGCCGCCGGTCATGTCGTACAGCTGCTGGTGCTGAGCCACCGGGTCCTGGGTATAGCCCATGGGCGTATCTTCCAGCATCGCCAGCATGCTGGAGTTCTGTACCACGCTACCGCCGCGCAGCATGCTGATCGAGCTATTGAGATTGTTATTATTATTGTTGTTGTTATTAATGGGCGTCACCATGTTGCTGTTGCTATTGTGGTTTTGATTCTGATTCTGGTTGAGTAGCTGCACCGGTTGCTGATTCTGATTCTGGTTCTGCTGTTGCTGATCCCCCGGCGTGGTTAGAATGTAGTTGGAGATATTGCTTAGGTTCGTGATGAGTGACTGATGCACCTGCTGCTGGGGATTCTGCTGCTCGGCGCCAAACATCACCATGGAGTTGGCGTTGGCACTGCTGCCCTGGCAGGTGTTGAACACGTCCGTGCTCTGTATCTGGAATATAGCCGCCGCATCCGTGTCCTGGCCCAGCAGGCACAGATCAGCGAAGGCTTGCCACATGAAGGGATTCAGCTTAAGCGCTCGCCGTAGCGCACTGACCGCCAGCTTGTTGCGCTCAGTCAGAACGCAGATCTGTGCCATCAGTTGGTACGCGAAACACGCCAAGTCGCCAAAGTCCCGCTGCAGCTCGTCACAGTTCTTGACATCCCCGAATCCCGACGATATCAGTGCGCTCTCCGCTTCAGAATACTTCTTCAGCTCGAAGGCACATTTGGCCTGCAGAAAGCGGCACTGCGGCGAGGTGCGTCCCTGCTCCTTCAGCAGCCAGTATGCCTGGTGCACCTTGTTGGAGCGGTAGTAGCTGGTGGCCAGCAGGAATACAGTCTCGTCGCTCTCCACTGCAAATAAACCCAAGGAGACAGTCAGTTATGTATTCGCCAGGCCCCGAGACCTTGACCCTTTACCTTCCGAGTACAGGCGCTCCGCCAGGAAAACAGCATCCTTGAGGTCGTAGTAGTTCATGCAATGCCATATGGCGGCCTTAAATGGGTGAAAACGAGAGAGTTCGATGGATTACAAAAATACAGGGGGTCTGGGGAGGCATCGATTTACCTGCACGGGCTCTTGGATCATCATGTCTAGTTTGACGGCGACTTCCGAAAATCGCTCCGGTTCTACGGTTCCGGTTGCTGGCAGCGACTCCTAACTCTTTGTTCACAATAATTTAAACATGCGGTGTGTACAAATCGAACAAATTATCATGTCGCCACTCGCATACGGCGAATTTTCCAAACAATATTACAGTGTTACAAGTACGTTGCAAAAAGAAAAAGTGTGCTGTGTGTGATTGGCGTGTGTAACCCGAATGCGGATGCGGGGACTCGGGGCGCTCCAGACGGCGGCGTCGTTGGCGATGGCGGTGTCGGCGGCAGCAGCGCTGCTCTCGCTACCCTGACCACTCCACTCCACTTCCACTTTTAAATATTGCAATTGGTTTGAGTCGAGCCTTCGCTCAGCTTCGCCTTCTGTACACACACACACTGTGGTCGGGGGGTCGCTTTTCGTCACGGCTTTTCGGGGTTTTGCTGTCGTTAGAGGCGCACGCGAATTAGATCTGCAAACGGCAACGACTTCAGGCTACAACTTGGCCACATTTTAACTATTGATAATTAACTGCATTCGCGGTGCATTCTATTTTAAATTTTAAAAGCAAAAACTAAAATTGCCCTGCTGCAGTGCTGCCGATTTGGATTTTTCCCGTCAAAACTGGCTTTTTTTGAAGGCTAACAGCGGGAAAAATTAGTGAATTGCGGGAATTGTGAAAAGCGGGAATTCTGACTTATATCGATAGTTCGATACATTCCCACGGAGAGAATTCTGTTAGGTTACGCTCTCTCTCTCCGATCTGTTAATTTCTACATGAGAATTCGACCCCAAACATGAGAATTCGACCCCAAACATCTGTAAGCGTGTAGAACCATTCTGTAAGCGTGTAGAACCGTTCTGTAACCGTGTCAAATGCAAACTAATCCGCCGACGCGTAACAGTAAAATGTAAACCTCCAGGAAGAGGGAAAGGATCCTAAGGAATAATATTTATAATCAGCAGGATTTCCCATTAAACCACTTGCGACGAGGTTTCCTAAAATCCAGATGATGAATCTTTTAATTTATGTTTGTTTATGTATTCATTTGTTTTGGATGTATGATTCGAATTTCACTTTTGCGAGACTTCAATTATAGATAATAGATATTGCTTGCATTCACACTGACCGTGTTTGTGATTAGTTAGTTAGTATAAATTATTAGGAAACCCTCGTGTGCTCTTACGAGTAATATTTTAAAACTAAAAAAAAATATTAATGGTTTATTTGACACTTTGCAAAGGTCAACTTTTATGAATAATTATACTTATTTTTCTAAAAAAATAAAAGTAATAACAAAAATTAACTTAATAAATTGTTACTTTTGATGACATTTTTTTTTGGTTAATTTTCACATTTGTTTTCAACTATTTATTGGATTTTCTAATAATTTTTTTTAGGTTCATTCTTCTCGTCAAAAACAGCTTTTTTGTTGGTCAAAAGTTGGCAGCACTGGTTATAGCTATCGTTATTACTATCGTCTCTCGCAGGGAATATTACAAAACATACACTCCCCGTCCATACTAAAGTATCGATAATTTCGTGTTGAGCACGCGACCATGCCTATCGATGCCCCCAGCGTGACTGTTTGAAAAATTAAATAGAAAAAGAAGCTACCTATTGGAAAATTTTACTCACGCTTTTATTTTTATCAACGTAAAATTTTAATTTGCTGAGATTATCCAATAATTAAAATTTTTTATAAATATTTGCTTTGTTCAAAAAATGCATAAAGCATTAAAACCATATGCATATAGCATTAAAACCATTTAATATTTCCCTGTGAATGTAAATTAAATGTCAAATATCGGGTTATCGTTATTTTGATCATTTTTTAAAGTATTTAAAAACCCCATGTCGTTGATAATTTATCTGCCAAATCTTCACAATAATTGATAAAATGATACCATTTTTCCCTAAAGCATTTTGTTAATAGAAAAAAAACTTAATGGTTTCTTAACAATACCCCTTTATTAAATACCTAGCTTATGATAGATTATAATTGTCATGCCCCTCCTACTGCGAATCGCTGGAACTAGAACTGGAGCTGTCGGTGGACATCACCTCCACATCGTCCTGGGCCCGGGTTTCCAGAGCCACAGTGTTCCCCGAAGCACCCATGGTCATGTGTAACTCGCCCAGATTCCAGTTGAATTGGTTTTGGAAGGCGTTAGGCACCTCGCCGCCCGCCCCACTTCCACTGCCGCTTCCCGCGCTGCTGGACAGAGATCGTTGCTGCTCGGAGGGAATCCCACTGTTTTGATGCGTCACAGGTCCACCGTTGATATTCTGATCGGTCTTGCCAAGGAGACCGTTTCTCATCTCGATGTCAGTGGGATACGGTCGCCGTAGGTCTCCGATGCACCAGGTTAGAGGAGCACTGACCGCATTGGCGGAACTAATTCGATGAGCGTACTTGATGAGCTCTTCTGAGGACACCGGTCTCTTGTTGGCTTGGTTTATGCTAGCCAGCTTCTGGCGAGCCTGGAATATGGCAGTGGATAGGATGAGCTCCGCATCCTTCAGAGACTTCTGCAGCTTTTGTATCTCCCTATCCTGATCCGAGTTGAGAAATTCATTAGAAATACTGGATCCCTTTTGGAATACAGAACAACTCACGTGCACCTCCACCTTGGCGCGCAGCTTATCCATCGCCTCCTCCACTTTGGCCTGCTCTTCAGCCAGCTCCAGCATTTTCCGGAACTCTTCATCTTTGGCGACCAGCAAGTCCAGCAGTTCCCCCAGCTCTGTGCTTGATATCTTCTGGTGCGCCTGCTCGATCAGTTCCTTGGCTATCACCTCGATGTCGTCGATCAGGAGCAGTAGGCGCTCCTTCGTGCTCAGGTGAAAGGACATAATTACGAAAATTCGCAAATTTTTAGATTTGTTTACATTAAACGCCGCAGTGTGACCGTAATGGGAAATCCATTTAATACCAATATTTTTCACTACGTTTTTTGCAATGGCGCCAAATATGCAATTCGTAGTAGCTAGATTCAAAATAACACGTATAAAAAAAGAAAAGAGAAAAAAATACCACAGACAATGCCGTAGTTGCCACATATGGCGTGCTGCCATATAGCTTAAAAAGATTTTAAATTTCAAATTCAAATTTTCAGTAAGAAAAAGTATTCTGAGTCTAAACACCGATTTCAATATTATCATTTAAGGAAATTAATGTAAACTGTCCACTGTTTGTATTACGTATTACTCGTTTGTTTATTTTTCATGTGTTACAAAGCATTTGCAGTTACAATTTTAGCATAAAACTCTCTCGTTGATTAGCCGGACGAGCGGTAAACCTTCTCAAATATGGCAGATTACAATACTCTCATGTATCCTCTCGTTTCCGTCCCGTTTCTCTCTTGAAACATACAAACTAGCAAGCAACTTGCAGCAGGTACGTTGGAGGGCCTTGTTAATAACCGTTTAGAACTAGTACGTCGTCTTACAATTAGTTAAGATATAAGTTTTGATACGTTTCTATGGATATTCTGCCAGAGAGAGACTCCGCATTCCCCATAAATAACAAAGATTCAGTAGCGCTGGCTCTCGCGATCCGAGTACTTGCCACTCAGCTTGCTGACCGAATAGCGATCGGAGTAGGCATCGTACTTGTCCGCCTTGTAGTTGATCTCCTGCGGCGTGTATCCGATGTTCTTCTGCCAGTGTCGCGTCCAGTAGAGATCCTCGTTACGCACCTGGGACGGTGTCCTGGCATCCCGGAACACATACACGCAATAGATCATGCAGCCGATCAGGGTGAGGAAGCCGAAGATCAGGAACACAATGCCCAGGATCCACACGTACAGCGGCTCGTAGAACTGCACCACAATGACGAAGCCCAGCGTGACCAGGATCAGGCCCAGGTTAAGCAGCAGCATCAGACAGCAGACGCCCTTGACGTTCGGGCAGAAGGGATTCGGAGCGGACATGGTCTCGATCTTGGCACCTCGCCTGGTCGTGGAGCGGGCACTCCGCCCTGTCTTGGCTGTGCTGGCCACCGAGTAGACACTCCGCGGTGCTCCACGCGACACCGGACGTTGACTGTAGCGACTGCAAAGTTAAGAGATAAGTTAGTATCTTTCTTAAAATATTTGTATTATTTTACGTAATTATAACATTTTGATTGTATTCTAAATGATTCTCTCTTTTGTGAAAAAGTTTAATGTTAAAGGGTGTCTAACAATATGCATAAGTAGAGTGTAAGTAGGACATATAATTAACTCTTTTAACTAATACTTTTAATTATTTTTCAACACAGTTGTCTGTCAAAGTAATATATGGCTTTCGGCGACTAATCATACTCCGTGACTTGCCTGATCTCAGAGGGCGCCTTGTAGGCGGCACTGGTCACATAGATGTCGCTGCCAGCATCCCCGGCCTGGTCATAGCTAAGCGCGGATGGAGCCCGGGGCGGTTGGCGCGTGGGCGGTGGCCCGCTGAGCGAACGGGGACCCCCGTTGTCCGGCGAGCTGGAGAGCCCCATCTGACTGTGACTGTAGCTGCTCTGGAGGTGCTGGTGGTGGCCATTGCCATTGCCCGCCGAGGAGGAGCGCTTCTTGCGGGAAGGATTGTAGTGGTGCGACTGCGGTGAGATCCGCTCATGGGTCAACGTGTACTCCGAGTAGGTACGCTCGGAGGGGGCGCGATGCGAATGGGTCTCATCGCCGTCGGTGGAGTAGCCGCGATTGGAGTGCACGTAGGGCGGATCCGGCGTGAGGCGGCCGTGCGTGGCCACATAATGGCTGCCCTTCAACCTGTAATGGTAATTGGAAGGTAAATGAGTTACCACCGATTGGCTGCTAAGTGGTCGCTATTCCTGTGCTCCGCCACTCTTCGACTCCGCTACTCACTTCTTCACTTGTCTCTCGTGCATTCCGCTGCTGTCCCGTCTGTTGCTTCGGAAATCTCCTTGTGGCGGCGCTCCTCTTCCGCTGATTGACTGCTAATGGACCCGTCTAGCAATTCTCTGCGATGCCTGCAATGGGGTAAATACAACACATACGATTAGCTCGTTGGCTTCGTGGCAATTAGCCTCATGTCTCTACTTTATCGGCCAGTTTATAACTTTTAATTGAAGTGACGAAAGTTTTAGGACGCTTTGTCTAAAGTGAAATTCGGACTGCACCGAAAGTGTTTGAAATAAATAGCTAACTCGATATCATACTTTTTTAGGGTATTATAATTTTAGTGAGAAGCTTGTAACGCTGTGAAGAAGTCATTTGTGACCCTATTAGGCATATATGTATATATCAACAGATTAAAATCCGACGACTGTATCATATAGCTTCCAAAGAAGCGATTAATGCGTTCATTGTATGTGCATCTATCTCTGTGTAACTCTAGAGATGACTCTTTCTCTCGAAGTCTCTCTGTTTTTGGTCTCGTAAAAATTCCATGGTAAAATATTTATTATTACCCAAACACCATCTGCCACATAAAAAATGGAAGTTACAACTACAATATTCAAATATAACCAGCTTTAAATTAGTTCTGGGAATTTCATACGTATAAAAATGTTTCTCTACAAATAATTTACAAACACGAAGAATAGTAATTCAATCAGGATGTTTACTAATAATGATGTTTTTAAGAGCAAGGTAAGTAGGTTGTATTATCTTTTCAGGGTAAAATAAGACTACTAGTAAACTAATAATGATGTTTTTAAGAGCAATGTAGTAGGTTGTATTATCTTTTCAGGGTAAAATAAGAAGGATTTTTAATTGAATAGCTTATATTTCATGTCCTTATTCGCGATGTGTTTACTTCAGCAAAGTTCCAGCAAAATAAATTTTTCCCATTCCCTGTCCCATTCCTCTACATTTAACATCTTGGCCTTTATTTCTTTCGCCAGCCAAGAGTGAATGTAAATTTAAATCGAGGACAAAGAATCATAAACAAGAAACAATTTCGATTAGCTTTTGAACCGGTGGAGGTTGGCATTAATGTTGAAAGACCGACCGGCCATTAAGCTGCAATCCCAACAGACTCGGCGTAAACTTCTGGTGCGCCTTGCATAACTTATATCAATTTATGATCCTTCAGCGAGCGGAGGACACACCCAGCCAAGCTTAATGATTGCAACTGCAGTTCGTTGCACTTTCCGCCCGTGTCCCGTTAAATTCGTCTTGCACACCTCTGGTTCCACCTCTGCCTCACCGCAGCCACTCAAAAAGTTGGAGAAATTCCCTCTTTCAAGTTCATGGCAGGGAAATTGAAGTTGCCCGTCCTTCGGCGCCATTCGCCTGCAATTTGTCACTTGGTCACGTAGCTCTCGGTTCTCGCTGGGTGCGTCACTCCAGCCAAGGTGACAGTTGATAAAGGGAGCGCCGGCTAAGGGCAAAACTGGTTACACACGCCGCAAACTTAATCTCTGGCCGATGTTTCCCATGAATTTGTTTACGCACCCCCTGGCAGAGCATAAATCAGCATTTTTTATGACACTCGGAATATGTCAATCAGCAGTTAACATAACATAACATTTACCATCAAACTATGATTTTTTGCTTTTGAAATTCATTGCCATAAGTGGTAGGAGTAATATTTTTTTAAAGGTTTTAAATAATCAAAGGCAATCATGAAATTTAAATGAAGTATTTAATATTAAAAAAATTTCTTTGGTAGCGTACAGGTGAATATATATATTCAGCTATAGTTAACTTTATTCCTTGTTTTTTAAGGTGCATCATTAACGCTTTGCTTTTTTATGAAATTTGAATAAATCAATCATATATCTCCCAAACAAGAACTTATCATATCCGTTTTTTTTTTTGTAATATAAATGTAATAAAAACCAGTTTAAAAAGGTTGTCTATAATAAAGCATATTCCATTGATAAGTATTTATTTTTCATGACATTCGCATATGTCAATCATCATTGCCTGAAGCAAACTCTTTATCAGATAACTATATATTTATTTCCACCGACAAATGTGTTTATAATTTGCCATCTTCTCTCGCAGCATATCATTAACGCCTCGCACTAGCAGTGGTTGGCTGATAAAATTGAGTTATTGCCTCGATTAGGCCAATTAAAGGGTGTCGTTATCTAGCCCGTTGGCATTCTAGGATGGCTCCTCCTGTTCCATACTCCTCCTGCTCCTCCTTCTGCTCCTGCTGCTCCTTTACTGTCCATACAGAGCCGACTTTAAGCTCTGTCGGACAGCCTTCTTATTATTTCAGCTGAAGCCAATTTCTGAGTGCATTTACATTTGTTCCCTGCCCGGCGGTCAATCGCGATACAATTGTCAGTTGGGATCTGGATCTGTGGATCTGTGTGGGGGTCCGGTCCGCTTCGGACTGCTCTATACCAAAACTTTCAAGTTCAATGCGGTGATTTCAGTGCCTGGGGATCCACACACAAGCAAACACAACATATATACACACTCACATTTATGGTGTGGGCGGTAACGTCGTCAAATGAAAAATCGAACAGAGTTGGGGGACTAGGGGGAAACATAAAGAGAAACAGAAATAGCGACCCTTTCATCTGGTCTTGGGTCTCGGGTCTCGGGACCGGGACTTGGACTCGGACTCGGGGTCTGTGTGGTCCCAATGGCTCTGGGTTGGATTTGGACCGCTCCTGACCACTTCTATCATTTGGCGGCCATCAAAGCCGGAGCGAGAGTCACAGCTCTCTGTTCGCAACTCCCATGCGTCGGATTTTCAGTCCGCACATTGATTTGTTTATGCGGTTTTCGGGGTTTGTTTTGTTAGGCCTGCTCCGCCGCCTGCCTTAAAGCCTAAAGCCTTTTCCTTTTGCGGCGCTGCCAAATGGAATGCGAATGCCATTAAAATGTGTTTGCTCTCGCATTTACCTTGGCGCGGCCAACACTGAGGCCTTAACATTTAACGCCACATAAACAGCCTTAATAAACCGTGAAAGCCTCGAGAACTCGCTCGAGAGCATCGTTATCTTGGTGTACAAATATTATGCACTATGCTTATAAGGTACTATACAAGTACACAACGGAAAACCATTTAAATATTATAGTTATTGATATGGAAGGGTGTTTTTTAAGACCTGTACACCATGAAAAACTAAACAAATATCAGTTCAATCGAAATCAAATACTATATTTTAAGATAAATAGATGTTTTTTACAATAGTTCTTTAGTGGCAGGTTTATTGTTGCTTGAAAAATAGTTTTTTAAAATTAAAATCAATTATTAGCCGTTAAGATTTCCCGCTGTGTACTATATGTTTTTCCACCATCTCGCTCGTAAAGCATTTTAGATGGTCCAGGTTACATGAGATTTGCATTTTGTCGCTCGACCGTTAAAGAGGTGGCGCCTCCATCTCCATCTCCATCTCAATCTGACCCACCGCCTTCGCTTTTTGGCCATTGTCTTCAATGGATTTCACAACTTTCGCTGCTTCCGGCGGTGCGGCAACAATGGGTTAAGAGCGGAAGTCGTTGCCAGCGAAAACGAGAAGTTAATTCGCCGCAATTTGTGTAACACTCGGTTGTCGGGTGTGAGAAGCCGACCGACCACAAAAATGCACTCCACCTCGGTTAACCCAGGTCCACCGTTCACGTTTACTCCCAATCTCAGGCCATTCCGCCTGTGGTCAAGTGTCATAGCCATAAAGGTTGAACGAACGACTTGAACTTGGCAAAGCGATTGCTATGGCCATTGGAGGAGTCAAAGCTGCTGTGGTCAGCAATGCAAATTTCATGGCCAGAGCGGCATATTTTCGGGGCGCGGTTTAGAAAGTTTTCCTCGATGTGTACACCACATGGATGTGCCTGGAAAAACTGGGGCAAGGCATTCACTAGAACTGCAGGCCACCACCAGCCTCCGACCGAATATCTGTAACACTCAACCGCAGTTGGAACGCCTTTCACAAAAATCAAATGCCGGGGAAGATCGAAGGAGGTGAAGGAGGTGCAGGTGGAGGCCATTACCTGGCCAAAAATAAAAATTGCAAGCTGCTGTGCGCCAATCCACAGTCCCATAAATAGCCCCGCGGCGCCCCCAGAAGTCGCTAGAATAAATAATAACACACTTTACGTTGTCATTCCCAGAAATTTGAGTCTCTTGTGATATGCATGGGGCAGTAAGTGATCTTTTTAATATCCATAAATCAGCCATTGTTTTCGGCTTAGTTTCGAGTCAAGAACCACAAGGAGTTAAGCTGGAATTTGGGAATTTATAACCAGAAAGAACAGAGTTGCCCAGGTAGAGCATGAAGAAAAACTAATCAATATTAATGGCTATAAAATGCAAAAAAATGTGTCTACATTGGAATTTAAATTTTTATTTTATTTTCTTGCCTTGTTTATAATTTTCAATAAGTTTTGAGTTCTTTAGTGCTTTATTTAAAAAATATATAGATCATTCGAATTTTAATGTATATATGTTACAAATATTTATTTGGAATTTTCCCCTTCTATTAAATTAGTTTCACTTAGGGATAAATCCTTTATATCTCTAATTAAAAGCTTAACCAGCTACAAAGCCACTCTGATATCATGAGCTAATTTTATTTGAAAGTAACCTTTGCTTCCCAGATGTACTATTCATTTTAATTATATTAGAAAACACCAACATCATTTGGAAAAAACATATCCGCTTAATTGCTCACAACTATTAACTATAGCTGCATGCTCTTTCGATAATCAGCATAAAATTTGATTGCATTGTTAAAAGCCAAACACTTAATGCTGATTTGCCTCGATTCGATGCGGTATTTAAACTGGCTTGGGCTCGGATATAACAGATACACAGAGATATGTATATATAGTGCGTGGTCCCGTCTCCAGATCTTAGACACTAAGTAGCCATGGCTGCTGCGCGTTAATCGCTTTTAATTGCTAAATTACGCGCTGGATGGCCGACATTGCGACGAGGGTCGGGCCTGGACCGGACTGGAGGCCCATAGATGGTGACGGAGAGTCAAGAGTTAAGAGCTGCTGGAAGCTGGAGACATGGTTGCGGCTGTTAACACGCCGCAGACCCGACCCGGGATCTGGGATCTGGGATATGCGACTGCGACTGCGACTGCTGATGGTGATGCTGATGCGACTGGGACTGACCAACACTAATGCGTGTAATTAGCCGCAAAAAAAGCGGCAAGACCACTTAACTGATTTATTAAAACGTTTTTCCATTAAATTTTTAACCCTGCAGGCTATTAAAAACACTAGCAGACGTAAAAAGAGGCCGCAGAAGGGCGCGCAGACTTGAAAAATGAGCAGCGTTTAAAATTATTCTGTTCCTTGGTACAGTGGGCATTAACCTTACCCTACCCCCTACAAACATATATAAATATGTGAGTGTGGCATTATATATAATTCATTAGGGCCAGGCTAAGACAGCAAAGTTTGGTTAAAGTTCAACTATCAGGGGTAAACTTATAAAGGGCCATGTTGATAGGAGCAAATAGAGAAGTTAGCTCGAAGTTCTGATAACTTTGAAGTTAGCATGAAATAATATATTATTCATACATATATTTGTTGGAGAATCCCATTTAAATCCAAGAAATCTTCCTCAGAGTTCAAAAGTGTAAGCTTATAACTCTGAAAACAAAATTATCCTGAAACTTAAACCGATTCTTAGTGAGAAACTTACAAATTATATTCGTGAAATATTTTGAATAAGAAAATCTTTAAAGAAATTTCCAAAATCCCAAGGACTATATCCCCCGAATAAGAGGGTATAAAAGGTAGCTTTTGATTCCACTGTGGCAATTCGAAACAGGCCCCCATGTTAATCTACGGCTTTTCGCCGACAAGTTGACCGAAAAATTCAAATGGGCGGTCAGTTGGCAAAACATTTCGACAACGACAATGGCCATGCAGCAGCAGCAACTGAAAGCCCAAAGCCCAGGGCCCCAAAACCCATCCGAAAACCCCAAAAACCTAAGCCCCGAAACTTTCTAGCCATAAATGCCCGCTCACGTCGTCGTCAGGCTTTTGGGCAAAAAGGCAAGGGAACGAAATTAATTATGGCCAAGTGCGGCGATGGGCGATGAAAGTGCGATAAAGATGCCATATTTCTTTTATTAATTTTTTAGCCATTTATTTGCGGCGTTTGATGTAGCGCTGCCTCGCTGCCAAGCCAAGTCGAGCCGAGAGTAAGCCATTAAAATCAATGGCCGGAGTGGCAAAGAATCGAACAGAAACGGACTCCAAAAGAAGGTTACAATTGGCCGGTTTTTTTTTGTGTTGGACAAACAATATTAAATCTCGACACTCGTGCGGAGAAAGTTGACTTAGCGGCCTAAGCTAAGGCCACTTCTTCCTCCTCCGACAAACCCCTCGAAAACTCCGTCTCGCCAATTTTTTCCCTTGATTCTCTTGTTTTTTATTGTTGCTGTTTTTATTTTGTTTTCCTTTGCAAGCTCACTTTAAACAACAGCAATTGTTTACGAATCGATGTTGTTTTTATTTCTACAATTGCGGCAACTATGTACTATGAAGTCGTGGCCAACTGGCCAGGAAGGGTGGCATGAACTGGACCAGCAAGGTGTCGGAACTGGGCAGGTCCCTTTTTTTGACTGCGTCACGTTTGCCACATCAATTTCAATCAACCTGACCCTGTCTTACGCCCAGCCCGCATCCGGAACTCTGGGGCTGGAAATGGGAGTGCGAATGCACACACATATGGGCTTTTTCTGGGCCGTTTTCCACATCAAACGCAACAGTTGTCTGGTAGTAATCTCTCTGGCCGGGATTGTCTTAGGGCTCCCATCTTCAGAAAAACAGTTAGAGCCAAGGGCTTAGGGAACTCAGGTGGCATACTCGAAAATAGAAGAGCTTTGGATGAATTGTTGAATTAGGAAAATGCTTTTTTGAGCGCCTCGAATTTACATTTGGTGGGAGTTTTTCTTTATGAAAAGAAAATAAGGGACACAAGTTTAAAATTTAAACGGACCTGACTAGTTATGTAATAACAATTTTATTATAAGATTAATTCTAATAATAATTAACTGAAGTATTTACTTGTCAAACTGTAATTGTCTAAAGTATCAAATCATCCCATAACCAGCAAGCCTTCTCAGTGTTTATTTTCTATGATAGCTCTTAAGTATGCTGTTCGTTTGAAACTAGCTTTTCATTATTATTCTGCATCGATATGCGAAGGGCACTCTTCTATATTCGCACTTCATTAGCACACTTTTCCAATATGGTTATGTGGGCGCCCGCTGTTTGCGCTTCTGGGTTAATGTTGGGCGCCAATATGGAGCTGTCGCTGGAACTGTCGTCGTCGCCTTCCGGCATAATGGCGCACAATGGCACTCCAATGAAATGCGCGCTCCATGAGTAAATTGATTTCACTTTGGCCCCGGAGTGGAGGCTAGGGTGCCATAAGCCATACCACGTTGCGTTCTGAGTGGAAGCACAATGATCTGTTTAGACAGACGACGGCTAGATTTGTGGCCGCATTAACTGGGTCTCGGTGCAGAACCGATAGAGATCGTCAGGTGTTTCCATTTACTCAACCAAGGCGGCGTTCTAGCTGCGTTCTCGAATCCGCCTGGACTCGTATCTATGGCCGTATCTCTGTATCTGTATCTGCTGGCGCACGGTCTAAATGGCACCCAAAACAATGCGCATAATAAATATTCTTTCTGTGCGGCGGAGGTTTTCGGTTGTTTGGGGTAAGGTGATTCGGTGGTTAGGTGACTAGGTGCCTTGGTGGTTACCCAGGTTTAACCTGTTCGCGGCGGCATATTTATGGGCAGTCTGCCATGGCAAAGCGCACAGGGAACATATCCAAGTATCTGAGTAAGTATCTGTGCGACTGCAAGCCACAGTTATAGCCGTTATAACTTTTGTTTTAGCCCGTTTTCTTTTTCGGTTTCATTAATAGTTCAAATAACTGCACAAGTGGCTCACTTTGGCTTAGCACGGCCATCAAAGGCAGACACACTTAACGAGCTGTATTTTTACGACCTCCCGACAAAGCCAGCAGTCTGTTGCTGTAATCTATTGATCTACTGACTTTCATAAAGATCGAGTTACAAACAGGCGACATTATGCACCCACAGACAGTATCAATTCCATAAAACTCATTTTAGTTAGTTAATACATATTGTTAAAAAACAGTGCTTCCTGAAACTAACTACATATTAAAGTGGGGTATTTATTATATAGAAAATTTCTGATTTGCTTAGCAAGTAGTTTAATTAAGCTGGAATTTCAATAATTAGTTCCTATGACTATTACTTTTATGGATGTTCCCCTGTATTGTATTAGTTTCATGCTCCGTGCATGCATTTCAATTGCACAACATGCTGACAACAATGTCCACAGGTAGTACACTTGTACTAAAACTAAGGTGGAACAAATAAAATTGTGAACCTTAAATATCAAATAATAAGCCAATGAGGCAGGAATCGACACATGAAAGCGTGTATGCAAACTCGGAGCATACTGAGGCCAGACCATGGCTTTTGCTGCCACCACATTCACCACTAGCATCCCATGCCTCTTGTGTCCGCCTTGGCCAGTTTTTCCGCCACCGGTTGCTTTCCCACGCTAGGCTGCAGCTGCTCCGATCGGAGCGGATCGGTTTGGATTGGATTGGATCGGATCGGCGATGCCGAGAATGCCCAGTTGGCGGCTGATACCAGTATTCTAATGCGCCCGGGACACGGATAGAGATTAATTAATATTGCAGCTCGTTAAGTGGCAACAAGGCTTTTTGCTGTTCGCCTTTTTGCCTTAGTGGCCTTTGTTTTTCTGCAAACTCATTGTTTAATAATTATTTCGTGTTATGGAGGAAATTCCATTGTCAAACCATATTTTTATACCCTTGCAGGGTATTATAATTTAAGTCAGAAGCTTCAAAAGTAGTCAAGGAGTCATTTACGACCCTATAAATCATATATATTCTTGATCAGAATCAAAAGCCGAGTCGATCTAGCCATAAACGGCAGAAAAAAATATTTTTCAAAATTTTGTGAAAATTTCAAAATTTTATAAGGGGTTACATCATTAAAATTTTCAAAAATTGGCTAAAAACTCTATTTTTTAAAAAGTAAAATTCAGTATGCAGATTTGTTAACCTGATAAAAACTAGCACAGAAAAGCTTTCCGAATTGAATTTAATGCATTTTTAGCTTAGTTATGGATTTTTTAAACTTTGACTTGTCCCAAAAATTTTCATATAATACTAAAAAAATCTATTCAAAAAAATGACAATATTTCAGGTCGTTTTGAGGCCATAAAATGGCCAAAAAGCCGATGATTGCAAAATGTCATGTATATTCCGATTCAGCATAAAAATCTTAATTAACTCACACAAAAATATGAAAAAATAATTTTTCAAAAATTTTACCCAAAATTTCAAAATTTGATAAGGGGTTACATCATTAAAATTTTCAAAAATTGGCAAAAAACTCTATTTTTTAAAAAGTAAAATTCAGTATGCAGATTTGTTAACCTGGTAAAAACTAGCACAGTGAAGCTTTCCGAATTGAATTTAATGCATTTTTAGCTTAGTTATGGATTTTATAAGCTTTGATTTGTCCCAAAAATTTTCATATAATACTAAAAAAATCTATTCAAAAAATGACAATATTTCAGGTCGTTTTGAGGCCATAAAATGGCCAAAAAGCCGATGATTGCAAAATGTCATGTATATTCAGATTCAGCATAAAAATCTTAATTAACTTATACAAAAATATGAAAAAATAATTTTTCAAAAATTTTACCCAAAATTTCAAAATTTGATAAGGGGTTACATCATTAAAATTTTCAAAAATTGGTAAAAAACTAAATTTTTTAAAATGGTAAATTCAGTATGCAGATTTGTTAACCTGGTAAAAACTAGCACAGAAAAGCTTTCCAAATTGAAATTAATGCTTTTTTGACGTAGTTATGAGTTTTTTAAACTTTGATTTGTCGAAAAAAATGAGTTTACTTCTAAACTATTTCATATTCTATCCAAAATCTCTTTTCAAATCTATTTTCTAGCAGGCCAGTGTTCGTTTGCATGACATCTTCCCAGCTAAAGTCTTCCATCACATCATGTGAATGCTGACGATGCGCTCATCCCATAGATCTTATAGTAGCAAATAAACTAAATATGTTCAACTTACGACTGTCCGCTAAATATCAAAAACAATCTTGGGAGTTTTTTCCTTTCGGCTTTTGTTGTCGGCTATTTGTATTTAAAGTTTTTCTCTTTTCTGCTACCTTTTTTTGTGTGGTTTTTGTGCTATGCCGTCAAGGTCTTTTGGCGGCAAACGCAGACAGCGATTTATGAAAGGGGTGTTGCCTTTTATAATTTGGCAGAGCTATTTGTTGTGTGTGTTGAGGTTGTTGTATAATATTTGCCTTTGCTCGAAATACATGTATAATTTGCTAGCCACTCATCGGGCCACGTTGAAGATCTGTGTATTGTGGGGGCGTGGACGGCTCAGCCTCTGGGAAAAATGGCTTTAATGTCAAGTGTGGCTCACAGAATTTCGGCTGCCGGCTTAAAGGCACTCGAGAAGCCCAAAAACTGTGTTTTCAACAAGTTTTTTGTTTTGTGTTTTCTGGCGACTTGATTGCTTCTCTGTTTTGGGCACATTTCATCAAATGCCTGTTCACTCAATTAGATGTTGAAACTGAGGCTGAGGACGTTGCCATAACTCTGGACCTCTGGCTCCGATTCGGCGAGCATTGAATTATGAATCAGAGATTTGAAGAGCTTGTGTGCATATAATATGTATATGGATTGAGCTCTAAGCTCTGCTTATTGTTCATCCACTTCTAATTGCTTCCTATGCCGAGCGAAACAAATTGAAATGTGATGTGGTTATTTAGGTGATTTCGTTACGCTCTTTGCCCATAAAAACAAAAGAAAATGGGATTTTGATTAAATTTAAAGTTAATCGGCTAGAAGTTGGAGTTAACTAGGAAATATACTCCAAGTTTCCATGGGAAGCATACAGCAATAATACAAGTCAACAGAATTTGTTTTCATCTCAAAAGATCTTTAAGCAATAAATGCAAATTAAAAGGCAACTAACACTCTCATAAATTTTGTAATAAAAATGCAAGTTATGGCGAATCGAATCGGTGAGAAGAATCAAATGAAACCCATAATTTTGGGCTTCTCAAAACGATTTTGGGTATTGTATCCTAAGGAATTTGACTCTACCTTCAACCCGACTGCAACACCGGCCAAAACCGGTTGGCATCATTGATTCAATAAGCATTCAACTTAGCATCGATCTGTGAGTCGATCATTGATTTATATAGCCCGACTGCAGTCGCGGAATGTCTTGATTTTTGTTTTCATATAATTTGCACGCAATGAGTGTGCAGCCGACACGAGGCATTAATTACGAGTACATGTGATGGTGACATCATCATCATTGTCATCTGTCAGTTTGCAGATTTCAATTGCAGTCTCAAATGTCAAATGAAAGTTGCTGCAGCAGCGGCAGCAGTCCCTGTGTGTTAATTATCCCATGCATAATCGCGGTTACTTGGGTTTTTTTGTTGTCTTTTGTATTCACACGCAAATACAAGACGCGCAACAGTAGCAGCAGTAGCAGCAGCAGCAACAGCAGCAGCAACATCAGCAGCAGCAACAGCAACACCATCAGAAGGTTGCAAAAGCTGCGAGAGTTGGATTGCATATTTAACACGAGTTTATATAACCGCCTGGCCACGGGTGATTAGCTCTGATTGATTTGTGTTTTTTTGATGGTCGTCGAGCATTTGCATATGGCCATCTTGGTGGCTTGCCATCTTTGTATCTTTGTATCTTGGCTTCGAGCCAGGCTATCCATGCAAACGCATCTTGAAACACAGCTGCAAATGGCCAACCAAAACCTGTTGTCTGCAACCCGCATTACGTAACTTTCGCTGCATCTGTTGGAATTACGCTTATGACCATGAGCTGTGGTCCTGCTACCTCTAATTGCTACTACCAACTCCGTGCTGACCCCAAACAAGCCAACAAGCATACAATAAGAGACACACAGAATTATCATTATTATCACAACATTGTCATCTGTAAAGGAAAAATAAAAACTAAAATGAAGGAGCAGCAGGAGTAGTTGGAGGAGAAATAGAAACACTTGGCCGCTGGCGCTGGTTTTGAATTTCTAGATGTTGCTGCTGCTGCTGCTGCTGTCCGTGCAACTTTTATTGGATGGCAGGCAGCGTGCTAAGCATGGCTGGCTGTTAAGCATAAACATCGCCAGCGGCTAAGACACGAAAAATAAAAAATAAGCTGGTGAAAAATAAAGAAAAATAACTTAAGCAAACCAAACCAAACCAAACCGAACCGAGCCGAAAGCTAGTTCTGTTATGCACAGTGGGCTGAATGGGGAAATGAGTTAACTCGGGTCGAGTTAACTATGGGAGCTTCTGATATGCTGTAGATAAGGCCGAGGCATTTGAAAAACGCTTTTCATTGTAGTGGCAGTCCCATGATAGTATCGTTAGGTAAGGGCTTATGCTTATACCTGCTGCCTATGCTTATGTCAGGCAGCACTTCCTCGGCTGCCTTTTGGCATCACGATTGTCATTCCGGGCAAAAGAGAAAGCAATAAATTAAATGCATATAAAGCCATTAAATTTCACTCATTGATCCATTTGGTATTGGCATTCCCCACTGGTCCATGCCATGTCTAATGCCCAAAGGCAATTCCACAGATTGCAGTTTCTGGCAAAAGACCGAAAATGTTTGCTCAGTCCACTACTGGCTTTGGATTTTCACCCGAATTCGCATCCTATCCTGTTGACGGCGACAAATGACATAAGACATATCGGAAAGGCGAACAAACTGTGTTTGTGTTACCAAGAAGAGAGCGAATCATGCTCATATAAGGTCAGTCTTTAGCTGCCAACAAGCCAGCAACACTTTCAGGGTCAACTGGTGCTTAATCAATGGGAATCAATGAAATCACCGCCCCCGCATTTGGTTCAACGTTTTGCGGAAATCAAAACCGAAGGTGGAAGACAACCTTAAGTTGCTCAAAATGCAATTCCGCTGGGCCAAAAACAAATTTATGGCAAATAAACAAGTTAAGCAGACACTGGGGAAAACTGCGAAGACATAGCAAACTTCACTTTATCACCAGAGTTCATAAATATTTAATAGAAAGCTCATAAACCGTAGTTTTTTATATACAACTGGGGATTTTAATACTTATTTATTTACCTTAAAATCTTCTTTACTTTCTTTCTTAGCCTTTAAGTTAGAAGTTTTCTCTCAACGCCCTCGGGTGGACTGTAATTATGATTTTTTAAGTTTTGTGACCTCAGAACTGTAGGAAATTACTGTCTTGCAATTAAGCAAATTAAAGTCAACCTCGAATCGTCTAATAGGTTTTTAAGTGTTTAAAAACAAACGAGTTACTCTCAGCTGGTATTAAATTTCTTTGAAAAAACGTCAAAGCTTCAATATTTAAACTACGCCTAAATCAATATTTTGTATTGCCCGATTTGTATTTTTTCTCTGTACAGAGGTCTCTGCATCCACACACATTCCCCGCTGTATATATAGAGATATATAGGAGGAATATATTCCGCGGCACGGCTGTGGGCTACAAAATAAATAAAAATACAAAAACTGGCTTACCTTCTCTCCTCATTGTTATACAGTTGAACTGGTGTTGCTGCTGCTGTTGGTGGTATTGTGTCGCTTATTTATTGTTAACGCTTTTTGCCAGCCACTGCGACAGGTTGTTAGTTTCTGGCTGCTGTACACATTTCATTACACTTCACTCGAGAAACAAACAGGGCGAAATGTGGAGAAATATCATATATATTAATATAAATGCGAGTTGGGGCGATGACGTCGTATCGGAGATATGCAAATGCGTTGGTGCGATCGCGACTTCGACTGTGATTGCCAGTGATTGTGTGTGTGTGTGTGTGTGTGTGGGCCAAAAACCTTTACTGGTTCTGGCCAAAATGCCAGCCAACACGCTTACTAGCAATACTTGGATGCGAGAGTGGAGCGAGGTGTATGATATAATCGCTGGCATGAATGAATGAACGAACGAAAGGCGTTGCAGCTTCTCTCGCGCGTTGGCCCAAAGTCCAAAAACAATGGCCAAGATTCGCCGTGGACCACGGAACTCGTCTAACTAAGCTCAAATCTTCTCGGCCCAAACTCTGGCGGCGGCACAGCAAATTGCAGCGCCATAATGAAATCGCCCATAATCTTGGCTAAGGCTAATAATAGCAGCAGGTTTTGGAGCTGGCCAACACACACACACGCACACTCGGACGGACACACAATTGCACACACAGCCCAGACTCTGGCTTAGACACAGATACATTTACAGATGGTTAGCAAATTTGGCCAACACTCCGTTTGTTTGTTCTGTTTTTTCTCGCCAGCCGATCGGGCGTATACTTCACGCCGAAAAAATTCAAATGACACTCACGTAATCCGCTAAAAATAGTTGAATTCACTGCGCGCTGTTTTTATTTTTTTTGTTTTCGGTTCGGAGTACAACTTTTGTTATTGTTTTATATATGTATATTGTTTGTCAATCTCGGGGGACTGCAAATGCACCGCTGATGGGGTTTAATTCGAAGCGAACGCGTCGCGATCTCGGCTCAAACTGATCGCTGGGGAGTTGCGACAACGTTCAGGCACCTGTGAGTGGTCTAAACCCGAACTGGTCTAAAACGCGGCTCAAACCGGTCGCGCTCTTGGCCAAGTCTAGCTCTCTGTCTCCCTCTCTTTGTACATTTTCTTGTCCAAGTCTCTTTCCCAACTTTCCTCTCTGGTTTTGGTTTGAAGCTGGTGCTGTGCCGGTCTCTACCATCTGCACTTTGCACTTTTGGCGACTGCATTTTGTTGTCAAACAGCAAAAACTGCATTTAATAACCGTTAACCAAAACTTCTGCAACACGTGCACGGCATTCGCACACTGAGAGAAATTCTGGGTGTTAAAATTAAAAATATTTAAGGATCTAATATGATATACGTTGGGTTCTAATATGTAATTATATTGTATAAGTATTTGTTAAATATTTTCTAAGGACGAATTACTTAGGTATTGTTAGGTATATGGAGTTTTAAGTACAAAGATAGGTGCCTTTATATGTTTTCAGTGCCATTGGTGGTTGGGGGTGGTTGACGTTACCGAGGTTGGAGGTGAGGAGCACTTGGAGGCTTACTACATTAGGCCTCATTGCCTGTCAGGCACCACTTTTGGCCAGCTGCCGCACGTGACTGTGCTGCGCTTTTGACTGCTGCTGTTGGAGCATTAGGGGTCAGGCGGTGGGGCATAAGTTGGGGCTTAATTTGCATCGTGTCATTAGGATGAGTGGCATCGATAATGGGGCCAGACCCCGGTACTCTCTGGGTCACTCTTACCACAGTTTAAGGTTGCAGAAACTTGATAGTATTCAAAATGGTCATTCATGTAAATTAATACTGCATGAATACTCGAATTATTGCTGAGAGTATCAAAATTTGAACAAGCACAGGAAATGTATCAAAATATGGTTAAAAAAAATGAAAAACTCTTCAATAACTTCCGAAAGCGCGATTAAAAATTAATTTATATGTATGCAGTCAAAAAAACTAGAAATAAAGTTTGCTAGCATTCACATAAATTTAATGACAGCTCGCAAAGTAGAAAAGGAAATTGCTTATTGTTATTCAGAAACTTTAGTTTCATTTCACATAATGAATGCTGCACATAAAAGTGAAACTCATTTGGTAATTAATTAGATAAGTTTTAGATTTATTTTTATGCTTTTTTGAGAACTTATGAACAGGACGTTGGCATAATGAGTCCTGTTCTTTGGTAAGTCTTAATCATGACAATTATATCACGTATATATGTTAGATGCTATAGGAGGGATCAGGCCTGCGAAAATACGAATATTTTATTTATTTAAGTTTCCTTTCTTGTTTTTGAAATATTTTTGTTGGCTTAATCATTTAAATTGTGACAAAATTGTTCCTTAATTTAATCGTAATAGATTTGGGAACAGTTAAAAAGGTATAAGCTATACGACTTTACAGAACATAAAATCCTTGTTGCTTTATTTTTTTCCTATTTCATCAGGATGCGGGACTCCTGCAAGTTTGATTTCTTCGATGCTGACACGCACAGGATCCTGTGCTTTGTCTATTTCGGGCTCTATGCCAACAGCACTCCTTGCATACATATATGTTAGCATTCTTCTTTTTTGCTGTGAAATCCGTTTCAGTTCCTCACAGGACGTTACTTTCTGTTTACTTTACGCATCAGGCGCAGCTCGTGTTCGCCTGATGTTTGTTCTTTGGCACTGCAAGTCGTAAAAAGTTTCCTGTGTGCTCTCTGTGTCCTTGGCGGGTGTCATAAAAGTTGCATAAAACTGCACAGATTTCTCAACTGTGTGTCGTGAAAAAAGTTTAGGATATGTCTTAAACACAATGGAACGTCATGCCGGTGTCTCAAAGGATCGCTTTAACATGACCCTAGTCTTTGGCTTTAAATACGAGCCGGCTAGTCGTTTGTACTCAATGAGAAAGGGCAAGACGAGACAGGCAAAACTGCGGCCTCGCATGTGTCAGGATTTAATTTAGATAAAAGCTTTTCCACACTTCCGTCGCTGAGCCAGGGAGCCACTCTCTTCACAACCAGACCTTTGACGTGCACCAGATAATGCCTCAAATCAATTCCGTAAACACTTTCCCGCTTTTCCGCACTTGGCCGCAAAACCCTGTCAGCAGGACGACAATTTATTTTCATGCCAAGCTCCTCCTTAGGCGGCATATATGGATGACGTTGGCCTGTTGCCGGGATTGATTCCGGCTTATCAGTTGAAGAGCATTAGGTAGTCGGAGTGGACAAATTAAATTTAGCTGAAACAGAGCTCAATTTATTTATATATTTTTTAACCATCATCATTCAAAGAAGATTAATCAAAAACTTCTCCCCTAAGTATAAATTAAACTTACGCCTTTATAAAATTGCTGGTGTAAAGTTCAGTAAGTTAAACGAACTACTATAAATCCAATTTAAGCTATACACCCAACTTAAAGTAAAACTGAATTTCATTTAATTGTAATTCAATATTTATCCTTTGAATACCCAAATGTTCTGCACCAAATAAAAGATAGTGACAACTTAATTATTCATTGACATTTATTGATTGAATTTGATAATGTTTCTGTTTTCTGCAGCATTTTGTTGAATTTTTACATTGAATATGCGTTAAGGATTTTCATTATTTTTCATTTCTCATCGACTTGATTATGTACTTAGGGTTAGCTTAAGAGTTTGCGGTGTTTGCTGTTAAGACATCTGCTCAGATATTTGTATATCTCGTACGGAGGGGAGCTTAGGAACCTGATTTGTGGCCCGTTGGTAGTTGCAAAACACACATTTTCCATATATATGTATTCACATTTAAAAAACTATATTTTTACAATTGTTTGTTCGAGTTTCCTTCAAAATATTCATATCAAGTATCGGCGGTAGAGTGTTTTATATGTAGTTCTGTCTTGGCATACAAAAAATACACAATAGTTATAAATACTTAGTATCTCTGTGGGTGGGGTGGGTGGTCTGTGTGGTTTTGTGTAAAAGGGAAATAAATATGGTATATGTAACGTATATATAATCGAAAATAGTTGCCATTTTATTTGATCTTTTTGTTGTTGTTTCTTTGTATCATTTTGTTGCCATCTGCTGGTCGCTTGTATATGGTATGTATATAGCAATTAAAAGTATTTGTATTTGCGTTCTGTATACGTAGGAGGGCTCTTTGTAGGTTTCTTTTGTATTCTGTAACTAGCACAACAACTGCACATTCAAATAGGTATATACTATATATCGTTATAGGTATAGGTTATGCATGTTTTGGCCTTGATTCTCAATAGTTTTTCAGTGGCTTGTTGGTTTTGTGGTGGCTGGGAAATGCGTTTGGTCTCTTTGTTTGGCCAATTTTCGCATTCCTTGCCAGTTGGAATTTGTAGTTTTTGTTTACATTTACCCTACTCTGCTTGCTTCATATATTTGTTTTTTATTTATTTACTTAGTTTTTGTTTAGCTAGTGCTAGTAACATGAATAATTTAATTTGATTTGATTTTATTTACTCTTGCTGTAGGCCCATGGGTGTGCTTGCATTTTTATCTATTCGATATCTATTATCATAGGTACACATATCAACACTGTAGTTTCGGTTGGTTAGTACAGCAAACTCTTGCCCATATTTATATGTTTATCCATTTAACTATTTATTTGTTTACTCTTTTTATTTTGCTGCACACAAAGTCTGGAAGATAGCAGTTTGCAGTTTGAAGTAAGAAGTCAAAGGTAACAAGTGCTCTTGGAAGATACGGAGTGAGGAGCGTGGAGTTTTTTTTACTAGGCTGTAGGAGAGCCTGGCACATGTAGCATTGGAAATTATGACTCTACTTCGATGTTCGATTCTTTTTGGGATCATAGCTTCTGGTGGCGAAGTATTCGATGTATCGAAGTTGAATACTAACATAGGAAAACATAATAAAACCGTATAGATACAGATGTCGAAAGGCTGTGCAAGGACTGCGAACCAAATGTTTGCCTTACTAACTAAATACTTGCTTGATTACCGATTAATTATTTATCCATTTATGTATATATATTCATATGTTGTTGTTTTGTTGCATAATACTCGTACTCCGTAATTAACAATCTTGAAATGTATGGCTGTTCGCTCGAGTTTAGTGTAAATATTAAAAATAGTTGTAATTTGACTTGGGTTTTCCTCTTTTTTTGTGCATCTTTTAGTTGTTGTTCGTTTTTAGTTTAGCCTCAGCTTTTGCTTTAGTTTTGCCCTTAAAATCTCCCTCGGCTGCCTTTGCGAAAGGTATAAAAAGTTTTTCCTACAGTTTACAGTGTACAGTTTATAGTTAAGAGATACAGTTTCAACAATCCCTCAATTATTAATAATATCTTCAAGTTCCTTCGTTATAGAGACCATTGTATATAGTACAAAATTTACAATAGAAGCGAGACCTTTTCTTCTGGGTGGGAAAACCAATTTGGGGGAGGGGCTAGAAAAGTTTTCAGGGGCGGAGGTGGGGATAAAAAACATGGGGAAAATCCCTAAGTATAAGCAATAGAGCCGAAGGCTGCCTCTTGGGGGACTAGCGCGTGTCTAATAAATTTATACAAAATCTGTGCTCAGAAAATAGTTTACAAATATACTTTAGACTTAGTTACACTGTCCTTTGGGCGTGATATAAATTGTACACATAATGTACATATATCATCATCATATCATATGTATATATATATTGTAAATAGCTTCCTGCTTGTATAGTATGTCTTGTGTTTCGTGTTCCTGGTTTTCTGGGGGGATTTCAAAGAAGCTCGGAGTTACGCAAATTTTGATTGTTTCTTGGCTTTCACTGGCGTATAGAAAAGGTGCTGAATTGTCACTTGTATCTGTTAAGTATACACGTTGTTGCATTTCTGATATATATATGTATATTCGTATAGTTTAAATTGACCCAAAAATGTGTGTATATGTTGTATTCATGCGTTGGCCGGGTAAAAGTCTTCAAAACGCATCTGGTAGCTCAAGTACGGTGTGTCTTTATGAGATTTGACTGACTTTTGCTAAATACGATTTCTTTGATTGCCCAATTTGTGGCAATTTCAGCAATGCTAGGCTTCTACTAAGTCCCTAATTTTGTGTGTATCTGTGTTAAGTGTTTTTTTTTTAATTTATAAATTTTATCCGTAATTTTGTTCAAGCAGCGGGGGATCGGGGAGCTACCCCCATTTTGTTGCTCGTCACTTTTGCACCATTTGAATTTCGATTCATCGCTAACATTTACAAACTGAAGAGAAGGAGGAGTCTTTGTCGAACAACTAGAGTAGGTACAATACATACAGAGCTGGATTGGTGGATGCTGGCTACAGTTTAGCTTCGGTTAAGTTATCGTCGTCGATGCAATTACATTGCTCTGCTCTGCTGGAAACGTTTTACAAACGGTTCGTTCGGTTGTCCTGTCTTAGTCTCAATCCATCCAAGAATCAATTGATGAAGCGCGCCTTCTGCTTGCGCACAAAGTCCTGGGCCTGCTTGTCGTTGATTCGCACCTCGAGGATTTGCAAAATTGGATTGCCTATCGGGGAAGGATGAAGGGGAAAAATAACGCTTTATATAGCATCGTGATGGGATGAAGGAGTTGGGTGTTCTCTACTCTACTTACATTTATCCTTTTGCTCCATGAGTGGCAGCTCGATTTGTTTCAACCCATGGAAGTTGTCCACACTGGTGCTGTAGTCCGCCACTCCGGGTATATTGCCCAGGGCCAGATAGGCTTCGCCTCCGAAATCATTGGCCGTCAGGACATCGTGGTCCATCACTGTGAAACATATCATGGCGCCCTCGGTGAGGCACTGCTCCAGGGTCACAGAGAACTCGAAGCACTCGTCGAATATGGGGTTCAGAGTGCGCTGCAGTGAAGGAAAAATGAGTTATACATTGAAATAGATATATTAATTAATTTATTTAATTTTTTCATAAGCAATTGCTTAAGAAAAATTAAGTATTACCTTGTGCACATTCGTCTGCTGCTCCATACAGTGCAGGAATATCCTTCGAGGTAGCAACTCAATAACCACAAAGGGGTCACTGAAACCATTCGGATCCAGGGGCACCACATCCCGGGCATGCAGCACCTCCACACAGAGCGAGTCGTGATTGAAGTAGGCCCGCACCGCCAGCGATCCATAAGGCGACGGAGTCACAGCCATCAGCTGCTCTCTCAGGCGCTGCATATAGAACATGTCGATGAGCCGGTCCGTGTCCGTTTTGTGGAACTGCAGCCTCTGCTCTATGCGCCAGAAGTCCTCCGTATGCAGGCATTCAAGGAGCAGGCCCTGGCCCTCGGCATGGAAGAAGTCGATGAGCAGCTGGAGTGCCTCGTACAAACGCTTGTGGAAATGTGTGGGCTTGTCCGTTTCGTCGCCTGTCTCCATTTGGCGGGACATCTCGCCCAGCACCGTTTTCCAGATGAAACGCAGAGATCGATTGAAGTTCTTGGTGAGCAGGGCGCTGTTCAGCGCCGCCAGGTGGCAGTCCAGGTACTCCAGGAGCGGAACAATGGCCTGGTTGGCCGGCAACGAGTCCGGGGACCAGGCTAAATGGAACATGGCCTTTTGCAGAGACATTTGCATGAGGGGAGCCAGCTTGGACAGGATCCTTTCGGTTCGGTTTTCCATGTGGGTGAGACTGGACTCCAGCAGATTGTCGGCCGACTCCTCCAGTGGCTGCTCATCCGACCGGAACTCGGCCAGAGTGCGACGCACATACTCCACGTTGTTGACCGTGACGCACATGTCATCGGAGCAGCGGAACGGACCCTGCTGCTCGTAGTAGCCACTGTCCGCCAGCGCCGTGTGGATGAGATCGCAGTAGTGCATCGCCGCCGAGCAGACCACATCAATCAGCTGGGATTCCAGCATGATGGCGGTGTCCTCGTCCGGCCAGTTCATCACCTTCCAGAACTCCTTGATGTTTAGGAGTGTGCTCGCAGTGTCCACTGAGGAGCTGCTGTAGCGCACAATGCGCTCGCCTTCACAGATGGCATCCATGCGGATCGCCGCCCTAATCCTCTGCAGCGCCTTGGCCTTGCTCACCATCATCCAACGTTCCAGCGTGGGTATAAACCACTCGTGGCTCTGGCTCAGCGCTAAAGGCTTCTCCGGCGGCTGAGGCTGCGTCGAGAGGTGACGCTTCAGCTGGCAGAACTCCTGCAGGGCCAGGAACAATTCGAAGGGCTTTGTGTCTACTGGCTCGGCATCGCCCTCGAGCACGGCATACTGGGAGAGATTCATTCGGACTCCGGGCACCTGGCCAGCGGCCATCCGGCTGTACACCTCCTCGCCCACCATCGCATCGTACTGTTTGTAGATGATGCTGAAGTACTGGATGCCGTTCGTGCTGCGAGTGAAAAGGGAGAGGTTTTGTTACGTGGTTGGGCATCGCTTCAAGAGATTATCTATTATCGGATTACCCATTTATAATGGTAACATAATATCTGATTTAAATAATTCGGTTTAATAGTATGATTTTCATGCTATTTATTAGGGCGTAAAACGCAATATTAAATATTAAAAATCTTTCATTAAAGAGTCCTACTTTCAAGTACTTGTAAAATCAAAATTAAATCAATTTTAAGAAACTTTTAACTAAACATTAGCCCCCTCCAGCAAGACAACCGTTGCCTGCGGCAGACAAAGCCAACCTCAGACTGTGTTTAAAGCGAGAAAATGCCGCAATTAGCCTCCAAGTGAATTTTGCTAATGCCGCAGGACTCCAGGACTCTGGCCTCCAGCACTCAGCGCTCAACACTTTCCACTGACAGCCCCTGGACATTTGCTAAATGCCTTGTCAGGATGCCCGACCCGTACAGACCAGAGAAGAAGGGCAACGTGAGAGCATTTTTATGACAGCGCAATTAATTTGGGGCTTATGTGTGTAAGCCACTTGATGTCCTCATTAAGGTCCTTTTATGGCCGCGCTAACTGGCAAATATGTGACTGATTAGTCCAGCGGGAAGGCCAAGGATGCGCCACTATGCACCTATAAACGAAACGAGCCGTTATTGAAGCCCTTTCCGGTCTGGCCTAATGGCGTAACGTGATCCGCTTCGTTAGATGGATCGATTCATCATTTAATTTGCCAGAGATTTTGAAACTCTGGCACCTGTAACAGTGCTGCCCGGATCAAAGTATATGTACATATATTAGAGGGAAATAAGCTCTCGTTTCAATTATAATAATAGCTTGTTTCCTTCTCGTTATTTTAAAAGGGTCTTTCATTTAAACCTTTTGTTATTTTTAGAAAAGTCTAAAAATTTCTCGGAATCTGAAACGGAGAAAAATCTATTGTGTTATTTACATTGAAAACCTCACTTGAGTACCTGCTGAATGGAGTTGCTTCCCTTTCAATACCCATATCTATTACCGGAGTCGGGGTTTTAAAATATATTCCCAATAAAAAGCACTCCCAGTTGGACAGTGAAGTGTCCCAGTTGCCGGCAACGTCGCTGCCGGCAATCTGTCATGACAACATTTTGTGGCCCTCATTAATGCTCGTTAGCTTTATGACTTTGACTCGGGCATTTGACAAATGCTCAAACTGATTAGAGACCGACAGTGGAGTGTAGAGTCGCCCCCGGCGACGATAGCGGATAAGTTGGTATCGAAATGACGCCATTTGCGCGGGTGGCATACAATTCAATTGGGTCAGCGGGCGAGCGGAGTGCATGTGTGTGCCCACATGGTAACCGGGAGCTGGAAGGGACTTTAGAGCAGGGAACCCGCTTTTATGTACGACACGTGTCCGACATACTCAATTTGGTGACGGGGCAAAGGTAACTAACCCGAACCGGCGACTAAAACTGATCCCGTAATCCGCAATCTACACCTTGGAAAATTTTACATTATTTATCATTATAGAGAATGATCCTGGGTATTCTAAAAATTCAAATCTAGCAGACTTATATCAGTTTTAACCCCGATATTTCTCTCTGTGCCGTACTCACTTGTCGAAAAGGGCATGATAGTAGGTCTGCCCCAGCTGAATGTCGGCCGTTAATGTCGTTACGAAGTTCGATAATGGATTGGGCATGGCCTGCGACTCCCGGAGCACGGCCTGGCCCCACATCACGGATCCCTTGCGCAGGGCGTTGACCACCTCGCCGCGCACACCCTTGTTGAAGGGACACACGGCCCGGAATGCCCTCATCGAGCCGAGAAGTCCCAAGCAACGCAGCAGGAATTCCAGGCGAATCAGTGAGGGCGGATTTAGTGCTGGGAAGATGTCCCTATGCCGCCGTATCTGATTGAGAGAACGCTCCACAAATCCATTCATGGCATCCGCTAGCCACTGTTCCAGATCACGGCTGAGTGGCTCCTGGTTAGGCTGGTTCCACTGCTTCTCCACGTCGCTGAGCAGGCGATGAAGGAACTTCGGGTCCAGCGGGGTGGAGCGATTTAGCTTGGCAGCAGCGACATATCTATAAAATGGGGGAAAGAGTTCAAAAACATTTGAAATAATATTTATATTATTATTATTATTTAAAATAGAAATGATTTAATTTTAATTGAATATATTTTAAATAACCCACCTGGCCATGGCGCAATGCAAGTCAGATAGATCTGCCTGCACGGCTAGCTGATGGAGGATGGTTAGCGCCGGTCCCGGCAGATCGCCGCACCAGGTCCACGAAGGCTCATGTGTGGTCACTTCGTGCTGCATGAAGACCATTTGCAGCTGCTCGATCTTGTGCAGCTGCTGCTCGTGGTTCTCCTCGCCCACCGTGCTCCGATCCTCGCGCGTCGACAGCCACAACTTGAGCCGGATTCGTCCCTGGACGGTGCTCCGATGACTACGTGCCTCGAGCTTAAACCAAGCATCCAGTCCGGTTGAGGGGATGTCCGACAGGGGTATGTTCACCGAGCCGAGGAAGTCGTCCTGCGACCCTTGTCGAGCAGACTGGCACACCTGTTTGAAGAAGCGTCCCAGGCCGCGGACTCCGCGGACCTCGTTCAGTCGCGAGACGGCGTCTAGGACGCAGCTTTCGTCGTCATGGTCCCAAATGTCCAGGTGAAACGTGTCCGTGTTGATGTCGTCTATGTCGCTGCACCAAAAAGTATACAAAATGGAACATTCAGATTTGTGTTTAATTTATGTTAAAATTGTTTTATATTTTTCCTATTAAATCCTTTGTACATGTTAGCATGTATCTATGGTACGTTTTCCCGGAACATTTGGCAGAGCTTTGTGCTTCGTTTAATTTATTACATGATTTATTCTTGCTTTCAAATTGAAACAACCGCAGTGTTGTCGTTGATTTTCCAGGAAGCCCTTAGAAAATCCGTTTTGATTTGAAAACAGTCAAACAAGTATATTTCTTTTATGCTGCTTAGTTAAGCGTTTTGTAAACGATTTTGGGGTGTTTTTTTTTAAGTCAAAGAGTATTTATACTACTTCCTTTTTGTCTAAAAATTATAAAAAAGTTTTTATTTATTTTACACTTCAATATATATTTTTATTAGGTATATAAAATGTACTGTAAAATTAATATATGTATATGTCTTTGTTAGAGTGTCAAACTTTTTTGCTTGATTGGTTTTCAATTTTCCTGTTCCATTTTTATGGGGATTGCAACATAACATTTCATTGCATTTCTTATGGAACATTTCATGTGCATTTGCGTTTCAATTTTATGGAAAAATGTAAATGAATTTCCCTCTTTTACGGCTTACAACTCGTAAATTACGTTCGGCATTGAAGCGAATCGTTGAGCATGTGACAGAGATCAGGGCTCACAATGATTTGTTTGGTTTCGATGCCAGGTTTCCTCATTTATCAACCGGCCAGGCGGAAGGAAGGAAGGACCCCTGCCAGCTTCTAAATAATTCGTTTAAATTACAAGAGGAAGTAATTGAATAATTCCTTTTACAAATCCCTCAACAAAACTGCCGCGGTGCCCTCTTTATTTCAGAAAACAATCGAATTAAAGTGTCCCTCAAAGTGTGCACAGAGCAAAATTAATGTATTCACAAAATTTGAATAATAAAATTGATTTTTAATATTATAATATTATTAAAATGTTATTTTAAATCGAAATTAGAGTGTCCAACTATAATTTGTTGTATAAAATTTATTTGTTTATTGTTTTTTCGTATTCACTTACAACTTGAACTTCTCATTCCACTTGGGGGTCAGCGTATGGGGCTTGATGCTGGTCGCCTTGATGAGCTTGGCCGGCACCGGGCCGCCCAGTGAGTCGCGCTGCTCCCGTCGACCCGCCTCCCGCCGCTTGAAGCTCAGCCGGAAGCTGTGCTTGCGATGCGGCGGCGAGTCCGTGGCGCTGTTATCGAAGCCACCGCTCATGTCCGCGGACAGGGCGCGCGGCGTCGGCGGCAGCGGCAGCGGCGACACGGGCGGACAGCCGTCCCCGTCGGGCTGGATGCCCAGCATGCAATAGGGATCCGAGAAACCTGCAAGAGCAACAAATAAAAGACTTTTAATAGTTTCTGCAAAGAATATATACATATTAAGAAATCTGTTGAATATTTAAGTAATCCTTTTATGAACAGAAGTAAAGAATACGTGGAGATGGCATTTAATTATTTATTTATCCCCGAGAAGCAAGCGACAAGGACACAGAAAAAGGAGCGGCAATGGAGGAATGAGAAATGACGCCGCATTAATGAAGAAGCTCGCCCCGATGACATTAAATGCCAATTAATGGCACTGCCCGCGGGGACAGCGTCGCGTCAGCTGGTCCCAGTCACACATTGCGTATGATTAACATTTCATTTGCATAAAGTGCCGCTCAATTATTGAGTGCCAGTGATTTACGCGCACAGCAAAGAGCCATGAGCCACGAGTTATTAGCCCATAATCCCAGCAGCAGCCGCAGATGCCCGCTGTCAAGATTTTCTACAAAGGCAACGATTTTTCCTAAATATAATTGAAACAATTATAGTGCCTTGGGGACATTGTTTCAACACGATTAATTTAATTGAGTTCAAAGTGGCTAGAAAATAGGAGCGCGTATTGAATTACCCAATACTGATTATGTACTAAAACCGATTCCTTCCGAAGGCAAATCGATTACCCGCCCAGAAATGATTCATTTGAAATTCGGACCTCTGCATGGTGGCAGCACTCATTGTAATGACCAATTTCGGTTCTTGCTTTTCACGGTTGACCAGTCGAGGTCCAAGTCCAGGCCAGGAATCACTGACTGCTAATGAAAGCCGAGTCGAACCGAAAGGAACTGAACTGAACAGAACCTGATTCTCGGCTTTCGGAGCTTATTTGGCAGTCGGGAATGGGGCCAAAACAAAGGCAGTTCGCCGCACTCATCAGCCACGTTTCATTGGCAACGAGTTGTTTGCCATCTGCCCTGGGCCACATCCTCCACCTACCCACCCAATTTTTCCGACCTACTTGGTGAGGTTTCCAGACGTTGGCCGTCATCGGTACATTTAGCAGATGGCAGACGGCACACTAATATTACCATTGCCTCTGCCACTGCCAGTGCACTATTGTCGGATGAGAGGCAGGACACAAGGAGGCAGGACCACAGAAGGGGGGTAACAAGAAGGCAGGACTTCAGGAGGCGGTAGAAAAATGTTTGAACAGAAGTAGACGCAGACGAAGGAGCACTCAACGTATTCCTTACACATCCTTGAGCACATTAAAATGCGAAATTGCGTTGCCTTCGATGAGGCTGCTGCTGCTTATGCACAGAGGGAAATGTAGAGTGACAGTGAAGTAAGTTAGGTAATGAAAAAAAACGCATAACAAGAAAGGAAGCTAAATTCTTTTGACTAACTTTGTCTACACTAAAGTTTGCGAGCGGACCATGAGATCATATGGGAATCGATCATAAATAAGCTAAAAATGAATTAATTTCAATTCGGAAAGCTTTTCTGAGTTAGTTTTTGATATGTTAATAAATCTGCATACTCAATTTAAAATTTATAACAATTTAGTTTTTTGGCAATTTTTGAAAATTTTAATGATGTAACCCCTTATAAAATTTTAAAATTTTGGCTAAAATTTTAGAAAAATTATTTTTTCATATTTTTATTTCAGTTAATTAAGATTTTCATGCTGAATCGGGATATACAGGACATTTTGCAATCATCGCCTTTTTGGCCATTTTATGGCCACAAAACGACCTGAAATATTGTCATTTTTTGAATAGATTTTTTTTAGTATTATATGAAAATTTTTGGGACAAATCAAAGCTTAAAAAATCCATAACTAAGCTAAAAATGCATTAAATTCAATTCGGAAAGCTTCACTGTGCTAGTTTTTACCAGGTTAACAAATCTGCATACTGAATTTTACTTTTTAAAAAATTAAGTTTTTTGCCAATTTTTGAAAATTTTAATGATGTAACCCCTTATCAAATTTTGAATTTTCGAAAAAAATTTGAAAGTTTTTTTTTTGACCGGACATGCCTAGATTGACTTAGCTATTGATGCTGATCAAGAATATATATGATTTATAGGGTCGGAAACGACTTTTTCACAGCGTTTCAAGCTTCTTACTGAAATTATATTACCCCGCAAGGGAATACAAAAAATATATAAACCAGATTCCCTGAAACTAAATGAAAAATTCCCCTCAAATTTTAATGTAAAGTTCAAATACAATAACATAAAGGACCATTTCTTACTGTTTCCTTAATATTCCAATTTGTTTTCTTGCAGTGAACTCCTATTTACTGGTTGTGAGGCTTCTGCTCTTGAGCATAATGAACAAAATGGGAAGCATTAAATTGCAAATTTATTGAACGCACAGTGAGACAGAAAGAACCACGAAGAGGCATAAGCAAAACTGTGAGGAGGACAAACAAAAAGGCTCCGAAAATACAGGATAATTGAGGGAAATAGTGAACGCACATGGTGCTACGTTTATGGATGCCTCGTTTGGCTTCTTGATTTGCCCACACACACAGCGGGCGAGAGAGGAACACACAGAGGGCTTCATAATGCAATTACCACAGTAGCCGCAAAATCAATTTACAAACTAAAAATATTTACACACGATACATAGATTGATACATTGGATGGGGGAGGGAGAGGTAACGATGTGAAAGTGTCGAGTGTGTGGAAAGCTGGAAAAGCTGGGCTTACCATTGGCATCCTTCGCCTCGAGGCCATCAGCCTCGATTACCACCGCAGAGAGTACGATTATCTTTGGTTTATCCTCGGCGGAGGCGTGCAGCAGGCGATAATGACGATCCGGATTGACACCGAAGGCGCGCTGTGCGTGCAGATACATTTCGTCCTTGTAATGCGCAAACTGTGTTGTTGCCAAGAATACGTATACGTAATACGTATTACCCATACGCCACGTTGTACGTGGAGCGTTGAGCGTTGCCATGGGGAGAGTAAATATTTTTAAAATTTAATTTAATTATATTGTCATTTATTTGTATAAATATTTTGGGAGTCAACAAAATCATAATATCATTTAATTTGAAATTTACATATTTTCCTTCGTCACCAAATTTCGTTTATTGGCCTTCGCCGCCCTCCCACATCTTCAAACAAAATCCTGTTTTTTTCGTCTTTTCCTCTCATCCCTATTGATTTATCTTCCTTGAATTTATTAGCCCGTCGACTCTTGATTTAGATCACGCTTCGAGTAGCGCTTTAATCGCATTCCCGACTACTTGGATGTTATTATAATTTGATTGCTTTTGCTGCAGCCGAAAAATTATGAATGAACTTTGTGAAATTAAGTTGAACTGGCAATATTTTTGGAAAAATAAAATTTGATTAAGCTTATTTTAATCTTTGAAATCGATAATTGGCTGCCGGAATGAACAAAAAGAAGGCAGGCAAAGCTAATAAAAATTAATTTTAACTTAAGGAATTTATAAAAAGATTAGTAAGTTATTAATTGAAATACATTGAAATGTATTAAGCGACTGAATTTACTTTTAATCCATCTCTCTCGGCTTATGTTTATACTCATTATGCGGGCATAGCGGTCTTCATATTAGCACGCTTTTAGTTCACCTCGATATAATTAATTATAATTGAAAGAAATCTGAGGTTCACTTGAAGGCAACTCAGCTTAGTTTCTTTTTCGTTTTAATGACTACCTCTTAGCCGGATTATAACTAAGCCACCTTCAAGATGGGGGCATCTGTTTCTGCAACTGCCTTCCTTGCATTCGCGATATTATTTTTATTTTATTTTTTTTTTTTGCTTTCATTAATTTTCATTAGGGCGGACTTAACCCTCCGAGCAAATCGCATTTATTTATAATTATTTACGATTAAATGCAAAAATGGCCAGAGGGCCAGAGCCGAGTCTCCCGCAGAGACCACGGCAGGCACTAACTTTGCGGACTTGGCCAACTCACTCTAGTCCTGTAGTCCTTGCTTCTGTTTCCCATTTCTCAATCCGCTTTGCGGGGACCCGCGAGATTTGACCGGTTTCAACTCAATCACAGCAGGAGAGAAGCAATGTTATTTTCCTAGCACTAGTTGAAACTTTTATTATGCCGGCGTAACCTTGCCTCAGCATCCTTCTCCCCCAGGGAGCTTTCCTTCTCTCGCAGGACCTGGTCGAGTTTCATTAGTTGTGCACTGGGCGTCTAACAATTTTCTTACAGCTAAATTAAAAACGATAATTGAAAAATGAACTCGTGTTAAGCTGGCTCCGGCCATCGCAGAAATATTGCGAAAATATTGGAAAATTCCTTTTGAAATGGCAATCAGCAGTGGGGAGCACACTTTTAATTGAATTTCTGCCCTCAACATCAAGTTGAGAGCTCGGAAATGAAATGAGGTTGCCCCTGCCTCGGGTACAGTTTTGCTGCCTGTCCCGAAATCTCCGCTCCTTTGAATCCCTGAGTATGTTTTCTTGCCTTTGGGCAACCCAGGGCATTAATCATTCAAATTGCAAAACGTCTCAAAGCCTAATGCCTCAGATTAAGCCTTTCAATCATGTGTTGGTGTCGTCTATGGCACGAGTATCTGAGTATCTGCTTTTCTGGTAAACCCTAAATCGCCTTAATTTGTATAATTTGCAACTATTTGCATAAGTTGCCCCCCTAAAGGAGGGTCCCAAAATCATAATTTCCGGCCCCTTTAATATTGATTTACCTGGCCGCCGGGCGCTGGGGCACCCACCGTATTGGCAATGGTATGGAGCACCTCAGCGTACAGCTTCTCCTTCTCATCCTGGCGGTCAATGGACTCCTCCTGCGGCGCTGGCGGATCACGTTCGTTCTCGGGATTAGCCTCGGCACGTGCTTCGGCGGCACGCGTGGCCGACATGCGACGGTTCTCCCGCTTCCAGCCGAGCGATGTAAAGTTCTCAAAATACGAGCCATCCGTTTCCTGAACCCTGCGAACCGAAAAATGCAAAAACGGGGACATCAGAGCGGTGAATGAGTACGGGAACGAGCTTCAATGTGCGAGAGGGTTCACTCTTTATGGACTTGCTCGATTCTATATCAAAGAATATTCAAATTGACTGCTGCTGCCGCTGTCAGTTCAGTGTCTGACTTTAATTGGCACTGTCAATATGCCGTTGCCAACATACAAATGTGACATTGTCCAACCTATTTCAACATTTTGATAAGGGTCGTCCCTTGGCCTGTTGCCCGTTGCCAAAGCTACGATATGGGACCCACTCGGCGTATGCTTGATGCCCTGAAAGCTAAAGCCTACCCTGAGCTGCTAATTGTATACAAATATTCAGTATTTTGATGCAGAGAAGAAAAATGGGTTGAAATGTGAATGAGTGAAGTTTTAAATATGTATTTAGGTATTCAGATTTGCTTCCTTTTTTGCTCAATTTATTTAATTATTTTTATAAAAAAAAACACTTGATGAAATTTTAATTTTATTTCCTTTTTTAATGCTTAAATGTATCTCCCAAGTAATATATATAATCCCCTGTCTAAGCTTTTTCTCGCAGTGCACATTTGTTTGAAACTTTCTGTGTGTGAGGCTGTGCTGGTATGCGTTTCCTAACTAGGGCTAGTCAGGATAGTATATGCGCTGCCTAATCATTTGATTTGCATGCTTCGCACACACTCACGCTCACTCTAACTTATCCAAGCAGCTGTGGCAAGCAACAATAAAAAAAAGAGAGAAAAAAGTTGGACACAAAGTTTGCCCACTCAGCAGCGGAAACGGCTAAGCGGCTTAACTTTGTCGCCGTCGTTGATGATTTTTTACGTTTACGTTTATGGCGAAAAATAAACTGGAGTGTTGCCAGCCGCCCGAAGTAGGCAACACTTTCTGTCGACACTTTTGCGCCGAAATGTAGGCAACACTTTCCGTGGACACCTCTTCGTGTTGATGTGCGATCCGGTTGTTTTTGTGTATATATGTGTGTGTGTGTGTGGGGGAGGCATGCGAAAATGGTCAACGTAATTGCCGTAAATGATAGGGCAGAATGGGCGTAGCCGACTTTGGACACTAACTGCACTGTTTGAAGCTCGAAACTTGCTCGGAGAGAAATTTAATTTTAAACTTTTTCGCCCAGATGTTTGTGTTGCTTTTTATTTTTCGTCTGCTTTGTGATTTCATCGCTTCCAGAGACACTCAATTTCGGTTTCAATTCTTAAGATTTTTCACAATTTTCTCCTGTCTTGGTTTTTTGTATTTTTACTTTCCTGTGGCTCTCCCAAAAGTTTTTCCGGAACTTTTGTTTTTTGGTATTTATTTTGTCGCAAATATTTGTTTTGTACTTAACTTCAAGGTAAACAATGTTCGTGCGTGAAAGTTTTCATTTTCACTCGAACTTGGTGGTATAAAATTATTATTGGTTTTTATTTGTTATGGGAATCCGCGTTCTTTGATTTATCGTGAGAAATAGTCACCTTAGAGTTCTATACTTCATCCATTCATTATTATTAGTTTTAAAGAAACTATTTACATTTATATCAAAATGATTATGAATTACGAGTGTGGCTTTAATAAATTATAAAGTAGCGTGTGATTTGATATAGAAAATATATTATCTTCCCCCAGGATGCCATGCCGGTAATTGGTTTTCGTGTGCTAAAATTTAGCGGCTGCGGTGTCAAACCAATTTTGTGGCAATTAGCAGTTAATGCATAAAATATGACATTTCGTACATCTATTGCACATTTAATAAGCTTAATTACTTTCAGTTTGACTACCAACTGGTACATGAAAACGCTTATTCAAATAAATTGATACTCAGCTAAGAAAACAAGAGAAGGATCTACTTGTCCATTCCTGCTCCTATCTGGAAATAGCCTACCCATTTGCGGTACAGCGTCCAAAAACAAAGCAACAAAAATAAAAACGTAATATAATCTAAAAGTACGCCGAAGTTCCTTAATATATATTTTGATAAAAAAAAAGAAAAAAAAAAACTGAAAATCGGGAAGTTAGCACGTTATTTCAAATAATTCAGGGCGTTATTAAATTTAAATTAATTAAATTAAATTCAAGAGAAGCTAATAAATAACATGCTCTATAGGTCATGTATCTACATGTTCCTACCGATATCATCAACGGTCACTAGGTTTTAGTTTACTCTTGGGAATTAAATAAATAAATATATATTTAATAAATAAATGAAATCAGGGAAAATCAAACGAAATAAAAAGAAAAATTATCAAAGCAATAGGAAAGAAGTCGTGATCCCATGAACTCGACATACAGACTGCCAGCCTGGCTCCGAGCAACTGGCTTTTATATGATTCAGTTTGACATAAATGTCAAGGGCTTTTACGATTTTTTTCAGAAAATCATTATATTAAATTATGCAATCACAATTCGCTTTTCCCAGTGTGTGACCTGGGTATTTCTGAAAAACTTTTCGACACTCAAAGGTTCTGCCCGCATCCAAAGTTGCCATGGGTGCGAAACTTTCTTTGGAAATTTCAGCACTGAACTAACTGAAAGAACTTTTGTAATTACATAATTATGAAGGTCGAGCGGTAAAGTTTCAGAAAACAAATCGAGACCACAACTGAAATTGAAGTACATTAATTAATTGGTAAATAATTTATTTTAGATATCCCCCATGTCGTGACTTTAAGTCCGCACTTGGTTTATTTACGTCGTCGGGGCCAGAGAGCCGTGAAATCCCTGGAGAGTTCATTACGCCCCCGTGCCTAATTTATGCATTTCACATTCGAATACCTTCCTTCGCATTAGCATTTCCATCTGCGGGTTAATTACCGCGAGCAAACAAGGATGAGTTATGCTCCCGATCCCCGCCAGACAAGTCCTAAATTTGCCAAATCCATTCGCACATCATCAGCTATGCATTAAGGAACTTACCCGGAATTGGAGCGCGGGTCCACTTCGGGCCAGCTCAGCCTGCGCTTGCAAAAGGCCAGCGGCGGACGGGGCGGCGGATCCGGCTGATGGAGCGGCGAGTTGCGTTGCCGGAAGGATCCAGTGCGTGGTGGAGCGAGGCATTCCAGAGCCCGGGATTGGCGACGCGACTGGGGAGTGCCGCCACCACCGCCAGAGGCGGATGTCGAAGAACTTCCGGATCCAGGGTTTCCGCCCGCACCTCCAATTTTTGGGTAACCTGTGGTGGACACAAAAAAGGGTAAGTAAGAAATCGGTTTGAAGAGGGTCAGGGTTAATTAAAAGAAACAATTCCTGTACAAATTCATTAACAAATGTTTATAAATACAATGTTTAGAACTCAAGAATTATTTAGATTAAATTAAATATTTATGGGTACAATTAATTGCACAAAATGAAACTATTTCGTAACAATTTTTTAATATATTATATTCTATTTTTATCGAAAACTATAATCTTATAGTAGGAAAATATTTAATATCAAACTCCATGGAGTTTCTCTTGGGGAAAAGGAATTTTTCCATGCTCAATTTTTGTAGTCAAGGAAACACATGGTTTTTCCTCTTCAAGGAAAATTGAACATTCACAAAATTGGATACTAGTAAGCTATATTTTTCCCCAGAGCCGTATGGCCCATTATTTCCCATAACATGCAAATTTCTGTGGAGAACAGGTGGGGAGTAGGTGATGGTTTTCAACGAAAGCCAGGTGGCAAATGAGCCCAGTCAAAGTCAATGTGGTGCCAGCGCCTTGTGTCATGTGGTGCAGTGGCCCATGCTCAAGGTAACCGCAGCCCGCAGCCTTGACATGCATCTGTGCGGCTCCTGCGGCTCCTCCTGCCACTGGCCCAGCTCCTAGACCGAGTCCCGGACCATAGCTTCTGAGGCAGACTCTGGCGCAGAAGCCCCACACGGAGTGCATGTGGTTCGGTGCTTTTTTGGAATGGAAATAGCTAACCATTACTGCGGCTTCGGAAAGAAAGCTCCTTGGGCTACGGAGCAGCCGCTATGAGTGGAAGCCAAAAAAATACATATACGAGTATGCACGAAAATTCCGGTTTAAAAATGTGTGCTTACAAAGCGGAAAGTCAAAGTTGGACTATACTGGACCTCGGCCCGTACAAGGGAAAAACGCTTACACATTGATGGCCTTTCCGGAAAAGCGCCCCCCTCCGCGCTGGCCAAGAAAACCGCCAGTTCGTGGCTCTTGCAACAAGATAAGCCAATTTCAATTTTGATTCAAATGCTGCAGAGTCGGTGAATCAAAGTCCCAGCCAAATGCCAAGTCAGTGTCGTTGGCAATGACGATGGCTAGAGCGATGGCGATAGCAGAAAGCCAGGATGCTGAAAAGTTTAGCTCACACAAGATCCCGGCGGTTTGTGGCCAGGACACGCAGCTCCTGCTGCTGCGTCTTGACATTTAAATGTGTTTGCATTTGCCAACTAGGACAGAAACAACAACCTAGAACATCGTTTAGCTCGGCAAACAAGTTTTGCATAGCCAAGCGGAGCCAAAGCGGAAACGAAGCCGCACAAGAAGTCACATATGCATGCTGATTGCTTTCGCTTCGCTGGCAGTGATTGCACTGCAAGAAAGTCTAGTTACATTATTTAGTTTTTGAAACAATAAAATAATTATAAAGAGTTGCTTCATAAGTTCCTAAAAGTTTGTCTTATTTAAGAGATATTTTCAAAGAAAACTTGTTTAAATAGACTTTCTAAAGTGTTTATTCATAAAAAAAACATTTTCTGGCTTCCTGAAATCAAAACTTGATAATCCAAAAATGTAAATAAAAATTAATAATTAAATAAGATTATCAAAAATAAAAAGTGAATGTGCATTTTAAGTAAGTATTCCAATGATTATATCTTACTTTAAATAATAATTTTAACAATTCAATTTTAAAGCTATTTAACGAAAAATTAAAATTTAAAAAATATATATTATTTTACAGTGTTCTCTCCAGTATCACTCAACAAACCCCAATCCAGACGCGACTCTCTGCCACATTTGTTGATCCATATGCGAGAGGCGTTGCCCCACAAAATATATATTCGGCGATTGGGAAACTTTGGGCGCATTTGGTGGCTGGCAAGACATGTAATGTAATTTTCATATTGAGACCCGATGACGATAACGTCTGGCGGATTCAATAAACTTTTCCATGTTTACCATTGCTGTGGCACGCATACGCAAACAAATTGTTTTTGGGCCAAGTTATGGCTCAGTCGATGGAGAGTGAAAGTCGAACTTAACTTAAAGGTGATTCTTATTTTTTTTATGCACTTAAACCCAGTGTGTTCCCCCGAGGGGAGGCTAAAAACCACATAGGAAAACTCCATTAGCAACTTAATTAGGGCCAAGGCTATTTTGGGATTCATGACAACCCGCTTCGTTGCAAGGACGTGACCTTTGGCAAAGCCTTTAACAGGCCAATGCTTTTATATAGTTAAAAAGATAAACTTATAAAAAATAAAAAAGAAAATTAAGTGTACTAAATATTGAAGGGAAATAATTAGCTAAGGTGGATTCACTTGTGTTGCTAGTTAAACTCCTTTTGTTTGGCAACCTTGTTGCTAGGTAAAGTTAATCTTAAAACAAATTTGTATTTCTCATTAAAATATACATATATCATGTATATTAAAATATTTTAATTTTAAATAATTGTTTTCCAATGCCGCAACAAACACATATAAAAAAAGAAAGATAGACCCATAATAGAACTCACCCAGTAATGGATTGGTGGCATTCGGATTGCCGATTACCACGCCGCCGGAGGGGTAATTACTGCCGCTTGCCGTCGCTGCCACGCCCCCGGTGGGCGGTGCTGGGGCGCCATAAACCCCCAAGCCGCTCCCAATGCTCGCCTGTTGCTGCAACGGCGGATGCGGGTGCTGCAGCTGTTGCTGCTGCTGCTGTTGCTGCTGCGGCGGAAGCGAGTGCTGCTGCTGCAACGGCTGTTGCGGAAATGGCGGCTGTTGCTGAGCGGAAACGAGGCCGCCGCCAGGTGCGGAGCCACCGATGCCAATGCCTCCGCCAGACTGCTGCTCGGAGGACTCCTGGCGGGAGAGGGAGAAGCGGCGATTGCCGAGGCCCAGGCTGGAGATGCCACTGGTTACATATTGCTGCATGGAGCTAAGGAAACTCATGGCGGCATCTGGCTCCTGGCTCCGTTCCAATCGCCGGCGTAATTGGCTCAAGTCCTTTCTCCCTCGCTCTCTCTTCCCCTCTTTCGCTCCGTGAAATTAATCACTTGGAAAGTTGCGCCCGGGATTTGCCCGCTCGATTATAAATTGGTCCTGGCTCCACGCTCCCGACTGCGTTCTTATCACGACTCTGCAAGGATAACAAGAAAACGAAATGTTTGTTTAAGGTGGGAAACTTCTGGCAGACGCTTGAGAATTGTTTTCTGCTATTTTTGGCAATAATTGAATTCCGGCCGGGGACTTAAGTTCGGAATTATGTGTGTGTGTGTGTATGTAAATATTTTCGTGTTCGGATTAAAAGCAATTACAAAATACAAAAGCCAGTGAGATTTTCTTCATTTGCTGAAGATTTTCTTCTTCAGTAGCATACTTTGCAGTGCCGCAATTTCCACAGAGAAAAACGTAAGAAAAAAAAATAAATTAATTAAGCCAACTTGTTTGGCATTTTTATAGCCAGTACACTGGCAGACTGGACTCCTGTGGGTCCTAGAATCCTAAATCATTATTTATTGATTGCCTTTGATTCAATTCATCAGATTTTCTGTTGACTTGCCGTTTGATATTTCAACACTCAGAAAATTTTTTTGATTATAGATCACTAGGGTTCTTAAAGCTACAGTATTGTATAAAAAGAATTGCGCTGAATTTGGTGTCTAAAAAAATTAATTAGATCATTTTAGCGAACTTTTAATAGGTTTTAAAAATGATAGTGTTTTGTGAAGTACCCTTGATATTTTTCAAGTGGATGTTTGCCCAACCAAATTCCGTGTAAATATCGAAGGGGGCCAATAGGATTGCATTTGCTTGGCGTTTCTATCGATTGGTTGCTGAGTCGTTTTGCTCACTTCTGGCCAAGGCTCTTAATTAAATTTCTTTTGAAGTAGGCTCCGCTATCCTAATTAACGTTTAATCAGCTGAGCTTAATGAGCCATTTTTGGTGTTCATGGCTAATCGATCTGCATGAATAATTGGGACACACACACTTGCCGCAAAACACAGCACCTGTACGAGTTGTCCTGGGCCCATAAATTAGCTGGCACAAGTGCAGCATGGCCCAAAATACTAATAACAATAATTAGACGACCAAAAATAAACGCTGGACCAAGCAGAAAAGTAGTTAATTAATTAGTTTGCCTGGGGCTTGGCCCTCGATTATGGATGAGCAAATCGGTGTGGCGAAAATGAAATTGGAAATTGAACACCAGTTTGTGGGTTCCTACTTTTTGTGGCCATTCAAACGTGACCGGCTTAGTTGTTCGTCTTTTCATTTACCAAAATCACCATGGAAATGTAGCCGGATGAAGGTCCTCGATAACAGTGGGCCATTTCGATTTGAGGAAATTGAAGTCTTTCTCATTTAAGAGCATAATCTTGCAAGGAATATTTGCAAGATTAAGGTTTTTATGACGGCTAAGGAGTTACTTTTAAACATTATATTTATTTCTTTAGTTTTTAATCGGATTTTGTGTTAAAACGTAATTGAGTTACTTGAACATATTAACCAATATATATTGAACTAAGAACGAGTGGGGATAAGTAACAACTTTCTACATTCAAAATAAGCCTGACACAAAACCTAGTAAAAATTCTATAACAAAACAAAGAGAATAAATACTTTTAGCCCTGGTACTTTGTTATATTAATGACACTTTCATCTATTTATAAAGTAAGCACTAAATATTTCAGGCTCGCCATAAAATCAAAGCCATTTAGGCCACTCAAATAAGTTTAGTTTGTTTTATTTATTCCAGTTCTTGTCATTACGCCCCTATCTCTACTCCGATAATGGTATGACAATGTTTTATTGACTTGTCATTTTTCCGGAAAAGTAGTTTTAGCCTGCCTTTAACAAAATACTGGGCAACATTATCAACTTGTTTACTGTCGCCATAAAAATAAAACTTGATTAAATTCGCCACATAATGCGAGTGGGTAACCTGCAGGATGGCAGAATGTTAAGCACTCTCGGGGACAATGAAGGTATTATCCAGTGTGCCAGAGTGGCTTTAAATGCCATAAACGACATATGGGGAGGAGTGTGAGTATATACAGAGTTGGCCCTAAATGGCCGGCAGTCATGGCAACTGGAACTACTATACAGTTGGCAAACAATTCGCATCCAGTGGCAGGACACAATGGCCAGAACTGCGATGATGTTCGTGTGCGTAATCAGCGCATTCATGCATGCGGCCTTAGCTTCCGCATGTTATTCCGCTCCGAGTCGACTGGCGCCATAATTAGCGGACTACGAAAATAATTTGCAAACCATTTCTGTGTTATCTGAGGCTCGGCCTTTGTTTTGTTTTCGAAAATGCTGAAAATAAATCAGCCTTCACACAAAAGTTGATTTATATGGTGCACGTAAATTTGCCATTAAGCGACAGACAAATGTATCGCAATTAAATGAAATGGAAGCGGAGCCACAGCAGCAGCAATAGCTGCCCATATAAAAGTGAAGGAAAATGTATAGCGGAGCAGGAGCAGGGGACATAAATACGCAGCCAACTTAGACTTTAATTAAGATTAATTAGTCACTGGCCAGGCGAGGCAGCGCGAAAGTGGCATGTGTGTGTGTGTGACTTGATGGGTTACATTACACGCGAAAATATCTCTAGTAGCTATTGATTTAAGAGTGTCCTTAGTTCTTTAAAATTTCGCAGTTTCATTCAGCTACAATTACTTTACGTATATAAATGCTTTAGGAAAGTCTTCTATTCTCATAAAGAAGAATACTAATTCTTTTCTCAGTGTCTCATAAAAGTAAGGACCCAGGCCGAGTCCCCCTCGCGCTTTTCCTTCAATCTATTTAGTTTTTATTAATGATTGCGCATACGACATGTGGGCCAGGGTGTGTGTGCCAGTGTGTGTCCTCGCTGACAGCAACCCTTGTTCGAAAAACTTTTCGCAGAGCTTGCGAGGGAAAAAACTAAATTAAATGTGGATTGCACTAATGTGACTTCCCGAATATCCCTAGCTATGTAGCTGTCACAAAGTCGCGAGCTCGCCCATCAACTGGCAGTAATTATCGTTTTTTGTGCCCCCAAAATGAACTGAGACGAGGGTCTGAGACGCGTCCCGCATTCGAGTCAATTTTAGACACATTTTGTGAGCTGATTTGGTTAGCACGCATAATTTAAAAGCGTTTCCACCTGTGCAAACATTTTCTGCGGTGGGGAAGTTGCACAAGGAAAAGTTGCGAAATTCAAATAGAAGGCGGAAAATTGAAAAACAAAATCTGCACGGTAGCCAAGGCGAATACCAAATACGCTTATCAGGGCTTTAGAGTTTGATAAGACCATAAAAAATACATATGAAAGGAATAATAAATAAATCCCTTATAAATCTAATCTTTGAATATAATTATTTTTGCCATAAATCTAAATTAAGAGTATATACATATATATATATATAAGGATTTTATATATTGAGCGAAGAGCTAAATATACGCTGGGCAGAAACGCAGAAACTCCAAGGGGGAAAGGAATTCGCACACACAAAATAAAAAAAAGCAATTGTAAGGCAATTTCAAAGGCAAAATTATTATGTCGCTTTATGTCATTTTTTTCTCTTTTTTTTGCACAGCGAAAGCCAAGTTTTTCCAGGGCAACTGGCAGATGAATGTCGGTGTTCATGCCCCTGAAAATGAGGGGGAAAGGAGAGCCTTTTTTGGGGTGCACGGTGCTGGTACGTGAAAATGACAAAGCAGCTGCTCAACAACAAACGGCAACGCATGCTGTGGCATAAAATTTATTTTCACTCCTGTCCCGACATGATATGTGGCTTTAAATATCTACAGAAGAAAAAAAACCAAGGGATTCAAAAGAGAAAAAGCTCCGACAAAAAACTCGTTTACATTGCGGCAGATATTCCAGATTCGACATCTCAAAAGGCACAAATGGCCAAGGGTTCTGGGGTTGAGTCGAGCCAAACAAATGTGCGGCATTCAAATGTCTTCCTTAGTAGCGTGTGTGCCTCGGCGTGGGGGCGTGGCAAAACATAAATTACTTTACGCACGAGCTACCGTCCAAAGTCAGGCGGTGAGGCAGTGAGCAAGTGGCCTAAACAATGCAGCAATTGTGAGCAAATATAATTTAATTGCCACCAGCAACTGCCAGGTTAATACCAACCAATAATGGCAATAATCATGGCAATGCCGGTTCGAACAATAACTGCTTGCTGTGTTAACCTTTTATTGTGAGAGATTGCAAATTTTAATTTGATTTGGTTTATTTCACAGAGAAATAAAGGTGAAATACAGGTTATTCAAATAATTATTTCTATCAATAAAATATAGATAATATGAACAATATGGAAAATTATAGTTTATAGGGTCCAAACTGACGACTTCACTCGACATTTCTTCGCTCTGTATGAAATAAGCACTAAAAATCCCAATCCCCTTATCTTGCTATAAAGAAAATCTTTCATAATAAATCCCTTAACACCTACAACAACTTTATTATTGCATTTCCATAATAGAGTTCCAACCCTTAATGCCTCTGTAACTTCCAAAGGGGTAATAAAATGGTGTCAGTAACCGTTAGTTGATGCGATAAGCATGAATTGCGTTAAACCTGAAGCGTAAAAATTGCATCTCTCGCACAATGCCCAAGGAATGCGATTTTGTGGCCACCCACAGGGTTCCACTCGTTTTTCCGCATCATCGGCATTGGCATCATCATCGTCATCACCATAAATCACAAAAGTGCAGCATATGCATCACTTTCCACACTTTCCGCACAGCGTTCTTTGTTTGCTTTGGCAATTTGTAGTCAGCATGTTGCTGGCCAAAACCAAGGACCAAGGACCAAGGACTACCACAAGTCTTTGGACTAGGGCTCTAGTTCTCTGTCAAATGCAATAAACCAGAGGGAAAGTGAGATCCTTTTGTGTGGGCCACAAGACGCTGGACAAACAGCAGACACAATTGCACTGAGAATAACAACTATAGAAGTTGGCGAACAAAATTTTGTACATAAATTTAATTTGTTAAAGAGCTTTTGGCTCTTTTAATATTAAATAAATATTCATATAAGCATACAATATAAACTATATTTTAGTAGAAACCATTATGGAATTTTGAAGGCTAATATACTCTTTGTTCTTCTTCCCCTTTTCTTAATTTAAATAATTTAATAACACAATAAGGGTTATTAAATATAAATTTAAGTACATTTGTAAGAAATAAGCCCTCTTAAGTCATGAGCTTCTGTTCCGGCTCTGTTTTCTTACCCTGCACACCACAAAAGATGGCCCAAACAATGGGCCAAGGGGGCATGAGTAATGTGGCTGGAACATGCAAAAGTGCCGAACGGAAGCCCTCTGAGAACGAGTTGCCTTTGATAAATGCGCCCAAGAAGGGTCACCTGCCCTGTGCAGCTGTCTGGTAAATTGCTTAATTTGTTAAAGCACAAACATGGAGTACGAAAACACACACACACGCACACCACGAATGAGAGTATGGAACACCGGGGCGTATGGGCAATTTACGCAATTGCAACAGAAATTCAATTAACTTGGCTTGGATTTGCGGCTATTAATTACAAGGGGCGTCCGGGCGTCAAAAACGGTGCACTTATGGAGGCTGCAACAAATCCTCATTGATTAAGTTGCCAGGCATCCATTCTCAGGCCCAAAATCCTTTGGGAAATCCTTCTAATTAGCCAGCCAAGAGGAAAATCAACACAAGACTCCAGAATTGAGCCTTGAGAGTGCTCACAACTTGGCTGAAAGTTTAATGCAAGGTGTCTTGGGGGTGCCGACAGAGATCTAATTAAATATTGCTCGCATTCCAATCAAAATTTCCATATGAAAGGTTGGCTTTTGCACTCCTTCTTCTGCGTCCTCGTATGTGTGAGCATGTGTGTCTCTGGGGCTCAAGGAATGTCCAATTAAAACTATCAAATTACGTATACGCCTGACGAGGCGTAACCAGGCTGCCTAATTACCAGACGCAGGTCTTGAACAACTCTCAAAATCAGCCACCCAGGCACTGAAAAAAAAAAACAACTAATCGGGAAAAGAAGCTTATTTGAATTAGAGAATTATTTAAATTGCTTTATTTTCATCTACATAAATTGGTTCTAAATCTATAAAAGCTTAAGGATCTTAATGTTAAGTTAAGCAAAATATTTTAATACTCCCCTAAGCTCATTGAAAATCCCTGAAATGTACACAGGCCCCACATTTTTTCTCAGTCCACACATCCACGCACAGGACACTCGATCCTTTCACGGACTATATTTGCGGCAGCACAAAAATGTTTTCGGCAATGAGGAATGTCACACAGGAAATTGGAGGCGCGTCTCACACACACTCGCATACATAATTAATTGGCTTTGTGCTGGTGGAGTGTGTTCTATTTGGCCTAATTGTGAATCGGTGGCTAAAACCACCAGAGTGGGTGAGATACCAAGGACGAGTCGGCATTTAATTGTTGCCTTTGACATTGCAACAATTTCAAAGTGGCTGCCGCTGGAACACCCGCAGCGCATCATCCCATCGCCTTTGGCCGCTTTAATTAGAAATTCCAAGCAGGCCAATCTCATTCAAAATCGATGGCCAAATTGCGTCTGTACTTCGCGCTTCTTGTTTTCGACCCAAAAAGAGACCGAGCACCGAACTTTCGATAAACTCCTTATGCTGTTAATTAATGCATGGATTGGCTCAATGCCGCCAATTTGCTGGCCATACAACTTTTAAAAGTTTCCGCTTTGATTTTTTTCCAGGCTGCAAGGCATGCTTGTTTTTAGCCTAAAGTTTGCAGTTTATATAGATATATATAGTATGTATATATAGATTTAATTTTAAACTTAATTAACTTCAGGTGAATGAGGATAATAATAAGTTGAGTACCTGCTTTTGATTATATAAAATGTTTACTGATTGTAAAGACTTCAAATACCTAGATACCTTTAATTGGCTTATTCAAGGAGTTGCTTTCACTTTAGCCAGAGCCACAGTACTTTCACCCTTAAATTAATTGTCCTTAAAGAGTAGTTGAAGCTTCGGTATCCTTACCTTTTCTTCTTGTTTACCCTTCTTTTGGGGTTTTCCCCACTCTCTTGTCGTTGTGCGCTGAACTTGAAAGTCACCTTGCCTCGCCTTGTCGTTTGATGCGTTTTTTGACGCCAATCAAAGCAACGGGTGGCGCTAGTGGGGTTTAGGGGGGAGTGGTATGTAGATGGGGATGGCAGCAGGACATGGCTGGAGATGACTCCTTTGCGCCGTATATACCCCTATATATATGTGTATCTAGCGGCGCTTTGTTTGGCTTTGACATGTCAAACAACGTGGAGCGAACAACAAAAGCGGCAGCAAGACGTTGCAGCTTCCCCGAGCTCAACATTGTTGCAAATTACAAGTAAATCCAAAACGGCTCAATGCACAGCATCTTCCAGGGAACAGAGGGCAGGAGCAGGCTAAGGGGATCCTGGCAAGACGCGGTGAAGATGGGTTATGGCTCTGCCAGACGTTCAATGTTTCCAACTCGTTGGCTCCAGCTTTAAGTTCATTTTTACTGTGTGAACAAGAGGCCATCATAAAAATTGTTTTTCAGCTTCTGTTTCCTTTGCTTTCCTGCTGCGACGTCCCATTTCGCCCATTGGCCTTTATTCCTGGCCGAGTTTATTGTATGCTTTCATTGCGCTTTGGCCATTGCCACTGCCACTGCCACGTTCCCGACTTTTGTCCCATTCACGAAGTCTGCAATTAAGGCCGCCGCAGCTTATTTACGGACTTCGAAACGTGGCATATGCGCTATGTACACGCACCTACACACACTCTTCAGTTTCCCTCGCACACAAGGCTATGCGCTGGGGCAATGAAAATGTATTTTTGTACTGCATATTCGCGCTTTTGTTTGCTTAAATGCGCGGTAATTAAAATGTGTTGGAGAGAGCCCAGGACGCTCTCGAAAAAAGTACAGCATGGTGTTTTTGCCCAAAAAGCTGGTATTTTCACTAAGGTCATCTGAAATATGCAGCTTGGCATATATAGAGAAACCAGTTTCAAAATAATATTTAGCTTTCATTTGTGGGTTTCATCTTGTTTAAATTAACTAATTACCAACATTTCAAAGAGTTTAAAGTGAGATTTTTTTTGGTTAACTCGCAGATTTTCAAATATCATAACTTAGTAAAAAATTGATGAATTTCAGTTCGGAAAACTTTTCTGTGCTAGTTTTTACTAGGTTAATAAATCTGCATACTGAATTTTACTTTTTAAAAAATTGAGTTTTTTGCCAATTTTTGAAAATTTTAATGATGTAACCCCTTATCAAATTTTGAAATTTTGGGTAAAATTTTTGAAAAATTATTTTTTCATATTTTTGTGTAAGTTAATTAGGATTTTTATGCTGAATCGGAATATACATGACATTTTGCAATCATCGGCTTTTTGGCCATTTTATAGCCTCAAAACGACCTGAAATATTGCCATTTTTTGAATAGATTTTTTTAGTATTATATGAAAATTTTTTGGACAAATCAATGCTTAAAAAATCCATAACTAAGCTAAAAATGCATTAAATTCAATTCGGAAAGCTTCAGTGTGCTAGTTTTTACCAGGCTTACAAATCTGCATACTGAATTTTACTTTTTACAAAATTGAGTTTTTTGCCAATTTTTGAAAATTTTAATGATGTAACCCCTTATCAAATTTTGAAATTTTGGGTAAAATTTTTGAAAAATTATTTTTTCATATTTTTCTATTAATTAAATTAGATTTTCATGCTGAATCGGGATATACATGACTTTTTGCAATCATCGGCTTTTTGGCTATTTTATGGCCTCCAAAGGACCTGAAATATTGTCATTTTTTGAATAAGATTTTTTTTAGTATTATATGGAAATTTTTGGGACAAATCGAAGTTTATATTTAACTTTCATTTCATTTTCTTTAATCCCTATCGTAGCTTATTCTGTGTTTAAATGGAGCAACATTACAGCATCTTGGGTTAATAGATTAATGAAGCTATAAAATTGCTATAGTTCGAAAATATCACAAATACTTTTGGTTTATTTAAAGGACGTTACTTTACCAATTAAATTTGTTCATTTAAAACATCAACCCATATTTATACCAGTGCTTTAAAGCTGTGCTTAAGCTGTGTTTCGCTATGTAAAAATTCGATTACCATGGCTCTTACAAACCATTAGCCGATTGCCTGTGAAATTCCGTTTTAAGATAGCCTTGTTCGTACCCAAGTAATCTGCATTTCACGATTTCCCTTTTTTTATGATTTATTTTGCGTTAAGGACCCTTTTTTCGGCCGCTCTCATATACATTTTTCATTATTCCGCATTCCGTACATCCGTGTATATACTAACGTATATATATATATATTGTATATTGGCCATGCGATTTAATGTGACGAAATGCCGGCTGCTGGCGTTCGTTGGTTGCCACAGCGATGTCAACGGAACGTTAAGCGGGATTAGGAGCTCCGTTTGGCGCTTTTGTTTTTCGAAATGTCGCCAACATCATCAACAAGGTGACATAAGAGCGACGTACAAATACAAATACGGGAAAGCGTAGGATTTCCCCCATCCCACATCCCAGCGCCCCGACTGTTTGCACATCTTAACGTGGCCATATTTTGCATATGGCTTTAATGGCGGCTTAGCGGCGTAAAAATAGCAAAAGTCGCTCAGGCAGTCGGCAGTGGGGAAGGGAAATGAGGCCGAGACAAAGGAGATTCTGGCACAAAGTGGCTCTTGGCCCGACAGCTTTGTTGTCTGCATGCCGCACGGCCGCCGCTCCGGGCTGCCAAAATGCGCAGAAAACTTCGAGCCAGAGTCGCTGAGCACTGGGCCAAGTACGAGCAAGAGGGTTAAAAGCGGCGCAGAGACAGCAATTGCTACTGTCAGCTGAGGAAAGTTTTTAATTAAAATAACCGAGCAATAAAACAGCGCAACAGACACACTTTGGAGCGGGGTTGGGGAAGGAGCCATGTTAAATGGGAAATTAGCAGCGACAATCTCTCCTGGTCACATGGTGCATAACGCATACGCCATGAGGGCCACCGCCGACGAGTCCTGCGACGCAATTAAAATTTAACAACACCCCGTCGCAATTCGTTTGCTATTTGTTATTTATTATTCCTTGTTTCTGTTTCTATTGCTATTGCTGTTTTCCCTGGAACGCTCCTTGAATATTTATGGCGACAAAGGTCAAGGCAGTGGCCTTGAACCCTTCTGTGTCCGTGTCCTCCCTGTCTGAGGGCGCGACCACTTAAAGGTCTTGCATTTTTGCGTAGGTTTCACGCCTGATCGGACAATCATGAGCTCATTAAAATAACATAAATCAAACCGCTGCAGGCCGCCAGCAGCTAGGACCTATCCTCCCGTTGCATAATGGAACTCAAAAGTGAAATTGTAAAATTGAAATTGCCCGACTAAACTAAGATTAAGGGAACCATAAAAGCGAAATTTCACAGTTTGTCGGGAAAAAGTATGAAAAGAAAAAGGAAAAACTGTGATGATGCGTTGGCGTGCGGCCCCAAGCTCTGCAGCAAGATTGATTGATGACATGACGTCAATTTGCCCAAGCCACGCTCCAGTCCCACTCACCCACCCAGCCCCAGTCCTCAAGTCCCCAAATCCTCCCGGTATGCAAAAGGGACCCACCACTGGCCAGGAGCTTGACGTGGCAGTGGCCCAGCGCCGAGGGCGTGACCAGAGACAAGGGCCCGACGCGATGACGATGAAAAGACAATGAAAAAGGCATTAAAACTGCGGTCAGACCAAGAAAAAAAAGGTGGTATCACTCTGGACGGGATGAGGGATGATGTGCCACTCGGGGGCGTTCCTGCGGTGCATGTCTTGGCTTGTTTGTGGGCGTGGCACTTGGAAATAATAATACATACACTCGAAAGACCTGTGAACAAGCAAATTTTGCTGTTGTTTCAATGACAGGTCGAAGGAGGTATTTAAGAAAACAAAAAGTTATAATTTCTAATGCTTATTAGTTTCAGGTTATCAGCCTAATAAATATACATGCAAAATAAACCCTCCAGAATCATAATTTAGTTAATAAAGATTTTTATGCTGAATCGGAATATACATGACATTTTGCAATCATCGGCTTTTTGGCCATTTTATGGCCTCAAAACGACCTGAAATATTGCCATTTTTTTAATAGATTTTTTTAGTATTATATGAAAATTTTTGGGACAAATCAAAGCTTAAAAAATCCATAACTAAGCTAAAAATGCATTAAATTCAATTCGGAAAGCTTCACTGTGCTAGTTTTGACCAGGTTAACTAATCTGCATACTGAATTTTACTTTTTAAAAAATAGAGTTTTTGCCAATTTTTGAAAATTTTAATGATGTAACCCCTTATCAAATTTTGAAATTTTGCGTAAAATTTTTGAAAAATTATTTTTTCATATTTTTGTGTAAGTTAATTAAGATTTTTATGCTGAATCGGAATATACATGACATTTTGCAATCATCGGCTTTTTGGCCATTTTATGGCCTCAAAACGACCTGAAATATTGCCATTTTTTGAATAGATTTTTTTAGTATTATATGAAAATTTTTGGGACAAATCAAAGCTTAAAAAATCCATAAAAATTTTTGGGTACAATTTTTTTTTAAATAAAATACTTTATTTAAATGTCGTGGTTCTAAAATTAATTACTTATTAATAGCAAGATATTTTCTGTTGAAGTCATTTAAATATGAATTTAAATATAACCGCTGCCAAATGAAGTTACGCTTGTCAAAAGCCGGCATAAAAATACGAATGGAAAACAGTATTAACACGAATTATCGTTGAGCTTTTAATTATGCAATACTAACGAAATAATTCCACAGGACTTGCTCTTTCTCCCATTTCCTGTCCATTGCCAACAATCATGATAATAACGATAACTTTGCTGTTTATTATCTGCCTAGACAGATACCATTATGCATGATTAATAAACTTGTTATTGTTGTTTGGTCATTTTAGGCTCTCGGCTGCCATCAAAATTATGCATAATTGGTGTCACTGTCACCCACACTGCCGAGATTATTGGATCAAAACCTGACCGACTGGAGACGGGTAACAAGAGATGTGGGGACATCACCGAATTTCGGGGACCAACGGACCCAAGCGGCTGCCGCATCAACTTAAAACCGAAACATTTACGACGAAAAAAGCAGCACATTCCTGTGGGTGTTTAATGAACAATTTTCCCACACACACACACACCCAGCACCTGGTGCAGACACCTTGAAAATTATGCAAAAATAAATTAAAGTTTCATGTGGGCACCCCAGAAAATGCACTGGTTCGGGGCTCCTCAGACAATAAAGGTCGTTGGAGACAAGAAATGGAAGGACTCGTAATAACATTGAGCAATAAAATGAAGAAATAAAAATGCAATTTTAAACAAATACTGCAGGCGCAAAAATACTTAAATAGAATAGTAATATAAATGGGGAATAGTAATATAAATGGAAAACGAAAATCGATGTAAAATTTCTAATAGAATAATGTGTTCTCATTAGAATAACAAAATCTATTTTGTAATATGTAATGTTATTTATAGTTAATACAAGATATAAAGATATATAGTTAATAACATGTAAATTTACACAAACTGGTAATACAGGATATTATCAAGAAAATATATATCATAAAATCCTAGGATGTTACTGTTACCTCAACTTGCGGCTTTACTTGATATCTTTAAAGTTCATACATTTTACGAATATGATCCTTAAGCAGTCTGCTAAAGTTGCTTAAAAATAGAAAACCAAACTCAATATGCCTTTGCCTTGTTGCGTTGTCTTTGCTGGGGAACGACTCCCTAAGTCTACTAAGTCATGTTGCTTTCGCTGTTGGAATGCCTGGCACGTTCTCTAATGCTGCGACTGCAGAGATAAAAACCAAGATATAAAGCATAAAATCGGCCCGGCAATTACTTCGAGTGATGGCTTTCTAATTTAGGGCTTAATTTGTGTGGATTTAAGGCGCGCCGGCAACAAATATTTTTTTAAGCAATGCCATCAAATTTCGCCCAGGTACGAGTCAGGCCAAAGGGAAGGACTAAAGGACTAAGCGGACGACGAAGGGCAAAGGACGATAGGCAACACTTTATGGGCACTCGCCAGGCTGCCGAGAAGCGCGCGACCAAAAATACCGTGGGCCCTCGGGCACGTTACGTATACGCCCCAATGACATGTACATAAATTTAATGCTAGAAATGCTCCGCTCGACACGACCCGACCCTGTGTCTGTGGACCCGCTTTCGTGGGTGTTATTTTCGTCCTTTTTTTCCACCCACATACACACGCAGAGAGAAATACAGAGTCTGAGTCCTTGTCGTCGGCGTAACATTTCCGCTTTCGGTTGCATGAGTATCCGTTTCCGTTTGCCCGGTCCGCTTCTCTGCCTGTGTCCAGAAATAAAGTAAATTAGAGTGCGCGACTTCAGTTCGAGTTCGTTTTTTATCCCATTAATTGTGTTTGCCTGTTTTAGATCGAGCCAGCTCCACGAAGGTCTCCCAGAAATCCATCTTTGATTGCTCGCCACTGGAGAAAGAAGGCAATGCAAGGGTGGGGAATTGGGGGGAGATTGGAATTTGGTGATTTGATGATGGGCCATTCGACTAAAGAAATGGGAATTGAAAGTGGCAAATTGTTCGCTGGCATGCTGAAATATTTCGATAATTGAGATTTGTTTATTTCCATTAGGCTTTTAGCAAGGCCATTTTGAAACCATTGCTGCAAATTGGATGATGAATTAAAAAAAAAAGAACAAACATTAATTAATTCATTTCTATTCAAAATTAATTAACAGAGAATATTTCTGAAAATGAATATTTTACATAAAGAGGGAAACAACTAAAATAGAAACCTTGCATTTCTTTATACTTTAAAATTTTGGAATACATTTTAGGTATTTATATTATTCAATTCATTGAAAAGGAGTTAAGGAGCATTAAGGCTGAAACCTTTTAAATGTGTTAAATTCAATAATTTAAGCTTTATAAAAATGATAATCAATATTTTTCCTTTAAGATGTTGCAAAAATTTCTCTAGAGAATTATATCCTCACTTCAAAGCAATTAAAGATGATTAGATCAAGCAATTTGGAAATCCCATGAATCAATATAAGTCAGTTAATTAATTTCCTTTTCAAAATCAAATCAAGCCTCAACTTGAGCTTAGCTCTTTGAATATTCATGTCCAGACGTCGGAATATCCTTTTAATGTTCCCATCTCAATGCTGTCGGTGTGCGGATTTAAAGCTGCTTTTGTCCTTGGTGAGAACTGTTTTTGGAATTGGCAACTGAAAGTCAAATCAAAGCCACAGGCAGAGCCTGCATGACACAAAGCACAAACGCACGTCAACAATGTTGTCTGTTGTTTGTTGCTGCCATCAAGGGACGTTGCTGTTGGGCCAGGCAATTGCACATGCCAAAGCGAATGTGGAACGGCAGAAAAGGGCAACCTGCAGGGCAGCAGATAGACAGTTTTTGACCATTTACCATCTATACGTAGTTACACGAAGAGAAACAAGAAAGGAAACTAACTAAGGGAAGCGGAAGTTCATAACCCTTGCAAGTTGCAGACGAATTATAAAATATTTAATTAAAATATTTGCACTCTTCGAATCGATTTTTACATATGACACCAAATCAAATCAATTTTCAAATGTTCATAACTAAGTCAAAAAGGCATTAATTTTAATTGAGAAAGCTCTTCTCAGCTAGTTTTAATTAGAGTAATAAAAAATAAGAAAATTAAAATGTTTATCAATATCTAAAATTTTAACGATGTAAATCGATATAGATATTTTTCGGTATTATATAAACATTTTTGGGACAAATCAAAGATTCAAAAATCCATAACTAAGCCAAAAATGCATTAAATTCAATTCGGAAAGCTTCACTGTGCTAGTTTTGACCAGGTTAACAAATCTGAATACTGAATTTTACTTTTTAAAAAATTGAGTTTTTTGACAATTTTTGAAAATTTTAATGATGTAACCCCTTATCAAATTTTGAAATTTTGGGTAAAATTTTTGAAAAATTATTTTTTCATATTTTTGTGTAAGTTAATTAAGATTTTTATGCTGAATCGGAATATACATGACATTTTGCAATCATCGGCTTTTTGGCCATTTTATGGCCTCAAAACGACCTGAAATATTGTCATTTTTTGAATAGATTTTTTTAGTATTATATGAAAATTTTTGGGACAAATCAAAGCTTAAAAAATCCATAACTAAGCTAAAAACGCATTAAATTCAATTCGGAAAGCTTCACTGTGCTAGTTTTTACCAGGTTAACAAATCTGCATACTGAATTTTACTTTTTAAAAAATTGAGTTTTTTGCCAATTTTTGAAAATTTTAATGATGTAACCCCTTATCAAATTTTGAAATTTTGGGTAAAATTTTTGAAAAATTATTTTTTCATATTTTTGTGTAAGTTAATTAGGATTTTTATGCTGAATCGGAATATACATGACATTTTGCAATCATCGGCTTTTTGGCCATTTTATGGCCTCAAAACGACCTGAAATATTGTCATTTTTTGAATAGATTTTTTTAGTATTATATGAAAATTTTTGGGACAAATCAAAGCTTAAAAAATCCATAACTAAGCTAAAAACGCATTAAATTCAATTCGGAAAGCTTCACTCTGCTAGTTTTTACCAGGTTAACAAATCTGCATACTGAATTTTACTTTTTAAAAAATTGATTTTTTTGCCAATTTTTGAAAATTTTAATGATGTAACCCCTTATCAAATTTTGAAATTTTGGAAATTTTTCTAAAATTTATTTTTTGACCGGACATGTCTAGATCGATTTGGCTTTTGATGCTGATCAAGAATATATATGATATATGGGGTCGGAAATGACTTTTTCACTGCATTTCAAGCTTCTGACTAACAATTATAATACCCGGTAAAAGTATAAAAATATGACATAAAATGGATAAATATATCAAAAATACAATATGTATCAGCCTAAAGTTTTGGCATTTCAAGCTGATATTCATCCATATCCTTATCCATAGTTTATTTATATATGTTAACACTCTTAAGGAATAATTATAAGTCGGTATGTTAATACTGTTAAAGAATAATTATAAGTTGGTATATTAACACTGTTAAGGAGTAATGATAAGTCGGTACACATCTTGGGTGATTATTGGATCACCCTAATGTTTAATTGTAAAATCAGCATAAACATCTTTAGGGGCCGAGCCTGATTCTTATTGGTGCACGGTATGGTGAGTTATGTTGATTTTGCTAGTGTCAGCACTTTGGCTGCACGAGCGGTCGGCTTGCCGGCCGCGCTTAGCTTACAAAAATTCCTTTGTCTTTAGTTTTATTCGAGAAACCGAATAAAGAGCACAAGCTCATATTCAGAATAACTCCGGCAACTGCCGTTAAATATCTTATTATTATCAATCCTGTCTGAGTCTCTAGGCCAGCGGGAGCAGAAGGGCAGTCACCCTTCCACCGTAATCGCCATATCTCATCGATTGACGATACTGGCCAACCGGCCACCTAAACAGTGACAGCTGCGAGGGAATCCAAAGGAGGTTTAATACATATCTTTGGACTTCGCGGGAGAAAAAACCATAATTGGCGCTCAACTTTAATATAGAATCCACAACCCCAAAACATGTAAGTGGGCTGACCAACACCTATACAGTGAAACTTCAAACAAACATATAGGAAAAAAATAAGAATCCCTAAAATTTATTTACCAAAAATCAAAAAACATACGATTTAAATAAAGCAACTGCAAATGTGACATACTAATAAAGCAAAATATATCTTCCGTCTTTATATAACATTTTTTCGGTTATTAATATCTATTATTAATAAAATCATTATATAAAAATTTATTTTGTCGAATTAAAACATTCGGCCTCCCAAAGATTTGTGTTTAGTGTCAACCAATTAGTGGCCTTATGAATTTTCCTGGCCCGTACAGGGAAGCTAGACGTGAACTTGAAAGTGATAGTGAAGAAGAGTTAGCCGAAGGGCCCCGTGAATATCAACTTGCAAAGGCAGAGCTAGGAAATAACGCAGAAACAATGAACGCGTCACAAGTAGAAGCGTTAATTCAGGCCGCATTAGCTAATCAGGAACTGAGGCTCAAAGCCGCATTCGCAAGTCAAATAAATGCCGTTAATCAACAGCTTCAAAATCTGCGTGTAGAAGCGCCAGAAGTAGAATCCTACCAAAGGGTAGCGGTAGTACCAAACGCAGCAAGATGCGATATACCATTACATGTAGTGAAGTCAGTTCCAGATTTTACTGGGATACAAGACGAGTACGTAGCATGGAGGCAATCCGCCACCGATGCCTATGAGTTATTCGAGAAGTATCAGGGCAGTCCCGAGCATTTCCAAGCCGTTACTATTATTAGAAACAAAATTAAGGGTCCAGCTCGCGCGCTCCTAGTTTCGTACAATACAGTACTTAATTTTAAAGCCATAATAGCCAGACTAGACTGCTCTTACGCAGATAAAACATCTTTGCGCCTATTACGGCAGGGACTTGAGTCGGTCCGGCAGGGCGACCAAACATTAATGCAGTACTACGATGAGGTCGAACGAAGGTTGACCCTCGTTACTAACAAAATTGTCATGACACATGACGACGAAAGGGCTGCATTACTCAATACAGAAGTTAGGGCTGACGCCCTACACGTATTCATTTCCGGTCTAAAAAAATCACTAAGGGCTGTTGTGTTCCCAGCACGGCCAAAAGACCTGCCAACAGCACTGGCATTAGCTAGGGAGGCAGAGGCCAGCATTGAACGAAGTGTGTTCGCGGCCACATATGCCAAGGTAACTGAACAGAGAAATCAGAATACTGATTTTCACAAGGGCCAACTCCGAGCGCCCGAGAAGCAAGGGAAAAATTATGATGCTGACCGCGGACCAGAAAAAAATCCCCATTTTTTTAAAAAGCCAAACAAATATCAAAACAATGATTCATGGCGTAAACAAGACAACTGGGTAAATCAGGGTAAACCAAATCAACCACCAGAACCTATGGATATTGATCCGTCATCTTCTAAATTCCGACACCCTACAGCCTTTAGACAGGGAAACAACCCCCAATACCAAAATATGCAGGGCTCAAAAAGACCAAACTCTTCAGAGAGAATGACTGGCCAAAGGCGCCAGCGGGTTAACAATGTTGAGCAAACCGCAAACGCGGATGATACTCAAGATTACGAAAACGCGGCCACAGCCGCACTAAATGCAATTGATGATAACAGTGACTCATTCGACGATAACGACATCGTTAATTTTTTAGAGGAAGGTCACGCCTGCCTTTCATTGAACGAAGGCTGGCGGGGAGAACTATAAAAATCCTCATTGACACTGGAGCGGCAAAAAGTTATGTAAAGCCCCTAAAGGAGCTGAAGAACATAATGCCTGCCGACTCCCCATTCACTGTGAGTTCCATTCATGGCTCCAGTCAGATCAGAGAAAAATGCTTTATGCACATATTCGGCCAAAAGGCTCAATTCTTTTTACTTGATACCGTCAAGACCTTTGACGCCATAATAGGTTTCGACTTGCTAACGCAGGCCGGAGCGGCATTAGATTTACGTAACAACGTAATCAGGTATGGAAACATATCTGAAGAACTAAAATACCACGAATGCGATAACGTGAACTTCACGAATATCGATGACATAATAGTACCAAATTCGGTGAAAGCTGAGTTTAAAAAAATGATCCTTAAGAGGAAACAAGTGTTTTCGCACTCTAACGAGGCGCTACCTTTTAACACCTCGATCGTTGCCACAATTCGTACGGAGACTAACGAACCCGTATATTCCAAGCTATACCCTTACCCCATGGGAGCAGCTGATTTCGTTAACACAGAAATCAAACAGCTGTTAAAGGATGGCATTATCAAGCCCTCTAGGTCTCCATATAACAGCCCGACATGGGTTGTTGACAAAAAAGGACTTGATGCAGACGGCAACAAGAAGAAACGGCTGGTGATCGATTTCAGGAAACTGAACGAACGAACCATCGCCGATCGTTACCCTATGCCAAGCATTCCTATGATTCTAGCGAACCTAGGAAAGGCAAAATTTTTCACTACCCTAGACTTAAAATCGGGGTACCACCAGATTTATCTGGCTGAAAAAGACCGTGAAAAAACGGCTTTCTCCATAAACGGAGGAAAATATGAATTTTGCCGTCTACCCTTTGGACTGAAAAATGCGGGAAGCATCTTTCAAAGGGCAATTGACGACGTACTACGGGAACAGATTGGGAAGATTTGTTACGTCTATGTAGACGACGTGATAATTTTTTCCGAAAATGCTGCAGACCACGTTACTCACATCGACACAGTCCTAAAAAACCTGTGCGAAGCCAACATGAGAGTGGCACCGGAAAAGACAAAATTCTTCAAAGGAAGCGTTGAGTTTTTAGGCTTTATCGTTACATCAAACGGAGCCAGAACAGACCCGGAAAAGGTAAAAACCATCCAGGAATACACTGAACCAAAAAATTTGTTCAGTCTCAGGTCGTTCCTAGGGTTGGCTAGCTACTACAGAAGTTTTGTTAAAGACTTCGCCACCATAGCTAGACCACTCACCTCCATACTCAAGGGAGAGAATGGCACTGTTAGCAAGCACATGTCAAAAAAGGTTGCTATCGAGTTTGATGAGTCCCAACGCAGAGCGTTCATGTGCCTGCGAGATATTTTGTCGTCGGAAGATGTGATACTAACGTATCCAGATTTCAAACTTCCATTCGATTTAACCACCGATGCCTCAGCAAGCGGTATTGGTGCAGTACTGTCCCAAAAAGGCAGGCCCATCACAATGATATCCCGCACGTTGAAAGACTGCGAGCTCAATTACGCAACCAATGAACGAGAATTATTGGCAATTGTTTGGGCCATAGGAAAATTACAAAATTACCTATACGGCACAAAAGAGATCCGAATCTTTACAGACCATCAACCTCTTACCTTCGCTGTATCCGAGCGAAATACGAATGCAAAAATTAAACGATGGAAAGCATTCATCGAAGAACATAATGCCAAGCTATTCTACAAGCCCGGAAAGGAAAATTTTGTTGCCGACGCTTTGTCACGGCAAAACATAAACGCTATACAGCACGAACCTCAATCTGATGTAGCCACTATTCACAGTGAACTGTCCTTGACCTACACGGTCGAATCCACCGATAAGCCGGTAAACTGCTACAGGAACCAAATAATCCTAGATGAAGCAGAACAACCTTTACGGCGACACTTCATAGTTTTCGGGACCAAAAACCGTCACATAATCCAATTCAATAACAAGGACTCGCTGATCGGATTGGTCAAAGAGGTAGTGAACGCAGATGTTGTAAATGCCATTTACTGCGATCTCTCCGCATTAGCATGCATCCAACATGCCTTGGTGACCGAATTCCCGGCAACCAAGTTCTGGCACTGCAAAAAATTCGTGAACGACATCACGGATGCAAGTGAACAGAAAGAAATAATTACCTGCGAACACAACCGCGCTCACAGGGCAGCTCAGGAAAATGTCAAGCAAATCCTTCAGGATTACTATTTTCCAAATATGTCCAAACTCGCCAACGAAGTGGTTTTAAATTGCAAGACATGCACCAAGGGGAAGTACAACAGACACCCCAAGAAGCAGGAGTTGGGTGTCACGCCAACCCCCTCATATGCTGGCGAAATGCTACATATAGACATATATTCTACCGATAAGAGGTTTTTTTTAACCTGTGTAGATAAATTTTCAAAGTTCGCTGTAGTACAGCCACTACCTTCTAGGGCCATAATCGATGTGCGCAGCCCTATATTACAGCTAATAAATTTTTTCCCAGACGTTAAAACCATATATTGCGATAATGAGGCGTCCTTTAATTCGGAGACCATAACCTCACTATTGAAAAACCAATATAACATTGACATTGTCAACGCACCCCCCCTACACAGCAGCTCGAACGGGCAAGTGGAGCGATTCCACAGTACCTTAACTGAGATAGCTAGGTGCATGAAAATCGATCGAAAGATCGACGATACCGCAGAGCTTATTATGAGAGCCACGGTAGAATATAACAGGACTATACATTCAGTGACAGGGCTGCCACCCATACAGGCCTTGCACTCAGCCAGTGCCGAACAAAAATCGGCAATAATAAATAACATTAAAAAGGCACAACAGGCCAATCTAGATAGGTGCAACCCTACTAGACAGAACAGAATTTTTGAGGTAGGAGAAAAAGTATACCTCAAAAATAACAAAAGGTTAGGAAATAAACTAACCGCACTGTACACAGAAGAGCGTGTACAAGCAGACATGGGAACGTCTGTTCTTATTAGAGGGAGGGTGGTCCACAAGGACAACCTTAGATAAAAAATACCCCTCTACTTTTATACATTTTTTACTTCATTTTATTCATAGTAGGTTTAACCTTTCGCCTCCTTACAGGATCGTGGGAATTTTATTGATAACGTTAACTATGGTTAACGCTAGAATTATGGATTACTCGCACGCTCAGTATATCCCAATTACGGACGGGATTGCGTTGGTATGGGAAGATAGAAACCTTCTTAGACATTCAAGTAATTTGTCCGAATTTGCAATTATAATAGAAGAAACTACCAGGTTGTCCGATTTATTTCCACATTCTCATATGAAAAAATTGTTAGACGTCGACACCGAACATGTTAGAAGTTTATTGTCCGTTTTAAAAATACACCATAGGATGGCCAGGAGCCTAGACTTCCTAGGCACCGCACTCAAAGTAATTGCGGGCACACCTGATGCTACCGATTTTGATATGTTAAAAATTTCCGAAGCACGCCTAATTGATTCAAATAACCGACAGGCTGTAATAAATACACAGACACAGAATAAAATTAATGAACTAACAGAGGCCGTTAATAAAATTATCAAGGCCAAACAAAATAATATAGTTGACACTTCTCACCTGTACGAGGTACTTCTAGCCAGAAATAGAATACTAATAACCGAGATTCAAAATGTTATGCTTACAATCACGCTTGCAAAGGCCAACATAGTAAACCCAGCAATTTTTAACCAGAATGATTTGAAGTCTGTATTTGTTGATCACCCCACGGAAGTCCCTATCATTAGCTTACTAGAAGTATCTAACATTAGAGTCCTTCAGTCCGACAGTATAATCCATGTGCTAATCGCATACCCTAAGATTAAAATTACTTGTAAAAAGGTCACAATCTTCCCCGTATCACATCGACATACCATCCTGCAATTGAAGGAGAATACAGTAGCCGAATGCATTAGCGGCGTCTTAGCGGTCACCGAGTGCGTACCAACAACTTACGCATCATTTTGCAAACTTGCGGCCCATGACACTTGCGCTCGAGGCCTACATGCGGGGAGTACCGCACTATGCGAGACACAAGCCAGCCATCTAAACCCCATCACGTTAGTGGACGATGGAGTAATGATAATTAACGAGTGCCCAGCTAAAGTCAGCACTGACGACGGCCCTGAAATAGCCACCAACGGCTCGCATCTCATCACTTTTGAGCGAGTGGCTTTCATCAATGGCACCAAATACTCAAACCAACGTGAAGCCGTAAGAAAGACTCCGGGCATGGCGGCATCCCCGTTACTCAACATCATCGGCCACGACCCCACGTTAAGCATGCCACTTCTCCAGAGGATCAACAACCAAAACTTGGAAGTCATCCAAGGGCTCAAGGAGGAGGTGAAATCGGCGGGAACTACTGACATCTGGTTCGCGGTCGGCGTGGGAGCCAGTCTTCTCATCAGCTGCTCCTTCCTACTCATCATGATGCTGAGGAGGAGACGAGACGCGCGGGAAATCCAACAAGTCGTCGATAAATTCCAAATGATCGAGGACGATCATATTTCTAAGGGGAGAGTTGTTAACACTCTTAAGGAATAATTATAAGTCGGTATGTTAATACTGTTAAAGAATAATTATAAGTTGGTATATTAACACTGTTAAGGAGTAATGATAAGTCGGTACACATCTTGGGTGATTATTGGATCACCCTAATGTTTAATTGTAAAATCAGCATAAACATCTTTAGGGGCCGAGCCTGATTCTTATTGGTGCACGGTATGGTGAGTTATGTTGATTTTGCTAGTGTCAGCACTTTGGCTGCACGAGCGGTCGGCTTGCCGGCCGCGCTTAGCTTACAAAAATTCCTTTGTCTTTAGTTTTATTCGAGAAACCGAATAAAGAGCACAAGCTCATATTCAGAATAACTCCGGCAACTGCCGTTAAATATCTTATTATTATCAATCCTGTCTGAGTCTCTAGGCCAGCGGGAGCAGAAGGGCAGTCACCCTTCCACCGTAATCGCCATATCTCATCGATTGACGATACTGGCCAACCGGCCACCTAAACAGTGACAGCTGCGAGGGAATCCAAAGGAGGTTTAATACATATCTTTGGACTTCGCGGGAGAAAAAACCATAATTTATATAGACAAATAAATAATCGAAATACATAAACCCTTAAATTCCTAATAGTGAATAATTTATATGATAGATATATATATATGATCAATAAAAATAAAAAAAAAAACAGATCGGATATAATACATTTTTTCCTGTGTGCACCTGTGACCCTGGAGGTCGGTAAAATGAAGGGCTTTGCTGGGGCAATTGTGGGGGCAACTATGTAAGCGGGATCCAGGAGTCGGCCAAAGAAGGAGCTGCGGCAACAATGCAAATGGAAATGTGCAACGCAGTGCGGGACAGGACGGCATGACGCGGCGCAGAGCACAAAGCGTCGCTCGAAACGACAGGACTGTCAAAGTGACGGCCGTCCTTTGGCTGCCTTTTCGACGATGGCATCGCCGGTGGCCATGTGCCATCATCCATGTTCCATGTTCCATGTGCCATGTGCCACTGCCAGCTGTATTTGCACTAAAAGCTTTTGTTAATGGCTGCGTCAATATTTTGCCATGCTTTAATAACACGGAAAAGGGGATGAAAACGGGGCGAAACCGGAGAACCGAAGAACCGGCCAACGGAAAAGGGAAATGAGAAAAAACGAAGCCACAAACCACTAAATTCACTTTCTGCATTTGACGAATGGAATCGAATACAAATATGGATGTAACACAAGCCCGAATTCAAACCGAGAGAGAAAAACAGTAGCAAAAACCACATAAATTCATTTGCCATTCGAGGAGAAGGGATGAGGTGGAAAAGCCAACCCTTTTCCAGGGTCATACATACATTTTTTGGCAAACACCTAACCGAGTTACCTCGTACATAGCGCCTCGGACCTCTGCATTTACACAATATAAACTTCACACGTACAATCATCGCACAACCGGCCAAGTGTAGACTTTCGCACATACCCGTACATATTGTATATCTTTATGTGTTGCGTCGGGCTCCTTTGGCATTTCGGGCACGTAAAACATCAACGCATAAATACAAAAAAAGACCCGAGACGTTGCGAGTTCGAAGGAGGCTCCTGCTCATCCTTCTTCCTGCAAGTTGAGCCTGTCGAATGGAGGCACGGAAAAGAAATGGCGTCCGCCGATCAAAAGACAACACAATGTGCCGCGAATTCGATGCCAACATGTTGAGCTGAACACGTAGCCGGGTGACTGATTGGGCTACAAGGATGCCTAGTGCATCCGATTGGAACTGGTCCGAAACTGCAGACAACAGGCGATGGAGGAAGCATTCAACCGGAGAACTGATTGCAATCGAAGCGCTTTCGAGGAGCATATTTACCGGATCTGGTTCTTTTCGGATGAGAAACAAACAAAAGGAACATGAGCTTATAAATATCTAACCTAATCAACAAATATCGAAATTGAACGAAGAGCTTACATTTCAATGAATAAAAAAAGGCAATCATTAAATTAGCATGTCAAGGTCTCTCACTAAACTATAACCGTTTAAATCCTGTAGTAAATCCCTTTGGACATTTTACCTTTCCCAGCTCGTCGTTGGTTTCCTTTACCTTTCGCAGGACCGGCATATGTCAATATTTAGAACCGCCTTCGTCGTCTGCCTCGCTTTTGTTGCTTATCCTCTTTAGACAGGTTTTCCCCTCGCTTTTCTGTGTGTGTTTCGCTTTTGGGAAAATTCAATTTGTTATAATTTGAAAATTTCATTTTTCGTTATGTAAATGCGCTCGATAAGCTGTAGACGAATGCCCGGGAACAGGGACACAGCAGGCGATGGCGGTGGATAAGGGAGGCCCACATGACCAGGCCTAACCCAGGACGAGGTGTGGCAGGATTCAGGATTTCTCCTTTGGCTGGCGCCACAGAAAAGCAATTTGTGGCAGCTTAAATGTCGATGCGAGGCATCCACGATTTCTGCTTGGTTATGGCAATCGGCATTAGTTGTTGCCGCCAAGTGTTATGGCCGCTATATATGCTAACACCACGCTATGTGCCACGCCGGTGGCTATAAATAGAGCGGCACGTCTACGATATTTTTAGCCTGCGGACACGGGCGTAGGGTGTGCTCTCCCGATATGGCCTAGCCTCAGGTTGAGCCATAAAAATAAAGTTTCGTTTGGGCAGCTAAAAACAAATTGCAAACAATAAAGCCAGCGAGGTGGCAGTTTCGCCGCAGGACCTACTCCTCGTCCTCCAACACATGTCTTGCACTCGGACTCCGCCCCCATCGCTAGCCCAATCCCAATCAGGTGCCAAAAACTTCAGAGTCTGTCGTGGCAAATTGTCAATGAATTGCCCTCTGGGAGGGACGTTGTTCATTCCCTTCTATCGATTGTTTTTACCTTCAGCCCAACTTCTGGGTATTTGCTTTTGTTAATGGCGCTCGTTGTTTTTCCTCCTTTTTTTGTCTTTTTGTTATTTTGGTCATTGATTCGAGCATCCAATAAGAGTCGTGTCCTTCGGTCTCGTCCTTGCTAATTTAATGAAATTCGATTTCATTGTCTGCCACACTCTGGCAAATGAGCCTCATAAGTTTTCCCCCAACATTCGCTCCCCTGTAATATTGTTAGTATAAATCCTTGTTATTGGTTTTCAGCACTGTGCACCATGGCGTATGATTAATATGTACAAATCGCATTAAAGCCTTTCGAGCTTCTAGCAAAAACCCTAATCCAGTGCTGGCTTTTTATGAAGTCCTTCCTCCTCCTATCTCTGCGCATAAAAATATACGATTATTATTACGATTGTTATGTGCACAATTGCCAGCATCAACAATAAAAAGAGAAGAAGCTCTAGGAAATTTTAGCCCAATAACTCAATCAGATTTCGACACAGAAGATACACACAAACATTTTGATGCATGGCCAGGGCGAAATAAAATATAGCAGCAGACTGATATATATTGTATAGAGAAAGAAAATATACTGGATAAAGGATAAGTTTTTATACCCTTTTAGTGAGGACATGACATTATAGGTACTTTCATGTTTTTCATATATTTAGATTATTATTATAATATTTATAGCAGTTGTTTAAACTATGAAAAACTAAAACATTTAGAATCTTATAATACTAATAATAATAATAAATTATTTGTTAATCAAAAATTAACGTTAGTAAAGAGAACAAAGTACTATTTCTGTGAAAACTGTCTGATTTATGCTCAGAATTGGAAATTTGTTTTTATATAAATTTTCCTTTTATTTAATATATCATATGCATTTCACTTTACATCCTTAAATAAACTTTAAGTTTAAAAACTTTCAACTTGCAACCCCTTTGGCCTTTTTAGAAATTTTAAGAACATTTTCATGTACTCACGCGTCTCCCAAGCGTATAACAAACATCGTAAAAAAGTTATAATGCCCACAGTTAGTGTAATAAAAGCGTGTTTTCTTGTTTCCTTAGCCGCCCTTCCCCCCTCAACACCCACCGCAAAGTATATATATTACAAAATCGATGAATCAAAGTAAATTACCAGAAATAAATGAGATAAAATATGTGTAAGCGAGGTCGCTACCTGCCAAGGACTCAGGCAGAGCAGGAGGACGACCTGGACAGGACCTCACAGTCCGTATATTAGCGAGGTGGCAGCTGGGGGGTTTTTGATTTAGCTAAGCCAAACGCGGGACAGGATAAGCCAGGATAGTTGACCTGGAAGCAGCCAGCGCGGTAATCGCAGGGGCTTGGCAACGACCAGGCTTGGCCATAGTCGCGTAAAGCGCTAAGCTCTCCAGCAGTTGGTGGTAAATGCCACTAAAAACGGTGTGCCAGTATCGCCCACATATACACACACACACACGCTTTCCCTTTTGCAGGAAATTGAAAAAGTTGGATATGCCACACTTCCGTTTCAGGTGTGCTCCAGGTTCCAGCTCGAGTTGAGTGCGCTCACTAATTTAATAAGGCAACAACGCGGTGACTTGGACACTTTTTAGTGCCAAAAGCACTGCGATTAAAATGTGATACCTCTTTTATGTATTCCTTATACTCACTAAAACCATTTTGAAAAAAACTTTAAGTCCTTATTGGTATTACAATAAATTTGACAATTAAAATTATATAAAATGTCTGATTTCTTTTAGTGCACCAATAGCCACACACGGACGCACACCGCACCCGTGACATATGCAGGCTACACCTCGAATTTAGACCCCAAATTGCCACTGTATTCTCTTTGGTTTGTTCCTTTCCTGCTCTCAAAACTTATTCGCCAGAGTAATCATATAAATATTCTTCTGTAAGTGTGTTAGAAAGAAAGTGCGTGCCAAAAAACTTTTGCGTGTCGGGTGTTTATTAAAAACTTGGCCTACATTTCTACCCGGCTCTCCACGGCGTATACGCGATTTTATGTACAATACATAAATATTACTTTTGTCTGGGCAGCAAAGTGAAATTCACGGTCATTCGCCAAATCCAGATTCGGCATGTCTTTGAGCTTTCCAGGAATTTATTAAAGGATTCCATTTACCCGGAGACCTTTTCAGGAAATTCCCGGAAGCCGGACTTTGGAAACACCTTTAAAGGTGTTTCACTTACGGCCTGCGTGACTTTAATGAGCTCAGGAAACGCCCTGGAGCGGCAGGCAGGTAGGCAGACGGGCCAGGTAAGCATATTGCTTTGTCAGCGCTCTCGGACGCTAGACTTTGAACGGGAATAGGCACTGAGAAAAAATATTAATTGTATGTAAAATATATATAAAAATATTTCATAAAGGAATTATGTTGCTTAAAATTAAGGAGTAATTTTAATAAGCAAATAACATTTTTATGCAACACACTATTGTTTAATTAAATTTCTTCAAATGGAGTTCCTACTTTTATCACAAATTGGTTTTAGTAAATGAGAAATTCGTGCTACCGTCATAAATATTCCTACGTTAATATTTCGGACTTTTCAGCTTTCTCTACCTCCGTGTCAGGACCACAGGGACTCTACCGGACCGTCGGGAGCTGGGAAGCAAATTCCCTCTGGCCAGAGCCCACTTATGCACACATCATTATTATTATGTGCCCCAGTTCGAGCTGCTGCCCAGTGGACTGATGAAACTGGTAGCTCCTTGCTGTTTAATTTATCGCCCAACCGTCTAAATATGTTTGCTTTGCTCGCTGCTTTGGCTCAGTTGTCCCTGTCGTCCGTCTCCCGCTCCATTATGAGCATAATAAACTCATTAAAATGCAGCGAGCAGGAGTTGCAGAGCTGGCCGAGTGACCGCCTTGACGGCTATTGTGGTTTGCATACGCATACGCACCGTTGGCCCGCTAAAAGGCTCTCCTCCTCCCACTCCTCTGCCTCCTCGCAGGCATTTTGTTTACATTCGAGGGGCGTGCTCCTCCATGTCCCCAAGTGGGTCAATGTGCTTTGAACTGATTAGTGTCAGTCTAGTGGCAGTGGCCACAGCCTGATCAAGGGCTTTAAGCCACCACTCGTTGGTTCCCGAAGTTTCTGGTCAGCGTGTCACGTTCCTTAAAGCCATATGTCTGCCTGGCAGATATAAGCAGATATCACGCATAAATTGGGCAACAAAATCGATAAGGAAATTGCGGTTCACGCGTTAGTCCTCGTTGCCGGTGGTGGTGGCTCGTAAATTATGCCACGCCCCTGCCATAACGAGGCCAATAATTCAGGGAATAATTCTCGCCAAATTTTCCCTTCTGATTTTGCTTTTAGCCTGTTGTTTGCTGCCCGCTTTGCTGGTCCGTTCGTTGGATTGCTTATTTGTTTGTTTGTTGCTTTCCCTGCTCGATTATTTCCCTGTTGATGTTTTAGACCCCCTGGCCAAGGGTTTTATGTATTATTATGACCCTTTTTTGCATCCACAAACAGAAAGAATATTTGTAAGTGTTGAATTTTTGATAAAATGATTAAAACTTCAACAGTTTCGACACCTGTTTTCAAGGCAGAAAGGCAAATAATCTTGCATCCGGTAAATTATTTGTATTTTTTATTTCTTAAATATTATTCACAGTGTAAATCTCACATAAATATTCACATTTATGGCTATTTTGGGGAACCTGCTGGACGAACCCGAACCCGTAACCGGCAGCGGCATAAAAAACTTGCAAATTCAATGTTTGTTTTCTCCGGATTTTTTCAGCGAGCAAATTTTGTTTGGCAACTTCATTTCGGTGCTTATATTGACAGCGACAACTGACAAACAATGAATGACAAACGGCCAAATGGAACAAAAACAAGAACAAAGGCGAGCGACCGGCAACGCGCCGTAACTTTTTATCAAGTTATTAACTTATCTAATTCGATTATGGCCGTGAGCGGGTGTCTGTGTGTGCGGGGCCAGGGTGCGTGCCAATGTGTGAGTGAGGTCCTGGTGGCGGCAGCCTGTTCGTGTCAGAACGGCAACGTTTACGTAGCGAGCAATTCAATTAGAAATGCGGTAGCAGCAGTGAAAACAAAAACGCGGCACCAGCTAGCAGCAACACTAACACAACAAAGCAGCGCCAGCCAAAATGGCTGCCTAGACAAACAGAATGAATGAAAAGGACAATGGCAAGGACCTGAGAGAGAGAGGGACTGACAGACAGGCTCTATAAAAAAATGCTAAGCAACAGACTGGCAGGCAGACAGCCAAGGACAGCGACAGACGCACACACACAGAGCGCCGCGGGTCGTTTATGCGGAAGAATCTTTACGATAATGGAAACCATTCACAATATCCTGGCTGCAAGCACTCAAATTTCAAGGACCCTAATTAATAACCATTGAAAGGTCATTCTCGGGGCCTTAAAATGGGGTTTAAAAGGGAACTAAAGGAGGAGGGAAAGATTTTGTTTCAGTAAGTTTCAGCTCATAAATCAAATAAGGTGAGTAGAGATCACATTCCTGGATTTAAATATATTTCTTATGCTCAAATATTTATATAGTATACTCTTGAGGCATTCCTGACAAGTGTCAGCCATTTGGCAGACATATGCTCCATAATGGCTAACCATTTTGCCTACTTTGAAATATGCCTGCTAAATGAGCAATCTCCCGCATTCCACATTGAGATTTACAAATTACCAAAACACAATTCCCATCCGCAAGCAACAACACATTCCAGCAAAAATAAATAATAATATATTTGTTTGTGTTTGTGTTTGTGCGTCTGCTGCTGCCTGGGCTTGTCTCTGTCAGTTAAATTTTTATGTTTTTGTTGTCAAAGCCCATTAAACTGTCTTCGTGCCCCAGTCCTTGCCACCAAGAGTGCCTCTTGGCCCCCTTGCCCGAAGGCTGCATAGACAGGCCTTTCCTTCACAACAACAACAAAAAATCTCAGAAAAAAGAAAACACCCCAAACAAGGGAAATGGAGGTAAAAAAGTTGGCCATTTGTCTGCCGCTCGCTTTTGTAAGTTATAAAGTTTTAACCTTTATGGAGTGCGGCATGGCCGCTGCCTTTTCCGAGCTTGGCCACATAATAGTACGTAAATACATATACATATATGGCCCTAACCTTTAACAAATAAATTGAATTTCAGCTATAAACAAGAAGAAGAAAGTCAGATTAAGTCCTAGGTCCGGGGGTTATGGTACAGAAAATTATACGATTATGCCAAAAGGAAAAAGATTTATTGGCGGAACAAAGTCTAGACAGGGAAAACATAATAGTTAAGCCTGGGTTTTTGCTTTCAATTTTTCAAATTAAATTATATTATTATTATGCGAGGAAGAAAAAAACATTAGAGAAAGTAAAAGTTAAAAACTAGAAGGGCAGCTAACCTCGGGAAGCCGAAGCTTGCGATTGGATCATGAGATCAAATGGGAAATCGATCATAACTAAGCTAAAACTGCATTAAATTCAGTTCGGAAAGCTGTTTTATGCTAGTTTTTATTAATGTAATAAATCTGCATACTCAATTTAACATTTTAAAAAATTTGAGTTTTTGCCAATTTTTGAAATTTTGGGTAAAATTTTTGAAAAATTATTTTTTCATATTTTTGTGTAAGTTAATTAGGATTTTTATGCTGAATCGGAATATACATGACATTTTGCAATCATCGGCTTTTTGGCCATTTTATAGCCTCAAAACGACCTGAAATATTGCCATTTTTTGAATAGATTTTTTTAGTATTATATGAAAATTTTTTGGACAAATCAATGCTTAAAAAATCCATAACTAAGCTAAAAATGCATTAAATTCAATTCGGAAAGCTTCAGTGTGCTAGTTTTTACCAGGCTTACAAATCTGCATACTGAATTTTACTTTTTACAAAATTGAGTTTTTTGCCAATTTTTGAAAATTTTAATGATGTAACCCCTTATCAAATTTTGAAATTTTGGAAAAAATTTTGAAAATTTTTTTTTCTGCCAGAGATGGCTAGATCGACGCGGCTGGTGATGCTGATCAAGAATATATATGATTTATAGGGCCGAAAATGATTCCTTCACTGCGTTGCAAGCTTCTGACCAAAATGATAATACCCTACAAGGGTATTACAAAGCTAAAGTTTTAGAAAGCGTTTTCTGTAATACTTGCAATAATTCATTAAACTTTTAAGGACATTTCTTGTTCTAAAGAGATAAATTAAGTTTAATGCTGCACATAAAGGAAAGTCAAGCAAAGTTAAGACAAAGTATGCTGAGACAGATATAGAAGAAGATTTAATGACTGGCCAGAGTCTAGACAAGCAAACCCACTATTTTATAAAACTACTAAGAGTAAATTCTTTGAAGCAATAATTACAATTTTTAATGACAATGCCCCTGTAGCGAAGCTGCAGTTTTCTGAGAATTAACAATAGCCCTTCCTCGTTTGCTTATTTTTAATGACATTCCTTTGTGCAGGACTTTGGCAATTGATTTGCGCAAGAACGACGGCAAAGAGCAACAAAAAATGTACAAAATATGATAATAAAAGCTGACTGACAATGGTTATTGCTCCTGTTCCCGCTCCGACTTTTACTCCTGCCCCTCCTGTTACTTCTGTTCCTCGTTTTCGACCATGGCCAACCATCGTCATCGAGAGTTTTCCAATCAAACTTGTATTTTGGCCAACAACGTTATTGAAAGCAGCTTAATGCGCAAGTAAGCTGTCCATTATTCCGCAACATGTCCGTCCTTCGTGTGGGGGCCAACAAAAGCATTGAAATTTGGGCAGTACCTCGGGATTGGGAGTGGTACAGTGGGAGTGGCTGGAATAGGAGCAAAATCAGAACCAGGACACGGAGCATGGAGCATGGAGGGGCCTTTGCTCATGCATTATGCGCATTGTTTGCCAACTGACAAAAGCAACTTTTATGTTGTTCAAAATTTGGTTATCAGCACGGCAGAAAAAGTAAAAACAGGCAGGAACAGTAGATATGTACATTGTCCACGGAGGTGGCGCATAAATCACGCAAACACTGGGATCAGGAGGGCCGAAAGGTGCCTGTCCTGCGTGTGTCCTGTGTCGTACGTGTAACTGCATAAATATGATTGATATCTGCCCAATGGCAAGGTCCTGCTGCCTTGTAGGATTCCTTGGCAATAACAACTTAAATTACCATTGCCGGGGGGGACGGGAACGGAGTCTCTGGCTCAACGTCTATATCATCTGGCTTTGGCAACAACTTTGGGAACACCATAAATGCCTAAAACGTCGCATTGTTGCGCTTGGATTGTGACGAAGAAAAGCGAGACAATGGGCCCAGGGCGCTGAATGGAAAGTGGGTAAGTAATGGGGGGCAGTAGGAGCAGCTCCTCTGTCATTGTTACAGCAACAATTTTCTTTTGTAAATTCGCCATGAAAGCGAATACAACAGGCGGAAGCTTGACTCCACCACGCCTGCCTCCCCTAAATCGACTGCCACCCACTTAAGCTTTAAACTTAATGTTTGCTAATATAATTAAGCGATTTGGGGGATCCTTCACTTCACTCAAGGATTTTTAAATTAATTTCTGTTGTCTTGTTGGTTTTCATTTCCCCTGCCACACTCTATTTGTTCTGGCGTTTATTCGCTGTTCCTTCATTTTCGACTGCTCACACATTATCCATACGCCACGTGGGCCTGACTTAAAGAGCTTCTTGAATTTGGCAGAGGCGTTTGTGTGTTGAGACAAAATGCAGGCACAGAGGAAAATACTTTATAAAACAATATATATATATATAAATAAGACAATAAGAAATGCCTAAAGAAGTCCTGTATAGAGCCAATAGTCATTTTTAATTAAATATTAATTGATATGTAAAAATTGTATTTATAAATCCGTACAGAATGCAGAATAAGGCATATTTTCCCTCAGTGTACACAAACACACGTATACTATCAGCATAACGGCGGCAACTACAATAAGCAGCTCATGCAAAATGCAGGGAAATGCTGAATAAATCAAGGGATATGGCCACGGGGCGGAACTGGCAGCTGCCAACGGCTGCAGGAGAGCAAATTAAAGACCCCATTGAGCTTCGAGCTCCACTGTCCGGGCCTGACTTGGCCCGGCTAACTGACTCGCCCTGTCTCGACTGGCTGACTGACTGACTGACTGACACTGACAAGGACACCACCGCCAAGAGTTAACTAAATGCTCGACAGTTGCAACAAACGGCAAACAGAGAGGATTTAGTTAGAGAGAAGGAGCAGGACTAGAGGCAGGACTTGGAGGAAGCCAAGGCCGAGTGAAGAGGCTTCTCTTGGCGCAATGCTTCCGCTGTTGTCATTCGCTTAAAAGTTTATTCCTCGCCTGCCGCTGACAGGCGCAAGCTAAGTTGAATCCTCGCCTGTCGCGTTGCTCCTTGTCGCTGCTCCCTTTTGAATATCCTCGCTTTGGCTTCGCCTTGGCCTTATATCCGGTGCCGCAACACTTCCTGTTTACAATTTAAACTAATAAGCAGCCAACGAGGCTGACAACAAGAAGAACGCAGCGCCATGGTCTGGTTGGTTCTCGCAGCTGGCATCGTTTTCAATTTTCATTCTAACGCCCATTTATTTCAGTTTTTCCCCCCGCATCCACTTTGCATATTCAATAAATTGAAATTGACATTTGACGTTGCAGGGGGTTTTGGCATGGGCTATGATGTATATCCCTTTATAACCCCCAACACATATGAATAAAGAAGCATACAGACAGGACAACGTTCATCACTTAGGAAAAATATACCGCTCAAATTCAGGCATACAGGAAATTGGACTTAAAAAGAAGAATACTTGAGCTTTTCAGAGTGAATTTTAAATTCTTGATGAATTTTTTCTATATATTTTAAAATTTGCCAATATATGGTCACTTAACTAAATAACTATGTATTTCTGTTTCTCCTTCTGCAGGGAGCTAGGAAGGCATCATCAATATTTGCAGATTGCCAATGCCAGGAAATAGCAGTTGGCAAACAAAGTTCGCACTGGCTAAGCAAGCAAATGTCTGAACCTGATCCGACAGGCAAGCACAGCCAGACGACGAGCTCTTCATTAACCCGGTGAGTCCACCTGCCCAGGGTCATTCATTAGCCACGCCCACTTGAAACGGCCTCCCATCAGCGTCACTTATTCCCGGGCATGTTGTGCACTTTCCAAGCCGACGACGAATCGACGGCATTGCCACTTGGTTGGAACTCAATTAACTGGCTGAAAGCGAAAGTGTTGCGCCTGTAAAATGTCAAAAGAAGCTGGCAAATATTTGCAGATACTCCACGCTGAAGCGCAATCAAAATGTCAGTTTAACAATAAATTACAAGGACTTGCAGGGAAAAAGCGAGCAGCGAGGCAACTTTTTTCCAACTGGCATAAAAATGTTCATTTTGCCTAAGAACTTTTCGAGCAGCGCGAGATATTTTTAATAATTATTATGAGAGTGGATGCCGGGTATGGGCATGGAACTGTCAGTCTGTCAACGTGTTGCTAGGCTCCGCCATTGTCCTGGCAGCAGGAGCAGGTCCGCAATGTTTACGTTATCTCATTTAACACTTGAAAACTTTTTCACCAGAGATACTCTCACCCGCCCTCACATGGCTCACGGGATGCTGTTTGCTCTGTCTGAGCTCTGAGAGCCCTGCTCGGGGCTCCAAGCTCCAAGTGGCATCCCCATGCAGCTCCTGCTCCTGTCTGGCCTCGCATTTGCACATTAACAGTGTGAAAAATTATGATTGAGCCATAAAACAGTCAGCTGCGTCGGCTCCACCCACCAGGTTTACTTAGGTCTGGTCTCCCCAAGGAATTGTCACATGTGTATGGGATGATGGGTCTCTGCCGGGGAGAAAGTTTCTTTTTTTCTTTCTTGGTTTTTTTTTTTTTTTGGGTGCGCAGTAGAGACAAAAGGAAATTCTCACTTTGTCCTGCTTCCGCTGCCTGCATCGAGAAGCAGCTCCTTGCCAGGACACTTTCCATTTTCCAGCTCTGCTTGAGCAAACACAGTTAACTGGGCGACGCTGGTACCCCGAAGGAGTAGCAATTAAGAGGCAGAGCTACCTACAATTTTCTCCATTGTTTTTCCCCCTTTTCCTCAGAAAGAGAGAGGGAAATCATAACAATGGCAATACCCTCTTGTCATCTCAATTTTCAATTAGAGTCGTCTAACCAATGGCTTATATTGATATAGAATCGTATCTTAGCTTATCCTTGAGGGGATTGCAAAGCAATGGAATATGATAACATGTTAAAAAGTACTTGAAAATATTAAAGTGAAAGGGTAAACTAGTAAGAAAACCCTTGTAACTTTAAAAATTTGTTCTACATCATGTTATAAACTGAATAAAACCCATATATATTTGTCACAAAAGGGAGTTCTTTCAATAAGAAATTGATGTCCTAGTGCGATGATATTTTACCCTGAGGTACACACGCTTATGTGTGTGTCTGTGTCGCCTTCATGTACGATTTCAATAATGAATGAGCCGAGTCTGGCGGAGTCGCTCCAATTGACTTGGCCCCGTCCATTAATAATCCACATGGCATATAAATCAATCATGCGACAAGCTGATAAACATCCAACAGCTATACAAATATGTATGCCAGTGGTTATGTGTGTTTGTGCTTACACTGAAACACGTAAACACGTAAACATTCGTTGGCCAACGCGAACGTGTCGAATAATTCGGGTTTCTTGTGTGCGGGAAAACATTTGGATTTTATTGGATTTTATGCCACTCTGCGGAGGAGCAGCTGCCATCTATTTTTAGTTATCCGCCCGTAACTGCGCAACAGTTGAAGCTGAGCCAAAGAATCTATTTATAGTCCAGGCCCGGAGAGCAGCTGCCGGAGAGCTTTCCCAAAGAGCGACAACAGGATTCGGGATAATTCCACTTTTGCATGGACATGAAGCGCTCTTAAGCCTTCAGAATAAATATATAAGCAAACCAGAGATATGCAGGTGGTATTCGATTTTAATTTGTGAAGCACTCGGCAGAGGAGAGGTAAATCGTATTCATATTTTTGCTGACACAGGTAATTGGCTGACATGGCCGACTTTCCTGTTCCTCATGCGGAACTCGAAGCACATCACTCATACGACATGTGGTCGCTGCTTGCAAACAATTGCAATTTTTAAAGTCGAACTAGCAGAGCTTAAATATATGGAATATATAAATATATTCTCACTTTAAGCTATTTTTACTTTTTAAATTCATTTACTGGGATTAAGCACGTGTGCATCCTTACTATTGCAGCATTAAAACTATAAAGGCCTTGTGTTAATTCGTAGAAATGGTTTCCTGAGTTTTCCTTCAGTCATAATTTTCCCAGAATGTAACTCTTCTGAATGTTCCTGTGCCATGACAACTCTTGACTTCTCCGGGACAGTCTACTACGAGGAATTTCCATTCAGCTGCCAAGTATGCCACGGTTAATAAACAAACCTCTTCGTCCTGTGCTATTGGAAGGTTGACAAATCTGATCCCCTGAATGGAGAAGGAACATTTCGCTGCCATTCTTTGGCTGTTTGTGTTGTGCTGCATCAAAATGCCAGAGAAGCGGGTTCTTAGTCCTCTCCACTTGGCTATAATATGCAAGGCTTTTCTGTCCCCTGTTCCTGCAATGCTTCTTTGCATTTCAAATGTCTAGAATGGAGCCTTAGAGCTGCCTGTGCTTTAAGTGCTGCCACCCAGTCAGCCAGCTGTTCCAGGCTTTCACTGCCACCCCCACTCCCTTGCCTGCCTGTCCTTAACCCATTTCATCGTCCTTTTAGTCTCCTTTCACTTCTTCCATATCTTTTTTTCCTTGGTGCGCACAATTACACAACAACAATAAAAAAAGGTAGCCGTAATCAGAAAAACGTAAAAATTCTACAAGCAGGTAACGAAAATATTTGAAATTGCTTTTTGCTTTTGCCACCCTTCATTCCTTGTCCTGGCATTCCGTCTGCCTAATGGCGTATATTTTAGGCAAGCCTGGCTGCCTCAGGACTCGGTGTTTCGGTTTCGGTTTCTGTTTCGTCTCGTTTTATTTATTTTCCTCCGCCTTTCCTCACTCCCTCAATCTTAACGATGTCGGGGACACATCTTGGTTGACATTTTTTGTTTCGCTGGAACGCCGGGGAACCAGTGCCTTGATAAGGTTAATTGCCCATCCATGCAACATACCCTTCATAACCCAGTGGGTATGCTAATAACTCCTTCAAGGAGCCACTTTACGATGGAGGGGCCAACTTTAAGGGTGTTGCCAATTCGATGTGGAGCAGGCAATGCTTCCAGCTTATTGTCTGTTTGCGAATCCACCGCCTGCTGGAGATATTTCGCAGTCTTTTGGCTGTCGCACATATCGAATTCTGATTTGACGCTCATCGACAGCGACATAACACAAATATTTTGGCACACACAGCAGGCGACACACATTTTGCGACAGTTTTGCCAGAGGTCATCGGAAATTGGTAGCAGGAGCAGGCGGAGTGCCAGCACATCGATACATGAATATCGAGCTTATGAAGGATACTTATTGCGCATATTAGAGCAATATGAATTGAATACCTAATGTAAGTGAGCCCATTGACATGGCAACCTAGCCCCTCCAGAGTCTCCAGAGTCTCAATAGTTCGGTGCCCAGCAGGTTCACCGCCTCCGCTCAAGGGCGTTCCCCAATTTAACAAAGCCAAATGAGATCGCATTACTAATGCTTTTCAGGCAACATGAATGTCCAGGAAATGGAAATTTAATATTGCCTGGCAAGACCCTCCCAATTATGAGTTAAATTGAGGTATTAAAATTAAAGGGTTTCATCTTAGCTGAATTTAAATAAATAATTGCATTGATGTCTTTAAATTTCAGCTATTTCGTTATAGTTTGGATTTTAATATGATTTATTCTTAACCCTTACTGCCATTCTGCAATTATTGGAGAATATTTATTTCTAACTTATGCCTCAGAAATAGTAAGTTCATATTTCTTCCTTTCTGTATCATTTCACAAAAGCCACAAAATGGTTATAAATATTTCATTTAAGCTGAACCTTGTCTCCTTTTTCCTTGAAAATACCACATATCCCACATACTACAGAAAATGTTGATTATTTACGAGCTTTGCCTTCAAATTTCAGTTTCACTGGAAATTTAAATATACAAATAATATAACTCTAGCAGTGTACAACCATAACTTTGTGTATTTGTGAATTTCTCTGACCATTCCGACCACAGAAACCACAAAAAAACACAATATAACAATATGGGCGTACGTCAGAAACATTTGGAGTGTCCGGCAGAAAAAAAAGGAATTGCCTAACAAGAATAAACTAAAAATAATTATGAATAGCAAAAGTTGGGGTGGACTGTCGTCAACAATAAACATTTCTATTGCAATTATCGTTGCCGCTTTTGTTGAGTGAAATTGAATGACAGGTTGGTTTTTATTTCCTTTTTTTTTTTTTTTTGCTATTTATCCTTTATGCAAAACAGCAGCTAAAAAGGCAAAAGTCGCAGTGCCAGCGAGTGGTTTTAATGAAATGCCCACAAAAGTCTTTGAAGTCGTTCGTCCACATTCAATTGGAGAGCGTTCGGAATCGGATGAGGTGGGTGGGATTGGGCGTTGCCAGGACGCAGCAATATGGCACACAAGTGCCAAACGATGGACAAGGAACGGGAAATGCCGCGACAAACGGAAGCAAAATGGAAATTATGATAAGAAGTTCGGACAGTCATTAAAATGGAACTGGCACACTGGCATTATGTAGTCGCTGGGAAATAAAAAGCAAGCATTGAGGACAAAACTGCGTTCGCTGGAACGGTGAATGAATTCCCCCGGAGGCGCAAAAAAGGGGTCTGGCGCATAAATATGTCTCGATGTTAAGTGCTTCATTTAATTAACTAAGTTGACATGAAAGCCGCCTGGTTCTGGCCTGGCCCCAAACCGTTGTCATCCCGCACATTTCGTTTGTTCGTTTCGCTTTTTAAAGATACCCTAACTGATGGACAGGGTGTGCACCTTTCTAAGGAAAGTTTGCTTTGGAAAAGTTTCCCACCCACTTTAGGGATTACTTTTTCAATTGATTGTTCGAAGAGTGTTGCCTTTGCCAGGATATTTATCATTTTCAAGGGTATACCAAGAGGGAAAGAAAGAAAAATCCTTTTAATTCGAGGCTCTTCCCCTCATTTCACTCTTCCCTTTTATGTGTTCGCTCCACTTTTCTTGGCTCCTAATTGTTTGTCTTTGTAATGGAGGCGACACAACAGATGGCACCACTCATACGCCAGATGGGCCGCCAGGGAATACTTTGGTTAATTTGATTCGAAATTTGCATTCTGATGGCAATGCACGTGCCCGAAAAAGTGGGGGTGTTGCCTGTTGACACGGATTTAGCATAAATTTAATTAGAGAAAAACCAAATTGGAGTTGAGTTTTAATTAACTGCGGATATACCGCACACAATATTCACATTCCGTTCCTCGCGCCTGTTGCTGTTTTTGTTTACTTTTATCAGCATATGTGTGGCGGAGTACATTTGTTATCCTATTTCCCACACAACCGCAGTCCAAAGGCCATAAAAACAACAGCTGCACATTTCGCACAGACGCCACAAATGATATAAGGCAGCAAATTGCACGGCACATTTCACATATAATACGCATAATACTCGTCCTATACGTGGCCATAATAGTTTGCCCCGATAAAGCGGCGGTCATTAAAGTCGCCCGGGGCCCGATGCCGTCAAAGCCGCACATCAGACATCAGTCGGAAAGCTTACCATGTTTGTTTGCCATGATTAAAGAAAATACGCATTACGTATACGCCGCGTTGGCATCGACTTTGCCGGGATTTATAGTAATAAATGCATCGGTAGCTGGGAGCTACCATAAATATTGATTCACCAAAAATTGCATGAATACTTTATGGCAAAACATAATAATAAAACAGATTTCGCTTCACCCGAACCGAGTCGCGTTTTGTTTGATGTTATTAGCCACGAATCATATTTCAGCTGGACACTCAGGTGTTAATAATATATCACACAGACGAATGTGGGCCATGAAAAATAATTCAACGAAGGGCTGTGTGTGTGCGCGTGTTGAATTTAAAGGCTTTAAATAAATAATAACGAGGACTGGCATAAATAATTTAAAAAGCCATGAATGCTTTGGTTATCTTTAATTGTCGCTGGCAGGCGACTGTCGATTTGGTAACGATTTTCCAGAGTGTTATTATATTTAGAATGTAGATTCAAGGACTCACCTGCTAGAAAAGGACTGCTCCTGCTGGTGCTCTTGAGTGTTCCCCTTTAACTTTTATGGCTGCATAAATTGACACAAGACTGGGACTTGACCAGAGCTTAAAATTCTGATGCAAATTTCGATGGAAAGTTGCTCCTCCTCCTTTTGGGTTTTATTTTTTTTTTATCTGTTGAATTTTTTGATTCTGCTTCGTCTTCTATGCGGATATTTTCGTGATATTTATTTTAGCATAATTTTTGGGCTGTGCACTTTTCGTTTCTCGTTTCGTAAAATTTCGCCTTCCGTTTCAACTTGAACAAAACATTCAGAAGCATATTTAATGGGGCATGACCAAGGCTGAGATCGTAAAATAAATGGTTATACTCTGTGGCCCCGAGTGCAGTGTGCTGTGTAGTGTCCTGTGTCGGGTGTCCGGTTCCCTATGCCATCCTCAGTCCCATATACGATGTGGTGTGCTGTGCTCTGTGCTCTGGTGTTCTATGTGCAACAGTTGTCGCGGGGCAGGGAAGGAGCTAGTGCGAGGAAATGGGAATGGTTTCGGGCAAATGGATTTTTATTTTATCGCCTGGCAATAAAAAGCGAAACTGCAGGCCGCGCAACAGTTTGCAATTATGTGCAAATGCAGCGTGACATGAACGGGCGGATCCCGCTGTCGCAGTTCTCCCTTTATCCTTGGTCCTGCATGCAATTTGGCTTTAATTGTTTCGCTGCACCTCGCCTCAGCTTAATTCAATTCAATTTGTTTTAGTTTAGTCGAGTTTAAATTTCGTTTCGTTTCATTTCACTTGGCACCCGCGCACTCACGCTGCACTCCCGATTTGGTGGGTTCGGTTTATTTGCGGATGGCTCTGGAGGATATTTGGGAGTCCCCGACGGTTGTGTGCTCCTCGGCTCCTGACTGCTGGGCTTCCTCCGCTGCTTGATTGAGAGAGAGCTACTACCTCCAGCGAAGCCTGCCAACAGCGAACTGAGCTGCTCCAGTTTCGCTTTTCACCTTATAAGCCGTGCATCCATCGCACTGTTGCTGCTCCTGCTGCTCCTGTGACTGTGACTGTGCTATCCTTAAACGCGCGTCCTGCCAGGCTTCCAGCCTGCCTTCAGTCCTGTGATAAGAGCCTGCAATGGTGTGTGTGTGTGTTCCAGAGAGCCAAAGAGAGAGAAATTGTGTGTAAAAGCTTCTTACACAAAGAGAGGAGAGAGAGGCAGAGGTCAGTGCGATGTTTTTCGCCTCGGGTTTCTCTCGAACAAAGCTCAGCGGGGAGTTGGTCCGTTGGCAAAATTTGAATTTCAAATTTAATGGTTTCACAATTGCAAAATCATGTTTTATGTAGAATTTTAAAAAAGGAATTTATAACTATTTAAATGCAGTGTATAAACTAAATTCAAAACAAAAAGAGGATCCCATAAGACAGACAGTGAAATAACTAAATTGTCTGATTATATAAAAGCTTAATAAAAGCATAATATTTTTTGAATCTTGTGTTATTTTATTTAATTTTCTTGCACAGCTTGATCTTCTGTAGTATGTTTTTAAATGTATAAATAATCATTTAAAACATTAACAAGACAGAAAGCTAAATGTGGGTAGCCGAAGCAGTTTGCTGTTGGATCATGGGATCAATTTGCAAATGGCTTATACCAAGCCAAAAATATAGTAAATTCAATTTTGAAAGTTGTTCCGGGCATTAACAAACCGGCTTAATTATTTTTTCATATTTTTGTATAAGTTAATTAAGATTTTTATGCTGAATCGGAATATACATGACTTGTTGCAATCATCGGCTTGTTGGCCATTTTATGGCCGGAAAACATCCTGAAATATTGGCATTTTTGGATTGACATTTTAGGTGTTATATGAATTTTTTAAACTTTGATTTGTCCCAAAATCATAGTTTAAAAAATTCATAACTAAGTCAAAAAAGCATTAATTTCAATTCGGAAAACGCTTTTGTGCCAGTTTTTATTAGGCTAACAAATCTGCATACTCAATTTTACATTTTAAAAAATTCAATTTTTTGTCAATTTTTGACAATTTTAATGATGTAACCCCTTATCAAATTTTCAAATTTCGAAAAAATTTCAAAAATTTATTTTTCGACCGGACATGGCTAGATCGACTCTGCTGTTCATGCTGATCAAGAATATATATGGTTTATAGGGTCGGAAATGACTCCTTCACTTTGTTTGAAGCTTCTGACTAAAATTATAATACCCTGTAAGGAGACCAAAGTATGTATGACAATTCGGTCGATCGGTCGAATCAAAAATCAATCATAACTTTGTCAAAAAATCATTAATTTCAATTCGGAAAACGCTTTTGTGCCAGTTTTTATTAGGCTAACAAATCTGCATACTCAATTTTACATTTTAAAAAATTCAATTTTTTGTCAATTTTTGACAATTTTAATGATGTAACCCCTTATCAAATTTTCAAATTTCGAAAAAATTTCAAAAATTTATTTTTCGACCGGACATGGCTAGATCGACTCTGCTGTTGATGCTGATTAAGAATATATATGCTTTATAGGGTCGGAAATGACTCTTTCACTGCTTTTGAAGCTTCTGACTGAATTTATAATACATCGCAAGAGATAATAATATAGCAAGTCCCCAACACAAATTTCTGTATCACTTTAAATGAAAATTAAGTAATGGAGTTCGTAGCAATAAAGGAATTAGTTTGAAAATAAATGAATAGCACAACTTATTCTACATTCAAGACTTATCCCTCCTATAGCACCCATATACATAATATAATTGTCATGGCTAAGACTTACCGAAGAAGAGGACGCACGGTTATCCTTTTTCGTCGTTCCTTAATTCCTTCCAGTGTATTGTATCATCAAAGTGCACTTCTTCTTGGTTATCCAAAAGGGTTATCAAAGAGCACTCACTATCACTATCACTGTCACTGCAGATGTAAACAGCGGAGAGGCCGCAACAAAACTAAGTCAGTGCGAGGGCGATGCGTCTATTTATAGTCTCCGAGTAAAGAGAACAGAGAAAGTGAGCGCGCAAGAGAAAGACGTGTCTCTAGTGATAAGCAGCGAGAAATAGAGAGAAAGAGTTATCTCTAGTGAGGCAGAGAGAGATCGAGGGAAAAAGTTATCTCTAAAGTTACACAGAGAGGGATGCACATACATTTATCGATAATTTCTATTGCAGCTGTATAAAGAGGTATAAAAATCATAAGAAATCCAATAATGTATTACTTTAAATTAAGTTATAAACTTTTATATATAGCCGATGAATAAAAATAATTAAACTTTCACATAAACATAGAATTATTCCATCCGTTCTATGCTATTCGTTGCTTGTTGATTTGAGTTCGTCATGAATGAACTTTCTCCTGTTGCATATGTTTTTTTTGGCCAAAAAGGGGTTGAGGGGGACTTGGCCTAGAAAGGAAACATAGAACGCCCGGTGGCCCATTTCCTGCCCTCCTTCCCTCCATGAAGTTCAAGATGAAGGTTAGCTCCAAAAACTCGAAAAGCTGCCGGAAAAGCTTTTCCGCTCTCACTCTCTCTCTCTTGGACACTCTTTGCACACACACTCTCGCTCTCTCTAGCCTGTTGACTCTTGTTCGCTCCCTCGCTTCGATTTGTTTTGTTTCCTTTTTGTTTTCCACCATGGCGCCCCAAAAATTATGATGAGCTCCATCAAGCGACGGCGCTTAGCGCGCGCTGGCTTCCTTCCTGCGCTTTGGCCACTCACCACCCACCAAGGACCACCTTGAGCCACCCACCACCATTCCACCCACCTGCCCACACAAATCCTACCCACTCACAGCCAAGCGCTTAAAGATTACACACAAGGAAAAAATCAAGGAAAACTGTTAGACTTCAGAAGAAAGTCTTACGTAAAGAAGGTTTTTAGTGACTAATTTTAATTCAAATTCATTTGCTTTAAATAATTTTCCATGAAATTAATCCTTGTTTAATGTGAGCCTTTTTATATTTTATTTATTTTACTTTACTTGGAAATCAAAATAATTTCATCATGAATTTAAGTGCCTGCCTGCTTCTTTCTATCCCACATCCTCAAGTTTTTGTTCCTGTGCATTTTAGCTTTTTCAGCTTTCTGTGGGCTACCCAAAATCTGAATCCGTGCGGAACGTAACTGAACAGAACGGCAGCAGGACCCGGAACCCCGCCTCTTGCCCGGTGACCCAATTTCATGCCTCCACGTACACGGCGCTCAGCAAACGGAGACAGGCAGCTACGCTATATGCGCCGTGTCCTGGCGGCATCAACAGCAGCATCCACATCCACATCCAGATCCACATCGACACCGACATCGGCTGGCAGCGTGTCCGGGGATTGAAGGCATGTGCCTGCCGTGCCCACAGATTTGCAGTCATACCTTCCGCCTGATTGGCCTGGGACTTTGGCATTTGCGGCCCTGGGTGCGGATGGCTGGAGGTGCGAATGCGACACATTTTTGCATCCTGCATTGTTGGCAGTAGGCATCAGATGATTGATTGCCGAAGGGCAAACAACAGGATCTGGTGCCACCTCTTCTGGCTGTCAGGGACGACGACGAGCCCTCCTCTTGAAATTAAGCTGCTTAAATAAGCGACAATATCAAGGAGGTGAGCAGCAAGTCCTTGTCGCAGGATGGGGTATGGTTGAGGGAAGGCTGGGAGGACTAAAAGTACGCCGTAACTAACTATTCTCGTTGCTCTCGTGGACTGTGAAAATGATAAAAGTTTTGTGCGTCTCTCCTCTACATAGCTTCCCTGCTATCTTTTCTTAATTTGAGTTGGGCCAAAGCAGCCAAAGTTGTTCGCTGTCAATGATGTGAACTTTTGAACTTTGATTGGTTGCCTCACACACACACACACAGAGGGAGAGGGGCATAATCACGCACACTGAACCTGAGAGGGTACAAGAATTGTGCACTATACCTTCAAACACTTTAATTTTAGGCCCTATTTATAGAGTGGGAAAATCATTATATAAATATATTTTCCATTCTTGAAATACCCAAAACGTAGCCTCTTAACTAGCTACTATTCAAAAACAAACTGAACTGTATAATTTAAAGTAAGATTTACAATTACCTTTTCCCTAAGCTTTCGTCTACAAATTCCTTTTACAAAATTGCATGCATTTCTCGAGTGTCTAGGCAATGGAGAATATATGCACAATAAGACAAAATGTTGCCTGATTAAAATGGCGAAATCAGCAGGCGAAATTGCTTAAATACCCCAAGCCACTTGAATGGAATGCCAATGATATTCTCCTTCAGGTTGCCCTGCTCTGTTCCTGTCTGGGAAATGCATTTCCCAGCTTCATTAGGCGGCAGCTCCAGGTGCGTTCTTGCTGCCTAATCCCGGAGCTGCACTCGTAAGCCCCCGAGATAAGCCCGCACCCAGAGCGGCTTTAGCCGGAATGTAAGACGGAACATGGCTGAGGTAAGATTGAACATGGCCGAGGGAAATGCAAATGAAATGGGGATCCGGGGAAATGCCAAAAGCCTGCACTCGAAATGTCAGTTATTTTTAGTCCAACCAAGTCAACCGATACAAATCACTTTCGCTAATTATGCCCGTCGGACCGAGCTTCGGTTATCTAAGGACAGGCCAACGGACACGCAGAAAAGTACGGCGAAAGTCAAGGGTGAAAGTGAGGCCACAACGCAGCTGGTCACGACCAAAAGTTCGACTTGTTTTTCCACGTAATCGAGGGTCGCACAGCTGCACAGAAATCCGTCTTGCTTCTGGGAAAATAGTGCGACTGAAAGGGATATGCGTGAAGGCCGAACTTTCAGAAGTTACTGGAATATATGCCAGGATATTATGGGATCAATTTTTCAACTCACTCACGGCACCATCTCTGCTCCAAAAAAAAAACAGAGAGAGACAAAAGTGAAATGAAAAAGCTTAGCACACATTTGCGCGCCACACGTTGCGACAATTTTTCGGCTGGCCAAGATAAAGTGCGGCGATAGCCGACGACTCACCAATGTCCACCCAGCCATGTCTGGGCCAGTGGCCGCTCCCACCGCTACCCGACGCCTCAGGGTTTTTGGGTGAACCACTCGATGTCCGAGTTTGCTGGGAGTGCCATCGCATTTCTGCCACCTGAGGTCACGACAGCCACGACCGCGTCGACCGTCGCCCGTCTGTGGCTTAGTTTAATTAAAGTTCTCTTGAAAATTCGACGTTCGCATTATGGCTCTATTTGCCGGCCTGTCTGGCTAGCTGTCAGCCGAAACGCTGGGAATTGAGTAATTTATTTTACCCCAGGCAACTGCAGCACCAGAAGCAGCGAATTGTGCACACGTGGCGTATGCGTGTTGCGAGTGCTTTAATTGTTTGCCGCGCATCGCTTGCAATTTTCGCTTCACTTTCATTTTGCAGAGCACTGAAGTAGCATTTATTTATTTTTTTATTACACCAAAGTTCCACATTGTCTGCTCTTTTTTGTCGCCCTCCCGTTGTCTGCAAAGTTTTTGTCACCTAAATCATTTAGCCGAATATTGCTGGGGCCGTAAAGCAGACAACATTAAACGAAGTGCCAGGTAAGCACCGTCACGAACCGCAGAGCAATTGTTAAAACTCAGCTCTGCACATTGCAGGAAAGGGGGCTATAAAGCTGGTTATACTTTCGAGTCATGGTCGTGAAAATATTGAAATTCGCCACTTGAAAGTCGGGCTTTTAAAGATGTCCGTACGGGTGGTTATTCGTAAATTATGTTCAAGTCTTAAAAGGTAAGCAGCTGAGACATTTTTAATCTAAGGAGAGGTGATGTTAATATGTACTTAATAAATTTGTATTTATTTTAGATATAAATATACCTTACTTATAAGGTTTATAAGCCCGAAATTCTATTAGTTTAATTTTTTTCTATAACAATAAAGGGAACGCTTAAACTGTTTACATTTCGATTTTCAGAATTTCGTGTGGTTTTGTGGACATTTCCAGGAGCTAAAAAATATAACACACCAAAATCGGATCCATCAAGGTCAACACTTACTGGACGGCCAAAATGTTTTGACTCCTTCCCCCTGAAGCTCCCACCGCAAAATCCCACCTGGCGGCTCTCCATCTCCTCCATGGTGGTCCATCGATTCGCTGGTTTGGCAGTTTACAAGCCAAACCGCGCACTCTGTGCACACATTTCGAGGCTGTTTTCGCTCATTTACCAATTTGCTGGGGCGCTGTTGGGTCCCAACGGTTGCGTGTGGCGTCTATTACCCACTCCCGTGGCCATAGATGATCGATGCGTCGGCGGCGGCAGTGGCATCCAGGAATTATGACCGGCGATAGCAGGAGCACGCACAGGCTCGACTCGACTCGCCTCGCCTAGCCGGTGGGTGTCCTTGTCCTTCGTGGTGTCCGGGATGTCTGTCCCGGCTCGCATGGAAATTGGTAATATTCACTCAATTTATTGACTAATTGCATTTACACTAGCTAATGAAAACGCTCAAATGCCAAATAAAATGGCGAATTTATCAAATTCTCTCACGCGGCCTACGGGGCGCATGAGTAATGGCAAATCAACGTCTGAATATTTGAAATGCTAATTTATAAAATGGCGTCCGCTGATTCGGCAATGATAAAGAGTGGCCCGAAAGCACCGCCCAGGTGAGCCTTCTGTTCGGTATTAGGCATTAGGTGTGAAGGTGTAATTTACGTGGAGATAAATGGAAAACTCGTTAGGCTTTTCAACTCTCGAGCTGCCCGCCCAGTTTAGTTTTTCGTCACGATTTTTTGTTATTTCTCCCTCCTCAGACTGTCAAATGAATGTCGGCAAGTTTGTGGTGCGGTCAGGAGGAGGCAGTGCCTCGTCTTCCTCATCTTACCTGTCGCCCAATCTGCAGGTGACAGGCGGCTGGCGGTGCCCGCAATGCAAGCCAGAGGAGCCAGGACTTCTGAAAACTGACGGCAACTTTCCAATTAGGAGGCTATAAAAAGTTTCCCCTGCTGCCTGCTAAATAATTCAATTGTTTTGCCATGTCCGTCGGGCTATAAGCTGCTTGTTTTTGACTTTTGAAGAGCCTTTGTTATTGCACACCACATAATAATATTTTATGCACTTGCAGCTTGCTTAATTAGTGTGAATTCAAGAAGCTCTCCCTTTGGCCAACTTGCATCTGCTGGCTGGTCAGTTGTTAGTTGTTCTTTGGCCACGTCAGCATTTAAGTTTTCCTTTCCACTGGCAGACAAGTCGGGCTATTAATGAAGATGGTCTTGATTAATTTATTATTTAATTTCTATTCAAAAATTAGTTGAATAATTCTCATTTTTATGAGAAATCATTTTTAATGCTTACATTGAATTGAATACGTTGCTTGGCTAGTTTATCTTGTACTTCACTGTAAATTGTTATTTTTCTGTCTGTGTGATTAGCCTGGGCTCAGCTAGGGGCAGCTAATTAGAAAAAGAGGGCCCTCATAGAGAGGACATGCAGGGAGGATATCCTGCACATTATGCTTTCTGTTTACCTCCTGTCAAAGGGAGACACAAACAGCAGATGAAGGTTGTTTGCAGCTCGCATAATCAAGGGCGGCGGGAGGGCGGAAAGGCAAACACGGAAACAACTTGTTGCAACTACAAGCGAACAAAGTGTCTACATACACACAAGCACATGAGTGTGCGAGGACATAGGTCCTGCCGAGAGCTTGGGAACTGGGTGCGGAAGTGGGCTGGATGTGCGAAAGGACGCTCGTTGCTCGGATTATAAATAATTTATATTGTTTGCCGAACAGGTAAAGAGTTTCCACTCGGCCCCGGATATTTGCTCAAGTCCTTCGTGGGGCAAACGAGTTGGAATTCGAGAGGGAACTTCGATTTTATCAGCATAAAAGGACCTTTGACCTTGTCGGCCAATCAACTGCTAACCGAAATCCAATTAGAATGCACATTTTTATGGGTCTGGATCGAACGGACCCGCAGGAATAGTGTCCATTACAGAAATCGCTTTTTTACATATTGTAAACACCACAAAGCACAATTGTTGCCCGCACAAAGGACTCGCTCGCTCGCACGCACACATGGAAACGCGGGAAAACAATGCCGGGAAAACAAACAAACGTGGAATATAGAAGAGGGGCGAGGAGAAACTGGTTACCATGGAAGCTATGGAACAGGGAAAGGGAATATCACACGCTGTGATAATTGAAATTCTGTCGCGCACAGCGAACGAACGATGCCGTTTCCGCTAAGCGCCGGCAACCAGAAATGGGCACGGGCACGGTTCCGCCTTACCTCCAGCTCCACATCCGGTGGTGGCACCTCCTCCACTTCCAGCCGCGGAACCAAATCAAACTCGAGGACAACGCACGCCCACTCTCCAGGCACAATGTAACTGAGTGGCGACAGGAACAACAGAAGCTGCGAACAGCCCAAATGGGGAAGCCTTTCATTTGGCAACTTTGCTGTGGCTGAGTGACTTCCCGTCCCTCCTGGCTATTTCTAGTCCTGTCTCTGGGGCGATAACGCCCTCCATTGTTCCGCCCAAAGTGTCATAATTGTTTTTGTTTGCACTCTCCATTTATTTAAAGTGCCGTTCCGTGAGGTCTTTGTTTCTAATACGAGCCTTTACAGTGAGGAGTAAAAGGATACTGCTTCCTTTTCGCCTAGAAGGAGTTATTCGTGACCTTGGCTCCTTTATTTTAAGCACAGATATTAAATTCACAAATATAATTCATTTCTATTAAAATTTTGAGACATTTTCGGGGGTATATTGTTATTTACCAAAATATCATATTAAAACTCAATATTTAGAAAATTAACTGTATTAGGACTGATTTTAAATTTTCTAGTTTAGTATACACATGAATATCGGATCAAAAATCACTAAGTTCCTATAGATTCCACTCTCCATCCCTGGCTATGTATCAGCTGTTTACCGGCAAGCTATATGTTCTTATTCTTCCAATTCGATTTGTTAAAATTGTTAACTCAAATATGCAACGATTTGTGAAGGTATTTGGCCAGCAAACATGCAAGGTAATCGGCATGATACATGTGGATGCCCTGCCAGGTGAGAGAACGAGCACAAAGAAAAGCGAAGCTTTTAATCTGGCGGAGTCACTACATAATCAGGAACACCACGATACACCGGCAACTGGAAACAGACGATTGAGAAAGCCATCTACGAGGCGAATCTCTACAAGAAACATCAACTGGTAGGATATAAGAGTTACTTGTAACTTCCGTACAGTTCCAACATTTTCATCACAGGATGCCGTTCTCATAGAAAATATGCACGATATTCCCTACATACCAGAGCGTCTCCTGGGTCCCGAGATAGTGGCTTGCATGACACGTCTGGGACAGGCAGTGCGGGAGGTGATACCCAAGGAGACTCCTTGCGGCGTTCAGGTCCTCGCCTGTGGCAACAAGCAGGCGCTGGCCATCGCCAAGGCCAGCCAGCTGCAGTTCATTCGCAGCGAGGGTTTCGTCTTCGGCCATGTGGCGGATGAAGGATACACGGACGCCTGTGCGGGAGACTTGCTGCGCTACCGCAAGCTAATCGATGCCGAGGATGTGCTCATTTTCACCGATCTCAAGAAGAAGCACAGCTCACATGCTATAACCGCCGATGTTAGCCTCTTGGAAACCGCCCACGCAGCAGAATTCTTCCTCACCGATGGCATTATCATCACTGGAACGGCCACGGGACATGCGGCGAGTCCCGAAGATCTCCACCAGCTATCCGGTCGGGTTAAGGTTCCCCTGCTAATCGGTTCTGGAGTAACCAAGGATAACATTGCTAGTTACTACAAGGATGCACAGGCCGTCATAATTGGATCCCATTTCAAGCGGAATGGCAGCTGGCTGGAGGAGATCAGCGAGCAGGCAGTCCAGGATTTCATGAGCCAGATCCGGGTGCTGCGACAAGGGTCCTAATAATGTGAATTGTAAATTTGTTTATTATATTTGTAAATGATGTAAATAATCGGGGATGTAAACGATAAATGTATACGATGTATGAAGTCTTAAGTCGTCTAATTCTAGAATAGATTGGCAAAGAAATCATAGATACGCTCACGCAATGATACGGGCTTGGGTGTTGTCCCGTTACCTCCTTCGTTGCTTGGGAATGCAAAGGGTTTCTGGTCCACGGCCAGAGACACTGCATCCAAAGTGTCGTCAAACTTAACCCGCTTTTTCTGCGGCGGTGAGCAAATCTCCTCCTGGCTCCTCATGCCAAAATGCACCGGAAACATGTGCTCCCCGTTAAATAGGTCCTCGCGTTTCACCACTGTGGGTATGGTATTGTCAACATTGTGAGTCCTGAAGTATGACTTCGAGTCCGAGTAGCGACTGGCGAAACCATAGCTGGGATCGTGATCGTTGTTGGTGGCCGGCACATTGCTGCGCTTAAGGATGCCCCGGACATTGGCCACTTTGTCGCCGGTGGCAATATTTTTGAATAGCTTGGAAATACGATTTTCCTTAGAAGTTGCTTCGCCTGATCCTTCCTGTTGATGGCGCAACTGAACCGACGGAGGAGGCGGTGGCGGTGCTGGTGGAGCCAAACGTTTCATAGACACAGAAGTTGTGGGGTTTCCGTTGATAGGTCTAGTATTTGGAGTCCGGAAGATGGCCGAGGGAACCTTTCGCTTGCGCGGAAAACAAGCACTATCATCGGTCTCCTCCTCAGAGTCCGTACTGCGGTTCTTATTACGAAAAACTGTCTCATATTCGCATTTGCGTTTGTTAGGACTCAGTACATAATCAGATCCGAACTTCTTCATATCCTTCTTGCGGATGGGAGTCCTCTTGCTCGAGTCCTTGCGCAACGTCTTGCGACACTGGACATGAAGATCGATGGCGTCGCGGATAAAGCCCACCCAGGTGCGCGCCAACTGCACATCGCCGCTGCCAAAGATAATGCCATCACTCTGGCATGTCAGCTTGAAGTTACCTGGCAGCATTTCGTACACCTTGCACTTCTTTAGTGGAAAAATACAGCAGCACTCGAGAGAGTTCTCCACAGCGGTGTGCGGGGCACGATCCTTGACCAGCTTACAGTACATAAAGATGTCGGACATGAGCACGCAGTAGCGCTTAATTTCCGTGCCCTTGTGCGTGATCTTTTGCAGGATGCCCTCCTTGATGACACGGCGTGAAGGCTTCACAATGTTGGGCGTGCGATTCACTAGGGAGTTCTGTAGGTGAATGAGATACTGGGTTATCTCCTGCTCCTCCACACAGGTGTTGATGTGAGAAGCGGTGGCCTCGATCTCTTTGACGGATTCTGAAAAGAAAATCGTATTAATGGTATACTTTATTGGGGTTCAGTTGTATATCTTACCTTTTAGCAGCTTGTAGTCCGCATCTGCAGGGCTCGTATAGAGCAACACCTGCTCCAGGAGAAGCTTATATCTCGGAACACGTTGAATGGGAACGATCATCAGGGAGTTGAGCTTGCGCTGCACCTCGGGACGACTCTCGGTCTTCTCCAGAAACTTTCGGAACACCGGGTTCTTGCTTATCAGGTCCTGAATGAGGAACAGCGCACCGCGATAGTCAAAGGCGTACACCGAGTACAACTTGAAGAACGGAGCCATCTTCAGGAAGGCCTGCGCCACATTCTCCATGTTCGCCTCCAGCTCGCGCAGGAACTCCCCGTTCAAATTGTGGATCATCTCGATCTGGCCGAAGAGCAGTGTGTGATTGGACCCATCGATAATGGCTTGCTCTTTTAGCGGGCGCACAAAGTAGTTCATGAGCAACTCCAGCTGCTCCAGATATGACTTCTCCGACGAAATAATCTCCTGAATGGCCTGCCGTCGGAAGCCCAAGCGCTTGCCTGACTCCGGATTGGGCGAGCCGATGGGACTGCTATTATTGCTGTCTAGCATGGAACAGACTGCGAAGCGGAGGAAGATGAGCAATTGGAATGTAATGCCCACCTGACGACGCTTGTCTCACCTTTCCTGCGTGACTTTGCAGTGAGCAGATTCCTCTCCTGCAGCACTTGGCGCAGCTCCCGGCTGAAGCTGAGCGGCGTATGGGGTGAAGGGGCGAGGCCATTACCGAACCCTTTCTGCCTGGGCGTAAACATTTCCACTCTAATTTCAAAGCTAAGAGAAAGAAATAGAAAACGACGCCGCACCTGTCTTTTTGAACGATGCCCGCTTTTAAGGTGTGACCGCCGATCGGCCTTGGAAATATACCACAGTCAAAACGTGCTGCATGCCTGGTCTCGCCGCATAACGGAAAATGTGAAAATCTTCGCTGGCTACTCCGCACTGGTCACACTGATCCCATTTATTTATTTTTTTATACGTGGTTCGTGGCCCAATTTAGATTTAAATTTAAATGTTGTTTTAGCCTTAATATGCATGCAAAGCTGAGCGAAATGGAGTCGCGCATCGTGGCGCGACTGAACGCAGAGATCGGCAAGGACCAGCTGCACCGGGCCAAACACGTAGCCAGTCACTACAGGGAGAGGCTCCAAGCCTTGTACCAAACGGTGAGAGGCAGTCGCATACCGTTTACATGTTTTTAGTAAGAAATCCCTTGCCAGCTCGACTACGAGGATGCCCAGAACGTTTCCTGCTACAAATCGGCCTTCCAGTGCCAGCAACAGGTCTGTGAGAGCCTTGATTTTGAAATGGAGAAGATAGCGCAGTTCGGTGAGAAGCTGAAGCTGAAGCTAAGGGAGTGCCAACCCGCACTGGACGGAGTGGCAAAGGACCTCGAACAAGTTCGGCAGCTGCAGCGTCTGACGCAGTACCTGCGCTTGGTTCAGGATATCCAGGAAATCAGCGCTGCCTTGGGCAATGCTATCAATGGCAAGGACGAAGCCAAATTGGTCAATATCTACCTCACGCTCTACGAGGGCAACGACTGCGAGCACAGCGTGGTGGGACGTCTTCATGCCGTTGAGGCGCCTTCACTTAAGTCCTTTGCCGAACGCACTGCCATCTACTGGCACAAGCAGCTCCTCAAGCGCCTGTCCAGCGAATTCGAGGCTGTGCTGAAGTCTATGCGCTGGGCGCACTTGGAACAGCAGAACCTCAACTACTCGCCAACACGGGACACTGTCAAGGCCCAGCTGCTGGCCGAATACATGTTCCTCATCAAATCTCCAGCGGAAGAGCATGCGCCTCTCGTGAGCATCACTCCCAGCATTGTGTGTCAGCCCATCAACCAGGTGGTGCAACTACTACTGGCTCCGTACCGCCAGCGCTTCACATTTCACTTCACGGGCACCCGACAAACGAACCGGCTGGACAAGCCCGAATGGTTCTACACACAGATCCTCAACTGGGGCAAAGAGACACATTTCTTCGTCGGCAAAACATTTCAGCCTTCGGCCATGAAGGCGGGCAAGCTGGACTATAATCTCAGGGTAATGTACTTTTTTTAAAATTATCAAAAAGGTCATCCTAATTCCTTTACAGCTGGAATTCATGCGAGGACTGGTGCAGTTAGCCATTGAGAAGCTGGCCGTGGACATTGAACAGATTGCCCAGGACGAGATTCTCTTCGCCCATCTGATCGACGAGACCCTGGCCTTTGAGTCTGAGCTGCGCGAGACGTTCGGCTATCCGGCAAGCTTCCCCAGCGCCATTTCCGTAATCACACAGCCAATGTACTTGCTCCGCTGGATTTCCCTAGAAGAGCGATGTGAGATAACGTGTCACTGCCCCCACTGTGCCCTGTTATTTAATATTAATTTTGCCTAGTCTGCGCGGAAAAAATGGATTACATACTGCAGGCAGAGACGCCATTCCTGCTAATTGACCCCAACACGTTCGAGGACGATTTGAAAATACCACGCTGTGCGGATCAGTTTATGCGACTGCTGGACGCCATTAAAGATCGTTACTATGGCCTGGTGCAACCGGGACACCAACTGCAGTTCCTGCAGTTGCAGCTGGAGCTGATCGATAGTTTTCGCAGACGCCTGGTGCAGCTACACAGCAGCGGAGCCGTGCGAAGCATTCCCGTGCTGAACGCCATCAACTACCTGATGATGGTGCTGCGCGAGTGGGGCGAGAACGTGCACTATCTGCATCTGCATTCGGCACTCGCCGGCCCCAATGCGTCCGAGATCAATTCTGTATTTGAGCATGCTGTCACCGAACTGGAGCACTGGGCCAGGCAACTAACGAGAGATCTAGCCACAAAGGCCACCAATGAGATGAAGGCAAAGTCGATGAGCTATCGAAGGGATGCGTGGCCGACAATGCCGGAGCAAAATAGCCGGGAGCCATTCATCCTGTCGCCCAGCGGCGGCGAAATGTTTCAGGTGCTGGTCACCCTGCTACACAATCTGGAGAGCGAACTCTCCGCCAATCTGTTCAACCAAACGCTCCGCTTGATGGCCCATCAAATCGATGACTTCATGCTCGACAGCATGGTCATGAACACGAAGTTTACGCCTGCGGGAGCAGCGCAATTCAATTACGACATGACGCGCAACTTATTCGCGCTCTTTGGCCAGTATACTCGTCGACCGGAGCTGCTCTTTAAGCGGTGAGTCATCCCAAATAATGCCACTTGTGCAATAAACATAAATCTGACACCTTTCCAATTCGATTCACCAGAATACACGATGCCAGCAAGCTGTTGACGGCTGCTCGGGGTACGGCTTTGTTGCTGCTGGAAACACTACGCAGTAGCCAGTCGGCGGAGGAGAAAATGAAGCCACTGCGGGAACTGAAAGTGCTTAGTTTGGACAGCAGACAGTGCATTGACGTTTTAGAGCGGCGAACGGACATTAAAATGTTTTAAAACAATGGAGAAAACTGTAACGTAGATGATTATTTTTCTTTAGGAATATTTGCAAATTTGTATATTTATACGCAGAGGTTTTGTTTTAATTAACAATTGATACTGAAAAGGTTATGCCGGAAATAAACATGTAAATACGCTTTTTTTCCTCCCTTAAATTGAATTCGAACATATCACTTTTTTTAAACAATTTTAGTTATTCTTTTCATAAATTTATATGGAAGTAATAATATATTGTGTTAAACTGTATTTTACATAATTTTTATTTGCAAGTAAGGCTTGTGTATAAACATAGTAATCAAGACGGATTAATTAACTAATTTCAATTACACCAGGACATAGTTTTGTACTCGTGTAAATGCTAGTAACTGCCACGAATGAGAGATATAGGTTCGATTAACACATACTATATACATATACAATTAAATCCCGAATTTCTGCCCTGGGCGTTCAAGTCTTAAATGAGTTCTTGTTGTGTTTCGTGGGATTATGGATGTTTAGTTTAATTTGTAAAACGTTGACACGAAAATATGCGGTAACTGTTGTAATAATAATAAATTGATCTAAAAATACATAGCGTAAAATAGCACATAAACCACCCTGACAACGCTTTCAAACAGTGGCGGTCCATGCTGCTGATTCCAGGCCGATCGGGGCGTATTGTATATTTCCCCCGACCCCTCGTTGACCAAAAAAACAATTGCAGTTAGTAAATACCAATTTGCGACTCGAGACGCACATCACACTTCAGCATCACATCGTCGTGGATCAGGATCAAAAACACGCCTCAGCCCGCAGAGAATAACTTTATGCCTACACTAAATAAGCGATAATGATCCGATAATCTGCGGGTAACGCTCACTCCCTAATCGCTGCGTCCTTTGTCCCCGCCGTCTGTCTATTCAAAGTTCTGATAATTCTCGGCGCTGACGAACTGCGCCCGCTGCTGGGGAGTCATGTTGAGATTGCCGCGATGCTTGTTGTTGTAGGCCCAGATGATGCCGGTGGAGATCAAGGCAATGGTCAGCCAGCCCATGAAGAAAAGCTGCACCCACATATGTTCGCCGTTGCTGTGATCCACGATGAGGCCAGCCAGAATGGTGATGACGGCCAGGCCGAGATTCTGGATGGACTGGCAGAAGCCGTAGGCAGTGCCCAGCTGATACTCAGGAATGATGAGGGCCACCAGGGGCCATAGACTGGCGGCCAGCATGGAATATGAGAGTCCCATCACAACCATACCGATGTACGGCGTCAGCTGTGTGAACGTCAGCAGGGCATGGGCTCCGATAGTGGTCAGGGTAGCGGTGAACACCCAGGTCACGTTCCTGCCTACCTTATCGATGATGAAACCGAACACGGGGCTGGATACCGCAGCAATCAAATACACCAGCGAGTCCACGGTGTTCGCCTCCGCAGGCGTGTATCCGAAGCGATCGACAAAGAACTTCTGTCCCAAGGCAATGAACGGGAAGATGGCCACGTAGTAGGCCACGCAAATGATAGAGACCATCCAGAAGGGCGGCTTGAAAGTGAAGATGTCCGTGAGCTTGGGAATCTGGCCGGAGGGGTTGTTGTTCCGCTGCAGAATCCGCTCCGCTCTCTTGTCCATCCAGCCGAGGATGAGGGCGCAGATCAGCGACATCACGCACGTGAGGGTGGCCAACAACAGGACGACGCCCAGGGCCTGGTGTCCCTTGTAGAAATTGCTGACGTAGTCGTAGATGGGCTGCATCACCCAGAAGTTGACGGTGCTGCCGAATCGGGCCACCGATAGCTGCAGGCCGAAGACCATGTTCAGCTCCTTGCCCTTGAACCAGAGCACCGCATAGCTGTTCTGGGCCACCGCAAGCGACTCGGCGCCGATGCCGAAGATGAATCTTCCCAGGATCATAAGCCAGAAGGCGTTCAGGATGCCGCCGCTGGCGAAGAGCAGCTGGCCCACCAGCAGGATCATCATGTAGATAATTGTTCCTAGGCGGATGCCAAACAGCCGATCGATCAGGAAACCGCCCACGAAGCACAGAATCACATTGGGCCACGAGTATATCGAGTAGATCAGCGTAAACTGCGTGGATGTGAGGTCCAAGTCCTTCTTGAAGACATTTTGCAGGGCCCCGGGATTGTCGTAGCAAAAGTACGATCCAAATCCGAGCAGGCACATGAAAACCAGTGCCATGAATCGATGGCTGGTGCTCGAGGGCATGCAGCAGCCGCCGGAGGGCAGGGCCAGCTCATTGTCTTGCCGATTGCCTCGCCCGGGACTATCCTCCTCCACCGCGTTCGACACCTCCTCGTTGTCCACAATTCGTTGCTCGTCCTCGCGCGCCATCGCTACCACCGTATAAATCGCTGGCTCACGTAGTACTGACCAGCGACTGGAACGGACCGACTGGACCGCAGATTGGATGGGCGTATCAGAGTTTGTGCGATTTATCGGGTTTCGTTCGTTTGTTATTATTTTCTTTTTAAGTTTTATATTTCCTGCGTTGCAGTTGATTTTCGTTTTATTTTTCGCCGTTTCTGCAAAATAATTGTATCAGTTGTGTTGTGCGAGTGTTGTGTGTGTGTGTGCGATGAACTCTTCTGCTTTCTGCTTTGTCTGCTTCTCTTATCTCGCTACTTTAGTTTTTGTTTTCCTTTACTGTACTAGTAAACCTTTGTCTAACGCTAGTTGTTGTTGCCTGCGTAGGTTACAGCAGTTTAGTCGTTATCACTTTTCACACTCCACTTACAAGTCGAGTTCACTATGCCAATATATGCACAGTGATTGCTTGCGAGCGCCCGCACTTAACTGTTGCTCAAATGAATTTATATTGTTTCGATCCGTACTAATTAGCGTTAATTACGTATATGTATTGGCGGTGCTGCCAACTGGTTTTGGTCCAGGGCAAGTTGGCAGTCCGGTTCATGGAAGTGTGCCCAGCCGTCGTTTTCGGGCACACTGGACTTTGTTTACATTTTCCTGCTGAAGTTTAATAACTATTATTAATAACAATGGTTTGCGCTCTGGGCATTGAAGGAAGCGCCAATAAAATAGGCATAGGCATTATTAAAGACGGCGAAGTACTGGCCAATGTCAGAAGAACCTACATTACACCACCAGGAGAAGGTATAGATATAGGTACCGGCTTTACGAAGGATTTTATAAATCTCACTGCATGCAACAGGTTTTCTGCCCAAGGAGACGGCCAAACATCATCGGGAGGCCATCCTAGGCTTGGTCAAGGCTAGTCTGAAGGAGGCGCAACTGAAACCTGTCGATCTAGATGTCATTTGCTATACCAAAGGGCCGGGAATGGCACCTCCACTGCTGGTCGGCGCTATTGTGGCCCGCACGTTGTCCCTCCTGTGGGAGAAGCCGCTGCTCGGCGTGAACCACTGCATCGGACACATCGAAATGGGACGCCTGATCACCGGCGCCCAGAATCCCATCGTTCTGTATGTGAGCGGCGGCAACACCCAGGTGATTGCCTACTCCAATCAGCGATATCGCATCTTCGGGGAGACCATCGACATAGCCGTGGGCAACTGTCTGGACCGTTTTGCGCGCATTATCAAGCTGTCAAACGATCCTAGTCCGGGCTACAACATCGAGCAGCTGGCCAAGCAGAGCACTCGCTATATCAAACTGCCATATGTGGTCAAGGGAATGGATGTGAGTTTCTCCGGTATTCTGTCCTACATCGAGGATCTGGCTGAGCCTGGCCGAAGGCAGAATAAGCGAAAGAAGCAGCAGGAGGCAGAAGTCATAGACTACAGTCAAGCGGATCTGTGCTATTCCCTGCAGGAGACCATCTTCGCCATGCTGGTGGAAATTACAGAGCGTGCCATGGCACATTGCGGTTCCAACGAGGTCAGTCGTTGATTTTCCATACTCCTCACTATAGCTAACCGTCTTTTCAGGTTCTTATTGTAGGTGGCGTGGGTTGTAATGAGCGACTCCAAGAGATGATGCGTATTATGTGCGAGGAGCGGGGTGGAAAGCTCTTCGCCACCGATGAGCGCTACTGTATTGACAATGGATTAATGATTGCGCATGCCGGTGCGGAGATGTTTCGATCTGGCACCAAGATGCCCCTCGAAGACGCCTTTGTCACACAGCGATTCCGCACGGACGAAGTCTTGGTCAGTTGGCGGGAGGACTAATCACATGTGCAGCGTGCTTTGTTTGTTTATTAAATAACTAATTTCGGTAATTTGTTCAGAGATGTTTATAGTATATGTGTGTGTGCGTGCAGGATTTTGTGGAATTATCCTTATTTACAAGGCCTGTTCCTTGCCCGTCCACTGGGGCTTCAGGTCTAAAGGAAAGATGCGCTTTCCCTCGATGACATAGACAGCTCCGTTCTTATCCTTCTCCAGGACATTTAGAATGCAGCGAGAAACATCTGCTGCGCTCTGCTTGTTCAATCTGTCCAGGATCCTGTAGGTCTCGTCACTCGTCTCCGGAAAGATAATCTTCTCCGTAAAGTTGGTGAACATGTCCGTCATCGTAGCTCCAGGACAGACGGTCACAAACCTGATGCCCGAGCGTTGATAGAACTTCTCATTCTGAGGATTCCATAAAATTAGCTTTAGGATCCGAAAGGATAGAGATCTGAGTGATTTTTCTTACCGCCAGGCACCGTGTGAAGTTGATGATGCCCGCCTTGGTGGCCCCGTAAATGGGAATGATGAACATCGGGTCCAAGCCTACCACCGAGCTCATGTTGACTATTATGCCACCCTTGCCGCCATTGGCCTTGTCCATATAGGGTAAGGCACTCAGAGTGGAGTTGATGATACCACCCAGGTTCACCAGGAGCGTCCTTTGCACATCCTTGTCATTAAAGATTCCTGCAACGTTCACCACAATGTCGATATTGCCGAAGGTTTTGGCTATCTCCTCATAGGTGGCCTCGACCCCCTTCTTATTCGCCACGTCCATTTTGACGATCATCACGCTCTGCGTGGGATGAGCAGCACGAAGCTTCACAAACTCCTCCAGGTTGTCCTGCAAATCGATGATGGCCACCTTCTAGGATACAAATTAGGAAATTACACCACATAGACACAATGTGGGAACCCACCGCTGCTCCGGCAGCCAGGAGCTGCTTGGACACCTGCAGACCGATGCCTCCAGCTCCACCGGTAACCACCGCATTCTTGCCACGGAAGGACATCTTGCTCTGGCTGGTATTCTTGGTAGACGGTGATAATCCTTGCGGGTTCATCAAGCTTGGAGCTCGCCAGTTGCACTGCTAACTTGGATGAGCTCCGATTGGCGCTTTTATAGCGATTTTCGCGGGATATATGATATATCTTGGAGTGACTTTGGCACGACTGCAATCAATAGCCAGTTTTCCACCTGCTCTGGGTTAGGATTATGCAAACTTACGCCGCCGCCATATCGATTTCGATCGTCATCTCTGGTCGCAGTCCGCTTCACACCGTTCTGGTTTTTGCGATGTCAGCTTTGCATCAGTGATAATGCCAGATAAACCAATGATCTCTTAATATCGACCTTCCCACTAAACCCTCACTTTACCTTACTTTCTAAGGGAATATATATTATAAACTATTCACACAATTTATAATCTCCTATTTATGTAAATCTGTTTATTTATTCAAGCGAAAATCTTATGAGAACATAACATATCCTTTTATGTATGTCGTATATCTTTGGTTTCCATATATGATTATTAAGTTTCTTTCACAAATTTCAATATTAAAAATGTCTTTCTTATTCTTACGACTAACAAACATGGATTTAAAGACCATGAAATTTATATAAATTTGATTTGGATTTGCTTTTGAACTCTTTTGGGCCGCGTTAGTGGTTTACGTATCGAAGGAGAACAGAAGGAAACCATAAAAACTGAACTCAAAAAGTATAATCAAAATATCTCAATTTATTTGTAAGCACTTAAATTATCACAAACTTATATTATGTACACAAATTAATCACGATAATTGCAGCTACCAAACGAAATGGAAAACATAAACTAGGGAAACACAAAAGTTGTAGAAAAGTGAGAGAGAGAGTGATTTTAAGAGGGGGTGGGCGGTTGCAAAATGTTGGGGGATTCCCCTTTAGTGTCCAGCATCGTAGGTGTCCTTGTGCTGGTAGCCACTCACATAGCCAGAGTCATCGACCAGGTTGCGCCTGCCGGCAATGCCCTTGCCCTTGCCGGTGGCATCGAAGCGCTCCTTGTGGGAGCCGGTGTACTTGCTGGTGTCCGTTAGCCGGTCCACGGCAGCTGCCGCCTTGCCAGCCTGGATATAGAAATGACAGTTTACTGAAGGATCTTTATGACAATATATTTGCCTAAACCCACCGAAACAGAGGCCACTCCTGGAGCCCCACAACCGGCCAGCTTCTGCTTGATCTCCGACAGCTCCACCTTTTTCGTCTTGGCCAGATCGTCCAGGAATTTGTTGTAGTCTCCAATCGAGATCTTCATGGCCTTGAACTTCTTGAAGTGGATGCCCGTGTCCGTGGTGGTGATCTTCTTGTCAATCACCTTGGCCTGCTTCATCCACTTGTCGCTCTGCGAGAGCGTAATCAGCTTGCCATCGGACTTGGTGTCCCCGAACTTGGAGAAGGCCTTGAACTGGTCCGAAAAGCTGACCTTGGGGGCCGCCTCATCCTCCAGAGCCAATTGGGCCAACTCGGCCGCCGGGGCCTCGGGAGCGGGTGAGGGACTTCCATTTGCAGCTGCTGCCTCGGACATGGTGGCTCTGTAAGGCATTGTTAAGGAAGATTGTACATGAATAACATTACAAATCGATTTATATAACCAAACCTAATTCTAATTTATTTATATTGGATTTTTTTTAAAACCATTTTGACTACTTTAAAGAATCGAAAAGAATATTTGTGTACCCTTGCAGGGTATTATAATTTTAGTCAGAAGCTTATTACGCTGTGAAGAAGTCATTTCCGACCCCATAAATCATATATATTCTTGATCAGCATCAAACGCCAAATCGATTTAGCCATGTCCCGTCGAAAAATAAATTTTCGAAATTTTTTCGAAATTTGAAAATTTGATAAGGGGTTACATCATTAAAATTGTCAAAAATTTACAAAAAATTGAATTTTTTAAAATGTAAAATTGAGTATGCAGATTTGTTAGCCTAATAAAAACTGGCACAAAAGCGTTTTCCGAATTGAAATTAATGATTTTTTGACAAAGTTATGATTGATTTTTGATTCGACCGATCGACCGAATTGTCATACATACTTTGGTTTCCTTACAGGGTATTATAATTTTAGTCAGAAGCTTCAAACAAAGTGAAGGAGTCATTTCCGACCCTATAAACCATATATATTCTTGATCAGCATGAACAGCAGAGTCGATCTAGCCATGTCCGGTCGAAAAATAAATTTTTGAAATTTTTTCGAAATTTGAAAATTTGATAAGGGGTTACATCATTAAAATTGTCAAAAATTGATAATAAATTGAATTTTTAGAATTTAAAAACGGAGTATGCATATTTGTTAGGGCCATAAAAACCAGCATAGAAAAACTTTCGGAATTGAAATTAATGCATTTTTGGCTTAGTTATGATAGTTGGAAAACTTGGTTTTACTCAAAAAATTAGCATATACAAATCCTTTATTTTGATATCCTTGAAGGATATTTAAGATCTAGTCAGAAGCTTGTATCAATGTGAAGGAATCATTTCCGACCCTATAAATCATATATATTCTTGATCAGCATGAACAGCAGAGTCGATCTAGGCATGTCCGGTCGAAAAATAAATTTTTGAAATTTTTTCGAAATTTGAAAATTTGATAAGGGGTTACATCATTAAAAGTGTCAAAAATTGACAAAAAATTGAATTTTTTAAAATGTAAAACTGAGTATGCAGATTTGTTAGCCTAATAAAAACCGGCACAAAAGCGTTTTCCGAATTAAAATTAATGATTTTTTGACAAAGTTATGATTGATTTTTGATTCGACCGATCGACCGAATTGTCATACATACTTTGGTTTCCCTTACAGGGTATTATAATTTTAGTCAGAAGCTTCAAACAACGTGAATTAGTCATTTCCGACCCTATAAATCATATATATTCTTGATCAGCATGAACAGCAGAGTCGATCTAGCCATGTCCGGTCGAAAAATAAATTTTTGAAATTTTTTCGAAATTTGAAAATTTGATAAGGGGTTACATCATTAAAATTGTCAAAAATTGATAATAAATTGAATTTTTAGAATTTAAAAACGGAGTATGCATATTTGTTAGGGCCATAAAAACCAGCATAGAAAAACTTTCGGAATTGAAATTAATGCATTTTTGGCTTAGTTATGATAGTTGGAAAACTTGGTTTTACTCAAAAAATTAGCATATACAAATCCTTTATTTTGATATCCTTGAAGGATATTTAAGATCTAGTCAGAAGCTTGTATCAATGTGAAGGAATCATTTCCGACCCTATAAATCATATATATTCTTGATCAGCATGAACAGCAGAGTCGATCTAGGCATGTCCGGTCGAAAAATAAATTTTCGAATTTTTTTCGAAATTTCAAAATTTGATAAGGGGTTACATCATTAAAATTTTCAAAAATTGGCAAAAAACTGAATTTTTTAAAATGGAAAATTCAGTATGCAGATTTATTAACCTGATAAAAACTAGCACAGTAAAGCTTTCCCAATTGAAATTAATGCTTTTTTGGCTTAGTTATGAGTTTAAATTGTCAAAAAAGGTCATGTTAAACTATCAATAAATACCGATTCAAATAATGCAAATATTTTAAGATAAGTTATGATCGGTTTCCGATACGATCCTATAATTCTATTGCAACTTGCAAGGGTATATAAACTTCGGCTTCTTGAAGTTAGATTCCTTTCTTGTTATTACTAAATTGTATTCAAACAATTTTTCAAGTAGACTGGGAGTCATTAATGGTTGATGACATGTGTAGCCTGATAGGTCAGTTCACTTTGTTGTGTTTTTCTCGGCTGGCACGCAACTTTTCCTTTCCGCGTAATCGGCTTGGAAAATTACCCGTATCTACGCAGTTTTCTCACCTGTTTGCCACCACGCTGGCCAACATCATTGCGGTGGGTCTTGTACGTCTTCGTTGACTAACGAGGCTATATTCCCATGCGTATCTCGACTTGAGGCCTATCTGAGTGTTTTATTCAGTTTCCTATCTCAACGATATAGCGATACTGGGTACTGGACAAGAACAAAGCTTATAACCCAAAGCTCTCTCAGTCGATTCCGGAGAGGAGGAAAAACAAATTGCGGAATCGGGAGAGATCCAATAATGGAATGGCGTCATCTGATGGGTTCCATTCCCCTCACCTGCCTCTAACGACGCTAATTATCGCCTTTGTGCGATGTCCAAATAAACAAAAATAAATAGCCAACGGGTTTGCCTCATCGAGGTTTCCTAAAGAGGGTCTCAAAACATAGCTTTGTAGATCTGTTATGATCAAACAGTTACCAAAGGTCCAAACTATAGGGTAAATATATACAAACAATTAAGATAACCTATTCTTTAACCTAGTATTTATGTATAATATAATGCTTATAATTTATTTCTGTATTTAGCTCAGAACCCTAGGGTATTATTACACTTCTGTATGTTAAATGCATTTAAGGCTTAACAGCAAGCATTACCCCATCCAGGCCTCAAGCATACCTCACTTAATTTGTTTGCCCATCGAACGTGGCATAAATTTGGATGATAATTTAGTTTTTAAATTGCTTGTAGCATAAATTGTCGTCGTGTTTACAGGCTACCCAACACGAAGTCGAAAATGTATGGCCGAGCAGTCGAATCCTCCCATAAACAGTAAATAAAACGTAAGCATTTATTGGCGGGGTCATTAATTACGCACCACTTAAGGTTGGTGGCTGGAGCCCCAGGAGATCTGGAGCTGGAAGCTGGAAGCTGTTTGGGGAACCATTTAAGGCACCGATAAGATGAGGTTCCAACCAGTTCGGGTTCGGGGTTTGCGGTAACATACGTGGTTGTGGCTTGTGCCGGGACAGATGTTAACAAATCGGTGGTATCCTTAGGCCGAAGGTCATGGCTGAGCAAACTTGCATGACCTTGATGCAGTCCGTCAAGCATGTCACCCACTCGCTCCCAACCCGAATCAAATAATATGTGTGTGTTCGTCAGCGAATCTAGCTGCTTATGTCATCGCCTCATTACGCCCCATTCTCCGATTGCGCTGCCCTGGGATCAGCTCTGGGGAGAGGCAATTTCATAGCCCATATTCCGTCGAATCTATTCCATTGGAGTGGATAATTGAGAGCGTTGCATGCATCGCAAGAGTTTTAATCGTTAATCATCTTAGTGGTCTCAAGTCTGAGGGGTTATTGAACTTGAACTCCACTGGAGCCGAAACAAATTGCCGAACACGTACCCGGAGAAGACTAATGGAACCCTTTACTCCGCCCTTACTTGTAATTGGAACCCATAAATACCGAGAAACAAGAAAAGTTGACAAACTACAAGACACAAAAGAAGTTGGAATATGAGAGAAAAGTTTTAAAAAGACAGGAATGGAAGCAAGACGAAGTTGAGAGTTCCCTATAAAGGTGTATGATACTAATTTAAGGAATATATTAAAAAAAACCACAAGAACTTGTAATTTTATAATTTAAATAAACTCACAATTAGTTTTGATTCATATTTGCCATTTAAGGACTTCATATCCGTTGGCAAACTTATCACAATCTAAACAGGAAACACTTAATCTATGATCTTCAAGAATCAACACAGTCAAACCGGAAGTATTGGTCAGGTTTGGCATACCGGCTATATAATATACCCATTTTATGTTTAATATTTTAAATATACCCATTTTATATTTAATATTTTAAATATGCTTCTCTCGGATTTAACCATCTGAAAGTCATGTTGCCCGCCACGAACATGACCGCCGGGCCCCAGAAAGTGAGGCAATGTGATGGGGAGCGTGGATAGTCTAAATCAGAAATAATCCGCTTTGACTGTCAGACCATAAATAATTCGTTTCTCCTCACATATATATATATATATATATATATATAGTTTTTGCCATCTTCTTTTCGGATTCTTTCCCAGTATTTCTGATCTGGGAACGAGTTTTCATCCAGTCGAGCATTGCGAATTCGTAGCCAACATTTTAATTAGTTTTTAACCAAAATGGTAAAAGTTAATTGGGAATATATTTATGGTCAACATTTGAATGGGAATGCAAATCGGCTATTGATAGCCGCATATAGAAAACAATCAACTTCCTGGAGGAGGGGAACACAATTATTAACCCAACCTACCTCAAGTGGACCGCCGGAGAACAAATGAACGGAGGGTTATTTAGGTCATCTTGTTGTATATATTTATAACTACAGAAAACATGAATTACTGCACCAGACATGGGTGTATATATCCCCCTTGTGTGTGTATACAAACATTCTGAAATATAAACGCTTTGGACTGAATGCATAAATTAATTTTTTCGGGCGCGAAACAGGAAGCTAAGGGGATTCTCACACAACACGCAACGCAATAGAGAAATCATTGACTTAGGGGGCCTATGCTCTGGACATTCTACATAATATATGTATGCGTTATATACATACATCATCACTAGCCCAGATGACATCACTTGAGAGCTGGGAAACGCGCAAGCGCCGGCTGGGGAGAAGGGGTTTCCAGGAGGGTTTTTTGGGGCTTGTAATTCAGACCGATGACACACGCATATATACACACGGAAGCAGGGAAACTGCGCCTAAAACAATGCCAGGATAAAGCCTTCAACTGCAGCAGGAACTCATAGAAAAAGGGAACGCGATTGGGTGGCATTAAAAATGGGTCAGAATCGCGCTCTTGAAATCAGGCACAGCTTCCCTTTGGAGGGTGAAAAACATAAAGCTTACATTGGAGGCTGTTCAAGGATGCACAGGATATACATAGAACTGAGAACCGAGAACACTTCTCTTGTTTAATTTTTCTCACACTCCTTACCAACTTACATTTATTTGGCAAAAACCTTTGAAATTCCTGAATAAATCTCCAAAATATTATCTCTGTTATTCCTTGGATGTTTTCCAAAATATTTTACTTGAAGGCAAACGCGCGAATGCTGTCGATGTCGAAACTCAACTGTTTGGGCAAATGCGCAGCCATCGGCTAGCAAAGGCCCAAGCGGCGTATGAGTGATATTTTTGTTTTCGAGTGAGCTTTCGTTGAGTGGAAATGAATGAAAATGCTTCACATCCTCTATGGAATTTTATCAAAACAGACGACAGGCAAATCAGATAGCTGCCAAACATAAATAAATAAAACATTTCGCCGACTTTCTGAATGAGATAAAGAAAGAAAGAGATTTGGGCATTCCGTGTATATTAGACTGACCCCTATATTTTTTTCCAGCGATGACTTCATTTCGCAAAAAAAAAAAGTTGTATAAACCGAAACTAACAACGAAAGCCACACGACGAAGCCATTTATCAAACAGAACGAAAAAAAAACACAGAGCCCAAAAGAACTCAGAATAACAAAAGTGACGCGGTCTTATCAGACCAACAAGTTCCACTCGAACCCGGGTTTGTTGTGAGTGAAAATAAAGCTTAAAGCTTGAGGCATATAGTACAGGTAGGAGGTGGGGGGGTGGGCCATATACACTCGGCTAGGAAAACAGTCAATTTTTATGTGTCCCGCCGCCGTCTGAAAACAGAAAACGATGCGTGAAATTTCTGACAACAAAACACGCACAACAAGTGACAAACAACAATTGGCATAATGAGGGGGTAGCTTCGGGGTGTGACTAGCGAGGAGGCGGCCCTACTAACTACCTTAAGCATGAGCTCATGCTCAAGTATGCAAATCACTTTTTATTTTCGAGTAGTCCAAGCGCTTAAGACTTGTGGGTCGCCTCAAAAGGTAAATGGGTTCTTTGAACTCCGAGTTTATTTCGGGCGTAATCGGAAATAAAAAAAAGGAAAAGTCAGGAGGAAATCATAAGGAAATTGCTTCAACACACAATAAAATGATTAACACAAACTGACACAACAAAAACTCACAGGCCAAAACCCAAAACAAACCTTAGGCATACAACAAAAAAAACAAGAAACATTGACAGTGATTTATGGCAACTGACTGTCGAAATTATTTGGTTAGTTTCGTGGCCAAAAGGCCACATGATGAAGTCATAGGCCTGGCCCAAAGGAAAACAACAAAATAACAGGCAGACACGTTAGAGATACGAATTTTTGCGTACCCTTTTAAGAACTTTTAATTCATAATTTAAATTAATATTATAAGTACTAGTTTTCAAAACTTTTATTTTGAAACTTTAGCTAAACAATTAAGAAAACTCTGAGATGACACACATTTCCCTTTTTTCAAATGGTAAGACTGTTAACACACAGCCATAACACCCTTACACCCCGTGATAAGGAGTAGAAACATGTTTCCTTTAATGCAAATCTATTAAAAACACTCGCATATGTGTTAAAACCCATCACATTCTTCCACTCATTATACACTCTTTCAAGGGCATAAAGACAGGGCCAATAAATACGGACAAGAGTCTTGCCACCTGGCCCTATCTCAGGTACAACTCTAATTAGCCGCGAGTGAGAGGCAGTCCAATGCGACGATGATGGTTCGCAAATCAGTGGAGTGGCCCACGCCCAGTGTCCAAAGGAATCCAAGCGAGTAAGCCAAACTAAACCAAACGACCAGACCGGATCCCATCCAAGTGCAATTTCAATTCCAGCCGAGAACTAACGAGATCATTAAGGCTGGCAGGAATGGCGAGAATTGGGCTCTGATTGAAACTAAGTGCCAACGGGGCTAACATTAAAACGCACTTATCAGCCGGGTGCCAGTCAAGGCCAATGCGATTCTTGCAGCTGGGCTCCTCCTCCTAATCGGGAGCGAAGTTTAAGCACAGCAGATCTGCGACAGCCGATAAAGCCTCGGCTAAAAATAAAACCCAGGGGAAGGCAGGCAGCAGCATCGCCAGGAAAAGATACAAGATACTGCAGCTGCAGATGCAACAGGGGCGGCTGCAGCAAGAGATCTTCGCTGGGAGGAGCTATCTGCAGAATGCCCCTCTGCGGTTGCGCCACTGGCGCACAAAGAGTCCAGTGTCCAGGTTGGGGCCAAATGTGGCCCTTGGCCTTCACTCACCTTGAGATGCCGTTGCAGTTGTTGCCACAGCGGCATTGTCGTGGCCCCGTTGCAACGTTCGCATTCGGATTCGAATTGGGATTCGGAGGGACAGCAGACAGGAGGCGGAGGCTGGGGCTGAGGCTGAGATGCACAATGCGGCGGCAGCAGCAACAACAATTGCATATCAATTACACGCTGGGCTGGATGCGGTCTTTGGCCTTGATGGAGCAAGCACCACATGCCCATCCAAGGCTCTTGAGCGCCAATATCTCGGATGCCGATGCCAGGCAGCGATTGTCAGAGAAGGAGCCTGCTGCCTCCCTCATTTGAGCCCACTCCAGCCTTGGCCACAATTAAACCAAATTGACACCGCCCTCAGGAGGAGGCTGGAGCAGGAGGAGCAGTGCTTCCAGGAGAAGATTGAAGCCTCAGAGGAGGGTAGGTGGAGCAGAAATGCCCGTTAACGACACAAGTGGACAAGACAAGGCGATCGCCTCGTTTGCATTCAAGTGCATCTGATGGATACATTTGGAAAAATAAAATTTAATATATAAACTGAAATATTTACTGATTTTTAAATATGTATAGATTTAAAAAATTAAATATAATTATGGATTCTAATCAAAAACATTATTTGAAAAACGTTTATCCTATAAGTTTTATTATCTTATAGGGTTTCTTATTATCAATTTTATTGTATCTGTGACTTAAGTTAAGAAAATGTTCAGAATTTATTCTTTAATTTTTAAATCATTGTATAAGAAAATGTAAAAAACACGATTATATTATAATATAAGGGGGTTCTGTATAAAGTCTCTATATCTTCTATAAAAATGTAAATCAATTTATTGTTAAATAAATCCACAAAACTTTTCTCCAAGTGCTTAAGAACCCTAGGAGAACTGGCAGCAGGAGCACACAAGAAGCTCAACTAAAACCAGAACTAGAACTCGAGCGAGAATCGGCTGGGTATAAAAGGATGCTGTCTTAGGATCAGAGCCAACAGTTACCACTGAACTTGCTATCCACACACGCAAACACTCAACTCACCTGCAGGATTCTCACCTCCTAGAGCCATGAAGTATCCTCTGCTGTTACTGGCCAGCCTCAGCTTGGCCCACGGCCTTGCCCTGTACGCCACCACGTATCCGTTTGTGTACTCCGCCGAGGGATCTGCCGTGTTCACGCCCACCCAGCGGCAGTACATCACCCAGGATCAGTTGGGTCAATACTCCTACGGTTATGCAGAGCCACTGTCCAGCAAGCAGGAGACCCGCACCCTGGATGGCATCACCCGGGGCAGCTACAGCTACAGGGATGCAGCGGGTAAGCTCCAGACCGTTGACTACGTGGCTGACAACGAGGGTTTCCATGTAGCGGCCACCAATCTGCCCAAGGCTGTTGTTCCACTGGATTCGCTGGGAATCTCTGGAAGAAGTGCTAGCCCCGGCAGTGTCCATACCGTGGAGCATCCGGTGCCACATCCCGTTGTCTCACATCAAGTTCCTGTGCAGCATCCCGTTGAATCCCATCATCATCCAACTGTTGTGGAGACTGGTCGGAGTGCTCAGCCGGAGGTACATCATCCCGCGGAGCAGTATGGCTCACCCGTAGTTGGACAACATGGTGGCCATGTTCCGTTGCCCCATCCTGTTAGCGACACCGTGGAAGTCGCTGCGGCCAAATCTCTGCACCTGAAACGCGTCGAGGATGAAACGGTGCGCAACCAAGTCCTGGCCAAGATCCCAGTGGCTCGCAGTCATGTGGTGGTGCCAGCCACCCCGGTTTATGGGTACACCGTGCCCAGGTACTACTCTCCGCGGTTCTACTACTGAGTGACCAGTTGTGACCAACTTTTCGGTTCATCATTCCAGAGTTTCGAATTTAAATAAAAAAAATTTCAATCAGTCTGAGTTGCGTTTCATTTCTTTGGTTTTTTAGGGGAAATTTAAAGTTTATATTTGGTTTGATTAAGAATTTTATTTATGTATTTGGTTTTACCTGAACCAGAGCTGAACTTAACCCTTTCGGAGCAGCTTAACCCCAGGACCGGATCCACTGAAGGGGACTCTGGACCCTGTCCTACCTCAACCTTTTGGCCCCAGTGGAACCCTTCAGCATCGCATGCCGACCGCAGCATTCACTCTTCATAAATGTAAGGCGAGTTTTGATTTCAATTAAATTTAATAGCAGCATAAACCAGGGAAGAGGCAGCAACCGAAATAACTGAAACTGGAAAAGGTAGCCGGCATGTCCCGTAGCCCAACCCGGTTCCTTGACCCCTCCACGGCAAGCCCAACTACACACTGAAGATGAAAAAGGTGTTGAATAATATTAAAACAATATATATATTTAACAGTTAATTTTGGGCACATAATTATTATTTTAAATTCACACATTTTAATACATTTATTTGTTATCAAACTGAAATCTTCCTTCATCCATCCTGCATATCTTTTACTTTTTCTTGGATAGATATTACTATCCACTAATGGTCGTGTTTATTTTCCACCCAAAACTTTAGTATACTCTTTATTTTTTTAAGTGCAAACTCCAAGCTCTGTGAAATGCAGCCTGATTAAGTTCTTGCTTTGTGGCATTGCGGAACATTGTTGGTTGTCTCCGAACATGTCCACGTACAACGATCCCATCGGATGCAATGAGATACGCGTTGCTGCCCCTGCCGCAGATGAAAACAAATTGCGGCTTTTGTGCTCAAATTTATGCTGAACTTGTTGAAATCGAAATCGACAAAATATTTATGTACAAGGGAAGGCAGAGGAGGAGCAGAGTAGCAGCAGGGGGAGTCACAGAGGAAGCTGAGGAAGAGGAAAAGGAAAAAGGAACCATAATCCAGGCCAGGCCTGGGCTGGTGGAATATGAAAGTAAAAACCCGACCGGACGACCTTCCTGAGAACGCACGAAATTGTAAATTTTTTCGGCAGGAGGCGCCGCCGCCTATAAAAGGCAGAATCACCAACCGATCCCAGCACAGAGTTCTCTAGAGCGAGTACTAGTCCACCACACTAGCAGCGCCTTAAAAGTAATTCGCACAACAAAATTGAAGCACGCTTAAGATGCACTTCCTCAACATCTGCCTGACCTTCACCACCATTGCCTTTGCTGTGGGATCACCGCTTCTGGAGTACGGAGCACCGCCGCCCAGTGGGGATACCATAAGTCAGTACCACACCCAGGATGAGCATGGTCAGTACTCCTATGGATACATGGCTCCCCTGTACTCCAAGCACGAAACCAGAACTCTGGATGGTGTGATCCGTGGTACCTTCTCCTACCTGGATGCCCATGGAGCCACCCAGACGGTGGACTATGTGGCCGACTCCGAGGGTTTCCATGTCACCTCCAATCTTCCTAACCAGCAGGCTAATCAGGAAACTCCAGAGGTGGCCGCCCTGAGGGCCCAGCATCTGGAGGCCCACCAACAGGCCAAATTGAGGCTGGCCGGAGACACTTCCTTCGGTCCGCAACCGGTGCAGGATACTCCCGAGGTGGCCGCCGCCAAGGTGGCATTCTTCAAGCGCTTCGAGGCCGAGAAGCTGCGCAACCAATTGCTTGGCGAGAAGAAGATCAAGGTGATCGCACCGCCATCTCCGATTGCCGTTCGTTCCCAGCCGGTTTATATCTATCAGCCCACGACGGGATTCGTCTACAATTATCACACCAAGAGCCAGATCCAGACGCCTGCCAGGAACTACCTGCCAGTGGCTTGATTTCCATATCGGATTTTCCTGAAATACATATTTTCTGTTAGTTGTTGAGCAATAAATGATGCAAATTCGAAATTAAAAACGATTAAATTAAAAGTATTTGCTATGAATTTAATTTAATTTAATGTATGAGGACGTGGGGGTTTTCTTGGTACTAAAAAAAATTACAAGGGACTTTGATTGAAGGGATTAGATATAGAGTCTAAAACAACCCCATCTAAATTCCAAAAAAGAAACAATTCTTTTCTTTCTTTTAGTCAGAAGCTTGAAACTCTGTGAAGAAGTCATTTCCGACCCTATAAACCATATATATTCTTGATCAGCATGAACAGCAGAGTCGATCTAGCCATGTCCGGTCGAAAAATAAATTTTTGAAATTTTTTCGAAATTTGAAAATTTGATAAGGGGTTACATCATTAAAATTGTCAAAAATTGACAAAAAATTGAATTTTTTAAAATGTAAAATTGAGTATGCAGATTTGTTAGCCTAATAAAAACTGGCACAAAAGCGTTTTCCGAATTGAAATTAATGATTTTTTGACAAAGTTATGATTGATTTTTAATTTGGCCGATCGACCGAATTGTCATACATACTTTGGTCTCCTTACAGGGTATTATAATTTTAGTCAGAAGCTTCAAACAACGTGAAGGAGTCATTTCCGACCCTATAAACCATATATATTCTTGATCAGCATGAACAGCAGAGTCGATCTAGCCATGTCCGGTCGAAAAATAAATTTTCGAAATTTTTTCGAAATTTGAAAATTTGATAAGGGGTTACATCATTAAAATTGTCAAAAATTGGCAAAAAATTGAATATTTTAAAATGTAAAATGGAGTATGCAGATTTGTTAGCCTAATAAAAACTGGCACAAAAGCGTTTTCCGAATTGAAATTAATGATTTTTTGACAAAGTTATGATTGATTTTTGATTCGACCGATCGACCGAATTGTCATACATACTTTGGTTTCCTTACAGGGTATTATAATTTTAGTCACAAGCTTCAAAAAAAGTGAAGGAGTTATTTCCGACCCTATAAATCATATATATTCTTGATCAGCATGAACAGCAGAATCGATCTAGCCGTGTCCGGTCGAAAAATAAATTTTCGAAATTTTTTCGAAATTTGAAAATTTGATAAGGGGTTACATCATTAAAATTTACAAAAATTGATAAAAAATTTAATTTTTATAAATGTGAAATATAGTATGCAGATTTATTAATTATTATTAAAACTAGCACAGAATAGCTTTCCGAATTGAAATTAAGGCTTTTTTGGCTTAGTTATGGATTTTTTAAACTTTGATTTGTCCAAAATTAGTCATATAAAAATATCAAAAAATATCTATTCAAACAATGCGAATATTTTAAGCTTGGTGATGATCGATTTCCGATTCGATGCCATGAATAAATTGCAAGGGTATATAATGTTACCGACGCAATTTTTCTGTTTTAATTCCATTTAGACACCAATCAACACAAATTAATAAAAACACTACTTGAATTTGGCACAATGGTGCACTGTCTTGCATTTATTCATGAATAAAAACACATCATGGTTATACCTCACTCATCCCGCGATCATAAGCCGGCCTAGATCAATTTCGCTCAACAGTATCCCCCGATCCTTGGATCCTTCAGTTGCGCTTGCTCACCAACAAGCTGCGACTAAGGGCCACAGGACGCAGGGTCCTCAGCTCGGTGGGTGTGGTGACGCTATACTTGGTGTTGGGAGAGACCAGGGTGTAGTAGGCGCCAATTGGCACGCGGAGATCAGTGTTGTCCAGGCGATCCTCGAGCAGCTTCTCGGCACTGGCCAGATCTCCGAGCTTCAGGTAGCTGCTGGAGCTGAGATCGGACAAGGAGTAAATGGTGCGCAGGCGGAGATCATCACTGTCGCGATCGGAGGAAATCTGCAAGCTAGGACGATCGATCTGGCGATCGTTCTCCCGGCTATTGGTCGAGTCTCGCAGGGATTCCTCATTACGGGACTGATCCTGGCGTTGATCCTGGCGTTGATCCTGGCGCTGATCCTGTCGCTGATCCTGTCTCTGTCCTTGGTCCCGCCTTTCATCCTGTCTCTGATCTTGCCGTTGACTTTGTCGCTGGTCCTGTCTCTGATCTTGTCGCTGATCTTGCCGCTGACTCTGCCGTTGATCCTGTCGCTGTCTTTGCTCCAGTCTCTGCTCCTGCCTCTGTTCCTCCCTCAGGTCCTGTCGAAGCTCCTGCCTCTGATCCTGATCCTGTCGCTGCTCCTCGTCATCCCTGTTTCTGGGCAGACTGCTCGATCGCTGGCGTTCAGCCAACATGGCCGCCAGCTCGGCTCTAACTCTCTCCAGGATTGCTGCATCTTCGTCGCTTAAACTCTGCTCTCCCGACTGCTGATCCTCGTTGTTGCTCCTTGCTTGATCCTGCTGCCTGCGAGCAGCTTCCTCGCGCAAACTGGCGGCCAAGGCCTCGTCCCTTGCATTCCGCAGGGCGTTCAGATGAGCCAGGCGAGCCTGCTGGACCTCCTCCGTGTCGGTAACTGGCAGCGGGGCTTTTCCCTCATCCACAGGTGCCTGGGGCTGATTGCTGGCCTCCGCCTTGAAGCCTTCCAAGCCATTGGCCTCGTACCGCACAGTCTGGAGTTTACCATTGGCATCGACATAGGAATAGAAGCCCCTGGAGGTGCCATCGCGGGAGGAGTACTCTGCCCTGGCAGCACTGTCATCCCTATAGCCGTACGAGTAGAAGGCTCTGGCGGTGTCCTGCTCCTGGTAGCCACTACTCTGCCGCTGAGGCAGTCCACCGGCAGCTGAGGCTATGGCCAGTAGGCCCAATAGAATCGTCCACGTGAAGCAATGCATCCTCTTCTTCAAACTCAATGCTTGAACTGATGCTGCAGCCACTCTTCGACTGGTGTTTTATACCACCACCTGCGGGTAACTCGAGGCGCACCACCCACTCTGCACCCGGTCTGCACAATGACCTCGAAATCCGCAAGCCGATCCCCCGCGATCCGATTGGTGTCGATTGCCATTTGGGGCCTCCGGCACGCTACCGCACGGATGCTGCAATAGTGAACTTAATATTGAGACACGGATCCATTGGTTGCGTAATTGTGCGACACTTCCACTTCCAAAGATACTTTGTGTGCTTGCCTCGCCGCGGATGTGGCAACCACAACCTGGATACGGGGCGGAACACAAATGGGGAAAATCAATTTGTTCGCATTTATCCGATAAACAGATATATCCCATTACCAGACGTAGGTGTCAGTAACACATTCAGTTCGGGAGCTGACACAAATAACTCTGTGGAGTGCGTAAATAGATGGGTGCAGCAATGACATGCACAGGAAAGTGAGTATAACAAATTAGTATAGTAAATTGTTAAAAATTATATTTTTAAATATGAACGTAATGATTTAATTACATTATGCATATGTAACGATTGAAATATTAGTTTTACAGTGTGATTTATATAAGGGAAAGTCGTATGATATCTGAGTATAGGTGTATACTCACCTGAGTTGAATAAATTTACTTTCCAATTAAGTTCTCAAACAAAGTACCATAGGCTATAGGTTCTAGAAAAAAATGTATAAACTGTATAATCAAAACAGTTAACCCGTTCTCTCTTATAAGAATAATAATTTTATAATCTCACAAAACAAGATAACGAGCTTCTTAAAAAAGTAAACTCGCAGTAAGTACTGGTATGATTATGAATATTGTTATCTTAAAAGTAAGTCAAAAATTAAACCATTTTTATAATTATATACATATTGTAATGGCATGCTTTCCTATATTCCCTATATTCCCTATATTCCCTATATTCCCTATATTCCCTATATTCCCTATATTCCCCGTAAGAATTTAGCATTATATTAATAAGCTAAACTAATAGTGATCGTAAGATCTGCTGATTTTTAAGCTTAATGCAATTATGCAGTTAAAACTAATACAATAATCCGCTCTCTCCGAGAGTGATATTGTTCAAAAAGCTCTGTTAGAACGGAGAGCGATAGCGATGGGGTCGTTAGCACTTCTCCCAACCCATGGACAAGGGTGCGAGCTGAGGCACTCTTTAGTTTGCCAATTGCCGCCGACTGAATTGCACGGAATCCGAAACCGAATCAAGCAAATAAGTTTCAAAACAGCGAGACATGAATTTGGACGGCAAGAATGTGGTTTACCTTGGCGGATTCGGCGGCATAGGCCAGAAGTGTGTGCAAGAGCTGCTCCGGCGGCAAATAAAGGTACCGATCACACTAAACGGGAGTGAGGCATTAATTACCTGCTCCATTCCAGTCGCTGGCCATATTTGATTTGACAGAAAATAGCCAAGTGCTGGCGGAGTGGAGGAGCAACAATCCCGACACGGATATATTCTACCAAAAAGTGGACATCACCCAGAAGTCGGACATTGAGGCGGCCTACAAGGCCACCGCCGAGAGATTGGGTCACTTCGATGTGGTGGTCAATGGCAGTGGACTGATGAACGATCGCCTGATCGACCTGACCATACAAATCAATCTGGTGAGGAAATTAGATGCTTGAAATTGTAAATATTTGCTAATTATTATGGTTAATTATTAACGGGTTTCAGCTGGGTGTGATACACAGCACCCTGACTGCCCTGGAGTACATGGACAAGTCGAAGGGCGGTCGCGGTGGAGTCATTGTGAATATATCCTCGGTGGCTGGACTACAGCCCACGGCCTTAATGGCCATATACTCCGCAGCCAAGACAGGAGTTACCACTTTTACTCGAGCTTTGGCCGTGAGTTTGTGTTAATTTTACTTTAATTATCTTCAATTCAATTTAAAAACTTTCTCAGAACCCCGTTTACTATGCACATTCTGGCGTTGGATTTATTACCATCTGTCCAGGATTCACGGAGACTAGCCTGCTGGATGACATAGGCAACAAGACCACCTTTGATTATGACACCCCCATGGTGGCCATGTTCAGCAAGGTGAAGCGTCAGAAGGCCGAGGATTGTGCCCGGAACTTGGTCCAGGCCATAGAGACAGCCAAGAATGGAGCAGTGCTGATGCTAGAGCTGGGCGAGACCCATGATGTGGATATGCCAGACCTTTGGAAGCCCCAGCTGGATGTTTAATTATATGTACATATATCCCCCTTTAAATGTAATCTCTTCCAGTGGTTGGTTATTAATAAATTAAATAAAATATACTAAAAGAAATCAAAGTAAAACCACATTAACCGCAAGAACAGATCGGATGGCTTAATAAGAATTAGTCGCAAAGATTAATATAATTCGATTAAGTTTCATTTATTTAATTTTCAGGCATACACACACAAAATTGAGTTTGGTTTTTAGTTTTCTATAAGTTTAGTTTTTGTTTTTTCGCCATATCTAACATTTACAATGAATTTTGAAGATAAATATATTTATTTTCAGCACATCCAAGAACATACATTATAGATTAACATTCCACAAAACTAGAAGAGATGTCTGGCTTCGACAGAGCCGAAACTTGAGATACCCTAGAAAAGGCATATATGAATGCGGTATAAGAATTAACAAAGAAATATATGGAAACTTTTTAAAGATATCTTTGGAGAAAAGAAAACATGGCTTATCTGCAAACAAAGCTGCCGACAGCCAGTAAGATGGGTCAAAGAAAAGTACATAAAACTAATAGGTTTATAGGGAAATCGTATATAGACGGACCGACGGAGATAACAACTTTATAGTCCCGCAACTATAACCTTTTCTAGGGTATCATATACATGGACAGAGACCCTAGGTATTCGGGGTTTCAGTTTGGGAGTAGAAGCACGCGTCTCCCGCTTGGTGGGGAGGGTTTAGCTTTAGCTTTAGCTTTACCTTTAGCCTTCCTGAAGAATGCATGTAAAATACAATCTCTGCTAACACACACATACATAGTTCTATTATACAATATTCAATTTCCTCCAGCTGTGGGGGGTGTGTGGTGTGTTGTTAGATACATTATCATACTCGTATATAGTTAGTTTCATCATTTAGCATTTAATATAAAGACATTTGTTCGTTCCCATTGAACTGGGAGTTAGTTTCGCATGTTAACTGTAAATTTCACATCATCACAATTCAAGGATCTTCAACTTATAAATTACACCAAAAACATCAACACGTGATTCGCAGAGAGAGAGAGCCGCGTCGCAGGACCTGTAACCTTGCCGGGAGCTTGAGCTTCTTCCTTCTGCTGTAGATTCTTACTCGTAGTATCCTGGCTTTAAAATTGAGAGTATTCGTATTGTCCTCACCATAACACATTTGATGCGCTGGAAGAGAGTCCTCTGGCTAACTAACTATATCTTTTATATATTCGATTGCAGTGCAGTTCTATTATTGGGTGGTTCGAAAAGCGGTCGGTCGGCTCCTGGCAGGTTCCTTAATAGACTTATTGGATCTTCTGAGCTACTGCAAAACTGTCCTTTTTGTATCGTTAAACATCACTAACCCTAGGTTGAGGAACAGAAGCGCCTATTATCATATATCATATATTGATTTTTACCCTTATATCTTATATCGAGAACATACAGTAATGCGGATTGTCTGTAACTAGATAGTTTCGTTAACTATAGGTTTTTTTTCTTTCTCGAAATATTGTATCTATTCCATTTCCTATCTGGTGGTGGTGGTTGCTGTGGGTGTGTCTTATTCTGCGGGTGGTTTAAGCTTCTTGGTTGCTTTCTTGTAAGCCTTCCCTCGTAACCTCCTTTCTTCTGATATGTCTCATACATTATCTCAACGCGAATTTAAAAACATATTTAAGAGGAAAACAAACTAAAGGAACTAAAAGGTTTGTGAAAATTTATTGGTAAATAAAATAAATAATTGTTTCTTCATTTTTTTGTCGATTTTTTTTCTATTCCACTTTGATTAACAGAACTCGAAAATTTGCTTAGGGTAGAAACATTGAGTGATAATACCAAAAATACATTTAATTAACATATGTATATAAATATATATGCATTTAAATAAGTGTTGTGTGTGTGTAAGTGTCACTGTGTGTGTAAATAGAAAATGTCTGTGTGTAAGTATGTGTGAATTGCTCGGCACGACCTGTATCAAAAAGAGCCTCGGTCAGAGTTTTGGGGGGTATTGGCATTGGCGGGTTGCTGGACTGATTGTAAATTATAAAGTTACAAAACTCAACGCAACAAATACATTATCATTATCATTATCATTATCATTATTATTATTATGAACTGAACCCATTGGGTTTAAGCTAAAAACTTCACCACAGCCCGGGCCAGGCGGAGAGCTCGGCGACAGGCGGCGCGCCCCATGGATCCCGATCTGTATCCGGAATTAAGTACGCAGCTCGCCTCCGCCCGGCCCTCTTCTTCTATACATTTTCACATTGAATGCTTTAGTTTCTGAGTAGTAATAGGAAAATATACATTTAAATGTACGCTTTTTGTTTCTCTTAAATTGCTTCGATCAACTATAGCTGTCACAACTGAACACATACTCCCCGCAGCTACGGGGAATATAGTCTTACACGGATTCTACTACACACACTCGGCATCGAAACATCATCGTTAACAATAAATATATATATATTTGTAAAGATATAGTATATGTTGTGTATTCCTCTATTTATGATCAAGCGCAGCAATTATATATATACATATATATATATAAAGGTTCCTGATTTTATCGCTTAACAAATACAAGTTACAAAAAATCATCGCTTCTTTTTCACTTTTGTTTCGTTCTCAAATCAAAATGACGTACAAAGTCTTGAAAGCAAAACGCGGGCTCAACTGACATTAATATATAATATTAATAATAGAGCGCACAAATTGGTTAGTTTCTATCATATAAATATACATTTATATAGGCGACATGGAGAGAGAGAGTAAGTAGGTAGTGTGTGTGTAAATGTTCTCAAAGCCCTGACAGACCTTCCACTTGCTCCTCCTTTCTCGTCGTGTTCTTTACTTTACTCTCGCTTGGGGACGTGATTTTAATTTATTTTCAATAAATTTAATATAATATAGTACAATAGTTAACAACATCGCACAATAGCGTTATTAAAATTTCTTTAAGAAATATAAACATTCATTTCGCACACATACAAATGATCGATCGTGTCCTCAGAGTGTGGCTCAGTGTGCATGTGTGTTTTGTGTATGTGTTTTATGATTTTTTAGTTTTTTTGTTTGTATATAAAAATAGCGTTTTGAAATATAGTTAATAATTAAAAAAAATATATATATGTTTATAGCTATGCATGTATACAGCACATTACACATTCAATCAAACATCATTTGATCACAAAAAATCAGGGGATGGAGGCGGGATGACGGCAAAACTCACTATTGTTGGATTGTGGATACTTAGTCTTGTGATCATGATTCAATTAATTAGTACATATCTTTATATTTCTTGTCTGGGGTAGAATTGTTTTCAAGTCTTCGAATAACGCCTGACGTTCTCACTACTCTGTATCAGCTCCTCCTCCTCCTCCTGCTCTTGCGGGGATTTCTACGGTCTGGATCTGAACCCTAGGCTAGACATAAACATTTACAATCTAAGTATTGAGTTTTTGTTTCGGTTTGCTTTTGTTATTAATTTGCTAAGACGGCGACAACACATTCCCCGCGATGTGAAAACTTAACACATTAAACGTGATTCAAAAACACATTTTTCCACACAAAATTTGAACAATGAACTAATTAGACAATTATTTAATATATTCTAATAGACGGTACCCAACCCATTTGATGTTTTTGTTTTGGCTCCGATCCAATAACGGATCGGTCGGATCAGTTTTTAACTACAGTTACGGTTACAATTGAAATTCTACCAAAGAGTTTGAACTGTGCGGTACAAACCTTCTAACGATGTGTAAAATGATTGCATTATACATATTCTCCCGCTCTACTTCGTTCTCTATATAAACCCTATATAGATATATCCTCTGGGTGAGTGCCCAGGACAGTTGTTTAGTCCACCTTGATGCCGCTGTCATCGGGATCGACAATGTCGACCAGGTTCTTCTCCAGCTGCAGCATCATGCCACTGTCGATGCCGCCCTCGAAGCTGTCCTCCGACATCAGTTGCGGCTTCCTGCCCCACATCGGTTGCTGCTGCTGCGGCTGGATTAATAAATACACAAAATTAGAAACTAATCTAATAAAGATTTAATCTAAAATTATACAAGAGTTCTCTGACAATCTTTCCTCCCTTGAAACATGAATTCTTCGTCACCACTCATTGATTGAACTCGATTATCAAAGGCGGAAGAGATTAGAAAGTCAAATAGTATGCACACCCTCAATTCAGACTCTCCCTCATCGCACCACACCTACTCACCTTGCTGGCACTGAAGTTATCGTTCCTATCGCTCTTGTAGCCGCCCCCGTATCCCAGATCGGGTGTCTTGTCGTTCAGGAACTCGGCGTTCTTCATATCGTTCTCCAGCAGCCAGTTGTTCCAATTGGTGGAACCAGACCCGGTGCTGCTCTTGGGACAAATCGGACCGTAGCGACTGTGGACTGTGCCCGTGGGCACATCGAATGTGGACGCATCATCATCCAATATGGAATCGGAGCGTACAAAGTTCGCTGACTCCTTGCTCGAGTTGTTCCAGAACAGCAGCGATGAGCTATGATTGTTGTTATTATTGTTGGTGTGGGAGCTGTTGTTATTGTTGTTGCTGTTGATGTTGTTGTTGTTGGAGCGACGGAACAGAGGCAGAACATCCACATCGGACTCCGAGGATCTGTCCAGGTCTATGTTTACACTATTCGGCGGTTTCTTTTCATAAAATGAGGTATCAGCTGTTGCGGCTAAAATCGACAACGGTCGGCTGGGATTCGGCTTGCTGGACGGTGGCTGCTGCTGCTGCTGGGGATGCTGAGGATGCTGCTGCTGCTGTCCCAGGTAGGCATGCTCCCAGGGATGGCCCATGTGGAAGACATCGCTGCCGCCGGGCAGCATATATCCCTTGTGCATGTTGTTATTCACACTGAAGCTCGGTGGGTTGGCATTGCGTTGCGGGGGCGGTGCTCCCGGACCCGGATTGCCTTGATAGTCCCGCGGCGATGGATTCCTCGGCGGCGCCACGCCATATCCGGTGAAGCGGGGATCGTAGCGACCGGGCACTATCAGTCGTGCAATGGGGCTGTGGTGCGAAGGATGAAGCAGCGGCGGCGGTGGCGGTTGCTGTGGTGGCAGTCCTCCACCTCCCGGGGACAGGCCCAAGTTGGGCTCTAGATAGCCCCTGGGTGAGCCCATGTAGTGCATCGGCGACACCGGCAGCATGGGTGGCATGCCCATTGGTTGCCCATCCTGCTCGCCCAGTGGTTTCTTGATGGCTCCGCCACTAATGCTCGGAGGTCCCTGCAGAGCCAATGGTGTTTTCATGTGCTTACCTCGATTCCGGGCCCGATAGCGCTCTACCTCCTCCTGGGAGTGGGCAAAGGTGCAGCTGGCACCTCTGGGACACACCCTGCGCACGTTCAGGTCCCTGCAGAGGCTGATCTTGTACTTGGGATTGCTGGTAGCTGCTCCGCCACTGCCACTGCCGCTGATTCCATCCTGGGCCTTGCGCACGCCGTGATGCTGAAGGAAGTTCACCAGACCCACGACCGAGTGGCGTACCGCGTCTAAGGCTTCAGCCAAATCCGGCCACAGAGCAACCTCCGCACAGGGATCGATGTTGGCCAGGTACTTGAGGTGATGATGGAGACTGGCCAGCTTGGCCGGGTCACTGGTGCGTTGCAGAGCGATCACCAGCTCCTGCACTGATTGAGCAAAGGAGCTGGGCGTCTGCAGCTTGTCGATGATGCTCTGCATGTGACTCTTGTGCATCACGTCGCCATACAGGAGGAAAGACCATTGTTCCGGAGCGATTCGCAGGCCCGCCTCGGTGGCTATTTGGACGATTTGGGCATCGTGCTCCCGACGCAGGGCGTCGTAGGTGCGGAACTCCTCCTTGAGCTGCATCAGCGAAGAGTCCGCCTCCCGCTTGGACACCTTGAAGCAGCTGGCGCGGTAGAGCAGCTGCACCACATGACCGATACTCGTCTTGGAGGCCTGAGGGAACTGCGGTTCTAGGCGTTGCACCACGAACATGACCAGCACTTTTCGCGAGAGCGCAGATCCTTCCTCCAAGGCCAGGAGTACCAGCTTTAGCACCTCCTCCTGCATGGCGGGTCCGAGGAACTGACATCCTCTAGTCCTAACCGCCGCCCATAGATTCGAGCTCAGCTGCTGGGGGTTCTGGTGCTGCAGAATAAGCTCGGTGACCGTACGCTCGCCCAGGGATCTAGCCGCTCGTAGTGCCCTCACCCTTCCCTCCTCCTCCATCAGTTGACAATTGACCAGGGTGACCAGCTTGCGCTGCATGGGTCGCGTCAAGAGATTGCCATTGCTGTTCAGGTTGAGGAAGGACTTTAAGTGCAAGGCCAGCTCCTCAATGCATCGCTGACCCAACTGGTAGCACTTCAGCTGCTCCGGTTCAAGCTTCTGGACACTGGGTGGTGGAGGTCCCAGCTCCAGCAGCTCCGAATCCTTGACCAACTGGAGTAGAGCATGATTTACTGGAAGATTGTCGATGTCGCTGACAATCACAGTCTGCAAAATAGAGATCCATGTGGGACTAAACAAATGATAGAGCTTTCTAGGAGGACTTACCTGGTCGAAGGGACATTGCCGGTTGTAGAGGGTCGTCAGGCATAGCTTGCAAATGGTGTGTCCGCAGCCCAGGCTGACCGGGCAGCGCTGGCTGGCCGCGAATTCATTGCAGCAGATGGGACAGTTCAGAAAATCTGTCCATGAGGGAGCCTGAATCGGCATGCTGCGAATGGGAATCATAAAAAACATCAATTAAGATGATTAAGCCTCGAGAAAGGAAGACAAGCCGCGAATAACGATGCCTGTAATACTCTTTCCTATTACTAAATACTGTAGATCATAAGCTGATGATTCAAGAATTGCTTTTAAATGATCTTAAGGATCCTTAATTTCCTGGTTAGCCCTAATCTTATACCTTTTTTTGCCAACAATATTTAAAGTTTCGTTACATCTGGGCTATCTAAATAAGAAATATAATACCAAGGAAGTTATTAAAGTTATTATAATAATTAAGTTTCTAAAATTAAATGATAGCTTCGACGAGATACGAGATGTGTGTATGTGTATATATAAGTTATTACCAAAATTGGTCTTACAACTGATCTGAGTCAAGTTTATAAAAACAAAAGAGTTATTTTTTTCCACATTTACACATAAAGTGGCACAGAAAAAAAGTTTCGCTTTCGTCTTTCTCTTCTTCTTGCAATAGCCCCAACGTCAGCTGTCGCTCTCACGTACACACGCTCGCCTGCACACTCACACACCCATACACAGGTGCTGGCCATACGTGTTGGTGTGTGGCGACACTTGTACACGCATGCAAGTATATCTCTGTATGTATATATGGGGGAGCGCATACATATATGCCGAGGCTGCACTTCCTGGATAACTTTTCGGGTGCTTCGCAGCCGGAGGATCAGGTTCGCCACTGTGGCGACCCAAGGAGCCCGAGCTTCTCACACACACACACACGTAGTTGGACGGTGGAAGGTAATCCAACCTTTTCAATGGGGCACATAAACGTAACTCGCTTTCAACGTCATCAGCCATCCGCTTTCTTTTGGGACGCGAACAAAGGGATTTGTGGGCAGAAACCAGACCGTTTTGTGGTCCCTGCACCTGCCACGTCTAACACCCGCGGTGGCTAATCCTGCGGGCAGTCCTTGAACGCCAGTCGGAGCCCCAGGAAAAACACTGGACTCCACAGAACTCTCTCTCTCCCAAGACTTTTCGTTACGTTTCACTTTTCACTTCCGTCGGCTGATTCGTCGCGAAACGATATTTGCACTAATGTTGCACCGACTCACCTTCATATTATATATTATATATATATTTAAATATATACATATTATTGCATTAAAGGTACGAAAAGATGTTTTTTAATTTTCATTGGAACTTTTTGTAAAAAATTGGGAAGTAATCAGTATGACCGAAGTTGGCGAGCGGTAAAATACGGAATTCTTCACATACGCATATCAATGGTGCTAAAATACCGAAAACATACCATTAAGACAGCTGCGATGCACTGCGGAACTGCTTGCGCACAGCTGGTGGCGATTGGCAAGCATATTCGATAACGTTTCAATTTCAAACTGTTATCGCGGTAAATTTGATTTGAAAATACGTTTTAAAACGTTACTAGATTAAAAGAAAGATAAATTAATTAATATAACTTATATACAATATATGAATGTAACATTTTACATCTTTGGTCTTGATATTAACGAATCAAATTATTTTCTAGTACTATTTATTCACTTCACTCTCCTTTTAAGTACTTTTTATTCACGTTACTTTCACTTCATTCAAGCATACATTCCACAAAATGTACTTTATTTCTATTGTCATGCAATTGAGTAATGATTAAATGTAATCCATCTCCTTAAAAAGGTGTCGCTGAGTTTAAAAAACCCTTCGCTAGGAACCTATTTCTTAGCACCGGTGCCATAGGCAGACGCTTTGCTGATCTTAGAGGCATTAACGGCGTGCTCCATGAGACCATAAACTGAAAATAATAGGAAAAGTCATTAAATGATACATTTTCGTCCACCCTTTTCAGACTTACATCCTCCAAGAATTAAAACAACGGTGAAGAATCCAAACCAGTTGCCCGCAATCAAGGATGTGACCAAATAGTGCAGAATTCCCAGAGAGGCGAAGCTGGCCCAGCCAATAAAGTTGAGGAGCGTGCTTAGACGAGGCTTGTAAATCTTTTCCGGGACCGCTTTCACGCCCGAATTCTTGAAGAAGCTTCCGGTTTCGTGGAAACTGTCGATGATCTTGTCCTTCTCCGCGAAGAAGTCCTGCATCCAGGCAGCGGCCTCCTTTTCGCCATCGGGGACCTGATCGAGCGGCACTCGTCGAATGTACATGTACGGCTCCACGGGCTCCCCATTTAATTGGGACAGCATCGTAGGCTTTGGCTAAAATATTAAGAGTTGATTAACATTTTTAAATAGTTAAAGAGGATCTCAAAGTCCTCACCTCGGCATCCCGCTTGAAGGCCAGATTAATGTCGTAGATGGCTGGACAGATGCCTCGCATCGTGGGCAGGCTGGTGGTGAATCCCTTGGTTCGCGGAATCAAGTGATGCTTGAGCACAGGCAGACCGCGTTCCTGGGCAAACTTCACGGACAGCTCATGCTTGGCCGGAGTAAACCGGGTTCCCTCTGCATTCAGAAGTAGCCACACAGGATCCGGATATGAGAATACCTCCTTCAGCTGCTTCTTGATCACAATCTTGTCCTTCTCGAAGTTGCGGTCCAGGAAGATGAACTCGGCCATCCACCAGACCCAGCCCATGATCGGAACGTAGCGGAGCATCTTCTTGGCGTAGGCCTTGGTGCCGCCCAGGTTGCCCAGCTTGTCCGTGATCATCCAGGCGGTCAGCCAGTCGATCTCATATGTGTGGTTCATCAGGAGCAAACCGTGCTCCTTGCCAAAGAACTTCTTCTCGTCCTCGGGATCGATGTAGACCCTCAGTTTGCTGCCAGCATACCATTCAGCCACACAAACCAGAACTAAGCGGGAGAGATCGTGACTATATCAATTAATTTGTTACACATTTTAATACTTACTGCAATAGAAGGAGTAGGTGAGATAGTACATAATGCTCCGGGAGAGACGCTTGTCAAAGGGTCGCACCAGCACGATCAGCAAGAGCTGGGCAATATTGATGAAGAAGCCGGCCGTGAAAAAGGTCACGGCGATCAGCAGTCGCCCCAAGCCCTTCAGTTGCGACATTATAAGCTAGAAATGCCAATATAAATTAAGCAACTTTTACGTAATACACCTTTAAGTTTATGTAGTGGAATGTCTCCACATAGTTAATAAATATGTCCAGCGCGCGATATCGAGTTATGGCCCACTCAAACTTTGTCCCCAATGTGTCATGAACTGCTTAAATTATAACAAGCGTGTCGACTATAAACACACCTACAGTGAACATTCTATTGTTTGAATTATTTTAATACAATTAAATTAAAAGACAACAAATATTGAAAAACTATATATATTCGTTTGATTTTTTTTCAATATATTTATACACTACATAAAATCTTTTCGACTACCCACCCTGAGATAAAAGTTGAGCATATTCAAACAATTAAGAAAACCATTTGTTGATTGTTTTAGCTAAATTTCCGTTATTCCATAGCACACACTATGTCGTAGCTCACTAACACACTCACATATGTATGTATCTTCTTACCGTGTATTTTGGGACCTTAAGAAACTAGAGACCAGGGCCAGGAAGTGGCAACTTGTTCTACCGGCCAGTAGATGTCAACTGAATGAAATGAATTCTTTCTAGTGATATAGATCCCGTCGATTGTACACCGAGAAACCTATAAACCACACTTTTAATCACTTGTTATCAGTTAATGGGGGAACCAGCAGCAGCACTGCTTATCTCAGAACACAGACGTATAAACTTGCTCGCGCAGATGTGTGTGTCGGCGAGGGCAAGCAGTTGAACTAAAGGAACGTGCGCTGCTTTCTGATCGTTACATCTGATAAAGAATCGAAACAGTTAAAATTGCTGATAAGTAAATTTCAGTTTGCGTAATGAGTGGAAAATAAAAAACAGTTAATGACTCTCCGCCTACGACTTTGGTTATACGTATTTATTATTGCTCGTTGGCACAGGACTTTTGAACCTTTTACCGGTTATTGGGGGTGATAAAGATAACAAGAAAACTATGGTAAGCATGATATTTTTTTTAATTATCATATATGGTAATTAGGGACAGCCTTAAGTTAAATTTTTTTGTAACCCGCTCTTGAAAAAAATTGCCACTCTGAAAGATTTCCGTGGTATTTTTCTCTCAGTAAAATATACCACATGCACTGCTTGCGCGGATGCTTATCAGCTGTTGGCCGTTATCAGTGCACTGCTTGCATTATCAGAAACAAACTTTTATCGTCACATACTATTTGTTTAATTTAATTATTGCAATGCTCGCCAAAATACAATATCGATCAAACAATTAAACTTTCACTTAGGTGTACAACTACCAACTACATATGTACGCAAATTTATGGCTCCAGTGTGCGGGAGTTACTTCGTAACCATAAACTTAGACAAAACATGCACTAATTTCTGTTCAAAAACACTTTAGATCCAGACCAGTCCAGTCCAGGAGTCGCGAATTGATCCTTTTAATAGCAGAGAGATTTGTGAGAGGGACTGGCTGGCTGCCTTTTTACAAAGTCACTTGTAGATAATTGAGAGTTCGTCAACAATCAAAACTAAATGCTCAAAAATTTAAAGTTATTTTGTGCTCGACTTAGGATTGCCAGCTCCGGCTCCATAGCTCGAGCCTTTGCTAATCTGGGTCTTGTTGATGGCCTGGCCCATCATCCAGTAGACTGTAAAATAGTTTAATTAAATTAAGTTAATTAGTTAGTAGCTAAGGCATTCTTCCACCGAAATACTTACAAAGTCCCAGAATGGAGAGGGCCGTAATGAAGGCCGTCCAATTGGCCGCCAGCAAAGAAGTGACCAGGTAATAGAAAATGCAGAAGAGCGAGAATGCCGCCCAGCAGGCGAAGTTAATTAACGAAGATAGCCGAGGCTTGTTCAGGTATGTCGCCACCTCCTTCACTCCCGAGGTCTTGAAGAAGCTGCCCGTCTCCAGGAAGCTATCGATGATCTTGTCCTTTTCCACAAACAGATTCTGCAGCCAGGCGGCGGCCTCCGTCTCATCTTCGGGCACCTGCTCGAGGGGAATGCGACGCATCAGCATGTGCGGTTCCACAGACTTTCCGTGCAGCAGGCTCAGCATGGTTGATGGGGTCTATAAAGGCAGTAAAAATATAATTAGAAACCAGTGTGGAAAAGTAGTAGTTCAAATAGTAGTATGACTAGTTTTTATGACTGACTTTATGACTCCCACACTCTCATCAAATAATCGCTATATCACATCATTTAAAGCCCTAATAACCAGAGTTCCATCCACCTGTAATTAGCCCCAATGGTAGCCGCTATGGTATACTTAAATTTCTTTTGAAAGGTTTGTGTTTTGCATTACGTAAAATAACCTAATCGCAATAAAGTGTTAGAAAAGTAAAAAACTAATCATAAATCCTTCCTCCCTGATTAAATGTAATTTAACATACAATCGATATCGAATTTGACTGGATTATTTAAAGAAGCTATAAACTGATTTCGTCAAGGTGATTAGTGCCATTTTGTTAAACAAGATAATTCATCTGAAACCTTGAAAACTACATGAGATTAGATTGCACTGCAACAGGTAGTCGGTCATGTTTAGGAACAGTGATCAAGCTAATCAAACAAACCTATATGAAGTATTTAGCGGCCTAATAATAGAGGTTATATAAATCCCTATATGATTGACTTTAATATAAAACCTAATAGATATGCTGCATTCGAATAATATTTACCTTGTCCGTAGGCCTGTACGCTAGATTAATGTCGTAGATGACGGGACACAGACCACGGATGGGCGCCAAGCTGGCTGTGAAGCCCTTGGTTCGCGGAATCAAATGATGCTTCAGCACTGTCATGCCCCGCTCCTGGGCGAACTTAACGGATGCCTCGTGCTTGCCAGCAGTAAAGCGAGTGCCTTCTGGATTCAAAAGGAGCCAGGTGGGATCGGGATAGGAAAAGACCACCTTCAGTTGCTCCGTGATGATGGTCTTGTCCTTGTCAAAGTTGCGGTTGAGGAAGACAAACTCGGCCAGCCACCAGCACCAGCCGATGATGGGCACATAGCGGATGGGTTTCTTGGCATAGGCCTTGCAGTTGCCAAGAACTCCCAGCTTGTCGCAGATCATCCAGCCGTTGAGCCAATCGATCTCGTACTTGTGATTCATAATCAACAGGACGTGCTCTTTGCCAGCATACTTTTCGTAGTCATCCTTGTCCATATAGACGGTCATTTTGCTGCCCGCATACCAATCGGCCACAAACACAATTTCTGTGAGGGATTACAAAGTCAGCAACAAGGATTTCTGGAGGATACTTTCAAGAGGATATACTCACGGGAGTAGAGCGAGTAGCACAAGTAGTACATCAGCTTCCGGAAGAGTCGCTTGTCGATGGGCTTTATAATTACGTGCATCAACAGCTGGATGAAGTTGATGCACAGCCCGCTGGTGAAGAATGTGAGCGCGATGCATAGGTGGATCAGTCTCAATTGTTTCAGCTTCTCCAGTGACACCATTTTGATCTGCAAGTAGGGAATGCTTAACCAATAAAAAAAATGTGGAGTAATCTTTACGTAATAGGAACTTTAATTGCCGGAGCTCGTAAACATCCAAACCCCCTGTAAGCCCCGCGTTTTATGACCACAGGTGAAACACCGCGTACTAACTATGCTATAACTCTGCGTTAAACAGCGTTCCGCGCACTTACTCGAGTATTGGGGGGTCTCTTTTTGGGTTCACACACGCGGCTGAGTTGAAAGAGAGCGTGAAAAGCGGTAAAGGCAAAGCACACCTGCACCCCACACCGGCTGGCAACGGACTGGGGCAACTCACACGCGTGGCTACCACTCGAGAGATATTCGCCAGATATCGGGACTGGCTATGGCTATGTATGTTGGTATTAAGTCGGAGCAACTGGGGGAATCTAATCAACGGCAATCGATGACTTCTCTCGCGGAAAAGTAGCCGCTGCGGACAAAGTCCGGTCAGATTGTGCGACAGGTAGTCATTATGGGGCAAAGCGAAGATAGCTTTTCAGTAGAAGCTAGCGAGCTAATTTATTTGCTCTTTTAAAGGAGGGAACAAAGTGTGAAACTCATAGAAGAGGGTCTTTTTTTGTTTACTTAAATTAACTATTAGCATGTCATGTTTACGTTAATTTAAATAATATTGTGTAATGATACTATATACTATTTGAAGTTGAATTAAAAGTGAAACCATTTAATTAAGACTTAGCTGTATTACCAATAAGTTCTCAAAGTCTGCGAGATTATCATATAACGAAGAGGTAAAGGAGGGTCTTAGCCTTTAGCATTATCATTGCAATTTACATATTCCCAGGAAAATATATGTATGTATGTAAATTGCTTAACTCGGTCACAGCCTTATCTATTAGCTTTATATGCATATGAATTCAGTGTTCCTGGGCTGATTAAATTAAAGACTTATACGCCAACCAATTCAGCGCTATATTGCTGCATTCAATTGGTGGACTTGCTTGTACTTAATTAGTTCACTTTCTCGATCACTTTGTATATATGTACGTATATATATACATATATAAATATAGGGACCAACAACAAATAATTTTTTTGGCCACACGCACACACCCACGGGGAGCTGACGCACATGTGTACTCGTGTGAGTGTCCGTGTAGGAGAAGCGTGAGGTGGTAGTGTGACGTGGTGTGGTTTACGGTTTATAGCTCTCTTGCGCTAATGATCCGAATCGCGATCGCATCACCACCCACTATTATCAAACACAAAGTTCATCCACAGGCCTATCAATCCCGCAGTTGCTCTTATCGGTTATTCCATGAGCCACAAACACACACATAACACACACGAACCCGTGCATAAACCACACTTGGACCACTGTTTACGTGTATGATGGCGCCAAAAGGGGTTAATTGCTAAGCACTTTATTTCATTAAAACACTGGCTTTTTGAACCCGCCATTTACCTTTTTGGCAATGTTTTTGTGCGAACTTGATTTGATTTGTTTTTTTGTGAGCAGCGGTGCTGCCATATGGCTTTTAAAAGTGATACAGCTTTCGATAAGCTTCCGAAATAGTCAAAGCTTGCAAAGGTTCTTATGTTTTTAGCATTTATATATGCTCAATTTTGTAGATTATTAATTAGTTTTTAATAAAATTTAAGTTATAAATATAATTACCTACTGCAAAAACATCGGCATTCGGCCTTATCGGCATATCGATAGTGTCATCGATTTTTAGCTTGTTCTTGTTAATAAAGTTTTATCACAATAGCTTTCATATCATTGCTTGTATCTGCACTATCGGTTCATGTCATCTCTATGTGCAAAAACATCGATGTTCTGAAACAATAGTATCGATGATTCCCTGCATAACGTTAACAGAAAAGTGCTGGTTATTTTAAAAAATGAGAGAGCTTAGAAATCAGTGTGACCGTGCTCAGTTAGTTGAAAATGATTGCGACCGCGATTAGAAAAATACCGCTTGAGAAATACTAAAAGTGGAATCTTCTAACGCCAAAAAACTTGCTGGTATTTCTGATTTCGTGTCCGTACTAAACCAAATTCTTTTTATTCAAGAATTTCGCGAATTTCACTGTAGGTAAGCATTAAAAAATGCGTATAAATGCAAATTTAAGGATCTCCGGTGTCGGGCCTGGGTTTTAAGCTCTTTCTATGATCGCCAGAAGACAGCGATTACAGGAGACCAACAATTTAACCGGCAGACGCTTTTTTTGCAGACGTGAGCGCGTGAGTTGGGGGGTTTTGTGTGTCCATTATGTATATACCTGATGCTGTCCGTGCAGTTGCAGCTGTCGCAATGACCAACGTGGAGATCTACGATACGTCCAACTCCGAGCTAAGCAGCGACGAATACAGCCACGAGGAGGACGACGACGCTCTAATGGAGGCAGCGGTCAGCAAGCAAGCCAGCCCCCCTAACTCGACAATGAAGGCGGGAGCGGACGCTGGCACGGGTGCAGTTGCCAAGCCAAAGTCGAAGCCCTCCGAGAATCCCGACGATGAAAGTATGACTACGGCGGATGCCGCTGAAAGGGACAAGATAACGGAAGCCGCTGCAGTGGTGATGCAAGAACCGCCCTCCACTACGGCCGAAACCATTCGTCGAACCCGGAAATTGCAGTCCGCTCCCTTCGGTCAGGCATGTTTTTTTTTCAAGCGTCGCAGTCTGTTTTGGTAAGTGTTTTATGCCTTTCCCCTCGTCTCTCAAAAATTTGTAAAAACTTCATTCTTTAGGGTAAAAAAGGCAGACGAGAATGATGAGAACTACCAGTTTCTCATAAAACGCAAGAACGCAAGAGAGAGGCAAAGGCAGTACACCTCCGACAGCAGAAGTGTGAGCTACAGTCGTAGCAATAGTCGTAGTCTTAGTCGCAGTCGCAGTCGCAGCCGCAGCATAGACCGCAGTTGCAGCTCCGACCGTAGTCGCAGTGGAAGTCAGTCGCCAGAACTCATTTGTCTGGACGACACCGAAAATGAGGACTCCCCCGAGAAACCAGAGGAAGCCAAGGCTGCAAACGTAACTCCTATTAAAGAGAACAAAGCTAAGATAATAAAACCTCCTCAAGCAGCGCAGCCACAGTTTGAGCAGCAGGAGAACGAGAAGTCCAACGAAAACGGTACCTCCTCCGTGCTGCAGGAGTTCCTCATGATAAGGGAGCCCAAGCAGCCAAGTCAAGCTGGAATTGAGTTGGATAAGCTCACCGCCAGCTTGGAACTGGAGCAATCAATTGCAGATACAACTCTGGTGCAGCAGGACGATCAATTGGAGGAGGTAGCAGAGGAACCCATGGTGGTGAATGCCACACTCAAGAGGCGACGTTCAGTGACGCCACCATTAAGCAACGAAAAGCGGCGTATTATTACCGAAGAAGACGATACTGTAGAAATTCTGCCAGCTGTCGCACAGAACTCGGTCGAGGCAACTCCAGTACTCAAATTGCAGCCTTCAGAGCTGTCACCTAGAGCTCCCGTCGTCGCTCCAGCAACTAATCCCATCCACAGTCAGCCATCCTTTAAGCTGAGCTCACCGTATACACTGGCACCTCCTCTCGGACCCAACGCCAAGCAGACTATCAATCTGGCCGCACTTTCGCACAGCTTAAACACTCCCACACCCCCGGCTGTGCCCATGGAGATCTCCTTTCCAACAGAGAACCTGCCGCATATCACAAAGAGTAACATTGTGTTAGCTATGCCAGAGCAGCCGGCTCCACCAGCAACAGATCCAGTATATGGTTCTTCCTTATACCCGTCCCCATTACAGTGGACTTCTGCTCCTCAGACTGCTCATGCGCAGGTCGGTCCTCAACGCGACGTTTCAGCTAACAATGATTCTCCACGGCCTGCCATCCGACTGCAGAGTGTGACATCAGGAGCTGTCCAACCTCCATTTGGTACGGAAAGAGTTCTACCACCTCAAGTTGGCCCACCTCGAGCCATTCAACCGCCGACACGAGTTCCACTGCAGGTTAACGCCCCACGAACCGCTGCTCCACTACAGGCTGATCCCCCACGACCTACTGTTCCACACCAGGCTGATCCCTCACGACCCACTGTTTCACACCAAGCTGCTACACCATTACGGCCAGCTCCACCACAACAACAGTTACCAGCTCAGGTGCAGCAAGAACAGCCCCAAGTGCCGGTGAATGCCACCAGCTTTGCGGTGCCGCAACAGCCGCAGCCACGTCGTTCGGAGACGGTATCCACCCAGACGCAGGCTTCTCAGCCGGAGTCTCGCCCAAAGTCTGCTGTTCCTGATCTCAAAAACAGTGATGCCAACTTCCATTATCGTTTGAAGGAGATGTTCCCAGAAGTGGACACGATCTTTAGGGAGAAACTTGATTCGATGGATCCAGAACAAAAGTTTTTAATTGATAAAATCGACGCAGATGTGAAAGCGCTGGACCAACTCTTGGCCACCAAGGAAGATGAGTGGAATCGGCTATTTCACCTGCGTTGCATGAAGATGGAGCTTCGAGGACGAGTGGAGCGCAGAGATCGTATATCCATCATCAAGAAGCTGATACCCTCGGTGCTTTCCAAAGGCTGCAGCACAGAGGAGTTGTACGATATGCAATCGTCGCTGTTTGGGGAACATATGCTCAAATCGGCCTTCAGGCCGGGCCCAACGTCCATTGAGCAATGCCTAAACAAGGTGGAGGTCAACCAGGGCGATATCGAAAGGCTACGCGGGTGAGTGATGGGCTATAATGTGGAATTATTCGAGAGAATTATTCTTATATACCTTTGGCAGAATCATGGGTCTGAAAGACAAAGCACCAGCTGCATCTCATTACCATTGGGAGGAGAAGCCGCAACAAAAACACTACAGAAGAAACTCTATGCCCATTCATCAGGCATTGATCCGCGAGCTCCAGGATGCGGAGGAGCTACAGCATCAGGAACATAACTGTGACTTGCCTCCGGCTAACAAGCGACCCAGGCTCCTGCGTCCGCAAGATAGGTAAATACATAATAATTCATAATATTTATTCCTGTGATTATCACCTCTTTCTGAAATGTTTATAGATACGCCCATGAGATGACCAACTCTACGCCCAATCTGGTCGCCTCCTCCTCCCACAATAATTTGGGTTCAAGAAATCATTCATACTCCAATCAAATATCCTCTCTGGAGAACTTCTTAGGGAATGAGTCGCAAATCAAGCCGCTGTACAACAGCAGTCCCATGGTCTCCCAGAGTAATCTGGCCAAAAGACAGGTTAATCAACATTAAGATGCCAATGATTAAAAGGCCAGTTTTGTAAGCTCCGCTTTCTCTCTCCAGTACGATGAATTACATTCCACGAGCTATCGCCACGAAGAAGTGGAGGCCGAATTCTTAGGAGCCGCGAACACAGCTAAGGGTCTCAAGAAATCACAGCGCAGGGATGCATCCACCACAAACGGAAAGGACAAGAAACTTTGTCAATACTGCCAGGTCTATGAAGCATTATTCGAATGCTCGAGTTGCCATAATCAATGGTACTGCAGCAGTAAGTGCCAGGTGAGTCTAATGTGATATAGAGTTCAAAAAATGTTCTTTAATGTTTGCTTTTTACCTTCACTTTACAGCTGGACGCATGGGACTCACATAGGGAACACTGTGGCAATTAATTGGATCAGCATTACTACGTCTATACAACTATAACTATACCTTCTAGCGTACTACTCCATTTACTCAGACTTGTAAGTCATTTTCATTTAAACGTGTTACCACAGTACATTGACATACGACAATTTCAAATTTAAGCTCATTCACAATATATTTTGTACTTTTACTAGACATCGCTCACATACACATAAATAAATCAAATCCCATATGGAATACATTATATTGTGGAGACAGAATCCTCTAGATCATAGGAATTTTCAATTTTCCCAGTCAATGCTTAATTTAACTTTTATTTTACGTTAAAATCAAGACCTAGACTTGATCTATTAATTCGGTTAAATAATCATTTCCCAAGGCACTTGGGGTATTTACAAAATTTTCAAAAAAATGCATTCATAAAATGTTCCTTATTCTTTCACAAACAGATCTTCACGATTTGCGTATCGAATGTGTATTTTTCGTTCCTTTAAAAAATTATTTATTCATTCAAGATTCAGTAAAATTCGAAAAATAAATAACATGTTTACATTTATTCGAAATACTTTAAAGTTTAAACATAATAGTTTGGTTCGTTGGCTCTTCCTGAAGTGTGCTATCTTTAAGTGAAGGATTTTATATAATCTTAAATACGAATAATTTATTCATTATTAAGTTCTTAAAATAAATCAAATAAACCATATATTAATATTATCCAACACTAAAATCGATTGATTGCAATCGATAGAGATTGCCCTAAAAAGGCGGCTAGCGGTCAACGTTTGAATTTCAAACCAGACTTTCAGTTAGATTTTTAACCATTTTCCTAATTTATTTACTACGCGCCTGGCGCACCTGGCACAGCAGCTTGATGTCGTTGATATGCAGCCGGAGTGGCTGCCTCCTGGACCAAGGGCCACGTCGCAATTTCCTTATCCGCAGCTGCCGGCTGCAGTGTAGCCGGAATTTCAGATTTGGATTCCACACCGCGTCAGCCGAGGCGGCGGGTGTGACGCATTTGTACGCGTATTGCCACCATAATCGAATGCTCTGCTTGGTGCTGTGCTGGAATCGGGATACGGATTGCGAGTGGGTGGGTTTTAGTGGGTGTGTGTGTATACGAGGGGCGGGGTTATAAATATTATTGCTGGCCCTAAATGTTGTCTGAGGGGAAAAACAGAGAAATGAAACACTCACCATGTAGACGGGCAAGACGTAGAATCGCTTGCACTCGCGCCTGATGAAATTGAAGGCGATGGGCCGGCGATAAATGGAGGATACCTTGGTCAGGTGCGAGCGGATCGCACTGGCGCTCGTCGATCGCTGCAGACGCTGGAGCTGCAAAGAGATTTGGCACGAGCGCGGGCGCACGTAATTAGTAGTTTCTCAAACAATTGAACAGATATTTTTTTTTATTTTTGAGAACACAATTAATATGCGCAAAATGTTTGCAAAGAATTCGCGTCAAATTTGGCTTGCAAATGATACGAATCGAGCGGGGCTTCCACTTGAGTGCAGATGAGTTATGGCGAATCAAATAAATAATAATAAACAATTCGCTGTTAAGCACAGGGCTAGGGCTATTTTGTATATAATTTTAACACCTGGCACTCGACAACAATGCAATCCGAATTGGGCGGGTCTATTAATAGCGTATTTTATTATTTAAATTTTGTATCTAATTGTTGAACCTTTAATAATCAGGCTTTTCTGGCTATTTCTTTGTAACAAAAACCACTTGACTTCATAAATAATTAATTTTCTCCAAAATCCAGCAAAAAAACAAGACTGTTCCTAGAGTTTTTGTTTGAATATAAATTTAAAGTTATTTCTTTGAGAATTTCTAAAATTTCTTTATTAAAAATGAAGTATACATTTATCTTTTGGAAAACTTCTACCTTCAAATCTTAATTACTACCCTTATAAATATTTTTTTTATCAAATGATCACGATCCTATATTTATAACAGCCATAAACCTTAGCCTGGGTTTTTGTTTTGCAAAAAAATATATAAATTTGTAAAAAACACAAGATTCCTTTTATTTTGCGCCTAAAACTTTCGTTTATAAAGTTTATCATACATGATAAACACACTTGTGAATGAAATTACATATAGTCATTATCTAAATGATTTATTATCTTTTTTTTTATAACTAGAAATCGGTATCTTAAGTTTGGAAAATTCGACTACCATGGCTGAGGTATTTATTATTATTCGCTTGTGGGAGTGCGGATCGGTTGGGCCGGGGCTGGGTTGGATCGGATGGGTGTGGGGATGTCCCTGAACCTGCTTATCAAAGCGGCAACTCGAAGTCGCTGTTGTTGTCTACTTAAAAATAATAACTATAAAAATTACAGTTGCAGGCAAAGTACTCGAAGTGCGCTGAGCAAGAGCAAGAGCGACAGGCCAAGTCATCCAACTCGAAGTTGATAGCAATTAAATCCGCTTATCAGTTTAGAGACGCGATTTAAATTAGCACCCCAATGGAACCCCCTCCCGCCTTTCCCCTTAATCTCCGCCCCGTCTCTCTCCCCGTCTCGGTTTCTTTGTTATTTGTCCTCGTCGATGACTACACGCCGACAAGTTTTTGCTATTATTAAACAGTTTTACAAGCCGCTAACGCTCAGAAATTGTTGCTAATTAGTTGAACCGCGCACGCCGGCGCAGCAGACCTTAAAAGCGACCCATTGGAGGGAGAAGGTGGGGTTTAGGGGGGCAACCACCAAGCAGTGCCAGCTCTAATAAAGGTGCGCGCCGGTATGTGTGTAGCCCAGGGCACTCGAAGAAAAGCTTTATCATACTTTAAATACAACTGTCAGAGAAAGCAAAAAATGCACACGCTTTGCCATAAGAGACGTTATCTTAATAAAACTGATAAGTTGAATTCGCACAAAAAAAGAATTGTTATTTGTTATTTCAAATTCAATATTTGCCATATTTCTCAGTGTAAAGTATTATAGAAATAAATTAATTACAATTTTAAATAATTGCCCTAAAATTATAATTGTTCAATTTAATGTAAAATCTGTTGTCTATGCAAGCATTCCCCTCAGTTCCCCTCAGTATATGACTCAGTTGGCTATTACAATTTTCTCTTAGTGTACGTGTCAAGATTGGAGGCAATCGAGCTGAATTAGATGCTGCCTGGGGTCGATTGAGTGCAGATCAAGCGATGAGCAATCGAGTGCGCAGGGTGCAGCGTGAGCCACACAATTAAATTCTTCGGAAAAATCTGAAATTATGAAACGACCTTGAATGCAATTGCTCTTTGTAATAATTTGCATGTGAATAGTCTGATTTTAGTTTTTCGTCAATCAGTGCGTATACGTTATATTCGAAGCAGTGCAAGTGAACAGGGTGAACTCCTTATCAAGCAGCATCGACTGCTTGTTTTCCCGTTATCCTCGCGTGTGTGCACTTTCACTCGCATTCTCTCTCTCTCTCTTTGTTTAGCTATCTTTCTCCTTCTATTGCCGTTGACAATTAACACAACAACAAAAGCGAATGCAAAATAAAACAAACAAAAACAAATCTAACGCTTCGTTTAAAGCGATTTGTGCGCGCTTTTTTATGAAATTTGTTGTTGTCTTTGATGTTGTGTATTAGGGGTATGTGCGTGCTTCGGGGTTTTTCGTCGAGCAGCCAGTGTGTCTGTGTGTATGTGTCCCGTGTCCGTTGGGTTGGCACTATCTCTATCTCTATCTGACCGACAATATCTAAGCCCGATCGAGTGCGCAGGGTGTCGCTATGTTTGCATTCGTGTGAGTGTGCGCCTATGATTCAGCGTGCTTAACAACAACAACAGTGAGCAAATAGCAACATTAAGGTGAAAGTCACGACATGCTGGGTACCCGTTATTTTGGTATATCAAACTGTGATATTCTTAAAGCAGAAATTTCTCTGTAAAACGTTATTAACACTGTTATATATTTAGTAAATTAGAAAAATATTTAAGAAAGAAAAATATTTGTCTTATAAATGGATTAACCAGAAGAATACTGATCAAATTTACAATTTACAGTTCTCTTAACTCCTAGAAATGTTAAGCTGTTCAACTAGTCGGCTACGTAATTTCTGATATATGAAATTCTAAATTATTATAAATCGACAAGACATATAATTTGGAGATATATATTTCAAATTAATAGTTGAATTTAATATATTCAGATTTATGATAAAAGTATTTCCTAGCTTAAAATTACAGAAAGGACACATCTGATACATTTTATAGCATACTTTTCGACGCTATTTTCATTGATTTCAAATCTTTGAGGTTGAGATACTTTTTTAATTGATAAAAAGAAAGGAAAGTAATTATCCGTTCCATAACACCTGAAAAAGCTCATTATACCCCGCATACTCCACTATTAGGGGGTAATTCCCAACTCCCACCCGAATGAATGGCGGGCGCTGTTGAGTTCCGTTCTGTTTTTATTCAGTCAGTTCATTTCTGTTCGGGTTCCGATCTGCTCAGTTCATTGTCGGTTCGACCACGGTTCGTGTCGATTTCGAATTCGCAAACCCAAATCAAAATCAAAACCGAAAGCAAAAACCCAGAACCCGCCACTGTTCGGGAGCTAGCTGGCCGGGCTGTGCCGTTCCGATCCGTTGTCGTTGGGTCTTGCAAGTAAAATTCATTTTAATGAATGTTAATTTTTATACATTTGTAAGAATCTAAAATCTGTTTTTCCATACACAACAATTATTGGCGCGCCGCAGTCGCTGTGGCGGTGATTTCAAATTTGGAAACAGTCGCTCCCGAAACGTCGTCGCGAACGCATCGAGCGGTAAAGCTATATCTTTAGCAATATATTAACGGTAGCATAGCGAAAGGGGTTACGAATCCATATTCAGAATGGATCCCGAGTTCGTGAATAAATACAATCAGGTCCTGAGTCGCCTGAAGCTCGTCGAGAACTTCGATGGCAGTGATCCCGGCAAGCTGCCGCAGTTCCTGCACAAAATCGAAGCCCTCATGCCGGCCATAAATAGTTTCGATGACTATTACAAGGCACAGCTAATAGGACATATCAAAAATAAATGCACGGATCGGGCGCGGGAGGCGGTCTTCACGCGGCAGATGAGCGCTCCCGTGGGCAATGGCAATGGAGCCGGCAATGGACACCTACTGAAGGCCGAGTCCTGGCTGAAGCTAAAGGATCTGCTGCTGTACAACTATGCGGAAAGAGAGTCCAGCTATTCACTGATACACAAAATCCGCAGCGCTGTTTTGGATTCGAATATCGAGCTTTACTACCAGAAAATGGCCAAGCTGAAGCACAGACTGATCAACAGGAAGTTGACCCACAATGATACCCTGTACGAGTTGGAGGACATTGAAAGGATCACGCTGCAGGTGTTCCGCGATCATTTGCCTGAACCCACGCACTCCATGATCCTGCGAAGGAACCCAAAGAGCATGGAGGAGGCCTACCGCTACATAGTCGAGGTGCAGCAGCAGTTCTACACCCAGAGCGGATCTCTGGCCAGCGACCACCAGGCGGCCACGTTCAGCACCAGCCACAAGCAGCAGGCCTACGGCGTGGGCATGGGCGGAGTGGGGGTGAGCACAGTTGGATTGGGTGTGGGAATGGGCGCCGTGGGTCTGGGCCTCTCGTCCTACGCCCGCCAAATGTCCGACAAGGGTCAGCAGCAGAGCAACTTGTCCAACAAGAGCTACTACAACCAGGCAGCTCCGCCGGTGGGCGCTGGCAAGAACCATCCCATGTTCAAGAGCATCGGCAATCCCACCTTCAAGTCCAGCTTCAGCTACAATGGCAGCAGCAGCTCCAGCATGGGCTCCGGCATGGGCTACTCCAGCGGCAAGAAGGCGGACGTGAAGCAGAACTATCAGCAGCAGAAGAGCCAAAACTACGCGAAGACCTCCTCGATGAGTGCTTGGAAAAAGTAAGGAACACGACGATCTCCCAGTGACCCGCACCGCTCACGACCCATGAGATAAGCAGACCGAGATGCAGCGTGACCTAATCCCTTGGAGCCTGTGACTAAGCCGAGGCAAAGTGCTTGCCACCTCATGCTAATTACCCAAACCTCACCCTCTAATGGTTCGATGATTGTACGGGTTGATGTGGCTGCAGATTATAGAATGTGAATATAGATTAAAGTAATGTGAATAATTATAGATGTGGATTTGCATCCTCAGAAGATGATAATGATGTGAATACATATAAATGAATAATCTAATATATAAATGATACAGATAAAAGTAATTACTCTAGCGCTACATGCAAATAAAACAAATCATGTGAATATTGATGAAGATAATACAAATAATTGAAAGTGAAGGCGAATAATAATAAAAATAAGTGCCCATACTGATAAAGAATAATTCATAGCACAGCAATATACAATATAACATACAAAAAATATTTACAACATTATCAAACTATAATTAAATAACTTAAAATTCATGAGAATTCATTATGAAGTTGATAAAACCCACAGCAAACGCTGATAACCGAAGTAATTTACACTAATAACCCTTCGAAATCCCAGTGACATAAAAGTATTCTATATAAACACGAGCCTGAGATAATAGGAAATGCGCCTGTCGATATCGGTACAAGATAATGATGCAGATCAAAATGATTCAACGGATGATGGCCCATAATGATGACATCGATCGCGTGTCTATCAGAGATGATCGATCCGCAGACAGTATGGACATGTTAATTATTAGCTCATAAGACGCGAGTGTACATAGCCCCACGCCTCAACCTCAACCTCCAGTCACATTACCGCCTATATCTCCCACAATTCCCCCTATATATACATACTTTTTTTTAACAACTATCGCCCACCTTTCAAATTTGTTTTTTTGTTAACAATAAAGTGTAAAGTCTAACAGCCTTTTTGTGTATATTGTTTTGGCCAGCGGTCAGGGATCTTTTCGGCCAGTGTACTATAAATAGACATATGCTACTTACTATCTGCTGGGCACTGGATCGGCCCGAGTTCCTCTGATCATAGCCCATATCCTGGGGCGTGGTTTCTGCCTGCTGCTCCTGCAGCTTAACTGCCTTGGGCTTGGCCTTTTCCTTGGTGTCCTTTTCGGGCTTGCCAAAGAGTCCTCTCTGTTCCGCCCTTCGAATTAAGTACTTCTCGTTCAGGTGGGTCAGGGTCTTCCGCCGCACAAGGGATAGGTAGCTTCCGGTCACCTGCTGCTTGATGCAATCGTCCTGATTGATGCATATATCCGGCACTATATCCTGGACAAACTCATCGATATCTGGGTTTACTATCAGATCAATGCTGTCTACCCTGGGCAGTGGTGGAGCTGCTGATGCCGACCCGGAGCCTGGAGCTGGCACCTCGGGCTGATTCGATGGCTTGTCCTTTTTCCTGGGCGAGTCCTTGCTCATCGCAGCCGCCGGAATATTGGCTGCCTCCGCTTCGGCTATTGCCTCCAGGCGCTTCTGCTCCTTGTAGGCATTGCGATGCTTCTCCAAGGCCAGTTTGTTGATCAGCTCCAGGACATGCTTCACCATATCCTCGTTTTCGGTGCCCACAATGGAGTGCGTTTGGTAGAGTACAAACTGTACTTGAGGACGCGACATCGACATGGTCAGGGTCAGCAGTTGCTCCTCTAGGATCATGGCCACTCGCTGACGCCCCTCATCGCTGACCTCCGATTCGGTTAGGACCTCCAGCATACTGAGATCTCCGCCGCGGGAACATATCAGGTCGATGGGATCGGAGATGGCGCTAAAGGAGTTCGGAGGTGTGGCAAATATGCCAACCACAGTCCGAAATCGATTGGACTCCATGGGGAACGAGGTGAAGGCATCGCCAAACAACCTGATATTGTTTACTCCAATCAATTCCATATAGCGTCGGTAATCCTTCAGATTCGCACCAGCTCCGTAGACATAGAAGTTGTTGACACGATTAATGGAATAGAAAAGGGCTGCCAAATAGGCAGTGGATCTTGGGGATCCAATGTGCGTTTGCAGAATATCCCCATCCAACTCAAAGTAGTCCATTAACTTGGACATTATGGCTGGTCCAAAAGTAAAGTTCTTGTCCTGGAAAAAATTTATAAAAAGGCATGAGGTTTTGCCAAAAATATTTAATTAATTTAATTGCTTAACTGCCTATTCCAATTGCGTTAACTACTATTTAAGAGTACATTGTATTTTTAAGCAACGTAACATGTAAACCAGTTTTTAGTTAGAAAAAAGTCATTACTACATATGTACGTGCCGTTCCATTCATTTTTATGAATACTTAAATGTCGTTCTTATTTTCTTAATTGTTTTTAAGATAAGTAATTTCAAATTAGTAAAACAAATTAAGCAAACCAATTAAAAATATAGTGTTTTTTACATATTTAAATAATACGTAATTTTATTTTATTTACTAGAAATTTATTAAACACATTTTCGATAGTATTAATCTTTAGCTTAAGGTTGCCAGTGTGCAAATGTGATTAAATAATCAACAACTAAACTTATAAGACTGTTTAGTTTATTAGTTATCTGTATAATTTATGTATCCTATTAATAACATAAGATTAAATATAGATCAATCTTATTATGCTTTCGATGAACTAACTAAGGAAGTTAAAATTATTTCTCGTATCAGACGAATAAATAAGTATATATATAATGTGTGTAATAATTACATTTTATTAATTATAAGTAATTTCCATATCTTACCTGCATTATAAAGTAATGTTTGGTCATCAACACAGATTTGGTGAACTCACTGCGGTCCTTGGGTATACAGGATATGACCAAAGGACAGATGTTGTCCCATTTGCAGTGCTGCTCCAGCAGCGGCTGCTCATCATCCGGACCGTGGACAGTGAAGCCCATATCGGTGAGGATCTTATCCGCTTCTTCTTTATTGCTAATAATATCGCATTTATTCTCTATTTTAAAAAGGGTAACTTTTATTTTCCACTGACTCACCGCACTAAGAATGGATTAATCCATCCAGTGACCACAGGATTAGCTGCGGCAATGGCCACCTTCTCGTTCTGCAGGTGAATGGGTAGCAATTGAGAGAGCCGGAGAGCTCCCACCCGTATCCGCATCCGGGAAATTGAGGCTGCCAAGCGGATGCGATGCTGCCAGAGAACATCCGCCAGATCTATTCCGAATATTCGGATTACTTGGAATCTTTTGTGTGAATTAAAAACCCACCTGTGACTTCCGCCTCCTTATAAAGACTCGCTTGGAGGTCTTTCTCCTCGGAGTTACGGCCTTTGAACTGGCGATCGTAAAGTTCGAAGAGCATTAACCATATTCGTTGCTCGTCATTTATGTACTAAGCAGAATATATTAACATTAAAATATATTTCAAATTTAAATAAAAACTATGATTCCTTGAGGGTTTTACAGTCAGATAATTTGCCAGAAAGTATGCAATAATTTTTAACCATCCTTATACCCTTTACCCACCTCTTTGTGTTGCTCAAAAAAGCAGACATCGCTCAAAGCATTCGACATCACAACCTTATCTAAAAAGAAACATCCACAAATATTTAAAATCAAACGCAAATTACAATCTAAAAGGATCTGCTCACATCGGAATACATCGTAGATCAAGGAGTAGGCCAATCGCATCTCATGCTCGTTCTTAAAATCCACCATAATCGGTGGCTTGCGAAGCAATTTGGCTGCATTTGCAATAGTGGGCAAAGTCCAACGGGCTCCGGCTTTAAGCTTGACCTTCACCATGGTGGAATGACAGTACTTCAGGGTCCTGCTGCGTCGCCCATTGGGACTAATACCCGGGGTCAGGATTTTGGTGATGCGCAAAGGATCAAAGAGAGGCTTTTCCTTCTTATTGATGTCCTGCAGCGAAAGCGATTCATCAGAGGAGTCGTTCACGTGACGCTGGATCTCCAGAAGCATGTAATACATCTTGTCCTGCCACTCCTCATCGCTGGGAAGGTAGATCTGCTTGGTCTTTTTCAGTTTCTTGCTCTGCTCCTTGAATATGGCAGGATACACAGAGAAGATATCGGCCAAGCTCAGAAAGAATAGTTGATTGGACATGTCGGAGTTGTAAACATCTGGTTAAGGAAATCTATTAAAGTTCCCAATGGTTAATGTTACAGACTATCTTATTCGTTAATTCCATGTATAAACTTTTTTATTTTTAATTAAATTAAACAATAAAAGCACAAAAAAATAGGCTTATAGGTAGGTTGTGATTTCGAACTACAACGATTTTATTTAATACTAGGTCGGAGATAAATATCTTACAACCCTTTACAGCGCTTCAGCACGATCGGACAATTAAAATAACTAGGCTATAAAAAGCTAGTGCAAATGTAAAGTTAATGATTATATGTTCGATAAACGCACTATAAATGTGTAAAAAATATATATGATAAACAATATGTTACCACTTTAATATATATATATATATATATATATATATATATGTGAGTTCAGATGGATTATAGCTCTCTGTCAAATCATGGTTATATTAAAAAAAGAGCAGCTTTAATTTATTTTTTTAAATGTTTGTATAAAACCAGTTCATTAACACACACAGATGCACTGATAATCCATAGGAAGGTCTCCCAAATGAACACGGGATGAACTCGAAATAACGAGATAAACACTACAAAATAACGGTAAAAAAGAACAGTAAAGGACGAGCAGTTAAGGACGAGGAGCTAATCCGAACCGAGCTGTTGCAGTGAACAACGGCAATTGGATGAACGGCGGAGGCTCCTTTCGATGGCGTGTCTTTCATCTCCCTTTTCTTTCCTGCCCCCCGCACTACCGCCCACCCCCCTTGGCACGTCCACAAGCCAATTCCAATGACAATGACAACTGCTGATTTTCATTTCTCAGTCTCGTTCTCTCATTTCCATTTCCATTTCATTCGGTTCGTGCTTAACACCAATTCAATGCTGGGAGCCTCTGAATTCCAAATCGACATCAAACCGGGCTGCATGCTCCATGGAATTACTTATCTATCTCTTCCACACACACACACACACACACACACACACAGTCCCCCTGAAGCCCTCTGCCTGCCACCCACCTGTCGCCGCATGCAACGTGCACGCCAATACTGGCATTGCTCTGGCAGCTGGAAAAAAATATTTGCCACAAAGGACAAACGAAATGTTACCTTTACAGCGAATAGGTAACGGTGTTTTGGAAGAGGTGTATACAAAGGTGATCAGGAAACTAGGATCATTAAGTTTTTAAAGAAGAAAACTGTGAGATAAGTGCCAATATTAAACTAAGGGTATTCAAAATGAGCTTATAATATTTTCTTTGTGGTAAAATAATTTTCCCATTTATAATATTTCCTCATTAGTTAAATAATCTTTCCGTAAGGAATTAAAAACATGAATTATACTTATAAAAAAGGGGATCGTTTTTCCATAAATTTACTCAAAATGTTAATCTATTTTTCAATCTTTTGAGATCTAGAAATCTTTAAAAAAAATCCCTTTCTAATTACTCATAATAAAATTATACCAAAATTTAAATAAATATTAAGTCCCAATTATATTCTATATTTTAAATATTTTTCAGTAATAACGTTAGAGTTATATACCGAGAATTGGTTAATATGAACGTTAATTCTAATATATAATTTATAGTAAACGTATTTCTTGTCTAGTATCTAATATCTAACTACAATTTTAGACTATACTATGCTTTCTTTCCACTGAAATGTACTATATTACAATGCCTGCCATACCTATAGCCTTGACTGCAGCTGTACCTTATGACGGATTTTAGATGGATCGAAACGATATCACACTTACCTTTTATTTTTTACGACCCCTGCACGCTTGGCGTAATAAATTCCGTTTGCCATATTCGCATGATTTGCTCTGATTGGAATTCGTCTTCAATAAATTGCCAGAAATGTCGCTGACAGGGACACACACCGACTTAAGGGGGGCCTCTGAATGGGCCTAATAATTCCAATATATATTCGACCGATGTGTTTGAATTGATTAGTTTGGGGGGCTTAGAAGCCTAGAAGCCCCTGCCATGTTGTTTGATGTTTGATGGCTTCGAAGCGTTCGAATCGAACATCAAATTAAATGTTGATTAGACAAAACTTCCCGCCGAACTCCAGGGAAAATGAGCGAGGGCGGTAAATTTATTGGCCTAGGTCAAATATCGATTATCGCCCCGTCACTCCACTGAGTATATAATATATTGGGTCAGATTGGATTGAATGTCAATTTGATTGGCATATCTGGGTGCAAATAAATATATATGAAGGGAGGCCTCCTTTTCTGGTCTCCTTTGTGACCTTGAGCTGTGGCTGGGAGAAAGTTCAGTGCTGTGTTTACTTCATTTCGCCGGCGAACGTCGAGTCTCTAATTGAATTGCTGAGCTTTGGTTAACTCCTTAACTGAGATCAATTATAATTGGAAAGAATCATATCAATTAAAAGTGGCCCAAAACTGATTCATCAACCACTGATTGCTGACCACGAAAACAGTGACCACACAAAATAATTTCGGGTGCCTGCTCCACCTCCTCCTCCGGCTCTCCTCCTTGGCGGTTGCTATCGGGGAAATATATTGCCGAGGGCTACTATGACTGTTTAGATATGAATAAGCAAACTTGAATTAGACCTATCAGGGGTGTACGTCCAAAGATAACTCGGGTGTCATAATTAAATTTTTCCCGTTGTCTTCCATAGCCCTGTAGCCTTTGCATTCGCGGCGTAAGCACCCCGGCTTAAAGTAGGACCGATGCGACTGTCTTTATCGGGACAGTGCGAGGGAGCCGCCGTCGTAAATCAGTTGGTCTCACATCGGGGTCTTTGTTTTGTTTTTGTTTTTTTGTTTTTATTAAGAAGCATATTTATTATATATAAGATGTATGTAATACAATAATTTTTCTTTCTGTCGGGGTTGCGCGCTTTTCTGCTTTTTTACGCTTTTTTTATGGGTTTCGGTTTTCATTCGGTTTATCGTTTTCGTTTTTTTGTTTTCTTTGCTTTATCCATTTTATATAATCATATAAAACACTGAGCTACAATACAAATATTGTGATAAAAACTTACAACATAACCTTTAATACATAAAAATACTTGCGTAGTCTACAAATCGTATCGTTATTGAGAGATTTTCATCTGCTTTTTCCCTTCCGTGGATCGATCGATCGGTCGCCCGCTCTCCTCTTCTCTTCTCATTTTTCTTGTTGTGGGTTGACCTTCTCCTAAATTTGTTTTCACTGCTTCTGTCGCGCCTCAATGGGTTCTGTATTTGTTTTCGTTTCTTTTATTCTCATTTTATTTCTTAGTTGTGTGAGTTTTACCCTATTAAAAGATTTCATTCATTCTCCAACTGTGGCTACTGATGATTCCTTCTTTCTTTTTTTATTTTTTTTTTTTATGAGAAGTTAACAAACAAACAAAAAAGAAGTAGGAGGAAAACAATAAACACCGAGGAATCCGTGTGTGAGAAGGGAGGAGGCCGACTGGATATAAGGGCGAAAGTGAGTTAGGAGAAAGAGCGAAAGGTGACCTCCCCGCAGTGAATTCTTCTTTCAGTTCTTCCGTTTCTGCTTTTTCCCCATGGATGCTTTTGTTGTGTTTTCTATGAGTTTGTTGATCGTTTTTGCGTTTGTTTTTGTTGTCTGCAGCGTTTTTAATTACAGTAGAAATTATGTTTATATTTATATATATATTTGCATAATCAATATCATTAAAAATAAATCGTATAAAAACACAGAAGACAGTTGACAAAAGTAAATGAGGCGTACATAATATAATTTTGTTCAGTGGACGTACCAAAAAATTGGGGAATATACAAAAAATAGTTACAAATTCGTATAAAAATATTACAAATAATTTTGTTCGTATCTTGTATCTTTCGTATGTGTTGCCGAGTATTTTTAAAGATTCATTTTTGGTTCGAATGCATTTGATTGTTTATTTTGTGAGTGTGTGTTGAAACATCGATAAAGCTCTGAGCATCTCATACGAAAAAATGATTTTAGTAGCAAAAAAATCATAATACACAGTACACAATTACAATAATATTTATATAGAAATAATATATATAATATAATAAAAGAGCCAACATACATAGTTCTTATGTTTTGTTTCGTTTCGTTTGTTATTTTATACACATCTTTATGCATAATGGGGGGCGCGTATATAAGGTTTATGTTTAATTATAAGTAATAAATTTTATCCGCTTTTTGTTTAATTATTTGCACACGAGAATCAAAAATTACTATTTGCAATCATATATATATAAAAAATAAACTTAATTGCCGTCATTCCGTTATATCATTCCTATACCATTCCCATTGCATGCCATCCCTACTACACCGTCATCACTGTATATATCATATATCATATCGTATCCTCCTATATATAGCGTACTGGCTGCGGATCCTTTTTCGTTACTTTAAGCTTAATCAATTTTGGAAGAGTAAACAATACCATCGAGTTTGCAATTGTTGCTGCATATGCTATATGTGTGTGAGTGAGTGTGGCTGTGTGTTGTGAGTGTGAATGAGTGTGTATTATATAGATCGCGTTTTGAATGAAAACTAATGATTAATGCGTATTGTATGCTGTTCTCTACACCTTCCTTTCCTGTCCTTGCCATCCCTCCTATATCGCTGGCTTCACTCTTCTTTTTTTACTCACATTTTCTCACTTTCTTTGTTTTTTCTTTCTTTATTCGAGTTCTTTAACTAATTTTTTATAATTTCTCCCCGTTACTCTTCGCATTCATCTTTATCTTCTTAATATTTATACGTATAAACTTTTATAATTTTATACTAAATGGTTTTTACGGTTTTTTTGCGTTTTTTTGTTGAATTTTTTTTTTTCTTGTTTGTTTTTTGTTTCTTGTTCTTGTAATACAAACGTCGTCGTGTATATATATAAAAAAAGATGTCCAAAGTTTTTACGTTACGTTATTGTATATACTTTTTTGTTTTTGTTTCTTTTTGTTTTTTGTTTTTCATTACTTAGTGGATCGTTCTCTTTGCTGATGGTTTTTGTTTTTTGCCTGCTTTTGCTTTACACAGTTGTCCTAGGTTTTTGTAAATGGGTGTTTTTTGTTTTTGTTTCGAGTGGTTTTCTGATGTCTGAATGCTTATATATGAGAGCGCAGCGCCTAGCTATATAGGGCCTTACTATATAGTATAGTACTACATATGTATATATATATAATGTGTGTGTATGTGGGGTGTTGCTTTCTTGTGTTCTCTCGATCCATACACATATATACTAGATATATGTACGCATATAACTAACGGCGAATTTACTTTGTTTCCTCCTTCTCTTTGTTCTCCTCGGTCGACTCCTTCTCGTTCGACTGCAAAATGTAAGAGAAATGGGTTAAAATTTGAATTAAATGGGAATGTATTAGGTTCACAGAGGGTCTTTCTTCTTTGAATTAAGTTTGAATAGTTGTAAGCAATTCTTATTTTAACTATGTGTTTAAATTTTACTTAATTTTTACTTTGTTTCTTAAACAGACAGACCATCTAGAATCTAAGACCAAAGACTTACCTTGTCCTTCTCCAACTCCTTCTCAATCTTATCGCCTTCAGTACCCTCCTGTTCGTTTGATTTCTCCTGCTCACCACCTTCCTTGCCCTCCTTGGTCTCGGGTCTATAAAAGTTATTTCAATTTAAATTAGAACACAATCTGTAATTGGATATTTGCACTCGAGTACTCACTCTGGCTTGGGAATGTGCGCGTTGAGGTCCAGCTTCGTGCAGATCTCATCCCAATCGGGGAAGCACTTGTCCTTCATGCGCGAAACGTGGCCAATCAAGTTGGGGCACTTCTCGGTCATGTAGTCGCGCAGCGGATACGCAATGTCCTTGGACAGATAGTGGAGCTGCGAAAGCACGGCAAAGGCCACCACATCCAGGGTGGTGGGCTCGTCGCCAAAGAAGAACGGCTTGCAGTCAAGCATCTCGCTGAGCACCTTCAGATCGTTCTTGCCGAACTCCTCGATCTCCTCGGCGCTGTGGACGCCAATGCCATGCGCCTTCAGCTTCTTTGTGCCCTGGAACCACTTTTTGTGTTCAATAGTTGTTCGTTTGCCGTACAGCAGAGTTTACGGATGATGATGATGGGGGTTACGGGGGATGCACAAGCATACGTTACGGGTGGTTGTTTTTGGAGTGCGAGTTATTTTTTTGGGGGAATTCGAGGGGAGGGCAATACGCATTACACAGTTAGATGTTCAAAACCAAAGGAGTATGCAAAAAAAGAACGAAAAAGAAAAAAGAGAAAAACCATGCAAGAGTTAGTGATAAAATAACTATTGTTTTTTCTTGTTTTCCGTTTGGGTTCTCATTGTTTATATTACGTTATTCGGATGCTTGGGTTTTTATTTTTTAATTTACTTTTTGTTATGTGAGAACCGATATCGCGACATAAACAAATGCAACCCGTAAAGGGATCGATCGATTGTTTATGCCACAACGTTTCGGAGTAAACCATGTGCGGGGAATGGCTGGGTTCGTGTTTAGAGTTTTTAGTTCTGTTACTGCTAGGTAGGTGCAATATAATATGCCACCGCTTGCTTCTTAAGTACTGTTTATTTACACTACCCATCCATCCCCGCCTTATCAGCCAGGCAGCAGCAAGGAACCATCTCCAGTTTTGGATTACATTTGAAATCTAAACAAAGTGCGGATATCTTCAGTTTTAGGAACTGGCTGGAGAGGTTGAGCGAGCTGCTGGCACGACGGAATGTAACTAGATCAACACTACTTGAGCTACATTTACGGTTTCAAACTAAATATTGTTTCCATTTGGCTTCCGGTTTTCACTTTCACATCTGTTCTGATTTCATTTCCAGTGGGTTCTCCCTTCAAAACTATTTTCGTTTAAGCTAGTATTATTTTGAACCATTTCCATTAGTTTAACTTTGTATTATTTCTAATATTAATAATGAATGATAGATAGTTGATAATATTAAATTAAAATGCACACCGATAAGTAATCAAAGGGAAAATTCCTTAAAGCAAGGTTCTTAAGGATCATAATAAGGAATATGACACAAGATAGTTATCTTAATATCTCTAAGAACGAACAAGTTACAGATACTTAAAAACATTCTAAAAGTTATTTACAAAAATGACCAAAAGTATGCAATGTAGTTTCCAAATTCTAATCAAAAATCATACAGAGAAAGTGAAACCCGAAGATCATGGATGAATGATTCCTCCAACTTATCCAGTTACCTTGCGACCGAACGTTATCTTAAAGAAGAAGTTCAGAATGGAGTTGGGCAGCCGCAGGCCGAGGGCATGCTGCAAGTTGACCTTGTATCCCTTGAGCACATTATCCGGATACTTGGCGCGCCAGTAGAAGATAATCCAGATGAGATGATTCTCCAGCATGGCAATCGTGGCGTACGACACATTCCTCTGCTCGGCGGTGAGTCCCGAGTCCAGATTCTTCTCGTACTTGGACGACAGCTCCTTGATAATAATGGCCGAGTCGGCGATCTCCTCGCCATTTAGCTCGATGAACGGCAGCTGACCCTTCTTGGAGCGGAAACGCATCTTATGATCGACATTCTGCAAGAAACGGGGGCAAGAACAGAAGAGTATACATTATTTTCCGTTGCGTGGAGGATGAGTAATTGTGCGTGGAATGTGGCATGTGGAATGCGGAGTGGGAGTGGGGGTTGTTTACCCCACCCTTTTCATTTTATCTGGGGGGCAGCAGGCCGAGTCATGCAGTGAGAAAAATGATTAATACAACTGGTCATCACGGCGGCACTTCCTGCTCCCCATTATCTCTTAGTTGTGTTTTTGTTTTATATATTAAAGCATTGGATTTGTAAATAAATATGGGCCATTCCCGATATAGTGTACATGAATGTTTACATTTCTTATTTCAAATTGAAAAAAAAGGAATTGCCAACAATGATTAAAAGACTACATGAATTTTTCTATACCAGATTTAAACATATTTAAATCGTATCTAGGGATAAGAAGCATCCTTTTTAAAATAGTTCCTAGATACATAAATCCATAAATATGCTTACTATGTATATTTTAAAATATTAAGGCCTTCCAGAATATTTAAACAAACAAATTAATGGAAAGTCCTTCCAGGAAGCGTTTAAATTGGAATGTCCATATGGAAACCGTTATAATTACTGTTGATTTCCTTTTTTCTCCCTGGGACTAATGTGAGAATGTAGTTCATCTCCCCGGCGGGAATTCCGGACACTAGATGGCGCTCATGACATACATATAGCCGGCATCTTGCGTACGTGTGTATCTGTGTGCGCGTATTTGGGTATTTCCTATGTATGCCAAGCAGATGCTGAAAAACCAACCACTCACTACCCGAAAAGCTAGCTGTACCTCCCAGGAACCCAAAAACCCAAAACCCAGGCTCGAAAACCAAAAACAGAAAACCCACCCAAAAAACCAACACCCCTAAAACTCACACAAACACAACGAGCGGGCGCATGGACGCAGCGGGAGGGAAAACTGTGTTCCAATTGCCCGCTATTTGAACATTTTGACATATTCCAATGCCTTCCAGTGTGTACACACGTCCGCACGGGGCATTTGAACCGTTACCGTTATGGACTCGTGTGACATTTATAGGCGGTGGTGTCCGGTTTTAACATTTTCGTTTTCAGCTTGGCTGCACAAATCTACATAATAATTTCTAATTAGAAATTGCTGCCATAACAAAAAAGCGAGCCGTTGGCATATTTTATGCTTTCGCGCCCTCCGCCGAAAAGGGAGAGGCAGGGTGTGGTTGCTCGCACACACACAGAGAGAGAGAGGAGCAGTGGAGTGAAGTGCACAAAGAGAGAGAGCCAGAACAGGGAGAGAAAGAGCCGTATACAGAGAGATTTTTGCCTTCCAGCAGCATCGCTCTGCGAAAAGGGTGGAGTCCGTCGTCTCGCATTTTTCAATTCCAATGATCCACAAAAAAGGCAGCCTGTCTGCCTCTTCTTCTTTCCACTCCTCCGCTTCATCTTCTTCTGCCTACGCCAACGCATATAACGGTTGCTGTCGGCAAAGAAGAAGCAGAAGCCGCGCCGCCATACAATGCAAATATTTATTTTTTTATTAAATCATTATGCCAATTAAGGCGGCGCATAATGGACCTTTACTTAATGGGACCCCTCAATTTTCGTACAGTGTAAAAAGTCAAGCAAGAAGAAGCAATGCAATTATGCAGCTCATACATTTGCATGCATGCGTGTGTTTGTGTGTGTATCCACACCCTTGTACCGAAATCCCAAAGAGAGTAAATGAGCAAGCGAGAGACGTAGAGAGAGCTGGAACTAAAGAATTGCAGTCGAGTGAACAACAACAAAGGCCGTTCACTGTGTTGTTTTAATGCAAATATGCGGTTTATTAATTAAAACAAAAGCAACAACAACAAAAAGAACTCCACTTCCTCCCATGCACACACACACATAAGCGCGCGTACGGACACACATTCGCACACGTACAGTTGCAGCTAAAGGAAGCAGTGTTGCCAGATCTTAGGCAGCACTTAATATTTTAAAGCTGGCAATATTGCCAAATGAAATGGCGCGCCAGCATTTCCCATTTGAATATTAATAAGATTTTTGAGTGGCGTTTGTGTAAGTAATGTGCATATGGAAGGAAAAAAGTTGTATTAATTGCACAATCTACAATATGCGTCGCGACACCCAGGAATTCTAGCAATGCGGGCCACCGCCTCAAAAGCGAAACTGATGCATAGCTGCTGCTACAGCAGTTGCCGTTGTTGTTGTATTTGTTAATGGGTGTGAACAAAATATGCATTGGTTTATCATCAATAAAGAAACAACTTCTGCTCTTGTTTACACTGATGAATGTGTACACAAAAGCGAAGGAGAAAAATGCAGCAGCGGGGGGCAAGCACAGAAAAAAATGCAAGGGGGTCGGGTCGGAGCAAACTGGCTTAGTCAGTTGCATACAATATTCACAGTCACCCTCCCTTTTCAATGATTAATGCCAAGCAGCAGCAACAACAACAAACACAATGATAACCAGAAATGTCAAAGGTCCGCAAGTTTGTTGAACTCTTTTTTTTCTATGTTTTACCTCTGTTATTTCTCCTATTTCAGGGTGTCTTGTTATCAGTGGAAATGAATGTGAAATGAAAATGGAAAGTAATTTCCAGCTGCGGGCCATTTGATGGACTGTCAATCATAATTGCTTCACTTCTTTTCGGCTTCTTTCTCGCCTGGAATGCAACATATGGCAAAAGATGGGGGAGAAAGAGGGGGAGAAGGCGCTGCGCTCACTTATCAGTTCTCCGGCATCTGGAAAGGCATCAATTAACATTCCTCCGGGGGCTCGTTTTTCATTAACCAATGTAATTAATAAGATTAAACAACAATTGCGTCTCTACGTTTTGTGCGGGTGACCGCACCCATTTCTCCCCTGCCCCTTGGACTATTCAAGTTTTTCCTCGACGCCTGGTTGTGTGCGCGCCTATAAAAATATGAAAAATATGCAAACCGCATCGCGCGCTTTAAACAGACAGAAAAACACAACTCAAGAAGAAATAAAAAGCGAAAAGCTAAAATGGAAGGCACCGAATGGAAGTCGTTGACAGTTGTTTCCCTCTTTCCCCCGCCCCCAACTACTACCACACTCTATTACAGCTACTTAACGGACTGGCAGATAAGCAGAGAGGACAAGGAGAAGTAGGAGAAGAGAGGGACGACGGGGACAGCTATTTCTGAGTCCGTCTTAAACTGCATCAATTTCTATTAAAAGCAATTACAAGCAGCAGGCAGGCTGCAGCAGCAAGAAGTCGAAGGAAAAGTGAAATAAAAAACAGTGCAGCAACAAAAGACAAAGAGCAGACAAGACTCTGCCAGAGCGAGCGAGAGAGGGAGCCAGAGCCGGAGCTAGTGCCAAGCGAGAGCGAGACAAAAGGAGAGAGTCGGCAAGTGCAAAATTTGAAGCACGACTTCGTTTTTGCAAGGGGGAGGGGATGTGGTTTGGGGAAACAGAGAGTGGAGCATAAAGCAGCGACGCGACGTCGGCGTCGGCGCACACACAAATTTTATGTATACGCTGTTTTACACACACAGGACCAGGCTACAGGTTCACACACACACACAAAGGCGGTGGCGGCGGCGGGACGGGCCGAGAGAAAGAGAGAGCGCTAAATGTATCCCTTTTTCAGTTACGGGCAGGGCAGGTCACACATGCACACGCAGTACACGTACAGGCAGGCTTAGCACACACCATGATGGCGGCGCTCTCTCTATCGCTCTCTCTTACTCTCCCGCAGGAGCTGGGAAAAAATCTGTACCGCAAAAATGCGAGAAAAATCTGGGATACTTTTCGGGTTCTTAGGCTTTCCTAGGGGTTTTTCGTTAATTAGTGGCTTTAATCTAGCACCCACCTCGTATTTCAGGCCCACGAGACGCAGCCAGGTCTCCACCTTGAGGCAGTAGGGCGACAGCGAGGGCAGCAGCGGGGTGCGCGAGAACTGGTACAGATAGATGATGTCCTTCTCGAAGTTGGTCTTGTGCACATTGAACTTCTGGGCGGGCGGGGCATCCGTTTTGGCCGCCGCCACCGGTGCAGCGGCCGCCGCCGCCTCATCCTTCTTTGCCTCGCCATCGGCAGCTGCATTCTCCGGCTTTCCATCCTCCTTCTTGTCCTCCGCATCACCGCCCTCTTTCTTTTCAGCCGGGGCGGCTGCTGCGGGGGCGGCTGCAGCGGCAGCGTCGCCAGCGGGAGCGGCTGGCTTTTCCGCCTGCTCGGCGGAGGCGCTCTCTGTTGCCGCTGCCACTGCGGGCGTTTCCTCGGCGGGTATTTGGGCCACTTCGCTTGCCATTTTTATGATTTGATTCTCGCTTTTATCTCGATCTTGGGTTTTTCTTAATTAGAGCTGCGCTTTGCTTTCTTCTGCTTCACACTTTTCCTGGCACACGCACACACATGCACACGCGGAGAGATAGAGTGAGACGGGTAGCAATAGCAACCACCACTGCGCTGGTTTTCGGTTTTCGGTTTCAGCTAAAATGCACACATGCAGGATCTTGTCGGTTGTAAGAGCCGCCAACACCGGAAAATTTGAAAAATTTTAAACGAATCCGTGGCTCCGCACAAAATATATTGTTCGAATTTTTTTTTCGAAATGGCCGCTTGCACTCGTATTTATAGGTTTGTTCATGGGCCGAAGAGAGCCGACGGCTGCCGAAGAGCGTCGAGAGAGCGAGCAATGCTGCCAGTTTAGCTTATTTCAAGCTAAATCTAGCATATGGGACTTTCCAAAATCGCGCATGGGCATTCGTACGACTTTTGAGTCGAAAACATTTTTCAATGTTTCAATTGCCATTTTTCAGACTATTTTAAATGCAAAGAAAATTGTAAAATTAAAAAAATTATAACTTTTTCAGTATTATGAAAATATGACTTATATATCATATATGTGTCATAGAAACTATAGGAACATTTTTGGAACAAAATTATAACTTTTTCTATTTTCAACATATTTTTATCTAATTTAAAATATATTAATTTTGTATTATTTCAGAACTTCGTCTTAAATTTCTTAAAAATTAGACGACAATATCATATAGCTGCTATAGAAACGATCGGAATATTTTTATGGAAAAAATTATAACATTTTCAGTATTAAACATACATAAAATATCCGATTTTGCTATTTTCCTTTATTTAGTTTTCTGTTTTTATAGTTTTATGAATATATGACTATTATATGTTAAAACAAAATTGTAACTTTTTCAGTTTTCAACATATTTTCATCTTATATAATATATTTAAATTTCGTATTATTTAAAAACTTCGGCTTAAATTTTAAAATTTTAAATTGCAACTTGTTTTAGGTAAAAAATTATAACATTTTCAGTAACATATTTACATATAATTTGAGATTTAGCTATTTTTCTTATGTTTTTATAGTTTTTATAATACAGGAATTTTATATCATATAGATGTCATAGAAAAGATCGACAAATTTTTTAGAGCAAAATTACAATTTAAAATATATGCATATCGTTTTATTTAAAAACTTCAGCTTAAATTTTATGAAAATCAGACGACAATGTCATATAGTTTTCATAGGAACAAACGGAACATTTCTAGGAAAAAATTATAACTTTTTCAGAATTCAAGATATTTTCATCTAAGATATAATTTATTTAAGATATAATTTAAGATAATTAATTAATTAATTAAGAAAATTTAATGTAATGACTTAAGATAATTTTGGTTATAGTTTTATGAAAATCAGGCTACTATATCATGTAGCCGCCGAAGAAATAATTAGATAATGTTTAGTTTTCAACATATTTTTAACTAATACAAGATTTTAAATTATTTTAGAATTTAATTTTATATAAAATTAGACAACTATGTTATATAGTTGCCATAGAACTATCGTTAAATTTAAAGGAAAATTCAAATACAAATGTAGAAATGTTACTGTTGAACTATAAATTTAATATGCATAGGTGAATCTAATAAAATTATGCCTTACTTCGTTGTTTCTTTTAATAAGTATATACCAGGTACACACATTGTATTAAATATTAATGATCCAATGGCCATGTTTGTAAGAATAATAAAATAATTATTATTATTATAACAAAATGTTTTCTTTTTTTAATTATAGTTAAACAAAAATGTAGAATATAAAACTCATGTTCAAATAATGATATTTTTAATGATATCGTAATATGTAAAATTTAAGAACTATAGAGCCTTTCCATCGATAGTATCGACTCTACTTTATTTTTTAGCTCTTTTGGTAACACTATTTCGGGATTTATTTCATACTACAGTCACATTTTTCACAACAAAAAGGTTTTTGTTTAGTTTTACAAAAACGCAATTCCAATTCAACCAAATAAATAACTTTATTGCAAAATGGGAGCTGTTTTGGGCCTTTGCTCAGCCGCTCAGGTAAGTAATTTAATTGATAATTAGGCACAAAAAAGGTGGACAAATTTACTAATGCAATTGCTGATTTTTTGCAACAAATCAATAACATATGCTTCAACGGATTTTCTTTAAAACTTTTTATTTGTTTTTAAGTTCATGATTTATGTGTAAATTTCATTCATTTGATAGATAATGGTTGCCAAGTTTCAGTTAATACAAATAATTAATTTAACAATGATTTTTCTCTTCCCATTTGCAGTGCGCTATGTGCTGCGGCGGCACTGCGGCTAGTATGTGCTGCTCGGCCTGTCCCAGTTGCACCAATGCTTCCTCGTCGCGGTTTATGTACGCCTTCATCCTATTGGTGGGCACTGTCCTCGGAGCCATTGCCCTTTCTCCCGGACTGCAGGATACTCTGAAGAAGCTGCCCTTCTGCATCAATTCGACTTCCTCGTACAGCTCCAAGGCCATCGATACATTCTCGGGAGGATCTCTTCAGGTGGACTGCGAGTATGCGCTTGGCTACATGGCCGTGTATAGGATCTGCTTTGGAATGGCCTGCTTCTTTGCCCTGATGTCCATAATTATGCTAGGGGTGAAAAGTTCCCGGGATCCACGCTCGCACATTCAGAACAACTTTTGGCCGCTGAAGTTCCTGATCTGCTTTGGGGCAGCCATTGGTGCTATCTTTATTCCGGACGGATCCTTCGGCCCGGCCATGATGTGGGTGGGCTTGATAGGCGGCCTGGCCTTTATTCTGGTCCAGTTGGTGATCATTGTGGATTTTGCACACTCGCTGGCGGAGAATTGGATAGGTGAGTCATTGGTTTTTGAGGATTTTCAAGGTGATTCATCTCGCTTAATTAATTATCTTACAGAGAGCGCTGAAAACAGTCGTGGTTATTATTATGCCCTGGCCGGGGTTACACTGTTGGGCTATATCTTATCGCTGACCGGGATTACGCTGCTGTACATATACTTTACCACTGTGAGTGGGAGAATATGAAGCTTTTTTGTTATTTACTTAATATTTCTATATTTTTAGAGCACTGGCTGCGGCATCAACAAGTTCTTCATTTCTATCAACCTCATACTCTGCCTGGTGATCAGTGTAATCTCTATTTTGCCCGCTGTTCAGGAGCGTTTGCCACATTCCGGCTTGCTACAGAGCTCCCTGGTTACCCTGTACACGATCTATCTGACCTGGTCCGCTGTGGCCAATAATCCGGGTAGGCATTTCCTCAGGAAACTTGTAGGAAATGTATTTTAAATTATTTTTTTAAACTTCCAGAGAAGGAATGCAATCCTGGCATGTTTGGACTGATGGATGGCATTGGCAATGCCACTACAACTGTGGCTCCGCCCTCACACAACTCCAAGGTTACCTTTGACACCACCAACATCATTGGCCTGGTGGTCTGGCTCTTGTGCATCCTCTACAACTGCATCAGTTCGGCGGTGGAGGTGTCGAAGATCACTCATGACAACAGCGAGAAGCGTGGTAAGTTCCTGTCCATTCCCTGTCCGCATTTCCATGCCATTACCCCCACACACATTTCCACAGTTGTTTCCTTTCACGCATTCGCTCAACATCCTCTCACTTTTCATTTTTCGCTCGCTGTAAAAAAGAAACCCAAGCTAATACTGATTATTAACACTCGTTTTGCCTTCGCCGCTTTGTTTTTTTCTCTTGATTTTATTTTCCGATTAACCCAACTAACCCTTTGGTAATTTGAAAACTTGAAACTGTGTGAAACACCGTGTGGCGGCTCCTCTTTTGCACTCCAATTAATGTAGTTTTAACAGAAGCTCTATCAGACACAGAGGCGGGTGGCAAGGAAGCCGATGGAAAGCCCAGCACCGACACCGAAACCGAGGGCGTCACCTACTCCTGGTCTCTGTTCCATGTGGTCTTTGTCTGTGCCTCGCTCTACGTGATGATGACACTGACCAATTGGTACAAGTATGTATTACAGCATAATTTAGACCACAGTTTGTAAAGGAGAAACATCTTCCCTTCGCAGACCCAACTCGGACATTGAGCTCTTCAACGGTAACGAGGCTTCCATGTGGGTCAAGATAATCTCCAGCTGGCTGGGCGTCTTCATCTACGGCTGGAGTTTGGCCGCTCCCATTATACTCACCAATCGCGACTTCAGTTAAGCGACCTTATTAGTGTATTATTATTAATTAATTAATCTAGGAGTGGTGCTTAAGCGAGAAAAATGCCAAAAAATGGAGCGACGAGAAATTAGTTTCTGAAACTGACGGAGAATTAATCATACATAATTTTGATTCTTAGTGTGGTGTCTCTACTCATTGATCTTATTCTCAAATTTGCAGCAGTTATCAATATAAAATATATATGTAATCGATATACAAAAATACATAACAAAACTTAACCAAAATTATACTTCTTGTCCCACGTTTACACTTTCCTGGGGCATGGCCTCTTTGAGTCTTTCCAGAGTTACATCTTTTCCCAGGATTTCCATCATTTCTGCCACGCCGGGACCTTCTTTTAAGCCACTTAAAGCGGCCCTTAAGGCCTTCATCATGAGGGGGAACTTTAGTTGCTCCGTTTGTGCAAAGTTTTTCAGCCTAACATTAAGTTCATCCTTGATAAAATCTGTATGGGACTCGAGTGCATTTAGCAGATTAATTAGTTGCTGTGGCGTAAGATCCTTCAGTTGAAATTCGGAGGGTTTCACCCAAAGAAAACTCAATTTGCTGCTGGTGAGGTCTTGGAGAAGTGTCAAGCGTTGGGTAGACCAATTAAGAACATCCAGTATATGATCCTCCGCCAGATCCAAATTGGAGCTGTCATAAATTATAGTTTCTTATTATAATTTCGGTTTAATTAATAATTATTGCTCACTGTTTGGGATAGGCTTCCTTAACCAGTTCCTGCACTTGTCTGACCAACTCCCCCCGGCTTTGTTTTCCGCTCAAGCGCTGTTCTATCTCCAAGCGATTTAGATCATCCAGAAGTTCAGGATTCAACCGACTTGGATGGGAATTAACCCGCTCTATGTGGAACTGCTCGCCGAGTTCCTGCATGCTAAGCAACTGCTGCTTGGCATTGGCTCTGTGCTCGAATCCGCCGCCGGCAGATACTACATAATTGATCAGGGTCAACGGAAAGTATCCTCGTTGCCGGAAATGCTGAATACCAATGTCTCCCTGACGCTTACTCAGCTTGGTGCCATCGGCATTGACCAGGAGTGGAAGATGACCAAACTTAGGAGGCTGCCAGCCAAAGGCTCTGGAAAATCAATCTATTTAGAGCAACAGAATATGATTAATCCTAAATAGAACCAACTTGTAGAGCAGCAAATGCTTTGTGGTGGATATTTGCCACTCGACTCCACGCAGGACATGCGTGATGCCCATTAGGTGATCGTCCACCACGTTGGCAAAGTGATATGTCGGAAACTGATCGCTCTTCATGACCACCGGATCACCTTCGTTGTCGCTGACATTGTGATGAACATGCCCATAAATAAGATCCTCCAGTGGTTCCTCGTGATCTGTCAGCTTAAACCGGATGCAGTAAGGTGTTCCTTTAGACAGAAGTGCTTCGATTTCCGTCGCCGTGAGATGACGACACTTATTATCATAGCGAGGAACTTGGCGGGTTCTCAGCGCCTCCTTACGCAACAAATCCAGGCGACGCTCCGTACAGAAACAGCGATAGGCGCTCCCGTTCTGTAGCAGCTCCTCTATGGCTTTACTGGTTAGAAAGGAGATTGGAAGGGACTTTGTTTAATGGAATCTAAGATTTTCATCTTGAAACCTCACCTGTAAATCTCCCTTCTATGGCTCTGTACATAGGGACCGTAGTCCCCTCCAAAACCCGGTCCCTCGTCGATCTCAATGCCGGCCCAGCGCAGATCCTCTATCAGGCGTTCACTGGCGCCTGGCACTAATCGTGTTTGGTCCGTATCCTCGATTCGGAGCAGGAATTTCCCACCCAAATGGCGAGCGTACAAGAAGTTGTACAAAGCAGTGCGCAATCCGCCTAAATGCAAGTACCCTGTGGGACTGGGGGCGAAACGGACGCGCACCTGGTTGTGGGCGTGGCGCAAAAAATGCCGCAGCAGAAAACGCTGATTAACTTTCAGCATTTCTTTAAAGAATTAAAAGAACTCTGTTCGCCGGGGTTTGTTTACTGAAAACAGCTGTTGCAAAGCAGAGCTGCCAACTTTTTTACTGAATAAGGCGGTAAGTTTGAATCTATTGATTGATTCATATAATAATTATAACTTAAATAAGGTTAAGTTTAATTTAAATTAAATGAGACTTGAATTTTTTAGCGCTTTATTTAAAAAATGCATATATTTCTTTACAAGGAATCAATAAATTAGCATTAGTTTTCGTTTGTGAACATTCGGCTTAGTGGTAAGTATTACACGGGCTCAGGTTGACTGGCGCATTCGAAAGCCTACTTGATAGCGCAGTTGGCCAGCTTGCTGGACAGCTTCTCACCCTCAGGGGTCAACAGGAAGTTTTCCTTCCACACGGCCAGGCCATCGCCGTTGGTCTTAAAGTCCACGGACAGCTTTTCCCACACCTTCTTCTTGGGATTAAGCTGTTCGTCGGGCGTGCCGCTGTAGCCCTCGAAGGCGAGGCGACTGCCAGGAGTAGCATTTGCAGGCAGCACAATGGGCTCCACTACCGTGTGATCAGCACTGAAAGCGATCGTTGGAAGAAATATTAATAAAAAGACTACAGAGATGGTATTAGATGCCACTCACTTTGAAGTGCACAAAACCATGCCCTCGGACAGAATGCCACGCATTTTGGAGGGTTTCAAGTTGCACAGAACCGCCACCAGGCGCTGCTCCAGCTCCTCCTGGGTGACAAATTTCACTAGGCCACTGATGATTGTGCGGGGCTGCTCCTCAGCCAAGTCTATTTTCAGCACATACAAAGTGTCTGCGTCGGGATGACGTGCCACCTCCACAATCTTGCCCACACGAATATCCAGGCGATGGGGCGCATCTTCATCCCCGCCAGCCGCTGGGGCAGCTGCTCCGGCCTTGACCTTCGCCGGGGGCGGATAGGCAGCAGCACTGAGCTTTCTGAAGGAGTAAATAAAGTACATATATATCAAACTATTTGCTTAATAAATCGTATTCGAAATATAACTTACTGCAGCTCAGGCTTTTCGAAGGTCTTGCGAATGGGATCCAGTAGCCGGTTGATGTACTTCTCCACGGTTGCCTTCAGGTCACCAGGATGCAGCTTATCCTCCGCATAGTACTTCTCCAGCTCGTCGTACTTCAGGAAAGTAATATTGCCGCCGTGCTCTGCCTCTCGGGTCACCTCAAATCCTTCACCTTCCTTGAAGAGCGAGAAGAGAACATGCTTTACAAAGGACAAAAGTCCGTTGTCGGCAATGTTTCCCGGCTCGCAGAAGGCTTTCTTCAACTTCTTCTTCACATTGGCCGGGGAGTCGAGCAGATCGATCTTGGAGTCTTCCTCGGAAGAGGACATCTTGCCACCAGCTAGACCGGGAACTGAAAGGGAGTGGCGATTACGAACGAATTGCTAGTAGGGTAGATTACGATGACTCACCCATGGGGTTCATGAAGTGGATGCGCTTCTCGTAGCCCAACTGCGGCAAGTACTTCTCCGAGAAGGTGAAAATCTTGCGCTGATCCACACCACCGAATTGAGCGTCCACTTTGAGGTACTCCTCATCCAGGGCCTGCAGGCCGGGGTAAAGCAATCCGGATAGCAGCGGGTACTCCACCTGCTTGACCACCTCGGCGCCGGCCTTCTTCGCATCGTGCTGTGTGACCACCGAACTTAGCTTGTACACATCCAGGGTGTACTCCTTGGACAGCTGATAGTCGCTGCCCTTAACGAACTTCAGCTTCTCCAGAGGAACTCCAATGGAACTGAGCATTGCTTTGATCACCTGCTCGTAGTATTGCGTGCGCAGCTCCAGGAGGGACCAGGGGGCCTTCATGTTATCCAGATAGGCATGGAGATCGGCAAAGAGGATGGTGACCTCGCAGCCGGCCTTCAGGAAGTCCGCAATCTTGGACATGGGCACAAAGTAGGCAACATGTGGCTTGCCCGTGGTGGCCGTGCCCCAGTAGATCTTTAGATCGCGCTCGCCCAGGATTTTTGTCAGCTTGTCATCGCCAAGCGTCTCCTGCAGGTTTCGCGTAATGAGCGTTTTCTTCTCCGCGGGCGTTAGTTCCACCATTTTTCGGACTTTTATTTCAAGTTTCGTGCGAAATCACGAAATTGTTGCTGGAAAGAGGAAGACCGCAACTGCATGCGTGGTGAACAGCTGTTTTGGCGACTGGGCTGCCAACTTGCTTTAAGCGCAGAACCTATGATTTTCGTGTCTATATGAAATTATGATAAAAATTACGTAAAATAACTATTATTTTTGGACAAAAGGGACGAATGTTCAGTAAATGCATATAAATATGGGAAATTTGTAGCTTAATCATAAAATAGAGCCAGATTTAATTTCATGTACTTATGATTTCACAATTTCAGTCGTATAAACCTTGCAACTGTAACTTGCCGGCTGTCTTAACAAGTGGTTAGTTATTTTTAAAGTTCCCGCATCTGGTCACACAAATTGCGAAATTCCCGCGTGCAGTTATTGTTTATAACTGCAATTGGACCAATTGTCGAAATTCCCAATTAATATCGAACACTCAATTGGCTAGAAACTACGCATTGTAACCAACAAGGATGCCCGTTATCGAGGGCAAGGATCTGGTGCAGCTGCAACGCCGCCAGCAACAGGTGCGCAACATTTGCATCTTGGCGCATGTGGATCATGGCAAGACAACGCTGGCGGACTCACTGGTGGCCAGCAATGGCATTATTTCCCAGCGGATGGCGGGTAAGCTGCGCTACTTAGATAATCGGGCGGATGAGCAGGAGCGTGGGATCACCATGAAGAGCAGCAGCATCTCTCTGTATTACCAGGAGGCGGAGAATACTGATGGAAATCAGGATTTCCTCATTAATCTCATTGATTCTCCGGGGCATGTGGACTTCTCCAGCGAGGTGTCCACCGCAGTGAGGCTATGCGATGGCGCCATTGTTGTGGTGGATGTGGTGGAAGGTGTGGGTCCGCAAACTCGCGCCTGCTTGAAACAAATCTACGAGGAGCAATTGAAGCCGGTTTTGGTGCTTAACAAGCTGGACCGTCTGATCCTGGAAAAGCAGCTGGATCCGCTGGATGCTTACTTTCATTTAACCCAAGTCCTGGAGCAAGTTAACGCCGTCTTGGGTAGCATTTTCGCGTCGGACATCTTGGCCAGGGAAGATATCACGAAGAAGGATAATTACGAGTCTGCCCTGGAGGAAGTGGACGACTCGGAGCTGTATTTTTCGCCCAGCTCTGGTAACGTCATCTTCTGTTCCGCCTACGATGGCTGGGCCTTCTCCGTTCGAGATTTCGCCGCCATGTATGCCAAGCGTTTGGAGATGAAAAGAGAAGACCTGGAGCAGGTGCTCTGGGGTGACTTCTACTATAACTCCAAGAAAAAGGAAGCAATGCCGGGTGCCCAGGAGAAGGCCAAGAAGCCCATGTTTGTACAGTTTGTGCTGGAGAATATCTGGAGTTTGTACGACATCATAGCCATCAGAAAGGATAAAGACAAGCTGCCCGGAATAGCTGAGAAGCTGGGACTTAAACTGGCCGTTCGAGATTTGCGCTTGACCGATCCCAAGCTGCAGATCAAGGCAGTACTTGGGCAGTGGCTACCCATTGATAGAAGTGTCCTGCACATGGTCGTGGCTCATGTTCCGCCGCCACACAAAATCAGCGAGGAGAGGGCCCAGAGATTGCTTTACCCCGCCAATGTGGACCTAAATACACTGCCTCCAGAAACCCTGAAGCTGAAGGAGAGCTTTACCAGCTGCGATGCATGTAGCTCCAATGTCATTGCCTTCGTGTCCAAGATGTCGCCCGTGCATGTAACTCAACTGCCCCAAAATAGACCCAAAAGATTGACCGACCAAGAGCTGCAGCAACGCAGGGAAGAGGTACGTCGCCGGATTGAAGAACGAAAACAGCAAACTGACCAAACTGAGCTGGAGAAGATTACCCAGGGTGTGGAGCAGCTGAGCTCCCAGGCGGAAGTCGCTAAGAAGGAGGAAGGCGAACCGGAGGCAGAACCAAACGAGTACGTTTTCATAGCTTTTGCCAGAGTTTTCAGTGGAACCTTGAAGTGCGGAATGCAGCTGTTTAATCTCTCGCCCAAACACGATCCTCGCCAGCCGACTCATCGCAGGGAGGATGAGGCTCCCTATGCCAGCCGTGTGACCATCGGCGATCTCTACATGTTCATGGGCGGGGAGCTGCAGCTTCTGGATGAAGTGCCCGCGGGAAATATAGTCGGAATCGGTGGCCTGGAATCGAACATCGTCAAGACAGCCACATTAAGCAGCAGCTTGGATTGCACTTCCTTCAGTGAACTCAGCATCATGGCCACACCCATTCTCCGAGTGGCCATCGAACCCGTTCAACCTCAGGATATGCCAAAGCTTGTCAAAGGGTTAAAGCTCCTGAACCAAGCCGACGCCTGCGTCCAGGTGTCTGTGGCTACGACCGGTGAACATGTGATTACCACTCTCGGTGAGGTGCATGTGGAGAAGTGTGTCCACGATTTGGAGCAGAGCTATGCCAAGATCAAGGTGAACGTGTCCAAACCAATTGTGTCATTCAGGGAAACCATTGTCCCAGCTGCCACCGTGGATATGGTGAATGAGGCGATTGTTAAGACTGCGGAGGACAAGGATGTGACCAAGAAGATCGCTGTCCAGCAGACACTCAACAAACTGGGCACCCTCAAGGTGATAGCGGTGCCCCTGCCGATGGAGGCAGTGGAGCTTCTGGAAAAGCATTCAGAGTTTTTCAAGGTTAGTTTTAAGATATCTTTATAGTTCTTTTAATAACATATGATTCTTGATAGGAACTATCTGCCATTCCCCGGAATCAACTGCTCTCGGAGAAGTGGACCACTCTGCTGGCTTCAATCAAGCTGAAACTGATTGCTGCTCTCCAGGAGCTCCAGTTGTTTGGCTTGAGTTCTCTCTCCCCCGAAGAGCTCGTGAATCGAGTCTGGGCTCTGGGTCCTCGAAACTGCGGCACCAACATTCTGCTCAACCTCAGCGACTATGAGCAGCCAGACTTTTGGTCAGGTCACGCCAAGACTTCGGATACAGATATTCGTTCCGCAAGCGATCCACGCAAGGATTTCAATAGTTCCTTGGTAAATGGCTTCCAATTGACCTCGGGAGCGGGTCCGTTGTGCGAAGAGCCCATGCAGGGTGTGTGTTTTGCCGTTCTTGAATGGTCCATTCAGTCGGAGGGAGAGGATTTGAATGCAAGGGGTCCCTTTTCGGGTAGGTATTGGTAGATTAAAGTCTTTAATGTATATCCTAATCGAATAATCAATTTATTTTAGGCCAAGTTTTGACTGGAGCCAAGGAAGTGTGTCGTCAGGCTTTCCAGAATCAACCACAACGTTTGGTAACTCCCATGTACAGCTGTAATATAGTGGTCAATGCGGAAATGTTGGGTGAGTTCGAACGAAATTTATATATATTCAAAGAAATGCCGATCTATTTTCCTAATTTCTTTGTGATGAAGTTAGCTTTAGAAATGTTTATCTAAAGGAAGAAAGGTAGTATGATATATCATATCAAAAATATCTTAAAATTCGATATATCGAGATTTTATTTATCGAAAACTATCGCTTTTAATGATCAAATATCAGTTGTATAGGAAAACATAATAGAAATTGGTCATATCAAGAACTGGGGATGTAAATCAGTTTGATATATCAAACAGAATATGTTCCACATAGATCGCAACGTTAAAATATTGATTTACAAATGGGTTATATATTTAAATTTTATTTATTCTCCCCTCTGACCTCTACTTCTCTTTGAAAAACCCACAAAAAATAGGTTTCTTATTTAAGATGTGTGTTTTTAAAATAGTATTTTATTTAACTACTAGTAAATGCAGCTTAGGTCTAAACATAAATAAGCAACTAAATTTAGGTTAAATAATTTCGGTGTTGGTTTTTTGCTTTTAAATTATTTTTTTCGTTTGTTTCGTTTACTCGTTTCCTTTGTTTTAAAATAGTTTCCAGTTTTGCACCTAAACTATTCGTTTAATTCGTTAAACATTATTTTAAGAAAAGTTGAGGCCTTGTTTACGCTTAAATGCAAAACAAATTAATTAAACAATTAGTGCGACTGTGCCCGGGCACGTGTAATTGTTTAATTAATTCGTAAATTGTTTTGTAAATAAATACATGTATGTATAAATATATAAATTAAGAGAGAGCGGGTGTCGGGTGGAGAAATGCCAAGGGAAATGCCTAAAAAATTTGTTTAAATTAAGAAAAGCTTAGCCGCTAATTACGTTACGCTACGCTAGACGTTACGTGACGTGAACTTTATGCTTTCTCGAAGCCATTTTCATACGTTTCTTTTTCTCGTCCTCACTTCAGTCACAGTTGTTTTATATTTTGCTTGCACACTTCCTAGTCGGTCACCGGAAATCGCCTTGTGCTATTGAAATTGTATCTACTAGGATTGGTTGGTTGGTTGGTTCGTTTGCGGAACACTCTTAGTCCCAAATGATGCTCTGCTGGAACTCAAGGACGCGATCCCAGGGGAATTCCGGCTCGTAGTCGTCCGTTTCCGATAGCGATCGCTTGGCCCGACTCTCGAGCGCTGCCTCCTCCGCCGCATTGGTGTGTTCCGCTGGGACAGGAAGCGCAGCAGCCGCCGGCTCTGCCTCCACCTGTTCCACCTGCAGTGTGGTCCTGGCCTCCTCCTCGCCCGCCGGAGTACTGCTGCCCGGTTGCTCCTCAGTGCCAGTTCCCGATCCACTCGAAATCGCCTCGATGGGCGGCAAATCGCCGCGTCTCTCGTTGTTGCGTCCATAGTTGCTGCCTGGGAAATTGTTGATCGAGAACTGATCCGGCCGGAAGTTGGCGGAGCTATGGCTGCTGCCGCTGCTCTCCGGACGGTTCAGATATTGATACGAACTGCTGCCGCCATTTTGGAAGCTCTGATCCTGCGGCTGGTAGTTGGCACTGATGGCTGAACTGCCCACAGAGCCACTTCCGCCGTAGATGGGACGACCGTAGCTATCCTTCTGGCCTCCCAGGGAGCCACTTCCGCCGCCGCCTCCAATGGAGGGACGATAGAAGGGCTTCTGCAGTTGGTATCTCTTGGGTGGCTGGGTGCTGGGCTTGCGCACAGAGTAGCCTGGCTTCACGCACATCATGCCGAAGACTCGGATACCGGGCACACTGGCATATGTGGGCTGGTCATGAGCCATGGGTCCCTCTGTAAGAAATCAGAATATTTCCATGAAATTGTTGTGGTTTTAAGCAGGTTTAGAGTGTGACATTGTCTTGGTTTTATTTTATATGTAATTTCTATTTTTTGTGATGTTTAAACTCACCCATTTTGAAGTGATCGGGACAGCGACAGATAACCAAATAATGCGACTTGCCAGTTCTGGTGTTCTGAAGCGCCAGCAGAGACCAATCCTTGGGTGAGCGGCATTCACGCATCTCCGTGGTGGCCTCACAGGTCTTGGCCAGGGTGATGGCCTAACAGAGAATGGAAAAAATCAGGATTTAAAGATGAGCGAAAAGCAAAATAAGAACAAGAAAAAATCGTTTTTAGAGTCTATAAAATACTATAAATTTGCGTAAGAAAACAGTTTATAGAGATCAATTAAGAAAGGACTAAGGCAATTTCCTAAAATTTTAAATTTAAATTAAAGGTAAAGAGATACAAAATCGTCACGAAAACCCCTTGTAAGCTGACACCACATTTTCTCAATTATTCCTCATAAAAGTTTATTTTTTCAAGGCTTTTAAAATTCATCATAATCTTACCAAACTTTATTATGGTTAATCAATTTTAGATACTTTCTAACACACTCTTTTCTCTTCGATTAACACAATATATATATTTTCACTACAACCATTACGTGGGTTTTTAGGTGTTTTTATACCCTTTCAGAGTATTATAATTTTAGTAAAAACCTAGTAACTATGTGAAGAACTCATTTCCGACCCTATAAATCATATATATTCTTGATCAGCATGAACAGCCGAGTCGATCTAGCCATCTTAGAAAGAAAAAAATTTTTACAAAATTTTTTGAAAATTTTAGCAGCGTTAAAATTACAAAAAAAAATTGAAAAAATTTTAATTTTTTTAAAGTCTAAATTGACTATGCAGATTTATTTACCCAATAAAAACTAGCATAGGAAAGCTTTCCGAATTAAAATTAATGCTTTTTTGGCTTAGTTTTGAGTTTTTTAATCTTTGATTTGTCGACAAAATTGTCATATAAAAAATCGATAAATATCGATTCAAAGAATGCGATTTTCTAATCAATTCTAAACTGCAAGGCTACATAAAGTTAGTTTCGTCTTTTCTAAGTTAGTTTGCTTTCTTCTTAAATTAATAAAACCCCTCTTTAAGTTAAACTCTTTCATAAACCGAAAAGTAAAACTGATGTATGAGTACATATATTTTTGTTGTAGTGCAGAGTGTGTCTAGACATGGTAGACGTGGTCTAATATTTAATAGTTAGTCTCTCTCTGCCAGCGATTAGACATTCACTTTGGCCCGCAGGGCAGGAAAGAAAGTTACCCCCAAATCCCGATACTAGACACCGACACCGACACCGGCACCGTCTCATGGCTCCGATCATGACTCTAAATTGAAAGCTGGCATGCTAAACGCTATGGACAGAGCCTGGACACGTAGCTGTCACTTAGCACGAGCTAAAAAAAGAAGCTTGAAACTAAAAACTAAAAAAAAACAGGAGCAGTCACCGCCCAGGGGAGAGATTTGGAGATCTGCCAGACTTTTATAACCGAGGGCTAAGCTGGAACACTTAGCTGGCTGGTGTTTGGGCCTTTTTGCTATGCTTTCAATTGGCCAACTTGATTGTCCTTTAACTGATTTACAGCTTGGGCTACTGTTGTTGGCCCGGGCGTAATTTGATTGACTCTCGCGGCGCTCGTTTGCATGTCAAGTCGATTGGCAAGAAATCTCAGCTGCTCTTTGGGCTCTGGCTTTGGTTTTCCTCCTCTATTTTCCTATGCTCGCTTCATTGGCATTGGCATTCAGGTTAATGTTGTCCGCCCGGCTGCTCCAGTTTTTCCCACTGCTCCGCTCTTGTTTTCCAGCTAAACGCATTTTCATAATTTGCTGTACAGTTCCGGCAAAGTGGAAATAGCAGAAAGGCCTCGGCAGCCAAGGCAGCAAGTGTTGCATTTAACGGTAAAGTGAAGTGTAATTATGACAATGTCTGACACTGCCCACACTAGCATACTCCACACACACAGCACTTGGCCCGGCCATTAAGCCATTAGAAATGATTTTTATTATTATTTAATTTATTGCCAGAGAGCAGCCGCCTGGCTGTTCGCATTTATAACTCAATTAAATGTACTGAGCGCATATCGTTAGAAACCCGGGGCCGAAGGAGCAGATCATGGTTGGGCAATAAAGCAAATAATATTGGAAACCGCACACAAGGTGATCTCCCTAATGACCTGGCCATCATCATGGTCGTGCCTTTGGCAATGCTGGGAAAACGAATCCTCAAGTGAGAGTCTGTGGTATGGACCAAGGAATCAATTTCACAAGTCAGTCATCCGGAAAATGAGGCTCAATTTCGTTGCCTCCATCTAGAGGGGCTGATCTTTAACTGATCAAATGATATATTGCTGGCTACCTAGACATCGTGTTTTTCATTAACCGAACAGCGCCTTGGGAAATTCACAATTGATACGGGGAGTGACTGCTGCTTTTTTTTTTCTGTCTTTAGTAAATGCCACTGATCTTTCTCACTAACTGATTGGAATTATATACCATTTGTTGAGGTGTTCCTTAAGAGGTATTTATTTTGGACATGTACAGATAGATTCTCATGAATAGAGTGGGTTTGCAGGTTTAACAATTATTATGGGAATTGTAAAAACATGTTTGTTAATTGGAATTTTTCAAGATAAATAATCAAATCATCTTAAGGAATATCTCATTTATTTATTGACATTATGAATTCAATTTTGTAAGTCTATTACTGTTCATTTAAAAAATGTTGCCGAAAATTGACTAACAAAAATAAATCTTAAGGGATCTGCTCTTCGAAGCTATCTCGTGAAGATTATTCTCTCTAAATAACAAAGTCAGACTCATTTCTCTAAGACCTTTTCTCAAATAATTAGCTTTAAAATTGATTTCCCAATAAACAAATTCACTTTTCTTTCTTTTTTCTTTATATACTCCATGGGAATATTTTCTCCCTTCATTATTTAATCGAAAAATGCAACTATACTCTACTCTGGTATTAACTTCCTCAAAAAACAATGCTCTTCCTCTATTTGAACTTGATTATAGTTACAGAAAATGAAATTCGTGGATTTTCTTTATTAAGTTGTGTTACCAATGATCTTCGAGATGCCATCTTCCATTGATCTATTTAAAAAGAGATCAAATCATATTTTTTGTGGTTTCGTTTTCCCAGACTAAACCCAAAGTCGTGCTGCCGCAGAACCTGTAACTAGCCATTGAATTAATGATCCGGCGAGAGAGTGATCTAACAAATGATCAACAAACTGCACTCCGGCAGTTCCACTTTCGGTTCCCAAGTGATCTCTTCGAGTCGTGGCCCAGAATCAAATCATGGCCAAAGCAATTATCTAACTAATTCTGTTGGGAAGAACACCATTAAGTCCGGGCTAGTCTCTCTTACCTTCTTCTTATTATCGCCAACCAATTTTGTGGTATGCTGATCATCCTCGTTCAGGCTGGCAGAGCAGGGATCACGATATCTGTGCGGAGAGAGAGAAATAGATTAGATTTGCAGGATTAATTAGTGGTCCGTGGGGAGTGACAAGTGGGTAGGTAGCTCCAATCTAGCAACTCACCTGGATGGACAGGCGCACAATGGCTGGGTGTAGTTGAGTCTCACGTAGACGGCATTGCAGACCTGCTGAATGGCGCACTCGGGCAGCAGATATATGTGCTGATTGTGCGGATAATAATGATATTTCGTTGGCTTCGCTGTCGCCGTTTTCTGCAAGGAAGGGGGGAAAAACAAGAAGATGAGTTCCAGCTTCTGTTGATTGATGTGGCCAAAAGGGTTTCCTTTTTTTCGCTGCCATCTTCTATTTGGCCAGCAATTAAAGTTGCTGTATACAGCTCGGATGTGGCCATGGCCAGTTGGTAAATGTTTGCTCCGCAGAGGAGCGTTGTCTTGTCGAGGCGTTGCAGAGTGCTGTTTGTCTACTGCCAGCTCTGGCACGGATGAAGTGCGAAATTGACGCCGTTCCCCCTGGGATTGTTCAGACCAGACCGAACTCATTCCAACTCATTGCCTTCTACCAAAAGTTTTCCTGTCTCAGTGTGTTGGGTACTCTGAATATTTCGCAGAAGTTTATGAAATGCATAAAAGGGTATTTTGTCCTTGAGTGTAGGAGCGTTAAGCAGGACTAAAACTAGCAGGAGCTAATGTATTTTGTTTAGAAGATCATTAAATACAAAATAGAAAATCCCTTTTTTGTATAAATATATTATAAATAAACTAACAAAATATCAACTTAATAATATTTGTATTAGGACCTATAAAAATCTAACAAAAAAACTTAAGGAAGAATAATTTAAAGCAAATAAATACATAAAATCCTTGCTGGAAAGAGTATTCAATATCTTCATTTCCTAAGCTATATCCCTTCTTTGCTTATTTATTTTTTAATAACAAAGCTGAAGCGAAAACGGTTAAAGTGTTATAAAGCCGAAGCAAAAGACGAGAGTCGCGGTCCAGTCTATGGACTTCTTTTATGGATTCAAAGTAGAGTCGACTTGAGTTGATTCGAGTCCAGTTGAGTCGCAATGAGTTGCGATGAGTTGACTCGAGTTGAGTTGCCTTGGCCAAAGCAGGTTAATGGCAAACGAGACCCTCACATAATGCCACACAAAATTGCTTGGCTCGTCGCGAGTTGCAACGCGCCTTTTCCGTCGAACGAAAACGGGGGAACAAAGTTATTAAGAAATTGATGCAACTTGGAGGGGACCGAGTATCTACGCAGCAAGAAATATGGATTATGGATTTTGTTATAATGGGAAAACATTCCCTTATACAATTTTAAAAGAAGTGTATTACTAATAAAACAATGTTCACTTTTGATTATTCTGAAGTGCTTCAGTTCACTTAGACAGAATATTATAGAAATTATCTAGATCTATAGAAAATAATACTAAATACTATCACAGATATTTTTCCCATAGTTAAAATTACTTTCCTGATCTATATAAAATCATTTTCTACCAAGAAAATGTGATAGTTTCAGCAGAATGTATTCACATTTGTTTTTAGGTTAAAAATCGCACAGTTTTGTATTTTATTACTATATTTCCTTAATTTATAAAATGGAAATACTTCATACTTAAAAATTTCATACTTCCTGAGTTATTTTCCCAGTGTATTTTTATAATATGTGTTTGTGTCTGGTAACCTAGGGTAACCGGGTAAACTGCCAAACGCACTTTTACTTGTTGGTAGCTTCGTTCTTGTAATTTCCAGCCATCTCCCTTTGCTTTTTTTTATTTTCTCAACTCAACCCATCAGCCACTTCCTTCCTGTGACCATTTCCCAGTGTTTTCCCCTGAAGTTGAAGTTGTTTTTCATTTCGGGAAACTTTTAGCCATGGAAAGAGGGGAACTCAGGATACTCTGTCCCTGCAACTTTCATTCTCCCTTTCTGCCACCTTTTATTTGGCTATGAAAAAGTTTTATAGTTTGCATTTTTGTAAAGCCATTTTGCTTGAGAAGTTGGCCCAATTGGTAGGTAGCTTTCAACTTTTGCCTTGTTTGGTAGGTATTTATTTAATTATTTGACAATTTTTTTCAAGCATACGTTTTATATTTATGTGAATCAAGGCATGAAAGTTCTTAGAAATAAAAAGAACAGCGGGAAAGTAAGGGAGAACTTAATGATTTTATGAATTTATTTGAGGATGAAGGCAGGTAGAAGTAGGTTTGGTAATTAAAATAAGTCAAAATAAGACTTTACTTTAAAAGAGATTAAAGTAAATAAAAACAATGTAATAAATATAGAGAGGAGTAGTAAATAATTTAGAGTAATGATCTATCATTTATATTATTTATCTACTCTTTTTCGTGGTCATGTTTTTTCTTTTATATTAAAGGTTAAGCACTTTCTCATTATTCCCCATTTAGAATCTGCAAAATCTTACAATCTTGTAGCTGCATTTGGCAGCCTGCAGCAGCTTTCCTTTCAGCTGTCAATTTATCGATCGACTTTGTTGCATCCTCCACGCCTCCACTGTAGAACCGCTTTTCCTTTTCCTATCGCAGCTCCAGCTGCAACTCCGAAACTCAAACAATTCCCTTTCCTACTTAGCACATAATTGAACTGAAAGCATCTTTGGTTTAGGCCAAATTGCTGGGCCATGATCCAAGGAAACGGTACTTCCCATGTCAGTCATTTGCCATTCAGCTTGGAGCTGGGCCAGAGTTGGAGTCAGAGCCACCTACTGTCAGGTAGGAGGTCCCCTGGCCTGGCAGCTCCTTTTGTTTTTATTTTGAGAGTGATTTACACTGACCCTGACCATTATTATTGAATTTTTTATCGCCGGCACTTTGGCTTTTCCTTGGACTCCAACGCCAACTCCAAGTCGGACCCTATTTGGCGTCAGCTGGTTGTCGCTTCCGTCCAAGTGTCCAAACTGTCGCCGCCAATGCCTTTGTTTCCACTGCTCCTCCTCACAGCCGGCGGCCTGTCTCTTTCACTTTGGTTAAGTACATTTTTAAATATTTACCATGTTCCCCTTATAGCAGGGGGACGGAGGTTAGCGCTGCCCTAACTAGGCCCTAAGCCGAAAAGAATTTTCCACGAATTGCAAATTAAAGCGTTTTGTTGCTGTTACTGCTCGTACTCCTCGAACTCGTACTCGTACTCGTACGCTGTCCGCTTTTCACACAGGTTAAAGTTGAGCCGGTGGCAGTTAGCAGGAGATGCATTTTTCCCTCCCGGACTTTCCCTTGCCCCCTCCCTCGCCCAGCCCAGCCGGAGTGCCACTTGAAAATCGTGTTCTCCGCTGCCAGCTTCCTGCAATTTGGACTGCAGTTCGGAGTCGGCGGAATCTCGACGCGACCTTTCACGACCTTTTTTTTTGTATTTCCCCATGCCTTTTTGGAGTGCCATGAATTGCGTTTTGATTGAAAAGAAAGTGACATTTCCGTTGATTTTCCTTTAGCAGAATGGTGCGCTTTAGCAGAGAGCCATCCTTAAAGTTTTCCTTTTATGCAACTCTTTCTTTCGCTGTTCAGAGTTCGCCTTGCTAATTCCTCTTCGACTTGGCCCAAGGTAAGTGACGTTGAAATTTCGGTGTGTATTTCTTTTTGGCCCCACAACAACATCAAAATGGCAAACAATAAATGCACAAATGGCAAACAACAAACAGTAAATTGCAGTGGCAGCCAGCTAACTTTGCTTGCACCCTGTGCAACATGACGTATGCGTGATTTGTGTACTGATGAATGCCCGGCTTATTGACTTGTTTCGATGGTGGCCATGATTGTTGCTTGATTAGCCGACACTTGATGAGCTATTGATGGGGGGAAATTCGGTAAATCCACAATTGTGAATATGAATATATATACGTATATGCATATATGCATTTTCAAGTGGCTGTGAAATTTGCGAGTGTTTAAATTTGGAGAAATCTGCCGAAAGGGTAATTACGATTTAATTATGTCTGAGAAAATATTCAAAGAAATGCAAGACACTTCATAGTAAAAGGAAATGGAATTCAATTCCGAACAAAAGTAATAATAAATTTATAGGGAAAGTTAATTGAATTTTCATTTTAACAAGTAATAAACATATGAGATTTTGTTTATAATTTTTGTTTGCTTATAATTTTCTTGAGGAAATCGTAAAAATATTTAAATCATTGAATATTTAGATTAATCAGATAGTGTTTAGACACTAATATTCCAGAAAACGATCATCTTAATTACCTAAAGCCCCATCTTATTAAATTTACCATTAGCCAAGCTATAAATATTCTGTTTAATGTTACATATATATTAAAGCTTTAAAAAATATAAATAGAATACAAGAGAGCTGCTTAATTAAAGCGATATCAATCTTTCGCCAATATAAAATAGCTAATTATGTAAAACCTAACAAATGACTTTCATAGTTGTATGAATATTTAATATTTAAAGAAGATTAAGATAACATATCCTAACTTTTAACAAAGTTTGACATAAAATACGATAATTAGCTGAATGCTAATTATATATTATTTAAAACTGATATATATCTTAAACATAAATTAAATCAAAATTCCAAAAGACTTCAGTGTTTTAACCACTAAAAATAAATACTGGCCATAAATCAAATAGAAGAAAAGCCAAGGCAAAGCTATATACAAAAAATCTCACCCAAACTAGCTTCTATTTAGTGTTGAACAATTTTGTAAATAACAAATTGCAACATTTTTCTTCTCAGCCACTTCACAGCGAACCAGCTTGTTGGCTCCCTGACTTTGTGTTTTTTTTTCTTTTCGGCTAACAAGCTTAGCAAACAAGTCCTGCAGTCATCAGCACTTCTCGGATTTCAAGTCCTCGGGGCATGCGAGAGCTTATCCTCCGCGTATTTGTATATATACAAATATCTAGGTGCATATAGACCCGTATCTGGAAGCTGTGAGTTGCCGTTTAGAGGCTTGATTTATGCCAGCAACTCGAAATTTACTTTTAATGAGGGACGACGGCTGCGGGGCCAGAGCTAAACGCATGTTAGTGACGGCGGCGGCAGCTTGTATCTATGTATCTCGCGGATGCGAAAGCCCGGCCACTTGTTATTCAAATCAGCTTGAAGAGATTCAAGAGAGCAAAAAATAAAATAAAATAAAAATACTACAGAGACATAAAATTTCACCGCTTTTAGCTTAGCCTAGCTACTTGGCGGAGTCTCAAAAGCTTCTCTCTCTCTTTGGCGGATTCAATGGAAATTTGCATGAGATCCACACAAACAACCAACCTCCCACCACCCCCGTGCTCTTTGCGCAATTAATAAATAATTTTCATTTCATTTTCATTTCGAAATTTGATTTAATTACGAGAAAGTCTCACACTGGGTGTGAGTGAGTGTGTCTCTCGTACACACACCTACCACTTTGAGTGGGAAAGAACAGAAAATTAGTTGCCATTATTTAAGTTTTACGTTTCTCAGCTTGCTGCCTTGTGTTATTCGTTTGTTATTTAATTTTATGCTTAAAGTGAAAACGAAATTTTTACCTTGAGTTCAAGTACTTTCGTTCTGCGCCCCGAGAGGTTTGTTTTTATTGTTATTTATAAAGCGTGAAGTTTCAAGTAGTTGGCCTACCGCTCACGGATGTAGGACCATGTATCTTTTGTATTTTTTTTCGAACCTTTTTCTTTCATTTGACACGACAAGCTACCGAAAATCTTACACTTGCACACACAACATTTCACCTGAGTTCCGCTGTTGTTAACTGTGGTTTCTCATGCAAATCCACCGGCCAAGAGTCGTTTGTTTGTTTGTTTACCATTATTTATTTGTTTGCCCAACGCTTTTTCCGCTTTGCACCGGGCAATTGATAATTATCATCATCATCGGCATGGCCCCAGCATCCATCCCAGAGTCCCCAGGTAAAAGTATTCAAGTTCCCTCTCAGATCTCCAGCTGGGGCCTTTTCCTCTTCCTCGATTTCTATGGCTTCTTTTTTCGGTGTTTTCTGAGTGGCCGCCCGAAGCTCTCATAAACTCTCAACACTTTCAAGTTGTTTATGTCCGCAGGTTGTAATTAAAATGTTCAATAAATCGTAAAGCTTGATTGTCGATTCGTTATTGTATTTTTTATATCTGGAACTAAAAAGTCTAACGGATATGTTGCATATAAATTATGCCATGGGTTAGAGTTCGCTTAATGGGTTCTGTGTTGCAAAAAGTTCCAGGAAGAATGTTTATATTTTTAACTATTAAATATATGAATGTTTATGGTGATCAAGGAAACTGTGAGAGAATGTTTTAGTATATTTTTATAGCTCTTAGAAAATCGTTTTCTTTAAAAAAGTAATGTAGAAAAGAATTAAACTGAAGAAAGAATTTAAATATGGCTGTAAATGCGTTCGTAAAACATATATTTGTTAGCAACAAATGAAGTTTTCTGTGGTTTATAAGGGAAATAAATAATATTTAAAGGCTCCTGGTATTTTCCCTACATATTAACCCCAATTCGAGCATACTTTGTGCTGCTCCTTGAAGCTCCTAGATTCCTCATCCGGCCTAGACATTTAGGCCGCTCTCTTCTGGCCAAAGTTGGACCCCGAGCGGCGGCCTTCTGAGCTGCGCATGCGTAACTGATATCCATCTTAGGCGGTGTTACAATTTTTTGTTTTGTTTTTGCGCTGCTTTTTTTGTACCGCGCATAACTTGTCAAACGGCAAACAAAGGCGGTGCTGCAGCTTGCCGCACAGCGATGAAGATAAAGATATACACATAAAGATTGCAACTAAGAAGAAGCTGCCACACAGAAAATAATATTGGTATTATTATTTAATTTAAGCTTGATAAATTTTCTTTTTGTTTAATAATTTATAACCTACTTTGTGACATATTGACAATTATTAGTGAATTTATTAGGCTTCAAATTAATTTAATTTTGAGGATAGGAATAAGACTCCTCGTTAGCTATATAAATATCACTTCTAAAGTGCTTCTAATTTTTTCCCTGTGCAACCAAAGGAATACGCCTTTTTTACCATAGATGGCTTTTTCTTTAGTAATAATATCACTTCCAAGTTGCTCCTACATTTTTTCCCGTGCAGCCAGAGAAACCATGATGCATACAAGGCAATTACATGATTCGGCTGGAGCGCAAAATAAAAAAAAGTCTAGAAAAATATTGAATAATCCCAACATCAGTAGCAGCAACATTCCATAACCAATTCGAGCCACCGACCAAAGACGTGTTCATAATTGTCATCATTGCTGGCAGCATTCGTGATGATGAAACTGAATCGAAATCGGAGTCAAAGGCGGAATTGGAATCCGTTTAATGTGTCAACCGCAGAGCCAACGTTAATTTGTTCTAATTTGTTTCTGGAAGACCATAGTTTTATTTTTATTTTTTTGCCCGGTCATAAGCCTCCGTGGTCAGCATTACGCATTTGAGTATAATGCCCAGTGCCGTAATAATAATAATATTTTTTACATTTCTCTCCCCCGGCTCGTTACTTGGTCACTGTACATATATATTTTTTACCAGAAGAAGGTACTGCTGTTGGCCGAGTTTATTGTTCTAGTTTTCTCGAGGCCCTCGGTCCGGTCTCCTTAACAGTTCTTTGGCTCGTTGGTTAAGGTTTGTTGAACCCCTAATGAGTTTAAATACCGGGCTATGATCTGGTCTTTAATGCACGTTTATGAGTTACTCCGCTTTATTTTATTTTATACTTTTTTTTCGGTGCCAGTTTCAGTCCCTCTTTTTTGGGACACTTTGTGGGACAGAATTAATGTTGGTGGCATTACGGTAACGATTTGGTCATGATGCCAAAGGGAAGTCGGACATTAGTCCGGTGATACGATGATATGCGGTCTGCCGGATGCTTGCAACATTTTTTTATACATTTTTTTTTGGTTTCGGAGCGGAAAAGGTGACCATTTAACAGGTGGAAAGTTTGAGGTGATTTTTTTTGCTTAGACTAGGTGAATTAATTTTTTTTAAGCTTGAAAAAGTTGAGCTTAAATTAAGAAAAGATTTTGCCTTTTATTGTCACAGTTTATAAAATAAAAAATGTATATAAATTTTAATATTTGCCTTTTGGTTCATAGCTTAACAGACATTTAAATTGATACATTTTATTTGCATATAAAGCCTTTTTATGTAAGATAAAAATATTAAATAGTTGAACTTATCAAAGTTATTATTGTTATGTTGTACTTTAATAATTTAAGATATATAAACTTTAGCTGGGTTCCCTTGTATTTCTTTTCTATTGTTAAATAATAAGTATTAACTTTACTTGAGGTCTCTTTTATACCAAAACAAATTCAACAAGGCACGGGCTTATATTTTGGTTCACCAAGAAATTTTAACAACAAATGATGGGACAAGTTTTTGTTGTTTAAGTAAAGAAAATAATGTTAGTTATAGTTTTATGCTAAACAAACATTAAAATATATAGTTTAAATTCCAAATAGTGATTCCACTGATCCTCTAATTCTCTTAAAACTCATTCATGTATATTTCTCCCACAAAAAATCACTTTCTTTATCCACATCTAGATTATTTATCACTTTCTTCGCTATTCTTCCGCATTTAGCATATAAAATAACTAACCCAAATAGCCCCCAAAAAAACCCATTCACAAAGCCGTGTATTTTTTCAAGGCAAACATGCCGAAAAAAATTCACTTAAAACGAAGAGAAGAAAAGGTGTACGAACCGAATCCATAATCACTTGATGGCTTATACTTTAGGCCTGGTCATTTACCTCCAAATTGTTTATGTTTGTTGTGTTCTTCTTTTACGTTTGTTTGTTGTTATTACTTTGTTTTACCGCTAATACGCATAGCTGGGGAAGGGGCTAAGCCTCGGCTTCTTTCTAAACTTTCAGCCTCTTTTTTTTGTCTTCCGAATCACGTACTCTATATGGTCATTGTGGTGGCGAGATGTGTGCTTACCTGAAAGAAAGAAACAAATTGAAGAAAGCGAAATTAGTATTTGTACAAAATTGCAAATAAATTTCAGGCAGATGTAAAAAAAACGGACTTTAATTTGAATTTGAATGTTATCATTTTTTCTCTCCAGAAAATATAATTATAAAGAAAGCGAAATTAGTATTCGGTTGAGGTCATTATAGTGGTCAAAACAATTTGTACGCAAAGGTAATTAAATGTGAGTCAGAGCGGAGTAAAGCCCTACTTCTATATGATAAATAAATTATAGATATAACCTAGATTTTAATGGCATAATTGTGACTTCAAGGGAGCTTGGAGGAAAAAATATAATAATGGTGTTCATTTAAATGAGCCATTAAGTTTTGAGGGAGCTGGGCCATTCACTTCAGGGGTTTCAAATTAAAATGAAAAATATCCAGAGAGCGAATGCAAATAATTTCTTTGTTGAGGCCTAATTACTGCAGTTGTTTGCTTTGTCTTGATTCCTCATCTTCTATAGCATAATGTGCACTGGGTTGCTTCTTCTACGACGACGTCTTCTTTCTCTTTGGTTTTTGGGGCCTTGGGGCCAAACACTTTCTTTTATTGGACTTTCTTTGCCATTTTTCTTTCTTTTTAAATATATATATATATTTTTATATATATATATTTTATCAAAGTAGCGCACATTGCACATCTCAGCCACGCCCCCTTTGCCCTGCGGTTACGTTTCGGCTTTTGTTTTGCATCTGACAATCTTTTTTTTTTCGCATGACTTTTCCCCACCATGGTGGAGGCCAGGCCAGCATTAGGAAAAAAAAAAAAACGAGGTGAGAGATAAAGATGCCGACATTACGCGCTTTGCATTTTCCATTTTCCACTTTACATTTTTCCTTCTATCAGTGTCTGTGCCTTTTTTCTGTGTTAATTATTAGCTTCCGCCTCGAAGGGAACACGCTGCAGTGATTCCTCCAAGCCAAAGGAAAAAGAAAAGCGGGAAAAGGAAAAGGTGGAAAAGTCGGAGGAGAGGAGGCACCTGGCTAATGTCTGTATTACGAATGCACGAGCTTAGATCGGAATTCGAATGAGTTTCCAAGTATCTATGCTGCAGGTCACGGAAAACGCTTTCGTTGAGCGGCTTTTGTCAAAGAAATGCTAAGTGCCCACAAGTTGTAGCAGCTTTTGTTGCAAAAGAATTCTGATTTTTAATATATATTAAACTGAGATAGTTGAAAGATGATATTTGTTAAATATTTTTATATCTGATGATTTATAAATAAACTCTTATTACAGAAGTAGGCAAGTTTTATAGCAGTTCTAAGATAGATTTTCATTTTCCTTTGTTTTCTAATATTAGAAAGAGTTCTAGATCTAATCTTAGATCTTAAAATATTCCTAATTATTCTTAAATATGCATTTAATTTTTATTGAGTATACAATGTTAGCTTTCCTAATTACAATGACCAGTGCTAATGTTTCTTGGAATGCAAAAAAAAAACCCTCCAGTCGGCGATTATAAAGCAAATACCTTTTCCTAACCCATCGTGCTTTTTCCTTGGATTCTTTTTGTGTCCAGTGCTTAACTTGTAGATACTTTGATGTATCTGACTGAAGGAAAAAAAATCCCACTGACTCGTCGTTTGGTCAATTGTAATTTGCGACAAATTTAGTGTTGCTCGTAGAAGGCAATTTTCACAGTCGCGGGCAATTTAAATTTGCATTTCGTGGTCGAACCGAAATGGTTTGAACGATCTTCGTTCGTTGAGCTTAACAGTAAAGCCAATCGGCAGTCGAGAATGGTATCTGATAGATACAGATATATATGCATGGCTCTGTGGCTCCTCGGCATTTACAGCTATCAATCATAATTAAGTGAATGATAATCAAAATGGACAGCATTATGAAAGCTGCATCTCTCTCGATGTTGGTCTTGGACTTGGTCTCTCGGTCTCGGTTCGGTTTCGGCCGCGGTCTTCTCTATCATTATGGATAATGATAAAGAGAGGCAGATCGAGCGGATCGGAGAGTTTCCAGCTCCAGCTTCATTTCCATCTCCATCTCCAGCTCCAGCCCGTTTTCTGAGGCTCATTCTGCAGTTCGTTCCATAGCGGCACCGTTATGCAGGTCAGCCCTCTCTTTACCATATTTTTCCCCTTTGAATGCACTTGGAGAAAAATGTGGCATTTAATTTACAATAAAGAGCGGTCTATATAAATATTTTGATATATTTTTCAAGAGAGTTGCAATAATTAAGGTTTTTCTAGCTGCTTTTCTCTTTGATACATTTTCAAAACAATTAAAAATATATTATTAAGTTCCTTTTACTTTAAGCAAAGCGTAAAAACATATTTAAAACGTACTGTTTATGTTTTCGCATAAACTGTCCCTTGATTTTACTCAGCTTTTCATATTGTTTTATATTTTAAAATGTATTTATAGTTGCATACATTTTTCTACATGAGATTCTCTCTCGAAAATTGCATTGTTTCTCGGACTTAGCGGCATGTAATTTTTTCAAGGATTAGTCATGGATTTTTCCCCTAGTGCATATCCCAAATCCGACTGCCAATCCGAAGTGCAGCTCATCTCGTATGCAAACGCAGCGCATTCCTTGGGAAGAGAGTGCGATACGAATGTATCTTGTATCTACCATTGACATGCCAACTGCCTTGCTGGCTGCTTGGCAAATTTAGCACGCTATGATCTGAAGCTAAAGCTGAAGCTGAAGCTGAAGCTGCGGCTGGCTTGTAGCTTTCATTTTGCCAGGTGACAGCCAACTATGAGTGGTTACAAGGCCCCACCAGAGTCCAGAGCCGCAGTCTTTCTCCATTCTCCACCGAGCCGGCTGGCAGGCACATTAATTTATTAGTTGCACTTGCTTGTTGCGCTGTAAAAGATACGCACACGTTGAGATACTTTTTGTACGAGTATCTACCCATAGCTCTCTTCACCGCAGGTCCGTTGTCCAATGTTGCCCGTGTTGGTTGTTGCTAGTAGTTCCCTGTTGCCTGTTGGCTGTTGGCTGTTACCGTGGCTGGCTAGTTGTCGCCTATCAAATTACCCAACTCCAGTGCTCAATTCGAGCGTCCAGTGACCAGCATCCGAGCACGAGCTGCATCTTCTGGGTGAGGATGCCACTGTTGGTGGATTGAGTCCAGCGAATTGGGGTTTATGCGTTGGCGTATATCGTGTTTTGATTGAGCCACTCGGGTTTTTCTTTATACCCCTCAACGGTACATTTTATTGTGATAAGTTTTCAAGTGTTTTATGGAAGTGTTTGCAAAATATATTGCCTTTTCTATACTAGTTTACTTTTGTAGACTACTTTAAGCCACTTTAAGTTGGATTATGAGATCTGGGAGTGTTACTATGATATATTTATTTAATTACTTAGCTGGGAGAGGCTTTCTCTGATATTTGCTAAGTTAAGACTATAATTACACTTTTATGTTTGGTTGAGAATTCTAAAAGCATCTTATCTTATCTTATCTGACTTTCACTACACCTAAAGATCTTGCATTAAATAGTTCCAAGTTCAAAGATTTCCGTAAACTTTAACGATGTTAGTTTGCAATTTATTTTCGCAATCTCAGAGCCTAATTTTTGACCATAAATTGCTGCGCATAAACCTGTCAGAATCGGTGGCATCCGCCAGCAGCCGCCTCATCATCATCATGTGTCCTGTGGCGGTCTAGGCATTTGGGATTGCGGACTACTTTGTTGCGCCTGCCCATCATCCTGGCCATATCCATATGCGAGCAGTCAAACCCGATATCGCCCGCCTATGTAAAAAATGTCTAGGGCGAGAAATTCGCTCATTAATTTTCGCGGGCAGGCACGGGTCCGGTTTTTCGGTCTAGGAGGACTCTTGCTGGATATTTTGACGTTGATTGAAGATGCGGTCGTGTTATGGTTGTGGAACTAAGCTTGCCACTGGGACCGGGGCCCTGGGAACCTGGCTTGGTCTCAGGACCAGGACCAGACCGTGAAGTGATTAATAAAACTGTGCAAAAGTTCCACTGAATCCCGTCGAGCTTTCCCACTTTTCCATGCGCCGCGATCTTTGAACTCAATTAGTGTTGTCTCACCGGGAATCTTCTGGCGGAAAGGGAGAGGGTTTGCAGCGAGTTGGAGGCGTGGGAGGGGGATTAGGTGGTACTACCACAAATGACACATATTGGCCTGACTTGGTATCTTGTGGCATAAATTTCCATTTCAAATGCCACGCCCACAGCACACGCTTTTAGCCCATAAAGAAGAAACTCTTGCTTTTTTCTAGCAGCAGCATGACGATGATGATGATGATGATGACGATGATAAACTTCGATGACTTCATGATGATAGGGATGCAGGAGGCATTGTAGCCTCAGTTAGAAAGCGCATTTTTGAAGGCCTCCACCATAATTGAAGCCTCCTGCCGCCTGCCTCCTGCCTCCTGCCTGCTGTTGTGTCGGTTTTGTACCCTTTTTGCACCATTTTGCTGTTTTGCGGTTTTCCCCGGACATGCCGCGGCTCTCCGCGCCATCGAACTGCATTCGTCGTTGACCAACTCAATTTTCTTTTGCAACCAAAAAGGAGTTTTGCGGCTTTTGGCCATTTTGCGGGCTGCGTTTCGTGCCCAATTTGTTATTTTAATGATTTCGATGGAATCTTCGCACATAATTGAGCCGGGCTCCTCCTCTGGCAACTTCTGTTTTATGTTTCTGTTTCTGTTCCTGGGAAAGCCAGCCACATCAGCTTGGACTCAGTGTGTGTTTACCCGTGCAAATATCTGACAAATGACCGGACAAACACTGGCAAACATAAATACAAATTGCTTTGACACAACCCACCATCGCCCCAACTTTCCTAGGCAAATATTTCTCCTTTGGCTGACAATGCTACAAAAATATTTATCCACAGAGCGAGCCAAGCACTTGCAATATCCGCTGGCAAAAAATAATAAGTAAAGCCTTTCAAATGGGTTTCTTTATGCCCATCGATATGCGGCTGTCTGATTTGAAGGAGATCGCTGCTGCCGCCAGCTGCAGTTTCCAATTCTACGGGCTTGATTTTTCTCATTTTCCTGATATTTTTGCTGCTGCCTTTTTTGCCTCTGTCTTTCTCGGTTTCGGTTTTTCCTGGCCATGGAAATTGACACTCGTTGTCGTCGTCTCTTATTAAAAATTGTGTCAAGTTGTCAGCGGCAACTGCAGCAGCAGCAGCAACGTGCAACAAGCAACAAGCAGCAGCAATCAGTTGTCAGTGTGTCAGTGTTGGCGTTGGCTGGCCTACAAAACACATAAAAAATAAAAGAAAAAAATAGAAAAAACCCGACCTGACCACACTTGCTGTAAGTGGAGTTGATGGAATCAAATGTATTTCCCATTTTTCCATCACAAAAGAAACGAAAATGAAAATGTTTAAGCTTTGATTTTTATTGGATTTGTTTGCTTTGAAGACTTTGGAATAGGAGATGAGACGAGAAACGGATATTTGGGGCTAACTTTAAATAGATTGAGAGATACAGAAGAGTTTATATTGATTATCTTGGTATTTAAGTTAACTTTCAATATGAAAAGATTAAATGCTTATATTTTGGGTAGCCTTTGAAGGGAGATTTCTTTGTAGAAAAAATATTTTGGATAATTGACAGTCAGATTACTGTCAAAGGGAATTTTGCTTTGTATTTTGTGGTCTTAGATAGAATTTAAAAGAGCTTGTTAAGCATATGAATTGATTATTATTTATTTTAGGTAATTTTATGATAAGAACCTTATAATTTATTCCAGGGAAAGTATAAAGACCTAAAGCTGAAACTGCTTAGATGATCATAGATCATATTATTATTAGAACATATATTATTATATTCTTTCTATGAAGAATTAACATCGAAGTTGAACTCAGAGAAGGATTAATATTCAAAGCAAGGCTTACAAATTTATTTAGAATGACTTTAAGCACCATTTCATTTTTAAAACATTTAAAAAAGACCCCAGAAACACATTTACAGTCCGAGTCCCCTTCAATTTGAATCACAGATGAGCAATCATAGATCCAAAAATTAATTGCACTTTCTAAACAAAAGTAGATATAGGCAAAACCAAAGAAAGCAGCAATCTGGTAATTTGGCGATGAGCCATAAATTCAAGAAATCAAAACTCGATTTGCGGTTCGGGGGCCAACTTTGACCCCCCGGAAAAAGGTCTGTGGGGCAGACGTTAATTCGGCAATTTCTATGCTCGCCTGCAATTAAATGGGGAGAGAGGAGATGAGATGAGATGCCTGAGACTGTCTGACTGACTGACTGGAGGTTTTCCTTCGAAGCTTTCCGACTTTCCGACTCTTTCCGAGACTCTCCTACTTGAGAGTCGAACATGCAACCCGCATTTTAACCCACTCAAAACTCGATTCTTAAATCACTCCAGACACTCACTCACGACAGGTGAATGCAATCACTGCGATCGAAATAATTGTATTTTGAATGGCAAAATCTTCAGTGTGGGGGCCTTTAAAAAGTTTTCATTGGTTTTTTATTTCGGTTTTACTCGCTTTTTTCTTAATGGTTTCCTCATGGATCTTTCCTCATCACCAGCTGATTTTTAGTGGAGCAACAACTTTTACTCCCAGACTCTTGACTTGTGTTGTTTTGGGGCGTTGTACTCTAGTACAATTTATGTGTTGGTCCATAGAAAGTGCTCTATGGGGCGGGCTGTATATATCTTCTTCGTTTTATATGTCTTTTATATATCTTTAAGATTCTGTAAGGCATTTCACTGGGTGGCATTCGAGGGCATTTAAATTGCTAATTTCGGGGCGTGGCCCCCTGACTTTTGCCTCTCCCTCTGGCTGGGTTGCAACTTGTGCTTCTGCTACTGCATTTATTTATGCTTTTTTGTTTCGCTTATAAATTGTAATGCCTTGTCCTCAACTTGAAATGCGCAAAAAGTTTCCTTTTACTCGTCTAGGGGCGGGCTGCATAATTTCTTGTTCCTGCAAAGGTTGCTCTTTTAACATCGGGTCCCCGTGCTTTATGGCCGCCACTGTGTTATAAAATTGTTAACAAATGGCTGGGCTTAGAGCGGCGCGCCGGCGGCCGGAAGCTTATGGCTCATGTAATGGAGATTTTTCTGGCCTTTAGTTGGCCCAGAAATAAATGTGATTTTGAGTAAGTGGTAACCATGGGGCTTTAAGGAAGATTTAAAGGAGAAGTACTTGCATTATTTTGTGATGAAGTTTGTAAATTATAAGGTTTTAAGTTGGTTAAAAAAATATATGTTAATCCAATTTTAATAATAATTTAAATGCAGACAGTTCATTAAATATTATTATTTCTAATATAGAAAAGAAGCTAAAAGAATAGTTCTGCTTTTCTTCATTGTTGCTAAATATTTTACCTTTTATCTATTTGTTTTTATATATTTTTTTCTTATTTACAGTAGCAAGATTATACTCTGGTATATTTTATTAACACAACATAAACTCAAATTTTCATTTTTAATAGTATTTATATTTAACAAAAAATTATCTTGACAAAACAAGCTAATTTTGAGTTAAAAGTCACACAAATTGAACCAAATAAACTTGAGCTAGTAACTAACTAACCGACCGAGAACCACAAATTGAATTGAGATATGCATTTTCTCGTTCTGGAAAAGCTTATTTCGGGTATATTAACTTTATGGGCCATAAATGCTTAAAAGCCTGGCCGCTCCTATAAATTATTTATCAATTTGATGTGGCAAAAGGCAGCATCACCAATTGAATTAGCCATCAAAATAGCAAAACAAAGAAAAAAATTGAGAAAAACGGAAAATGCTGGAGAAAAACTAAAAGAAAAAAATGTGATTTAAATGCAATTGGTTTTCCTCGACGTTGTTGCTATTGCTGTTGTGTATGTACAATTACACGACCTAGAAAGCCAAAGCAGCAGAAAGTTGCTGCCAGAGAGCAACCGAGAAGAAAGCCAAAGACTCCGGACTCCAGCTCGGGCCAAAGTCAGTCGTCTCCCAATATCTTGGCCAAAAAAAATAGGAAAAAAGAAAAACCAACGAAAAACTGCGCCAAAAGACAAAGGAAAAGACACAGATTCGATGGCCAGGATGAGAAGAGACGGCGAATGAAAGATGTGGCAAGTATCTCATAGGTCGTTTGGGTCTCTGTAATGCAAATAGCTGCAGTTGTTGTATCCCCCCCCCCCAACTCGAGGGCATCTCGAGGGGCCCCCTTTGACTTGTAGTAGAAACATTTGCAATTAGTTTGCCAAATGCTGTGAGATCTTAATTTGGTCGTGAGTCGTTTCGGTTTCGGTGTGTGTGGGAGTTGCTAATGCAAGAGGGATTGAGGATATATATCTGCTGCCTCCCCCTGGGCAGCCCACACACCTTTGCCGGTGTCTAGGTGTCAGGTTTGTTTTCGGCCAACTTGATGTAGTTTGTTTTTGGCAGTCGGCCTTAATGATTATTTACACTCTCACTGGTATCGTTCAATGGAAAGTGCAGGCCTCATTAGTATATCAATGTCTTGTAGCTGCACGATCTGCATGATCTCCGGCGAGACAAATGATTTCTTTGCGGGCCTTCAATGGGGCGATCTTTGCAAGTTCTTCTTATTTTGAGGGAGATGATGATGAAGTGTTTTAGGTTAATTTTTGGGTTCATTTTAAAGGTATTTACTGATATTATAATAGATTCAACGAAGAATATTATAGATTATATAGGGAAAGGTATGATATATTGACTTAGAACTCAAGTAGATTTAAGTAGATGTTAGTTATTAGCTAAATATTTGTTACTTGCAAAGAAAAGAGTTTTGTCTTTATAGGAAAATATATGTAAAAAATCTTAGGTATCCCCTATTCGTTTATCCTATTTTTAAGCTATTAGTTACTTCATCAGCTTATCTGAAAGTCATCTCCTGACTACCTTCTTCATTAGGTTGGTTAAATAGGCGCCCAATGATGATCTTGCAGAGCTCCAGAAGAGTTGTCTTGCCAATCCGTAATTGTATGGGCATGCGGCGAGATAAATGCTTTGGCCAAATGGCCAATTCTGGATGCTCGAGTCATTGCCATAAATTGCACTTTGCTCGATAAATTATGGAATGGGCACAGTGGGCAGTCGGCAGATACCAAATAGATATCTGACTTGGTTCTTGGGTTAATTGAAAAGCCGCTTTGCTGGCTTGGCTACCACAAAGTCTATTTTTACTCTTGCTTTTTCCCTTTTCTTTGTTATGGCCTTTATGGTCTTTGTTTTGCCTTTTGTCTGACCCTTTTGCCGGATTTCACTTTTCATTTCGCATTTCTGGGATTCTGCTTTTTCCTCTTAACTTTTTTTCTTTTTGTTGCTTAATTTATGGTGTTTTTGTGATGACCAATCAAAGAGAAATAATTTTCGCCGGTTGGACAAATAAATTACAGTTATTAGTGGGTGAGATCTTCCCGCCCAGTTTCCCCCGCCCGACCTCTAATTGCTAGTAAAAGTTTTAATAAATCATCGCAGAAACAGAAATAGAAACAAAAACAGAAGAAACCCTTTCCCAAAAACAAAACCAAGCAAGTTAGAAAGCGTCTCTGGCTTTCTTCTGTGTTTGTCGGATTGTCTTGGACTGGATTGGATTCGATTCGATTGGATTGGATTGGATTGCCGGAGCATTGTTCGATTTTTCCTAATCATATATGAGTGCATAACGCTCTGCCCCTTTCTCTCAGCCTCCTTGGCTTTCTGCATCGCTGCTTTCATTTGCATTCGATAGCAGAATTGCAGCTTCCGTTGCACAGGGGAAAAAATATATCGAAAATATATCGATGACATTTAGAAAAGCGACCCTAAATCTTGTTTCTAAATCTTTAATTTAACTATATTTGATTTATTTAAATTTATAGTTTCTACATATGTAAATATATGTTATTTAGCAAGTTTTTCTCTTTATCAATTTGTTGGATATCTTTTCTAAGTTCCCTCAAATTTTCTCGCTGAGTCATTGCAACTGTGCAACTTGCTACCAGTTTTCCATGGAATCATCATCATCATCATCGTCATTGTCTTTGGCCTATCATCATTTCTCCGGGAGGCTGTGCTACCTCCGAACAATCTGAAATTAGCATAACTTTGGGCGTCTAATGTCGTTGCTCTAACGGTCAGCTCCAATCATCTCTCTCTCTATCTGTCGGCATGTGTTTGTGTTAACAAGCAATTGATAAAACAAAGCGGTAAATGTTTAACCCAAGCCTGGTCCACCTCTCATTTCCCCCCCCCCCATTTTCCCCCCTCCTTGCTCTCTATGGAAAATCGGTGTTTGTGATGTAATGGATCATAGTCAGAGGGGGAAAATGTTTGAGCTGAAGAATAGGAAGGAGAAGAGTTCTTGATGTACGAGGTGTTGACTTTTTGATTCAAGAGCTCTGAAAGCTGATGAGCTTCTCGAATTGCCAAGGGAATATTACGTAAATGTGGTTATAGTGTTGGCTTTAGGATTATCCATGAATTACAGGGCTCTATTTTCAGCAAATATTTATTTTTAAGGTGTTTATAAAGGGATATCTACTTAGGAAAGGTATGAAGCTATCAATGTTCTTATATTTCCCTTGAAATATTTTTTATTACCACACATTCATAGTTTTTGTTACTTCATTTACCACCTGCATTGAATTGTTTTTCAGCTGCCATTTATCAGCTTTCAATTAGACATAGCCCACTTTGCTGTCCAATTTCCATGCCTGATTTCCCCCGGATTTTCCAGCTCCCTTTCAGGGCTTCTTTGATCATCGGCCCACACACGAGCTACAGGCGGCCTCCGATAAGTGCACTCTGCCATGTCAATCATCTGCTGACCAAGTCACGCCTTCTTCCACTGTCCACTGCGATCGTGTAAATATATTTATAGGGAAAATCGGCGGCAGCTGCCGATGTCTGCCTGTCAGTTCGATGGACAACAAATTTCACACTCTTTCACGAACCGTAGGAGGGTTTTCCTTTTGTCTTTGATTTGGCACCGCCTTCGTCTCTTTTCTCTTTTACTTGCTTTGTATATGTTTTTTTCTGATTTTGTTTTTTATTCGTTATGATTTCTAGAAATTCACATTAACTGCAATTCACTTTTTTCAACATTAGTTGGTTGTTTTTCTTCTACATGTTTTCCATTCGGTTACAAGGGTATTATTATATGCTCTATGACTTGTGAAATTGTCGGTGTCATTGCCGGCAAACGAGGCACGAGTCGAACTTTGGTGCAACAGAGGAGGCAGAAAAATGCCATCGAAAGTTTGCTGCTTTTTTGAAAGTGATCGACTTGCGATGGTTGCTACACTTGGATCGTTGTTGGAGGGGAAAGGTCATATGGAGAACTGATGGCTAACTAACCGACTAAACGCTTCTTGAACTAAGTGTCTCGGCAAAGTGAATTTAATAGTACATTTCGTGAACTAGTTTTCAATAATTGCCTGGTTCAGTCGGTTATGTTTTTTCTAGATTGTTTCTAATTTTATTCAATTTATTTTAGGTTAGTTATTTTATTAAATTATTAAGGGGCTATTTCCTAAAATTACATTGAATTTTCTTACCTAATTTCATGCAAATTGAATGTAATTTAATATATTACATACACCTGCACTTTATATATATTTTTTTAAGTAGTTAAAGTCAAGCCAGAACGAGGTCTTTCTTTTTACGGTATATAAATAAATTCCCCTTTATCTTAAGGCTTTAAAACTAAATTATTTAATAGGTTTATAGCAGGTCAGTTTGCATATCTTTAACCATTACTTTGCTATATTCCTCACTTCAAAAAACCTATTGACTATCTCCACCTTAAGGCGCTTATTTTATTGATCATGTAAAAGTCGGCATACCCTATGGACTGTGCTCATCACAAAGCTGCAGTTAAATTTCTTGATTATGCTTCTTAGTGCGATGTGCATATGGCAAAGGCTATAATTAATTATTATGAGTGGTGGTCTTGCCAAAGCTTTGGCTCATGCCAAGCCTCCGGGCCTGTGGGCCTCCTACCGCCTCCTCCTACCGCCTGGCCCACTAATTAGTCGAGTTGGAAGCGTGAAAAAGAGTCGTATGTGGTTGGTGTGGTGTGCTGTACTGTGCTGTGGTTGCATCACCCAAAGTAAAAGGGGCAAAAAAAACTACCAGGAATTCGCAACTCATGCGAAGAAGATCGCGCAGCCGGAATCAGACATGACCTAGCCATTGTAGAACTGGCTAACTAACTAACTAACTAACGGTGCTTTGCCCTCTATAATTAAGCACAATCGGTGTGTCTATATACACACACAAATCAAACGAACGAACGAACGAACAAAATACAATTTGGTGTTTAGCCCCGTTTGCAGTTCTAAGTCGATTGTGTTTCGAGAAGAAAGCGTGTAAATTCAAACCTGGCAGCAGCGAAAGTTTTTGTTATCTTCCCTTCGGAAAAAAAAATGGACTCTTGTATTATTATTTGTATGCAAATTAGCAAAGATGAAGAGCGAACCCCAATTCCTTTGTTGGCAATGTAACAATTATGCTTTCATCTTTCGATTGTTGCCAAAAAAAAAGCAGAAACAAATGCGGGCCAAGAAGGCACAAATCTATTTAACAATGTGTTAATTACACGCGGCGGTCACAGTTCTAAAACCAAACCAAAAAACAAAGTCAAAAGCAAACCAAGGCATTCTCTTCCAGATCTTCCGCCGCACCATCTCCCTCTGCGGTAACCGTAAACAAATCTGCGCTTAATCGTTAATTTATGATATTCCTAGCGGTAACCGACAGCCGGCAATCAAGACCCAGCCCGAGCTTGACGCTCCGCTGATCAAGCGTCATCATCACCATCCTCGGGGTATTCTCCCCAGCTGACCATGGGTAGCTCATAAAGTTCTTCATCGCCATTCTTGTCTCCTCTGATGAGCGCCGTTGTCTTGTGCAGCTTCGATTCGATTTTATGACCTTTCGATGCCCATTAACATGCTGGATGCTGGATGGCTGAGCATTCAATGGTAATTAATGATCACTTTTCACTCAGTGGTTTTCAATACGTTTTGTTTACTGTCCGGAAGATTTCCACAAGGCTGGCACACTGCAGGTGCTGTGCGATAGGGATTGTGAGTGTGTGTTTGTGGGGAAATAATTATTAATTAACCAAGTCAGCTCTGCGGAAGCCGGTCGTAAAATCTTTTGTTTGGACAAGAAAATCCTGTGCGAGTAGCTCTTGGGATTAACAATCACCTGATTTCGTGATCATCATCATGATTCACAGCACCTCTCTCTCTGCGCTTCTCACAGATCTTAGCTGCAATCTTTGAGAAGCGCCGAGAGAGGAGCTGTGAGGAGATCATGAGAGAATGAGGATTTGGGTTTAAACAAAATAAACATCCATGGGAAACATAGTTCGCGGCGCTCACCTCTGGGGATTGGCAATGAGAGAGGCTACTCCTGTCTTAACTTTCCCCGGGATTAGCTTAGCTGGGGAGACGGGGACCCAAGCCTAATCCAACTCATTCTTAAATTCCAGCAAACATTCCCAGTGAGCCAACCCATAATCGTAGCCATTCACAGACTTTACTTAAAACGGCATCAAACGATGCTAACCGCACAAGAGCAGTTCGATTAATCTGCCAATCGATTGAGCCAGCAAGCAAACAATTAAAGTCTTCATTAGACTGGTCGGGGTCCCAGTCTCCCGGTCTCTCAACCCATTTAGGTGCGGATATGTGACTGCAATTTTAATTAGGCACACGACCGCCATAGAACCAGTGACTCAACCACCCATGGCCAAGTGAAACATTTTCATTTAGTTTAATTCTCTCTCCTCTCTTCTCATTTCAGGTAAGTCCAGGCTACTTAGAATCTAGCTACGCGAACTCAACCTGTTTCTTCTGCTTTCTGTGTGCCGGGTAAGTGAGTTGCACAACCTGTCGATGGTTGGGAGTTGAGAAGCTGAGAGCTGAGAGCTCAGAGCTTAGACACTGAGGAGCTGGGAGCTGTGAGATAAAAGCTAGGAGCTAGGAGCTAGGAAGCTGGGCTATGTATGTCGCCTTGCATCGATAGCACCGATCGCACTATGGCCATAAATTATGTCGTTGTTTGCGCAGAGACTCGCAAAAGCGACTCAAACGCGCAGTCATTCCGGCCTCCACTACCAATCATCATTGTTAGGTGCACATCAAAATTTATAGGTCAGTAGTGGCAACAAATTGCCAGGCATTCCGATGCCTGCGCGTTTGCCTGCCCAAATCATTGCCGATCCTCCGGCCAGATGCCCTCCATCTTCATTGCTGTCTCTAGCTGGCTGCAGTTCTCCGTCCGTCTTGACTGTATCTAATAAGGCTTGACCAGTTCCCTTGTCCATGTCATCAAAAAAAAAAAAAAAAAAAAACAGCGGAAAGAAACAAAACCAAAAACACAAAACGGGCCCAAACTGAAACTGACCCACTCAACAATTGTATTGAAAGTTTCGGTTCGGCTTTCCTGCCCGAGCACTGCCTTCTTCCCCGTTTTCATCCTCAAACTTATGACAATCGATTTGCAATGGAAAGCCCAATGCCTGGAGGCGCTCCATTTATAACAAGTGGCCAGCTTTGGCCAACAATCCAAGTAAGCAAGCCCAGCACAGCTACACTAGGCACTGCAAAAAATAAGTTGCTTGCAAAATTAAGGAGTTTTCCTTTGGAATTTGAAGAATTGTGGAGGTTTAGGTTACAGGAGTAGGCCATCTTTTCTTTAGAAAAATTTTATTGAAAATTTTATAAGTTTATTTAAAGTTATAAACCATATGGTTTATTAAAGTACTCCTCTCTTAAATATTGTAAGATAAAATAGGTATCCATTACGGATTAATGTACAACCTTATATTATTGAGAAGCGTTGACAGTGAATCTCTCTGCGCTTTTTATGGAGAACCACGTAGAGAGATGTTGTTTCTTTAAAGTTAGATTATTTATTCCCCAATTAAAATTCCAAAATGGTTTCTCAGTGTAGTTCTAAACTTTTTAGTGGCTCTTGCAGTGCCTTCAATGCCCTGGTGTTGTTACGGTTGTTGTTGTTGTCATTGTCGTTGTCATCGCTTGTTGCTTTGTTGTTATAGTTTGAGAGTCAAGTTGTTCCAATAATTCTGCATTTGACATTCAACGGGGTTTTACTTGGGTTCTTCTGGTTTTTTGTTAGCTTTGCCCGAAACGGTTTCCGTTTTTTCTTTTTTTTTTTTTTTTTTTGTCTTTTTTGTCCAGAGATGTCTCTGTCCCGTGGTCTTGGCCCATTGTCTTTGGAAATATGTATCTGGTTTGACAGGCGCTATAGCATAGTCGCCTTTCCCCTTTCTAGAAATCCCCCTTTGAACTGCGATACTTTTTGGTAGTCAATCTTTGCTAATTAAGTTTAAAGAATATTCAATATTTTGACTAACTCTGAAAGGGACTTGGAAGGGAGTTGGGAGAAACATATGTTTGAGGTCTGTAAGATTAGTTCAAGCTGTATAAAAAGGGTATGCTTGAGGATGTCCTGATTATGTTATGACAAGTGCATTCTTTGATTGATCAATCTTTTAATTTAATTTATACCAAGGAGTAATAAAAGGTTATAGGGGCTTAAAATATTTTAAGGAGTTAAGAAGAGGTTTACTGAAATACATAATATTTTCCGTTGAAGTTCAGGAAATGTTTTCAAGAAAACTTATACTTAATTTTGTATAATTTCCCTTTAAATATTTAAATTGAAATTTTTAAGAAGTATATATGAGTCAGTTTCTTACCTTATTGTCCTTGTTTCCCGCTCCCAACTTCTGCTGGTAGTACTCCTCGCGAGCGTGTGTGTTGAGGCTGTCGATCAGGGCCGAGGCATTCACATGGCCATCGTAGACCATGCTATCCTGCTGGCTGCTGTATGTGGCTGCAGTGCCTCCCGTTGATCCTGCTGCTGCTGCGGCTGCTGCTGAGGAGGATGCTGCCGCGGCGGCGGCCAAAGGAATATTTGCTTGAGGTGTGCGAGTGTACAACTGTTCGATGGGCAAGGCCGGAGCAGCCGAGTTGGTAGTGATCGAAGGCAGCGATGATGAGGCTGAAGATGGTGAGGATGCAGTGCCTCCACCAATCGAGGGGGTGACCTTTTGCAAGGGCTTCACTTGTTGCTGCTTGAAACTGTTGGTGGTGGAGATCTTCTGCTTCAGGGCGCCGGTGGAGGAGGTGGTGGCACTGCTACTGGGTTTCGAGGCCGCAGCCGCATTGGCAGCTGCCGCACTGACGCTACTTGGTCGCTGACCTCCTCTCTTGAGGGCAGCGGTCACCTTGTGGGCAAAGGGTCGCTTGGTGGCCCGGTTCTTTAGTTTTCCCATGGTGGTCAGGGTCCTCTGCTGACTGCCCGAGTTGGCGGTGGTTGTGGTGCTGCCATCCGCATCATCGGCTGCCGTTATGGCGGCTATATTGTTGTTCGATCTGGCGGCCACAAACTGATCGTCAGGATCGGTGGATTCGGTGAGGGATTCATCACTGGTGGTCGAAGCCTGCGCCTGCTGCTCGGATTGGGTGGTGAGGTTGGGTGAAGTGGTTTCACCCTCCTCATCGGTGGCTTCTGACTCTGACTCTACTTCCGCTTCCGTTTCCTGCTGACTCACATCCGTGGTGGTGGGCAGCTCCTTCATGATGGTGCTCATCGCCGCCTGTTCGTTCATTGTGTTCTGCAGTTCCAGGAGTGTGGTCTCATCCAGGACTAGAGTGGGATCTGTCTCGGCCTCGATGGTGGCTCCAGTCGGGGAGAGTGTGCTCTGTTCGAATCGCTCCCGATCCTGCTCTGTTTCCGCTTCCGTTTCCGCCTCCTGCTGCTGCTGCTGTGTGGTACTCGAAATACTGCTCCTGGAGGCAGTGGTCGCCTCCTGGCGATTGAATTGCTGCTCCTCAATGTCCAGCGACTCCTTCAGCCTGGCCACTCGCTCCACAATCCTGGCCAGCATATCCTTCTGCTGCTCCGGCAGATTCTTCGTGTCTAGCTCTAGCAGGCGATCATATTTCCGTATATTTCTCTTCACAGTCTCTATGTCCGCACGGGTCTTGGCCGAGGTTAGGCTGGGACTGGGATTCGGATTGGCGGAGCGCGGGGTCTCCTGGAAGTAGGTGCGTGCCCGGCGATTGCTATAGCCCACCAGCTCGATCACGCCTGGATAATCCGCCGAGGAGGCGGATACCGCCATAACCAATGCAATCAGGGCCAATTGGCAGCTCCAGGCTGCGCTAAACCGCACCATTGCAGTTTCAGTTTCTTGGTTATTTCTTTTAAATTGATTTTTCTTTTCCTTACTTTATTGTTGTTGTTTTATTTTTTGTATTCGTTTTTTTTTGCACTCGCGATTCACGTTCGGTTTTTCTTGAATTTCCCGTATTTCACCCGCTCGTATTAGTGTCAACTAACAGTAACTCCAGTAACAATCTTTCGGCACAGACACACACGCGAGAGGAGTCCCAGAGTCAGGAATCAGTATCAATATCAGTCTCGGTCTCGGTTAGGTGTCTGGGATCCACAATGAGAGATATATATACACATTTATATACAGCTACTGCTGGTGGCCACGATCCGCTGACTTCTAACGTCGGATTACAAATGTTCCAGGCCGCTGGCTGGCAGCGTCTTTTAAAAATTTCCAAGCGGAAAACGCGGCACGGCGCGCACTTTTCTCCCAACTGGAGCTGGAGTTGGAGCTGCTGGCCTCAGCTTTTGGCTTCTTTCACCGCCAAGTTCATGGCCGAGACCGGTTTGAAGCCAACATGTTGTTGCAACCGAAGAGTGGCCAGCGGAGAATCCCAGAGAATCTCCCAGGCAACCGGAGAATCTCCGAAGAGAGCTTGCGAGCGAGCGCCGAGCTGAGCGCTTTCTCTCGATGTTGCCAAGCTTGCTGGCAAATGTTGCCAGGGCCGCCAATTGACAAATGAAGAGTGCTAATTGCAACATGTTGCTGGGCGAAGCCATTAGGCCAGACACACGCCTTCCTTTTGGCAGTATCTGGCGGATACCCGTGCGGAATATCTGCGAGATATACGAGTCCAGCCCTCTCGCATTCCCCCATTCAATTAGTCATTCCAGACACAAGCTCCGGCCCGGTTCTAGCCGCTTTCGCTTCAATGTCAACCCGGCTCGTTTAGCCTGTCATCGATTTGGACTGGTACTCGTCGGAGCCGTTCTCTCTAGCACCTAACACCTCTTGGCCGAAACCAGCTGAAATATTCAACGTTTCTCTTCGGGCTCAATTTAGCTAAATGGCCTCGCATTAAACATAATTTGTCGCGGCCTTCTTAATTGCAGTTCGGGAAATACTCTACATCGAACACTCCACTCTCTCTCCCTCTCTCTGTGGGTCTTCATGATATCACTTCCCGAGACCTTTCTCCCTTCTGGGTGATCTGTAGCCCCGTTCGTGCCCAGAACACCTAATGAACCCCAGGCGACGAGCTCATCCATTTCCATTTCAAAGTGTTCTCATATTTGTACACTAAAAAAGGGCATTTCAGCTAGCAAAGGTTGTACATTTAAGGTTAAATACTTTGTATTTGATTGGTTTAATTTTTTATATATTTGTAAAGAACAGAAAGTGTGAAATATATTACACAGTCTCTGCATTGAGTGATTTTAAAATAAGATATCTTTATTATAAAATATAATGCATTAATTTAAAGAGTACAGACATTTATATATCAGTTAAGATATTATTTTCTTATTCTTCATACATTTGAGACGTTATTTTAAATCTCTAAATTCTTCAAAGCTTAATGAAATCCCAATAATACTTCCCTTCATTTCATAGAGTATTAAAGATGTCATTAGACATTTTTCACCTCGTTCCTTTCATTTTTCTAGTCAACTATTTGGCTGCCAACAATTTCCCTACCGCATGGGAACTGCAATAAAACAATAAGAAATGAACTAATAAGAAATTGTTGCCAAGAAGAAAACCAAAGCTCAAGTTCAGCGAAGAGACTGCTGCTGCTGCTGCTGTTGCTGTGGAGCTTCTCATTTTTCACGTAGCCGCGCAATAAAAGAAACCGAGCGTTAATTAAAAAAATAGCCATAGATCAATGCACCTGATAGATGCGGGAAATGTTTGTTCTACTGCTGGGTTGCAAGTCGCTTGTTGCAAGTTGCTAGTTGCTGGTTTGCTGGTTGCCATCCGGCTGCTGTTGGCCTTACTGTGTGTTCGTTGCCAGGGGCAAATGTGTTGTAATTTGTGAGAAAGAGGCTGGTCTCCTTAGCCCTTTTTAGAGCCACCTAATGGAGAGAGCCCAGAGCCATCTTAGAACCCAAAAGTAAAAAAGAACCCAAAGGAGAAAAAGGAAAAGGCAGACTAATGGGGGGAATGGTGGTTGACAAGGCTGCAGGCGCTTCCTTCATTAGCATGGAATGGGTGGAAAACTGGACAATGTGGCTCCAGCTCTGACACACATAAGGCGTTTATAATCATTATGGGATAAACGCCACAGTTGTTAACTCCTCCTAGGAGATGTTGCTGCTCCATTCGGGTGAGTGGGTGCTGCTGTTGCGTGGTTGCAGCTCGCAACTTGCAACTTTCTTCGGCTCTTATCTTTTGTGCATATGCAGCGGACAACAGCAGCAGCAGCAGCAGCATCAACGCAATGGCGGCGTCTGCATTCTTTGTAGGCTATAAAATATGCGACCGACGATCATCTGAGTAACATACAACAGCAACAGCAGCAGCAGCAAGAGCTGCAGCAACAGCAACATCAGCAGCAGCAGCAGCAGCAGCAGCATCAGCAGCAGCAGCAGCAGCAGCAGCAGCAGCAGCAGCAGCAACAGCAGCAGCAGCAGCAAGAGCAACAGCAATTGCTGTAGCATCGCAGCAACTCTTGAACTTTACTGAGCTATGAAAATGCTTTTGCCCTTTTTCTATACTGTCTTCTTCTTATTTTACTGCAGGCTGCAACTGTTTAGCATGAGCTGCACTTAAAGAAATTACACAAAAACTTTTAATATAAATATATATTAATTTATCTGAAGGAAGGCACATTATGTCAGAAGCCGCAGACTTGACGTCTTTTCGATTTTCTTCAGTCTTTCCATCAGTCTTTCCGTCAGTCGGTCCGTCAGTCTGTTAGTCATGCTGTCCGTCAGTTTGTCCGTCAGTCTGTCCGTCACTTAAGTATGTATAGATATTTTGTAATCAGATATTGCATTAGACTGTTTAATCGTATTTAGTTATTTAAATAAATATTAAAATCATATAAAATATTAAACAAATAAATATGTGATATTTTAAAGAGTTCTACAAAATTTTCTTCAGTGTAGCTTAAATGAGTGAAAGAGAGAGGAAGACGCAGCACGATGTGGCTGCTTCTGCTGCTGCTGCTGCTGCTCAAGTGCCAATAGCAATCTTCTTTTTCTTTCTTAGCCGCTTTTCCTCCTTGCCGTTGTTTTTGTTGTTGTTTATTTCCCCCTGGCTTGATCTTTTGGTCTTTGGCGGTAATTTTTCTGTGCAACTTTTTCCTTTTGGCCAAGACTTTATTGGCTTTCGGTTGCCTTCGCTTCGGGTTTCCTTCTCCTCTCTATTTCGGTGCCATTTTAGCGCTGCTCCTTTTTTATCTGCCAAAGTTTTGTCTTCATTTTTATTTTAATAGCGATCTTGATACTGCTTTTTCGTACAATACTCCTCCACTCGGTACGCGTCCGGTCCTGGGTACTGTGTACTCAGTGCTCTGTGGCCTGGGCTCGTCCCCGGTATCTTCTCTTTATCACATAATGATTTCAAATGGTGCGAAATTAATTTGAATTATTACTGTTATTAGCTGTTATTTGTGTAATGGCCGGTGCCTGATCGTCGACGAATCCAAAAAGTCACCGTGGCACAGATGGTACAGTTGCAGTTGCAGTCGCACTTCAAGATACAGATGCTGCAAGTGGCTGCTGTGCATTATGCAAGACGTGGGTAACGAATGCTTGCAGAAATGCTCGCAAATTCAGTGATAAGCCATGATAATGAACAATTTTAGGAGCAGGAGCAGGAGAAGCATTGGTAGGAGCAATAGTATCTATAGAAGCAGCAGTAGCATCAGCAGCAGCAGCAGCAATAATTGCTGAGGTGGGCACACAGTGAAAATATTTAAAATTATCTATAGAAATGCCTTTTTCTAGAAGTCAAAGTTGGCCATATAAGACCTTTTTTATCAAAAAAATATTTAAGAAGTACCCTTAAAATTTCCAAGTACAAATTCAGCAAGACTTTTCTAGAAATCAAGACAAGATTCCTAACTATTTTTCGTTTATATTAATCAAAAAATAAAGTTAATATGTTTATAGAACAAAAAATATATATAAGTAGATCGAAATTACTTTGAAAACGCTTTTTTTTGAATTAAAATCTTAAATATCTAACTTGAACCATAAAATACCTAATTACTTTGTTTATAGAACGTTAAATAGAGCTCAGTTTAATATTTATTTTATTTCCTGCTTTTTTTTCCATTAATCCCCCAACTAGTACTTAATTTAGACATTATAAATTACCCATTTAATGACCGATTTCATTGACATTTCTCCCTGTGGAGATGCTGTGTAGCATCAATTACCAATTCTCGTTGGCCGCTTAAATGACAGCATCTTTTGTTGTTCAGCTGGCTGGCTAGCTGGCTTGCTCCGGCCACATTTAAATTTATTAAAACTGCACTGGACTAACTACTAACGGGCAGCGGCTCTTAGAATGTGCAACATGTTGCTGCAGTAGTTGCTGTTTAGTTTGTTGCAAGTTAGTTGCCCGCCCGGTCACTGACCAAGGTGATCTCTGGCATACCACCTGATGGCGCCTCCATGTACCATTTGCAATTTGCCATTTTAGCATTTTAGCATTTTGCATGCAATTTGATGCCATTTGTCATTTGCTTAATTGTGCCCAAGTTGCGAGCTGCACTTCCTGCCAGATCAAGTCGGTTCTTTGTGCTGTTCAGGTGAGTTCTGTGCTGCTCAGGTGAGCTGAGTTCTTACTGTTTCTAATTGCAGTCCGGCACGCAGCGTTGCCTGCAATCTGCCGACTCGAACCCATTTAGTTTCAATTAATCAAGTTGTCGCTGCACGCGTCTATTAGCTGTTTATGACAAGTGTGCAACAGGGAATCTGTCTATAGGCGAGGTTCTCGGGTTCCATGGTTCCTCGGGGTGCTCATTAGCGGCGCCCCCGAAGTAGCAGCCGTTGTGGCTGCTCCTGATTCCTCAGCAAGGCTATATATTATTAAATATATATACTTGTGGCAGTTGCCGCTATTGCCTGCCGGCTGATTTTAGTCAGCCACTCAGTGGGTCTTGAATGCCCTCTTATACCTTCTATACCTCAATATTCATACAAGCATTGGGTGTATTACTCCGTTGTTAAAAACAAAATATATAAATATTAAATAATTATCCTGGGTAATAAAATAATTATATGATGTTTATTCTTTATAACACAAAACTTAATGAATGCAACTAGAAACACGAAAAATGAAGATACATCCCATTAGGCATCCATTAATTATGAGACTCTAGTTGCATGCCTGGTTACATTCGGAATACCAGTTGGGTTTTCGACTTTTAAAATATGGGTGAATTCATAAGCGGGTATCTAAGTAGTCGAAATGCCAGTACAAGTTTTTTTTTTCTTTTATTTTTCCTTTTTCGGTTACTCGCCGTTTCGTAATGGGCAAGTTCTTTAATGTTCTACTTTGAGTTTATATCCAGGTACCGTTGCATATGTGAGGGAAATGGTTGAAGGCTTTATTTTCTTTTTTGTGTTTTTTTTTTGTTTTTTTCTGGTTAAAAAGATTGCACCATTATTGTTTTTTTGCCTTGCGCCCAGCTGTCACAGGTTCGTTGACTCGCAGGCGCAGTGTTGGTGTTGAAACAATCATGTCCAACGACCGGTGGCCCATTGCATAATCCGCGCCATAAGAGAGCTGTCCAGATCCAGATCTCCTTCCTAGATCCAGATCCAGCCCGAGACTGGCAGACAGATATGCCGGCTTTTCCGCGGTAATTACCATTGTCTGCTAAATTGATTTCGAAATGCTTAAGACGGCAATTTTCGGTGGCTTTCAGGATGTGAAGATGTTTAGAGCAGTTGGCGGCGGTGGTTGGCCAGCAATTGTGGGTCAAATGCTCCTAAAACACCAGATGCAAGCCGGCCGAGATGCTGTGCAGCTGAGAGAGCCATTTAATGGCTCAAATGATCATCGCCTGGACTTGGCTTAAACTGTTCTAACTGTTTTGTGAGCTAACCTGAGCTTACCTGATGTGCAGCTTAAGTCCAATGCATCAAAATGAAGTAATCTTGGTAGCATTACGCGGTAAAGCTATATTTATTTTTTGTAAGACAATACTGGGAGTGTCAGATAGATTTCTTAATGATTAAGTGCAGAATATATCCTTGAAGCAGTGTGCTTTTCTTTCTTCTTATTGAGTTTTGGGTTTGTTTAGTAATAAACAAATATTTAGTATGTAATTCTTGATACTCAAGATTATTAATTATCTCAATTGATTAATCCCGCTATCTAAAATCTATAATCAATTAAGATCTATTGATGGCAATAAATTTATCTAATGCCCTCAATCTTCTGGCATACTTGGGATTGTATCTTACAAATGGCAGCGATTACAAACAAATTCTAAATGCCACTGACTCCGAATTTCCCTCCCCCTGCAGCAGTCGCTTTTCCGGCAACTGGTTCAGCCTCCTCATTTTTATTTCACTTATTTCCCGATTATGATGCTCTGGGATACGTTTCAGTTTAGTTCGGTTCGCTTCGGTTTCCTCGATGTGAAAGCGGCGGCACTGGCCAAACTAGAATTTATCTCTGCGTTTCTAGATCTACTATGTATATATGTATATATTCGCTATATATGCACACGCATTAGATAAGCCAGGTGCAGAAACCAGTTGCTGCTATCGGAGAACCTTATATCGCCAGAGAGATAAAACTGACACCCCCCACGAACTAATTGCAGCTCATTTCCATTTATCGCGTTGCATCGTCCCCTTTGAATGAATTACGCCAGCTGAAAACAAATTAAAATCGTGGCAAATGCTGTGAGTTTCCTTAAATTCGTCCCGCCACTCCACTCTGCAGTTTTCGCATTAAGTTTTCTAATTTACTGTCGGTTGTGGTAGCAATTTTCATGCGTTTTTCTTGGGCCTTCTTGATAGAGATGGGAATTTTGTGGGATCAAAGTAGATACTATCTTTAATTTACTGAAAATATATTTTACAAAGTTGTGGTTTACGAATAGGAATAATTTAAAATATTAGCAGGTGAAGGTCATTTTTTATTCCCTTGCAAGGTATTATAATTTTAGTCAAAAGTTTGCAAATGCGGGTGATATAGTCATTTCCGACCCTATAAATCATATATATTCTTGATCAGCGTCAACAGCTGAGTCAATCTATCCATGTCCGCAAAAAAAAAGTTTTTTCGAATTTTTTTTTGCCAAATTTCCAAATTTTATAAAAGGTCAAGAATGGTAAAAAATTGAAAAAATTTTAATTTTTAAAATTGTCAAACTATGTATGCAGATTTATAAAGCTAATAAAATCTAGCTCAAAACTGCTTTCAGAATTAAAATTAATGATTTTTTGACAAAGTTATGATTAATTTTTGATTCGATCGATCGACTGAATTGTCATACATACTTTGGTTTCCTTACAGGGTATTATAATTTTAGTCAGAAGCTTCAAACAAAGTGAAGGAGTCATTTCCGACCCTATAAACCATATATATTCTTGATCAGCATGAACAGCAGAGTCGATCTAGCCATGTCCGGTCGAAAAATAAATTTTTGAAATTTTTTCGAAATTTGAAAATTTGATAAAATTAATTAAAATTGTCAAAAATTGACAAAAAATTGAATTTTTTAAAATGTAAAATTGAGTATGCAGATTTGTTAGCCTAATAAAAACTGGCACAACAGCGTTTTCCGAATTGAAATTAATGATTTTTTGACAAAGTTATGATTGATTTTTGATTCGACCGATCGACCGAATTGTCATACATACTTTGGTCTCCTTACAGGGTATTATAATTTTAGTCAGAAGCTTCAAACAAAGTGAAGGAGTCATTTCCGACCCTATAAACCATATATATTCTTGATCAGCATCAACAGGAGAATCGATCTAGGCATGTTTGGCAAAAAATAAATTTTTCGAAATTTTTCCAAAAATTGAAAATTTGATAAGGGGTTACATCATTAAAATTGTTAAAAATTGAAAAAAATTTTAATTTTTAAAAATGTTAAATTCGGTTTGCAGATTTGTAAAACTAATCAAATCTTGCAGAAACCTGCTTACCGAATTGAAATTAATGATTTTTTGACAAAGTTATGATTAATTTTTGATTCGATTAATTGATCGAATTGCCACACACACTTGGGTTTCCAGTACAGGGTATCATAATTTTATTTACTCGTTAAAATTGTCAAAAATTTATAAAAATGTGAATATGTTTTAAATTTTAAACTGAGTATGCAGATTTATTAACCTAATAAAAACTAACCTAGAAGAGCTTTCCAAATTGAAATTAATGCATTTTTGGGTAAGTTGTGATTGATTTAGGCTCCCTGATAGAATTTTAAGCTTTATGGATATAGGAATTTCGGGTACACCGGAGTTGGGTTCCTTTTATGTTTAGTACAGATACTTGTTCAGAGTAAGCAAGAAATGATAATCTTTGATTTAAACATTAAGAAATGACAGAATTAAATCACTGGTATTAATTTTATCTAATATTCCCATATTATAAATTGTGATTAAATTATTTGGGGTACCTTTTAGACATAAAAATCGTACCTAAAATCGTATCCAACTTTAAGTATGTCACCTCTAGTGGCAATTTGTGTGATTCTGGGATTGGGGGAACAGTCGCGTGTTTGGCTTTTATTTTATTTCTGTTTTTGCCAGAGCCAGGGTCTCCTTTGCCACTTGTTGCGCCCGTTTGCCAAATGCAATTAAATCTGTGTCGTGTGTGTGTGTATTTGTGTGCAACAATTGCACTTGGCAATTGCAACTGTGCCGCATAATTGTGCCAAATGAATTTGTAATTATGTATTTGGTTTGGCTCTTGGACATGCCATGCGATCTTAGCCGGTTTCCAGCAGCACCCATTTGAGTTTAGTTTTTCTTCTAATTTTTTTTATTCGGTCATGTGAGTGACATCACAGTAGCAGCCACACACACAACACAAAGTAAAGTCATTGTCAACAATGTCAGGCAAGACCCACAAGACCGGGCCCAGACCAGTGGCATTAGTAGTGGTAGTTGGTGGCAGACCAGACCGGCAAAGTCTGTTCGGGCCATCATGACACCACACAAAAAGAAGGCTGACAAAATTTAATTAAAGCGCATGACGAAAAATTCTTTGAAAAATTGTTTAGACGACATCCGAGACGCTGAGGAAGTTTATGAAGGGACCGAATATAATACCCTTACTGGAATGGATTGATATGGGAAATCTGATTAAGTATAGTTAATGTATTATAAATAACAATGAAGCGAAGAGTTTATAAGATTTTTCTCATGGAAATGATAAGCAGTTTATCAATACATTTAGCCATTATTATTTAACTTGCAATTTTATTTTCTTAAGCAAAGCTTACAATCAGTCCTATAATATGTTTTTTCTACTATAAGATACTTTTTAAAAAGTTCCTAGCTCAACTCAAAATTAACCATACATATCTCTCCTGCAAGTTTCTTAAAGTAAACATTTTAAGGGTATTTTATTTGTATATCTGAAGAGACACCTTCAGTTACACATTCCCTACTTTTTGCCTGCACTTCTTGTAGTTCACTCACTTTTTTTTCTGCTAGACAAGCCGGTCTAAAGTGTCAAAGTCTGGAGCAGAGTAAAGTGGGAAGTGTTCGAGGCAGGGATGACATGTGGCACCATACTGGGGGATTTGGCAAAGTTTTCTTGAACTTCACACGAAGCCAATTAAATGGCAACACGTTACGGAACATGGTCGAGAAGGCATCATCCCCGGCATTATCATCATCGTCATCGTTGTCATCATGATCCATGGGGCTTATTCCCCAGTGATGAGATGATGGGGTGACGGGAGCCAGAGACTTCGACTCGAAAATGGGTCAATGATGGCTTAAATGGTGACTGGATGGATCTAAGGTTGAAAGCCATGAGGTGTGGGCCTGACATTTGATCGCATCTGCCGATCCACTCGGCTGATTGACTGATGAATCTCTGCGGCTTTTCTGCGGCTTGATTTATGACGATCGATGGCAAGTTTCATTCAACTTTCTTCCGTTGCCACCTTTGCTTTTGGCTCTGGCTCTGGCATTTTCATTTTTCCTTTTTCCATTTCGCATTTTGCATTTGCAGTTTTCCTTGACTCGCTTTTTTCTTTGCGGCGGCTGCTGTCGTTGATGATACTAATACTATTTCTAGTGATATTGTTATTGAGATGTTTGCCATGGCCCCTTGGCTTTGGAGACTCTCCTCCGTACTGGCTGTAATTTGTCTAATGTGCCAATTTGGTCGCCAGCCTCTCAGTCTTTCTATGCATCTATCTAGCTATCGAACTGTGTATCTATCTATCTGTTTTCAATCAGATACAGATGCTCCTACAGATGCTTAGTAGTTGAAAAAGTGAGTGAAACGTTTCAATTATTAGTATTATTCAAGATTGGTTTTATGAAAATTGTTAACTTAAATGATAGTTCTACTTGAGTGTCAATAAAAAATCTACCAATAATCCAAAAATTTCTTAAAATTCTACTTTTATTTTGCAAATTCAAAGTGCTTTTAGGAGAGTTCAACTCTCGACATTAAATATTTGAAATATATGAATATCTTTCATAAATTGATTTGTATTTTTTTTTTGCCTTATCCTGTTTAATTCATTCTTTCAATGACACTTTCCAGGGCAAACTTTCTTTCATCATTTCCTCCCCCTATCTTGTGGCAACATCCCAAGTATCAATGACAAGACAAACTCGGGAAACTTGAAGATACCCGCTTAGGAGGCCCTATAATTTCCACACTCTCTGCCGCTAGTTGCTCGCTCACTTGTCCCATTTATTTATTTTGTATTTTTCTGCCGTTTAAATTTAATTCACGACTCGCTTTGCCATCGAACGCGGCGACAAAGGAACAGAGAAAATTCCCTCGACGATGGATTGCAATTTTCTATCTCTATCTGGCTTCGAGTCTGTCTCTGGCTGGTTTTCTTTTCCTTCTAACAAGCCGGCGGAGGAGGGGCTTTTCCTTAGCTTACTTTCCGATTTAGCCAGCCAGTTGCACCGAAGTTGGAAAATCTTTTCGCTCGCGTACTTAACCGCAATAATTTTTGCTCATTTGAGTGTCGTGGAAATGAGTTAAAGTCGCGATGCCTCTGCCATTGCCACTTGGCATCGTCGCATCTTCTTGTGCACAGGGAAAAATGATTAAATTTAAAGACTGGCAAATGAATTTATAAAATATAGAATACCTTTTTATTGTATAGGAAATAAAGGTTAAAATAGCTGTGTTTATGACTGAAACAAGTAATTATTTATATACGAATTTTAACAATTACTACAACATATGCACGTTTGGGAAACCTTTTTATTAGTTTCTCCTTTAAATTTTTATAGTTTCAAGCTGCTAATCTTTTTGTTTCTCTGTTTACTGCCCAATGTAATGTGAGCATTACTTATTTCCATTTTTTGTTTCTTGTACCGCCGCCGCTTAATTCATTAATTTCCCACAGCATGAAGTGGTAGCCGGCCCAGTTGGTAGCTGTAGCTTTACCTGTATCTTTAGCCTCAGCCTTGGTCTTGGGTGCATCTGCAGCAGCATCAGGCAGCTAGCTACAAAGTCAATTACAATTACAAACGTGAAACCGTTGAAAGTTATCACCTTCGCGCGGGAGTCTGTGGGACCGAAATACTCCTCGTAAACCGCAATAAACTCGCGCAAATTGTCGCTGCTCTCTCTAATCATTGTCAGGCCGTAATGAAGTTGTTCTTAAACTCGGCTCTTTGCTCTCTAAGGTTTTTTTTTACTGTCTAACCGTAGAGCCCAAGGCTATTATTTTCTGGGTCCATAAGTGCTTGTGTAATATTTTTATGGTCGTAAATCCTTTTCTGAGTACGCTTTTTAGTGGTAATTTCCGGATGCCTAAGATGACCCCCATTTCGCAGCTGAGCTCAGATGAGATTACAGTTCTTAAGGGCAGAACCATGTTATGGGGATATTAAAAATACTTAAGATTATCTAAAGAAGTAATAGTAAAGTTTACTTTTGGTAGCAATAATAACTTTTATAGATATTATAAAGCAACCCATAAGTTTAAACTTTAACCTCTTAGTTTGTGGGTCGATTTTCTTTAGGTTTAAAGTTGAATCTCGAGCTCCTTAGTTGCTCAAAGCTAAGATAGTTGCACTGACCAGCGATCATTATGTATATAGGTATCGAAAAGGTGTCAAACGTTATGACCTACTGAGAAGGTGAAGCATCGCCAGCTACAAACTGGATAACAAACTGGACAAAACTCGGCCTTTTGTCTGGTCATAAGTCTTTTGTATGGCGTCGACGCATTTGCATTTCTTTCATTGGGTTCTCTTTTTTTCGTAACTGTCTAGGGGAGCGAGAACTTATGAGTGGAAGATAGTCTTTGTATCTGTACACTGAGGGGAAAACTTGATAGGAATTTTAGTTTAAATTAAAATAAAATTAAAAGTTATATTTTTGGAGTTTTTTGTTGTAGATCACATCAAATATATTTTACAATTCTGACTTGTAATAATACTCTAATACTTTTCAGTCAAAATTTTTAACGTAAAACACTAAATACACTTTCAATAATTTCAAAGTAAAGTATTTCATAACGTTTTCTTATTAAACTAAGATGTAATTATCGTTTTCAGTCAAGTTTTTTATCCTGAAACTAGATATTCAACTATTATTTTCCGGTGTACCTTCTGCCAGGCTCTTTCCAAGTGCTTTTCTGACCTCGACTTGGACTGGTTTATATGCAAATTAATTAATACAATTTCCAATCTCCAATGTCATATTTCAGCATTCGTTTGGTGCGTTGCATTCTCAGACCGAACAATGGCCGAAATGGCTTTATAAAGAAGTTTCTACCAACTAACCAAAGCTTTCTCTGTCTCCCACTTCTCTGTCCAATGAAAGTGTTTTTCCTGACCCCATTTTCTGGAAAGAGAAAAAATAAAAGCAATCTTTGGAGAAGAGTCTAAAAGAAGGAAAAAATAATAACGAAATTGGCTTGTAAAAATGTTTCGCATGTTTATCATATTTCATGATTTTACTTTTTCCTCTCCTATGTTTCTGTCCCTGTTGGTTTTCTATTTTCCAAGTTGGGCGCATATTTTCCGTGGTTTTCCACCGCTCGTTGATGGCGTCCCACGCTCTTAATTACCCCTACCTCAGCCTCTCCTCCGTCTTTCCTCGACACCACTAACCTCTGAAGACAGTTTGCGTAGTTCAAACTCAGCTTCAATTGCCAGCTGAAGCTGTATCTTGTCCCTTTTCCTCAATTTTTTCATTTCTTGTGGCTGTTTGGGTTTTTCCTTCTGCTTCCAGCTTGCGGTTGTCAATTTTAATTTGTAAATGTGCCAAAGGAAGCTGTCCAAATGTTTTGATTTAATTTCCTTAAATTTCTCTGCTGAAGTCTAGAAAGGATGATGATGGTAACATCGTCGGTGTTATTTTGAATTTATTTTATGGTGAAAGGTTTGCGTTAGAATTACCATAATCCCAGATTGTTTTCTCACATTCATCAGAGAATTATTGGAGAAGATTAATAGGATATTGGGGATTATTTTAAGAGAGAGTTAATTTGGTATTTAGAAGGTGATTTCCAGGGCTGGGAAAAGCTATAGATAGTCAAATGATTAGTTGGAATTTTTAACAAATTCCGCTTAATGTCGGAGAGTAGATTTACCAACAATTTTAATAAAATAGTTAAATTAAATGTATTAATTTTAGTTACATTTTATTGGTTATCATTTATATATTATTTGTATTGTAATGCAACCAATTTTGTTGAGTTTCTTAATTATCATGAAAAGCACTCATTACTTTTAATTAATCTTCATCTTAAACTCTTACTTCATCCACTTAATTCATCTGAAATTCAACCTGTATCTCTGTCAATTTCTTTATGAATTTTCCGCCACCTCAACTGCAGTTCAAGCACCCATTTCAAATCACATTTTAAAGTTAATTTTCCGATCCTATCTTGGTTAATGCCATGGTGTTGCAACTGTCAGCGAATGAAAACAGATCTGACATCCGCCATCTGCTTTAACTGCCATCTCCCATGACATTCCAGCACCATACACTCCGGACCACACAGGGACCGAGACAAAGGATTGACGACATCTCGTGGTTGCCACGGAGTCTTAATGATTTTTATGAGTTCATTAAAAATGTATTTTGAAAATTGTTATATTTATGAGGGAAGCAGCCGAAGGGTGGGGAAAGAAGTGCAATTGTTATTGTGCATTTGCATTAAATTATTGAAACATTTTTTTCCTTTGCCGGCTTGCATTGTGTATTTTTTTTTTTACCTGCCCTGTGTTGGAAGTGGCTTCATTAAGTGCAATGGCAAGGTACAAGCCTACCAATGCCACCCAATAGGAACATTTGCACTAAGGAAAATAGGTTTTAAATATTTGAGGAATTATTGGAAATCAGCTGAGAAGAATTTTATCTTAAAAAGCTAGTTCTTTTTATTTTATACAATTTTTAAAATATTTATTTAAAATGAATGCCGGTTCTTAGTTAAGTCTTTATCCCGAGTGTAGATCGTTCCTCACATGTCTGTCACTCACCCGATGGTGTGACAGACCTCAGCAACAACAAGAGCCGCCACAACACCCGCAACTTGGAAGCGTTGGCAACTTTGGCAGCCGTTAAAACTGCTGATGATGTCTGCGGCTTTGTTGCCATATCCACTTGCAAAGGGAGGGAGCTCCCCAGAGGTGGCTGACAGGGGGGGATTGAGGATTGGCCCCGGCTGCCAACGCGTATTCATCATCATTTCTGTCATCCAGCCATGGGATGCAGTGCTGATGGAGTAGAAAGAGTCGTGGAGATGAAAAAAAATCCACAACCTTTCCTCACATGATGCGCTTGAATTTTCTCTTGCACCTAAATTATATTTTTCCTTCTGCTTTCGGTCTTCTTTCTTTCTTTATGTTTTTTTCATCTTCAGTTGCCGCCGCTGTCAATGGTTTTTTTTTTCATTAATTTGCCTTTCCTCAAGTGATTTTTTCCTACCAATTTTTTCTTACCAATTTTTTTCTAGTCAAACTGGGTTTTTGCCTATTGAAAAGGAAAGTGAAAAGCACGATTGCTCTTAGAAAGAACTCAGCTTTTTTTCCCCTATAAGCTTTGTTTTTTATTTTTCTCCAACCTTTGACATGGAAAATGCACTTTAAAATATAGTATTTAAAATATTTTCTTAACAATTGTTTTACTTCATTGATAGAAATATTTCACTTTAAAAACCATCTTCAGACTATCTATTCGAGTTATTTTTATTCCTATCCATTATCTATTTATTTTCCTTTTAAACCTTTTTATCTAAAATGGAAAGTTTTATTTGAACTATAAAAAAAGCTTATGGGGTTTATCTCTTAGAGGTATTTTCGCATTTTTCGCAAACACTCATTTTGTTTATTTAATTAGACGAAGAGGACCCAATGGGTGAAGAGATTTTTTGGGGTTTGTGTCATTAATTACTCAGCGGGCCACTCGGACACGATCTCTTTGGGCAGTCAAGTAGTTGGACAAGAGGGGGCTCCTCCACTGCAGCTCTGCGGGATTCTTGGACAACGGATTTGGTTGTGGACGCCCATGAGGGGGACTTTCTTTCCGAAATTGCCAATTGAGCGGAATCAAGGCAAATACTTCAGGTCTCTCCGCATCTCATTTGAATGCTTGAATCTCCGTTTTTGTGGCTTTCCCATGGATCGTTTGTCTTTTTTGGCCAATGTTGTTTTTCGTTTGCCTTGGGAAAGGGTAGCGGTGGGGGTGGTGGTGGTGGTGGCGGGGCGTTTGGGCCAGAAAAACAATCAACGCGCCTTGGAAACGTATTCGCATGACCAAAAGAAATAGTTGAAAAGTAAATAGGAGTTGTACCGGGGAAATAGAGATGGGAAGTCGACTTGGGAATACCCTCGGATAAGTTTAAATTGGAATCATAGGATTTTTAGATATATTATTTGATTAATTTATACAGATCGAAAGTCGAATTGTAGGATTATTCTTTCTATATTTTATTTTTCATTTGATCATTTTATCAGATACATTTAGAGAACTTAGAGTTGATTTGGATTTTCTTATACATTTCTAATTTCAATTTACCAAACTTTACAATATTTTCATTATTAAAATTAGCTCAATTTTTAATTCTGATTATTCCTTTCAATATGAAACCCTTATATAGCTTTACCAGCTATTCCAGGGTATTACTATCTTAGGTTTATTTGGCTTTTGTTGTGCTTACTTTTTGTTTTGTTGGCCAAGTAAATACTTAAATATAGCACACACTTAAATCGCTGTTGATATTGTGTAGCGAAAGTGAAATTTAGTTTGTGCCCCTTTATACCTGGAAGTGCCAAAAAACAAAACCAAATAAATGAAAAAAAAAACCAACTAAAGAGTTTAATGCGAGATTCGCTTACGGAAGTTCCAAATTTGAAGAGATTTCTTTGGCAGCCTTTTTGCGATAATTTTGCCTTTGTGTGTTTGGGGGCCTCTCGGAGTTGGCAACGTGGTTTGCTTAGTCTAATGAAAGTTAATTACAACATCAAAGCGTTGTCGCTGCCTCCGATCTTTGCTGATCTCGGGGTCTCCTCCGGATCCACCTTCAGGCTGCCAGCCTGCCAGCTTGCCAGCCTCCCAGTCTTCGCACAAATTTCGATTAGGCGCGGCCTAAAAGGCAGGCAAAAAATAAAATTGTGCGATGCCAAGCTCTAAGTAGAGAAAGTACATGTAAAAGTATCTGAAAGATGCGAATCTCCTACCGCCTGACTCTGGGGGGCTATGGGGTCACACAGGCAGAAGAAAAACTGAAAATCTCCGCCGACTTTTACCAGTCGCTTTTTCGGGCAGAATGCCCGCCCCGCCCACACGGGGATCATGTGCTTGGCTGTAAATATTACAACATGACTGAGGAGCTGCTCGTCATTTGCATACTTAACACCTTTTGGTAAAATGCTCATCGTCGTCGTTGAGCATCGGGCACTTGAGCCATCTGTGGCTCTTGGCTGTTGGCTTTTGTGTAATTAGAAAATCATCAAGTTGCAGTGCACAGAGGAGTCGTGTGTTACTTTCAATTTCAATGCATGTGCCTCTGCCCATTGTGATGCATGATTTTGTATCTTGCATCTTGTATCTTTGTATCTTTCGGCTTTCGTTTTGCAGCCGCACCTCTGCGTGCCACTGTGGTTTGTAAGATTGCAAGTTCTTTTAAGGATTTTTCGCCTTTTATCTAATTTTTAAATTCAAATTTATTTAATTTTGGGTCAAAAGAGAAAGGTTTTCTATTAAATTAGAAGAATTGTGTGTGTTTTTATACAATCTTAGTACCAATAAAAGAAACATATTCTCTATTAGGAATTTTAGTTAAAGCTATATATATTTATATTTAAGAGGCTCTTTTAAATTGATTATTGCAACTCAACTTAAAGTTAAAGTTTTAAACAACACAACCTATTGTAATTGCCCCACTGTGCAGCATCACGATGACTTGGCACTGCACTTTGGCTATTACAATTATTGTTATTGTTACTGTTATTGCTTTATTGTTGCAGTTTATGGCATTGTCTGGATTTGCCATTAAAAAAGAGTGTTTTGCCTCAATCGGCTGGCTTTTTAGCTCTTTATATATTTGTTTTTTTTTTGCATATCACAAGTTTTCCTCGGCCAGCAGCTTCCAAAAAATAAATCGATAAACTTTCACCCTGCAATAGAGGCACCTCATATGGCGGGCTGATCGCTGCTCCCATTAAAATGCCATTAAGATCTGTGAAAATTTGTCTGGCCAAAAATCCATATCCATCGGATGATATCAATAAGCAATTTGTAATCTAATTGCTCTGATTAATGGCTTATTTCTGAGGCAATAAAATACAGACTAAATATATGTACATATAAACTGAACCCACGAATTTCACTTTCTATGCCAACAACAGGTGAAATCTTTAGAGCTTCCTGTGTTGGCCCAGGGAGAGAAACGGTGAAAATAGCCGGAAAAAAGTACCCGCTGAGGGTAAAAGATATATATTAAGAATAATTATATTAGAGTGAACCCCGAGAGGCTGCTTCTTCTGCTTTTCCCATTGCTCCCAGGCCAAATTGATAAGAAACAAGGGAGAGAGATAGACCCCGGCCATTCAGCGCTTAATGTTGCTCAATTAAATTCATTGAGCTGCATAAGCACCTTCCACCAACAACGCATAATTATGCAGATGTTGGCCATTTAAAGGCGGCCCCTCTTCGGTGCCCCCGCCTCCGGTGGCCGGCCCCTTTTCCACTTGGGGGAGATTGCATGTCAAATCGGGGCTCACAAATCGCGTCTAATTAGTGACCCGCAAATGAAGAAATTTTTTGGACACGAAACTAATTTCCCTGTGCACTGTGAGAAGCTATAATGCGCTTAAGAATTGTGTAGAATTTTATTTCAGAATTTTTCTTGATAATAAAATATTTTTCTTATAATTTTTAGAATTACCATACAATTAAAATATATTTATATAAATATATAGCCTTGATATACATTTTTAAATATTTTAAACTATTTTATAAGAAAGTATGAAGGCTGAAGTGTGTATTTATAAAAATTTAAAAGGTATGATCAGGAATATTTACTCAAAATTCTTAACTTAAAGGATTTTCTATTAAAAACTTATAACCTTTTCTCAAAATTAATTAATATTCCCTTTAATATATTTATAAATATTCTCTTCTTCCCTATTTCCCTCTGTGCATAAATATGACTTTTGCTTCAAGACATGCAACTTTGTCTTTTCGGGGTCTTGGTTATTTTGTGGACAGTTCTTGACTTTGCTTTTGTATTGCGGCTAATTTGTTGCTTTTAACTTTAATGATGCGAAAGAAAGTTACAAACACAGCGAAAGATACAAAAGGGAGAAGTAGTAGCTATCCGTTGGCATTTTTCTAATGATGCATATAAATCTGGCATCCAATAACTCGAACTGAAACCCAAAGCCCTGCAACCAATATCTCCCCAAGTTGCTTTTGGCATGCAAATTTCAGCCATCGGCTGTCCGGCCAATAATCAAAGCCAATCAATCAATATATGTGCTTAGCTTGGATCTGGTCAGTGGCTTGGGATTGAGTCTGTGACTGGGGGAAGTCATCGCCGATGATGGCTCATAAATATTGAAAATGCAGACACCTTAGCAGCTCGGCTCAGCTGCTTTTCCCCCACCTTGTGCCGCCGAAAGATGAGTGGAAATAATTAGTTATCGACGGCATCTGTGTGCAACAGTAGCCAAAGTCAAGTCATATTGCCCCGCTGCGTTTCGGTGGGCGATGAAAATTGACTTTCGCCAAAATAATAATCAATCTTGGAATGTCAGGGCTATATAAATACTAGCAGTGCTTATAGGAGCCTGCAGATTGTAGCCTGATCTTTGATGGATTGAAGGAAAGTGGTTTGAAGGCTGCCCGAAGGCAAGGGAGTTATGTTAATTGCATATTTGCATTTACTTAAAAAAAACTATAATAAAGTAGTGCAGTTATTCAAAAGGAAAAAAAACCCGAGTGTTAATACCATATTATTTTTATTGGTATTTAAAATGCTTATAAATTGTAAACATTTTTTTAGCAATTGATTCGGAAAGCTTGAAAAAGAAATATACCTTATTTTGTTGAGCCTTTTTATATTTGTTTTTAAAGTATACAAATTTGTAGAACATTATAAATATTTAATAAACTTATGAAGTGGTAGAAGATACCCTTGAAAAGTACTTATATAGGTTTTATCTGCTATAGCCTTAATATTACTCGTCCTCTCTATAAACCCATCTAACTTTCCTTTATCCAATTATCAGTTGCGACTTTTACTGGGCCAAAAAAAAAGAGCAGCTTCTGGGGACAAGAATCCCATGTTGATGTGAAAATTGTCTACCTCGAGAGATCGAGATTGAGGACAACAACGCGGAGGCACGGAATGGGGCGACAATGAATTATTTTCCCGACTCTGGGCTAACTGTTGGCAATTTCGGTGTCTGCGGTGTCGGTTTCTGTTCTGTGTTGTGGGCCAAAAGTGAGTGAATTTCATAGCCCGACTAATGAAAAATGTACCGAGCTCCTTAAACTCTAATTAATGTTGTTTTTCTAAAGTGTCTTCGGTGTATGTGGCCGTGTTCATTCTTCGCTGGGTCTTGTTAAGGGGCTAATGCTATAAACTGTCTTCTGGCTGTGCCCATTCTGTCTGTTTTCATGTGGATGCCACAATCTGAAGCTGCGGCTTTCGGCTGCTGGCAGCATTTTACCAAGATCTTTGGCTAATTAGTTGGCACACTAAACGATTTTGAGGATCTCTTATGCCTAATATAAATCCGCTTTATGCATTCTAAGCTAAGCCCTCCTGGAGCTCTTGGTATTTCACCCAGCAGTCATTCTTCCATCGTGTTCTTCTGGTTAATGTCGTAAAAAAGTACTCATTTTTTATGTTTTACTTCTCGGCTTTTCGCACTGTATAACTTTACACCTCTTTTTCTTTCGGTAGAAAATTTAATGCTTTTTATACGCATAATTCTTGATAATTTTTTGTTGCTCTGCTTAGGCATTTTTTTATATGGATTTTCTGTAATTGAATTTGTGGCCCCAGCTTCTTGAGGTATTTATTTAATTATACAACCGGCGGGTCGTCGGCAGCTGCTTTCTAATCAACATTGGTCCAATGATTTGCATTTTCAGCTGCTTAAGCTTTGACTCAACGGCTTCTACGGTTACTTTTGCTTTAGTTTTTTAATTGTTTTTGCTTGGCCAGAAGAGGAAGGGGTTTAGACGTCTTCAGTTTGACTTAGCCCCGGCTTCGCTTGAATAATTTTGATGGAGGCATCTGGTCAAGAATCAAGGCAACAAATTTCCAAGTTCTATAATTGTCTGCTATTAGCATGAAGTGTAATTTTATGGCTTTATAATTGGCTGCATTTCGTTGCTTTTGCTGACTGACGTGTTGGTTGAGAAGTTTTCGCTAAGGATTTTGCCGTTGCTTAAATAAATGGGCTAGATATTTTACAATGGAGTTATTATTGAGGCTGGCAATTAGTTTTAGGGCTTGAAAATTGGTGTATCCGGTGAGTTGTTTGATTGCTTTTAGCATGATATTTTTTATGGTAATTATTTTTAATTTATGTTTATATTTAAACATGTAAAAACTGTTTATAGTTGCTGTTGGGAGATTTTCAAATTGATATGTAGAATATCGTCATATTTTGCAGAAAAGTAGGCAATGAATTACCGCATAAAATATGCGCCTTTAAGTATGTGGTAAAAACTGTTTAGGGGAGAGCTAAGAAGTAACTGTATGTGTGTGTGCAGCAAAATTAGTATTGCCTACTTAAAAGGGCTGCCATCTTTAAAATCAAGGCAATTTTTACTTAAATCTTTAAAACAAGAACTTGCTTTTTTATATATATTATAAGTAATAATATATATACTTTCGTTAAAAATTCTTATATTTTCTAAAAAACAATGCACAATAGATCAGCATCTTGGTTGTGTAATTAAAACAACTGAAATAAAAATAAAATTAAATATATTGTTTTTTGTATAAATTAAAATTTATTTGCCTTTTTACAAGTGTTTAAACTTAAACATCGTTCGTTTCGTTGCCATATGTTCAGAAGCTTAAATCGATGTACATATGGTTAGGTTAAGGATTTAAAGAAGGAAGAGTCATGGGTGGTTACTAATTTGCAAGTAAAAAGAATTCTCTTATGGATTTTCTATTTGTTTTGGGAAAGCCTTTGCGCAATTTCTAGATTCATTTACAATTTCCATTGAAAAGCCATGTGAATTTCATGGAAATTGCTTACAAAAATTGCACTAAAACAGCTGCCAGAGTTGCCACAGTTTCAAACTGCCCTATGAATTATTCAATGACATATATATATCCTTATATCCTTACGATAACTAACTGCACCTCTTGCGTTTGGCACATCATCATTATCATCATCATCATCGTCGTCGTCCTGCTCTTTGACATATGCTGCGTGTCATTTCCGTTTCCGTTTAAATTATAAACGAAACTGCTTTAGTTATACATACACATACACATATATAGAAATATATACAATTTATGCGGGTTTAGATTACGAGTATAGTTTGTTGCTATATTACATATGCGAACCTCGCTGCTGGGCTCTGGCTCTGCTCTTGCGTTTTCATAAATATTCATTACAAATTATTTTGTATAACAAACTGCGCACATATATCGTTTCTTAAAACTAATTAAATATTTATATCATACGTTTTATGACCAAAATTTGGTAGCAAAAGAAATCTTTCTTCTGTGCATCTGTGCATTTTAAGTTCTAGGCATTTGAATTTGTTCGATTATCCTTTTTCTCTTCTCATTTTAATTAATTGGTAACTTGGCGAGACTCAATTGGCTCAGTCGATATATCTATATAGTAGCTGCTCTCCCCGCTCAAATTTATCCTCCTTTACAATGTGTTTTTTTTATTTTTGTGTGGAATGGATGATCCCCAATTGATCCGCTCAATCGTTGGCCATGCAGTAACCGGAATAGGTCTGTATATTGTCCTCCAGGAAACTCTCGCCGGCTATCACGCCGGACTGTGTGTGATGGCTGGGACAGCGGTGTCCCTTGGGGCACTGGCACAGGGCATTGATGTTCACCTCGTCCAGGAACTCCTGGCGCTTTCGCACCGTGAACAACTTGCAGGGCTGCTTCCGCTGACAGCGAAGGCGCTGTAAATGAAATTTTCGAAATATTTTAGTTACAATTTTAAGAAGGAGAAGCATCTAGGACTTACCGTGACAGGGGAGCAGGCAAAGAGGTATCTATAGCCGGGACTGCCCTCGCCTACGGGCTCTCTCTTGGTGAGATATGTCACCGAATTCCTGGGACAACGACAGTGCACTATCTGCTCTGTGACATTCAACTCGGCTGCTGTTGTCAAGGTCCAAGTGTAGTCACGGAAGTGTCTAAAGAAAAGAAGAAATATATTATTTAGAGATTTCTCCCTTAAAATGAATATTTCGTAACAAACTCACTTGCAAACTGGCAATTTGTGTACTGGCTGGCACATCTTATAGTGCCTGGTCTTATCCGCAATGGTATGGCCATCTTCCACTCCCAAACTGCTGGGACAGCCGCCAATAAAACTGGCTGGCGTCTCCTTGGCTCCCCTATGACCCGAGTGCCTCATGTGGGCCGAACCACGTGGGAACTCATTGTCCTGCAATTCCGTGTAGGGCAAGGCATCATTGTAGTCCGGCGACTGATCCAGTTCATCCTCGTAGACAGCGCCCAGCTTTTGCATAAGCTTCTTTAGATGCAAACTCTCGAACTTCTTGTCCTGGAATTCACCCAGCAACATACGCTTGTGCTGCAGCAACTTCTCCCTCTCGTAGTAGTTTCGATACTTTGTGGAATCCACTGATCCAGCCAGATTGTGATTATGGTGATGGATGATCACATTGTTGGGCATCCGATTGGATTCAGGACATCGGCATTGTCGCTCAATCCAAGGGGTTTCGTACAAATCAATTTTAGAGCAAACGGCATTCGGTGCACAGATGGGTAAATCGTCCTCAGAGTCCTGAAAGGGTAACAGGATAGGTTTATATATTAGAAATATTTTTAAAACTTTAAAGAAACAAATAAAGATAGGTATTAGGAAAAATCTTAAAGCCTTCACAACTTGACCCAAGAACAAGCTTAGCCCTTTAATTCAGCTCATAAAAGTGAATTTACATAATTCCCCCAAATGCCAGTGATTATTCGCTAGAATCTCCATATGATAAACAAACCATAAAGGCAAAGTTTCAACGCTTTGAATGTCTGAGAACCCTTCAATAATAGCCGCTTGTGTCAACATAATCTTGCCAACTTGATTAACATAACTACTGCCCAAGACCAACTCAAGGACGAGGATATCTCTGGTTTGTTTGTTCTCCAACAAATACTGTCCATTAATTGAATTCTCTAAACAGAGTCCCAAAAGTTCGCTTGTGTGTTTTGTTTGGCTTCATGTCCTGGTTTCGGGGCCCAATAAAAACTTATGTATTGTGTCCTGGCCGTAACATAAAAACCAACAACTAGCAACTGTCTCTGTTTGTGCTTTTCGAGGATGCCACTCCAGGGGCTGCTCTTGATGATGCTCCTTCTATCATTCGATTTTATTTTTAGTGACTCTCGATGGCGACAACAACAACAGGTTTCCAATGAAATTATCGAAAGCAATCAATTTTTTAAGTGGAACTGTCGCGCACCTTGTTCTTCTTTGGTTTTTGATCCCTTTTTCTCGAGGGTTTTCTTCTCGTTTTTTTTTTTTTTGCCTTTTGTTTGGTTTCAATTTCATTTCTCTCTCCATTCACCCCGCCTTTATGTTTTTTTTTTCTCTTGATTTTTATTCAAATTATTTTTGGGTATTTTCTGTTCCTCCTTGTGGCTTGCACCTGCTGCTACCTGAGCTGCTTAGGGTCATTCCAGGGGGGATCCTTTTCGGTTCAATCGGAGGGGGAAGGAGGATGGCTGCATACCGGAAGTCCGGAAGTGATTTAGTGCAACTGACGGAAGTAAATAAGTGAGTGCACACTCACACACATGCACACACATGGCAGAAAGGGATTAGCTGTTAGGTGTGAGAGAGAGAGAGAGAGGGGGAAACCGGAGGCCGGAAGTGAATCCGGAACAGGTTGTCCTCTGACCTTTTACCTTTTTGCTCAATTGAACACACAGCCTTCTCTATGACAATTCTCCGCCTCCCTCTCTCTTCCGGATGTTGTCTGCCTGCCTTCCTTATCCCCTTTATTAGTTTTATTTACTTCCTGATTTTGTTTTGTATTTTATAATGCCGCGGCTTCCTTCCGGAACTTCCTTTTTCGGAATTCCCCCCACTCTCTCAGTCACATTTTTGACCTAGTTTCGTTGGCAGTTGCACCTGCTCCAGGATATGGCTGACGAAGTCCTTAACCCTTTTTCGTTGAGCAGATTTGTTTTCACTTTGATTATTCACATTTCATGGAGGCGGAGGAGCGAGCCTCGAGCATTGCTGAGATTCTTTTCGATTTCGAGGGGGGGCAGCCCGATCCTGGAACCATTGTCAGTCCACCCCAGGATATGGCAGGATATGCAAGGAGTGCTTAAGGGGGCACATTGAGTAAGCAGCGTGAGAAATTCTTTGAAATTCGAGCATGTTTATTGAGATTTCTTCCCCTTCTTCAGATTGCTGCCAGTTTTTTGTATGTTTTTTCCCCTCTCTCTTGGAGTTTTTTAGTTTTGGTTTTGTGTGTGTGTGTGCGTGTGTGTGTGTGTGTTGTGTCGGGAAATGGCACTTCAAAGACAGTACCGTTATTAGTATATAAAATTTTACATATTGATAAGCAAATCATAGGGCAGAAGGGGCAGAAAATATCAAAAAGAAGACATGCTTCAACGGCATTCCAATGGCATCAGCTCATCTCTGTTCCGCAGACAATGGGAGCACTCAGAGAAATTGGGGTATGTTTATAAGAATGTAAATAGAAAAGTTCATTTCAATTTAAAGAAACTGTTGGAAAATATTATAATAAATTAATCAGGCTTATGGCTTTGTAAAATTTCCTCTAAAAATGTTTAACAGAAACAATCAAGGCAAACATTTAGTAAATCTTGTTAGGTAAATATCAAATTCATTCAGAAGTTTTCAATTTAAATCTAGAAATCAAGTCTTGTTTGCTTGGAACCTTTTGTTTCTCTCACTGCACTTCGTAGAATCAACCTTATAAACAACACGAAAGTTGCTTTCGCGGCAAAGAAGAAGCTGGAAGAGTAGTAAAAGTTTTGCCGGGCCAACACACGACAAGAAAACAACAAGAAAAGAAAAAAAAAGCGACACAAAAACACTGAAAAAACAAACAGTGGAGTGGAGAGGAAGGAGGAGGCGACCGGATTTCCGGTTTAACAGCTCCCCAAAGAAAAGAGGCGGGGCCCGGGCTGCTGCTGCTGCTGGTGCCACACTTTATAATTTGCTCCGATCTCCATCAACAGCACGCGTGTCCGTGTCCCTCTCCCCAAAAGAGTCAAACAATTAGCCTCATGTGTCAAAGTGCAGTGCCAACGGAAGTTGAGAACGCGCCAAAGACAATGAACGTTGGAGTTGGAAGCCCCAGAAAAATCCCCTCCATCACCCATCTGGACACTGCAACGTGAGGCGGCAAGCGTTGACGAACTTTTGTGACTTTTGATTTCAATGGAAAGCCGCTTCTCCCATAGCATCTCTTTAATTGAATCAAATTAACCCCGCACACATAGCACCCCCCGGCCCCTTCGAAATAGAGGGGCTGGTGGGGAACTCCCTCTCAATGGCATTCTTGTAGAAACCTCACTGGTAGATTCCCGTACTGTACAGTGCCCCCTCATAGCTGTCATGCCTCATGTGGCTGCCTGAATGCCGGGAATGCCACTCCACGCAACGGAAATGAAGTGTCTTGAATTGCAGACAGTAGAGCCTATATCTAAAGAGATTCTAAAGGAATTTCTAGATTATATTAGAGCTTTATAGCAGTACAGATAGTAAATATATAGCTCTATCTAAACCTTAAAGTTCTCGGGAGCTAGTTTCCAATTGTTAAATTTCCAAGGTTTGCTCTGATTTATATACCTTTTCAATTAGGAATACCCCCCAAAAAAAAAACCCAACAATGACTTATAGATTTTTGGCAAAAAGCGCAGGAAACAATTGAGATTTTTGGGTCGGTGGCTACACCTGCCCCGCTCATCTGGTGCTATCAATAACTGCCTAAGCAAAGGACAATCAATGACATAAATTTCCTCACACAACAACCAGATGAAGTCTGTATGTTTTTCCCCCTGGTGCAGCAGCAGCAGCAACAGTTGGTTCCCTAAAGAACCCCGAGGCCCGGAGCTCTTGGCTATTGGTTCCCATGAGGGCGTTGACGCACACACGACGATCAACGTCCGGAGTAGACCGGAGATTTTTCCGATTTTTCCGATTTTCCCCGGCCCCGACAACCGTTAGACGAGACGGATGGCAGCAGCCTGCCGCCTGCCACAAGTGTGTTGGGCCATCAGGTAGCCCCTGCGTGGCACCATATATATATCCTATCCTATCCTATCCCTCGGGCCGCTGTTATCTTTTGTCTGTGCGTTAATGATTTTTCTATACATTTCCTTTTCACATTGTTGTTTTTGTTTTTCTCCTAACATGGGATCTTCTTCTGGTTTTCTCAATCTTTTTTTGACTGGAGAATTATGCAATCTGGCGTCGTCATGTGGCCAGAGCAAGCGGAAGTATGCCGGCTCAGCCTCTGTTTTAGTCCCGGTCAAGATAATATGGATGGGATGGCTTCAAAACTGGCTGTGTTTACACGAAAATTCAATTAAAATTGTTAGAAACGGATGTGAAAGATGTGGCGGTAGAGCCGGGGAAGCGGAAGTAACACGGAAGTTGTTAGGTCACTAGCTGCTGCCTCTCCCCGCGCCATCTTCCGATTCCGCGTCCCACAGAATTCCAGTGAAAACTCAACTCAACTCAAGCTGAGCTCTCAGAGAGCCGGAAGTAGAAAAGATTTGTGAGCTCCTCACAAAAAAAAAGTGAAGAAGAAAAATAAATATAATAATACTTTGCATAGGCGAGACCAGTGTAGGGGCATTGCCAAGGGGCAGCACGCAGACTGACCGTGCCACTTTTGCTCGCTTTTTTACCATTTTTTTTTTTTCTTCTTCTTCTGGATTGCCTTAACGGAAGCATGCCCCAACCGCAAACAAGCAGAGAAAAAACATTTTCATTCATAAAACAGCAGAAATTCCAAAAGGAAGCGGGCAAAAGCCAACAGACAACAGCAGAAATATTATAAGAATGTCAGTCAGACACTATGGGTTGTGGAAGTTTAAATACTCTGACTATTTATTTAGAGATATTTTTTATATTGTATTTTATTATATTTTATATAAAAGGCAACTTTTCTGCACAAAAAATATATACTAAATTATTGAGTTCTTGAGTTGCTTTCGGAATTAAGAAAGTTCTCTTTAATGTGACTTAGATTATAGAATATCTTTTCAAAGAAAGGTGCTTTCTTAATTATATTTTATAAAAAGAGAAGGATAATCCTTTACCTAAAGCAATAAACTAATATGTCAGATAAGTTTCCTTTTGGAAAAATATATATTTCTTGATACTATTTACTGTTAATATATTTTAAAAAGTTTAACTTTTCACTAATTAAATTGGTAATATGTTCAAAAAATATTACTATATCCAAAGCTCTTTTATAGTCTATAATACTCAAGGCAGTTGTCAAGGATTGTGCAGGGTATTTTGCTGGGAAACTGGTTTCTTGGTGGGCAACCAATTGCAGCTGAAGCAGCAACAGCAACATCGCTTAGCGACGAGCAACAGGGGGAAGTTGCTGCTGCTGCTGCTGCTGCTGCTGATGGTTGATTTTTGCGTAGCTTGTTGATCGTCACAATTAATGAACGTCTACGCACACGGACATCCACTAACCACATCCACATCCACATCCACATCCTCAAACCCCAACCCCATCGTCAGCCACACATACCCGACCACAATCACTCTCAGCTGCTTGTGATGTTGCTGTTGCCACAACGGAACGGAAAAAAGTAATTCATTCATTCATTCATTCAGCAACAACGTGGCATAGTTGTTTGTGGCTTTTTTTGCTGTGCCTCTTCTGTGGCCATTGTAATTGTTGCTTTGGCCAAAAGGAAAATAACACAACCGCAAAATGTTGCCGACTTTAAAGGGGGTACTATAAACATGTTGCCCATGGCCAGCAACTTGCAACAGTTGCTGCTGCTTGCAATGTTGCTGCTGCTGTTGCTGCTGCTGCTGCTGTTGCCTCCTTTTACGCGCTTGCCGCCAAATAAATAAATCTTGGCTACAATGCCGATTGCTTGTTGCCGGGGATTTTTATGAATGAATGAATGAATGGCCCCGGCCAGCCAGCAAAATGAAAAGTTGCCCGGCTGCAAACAGGCTTTGCCTGTTCGCTTCATTTTTTTTCTCCTGCATTATTTTTTATTTATTTATTTTTCTTTTGCAAAAAAAAAGGGGGAAAAATGGCGCGCAAAACGCCACCAAAACGCTGGCGAACGGTTTTTGTGCTTGTTTTTGTCTGATAATTACGAGCAAGTCGCCCCCTGGTGCCACGCCCCGTTTGCCAACAAATTTGTTGTTTACTCCGCCGCTGTCTGCGTGCGTTTTTATGAATGAAAGACGAGCGAGCGGCCACAACTACAAAACAAAAACATCATCACTCGTTTTGTTGGCTTTTGCTTATTTATAGTTAATTTATTTTTTGTGCTACGCCATCGCTTTACTCTTTCTGTGTTGTGTGCGCTTTGTTATTATTGTAAACAAATTGCGCCTTTGGGCACGTAATTAGCACACTTACACGATCGGAAAATGCTCTGTCCCCCCCCTGGCACCCCTTGTGCTTTCTTTGGAAATTGGAACGTGTCCATCAATAACTGTAACAAGGCCTCTTTCACCCAAGCAAAAGCGGAAGTGTTCCAAGCCACATTTCCGCCTGGCCAGCAGTGCGAATGGCCAACAGAGAAATGTCCAAAAGTGGCACAAAGCCAAGACCAATCCAGCTGAACAATGGGAGCAGCCGGCGGAGACTCGAGAGATCTTAGAAATCGACAAAGTCAAGTGGATCTACATATATCGATGGAGATCGGAATGGTGGGGGTCTGGCGGCGATCGAGATCGAAATCAAGAGATTTGCTTGACCTCGCCAGCTAGGAAATAAATAATTATTATGCAAATGGTTTCTTTATTTTTGCTTTTTGGGGATAAATATCAATTTGTGGAAATTATATTTTGAAGTAGAAAATTATCAAAGTATCTTTATTTGAATTTAATGGATTTCAAGTGGTTTATTTATCTAAAATTGATTTTGTGTAATGTTTATTGGGATCATAAGTTAGCAATTAATTTGATGATGTAATGGAATGGGGATTATAGTTTAGTAGAATTATAGGAATTTAAGGGCTCTTACAAGCTTTAAGATAAAACCCTTTTCTGTTGCTCTGAACACTTTTAAATTTAAGATCTAAAGATATATTATAATTAAAATGAAATAAGCCTATTGCTATAAAAAATTTACAATAATCAAAAGCAAACTAAAAACTTTAAGGCATATTCTTCTTTGAAAACTTTAAGTATTATTATACTATTAGGAACTCTTTAAAAACTTCTTGAAGTATTTTTTTTATTTATTTTACTGTTTTCAAATTGATGACAATTTTTAAACAAATACTTTTAGAGATGGTTATAAAATAATACAAATCTGTTAAGAACAGTACCTAAAACGCCGACTGTAGCATGATTCCCCTCCCTTACATCTATTTGGTTTGTAGTTAATTCCTATAAGAAAAAGAATATATACATATATATCAATTTATATATATATATATATTATCTATAAAAGTTGACTTGGCGCGCGCGCCAACTACAAAGTATATACATTGTAGAAGATGCCGAGAGGTAAAAAAGTGGGCAAACTAGTTTTTTGGTATCCGAGCATCCGTTGGCTCAGGTTGTGGCTGTGGTTGTTGGCCACTGCCGCCGCTTTGAGGCATTTTTCTCAATGGAGCTCTCTCAGATCGTAGACTTGAACACATTTTTTAGGTGAATAATTGCGGTATGCTGCTGCTGCCGTCCATTGGTTGTTTTTTATGCAAATATTTTCATATATAAATGTGTATATTTGTGTGTGCCTATCTGTGTCTACGGCATCCAGACACACTTAACCGATATATACATACATACAGATGTTGTCTACTCTCTTTCAATATTAGTTTGTCTTTTTTATATGATTATTATTATTTTTTTTTCGTGCCCTCTCTGATAGCATTGAATAATTTCTATATTTAGCAATAAAAAAATTCCATCATTGAGAGAAAAAGCATAGATTGAAATTATGAAAACATGATATGCGAAATCAGGGGAAGCCACTCGATTCATTAAGGGATTAAAAGTTATAGACTTGTCTAGGGAAAACAAATAAATATCTATGTTTCATTTCATTCGGAGATTCGATTCAATCAATTCCTTAGAAGTAGACCAATTCTGGGTAAGATCAGTGATTGATCAATTAAAAGGTTCCATGGAAGTTCGTTACCCACTAAATGAACGATAGTTCTCATCGTAGAAATTCATTCACAAGAATCACAAAGTTCGAGGCAACCGAATTGTGTAGTTCATTCACCAGAAAACGGATACCACCATCTCCATTGATGGTTTCTGTGAAAAAATCAAATCAGAGCTGATGAGCATAAATTTAAACGACAAAAAAGCAACGATCCACAAAACTAGTTCCAAGATGGTCAAATTAAATATTGTCAAATCTTGGCAAACATATCGGATGTATTAGTTAGCATAAAAATGCCATAAATTAGAGAGAGGTGTGGCCATCGAGAGACTTCAAGATTTATGTGGACATGTTATTTCATAAATATTTATTGCGCTATTTGGCATCAGGCATACGCTTCTTTCGTGGCATTGTGGCCCACAAAAAGTGTTTTCACGTTTTCACACCTGGCCGCATTCAAAAACGCCCACGAAACAGAACCAAACTTGGTCAAAAAGACTCTCGGAAACGGAAGAGTTGTTTATGCTGGGATCCATGCTTGATTTGTTTATGCATTTCCCAGTCAATTGGAATTTGTGGCAGCCTCTTTTGATATTCCCCTCCTCCGCCTCCCTGGCGTTGGCCATAGCTTTTGGCCATGCCACGCGCACACACATCGAACCGACGAGCCATCGACTTGTTTAGGCCAAATATGCGTGGCTGATCTGTTTGTATATGGCCAACAAATTGCCCGATCTTTGGTGTTGTTGCTGTTGTTGCTGCTGTTGGCTTTATCCATTCATACATTTGGACGGTCTGTCGCTTTGGCATTCATTCATTCATTCATTCATTCACAGATTGACTTGCCCAGCCAAGCGAGAAGTTGAAGTCGCTGACGTAGCAGTTGCTTCGTTGCTCATCCAGCGTTTACGTTTTTCATTCACTTAAACACACATGTACACAGGGAGAAAAAATGTTAACTTGACTAGGGAATATGTCTTTAATTTTTGATATTTTGTGTGTATAGTAATAATTATAGGTATTTTATTGGTATTTATAAACTCATAATAAGTTTACTATGAACAGATATCTTTGTTTAGCTAAGCAGGGTATTATCATTTTAGTCAGAAGCATGCAAAGCAGTGAAGGAGTCATTTCCGACCCTATAAATCATATATATTCTTGATCAACATCCACAGCCGAGTCGATCTAGCCATATCCGGTCAAAAAATAAATTTTCGAAATTTTTTCCAAATTTCAAAATTTTATAACGGGTTACATCGTTAAAATTTTCAAAAATTGATAAATATTTTAACTTCTTGAAATGGTAAATTTAAAATGTAAATTTATTAAGCTAATAAAATCTAGCACAGAAACGTTTTCCGTATTTAAATTAATGCTATTTTGGCTTAGTTATGATATTTGAAAAACTTGGATTTACCCTAAAAAATATCCTATAAAAATATCTTATTAAAGACTCTATAATATGCATATTTCATTTTAATTTAAATGAACCGAATATTAAATAATTAAAAAATCTTTTCTCTTCTGTATTTAGGTATAAGAAATTTCTGTTCAAATTTTAAGCTATATAAAAATAAAAAAAAAAATCTTTTCAATTTTTCCAAAACTTTAAAAAGGTTAACATTATATTTAGAGGAGAGATACCTAATTTTTTCTCCCTGTACTTACTCACACATTCACCATCTGCAGACCCCAGTGCCTTGCCCACTCCCCCTTGAAGTTCACCCATTATGCCAAGCCATATCGTACCATACCATGCCATGCCATGCCATACCATCATCGTCATTATGATGATGATCATCATCCAGTTGGTCGTAGTCGTCGTGGTCGTATTTCATTCATGAATTTTCTTTCATTCAGGCCTTCCCCTTCTGGCTTCCCCTGGCCTGCTCCGGCCCGGTCTCTGGCTGTTGTTGAAAACGTTTTTAAATACCGGAACTGAATGTTTAGCGCTTTTAAGCATGGGAACTTTTTGTTTTCTTCTATCAACTTTTCTCTCCCAGCAGCCTCCTTCCTCGTCTGTCGCTGCTGCTGCCTTTTGTGGATCTATTCCGTTGTGTTCTATTCTCCAATAAGGCGTTTTTATTGCAAGTTTCCAAACAACAGGAATTCTCTGCTCAATTTTAGTGTTCTCTATCTCTATGCCTTTTTTTTTTCTATTTTTCTATTTGTTTTTGTGTGTGTTTTTGTCTATTTTAGGTGTTGTGTTGTGATGTTGCTTTGTTATGCTTTTTTTTTATATGCGTTCAGAATTTATTGCAGACATTCGGTTTTAAAAATTTATGAGCCAAGCCGAAGCAGAACATATTGGCTTAAATAAAGGTTAAAGGGTATATTAACAAGGCGTTAAGGATGAGGAATACCAAGTTTCAGATCGATCTCTACAAGGATAGTTTGTAATATATCATAATAGAGATTTCTTCTTAAAGTTATTCTGTGATGATCTTAACTAAGGGTATTCCCAGGTCGAACCTCTGTGGTGCCCAGCCCCATTCCATACTTTGTTTATATTGTCAATATTTTCCTTTTGATTACTGTTGATATTTCACGCCTTGGCCTCGCAGCAATGCAATATATATAAATATATACATATATCAACAACAAGCCAAAGAATTCGAATTTACAGGGCGTGTTTTTCCCATATGACATTTGACATAATAGATTTCCGATACATGATATATGGCATGCCTCTCGGCCTCTTGATTTATGGCCAGAGAGATCGGAATTGGAATCGGAATCGGGAGTGGAACAATGAATGGGGAAAAACTGACTTGACTTGACCTATGATCAGAATTTCGCATTGTAATGGATTTCGTAAGAAAGATAATGCCGACATGTATCGTGTTGGATCTGTTGGCAGTTCTCGATTTTTTTTATGTTATGTTGACCGATCGAGCGACCGGCTTAGTCAGCAGCATTGAACTCTTGACCCGGCCGGCTAATTGGTTTTGGTATCTCGCTCTCATATATCGCTCGGCTATATAGCAATTGCGACTTTAATTGATCAAATGCGACAGCCCAGCCAGCAGCAGCAGCAGCTCTCGGCTGCAAACAACTTTCATTTTTCATCTAGAGCGAGCTAGTGTGTGTGTGTGTGTGTGTGTAGTGTGTGTTGTGTGTGCTTTGCTGTTGCAATTAAATGTGCCATATGCGTGTGCTGATATATGGATAGTGGTTTTGTGGGTGTCAAGTGTAATGGCTATAGGGCGGCTGCTAAATATAGCCAGAGGCCCGAGGCGGAGTTACTTGAGAAAAGCTGAGACCCAGCCCAAAAAAGCTAAGATGCATTGCAAAACCTGCTGCTACAGGGAGAGAAATTATGTTGATATATGGAGAGAAAGATTAAATTGATTTTAATATAATAAACCTTGAAACTGTATTACAATATATAATACAATACATTTTATCCAATTAGACTTTAATATATTAGTTAAAGTAATGTATTTATTGATCTATATTTTGTGGGAATTTAGTTGATTTTAATATCTAAGTAAATTGGTTTAACAGTTAAAGAAACAGCTCTTTTCTAAATTGTTTTTTAATTTAAATTTAATTCTGATGCTTAAAAACATCTTAAAATTGCATTAACTAATGAAGATCACTAAAAGGTTCCCCTATAAGTAACAGAAGCCTCCAAAAAACAGCAATAATTAATATTAATTACAGTATCTAACAAGTAATAGAATCCCAAGCAAACAAATGAATATCAATTATTGATCTTTATAATCTTGATATTATTTTCTGTGTAGATATTGGTGCTGTGGTTGTTGTTGATATTGCTAGCGTGGGCATTTTACAAATGGCAACCAGTTGAACAGGTGTCTGCTGACGACGACGACGACGACGACGACGTTGCCTGCATTATGCAACCTGCCATTGCCAGTTGTTGTTGCCAGCTTGTGCTTGGGCTTTTGCATAGATCAATGCAAACATGTTGCACGAGCAATATGGGCAAAAGACCGCTGGTAATTAGCCAGGAGCCTAATCAATTCAATTGGGAAACAGATAAACAGATGCTTGGTAACTCACCCCCACTTGGTAGAGAATGCGTAGATCCTTGTCGCCACCGTGTCCTCCATGTCTGTTGCTGTTGCTGCTGCTGGTGCGATATTGCTGCTGCTGTTTCTGCAACATTTGCCGCGCATGTCGTCGCGATTCCTGCTCTGCCGTTGGGATGTTAACCACCGTTAGTGTGGTTTCAGCTGCAGCAGGAGGTTTCACTGTGCTGGATGGGGTGGTTACAACACCCCCCGAGGATCCTGCGGCAGCTAGATCCTTGGCATCGTACACTGTGTACTCCAGCGCCTTGTGCTTGTCCTCCGTCGCCGATGAAGTCGGCGTGATCTCGAACACTTCCAGAGGCAGTCGCGTGCCGCCGACAGTTGCAACGGCAACGGAGGATAGCAGCAGCAGCAGTGGCAGCCACATCAGTGTCGCAGGCATGATTTATGTGGCTTTTAACTGGAACTCGGGATCTGTAGATCTTCGGATCTTCGGATCTTCGGTGGTATCGCTGGCCAAGCAAACTCACTCGTTGTCTGATCTCTGTAGTTGCGGTTGTTTGTAATTGACACTACGGTGGATTTTGTAATTGAATTCGAATCAAAGCGAGTCGAATCGAATCGAATCGAATTGAATCGAATCAGTGTTCTCGCTCTTTCTCGCTTGCACGGCCAGAACCCATGGCTTAAACACACTCAAAAACACACACACTTGAACACGATCGAACACTACAAATCAGGTTTCAAATCGAACTCGACCGATTGATTTGTGGCGAAAATGTCATTCGAATTTTTCGTGGCACTACAAACAATTATTTGTTGGGTTTTATGTTTTGTTTATTATTTTGTAATTCTACACCCGCGACGTCTGTCTCTCTCACTCTCTCTCTCTCTTTCTCTGAAGCCTCGTCTTTCTTCGCTCCTGGCTGCTGTGTGCTCTCGCCTCGCTTCCGTTTCCGCTGCTCAGCGCTGTTCGTTGTTCGCTCGACCAACTTACTTTTCGAAATGATCAAACAGAAACTGAAAATCCAAAACCAAAAACGAACGGCGAACGAGAGTCGCTGACGCCGACGCCGGAGACGACGCCGCTGTTTGCGTCGCTGCCTGAGCGTGCGTGTTTTTACACTGAGCGAATGGGTAATGGTAATCAGAAAATTGTTGAAAATGGTAGTAATATTAAACATATAAGTCGATTGGTAGATGTCGAGTCAATTATAAAATCTGTTTAAATATGTTTTCAATAGAAAATTAAGAAATATCTAGTGAATGGGTTTTGAAAAACTGTTCTGCTATTATTTCCATTGAAATTAGGTGTTTAAAATACAAGGAAACTGTTTAAGTAGGTTATTTATGATAGCAGATAGGTAGTCTTAGAAATTCTTGGGTTTAAATATATGATATCTATATATATTTTAATATATCTATATTAATATTTATCTATCTATATATCTATCTATCTATCTATCTGTGTATCTATCTATCTATCAAAATAATTGATGATTAAACTTAAACCTTTAAAAGAATAAACAAAGTTCAATTTACTCTGATTCTAAAGATTTAGACCAGCCGACCAGCTCAGTAAAGTTAATTTTATACATTTTCCAATTACCTGAAAATTTGAATTTCAAAGAATTTCCTAGTTTCGCAGTACACACTTCTCTCAGTGTATATTCTGCTGCGGCAGAGCACCAGAGAGCATGAAAGAGAGCGTATCGTTGGCTGGATATGAATGAATGAACATGTTGTTGCCGCTCTCCGGGCCATAGTTGTTGTTGCCTTTGCTTTTCCCGCTGGTGGTTGCAGCATCCATTGCTGATGCTGCCGCTGCTGCTGCTGTGTTTGTGAGTATCTATGAGATGCATCCGCAGCGGTATGGGTGAGAGCGAATGAGCGGATTGCAAGGTGTCTCTGGCTCGCGTGCTGGGCTTACAAAATAAAAAACAACAGAAATAAAATAATACAAAATAACAAAAAAGATACTTTGCCTTTGCCGCTTCCGTTGCATCCTTTCGGACGTTTTTGCTGCCGTTCGCCGCTGTTGTTTCTGTTCTGGCCAACGTCGCAGTGTTGTTTTTGTCATTGTTTCGACGGCACCGGAAACTAATTCCTGCTCCAGCCCCAACGACTTGGACTCCACCTCCTCCTGGTCGAGTCTCCCCGCTTCCCATACCCCGATCCTCTCTGTTTCTGCTCCAGTCTCATGTTCGGGCTTCGGTCTTGTAGCGCATGCCAAAAAAATAAAAAGAACAAAACGAAAAAAATCCAGAAAAGACTTTAAGCTAAACGGAGGATCAGTCTTGAAAGCCGAAGCTTTAGGTTCCCTAAACTCAACCGAATTATATGTATAAATATGGGATCTTCTTAAAGAGAAATTGGAATTTATTTCAAAGCGGATAAAAAATAGTTAAGGAATTCAGAAATTATTAGATTTTGGTTACTTTTTAATGAAACTAAATTTATAAATATTTATTAAGTAGTTTAAATATTCTGATTCCACTAAGGACATGGCAAAAACATTGATTTAAGAACCCAGGGAATATGGAAAGGAACTAAATGCCAGGGAAATTGTCCGCTAAACCAAGTCTTTTGTATTTGTATCTTTTGAAATATATTGTTTCTTCTAAGAATGATTATATCCTTCTCAAGTATAGAGTATAAAGAGAGTTGCGAGAGCAAAGAAACCTGGGGGAAACGGTCTCCAGCTCCAGCTCCTCCTCCGGCTTGGAAGTTCAAGCGAAAAACGCGCGCTGTTCGGCCGAAAGCCCGCCAATTTTATGGGCCAAACCCGATAAGATTTCATTTGTTTACGAGTTACCTTGAGACGAGCACCAGCACCGGCACCGGCATCAGCCACAACCAACAACAACAATAATAATAATAATAATAAAAGGCTATATAGAAGCATTAAGCAGAAACTGAGAACTCCAACTGAAAGGCGGCCATTGTTAGTGGAGGTTTCCCTCTTATTTTTTTTTTTGCTCTTTTCCAATTCGATTTCTAGCTAACGACGAATGAAAAACAACAGCTGATCAAAGAAACATATCTCTTGCACTATCATTTGCAGGTAAAATGTACGCGGTAATTGGCCGGCGGCATGGCAAAATCCTCTCCGGCGATTTAACCCAAGGCAGCGGCAACTTCGCGGTCACCTGTCTGCTGCCCGTGATCGAGTCGTTCAACTTTGCCCAGGAGATGCGAAAGCAGACATCTGGCCTGGCCTGTCCCCAGCTCATGTTCAGCCACTGGGAGGTGAGTTACTACTGTATTACAGTATAAATTTCCTAATTTTAGGGTTTTATAACGAAGAAAATCGAACAATATTGGGTGAAGGAATCCTATAGCTTCCAGGAGACCTAGAATCCTATATTTAAATCATATTTATTACTTTGAAAACCCTATTACCTATTCGGTTTAATAAATATATGAAGTACCTTTTCAACAGGTAGATAATTGTGGTAGTTATGGAGGTCGTACTGTATCCCAGCACAGATTGCTGCAGCAGCTGTTGCTCCTGCTGGGGCACAAGTGCAGCGCCTGTCGGACCATATGCCATGTGCGTGCCTCACTGTAGCTACCCTCACCCCTCATCACACTTTACACAGGGAATAAAACTATTTCCTTAAAATATATTCAAATAATAAGGAAAATTACAAAAGATTTTACAAGTATAAACAATTAAACATCCATGCAACTTTATGCTATTTTTGCTATAGATGTTTGCAAGCTTCAGTTATCTTTTAGCATAGATTGATTTTAAATTTTTTTATTATTCGTCTTGTTTAATTAATATTCTTCCAGTGTATAGCTCTTTCTCCCCAAGATTATCGCCGACTGTCTGTGGTCAATAGAAATCTCAGCTTACGCTGCGCTCCGGCCTTCTGTTACCTTCTGTTGAAGTCTTATAAGCTAAACCACAGGCAGCAGTAGTGGCAACTTGGCAACAGGCAACTGGCAGCAGCAGCAGCAGCAGCAACAACATGGCAACAGCAGCAGCAACAGCAGCAACTTCGTTGGCAACAGTTGGACTGAAAGTTATATGGTCCATTTGAGGCTGCAGCTGTGTGCCATTCGGGGTAACCCAAAGCCCCAAGACCAGACCTCGCTTCCTCTTGGCCAGTCTCTCCTCCTTCTCATTTCTCCATTCGCCATTCTGACCTTGTCGTGGGCCACAATTAACAGTCAAGTTGATGGCTTTTCCCAACGACAAACGGATGGGACAAGATAGTCAGATGAGCTAATCTCAACATAAAATATTAATAAAATGGTTTAAGCCACAAAAAGTAGGGTTTGCTTGAATCCATTAAAAATCCTAATTTTTAATTTAAAAATAAGTAAATCAGGGAAATAAGTATAAATAGAATAGGTATGAGTATAATTTAATAAGTAATAAGTATTACTTATTCTATCTATCTAAAATCGTTTTGTTAATTTAAATTTGTATTTTTTACTTTCAATGTGCGTGCATTTTGCATTGGTATTAGTCTCTCCATCTGTGTATTTGAGCTAGTATTAGTGCATATCGCCCAACCAATCGATAACAACAAGTTTTTGTATAATGACTTCCGGCGATTTTCTATTTCTCAGCTCAAGTTTTGCCGGCGTCGAAGATGTTGTTGCTTCGTATAATTTCTTACGCATTTCCAGCGCCAGACAGCAGGAAAACTAGAAAAGGGGGAGGAAAAACTAAAGGGGCAATGCATTTCACAGAGAAAGAAAAGAAACGAAAGGTTTAAATGGAAAATTAGTAGTATTAAAAATAGATATTAACCACAGAATTGTGGTATATTTTAATCATTATTTTCATTACAACTTTCTTTTAATTATTTATTTTCAGTAGCAAACATTTCAATTTTATTCTCTGTGTAACGAGTCAATATCTGTTAGCCATTATCTGTGTGTGGAAATCTTAACGGAAACTAGTTTAGCCGGCACAAGTGGAAAAGTATCTGAAAGATATTCGATTACAATTTCCATCATTATTCTGGGCGAAGGTAAAGCGAAAACAATTAGGATTTTAGCTTACCTTTCGCTCGAGCAATTAAAACGCTTGGTTTTTCAGCACTTTCTGTCCACGCCCACATGTGTGTTGGCCACTGGCCTCCTCTGCCGCCCTTCCCCCTTGTACACCTTCCCCCCTCATCACCTTTTAACTTCGTTGTCGTTTTTTTTGTACCTTAACTTACCTGCCAGGTGAGTGGGCAGGGCTCTTAGCCGTGGGCGCAGTTGTCACGTGCCCATAATAACAACGAAGGCGTCAACTTCACTCGAGTGGCCAACTTCTGGTTGGGGGAAAGAAAACGGGAAAAGGGCCCAGAGGTGGGTTGGGTCAACACAGAGAGGGGGAGAGGAGGGGCTGTAAAGTTAACGTTCCCAAAAAGCCATTCCAAATTCTTGCCGCATCATGGCCCACAATAAGTTCGTTAAGCATCTCTGCATCATCGGCAGATCAACAGCCACAAGAAATCATCTCCGCGGATGACCTTTTTGGCTTGGAGCTGCTGCCAGATTGAAGATGCAACTTGGTAGCTGGTGGCTTCAGCCACATGAAACATAAACCCAAAAGAACAAAAACTAATTTTCCGTTTTCATATATCATAATTTTTGTTGCCATTGCCGCCTCTGGGGTTTTCACTTCACGTAGCCAGCATTAAGACTGACCAGGCAGGGGCTTAAGAGTATTCCCTAGGATGGGACAGTGCGTGTCATAGTGGAAAAATAGAAAGAGTTCTAGGACCTTTCTTAGGCAAAACAGAATTTTTGTATTAATTTGTATGTATTATAATTTTAGTCAGAAGCTTTAAACGTAGTGAAGGAGTCATTTCCGACCCTATAAATCGTATATATTCTTGATCATTATCGACAGCAGAGTCGATCTAGCCATGTCCGGTCGAAAAATAAAATTTTGAAATTTTTTCCAAATTTTCAAAATTTTATTACATCATTAAAATTGAAAAAAATTGATAAAAAATTGAATTTTCAAAAATGTCAAATTTGGTTTGCAGATTTAAAGATCTACTAAAATCTAGCACAAACCTGCTTTCCGAATTGAAATTAATGCATTTTTGACTTAGTTATGCTTTTTTTATAGTGTGGTAAATACTATACATCTTCTAATCTAAGAATTTCTTCACAATTGTATAATCAATATCTTGTCATTTTATTATTTTTCAACGTTTTCAAATCCCATTCATTGCTGCCTTATGGCAATGTTTGGCACTGTCTAACCGTCAAATATATCTTTTTCTGTGCTGGCTACTGTCTTGCGCGCTTTTGTTATTATTTAATGTTGTGCTTCCTTTTGTTTTTGTTTTCCCCTTCATCCATCCATCTGAGATGCGTGCTTCATGCTCCAGAACGGAGCTGCTGCACTTCCACATCTTCCCATCTTACCAAACGTCCCAAAGTCCCATCTCTTTTGCTGGCCACTTGATGAACCTGAAGATTGTTATTATGATTACGTGTGTGTGCAGGGGACAGGAAGAGGGTCAAGACCAGCAGCCTACCAAAAAAATATAAAGTAAAATAACATAACAACTCTGGCTACTGGTCTTACTTTCGGCCCGGGCTCTCCTCCGCTTTTTATTCGGCCTGCAGTGGAGTTGGATATGGAGTTGGGCCCGGTTGCATATGATTTGCCTCTGGTTGTTGTTATTTCTGTGGCTTTGTCGCGCTTTGCATGCAAGACCCGAGGTTCTGGGACTACTTCAAAAGCATAACAGCACCAACAAACTGTGAGCAGAGAACCGCAGACAAATAACAAATAATCTGATAACTCGTTTTGTATACCTGCCACAAGGCCCTGTGGCAGAGCTCCTCCTCCAGCCCCGGATCCCCGGCGAAGGGAAAGTCTACTCCGCTGGAGACAGTCCGTTCCGTCCAAGCGTTGGAGGGAAGGTGGTTTTGGAAGGGGCGGAGTTGGAGGTTATTCGGCCGGCGAAGGGAGCCAAGGGGAAGGAGGATTGCACGGCAGTGCCCTAAAGTCTGCCTGGTGCGAATAAACACAAACACACACAGGTACACAAGGAGAAAAAAGGGGAGTACTTTCTATAGATGAGAATTTTTAGAATTTTGATAATAGATATAATAAAATTTCAAAGAAAAATCAAGTAAGAAGGGTCTTAAGAAATTCGAATAGAAGTCCCATTCATACCTTTATATAATTTATATATATAATATAATTAGTAATTAATTTCGGTGTCCAGGAATATATCCATGCCAGGGCAAGTGTTTATCCAAGTGGCCAAAAGGATTGCTGTTGTTGTTGCCCTTCTTCCCAACTCCTTCCCAAACTCCTGACCATTATTGTTGTTGTGTTTTTGTTGGTCTTAAGTGGAACGTGGTTTGCATTGTCCGCTCGCTGGCTGTCAAAATGACGCTCATCGCTGGCCGCTGTCCGCTGTCCGTTGGCCGCTGTCCGTTCACCGGAGAACGCTCTTAAAGGCCCAGGCCCTCAAAGTCTTCACTCGTATTAAAGTCGACTCGACTCGGAATCGAGTTATTCTCTCGGCCCGGTCTCTTTCACAGCAGTCTTTCAGCCAGTTTCTGGCGCGCGATAATAATCTCAACTTGGTCTTTGGCCGCGGGACGGACACGGCGACCGACGGACAGACGGACAGGCAGCGTATTTCGGTAGCTGCCGCGTAAATTACCTGCATACAAACCGCGCGCGGTCGGACAGGTAAACATATACACACACACACACAGGTACCCCACTCATAAGCACACACAGATACGAAACACGTGTGTGCCCGAAGAGATGGAGATACAAAGAGATATACCCTACCCAGGGCACACTATATTCGAATCTGAGCCATAGCATGTGCGAGTGAGTGTGTGTTGATGTCACGTCGTTTGCTTTTGGATTTTTGTTTTGATTTTCGCGGCTGCTTCAATATTTTTCTTAATATTTCTACCTCTCGAGATGGGAGAATTCCGGAGGTGAAGGTGGAGATGCCTCGGAGGAGGAGAGCCTTTGACTTGGCCATAATCTGGAGCGTGGTGCTGCATTAGTGTGGATAACCACCTTCCTGAAGGAGTATATATAAATATATATATTTATATATATAGACACTGGAAGAAGGATTAATAAGTAGATATTTTTGATAGGATTAAAGAGTCAAGAGATTGTTTTATATATTTATTTATTTTTATGAAATGTTGTAACATAAATATTCAAACATGAAAATAAACTAGCTTCGGGTAGTCAAAGTTTATATTCCTTTGCGGTTTGAAATTGAATTATAAAATTGTATCAGGAGTTCGATCATAACTAAGCTTAAAATATTCTCTTTCTTCCAATCGAAATTAATTGATATTTTTAAATAAAATTTTTTGGGTATATCTAACTTTAAAAAACTCATAACTAAGCCAAAAAATCATTAATTTTAATTCGGAAAGCAGCTTTGTGCTAGATTTGATTAGGATTATAAATCTGCATACCGAATTTTACATTTTTGAAAATTCAAATTTTTATCAATTTTTCAAAATTTTAATGACCCCTTATCAAATTTTCAAATTTCAAAAAAATTTCGAAAATTTTTTTTTCGACCAGACATGGCTAGATTGACTCGGCTGTTGATGCTGATCAAGAATATATATGATTTATAGGGTCGGAAATGATTCCTTCACAGCGTTACTGACTAAAATACACTGCATAGGTATTAATTAATTATTAATTAATTCAAAAAGGAGTAATATCTTTCCTATACTCTCCTTCAAAAAATGTGCGAATATCCTTCCCATCTACTAGAATTTTTTGACAGTGCACTCATCTGCCTGCTGCTGGCTGGCTGCTCATTTGTCTGGCCCGGCTCAGACGCAAGTTCTGCGCACTTCTGGGGCACTTCTGGTGCTGCCGCAGGGTCTCCTCCGTTTTGTGTTCGAGATTGGAGTGGGACGGCAGAGTGTTGGAATGGGGAATAAGAGCATAAGATGGGATGCTGCTGCGCATGCGCAGAGCCATTTGCAAAAAGGATGGTAAGAGCTCAGGGCGAGAGAGCTGAAATCGTGTGTTTTGTGTTGTGACAGGGATTGCGGACTGCGAAACTGGGATTGCCTGGTCCTACCTTGTCGAGGACTACTGCTTGGTGGCTCCCTATAGTTCTGCCTTCCTCCGCGATCCCATCCCCCACTTGGCGTTGTTGGTTGTTGTTAAACAAGCGAAACTTTGTGCCCGATAATGATCTACATGGGATTGCGAAGAGATGTTCGAGGGCCCGCAGTTTAGCGTAGTGCGAACAGATGGCCCAGAACATACACTGATCAGAAATCCAAGGTTATTCTAGTATATGACACTATAGTTCTATATCATGATATTATTAAAAGAATTTAACAAAATTAAATCGTAATAATTGGAATTTTCCGTGAGTTTATTGATTTATATCCAAATCGTGAAATGTTTCTATAAAATTATCTTTAAGAAATATTGGATCTTAGATCTTGAATCTACATTTTCTATAATTAATCTAATATTAATATTTAATATAATATTTATTCACTGTGCAGTATAAAGTTTCTCTGGCTGACAAAAGGCCAATGCCTCAGCGTCTCAATCAGTTTTCGTGCAAGCTCTCGTCTCTCAGTCATTGATGAGGTATTCAAACCGAGTCCTGGCAGAGTGGGACTTGGGTTTTCCAGCGAACCGCTCGACACCCGCCCGCTGAGACGACGAGTCCTTGCTAGAAAGAAAAAAAAAAGGAAGAGAATACAATGCAGATCTCACACCATAGATTCTCAAGTGGTTCGCCTCGCAGGAGGCAATCATCAATCAAGCGGAGGGAATGGTACGCTCTTGACGCCATTGAGGATTCTGCGTATCCTGGCGCGCCTGCCTTATCACGTAACGCGCAATGTGCGTGTCCCTGTGCGTCCTTTGAAAGTCATTAAGCGACGAGTCCTTTGTCGCAGCACCCTCTCGAGCCCAAACAATGGAGATGTGAAAATGCACGCTTTCCCTGGCAAAGGGACAAAGGGCTGCGCCGTAAAATCCACACAGCCCAAGAGCCCAGCCCAAATCCAAATCCAAATTCAATCCCGTGCGAGGCGCAGGCGCAGGCGCATAGACGCAGCGACGCCTCGTACTTTTGTACCGTCTCAAGTGCTTAAATTATTTCCCGGAAGGCCATTCACCACTCGTTTATACTCACATTTTTGTTTTATTTTATTTATTTATTTTTACAGGTGATCGACATCGATCCCTTCTGGCTGCCCACCACCGAGGAGGAGCTAATGCACTTTGGCGAGAAGGCGGACTCGGCCAACAGGGCCAAGCTCTACATGGACAGTGTCCGACGGAGGAAGGGTCTTTTTGTGGACGAAAAGGTGGTGGAGCATGCGGAAAAGCAACGCACCCTCTCCAAGAACAAGTGATTTGGGAGGTCAGTGGTTTTAATTTGATTTGTTATATTTTTAAACTAGAAATATATGTGGTTAAATTTTAAAGAATTCCCAAAGAGGGCCCCTTAAAGTCGCTTTATTATTGTAAAATAAATATTGACCACCAAGTCAATTGTAATACATTTGTGTGAACTAATTTATTAATTATAAAAAAGAAGATCATGATAAAAACGCAATAAAATAATAATATTGATAATATATTGTGACGATTTTTTCATAGTGTTTTACAAATAGTTGCCTTTCTTAGTTTTCATGTCTTCTTTTGAGGAACATTTTAAGCCTAAATGCAAGTACTAATTAATATTTCTCCGCCTCTTCTACATTGGCCGGCAACTCCTCCTTTATGGCAATAAGGCCGCTCTCCTTTTCCGGAACCTCCGGCACGTCCAATGAGTTTTTGCCCAGCACAATATGAATGCAGCTAATTAAACAATTAATATGAAATTAAAATAAAGTAAAATCAAAAGAAGTTAAATCACTTACAGTATAAGTACAAAGACAGTCATCTGAGTGGCAATGGTCAGCAGAAAGACACTCCCACCATAATTTGTGTCTTTGGTGGCCCGATAAAGTTGCGAGTAGCAAACGCCGCTGATAAAGGGCACTGCATTATCACAAACAGAGAGCAGGGCAAATACCTTGCCCCGCTCCGAAGTGGGGACTATCTTGGAGGTCATGGCCCTGATAATGGGACCCACTATAGGGCCCAGACTGCAGACCACGGCTCCGGCATACAGGAGATCCGTGTTGCTGGCAAAGTAAAAGAACAGGCGGGCTATCGAGTGAGCCCAGGCTCCAATGAAGATGATGATCTACAATTAATAGATTGATTAATTAATACATCTATTAAGAAATGAAAAATATAGAAATTACAATTACTATTACTAGTACCTACCGTATCCCTCCACTTTAAAACCTTGTTCATTAGTGGCACACCCAGCAGCATGGCCATCACATATGCCGTCGACTTGAAGGTCTTGAAGTTGCTGTAGGAGCTAACCTCCCAGTCGAACTTGTCCAGGGTGTACATGTACAGATAGCCACCCTCGTCCCGCTGGAATGTGTATAGGGTCATGCTGATCAGCAGGATAATGAGGAAGCTTCTACGGTGAGCCCTGCGTGGCTTCACCAGCACCGCGAAAGAGTCCTTCACGTGCTGTTTGTCGAAGAAGTCGTTCCAAAAGCCACACCAGCCAAGCTCCCGCAGTGATCGCTGTCTCGGCGTGGTTTGCCACTGGAAAAGGGAGAAATATATAAATATATACAATATATATATACTATATCGAGAGCTCACCTTCAGGGCAAACAGTGTATAAATGATGGCCATTGCGAGCAGGGAAGCATTCACCGTAAACATGTCCGCGTACGACTGATCAAAGACATTGTAAAACAGATGCGAACCCAGGGCCACACCTGTGGGCATGGCCGTGAGGTAGACCACATCCAGGATAGTCACTCGAATGGTGCGCTGCTGCACCGTGGAGACGTCCGAGATGTAGGCAAAGCAGGAGGCAAAGATAGCCACATCTGCGCCCGTTAATGCCGACGGGAGAGTGGCCGAAAAGATAATATTCTCCACGGGCCACGTGGGCATCCTGGCATTGACCACCACCATTGAGGAGTAGATGAACTTCCCGACCAGGCCCATGAGCAGGGGGAATTTCCTGCCACGACGATCCGAAAAGGAGCCCAGAAACAGGGCCAACAAAATGGGAAAGATGTGACCTGAGATGTCGTTCCATTGCAGGAACCAGGCATTCGTCTTCAGCGACTGATCCTTGAACTCCTTGTTCTCCGGCCGGTTGAGATTGCGGCAGACCTCCTCCGTGAAATTGTTGTTCACGCGGCACGACTTGTACAGGTAGAAGTTCTGCTCCACCACAGAGGTGATCATGAAGGCGAACATGTACAGGAACATTGTGGGCTCCACGGAGATCGATGTCACCACATGCCACACCCACTGGCAGGCGGTTCGAGGCTCTGAGCTCTCCCCCTGCACCTGGACATCGCCGCCGGCGCTGGTCTCGCTATTTTCACTATTCTGGCTGATCTGACTGTGGCGTCGCGGTGCCCCATTTCCGGCCGTTGCCTGAAAGTATGTTTTCTTTGGTGATACATCTTCCATTTACGTTTAATTTTTATGTTGGCAATGACAACGTGTCCAAAGGGAGACTGAGATATACATAATAAGCACAGCATTAGAAACTTGTTTCTGTTAAAGCTGAACTTATGCTCTTTCAAGGGTTGTTTCAGCGGTTTTAAAAGGGTTACAGGGTCCTTTCAATGAATAAATTATAAATGTATGCCACAATAATTTCCTAAAGAGAAGTATATTTAAGCACTGAGGGAAACAGGAAAGAATTATTTAATATTAATATGTATATTAATAATACTTATTGCAAGGTTTTCAAAATTTAACTATTAATTAGAACGTCTTAACGTCTTTTTATAATAATAAAAAATCATATATAAAAGTAATTTTTAAGGCGCTCAGCTTCTGCAAAATTTTAAATATTTTGAAATATTTCTTGTAAACATATAATTATGTATTAATAATGGAAATTTTGTAACCAGACACAATTGTTAACTAATACAAACAATGAATACTTTCCAGGTTAAAATTCATATGACATTCTCAAATTCCAAAGTTATTTTCTCTAGAAAAATAGGTACAATTTTGCATATTCAGCTGTTGATATGGATTTCTGTTTCAATTTTCCTAAAAAAGTGTAATCTGAGAGCATTTAGCAGTCGCCTTCGCTGGCGAACAATCTTAGCCGCACATGTTGACACGATTTATTGTGAATTGTAAACAATACGTTCGATGGGACAGTTACACTGTAGTTGGGAATTTGTTTGTTTCTTGAGAAATTAACTTAGCATTTCAGATAAATTAATAAGCAATAACAGCAAATGTCAGAAAGGTAAACAAACATACATATTTGCCGCACGCCAAACCCACCATTAGCACTGATTTCAAGGTCACTCAGAGCATGTTTCTTTAATTTTTTGTTCTACTGTGATGTTTGCTCTCCGCGTTATAAAAGAATACGTAATCAGTCAGCGAATCGCATTTGTCCAATTTATATGGACTCGCTTCGGTTAGTTTTAGTTGGAATTATCAAATTAGAGCTATTAGGTATTTTTACGTAATTTGTACACTTTTGCCGGCTTTCTGCACTTGGTTTTTTAGCTATAAATTTAGACGCGTAACCAAAACAAAAACAAACCGTTTCGGGAGTACAACGAAAAACTCAATGAACGCCACTCACCTCAACGCCGCTCATTTTTACTCTGCGCACACGCGTTCTCTCCGACGATGTTAAATATTTTTTCCTAAGGGTTGCGAAAGCTTTTCTGCTGCTCAGCTTTTTGTTATTTGAATTTTAACCGCCAATATAGGTAATATTAGCATCACAATTCAATTAATCTCTCCGAGTTTGGCCTCACTTTCCACTTGTATCTGTTTGGAATGTGAATTGAAAGTTTATTTTACCATTTGCACTAAAATTTGTCACTAGATTAGGTTGTACAATATATGTTTAGCCTCAAGAAAATTTTATACTGTTTATTTTTTTCTGTTTATTTTACTTTTCCAAGTCTATCTTAAGATCTGTAACGCTGCATCTCTTATCAAGAGATTACACTTTTAATATTTGCATCAGAAGTCAAGTGAATTTATCAACAGACTTCATCTTATACAGTCTACCCTAACATACGGGTATTTTTTTCAATTATAAATTCAATTTCAAAAGAGTATCTATTATTAATCAATACTTTCACCTTCAAGTAAGTTAATCTCTTTCAGTCAGATTATTAGATTAGGTTTTTCAAATTACTTACTTTGAAATTCCAGTTTTTAAGTGCAAGCTAAGACTCAATTAACTCTCAAAGGTGTGTTGCAAATTTCTCAAGAGGTATATCTTTACTGCAGAGTGTCATTAATCTCAGACTGTATGCTTTGCTATTAAGATTAGCTTTATCTATTTATAGACATATACTAAGATAACGTCTTAGTTTATAAACCGAAAACCTATTTAATAATTGCCTTAATTAAGCACACGTGGGAAGGTGTTTCGTTTTATTTTACCTAGAGTCTGGCTGTATTTTACGGGATTTCCTAACATTCTTATCGAATGAAGTTAAATTATTGGCTAATTAACTTGAGATTTACACCACTGCCTACCATTTCACGCGATAACTGTTTCAGGTGCTTGTTAATTAGCGATATGGACTTTTAATAAAGGATCTGATTTATTGGGTTGCCTATCGAATCGAATGATTTTCACTTGTTGCGCTTTGTTTGTTTATTAATATTTTAATTCATTACACTGCACTTATTTTGATCTGATAAAAATAAAAAACAAAATATATTTCCACTGTGGGGATGCGACTTATACGCACAAATATTAGCCGGCAATTGAGAGCCGAAAGACCAGCCTCAGTCCACTCAAAATCGGCTTATCAGTCACTAATGCTGATAAGGCGTCTCCCGATTGCCTTCAATTGCTGTGACTTTAATCGTTATCGTTTTTTTTATTTATTCGACAGAGCACTTGGAGTTTCCCAAAAGCTTTGGTATTTATTTTAAACTGCGATTTCGATGAGTTTCATTTATTTCAGTGAGACGGTTAATCAGCTTTAATATAATTTTAAAATATTTATTTTTGCTTTATTTTCGGGCTTTCTTTTAATTGTTAATATTACAAAAAATTGTGGTCAGGCTTTAGCTTAAATTAGTAAATTAATTAAATCAGTAAAGTAAGTTTTTTAATTAGTAAATTAAGTTTTATTTTAAATGACAGCTATAGTTATCGTGTGGTTCTGAGACTCAGGCAGCCCAAAGATATGCTATAATTATGGTTTACTCCGAAAAATATCAAACGAGGAATAATTATGGAATAATGCCTGATTTTAGCTACAAGTAAATACCGAAAACTAAAGTGTTAAATTTATAATTTATATACTTATAAATGCTGTTCTAAATGTAAGTAGAATCAATCAGTAAAGTAAAAAAAATATTCTTGAAAAGGCAGTAATATTTATGCATAAATCGAATACACTCGAGAAAAATGAGGTCAATAACTTAGTGACAATAAGTGAAACTATTTTGTATTTTAGATTTCATATTTTAATCTTGAAACTTTTATAATATTGTTAAGCTATACAAAATGTATTTTCAAGACCTCTATCCCTTGCAGGGTATTATAATTTTAGTCAGAAGCTTCAAACCAAGTGAAGGAGTCATTTCCGACCCTATAAATCATATATATTATTGATCAGCATCAACAGCAGAGTCGATCTAGCCATGTCCGGTCGAAAAATAAATTTTTGAAATTTTTTCGAAATTTGAAAATTTGATAAGGGGTTACATCATTAAAATTGTCAAAAATTGACAAAAAATTGAATTTTTTAAAATGTAAAATTGAGTATGCAGATTTGTTAGCCTAATAAAAACTGGCACAAAAGCGTTTTCCGAATTGAAATTAATGATTTTTTGACAAAGTTATGATTGATTTTTGATTCGACCGATCGACCGAATTGTCATACATACTTTGGTTTCCCTTACAGGGTATTATAATTTTAGTCAGAAGCTTCAAACAACGTGAATTAGTCATTTCCGACCCTATAAATCATATATATTCTTGATCAGCATGAACAGCAGAGTCGATCTAGCCATGTCCGGTCGAAAAATAAATTTTCGAAATTTTTTCGAAATTTTAAAGTTTGATAAGGGGTTACATCATTAAAATTTTCAAAAATTGATAAAAATTAAAAATTTTCAAAATGTTAAATTTGGTATGCAGATTAATAAATCTAATAAAATCCAGCACAAACCTGCTTTCCGATTTGAAATTAATCATTTTTTGACAAAGTTATGATTGATTTTTGATTTGATCGATCGACCGAACTTTATTATTATAATTCCGATTTCGATCCAAAATTTCAAGTACAAGGGTATATAAATATCGTCTTTCCGAAGATAGTTTCCTTTCTTCTTAAAACTCAACCCATTTAATATTTAACTGATAATTATATATACTTTTTGTATTGTGTTAAAATTACTTCGCTGGAAATTGCTCATTTTTTATATCAGACACTCCCTGTGTGGCATTTATTGCGCTTTCCCAAATGTGAGAATTACTCTTGCTTAGCTCGATTTTTATTTCTCAATCAATTTCTCTGTTCTCTTTGTGCGAATTCCCTGCGAATGCTGCGAGCAAAACAGAGACGAGAATTATAGCTCCATCCGCCGGCGCGCCAAGCGCTCCGCGGTTTTCCCGTTGGCTGCTCTGGCTTGGGTAGCCTGTGGCGCTGCGGGGCTTCCCGGTGACTTGGCCTGGAGTGGCTCCTCCGCCGCCTCCTCCTCCTCCTGTTGCTGCTCCCACCATAGTTGGCCATGGCAAATGGTAATCGGAGCCGCTCTCTAAGTCCGCTGCTTCCCAAGCGGTCGGTAAACTGCAAGACGATCGAATGCGCCGGCTGCCAGGGCCACCCTAAAGATTCCGCTGCTTCCCACTCACCTGGGAGACCTCTGAGCCCTGCAGCTGCCTCACTAAGCTTTATTTGCATTGCCGAGAGCAGAGCAGTACAGTAAGGTCAGGGTATAAGAAACTACAAAGTATAGTTAAAGTTAAAGTTAAAGTTTTCCCTTGCAAATTTCAACATTAAATAACTTTAAATAAGGTATACAAAATCTAGAAAAATAAACTTAAATGTGTGTTAATACCTAACGTTACTGTTTGTTATACCTGAAGCTTACTGTACCTGTCTATCTTACTGTCAGTTTCCCTGGTGACAACTTCTCAGCAGTTCCCGCTCTTGGTTAGTTGGTGCCCATCAGCGGCACGCTTCGGTTCGTGAAACGGTCCCCAAAACGTAGTCCCATTAACATAGGATAAGTCCAGATATAATGTCGGATTCTGATAGCAAGCTGATCGATGTGGAGGCACCGCTGCCCCTGGAACAACCTGGAGAGCAGCATGAGCTGCAGTTGGTGGGACCTGTGGGGGCCACCATCGAGGTGCCCAGCCTGGACAGCACTCCCAAGCTATCGAAAAGGAACAGTTCGGAGAGAAGTCTACCCCTAAGGAGCTACAGCAAGTGGTCGCCCACGGAGCAGGGAGCCACCCTGGTCTGGCGGGATCTCTGCGTGTACACCAATGTGGGCGGCTCTGGGCAGCGGATGAAGCGGATCATCAACAACTCGACGGGGGCCATTCAACCGGGCACTCTGATGGCTCTAATGGGCTCGAGGTAAGCCGGCCAAGAAATCGATATATCCCCCAGTGGCACTGGCAGCAGAGTTCAGTCGAGTGGAAAAGAACACGATGCCCAAAAAGGTGGCAACTAGCATGTCAAGATGGTGGTTTGACTCTTCAGATTAGCAAGTAGAGCGATAAGATTCCTCTGGAGATTCCTTCCATAAACCACATCTCATCTCTCATTCACAGTGGCTCCGGGAAAACAACACTTATGTCGACTTTGGCCTTTCGACAGCCCGGTAAGTTGCACGTAGTACAACCTAGTAGTTTCCGATAAGATAGCTTATCCATTAACCATTATCTCATTATCTCGCCACGATCTGCTCCATTTGCATTGGGATTCTGGGATGCAGCCGGGACTGTGGTTCAAGGCGACATTCTGATTAACGGCCGTCGCATCGGGCCCTTCATGCACCGCATCAGTGGTTATGTCTACCAAGATGATCTCTTCATTGGATCGCTGACGGTGCTGGAGCATCTCAATTTTATGGTGAGTTGTGTGCTTAGTATATCTCTAGAGAGGGTTGTATGCTTTCTAAGAAATCTCTGGAGGAGTAGAAACCTCTAGAATTCAAATAATAATGAGTTAATTAATCCCCTCTCTCATCCATCCAGGCCCATCTCCGTTTGGATCGTCGAGTGTCCAAGGAGGAGCGTCGCCTCATCATTAACGAGTTGCTAGAGCGGACAGGTCTCCTCTCCGCTGCCCACACACGGATTGGCAGTGGCGACGACAAGAAGGTTCTCTCAGGAGGAGAACGCAAGAGGCTTGCCTTTGCCGTGGAGCTACTGAACAATCCGGTGATCCTGTTCTGTGACGAACCCACCACCGGCCTGGACTCCTTCAGTGCCCAGCAGCTGGTGGCCACGCTGTACGAGTTGGCCCAGAAGGGCACCACCATCCTGTGCACCATCCACCAGCCCAGCTCGCAGCTCTTTGACAACTTCAACAACGTGATGCTTTTGGCCGATGGCAGAGTGGCCTTCACGGGATCACCTCAGCATGCCTTGAGCTTCTTTGCCAATCATGGATACTATTGTCCGGAGGCTTACAACCCAGCGGACTTTTTGATCGGAGTCCTGGCCACTGATCCGGGCTATGAGCAGGCCTCGCAACGATCTGCTCAGCACTTATGCGATCAGTTTGCTGTAAGTTCGGCGGCCAAGCAGCGGGATATGTTGGTGAATCTGGAGATTCACATGGCACAGTCCGGGAACTTCCCCTTTGACACCGAGGTGGAGTCCTTCCGAGGTGTGCCCTGGTACAAGCGGTTCCATGTGGTCTGGCTGAGGGCCTCGCTGACCCTGCTGAGGGATCCCACTATACAATGGATGCGTTTTATCCAGAAGATAGCCATGGCTTTTATCATAGGTGCCTGCTTTGCTGGCACAACGGAACCATCGCAGCTGGGAGTGCAGGCGGTGCAAGGAGCCCTGTTCATCATGATATCGGAGAATACCTACCATCCCATGTACTCAGTGCTTAACCTGTTCCCCCAAGGATTCCCTCTGTTCATGAGGGAAACACGCTCGGGACTGTATTCAACGGGACAATATTATACTGCCAATATTTTGGCCATGGTGAGTACTACATATGGTTTATAAATATATATTTTTTAATATGGATTTAAGATTCCATTGAAAATCATTGAAGAAGTTTTGATATTAAGTAAAACCGGTTTAATATTTAATTTAACCTAATTATGCGTGCAAATAAACAAAAGACTCTTTGCAATACTGATAAGAGCACAAAGCTATTCATTTAATCAACAACTACTTTTATCCAAAGAAACTTTGGGGACCATTAAACTTTTAAACAAATAAGAGTTATCTTGAAAGGTAACAACACGCGCATTTGTTCTAATTGTACTCTAATTAAATGTTTATTTATTAAATTATTTGTTTTTCGTCGTTAAATTATTTAATTTATTCTTACCTCTCTTTGTTTTGTTAAATTTCAGCTACCTGGAATGATAATTGAACCATTCTTGTTCGTCATTATCTGCTATTGGCTGACGGGTCTGAGGTCCACATTTTATGCCTTCGGAGTGACTGCCATCTGTGTGGTGCTGGTAATGAATGTGGCCACCGCTTGCGGTTGCTTCTTCTCCACAGCCTTCAATTCGGTTCCCCTGGCAATGGCTTACCTGGTGCCCCTGGATTATATATTTATGATCACCTCTGGTATTTTCATTCAAGTGAAGTGAGTTTTCTTATACCGGCAATTGTTGAGTCCTTGTTAAAAGGGATTACCTCTACTAACAGCTCCCTACCCGTGGCCTTTTGGTGGACCCAATTTCTTTCCTGGATGCTATATGCCAATGAGGCCATGACCATAGCTCAGTGGTCCGGAGTGCAGAATATAAGTGAGTTCTAGGAACTCCTTTTAATTACTTCAATTTAATATTCCTATTTTTGTATAATTACAGCATGCTTCCAGGAGAGCGCCGACTTGCCCTGCTTCCACACTGGCCAGGACGTGCTGGACAAGTACAGCTTCAGCGAGAGCAATCTCTACCGGAATATACTGGCCATGGTGGGGCTGTTCTTCGGGTTTCATCTGCTGGGTTACTATTGCCTGTGGCGACGGGCCAGAAAGCTGTGAGGGCCCTCACTTGGATCGCTGTAAATATATATAACAACTACGATGCTATTGATTTTATCTAATAAATAATATCTAGACTGTAGAGTTTCCAAATTAATAGCGCCATTTATTAACACATTTTGTTTTACATTTCTTTCGGTTGACAATGAAACACTTACATTGACATGGGGCTTCTTATACTTGGTTGGCCTTATCCTCAACTTCAAACTGAACATCAAAGCTAATCAACATCGAGTCGGATATATAGATACACTTATTTATAAACTATATATATATAGGATATACTGCGCACTCAATTAAATTATAGTTCGTAGCTGTAGGCGTAGTCAAAAGGTGGCGGCCGAGAGGCTTTCGTAAAATTTGCGAGTTAAAACTAAGTAACAAAAGGTTCTAAAATAATTTATGCATCCTTACATTTTCTTCATAGAAATCACAGCGAGAATTTTGTTTGTTTTTCTTTGGTTTTACGCATAATTTATATATACTGCATCAATTTAAATATTATAATTATTTTAATATATATATATAGTGATGATGCTTTCAGCAACATTGAGACATACAGACATTGAAACACATTTAACGTTACACATAAACAATGATGCTTTAACATTTAACGTTATTCGTATTTTATACTCATTTAATATTACCTTAGGCCTTAGAAAATATCATTGTGCAACAGTTGAATATAGATTTCATGTTGCCCTTCGTGTTCAACAGACTTCAATTGACAGATCTCTGATTTTGGTAATGAAAACCCCAGTCAAGGACAGCTGAGGAAAATACTATTTATCGATATGGTAAAGCAAGAATATATGTATATAGTTTTAATGAGATTCTAATGAAAGCTGTCCAAGAGCTGAGCTTAGAAGTGTCTTCAGGGAAATGCAATAAATATTGATTGGATATTCTTAAGTTGATTAGAATTTCGAGGAGGATACCTGATATATTCAATTGAAATCTGGTTCTACGGAGTTAAAGGATATCAAAGACTGTTACTTACATTGCATTCCCCTCCAACATTTAATACTTTGTTTTTCCTTTTACAATAAACAATTTAAATTCGATTTCTTTGCACACACTTATTCCATTTTAATTTACAAACTACTGCAATGTCTGCCAACTTACCTACTTACGCCCATAGGAACCTTACACACCTACACTCCTTGCCAAAAAGGACCTCCATCCTCCTCTCACTTACAACCTATCGAATGGCTAACAGTTCTAGCGCCTAATGCTCAATGCTTTTTGGTACCCCGTTGAAGTGCAAGACTTTGCTTTCGTACTTTACTTTTCTGAGTGATATGGAAACGTTTATGTTTATTTGGTGCCCTGAAACGCTAACTGAGGAACAACACGTAAAGCTACAATAAATGCGAGATCATACAATGGGGGAAGGGAAGAATTGCGGCTACAAAACGAACTTCTATAAGTTGGAAATCTACCTCTACATGTAAAGAGATTTTATAGAATAACAATTAAAAAAATTGTATTTAGAATTATAAAGTTTTATTGATACCTATTTAAGTAAGATGTTTAGGTTCCAACTTATAGAAGTTAATCTGTACCGAATACCGGCAAGCCCAATCGATCTACAAGCTAACATACAACCTAAACTTATCCAATAACCAATAACCACAACTAACACTACCTTTACTTTTACTTTTACCTCTACCTCGACCTTTCCCACTACTATCTCTAAGCCCGTCGGATTTGTACATATTTACACGGTTGCCTGCGCATCCTTTACGTGCTGACATCCTGAAGGAGTCCGGTCCTCGGGCTGCTGGCCCCGCCTCCCGTGCCCAGGCCCAGCGTTGATCCACCGCCACCATTCGTGCTGCTGCTGCTGCTGATGAGCACCATGCTCCGGCTGTTGGGCAGAACGAACACCTCGGTGGTCAGCTGTCCAATGGGACTCATAGACTGCGAGGTCTTGATGGGACTCCGATTGGGTTCCAGGGTGGCCGTCCGCGGCTGCCAGTCCTGGGAGGAAGTCTCCGTGGAGGATTGTCCGGGCACCGAACTCTCCAGCGTTCCCGGTGCCGTTTGTGTGGAACTCTGACTCTCATTGGACAGGAGGCGCATCGTGGTGGAGGTGGTGCAACTGGCCGCAATGGTGGTCACAGATCGTCGCTTCTTTTGCTGCGAGGAGCAGGTCGAGGAGCCGGATGACGAGGAGAACGGAGTGGCTGTGGTGGTTACCGTCTCTGTCACATTGAAGCTTACGATGGTGTCCCTCTTTCGAAGGGTCGTTGTGGTGGACACACTTTCACCACGGAGATTCTGCTGCTGCTTGTTGCTGAGATCCGACAGGCTGATGTTGTTCTTGAGCAGGATCTCTAGGTTCTCAATGGAGTCCTTCAGTCCGATCTTCTCATCCCTGGCTATCTCATCTTTGAGATCTGCCACCAGTGTCCTTGGCGGTACAGTGGGCGTGGCCAGAGATTTACTGGCTCCCCCGCACTCCGAGCAATTGTCAGTGGCCGTGGGATTCGAGGCAGGATTACCACCTCGGAGGATGGCGGGCAGGGCTCCGATGGTCACCACACTGGAGCTGTTGGAAATGCTGGGAGTGATGCCAGTGGAGCTGCTCACTGTGGTTCCAAACGAGGAGGAGATGTTGTGCTGTCGGCAGAGGGACTTCCTCCTCTGCGCCGTCAAGTTCTGCATATTGGAATTGAGATCGATGTCCGGCGAGGGCAGCAGGTCATCCTCCTGCTCCGAAGGATCCTCTTTAACAGGATCCTGTTGCTTCTCTGCATCGCTGGCTGGCTTCTCCGGCTCCTTGCTCAACGTTAGCGTCTTTGGTGGCTCCACCTCTGCCTTGGCCAGCTCCTCTTTGACTTCGATGGGCTTCTTGCCCTTGAGGAAATAGGTGATCATGGAGCCCTTGCCCTTGACGTCCACACTGCCGCGGCATGTTAGCTCGAAGCCACGTCCCTCCAGGATCTGCTGCGTCTCCTGTGTCACCTGGACAGGTGAAAGCAACACGCAATGGTAAGGGAGAGAACAAGCAATAACATAAATTCCAAGTGACAAGTTCAATGGCTGCCGCAGGAAGGCACAGGGAGCTGGCTCAGCTTTATTTATTCACCCGCGCCCAACCCTTGACTACATATTTCATGATAACACCCAGGACACCCAGCAGGAGTCGCCCAATCGCATGGGCACTCCCTAAAACGAATCCCCGTCTCCCAAAACTCCCCCGCTTAATAATTTATTTTCCTTGCAAATTTTTTTTCGCCTTCGTTTCGTTTTATTGACAGTGTCGACGCTCGACAAATAAAATCAAATGCGCATTTGTATCTGTATCTGTAGCTGTATTTGTATCTGTATTTGCACACATTTTGGCAACAGGGTGGCTCAAGTTTACTTTTAAGGTTAAAAAGTATATTTGGTAAATAAAATAATATAAAATGGTTCAAGAAACCACAGTATTCGCATAATGAAATATCTGAACTAAAAAGAAAATTAATTTTATAAAAATAGTAGTATGATTTTTACCAATTTATACCCTTGCAGTCTATTATAATTTTTGCATCACAGTGAAGGAGTCATTTCCGACCATAATGTATGTATATTCGTGATCAGCATTAACAGCGGAGTCGATCAGGCCATGTCCGTCAGTCTGTCCACGTGTCCGTCTCTCTGTGTAGCTCCCGCGACAACTCACTCTCTCCAGCGCTCACTGTGTATCGCAAGAGATAATTCTTTCTCTCTCCCTCTGCCTAACTCTAGAGGTATGTCTTGCTCTCCCCCACTATCATTCTCACTTTTTCTATTCTCTTTACTTGGATACTATAAATAGATGCATCGCCGGCGCACTGACTTTAGTCTGTCGCGGCCTGCGTAGTGTTTACATCTAAAGTGATAGTGTAGTGATTAGTGCTTGAGCCCAAAAATACCACGTGGCCAAGGCAACATACTTGGATGAACAAGAAGAAGCTTACTTACGATGACACCTTGAAGTCATAAGAAGAATATAACTATACACTGGATGAATTAAGTAATGACGAAGAAGAATGACCACGTGTCCTATACTGCGGTAAGTCTTAACCATGACAATTATATATTTATAAGGATGCTATATAGGCTATAGTCAGGTGTGCCAGCTAGGCATTTATCTAAATAATTCCCTTATTGCCATGCACGCCCGGACTTAATTTTAATTTAAAGTGATACAGCAATTTCTAAACTGACCCAACTTTTGCTACATTATTATACCCCGGCAGGGTATTATAATTTTAGTCAGAAGCTTCAAACAAAGTGAAGGAGTCATTTCCGACCCTATAAACCATATATATTCTTGATCAGCATGAACAGCAGAGTCGATCTAGCCATGTCCGGTCGAAAAATAAATTTTTGAAATTTTTTCGAAATTTGAAAATTTGATAAGGGGTTACATCATTAAAATTGTCAAAAATTGACAAAAAATTGAATTTTTTAAAATGTAAAACTGAGTATGCAGATTTGTTAGCCTATTAAAAACCGGCACAAAAGCGTTTTCCGAATTAAAATTAATGATTTTTTGACAAAGTTATGATTGATTTTTGATTCGACCGATCGACCGAATTGTCATACGTACTTTGGTATCCTTACAGGGTATTATAATTTTAGTCAGAAGCTTCAACCAATGTGAAGGAGTCATTTCCGACCCTATAAACCATACATATTCTTGACCAGCATGAACAGCAGAGTCGATCTAGCCATGTCCGGTCGAAAAATAAATTTTTGAAATTTTTTCGAAATTTGAAAATTTGATAAGGGGTTACATCATTAAAATTGTCAAAAATTGACAAAAAATTGAATTTTTTAAAATGTTAAATTCGGTTTGCAGATTTATAAAGCTAATAAAATCTAGCACAAACCTGCTTTCCGAATTGAAATTATTGATTTTTTGACAAAGTTATGATTGATTTTTGATTCGATTTAGGGGATAATTCGAAAAAAAATTTCGACTAAATCAATAGGTAAAGAAAATTGATTTATTGTGCCTTTAAAAAAAGCGCAAAAGAAGAATCGAACCACCCTGCTGTAAAAGGTATCCTCATCTCGTATTTTTGTACCTATACCTGTGCCTTTTTCCTTGGGGAAAAAGTTTCGGTGACACTAAAAACTTTCGCGCTGAAGTGGTCAGCCGAGGGCTTCCCTTGATTAGGTGGGCGTGGCTACTACAGCAGCCCACTCCTTTTTGAAAACTTTCGTAACATGAAATTCCTTTCCCACAACTTTCACTGGGGAAAGCGAGGCAACGGCCAGCTGAGTGCCCACGATTAGCCGATGATTAAATCAAGATTCTTGGACTCACCTGGATGTGATCCACCAGACCCGTGGAGTCCATTCGCGAAGCCACATTAACGGCATTGCCCCAGATGTCATATTGCGGCTTGCAGGCTCCAATGACGCCGGCCACCACAGGACCAATATTGATGCCTGAAAATATAAGGATAAGGCAAGGAAACAGGAAATGTCCAACAATTTTGCTTAGTTTCACAAATTATCCCCGTGTACCAAAGCTATGTAAATTTTAAGCAAACAAAGTTTTGCGCCAAAGCTTCCTCACCTATTCGCATCCGAAAGTTGTTGAAGGAGTGCATGTTGACCTCCTCGATCTTGTCGAACAGCTGCAGGGCATAGTCCGCCATGGCGGTCACGTGGCTGAAGTTCACCCGGTCGCAGGTGTTCGCCGTCAGGCCGGATGCCGCCATGTAGGTGGCGCCCGTGCTCTTGATTTTCTCAATGCAACTGCCGGAAAGGGGTAGAGAGATGGAAGGTTGGAGAGGAAGAGGTTAGAGGTTAGAGGAAATGGACCAAACCCCAAAGTGGCTAAGCGGAAACGGATGCACGGGACTCACCGGAAGCGCTCCTCGCTGAGCAGCTCGTCGAAATCGGCGATAATCTCATTCAGCAGACGAAGGCACTCAACGCCCTCGTTGTTGCCCTCCAGTTCCACATAGAACTCGGAGAAGTTGGGAATGCTGGCGAACAGAATGCACACCGAATCGCATTGCTCGTGGTACAAGTCCTGTAAGGAAGTGAATTAAAGATATTTCAGAAGGATTAAGGCCTTATTTTTGCACTATTTTTCAGTCACATTCAGGAATTAAGCTTACCCTCAAGAGATTTTTTAATTAAACACAATCAAATAAATTACTACCTTCGAGGGAAACCCCAAAATCCAATATTTTCCCAATGAAATTCTGTTTGCCAGGCTCAAGCTGAGCTCATTGTGTGAAGTCTGTGTGTGTTTGGCCATCAAATGTGGCCAAGCTTGTTGAATTTGCATTTAATGCGGCAGACTGCCACGCCCTGTCCGCCTCCTATACTTTCCCCATTTCCCACTCTGACACCCGTTGACTTTCCACCTTGCGGCAAGTGCAGCGAAATGTTTTCAGGCCGCATACACGTGGTCACATCAGCATCGCCATCAGATTTCCCAGCTTCCTCTCCTAACCCACATTTCCCCTGAACGCTCCTGCCGGGTCGTTTTCCAATCTGAGTCCTTTGCCTCGTCCCTCGCTGGTGGGGCTCCTCCACTTGGCGCAGATTTCACAGCCACAAAGTTTTTTAATATGTTGAACAGTTTGCCAGCACGCCTCATGAATATATATATAGCCACTATATGTCTGCAATCGTGTACATACACCTAAAGTCAGCTTAGTGGCTATGCTAATGGTCTGGATTTGATTTAAATATATATTTTTGGGAGCAATTTTTGAGCACATTTTGAAAGATTTATTAAGCAAATACATTTGTATAATTTAAAGAATTGTCTTGAAAAGATTTAACATATATGTCTTTACAAATTTCTACATTTAGAAAGGGGATTTTTATATTTATTTAAGGTTAACATAATTATCCGAAATAAGGAGAAAGGCTTATAAATACCAATGAAATAAATACGGAAAAGCTATTATATACACACTGAATATCTCAGAAAATAGCCTGTAATTATACCATCCTAATTTATTGGGGTTTAATTGAATATTCTGTGTACTTTAATATAATTCTACCCCAATGTGATGCCATTAGCTGTAACAAAGAATATTTGTGAGTATATTTATGTACTTACGTCAAGGTGCTTTTCGCGGCTCAGAAAATGCTCGGCCACGTGAACGGGCAGAATGTTTTCGAGCAGTTTACGGTTATAAGCCTGTAGATGCTCCATGTCCTCCTTTTCCTCTGCGAAATATTCGCAACAAATGGCCACAAAGAGAGCAGCAAAAAAACATAAGCGTGAAATTGAAATATCAGTTTATCAATTCGCCGAAGCGTAAAGTAGAAGCACAGAGCTGAGAGCACACACACACACATTGCCAGACAACAAAAACATCAGAAAAGGAAAGTACAAAGTAAAAAAAAACAAGGAAATTCGGTGGAAAATGTCTGAGTGCATCTGAGTGAGAGAGTGGGCGTTGCAATTGTGCACTAATACTAATGAAGTGGCTTATGTCCCGAAACTTTTCCGGCTGTCTCCCCCTCTCATTTTGAATCACTGACAGTGCGTCAAAAGGAAATAGTCAACGTCATGAACGCCGGAAAACGGCTCCCAACTTTCTATCCAACTCTCAAATTTTAATCAGCAGAATCCTTAGAGGGGATTCTCTTAAAATGCAATAGGAATCTGCGAATGAGTGAAGGATATTCGACGTTTGCGAATTTAGGGGGAATGCTGGCAACTATGCGTATACGTGATATTTAATTTGGGAAATTACGCGAAATAGAAATCTTGTTCACTTTGATGTTGGAAATTAATTAATGTATTTTAATGGGATCATAAAGGTGGCTTTAACTTCTTGAAATTGTATATTAAGTTAATATGAAAGTTGCTTTGGAAAATCAAATATTTCCTTCAATAAAATTAACTTAAAAATCCCTCACCCTCCAAGAACACTCTGAGAATAAATAATTGTGTAAAATACTGTCACTTCAGGCACCCGCATAGTAAAATGCAAAAGAATTTAACTTTAAAATGTCTTAATTAGTTGGAAACTATATATATTTAAAAGCACTCTGGCGCATACCCTTTGACCAGTTTAAAAAGTTGTGCGAATAATTTTTCGCAAAGTTCGAAAGTACTTTTACTCGGTTTCCATTTGCACACTTTGCCTGCCAAATTGCCTTTGAAATAATAATAATTAAACTTGTCTCACCCGTGGCCTGCAGCTTCCAAATAAAGTCCAGGCGGTAAGTGGCCTCAGTTTGATGGCTGTGAAAAATCAGCGCCAGCATAAATGCAAACAGGAAGATGGAATCAATTATGTAGCGCAACATGGCCTCCTCGTTGCTGTCGGGACGAATGCAAATAAGGGGCCCCAAAATGGCGACAATGACGAAGTTATTCCGGTCCATTAAAGGGCAATGCAGGGCGACAAGGACACGAAACGGAAAGGAACAAGAGAAGTTAGTGCTGGTTGATAAATGAAGCCGAGGGCGGCGGCTTCTGTGTTTCCATCTGGATTCGTAGTGGGTGCTAAATACAATTTTAATGCAGTTTGCGGCTGCCGTAAATGCAATTCAGCTGGTGCCGACTCAGCAGGGCGTCCTTGTAACCCCTTGCGACCCACTGAACCCAACTGAAATTGCATTACGCCATAATTCGTTTTCATTCAAAGATAGCGCAGCTGCCTCTCTGAATGCAGAATGCAAGGATGCCAACTGCTGGATGCTGGATGTTGGATGTTGGATGCTGGATGCTGGATGCTGGATGTTTTACTTACGCCAACTCCTGGCTTATTTCCTTGCTGTGCGTGTACAAGTAGGTGGAGCAGGCCATGTAACTGCCGGAGGCCAGCAGGAGCAACAGCAGCTTCAGCAGAATGCGTAGCACTTGGTAGGTGGCACAGCTCATCATCGAGAGTAGCGTTAGCAGCAGGAATGTCTGTGGATGGAATTAGGGATCTAAATATCTATATATATATGCAACCCTAACCCCCGGGAATAAATTCTAGCGGGGTAATAAAAATTACACAAGTCGGGGAACAATTTTAAAAGCAACAAGTATTTCTACGAAACATAAATAATTATCTACATAGATATGGAGTTTAGATTAGTAATTCTCTGTTTTGCGACTCACTTACATTGTAGGCCAAATAAAAGTCGCAATCGGAGTCCGTATCCTCCAGAGCATACATCTCCTGATGGTTATATGCCGTGACATTTATATTTCCGTTGACATCCAGCCAGAACCGCTTCCGCTGAAGCAACTCCAGCTGCCGGGCCGATTCCTGGAACTATATGTATATATATATTATGGAGAGCATTGCTAATTAGCTGTCGAGCCATGAAATTCACATTAGACAAGTTTAACGATCTGCGGCAGATTTTAACGACACAGCCCCCAACAGGTCGTCCAAGTCGCAGTCCCCCTCGGAGATTGGCCATTAAGCGTGGCCCAAAATGAATACGAATGCCTCTTAAAGTGCCATTAAATGCGGCCCGAAACAAACACATAAGTGACAGCGAAATGTCAAAGAACCCGGGGGCAGGAGACTCGATCCAGACAAAAGCCATGGGGCAGGTAACAAGTTGCCCATAAAGCCACCTCTCACTTCATCATGTGGAGCTGGAGCTGGCTGGGACTAGGATTCGTTGCCCCTCGATGGAATGCCTTGCTTGGCTCAGCTCTGTTCTTGGCCAATGCCGAACTTTAATGGAAAAACTTTTGTTTTGACGCGCCCCAGCAAAACAACATCGAAAGGAAGAACGCAACAAGCGCGCCCCCGATTTTGTTTTGGACTACAAAACGTAAATTTTATTTTTATTCCTTTTGAGAGGTTGCCCTCGTCTCGTTCTCTTTGGAATTTCTAGTCGCAAAAGTTTCCCCCCTGAGCTCTCGCAAGTTAATGCACAGCCAATGAAGGATAACGAAAAAAATATAACAAGAAAGGTAGCTAAGTTCGGAAAGCCGAAGTTTATATACCCTTGAAGTTTTCTAATGGATGGGAAATCGATCATAACTTGACAAAAAACGCTCCAATTTCGATTCGGAAAGCTGTTCTGTGTTAGTTTTTGCAAGATTAATAAATCTGCATATAGAATTTAAAATTTTAAAAAATTAAAATTTTACTCAAATTTTGAACATTTTAACGATGTAACCCCTTATAAAATTTTGAAAATTTGGAAAAAATTTCGAAAATGTATTTTTTGGCCGGGCATGGCTAGATCCACTCGTCTGTTGATGCTGATCAAGAATATATATGATTTATAGGGTCGAAAATGTCTCCTTTGGTGTGTAGCAAACTTCTAATGCTAAAGGATAATACCCTAAATAAGTATACAAGTTCAGACCAAATTTAACTTGGTCGAGTTTGGAATGACCTAAAACAGAAGGAAAAGTAGCCCCGAGGCAGTTGGGAATCAGTTTTTTCGGTAAGAATGGCCAAATTTTAAGAGCTTAATGATTTTGCCATAATATTGCGCATACGCAGCGTATGTCGCACTAAAGCCAACGCATAATTCTGTGCTTGTCGGGTCAGAAAAAAACTTTTGACATTGTGTCACATAGAGAGCGAAAACTTTTATTTGGAAAATATTTTTGCATTTGTCAAATTCTATGGCTTTTTGGAGGGGGAGGGGAGAGTATTTGCATTTTAATTTGAAGTGTATTTGGTTTTGTTTTAAATAATAAATTAAGAGGAGATTGCAAACAATTCAAGAGAATTTAAAATTATGCTTTCGTATTTCGTTGAAAATCTCAAGAGAGGCATTAAATATTTTCTAAAAATTATTAAAGATCTTGGTAAATAAAATAATTGTGGGTAATTCTGTAGAAACTATCATTAAAATTGCTCTGTTATAATTAAATGTAGCTAACTTTGTACTTAAATTATATGTTAAATATGAAACGTTAACCTTTAGTAATTTAGCTTTCTTCTTAAATATTTTCATAAACTAATAAATGCCAAAAAAGCATTTTGTATTAACTTGTTTTGCTGTCATAATGCGGCATACGTAATTAAATTAAAATGTACCACGTTGAAGCCTTTGCTCTTGTCCTTTTTGAATTTTCACTCAAATATTTATGGCATATTATAAAGGCAGCCAATTACTAGAGGGCGATTACCCCCGCCAAATTGTAGATATATACATTAAATATATATATTCGTGTACACTCACCATGGCCAGGAGGGTGGTGAGAACAATCAAAGCGACGCTGGCGAAGGCGAAAAACTGCGATATCCTGCGATTGCTATGAATGCGCAATGAGAAGCGTTTGATGTCCGATGGCAGCTAAAAAGTTTTGGCATTCCGCCGAATGAAAAATGCAGAATGTCAACAATCCCCCTTTTGCTCGCTCTCTGTGTGTATTTGTGTGTGCGCTTCTGTGTGGGTGCTCACCTGAAAGTTGATTTTATGACATGCCACCAGAAATACCAGGAGCCCGAGCAGCAGCACAGCGCCGGTGGACAAGGCCAGAGTCAACAGGGAGCTACAATGGAAGAGTGGCAAGAGTGAGAAGTGGTTGCCAATTTAAATAGAGCAACTTTTTCGGCAACACGTATACGCCGTGTGTGCCTGCAAAGGAGTCCAAAGCTAGCGGGCAACGTCAACGTCACTACATTGCGCTCGGACGCCCATCTGCAGTGCAACGGTGGCTTTCAGCTCATCCATACGGATTCCCATTGCCCATTCCCAGACCCAATCCCGCACTCACCTCTGGAACACCGCCAGGCGCATTGCACTCGTTCCGAGGAGCACCAACAGACTGCAGTAGAAGTAAACACACAACATGCGATCCGGCTCGCTGGCGTACTGAAAAACAAAGCGTTAAAAGAATAGCTTAGCTATAATATTCCTATACATTTTGTACATAAATAAACAATAGCAGCACTCTGGCTGTTGTTTTAAAGTTAGGCATCATGAAACACAGGCCAAGTAAATATGGGCTAAAGTTATTCATGTTTATGTGTGTTGTAGCAATGTCCGGACTGCTCAGTTAACTTGTGTTTTAAACGAAGTTTGTATCTAAAGATTAAGTGCCATAAGCTAGCTTACTTTTCTTTCTAGGACATCGTCCTTAAAGCACAGCAGCAAGGACTGACAATGTTCAGCCCTTAAGTGATCTATGCTGCGGGCATCTATGGCACGCATAAGATACTCATTCACCTCGTCCTCTGGATCCTTGGCACTCTCTGAGCTGTCCCCAAAGCCAAATCTACAATTAAATAACATAAAAAATAATTCATTTTCAGTTCAAGAAGAACTCTTCAGTAAAAATTATTAAAACCCTCACTTGGATGTGTGCTTCTGGGCTGTTCCATGGCCCATCATGCGCAGCTCTTTGGAAATATTTCCATTCACCTGCAAGCGATTCCGAGACTTTTTGTGCTGCAAAAGTCAGTATTAAATATATAAAACAGGAAAAGGAGCATGCAAATAGAGATGTTAACTTACCGGCCTGTAGATATCCCCCGGCACTATGAGATAGGTTTCTATCTGGTGATCCTTGAGATACGAGTTGCGTTCGTTGCCCTTGCCCTGCTCCACTTCATAGTCGCCATCCAGACACTTTAAGGTCTCCTTGGTGATGTGAACGCGTCTAGAAAAAAATGTATATAAAGGACACATCCTAATGATTATCTCTTCTAGCTTAGTTAGTTCTTTTTTTTCCGGACATGTGGTTGGTTGGAAAATGCAGTTAACCGCAGGAAACACTCGCATTAGATGCCACACATGGCGCTGCCGCAGCAGCCACGAGCACATTTTCCACGCCCCGTATTTTCCCGCATTTCCCTCTGTTCACTAAATTGCTTTTAATGCTGTTCATGTCTGCAGATGCGCCCGGCTTCTTGGAATCCTTTGGTTCCTTTGGCTCCTTTGGCCTGTTGTTGATACTATTGATAATTACACGACGCTTTGTTATGGATTGCTGCAGTCCACATTCCCCGGGGCAGGCAACTTCCTCCCGCCGCTGCTAACGAACTTTTTACATGCCACGCTCGCTGAACTCTCGGCTCAGAAATTGCAGCTTATCAGGCATCCAGCCAAGCCATACCAGAGCCAATAGCTCCTGCTACATATATAGCCAGGGCCAACACTGCAGCTATTTGCTTTTAATTTCACCCGGGACAGGGCTAACAAACGAGCTGACGTCGCCCGGCTGACCCAAATAAACTCAACAGTTACTTAAACTTCCATCCAAAGTCGCAGCGTGAATATTCAAAAAAAATAAAGCAACACAGAAGGCGGGCGAAGAACATGGCAAAGCTACTCGTGAAAGATAACTTCGACTCGGCAAACTACACTATTTTGTGGCGAAGTTTATTTTGTAAAACACAGAGTGAGCCACAAGAGAAGAAAAGTCTTTTGATGGGCTACAAGAGGTAGTTACGAGTAGTACAAATGAAATATACTCAAGATTCCCTGCTTATTTATTCTCTCTACTGATACAAAATATCTCGGATAGACAAGAAATAGCTGGAGATCCAGGCTGTAAGCTTTTTTAGAATACTATCCTGTGACCCCAACGGATAATGTTCAAACTCATCTTCATATCCCTCTTTCGATGACCACTTGTCGCTCGTGAGGTCTACATCGGCGGCGAGGAGTCGCTCTTCGAACTCTTCATATGAGATCCGATCGAGTGTGTTATTCCCAAAGGCCTGATGCTCCAGCAGCATCAGCTCCACCGCCACCTCATCCTCTAACTCGTCTCCCCCTTGCTCCAGCAGATATCGAATGGTTCTTTGGAAGTCAATGCGCTTGATACACTCACTTTGACTGCAATCGAACATCTGGGTGAGCAGTCGCAGTTTCTCAGCTCGGCCAGGCTTAGAGCGACCAAAGGGTCCCGACTGCGGCTTCAGGATAATGGCAAAGATCTCCACAAACTTGTCAAAGCCCAGGCGAGCATCGCGCTCGCGGCTGGGAAAGAAGCTGTCCACCACCTGGCGGTACATGGGATTCAGGGCCAGCTGGGGGATGCGCAGCAGATCGGTGGGCGTCAGGTAGCCCTCCTCGAAGCGATCCAGCTCACAAAAGCGCCGGTACAGGCTCTCCAGCTGCTTCGAGGAGAGCCCACTGGACAACCGATAGCGGAACAGTTCTTCGCGACTTAGAAAAGGCTGGCTGGGTACAATGCCCATGTCGGTCTTATAGAAGTTTATATGGGTACCTCTGTATTTGGTAACAAGTTAGTTATTCGAGTTCAGAGACAAGTTTCAGCAAAATATTTCAAAGACGTTGGCTAATCGATGGGCTTATATCAAAGAGCCTACTTTATTATTATTATTAACTATTTTTCAAGCTGTACACAGATGATTCAGCTACAGGAAAACCTGTATTAATTATAAACTAAAAGAAACTGGTCTAAAAAATATACCTAGATCTATGCTGGTTAAGTAGATATATATCATTTACTGAATTGCAAGCTTCTTCTCGTAACAAAATACTTTGTAAAACCTTATAAAAAGCGTTAGGAAACACCTTTTAAATATATTCAAATTAATTTATAAGGTAGACAAACCCCAGTATCAGCCATATATAGCTCAGCAAGCCAGAGCTTTCGATGTCAGGGTATATGTATGAACAGAAACAAATTGCTCGAGTGTTGAAGTGAGTGCAGCTGAGTCAACAGCAACAAAATATCGTTCCGGGGGCACTTATCAGTGGCGGGTGTTGCGGGTATTCGGGTGTGGGCGTGGCATGCCTCAAGCTGGGTGCGTTGCAAGTTGTGGGTCATAATCGATTGGGCGTCGGGCTATTTGAGGGGCTTCCGAAGAGGTTGGCAAGTGCTCGCAAGTTACCAATAACTTGACGCCTTCAGCTGGCCACAAGACGCATGCAAAATGCTCTCTGTGTGTGTGTTTTGTGGCAATTACAACGATTAAGCCAACAAAGGAGGGGCACAGCCCGAAGGACATCCCCAGAGCGGCGACACTTTTGGACTCTCAAGTGCCTCTCAAGGGAGGTGGAGGTGCTCAACAATACAACTTTTGGCTTTAATTGTGCGCCGCGCAAACTTGTCAACTGTTTTTCCCCCCTGTCCGGCCAGAGTTTTGCGTTTGGAAGAAGCAGATATTACGAGCGACTGCCTTTCATAGCCATTATTCACAGCTGTCGCCCAGAAGTGGCTCAAACTGACCAAAACGGGATTTTCAATGGCTTGAATTGGATTTCCCACAGAGTGAAATTGAATTTGGTCAGGGTATGGCAGCAAAGTGAATTGAATTTCTGTGGATTTTCCCGGAAGAGGATCCGGAACAGAGAAAAGACACTTTAAAGTGTCAGTCGATGACAGCCAAAGACCCCAAGATCAATTAATTTCAGCTAGGATATTAGAGATTGGGAATGGAAGATTGTAGATTATAGATTAGATGTGGGCAGACTTACCCGGGTATCCCGCCGCTCTCCATGTGATTCGCCAGCGTGACATCATTGGACCAAACATCGAACTGCCACTTCACCAGGCCGAGGACACCGCAGTGCACCCGACCCGTGTGGATGCCCACTCGCATGTTCACATTCACCGCCATCACCTCGCGGACCAGCCTGGAAAAGTCCCAGGAAAAAGGAGAAAAACGAAAGCATTGTAGTGCAAATACAGTGGGAGAAATAGGTGTCAAAAGGACTAAGTATTTCCTATAACTAAATTAAAAATTAAATAATAAATCTCAGCAGACTTTTTAGTAATTAAAGAATATATCAAGTGAAGTTCAGAAATATAAATGTTTCCCTAAGGAAACTAAAACAATTTAATATTTCCCCCCGTGTAACCACAACAAAGCCGCAAAACAGCAATATCCTTTCATGTTCCTATGTTCTGGATGCGGATACTCACGCAATGGCGTCAATCATATCGAGTCCCATTTCGACGGCACAATGGGCATGATCCGGACGGGGTTCCGGGAGTCCGGAGACGCAGTAATAACAATCGCCCAGCAGCTTAATGCGCAGACAATGATGCTCTGCAGCCAATCGATCAAAGCTGCAATGGAAAAGTGAAAAGCGGAAATGAAGAAGTTGAAAAATCGACAAGAAAATCGTCAAGAAAATCGCAATCAAAGGCGCAGAAGAGGAGACCGCAAATGAGAGACAGCTCACATTTCAGGGACCCTTTAAAGAAATTAATTCTGCAGGACTTCAAATGTAACCAAAAAAGGTTGAACCTTAATTAAAATCTGGTGTCGTCTTACAGCATTTTATTATTTACGTTCAATTAAATAAAAGATTCATTACAATACCATTGTATTTATTTAAAGTGTTAGATTACCCTTTTCTTAGGGAATTCTTGGATAAAAATCCAATAAATTAAAGCGGCACTAGGAGAGTTTGAGAATCATTAACCAACTATTAAAACCTCCTTTCCCAACACCCAAATTGTATCTCTCGTTCAAGCATAAAAGCAACTTGTTACTACTGCCTAAGTCGTGCCATAGAAAGGTCAGCAGCTTTATTTGTTTGCCTCGAGGTCAGTTTTCTTTCGCTCACTAGGAGCAATTAACAGAGCCACAGGCTCTGTCTGGGCTTCCATTTCATGAATAAGACAACAACCCAGACACATAGATACTACACTGGAAGAACTTTTCTAGTTTTAAGAATTTCCATAGGGTTAGATTAATATCTGAAAATATTTTACAGGATCTGCAGTGATTTAAGACAATTATAGGCTTAGCAAAGGTGCTCGGCACTATTAATTTTAAGTTTGGAATTTAATTATCTCTAATAAATATTAAGATCCTTATTCTACCCTTGCAGGGTATTATAATTTCAGTCACAAGCTTCAAAAACAGTGAAGGAGTCATTTCCAACCCTATAAACCATATATATTCTTGATCAGCATCAACAGCCAAGTTTATCTAGCCATGTCCGGCCAAAAAATCAATTTTCGAAATTTTTTCCAAAATTTCAAAATTTGATTAGGGGTTACATCATTAAAATTGTCAAAAATTGATACAAATTTTATTTTTTAAAAATGTTAAACTCGGTATGCAGATTTATAAACCTAATAAAATCTAGCTCAAACCTGCTTTCCGAATTGAAATTAATGATTTTTTGGCTGAGTTATGATCGATTACCGATTCAATATAATGATCCAATCTATCAGTTTGCTTTCTTTCTTATATTTACAGACAACATTTCTCCCATTAACACATATTTTCAGGCTATAGCATAACTGTTTAAAAAAAAACCTATTTTTTCAAGTATGATTCCAAATAGTAGCCACTTTTTTGTCCAAGTGTATGAACTGTTTGCCATTAATTATGGCCACAACCTCTGGCCGTAAAACTCTACCATTGAGGAGGCAGGACCAATACCAATTCCCATACTCACCGGGCAAAGAGCTCGTTCAGCAGACGCACCAGTTCCTCGGCGGTGCACTGATCCGAGAGGCTGGTGAAGCCGCAGATGTCCGCAAAGAGAATGCTGGAAAACAAAGAAAAGTAAAGATGCAAATGGAACATAGAGTTTCAAGTACTCGGAAAAGAAAGAAAAACAAAAACGGCATGAAAACAAGTTAATAAAGCTATACTTTAAGCTTTAAACCACCTAAAGCAGTGGAATATTAAACATATTAAAGGATATACATAGGCAATGTATTTTCGCCTTTGTGAGAATTTTTAGCAATCCAAAACAGCTGTTTAAATTTTAAATTGAAATTCCCTGCCTGTTAGCTTCCTTCTTCCGGAAGATTATTTCCCCTTTTTTGTCTTAGGCTGAATTATGTGTCGGTTATTTATTCTCGGAAATCTAATGACGTTAAAACCATTTCACGTTCGCCTTCACTTGGCCTTAAACGCCATGTGTTGACAGAGCCACGTTAGCACTGCCACTTGTTTCGCCTTTCTGGCGTTGTTTTTCTGCTGATTTTACGACTCGTAACTGAGAAGGGCTTAGTCGGCTCAGCGCGTAATTTAATACAAAATGGCTGAGGTAAACTTTTGGTAGGGTAAACATATAAAGCAAAGCAGCACTGGCAGAGCGTCTTGAGAGTTAAAAGCTTGAATACCCTAGAGAAGGATATGTTGGGTGCCAGGATTGTATTTAAAAGAATACAATTAATTTCATCATATTTTATTAAAAGCCTTGAAGCAAAATAAGATATTTGTACAATTCGTTTAAAGTGTCCCACGAAAACTTGTTATTATTATTTGAATTTCAATGGTAAATCTTATTTTCCAACACAGTCCTGTATCAGTATCAACAACTATTTTCCATATTTTATGCCCTGGCAACTTGGGACAGAAATCTTAGCAACTCCTTTTGAGAGGAAGCAAGGGAATAGCAGCAGACAGACGACATTTCTGGCTCAAACAGGTGCGCCCCAAAGTATGCTTTATTATGCTTGGTTGAGTGCTCTGTGTGTGCTCTGGTGTGAGTGAGTGTCAGTGTGTGTATCTGTGTGCAGTTGCTTTAGCTCCTTTTTGGCTTTGCATACAAATTCATTGCTCGCGTTACACGCTCAGACATTCAGAGACTCTCAGCTGAACAATTTATTGACTCTGCATGCAAATAAATTCACACACACTCAGAGACATACTCGCACGCACACCCGCAGGTCCTGCAGGACAACTCACCTGACATTCTCGTGCCGCTGGATGTATATCTTATGGAACTGTGTGTCACGTGGCTGGCCCGCAATATCGTCCTTCATCTCCATGGCCACATGACGCGGCAGCACCGACAGCAGCAAGCGTTCCTGCAACAAATGGATCTCCGGTTAATACCCCATATCCATTACGGGATGCTACATGTGGAACAAAGTGTTGCCGACCCCAAAAAAATGCGATTTAAATTTAAATCTGGCTTAAGGATCGCTGTGCATATATTAAATTTAACATTTATTTACATCAGACAGGTATAGATTGAATGAAGTGTACAAGAGAAAACATTCATTGAGAGTTCTTTTTATGATCAAATTACTTCAATTTACATTGCATTTTCCTCGGTATTTTTTTACAAATATTTTTGCGTCTTATTTAAAGCGCTAGCAGTCACCATCAAAAGGTGCCGCCAAATTGTGGAACCGCGTGGGCTGACACTCTCTGCTTGAAATGTCCTTTGTTTGTTGTGTCCCAGATAAAAGGACACCGAAAATCACTGAAAATAACGTGAGAGATGAATCAGTTCCCCGCTGGTCCTCAATCAACATTCCGTTTGATGCAAACAATTTGTGCGAAATTCGCTCTCTGTTCATTTGTTTGACTTGCCTTTGCCCGTGTTGGCCTTTTCATGTTGTTTACTCACACACATGACACCTGCTGAAATTGCTTTGTCTGCGCCTCCAAAGGGGATCCCCACCAAGTCATATTTTCAGCTTTGGTTAGGGGTCTCGGAGGGAGAATGGGTGTTTGCTCAGAATGTTAATCCAAACTCAAGGTTTTTAATTGTTAGGTATTTTTCTATTAAAGGTAGGAAAGGTAGCTTTCGTACTGAAATATATAAAATATTTCACCGTCTCAACAATGTCAATTATATTTTTAAAAGACCTAGTATATGTAGTACCTATCCCCATTTATCAGTTTAAATATATATTCAAGTACACTTTAGAATTTGAAAGCACTCACATTTATGTTACCTCCTAAATTAAGTGGAAATACTGCTTCTAAAAGCACTCACCTGTTGCTGATTCTCGCGCTGTGTCCGGAGCCTGGCCTCGATGCACTGCCTCGTCTCAATGAAAGCCTTGCGCTGGGCCTTCTCCTTGGGCCAGTGGGTGTAGACGCCGGTGAGATTGGCCAAGAGGAGGGCCACCAGAGTGCAGAGCAGCTGCGGGGGCAGATCGGTAGGCATTAATGACATTACAGGCCATAAAAACAAGGAAAACAACACTTAAGGAGGTTTGAAGGAGGGAGCGCCCTTCGCATCTTCGATTTCATTCAATTTAGCGGCAATTTAATTTCATTTCATTTATGTCTACTCGGTGGCCCTGGACACGTGCCACTCTCAGCTGCTGCTGATGCTGTTTTCCGCTACAGATTTTCCCATTTTCCCTTGCGAGGGAGGCAATTAAAGCTCTCGGCCGCCTTATTGCGCAGTGGGTCTCAGTTTTATTGTTCGCTAAATCAATTTGCATTTGCGGCTCAGTGGAAATGCCAAACCTGTTGATAAATGGCTCTATGCCTCATTTGAAATGTAAACAACAACAGGGGGATGTCAATTGACATCCGAAACCCTAGCTATAGTAATCCTTGAAATTTGAGAACAGAAAACTTGGCCTTTTTAGCTTATCAATAGAGTAAATTGGCAATAAAATAGTAGTTATACAAGATGTCTATAGAAAAATGACACAATATATTTTATTTTTAATATGATAAAACCCATAAAAAGAGCTCTTTACTCCTTCTCCACTTAATTTTTTTTAAAGCTCATTATTTATATTTAAATGCACAAATGTCTCGACCAAAAATCACTCCCAGCACAAAGACAATGGGTCTTAACCAAGGCTCAGACCACACGTGTCTCGTGTGTCTGCCACTTACCTCCTCCCACTTGATTGCCTCCGTCGGCTCATCTTCCCTGGCGGCGGCGGCCGTGGTGAACCTCAGGCAGGTGTACAGATGGACGATGCTCAGAAGGATGCCACCGATCAGAGCCTCCCGGAGGCGCAGGGGCAGCATCGTGTACGTCATGTAGATGAGGACGATGCAGCAGGCGCTGCCATTGAAGGATTTGCTGCCGGAGAGGAGAAATTCGGACACGAGAAGAGCGATTAGCACCCAGATGTGGTTGTTTGCTTAGCAGGGTTTTAGCTGATTGTTGCCGGCCAAGTTCTCGCAATTAGCGAGCCGTGAATGATTAATTTCGCCAGGCCAGGCAACAGCTGCCGGACACTCAGAGAAATTGTAGGGAAATAATAGTACAAGGTTTAGGATTTCTAAATTTCTAAATTATTACAAGGCTTTTAGAAATATCTTTTAAATTTTAAATGATATATAGAATCTTCGGGTTTCCCCAAGCAAGATTTTGATTAATAATTGTATATTCATTACTTATTTTCCCTTGTGAAACCTTAATAAATAACCAGAAAACCAACCTTGGCTGCATGGCATAGCTGACGGCGACTTCGATGGCCAGGAAGGTGCCCAGGATGACATAGGAGACGAGCACAAGGAAGATCTCGTTCATGGCCGGCTTGGAGAGGATACACAGCAGGACTGTAAGCAAACACAGACAGATTAGGAGCCAAAGTCAGCGGTCAGAGGTCAACCGGGCGACGAGAGAGCTCAACTCACAGGAGTAGACAATCCCGCAGATTAGCATGACAATGAGAAAGACCAGCACTGACTCATCCACCTGCATCAGGAGCAGGGCCAGGGCGTGGCCATAGCCCAGCGGAGTGTCCAAATTATTGACTGCCAGTCCTGCGTTTGACGATGTGTTTAACACTTCATCACGTTCGGCAAGCGAAATTTGATTGTTGTCGCGGACACGCGGCGTATACGTAATGCGTTTACTGCCAGCACTCCGCCCATCATCATCATCGCCATCATCTCGCTCTATAGCCTGAGCTGTGTAAACATTATCGGGGGCAGTGTCAACAATCAGCCGGGTTCCTCCTCCACTGACCAGCTCGATCTCGTCCAGACTCCGCTTCTCCCGCATCCTATATCTGCAATAAAGTCGGAAATTTTATTTCACTCGCATCTCAATTGATAGAAATGTCTGTTTTGTGTTTGGCCAACTATCCGTCTTTGTTGCCATTTATGGCCGACATAAATATTTGTGCGAAAATAAATCTAAATGTAAATGGGAGCGGCAGAGAAAATGAATTTGCACAGTCAATGCTCGAAGACGAGCCTACGTTATTGATTAAAGTATTGGCTTGTGTGCGTGTAAGAGATACTTCTCAATCGGCTTAATTTGTTGACAAATAATTCGGGTAAAATAAATAAATAATAAATGACATTAGAAGGTAAAAGAAAATACAGCAAATTATGCTGAAATTTAAGATGTTGGCTTTTTAAAACCAACTTAGGCTTACGCTGAATTTATATTTTGTAAACTTATCTTGAAGGTTTTCTGCATCTCCGCTTTTCCATTTAGGCGTATATAATTTCAGTATAATTTTATTATAATTGAGACTCAAATGACGACTTAATGAAACCCAAGGACTTCCTGTCTCTTCTATTTATAACCGCCCCTCAAAAATCTGCCTTACTCTTTGCTCATTTTATAAATAAATCAGGCTCTTGGCTTTCCTCTTTAATTTAAGTTCTAATTATCTATGGTAAAGAGACTTGCTTGAATAAGTAATTCAGTTAAATTTCATTTGACATTTACCATCATAAGTTTATCTCGGAAATTATATTTCTTATCTATATTTTCTGGTGTTGCTTTAAATTAAATTTTCTTTCTCCAGATTAAAGCCTCGTCATGGATTCCTTTCAATCAATTGTGGCCTTTGCCTTGGCTAAAATTACTTTTCTTGAAGCTTAACTTGTTCCAGCCTCTCCTCCACTTTGCCTTAAATTCAATTTTGAGCCTACTTTGGACATACTTTTATGGGCTCAGCTCTTCTTGGCCAGCCTAAAGTTGTTTGATTGAATTTCAGAGCCGCGCGTAGAGTAAAAACCTCAAATGCGAGCGGTGCAAAATATGAATCGCCTTTTGGGAAACACATTGTCGGTCCGGGGGTGACCTGTCAAAAAGTATATCACACCTATCCCCATCTGCAGTGCCGACAAGTTGGCTAATATTTTAGCTTAATAAGGTTCTGCTTAAGGAAAATATTAGGTATTTGTTCTGGCCTTTATATACTTCAGAGTTTTTAAGAGTCCTTAGATATGATGAGTAAAGATCTACTTGGCTAGGAAATATTACCTCATGTTTTCTAAATTAATTTTCGCTGGCTTCAGCTGTTTTTAATGCCCTCACATTTGCTATTTTGGCCACCTTAATACCTTTAGTAATAAGTAATTGGCAACACTGCTCACCTGGTGTTCTGCTGCTGCTGCTGCTGGTGTGGCTTGTGCTTGTAGCGATGCTTATGGAGCCGTCGATAATGTTTGCGTTTTTGACGTCGCCACTGCCTCCATCCGGGCCCATTATCCTCCTCGTCGAAGTCGGCCAGTTCGCGGTTAGCGGCGGATTTCAAATCAGTGCTTTTGGGCCAGCTCGCAAGCCCGGTATCGAAATTCGAAATGAAGGGACTGATGCTGCTGCTGCTACTGCTCCTGGTGCTGCCAGAGGCAATTTGTGGAGTAGCTGATGCCGGGGGCTTTATTGTTGTTGTCGTCAAGTTGCCACCGGTCGTCGCATTTACGTCCAGACCGATTTGGCCGATTTCCAGGAGCAGGGAGCTACTGCGCCGCAGCTGCAGCGTGGTGAAGACCAAGTGCGTGCAGGACAGGGCCAAAACCAGGGCCAGGAGCAGGGCCAGGATGTGCGTGGTGTTGCTTTGGTTCATACGCAGAAAGTAGCGCTGATACAGCATTTCCACCTGAATGAAATCAGGAAATTAGTACACTGGGAGAAAGCTTTTTCGAAGAATTAGAGGTGTATTTGTGAAATATATATACATAAACTTTATTAACTAATTTGGTATAAATTATTCAACAAGAAACTAACTTGTAGTTCCTTTGAATGAAAATTACAAAGAAACAAAGGTGTATTTTAGTAATTAGCTTCAAAGGAAATCAACAAATTTCTTAAAACACTTTATCATGGCCCAATACTTATCTAATTAAATAGGAAAACATTTATAAATTATTTCTTTCATCGTAACTAAAACCGCTTAGTGTAAAATACAAGTTTTTCCAGGTGCTACGAAAAAAAGTTGAGCAAACTAAGTAGCAAGGCCGGCGAAAAAGTTTCTAAGAACTTCGGCAGGAGCAGCAGCATGAGCATGAGCTGGGCCAGTTGAAAATTGTTTGGCAAAGGATTTCATGCTAAGCTTGCAGCGTAAGTAGCTTACCTGGAGATTCTTGAACTGGTGCGTGGAGCAGAGGCGCAGGATGATGCGGTTCAAACGGAACCAGAACGAGATGCTGGGACTCATTGGACCGTTTGCTCCTCCGGAACCGCCTCCGCCAGCGCCCGGATTCGGATTGTTGGCCTCCAGGTTGCCGGGATCGCCTGAAAGCAGAGTCATTCAATTTGCGGCCAGAGGGTTCTATGAATATATGCCTAAGGTCCTTGGACAAAAGCCAAAGTAATTAATACCTCGGCCGGAAAGTTAAGTCGGACTGCAGCTCAACTGCAATTAGCCCCATAAAATGATTACAGATTCGGGAAATCTGCATGCGCAATTGCAGTTGGCCCATAAATAATTACACATTCGAGTGACTTTTGTAAATGGCAAAACCTTTGGCAACAGATTAGAATTATGGAAATGAGTGAAACAGCATGCAACTTTGAAAGTTTTGCTGTAAATAGTCATTGACATGTGTGAATGGTTCTGGGAATGATATATTATTGTTCAATGAATGTTCTGTGTGTGTGCTGCGTGAGCAGAAACTCGATGAAGCTGTTGATGACTTTTAAATGCAAATTTGTGTTGATAATACCGACTGACACATGACTCATATGAATAAAATAGTTTAGAAATGCCTCTCATTAAAACCCATAAATAAAATAGCAACCTGTTGTTAGAGAAATCTGTGTAGATTTAACCTTTGACAGTTGAAATCAAATCTCAGGGGCATTTGCCTATTTGTGCATAATTTTCAATTAATTTGCTTGTAAACTTTTTTTGGAGAATAAAATGTTAATTAGATGAGTGAGTAGGCTTAAAAACTATAAGCTTTAAGTGCCAGATTAACCCAAATGTTTATTTTGTGGTTATTAGTAAAAATTTCTATACCCCCTTCTTTAAATAAAGCTGTCCCACAAAAACACAGAAAATTATATTATTTTAGTTTAAATCATCATAAGATTAGCTACCTTTGTAAGAGTACACTATTTTAAGAACGTTCTCTACACTATTTTCTCGCCCTTGTTAGCTTGATACCTTGCTTGTAAGTACATTATGTGTGTCTTTTTTGAAGGCAAACCCAAACCAAGTTATTTTACCTCCCTATTGGAAACCTACATATTTCCTTGGCTATTGTGACATCGAGTACAATTCATTCGCTTAACGTGTTATACACATTTTCGATTTGCCAGCCATTGTGTGTGGCACATCATCATCAACTGAGCCTGACATTTCTGCGGCCCTGCCCGGCTCTTCCCCTAAAAAAACCCCCTGTGAGAAATGAGAATGGAAACCTTGATTTCAAATGCAACACACAAAGCCATAAAATATTTTATTGTAAAATGGAGAACGTCAGCCAAATCGGCATATTAAAATCATTCAACTGTCCCGTGCCCTGACCACAATGCAAAAAACCACAGCAAGCGCACACACAACATTCACACACAGAGAATGCCGTGTGGCGGAATGGAGTTTGAGATGTGGAAGGGATCTCGGAATATGTTTTTATATGCATCAATAAATAAATGCCAAACGTGATTATGTAAATTCCATAGAAATCTACGCAGCGTCCTATATACAGATGTCTATCGAAGCCAAGCAAAACCGTAGGCGGACTGGGTTCCTTTCGCAGGAAACACAAACTAAAATAAATCTGAGATGAGGTCTGGGTGGTGGATACTGGAGGAGCCTGGCAACCTTGAAGGGGTGGTGGCAATAACGATATGTGAGTGAAATGCCAATGACAAGGAAACGTGAGACGAGAGACGAGAGACGAGAGAAAGAGACGAGACTGCGAAATAGCCTCGTCAAATTCAATATGACAATGACAATCAACTTGTGACATTTTGAGCGGTGCGGTGCGAGCGGGTGGAAGAACAAAAAATAAGGGTCCTCTCGGCAGGCAAAGGAAGCATGTGTGCATGTCGGTATTTTTATTGACCCTCAGTAGCCCCCAGTAACGAGAGGTAAACGCTTTCCTAATAGCAAAGATTTTCCCCCCACATTCTTTCATTTTTCTTACCGTGCTGCAGCAGCTGCGCCTCGTCACGTTGGTGGACCATGGGACTGTGGCAGGTGGAGCTGGAGTTGGTGGAATCGATGGATTCGTCGATGTTGCAGCGCGTAATGCCAGCCTTTTGGGAATAAAGTGAACGAAATAATTGATAATTATAAGAGCTGCAAGGCATAAAATCTCATTTATATATTTCAATTTAACCGCCAAAAATTGTCATTAAAATGTAGATTATTTTCAGCCGCCAGCAACAGGCTTTAAAATGTGTTTTTGCATATAGGCCTAAACTACCTAAATTAATTAATTAATTTGAAAGACCTTTAAATATCTCGAAAAGTTATTTATCCCACTTGATTACGTTGTGATGTTACTAGAATTTAACTTATTTGAACAATTGAATGTGTTTACTGGAATCTAAAATTAAATATTTAAACTAAGGAAAGGACTTACATTTTTAAAACACATATTTTTTGCTTACACTTCTGTACTTATATGCTGTATAAACTTACATATTTTCATCTAATTTGACATAAAGCCGCACTCTCACTCTCACTTTCTCTGTTCTCTTTTACTTTAGTGTTTGTGCGGCCTCTCGAGTGTTAACATCTAAAGTGATAGTGATAGTGATTACCCTTCGAGCCCAGAATTATCGCCTGACCAAGGCAATACATTTTGATAAACAGGAAGGAGCTTACTTACGATGACACCTTGAAAACTGCAGTCACCACGATTACAACTATACAATGGAAGAATTAAGTAATGACGAAAAGGATGACCGGTAAGTCTTGACCATGACAATTTTATATATATATATATATATATAGAGAGAGAGACAATGTAGGAGGGATCAGGTCTAGGTGAAGAATCAACTGTGGCAGCATTTATTATCCAAATAATTCCCTTATTGCCATGCACTCCCGTACTTAATTTTTATTTAAAGTGATACAGGAAGTTGTATATATCTATAGATATCTACATACTGACCCTGACTTTGGCACCATCTATTGCTGCATTATTATACCCTGGCTATTATAGTTTTAGTCAGTAACATTAAAAAGTCATTTCCGATCCTATAAATCATATAAATTCTGGATCAGCAGCAGAAGCCGAGTCGAAATAGATATGTCCGGTGGAATTCATTTTAATAACAAACATATTTGATTAAATCTCTTGAATACTTTCGCGTAATAAAGTGCTTTGAATTAAGTTTGAAGCAAAATAATAAATTACTTTAATATATCTTTTATATGCCATAATTGAAAATAGTAACATATAATCATCATATTACAAGAGGCAATTGAAATTACATATAACACATTTTAGCTGGTAATTAAAACATTACGCACAGTTAGTAAAACTGAACTACAACTGCTATTAGTTGAATATCACAACATTACATTAAGCTCATTATGTATGAAAATATTATTAGTCAAAGTGTAGGGGAAACAATGTTTATGGTACATGTTTCTTTTTTTATTTCAATTAACATAAAGTATTCATTTGACCCTTGTAAGTATGCTATGATTTTGTTGCGTCCACAAACAATTGAACTAAACGTTTCACCCACTCAAATACATACAAACGCACACTCGCAGACACACACTCCGGCACACCCTGGGCAACTGAGACTCGTGTGTGGATCCCCGCGGCGTTTTTAAGCAAATTGCCGCCCATTTGAATGCCAGAAAATGCTTTTTTTCTTCGTTACTCTCCCGCCTTTTTTTGCCTTTTCAATTTGCTAAACTTTGTCAATTGACTCTTGACAACGAACGCAAATAGAAATATACACACTCGCAGCAAACACCACACACACACATGGGTGTGTGCAGTTGCCAAGTGGCCCCTTGTGCATGGTGAGGTGCGCCTGTATGTGTTAGTCCTTCTGCCAGGACATCGCTTGTTAGTTGGCATTAAAACACTTTAACTTTTATATAATATATACACATATATACACACATGGGGAAGGTGTTGCAAAGGTAAAGAAGACTTAAAAACTCAAATAAAATAAAACGTATAAAATCACGGTGCTTCGCTAGTTAAGTGCCACTTTTAAAGTCTTTAAACTGAGTTTATTATTTATGTATAAAAATAAGAGAACAAAAAATTCTATACATTTTTAAAATAGTTTTTCACTTTCAAATTAAATGAAAGCTAGAAACCTTTAAAATTCTTGTTTTTCCAACTTGCTTAAGGTTTATGTTCAATCTCTAACTAAAACGCCAGAAGAAGTCAATATTGACTCACTAAATAAATTAAAAAAGTAAATTAAAACAAAACTGTATGAAAGTTTCGAGAGTTTTCCCTTGCCCCTAGGGCTCCCTGAAGGCTTCCCTGAAGCCCAATTTCGGCATCGATTGCGATAAAACAATAAATTTAATTAAAGCAAAATTTCCTGATATGCTGTTGCTGGCCTGCCTCTGTTTGTTTTTGCCAGATTGTTTGACTTTAAATCAATTTCCCAGGACACACGGCAAGGACACCCTTCTCCTTGCCCATTAGCAACTCCAACCGTCAATGAAATTGTATTTAAATTTAGCTCCAACCCAGCTTATTTGTGGCGCAATCAAATTAAATATTTAAATCCCACAACACAGGTAAGTAAGGGGGGGTTCCTGCTGTCGACGTTCTGTCCATTAGGCGGGCAAATTAATTGATGCCAGAATCCCATTGGCCCCCATCTCCGCACCACACTCACCGCAATCAAACTGCTGCTAACCATGGCCTTGCCTCCCTTGGCACTCGTATTGAAATGTTCGATCACCTCCCAGTTGGACTTCTTGGGCGTCGACGGCTGTGTCTGCGTTTGCGGCGGCTGGGAGGGAGACCCCGCTCCGGAGGAGCTGCCACCGCCACTCTGCCCCTGGCCGGGCACATGCAGCTCCATGGAGGCCTGCTGGCTGCCGGCGCTGCCCGCCTGCCGCAACGAGGCCGAGCGGCTAAAGAACTTTCTGTGCTTACTCTCCTGCAAAAAACAAAAAAACAGGGAAGTCAGGATATAAAAAATGTGGTAAATGGCTCATTGTGTACACTGTACTAGAAAAAAAGAGCAAAAAATAAAGACATTATTCGAGCAATTTAGAAATAAAAGAAGGAAAGCCCTTTTGGCCTGAAAGGGTTACTTGTCCCTTATGCAAATTGTTTGGTGTTAATTTTAAAGAAGCTTGCTACAAAATGTATGTAAATTTTTAAAAGTTGTTTACATTTTGGCTTTCTTATTTTTTATTATTTAAAACAAGTTTAATTTATATATATTTTGTTGACGATTTAAATGCAATATCTACAATTTTAAAGGGAACACTAAGGTCCTTCTATTTCTTATTTCCCTGTAATTTTCTCGAGTGCACCTTTTGCGTAATGATTGTGCTTGTGGGTCAATTAGCTCACCTCCTTGCCTCCGGCGAGTCCTGTGGCTGTGCCTGCCGCTCCTCCTCCAACAGCACCACCTCCTCCTCCTCCGCCATGGCGCATTCCCCGGAGGGAAAGCCGCTTGGACCACTCCCGCTTCTGGCTTTCCGAGGACAGCGAACGAAATATGTGGGTGGCACCGCCGCTAATGCCACCTGACCCACCTGGGCCCGCTCCCGATACTCCACTCATTCCGCCGCGACTGCCCTAAGCTGTAAGGAGAAGATGGGGAAACGAAATTGATTTTCATTTTACATGCCAAAAAGAAAAAAACGAAAAGAACGGGAGAGTGCGCTAATTTCTAAACAAATTGCCAATTTTTGCGCTCGACAGCGACAGAAAATGGCATTAAAACAATAAATTCGATTTTGCACAAGCGAAAGCACAGGCAAAGGCAAAGGAAAACCCCAAAAACAAAGCAACTCAAACAGAAACTGCCGCCGCCCTCGCAAAAAAGCATCGCAAACTGACGCCGCCAATAAATATATCGTATCTACTTTTAGGATTTCCCCCGTCAGAGCCCACCGTTCCCTAAGTGTGTATATATTTTTGTAGGTTCCCTTTTTTTTTAAAGGGGACTCAGGGGGGTTTTGTTTTTGGGTGCCGGCCCACTTAAGTCTCACGAAATGCTCGCCAGACACGCAAGGTCCTATCAAAACAGAAGCCACGGGCAAGGGACAGGGAGTGCCAGAACGAGTACAACTTCAGATTGTTTGTAAAATTTTCGAATAAAACAAAAAGTGGGAGGAAGAAAATGTATAGAAAATTTATCGGCGATCTAGCGGAGTTTTAATACCCTTATAAAGTTTCAAAGATTATCTCAGAAATACTGCAAATGAGCTAGGAAAAGGTTTATGGATTTAACAGGGAATTATTTAAAAACAAAGGGGATTCTTTAAAAATTAAATTTATAGTAATTAAAATGATATAATTTAAAAAAAATATATAAAAAATAATTTCACTCAATTATCTTGATGTTAAATTATTATTTTTAAGAAAACAGGTTTTAATAAGCATAATAATTATAATTTTGAAATCAAACTACAAAGTCAAACAACCCGATTCCCATTAACATTTCAAACAAAACTGTGCCACAGACAACAGCAAAACAGAGCCAGAGAGGCGAGTCGGGAAAACGGCAGGGCGGAAAAGACGGAAATAAAAGAAAAGCAGGCAGTTCGAGGGTAAAAACTTCCATTGTGGAAAGTCTTAAAGCCAGGCCCAGGTCGTCGTTCGCCGGCTTCTTGTTCGTCGGCTCTTCAGCGTCTCGTCTTCATCATCGCCGCCGCCTTTTGCCTTTTGTCGGCTTTTGTTTTTCGCCAAAGGCGGCGGTGAAAACTTCGCATAGGGGGCGTGGCAGGCGGAAAAGGCGGAGAATGGGCGGAAGGGGCCAAACACAAGTGCCTGGCCACCGGCATAAATATGTCAAAAACACAACGCTCCGCGTGCTATAAACAAATTGTTTTGCTGTTGCCAAAAAAATGACTGAAAATTTTCAACAAGAAATTCTTCTTCGAAAAAAAAAGAAATATTGAATGGAAAATGAATATTAAAGAAAGGAAGCTAACTTTCGAGAAGCCGAAGTGTTTATGCCCTTGCAATTGTTAATTGACAATTTTAATAACGTGTCTCCCTGGCTTTTTGCCCTTCGTATGCCTCTAAGGAAACCTATAATATATAAGTATTCTAATTATTTAAATCAATATTTTTATTTTGAAGCTTCTGACCAAAACTTACCCTGTAAGGAAACCAAAGTATGTATGACAATTTAGTCGATCGATCGAATCAAAAATCAATCATAACTTTGTCAAAAAATCATTAAATTCATTTCGGAAAACGGGGTTGTGCTAGATTTTATTAGGTTTATTAATCTGCATACCAAATTTTACATTTTAAAAAATTCAATTTTTTATCAATTTTTGAAAATTTTAATGATGTAACCCCTTATCAAATTTTCAAATTTCGAAAAAATTTCGAAAAAATTTTTTTCGACCGGACATGGCTAGATCGACTCTGCTGTTGATGCTGATCATGAATATATATGATTTATAGGGTCGGAAATGGCTCCTTCACTTCGTTTGAAGCTTCTGACTAAAATTATAATACTCTGTAAGGAAACCAAAGTATGTATGACAATATAGTCGATCGATCGAATCAAAAATCAATCATAACTTTGTCAAAAAATCATTAATTTCAATTCGGAAAACGCTTTTGTGCCAGTTTTTATTAGGCTAACAAATCTGCATACTCAATTTTACATTTTAAAAAATTCAATTTTTTGTCAATTTTTGACAATTTTAATGATGTAACCCCTTATCAAATTTTACAAATTTCGAAAAAATTTCAAAAATTTATTTTTCGACCGGACATGGCTAGATCGACTCTACTGTTCATGCTGATCAAGAATATATATGGTTTATAGGGTCGGAAATGACTCCTTCACTTTGTTTGAAGCTTCTGACTAAAATTATAATACCCTGTAAGGAAACCAAAGTATGTATGACAATTCGGTCGATCGGTCGAATCAAAAATCAAGCATAACTTTGTCAAAAAATCATTAATTTCAATTCGGAAAACGCTTTTGTGCCAGTTTTTATTAGGCTAACAAATCTGCATACTCAATTTTACATTTTAAAAAATTCAATTTTTTTTCAATTTTTGACAATTTTAATGATGTAACCCCTTATCAAATTTTCAAATTTCGAAAAAATTTCGAAAATTTATTTTTTGACCGGACATGGCTAGATCGACTCTGCTTTTGATTCTGATCAAGAATATATATGATTTATAGGGTCGGAAATGACTCCTTCACTGAGTCGCTGGGTTCTAACTGTAATTATTATACCCTCTATAAGGGTATAAAAAGACAAGTACGAACCTATCAAGTAACACAACGGGCAGCCCACCAAAAATTCACTTGAGAAATTCCTTGGAAATTCCTTGGAAATTCTCGTGAATCAGTTCGCACAATTTGCCATTAAAAGTTCTTTGTTTTCCATTTAGTTAAACATTTCTGCCACCCGTCGAGCACTCAACTGACAGGGGAAAACACAGGAAAAACGAGAAGCTCATAATATAAACTATAAGTCATATTTCTTAATTTCTGTTAATGAGAAATATTTGTATTTTTCACCATATATCAACAACCCATAGAGCGAAGGTCGAAGCTTTTCCAATTTACCACCTCATTAAGTCTTAATAACCAGTTTATTTTTCTTGAACTTTTCGCAATCATTCCATAAATTGTATGGGGTAAATTAATAGAGTAATCAATAAAATGCCCATTTTGCTAGTTACATTTCCAAATACTCATATCAACTGTGTGCAGGAGAAATAAGCCTACAAAGTATGCCTCAATTAGGAAAACTTTTCTCTGGCTGAAAAACTAAAAAGACAACTTTATATTTCGGCTGTTAAAAGTCACCAAAGTTTGCTACCACCACACACAGAAAACTCAAAAAATAAAGGCACAACTTTTGCCAACTTCCAAGGCATATGCAAAATAGGAAAAGGAAAACCTGAAAGTGGGGGAAAATCTCTGAGGCTGTTGCCGCGGCAATTGAAAACTCTCCTTGACAAAAGCCCATAAATGTCGTCATCGTCTGTCATTCGACACTTATCGCTGCCTCCAGGAAGCATCAGCCATTGAATGACTTAAGTCTTGAGCTACTTTAAATTTTCCTACCCAGCCTCACGGGGTTATTCCAAAAGCAAATTAGATGGTGAAAGCCTGTTGACAGATAGCAGGATACCAATGAACTTAATTGGCCTGAACTTTGCTTTGTTTTGATCCTTTGAAAATAATAGCAACAGCTGAATGCGTAATCAATCATAAATTATAATTTTTGCAAGCCAAATCAAATGATTAATCACAATCAGTCGGAGAGCAGAAAATGTTTGTCATGGTACAGCAGAGTTGCCAATCATTCGAGGTGGGATTGAGTTATCCTTGCTGAGACTACAAGGAGATAATCCAGGATTTACATATTTTGTTCTATATTTAAATATAGAACATTTAAGATAGAAATTTGTGATCAGAGGGATTTTCATTTGGGAAATTTCTTTAAATTGTAAAAGACTAAAATAATTCAATTAAATTAATTTAATAATTTTATACCATAAAGATTTGATTTTATTATTGAAATAAATTGGAAGATTCTTCAAGTTCGGCTTGCCGTAATGCCTCCCTCGTCAATTTTAATTCCATTCGTTTATCCATTGTTTGCATTTCTAATATATCAAGCGCTTTTGTGAACCCCTCTAAATCAATGTCATTTCCCCCACTGCCCCCAAAACACCTACGGAGCATTTGCACACCTCGCCAGGTAAATGGCGAGTAAACAGTCCCGACATGTAGGAAATAATGGTATATCGCGTGGGTTATATTCGATTCGATGCGATTCCGATGATTGTATCGATGCCGCAGTTCGATGGCAATTCATTATGTTAATGGCGCTAATGGTCTGGCAAATATTGTGCCAGCAAGAAAGCACAGCCACAGCAACAGGATAAACTTTGTGTCAGCAAGCGCGCCAAACAAAAATTAATAAAAACAAAACCAATTTGATAAGCGAAGCAAATTAATGAGGGCAGCGCTTTTTCCTCGCTGGCACTCTTCCCCCAAAAAAAGTATATAATAAAACACGACATGTGTAAATGGGAAAGTGAGCAGGAGTTACAGAGTTTTCCAAACTTTGGGATACCTTTTCTTGTAAGGAAAACAAATTTATTAAATTGAATTCACAGTTGGCTAAATATATTTTTTTTGCATGATATGTGAAAACCTTATTAATTTTCAAGAGTTTTCTTTGTAATAAATTTTGTTAGAACGACTTTAATTAAAGAATTTGTTAGACCTTCTGATGTTAATATTTATTTATAAGTTGTATCTATATTTTTTCTGTTCCCTTAATTTCCCCCAAAGTTAGATTTTTATCTAGTAAAGGAAATAAACAATATTTCCCCAAAACAACCGGATATAACAGCAGTGCGGAATTGAAGCTAAGAGTGTTGAGTGGGAGTATGAGCCTTGTCAGTTTCCCCTTTCACACCGCCTCATGCATATTCATTCATTAACCGGCCAACAGAACAGCTGCTGGCATTTGGCCCGAACCCGAACCCGATCCGTCTACACCCCCTCACATTCACACCCCCGTTACACAACAGTCACTCCTCCTATTACCACCCCCAACGACTAAGCCCACGACTATTGCCACACATTGTTCCAGCCTCTAGGTAAGTTCTCTCTAAATATAGTTAGTGAAGCCAGCATTCACGCACTCATACACGTGCGACCGACACTCACCCACATACTCAAAAACACACGCCACAATTACACTGAGGAGAATTACTAAAACCAAACACAAAATATTTATAATATGCCAGGGAAAAATAACTAGAACCAAAGTCTATATAATAGTAATATTAGTACTAAGTCAGCATACCCAAACATATCTAGTTTTTATCTTTATAAAGCTTAGATATGTTTAGGTATACTGGCATAGTACTAGTATTATTAATATTAGTTACACTTCTACAAATAATTTTGCTAAAAATAATATTTATGAAATTATTTCAGGAAATGCCAATCATTTTGGATTTCCCCAATTTCCCAAAGCCCTAGTATATATTCTGCATAAATATATAATCTTATAAAAATATCAACATGTCAGGAAGTAATCTCATAATTTATAGGCTGATTAATTCCGCCCAGTGTACTAGATATTTTTAGTTGCCGCCAAATGTTTATGCTGCCATGTGCTGCCTGCTGTTTGTTTTTGTTCCTGGTTTTTTTTTTTAATGTTTTTTGGGTTTTGTTGCCTCTTTTTTTGTTTACGCATCGTCATCTTTGGGCGTTTTGTATAATGTTTGCATTTCATTTGACGCGTTAAGGTGTTTTTCGGTAGGAAATTTGCATTGCCAACGAATTCATTAGCCGGGCCGAAAGGTGGGCAATAGGTGATAGCTGATGAGATAGGTGTGTGTGGGGTAGGAGTGTGCCTGGGAAATGTGTCTGCCATCCGTAAATCAGACCCTGACACTGAAGAAAAAAGGCAATGTGTGCCACGAAAAGCGTTTGACTATTAAAATGAAGAACAAAGATGAATGCTCGAAATGTTATTGAACTTGAAGGAGATATGACATAAAGATATCCCTAAACGTTAGGAATTTTAAAATATATTAGTTAGACTTTCCTGGAAATTATTCTTTCATCAATTTAAGAATATTTAACATATACTATTCTTCTTTTGGTAAGAGCAAATATTTGCTTTCATCTTTGATTCCTTTGTGAAAACATCTTCAATCAAGAATTTATTTGAATTCAGGTTGAAAATTCCACTCAAGGTCTAGCATACCCATTAATTAAAATTCAACCGAGAGCAGCCACTCTTAATTCATGGAAAGGGAATCCTTTCCCCACCAACCAACCCAAAAACATGAATATGTGGGGCTTCAAGTAGAATGGGCTAAAATAATATTCATAATTAATACAACTACCAAAGAAGATGGGAACGAGGAAGAGGGAACATGGATTTGTTTAGCTTATAAATTTGTTAAAACAAACCCCAAGCCAAAAACCAAAGCCAAAAACCGAAGAAGCAAAAGCCAAATGCCAGACAGAACCCACATATTTGCTGAATGAATTGTGGTCAGAATATGCAAGAAATATTGAGGGCAATAAAACCGGTCAAGAGCATCGTAATAAAACTCAAAACCGAAAGGCATTGGACGTGGTCCAAAAGGAAGGAAGGGGCCAAAGTTTAAATCTAGCAGCTGAGCGGAAAATGATTTTCAGGCAGCTAAATGGGTAAACAAGTTGGCGAAATGACTTACTAATTTGTGACATGATCCAAGTTAGCCAAGCCAAGCGGATAAATGCGACATCCTACCTTTACCTAGAGATGATATCTACCATCCCCTGGCCACTTCCTCCCGCCTTCTGACTGAGTTTATAGCCTTCATCCTGTAGTCCTTCAGAGCTTCATTGTCAATGATGTGCATTGAGGAGTGAAGAGTAACGTCAATAACAAGAAGAGTGATCAACAGCAGAGTACTCTGTACTTTATTTTTCGAGAATATTCACAACAAAGAAGGGGATATTACCTTATTAAAAAAGTACAAATATATTAGAGGTAAAATAAAATGTTATCAATAGTTAACCATGTTTTAAAATGATTTTTATAATCAGATTAAACTAAAGACTCTCAATTTTTTTGTGAGGATTTCACTACCTTTGCATACCTCAAAACACATTCAAGGATAACAGGATTACCAAGTTAGGAACACCAATAAAGTAAAAGAATGTACTTTATTAAATTGCTACTAAGTCTCGGACAATTTGTATAAAGGTCCCTTGATAATAAGGCTTAAGTATGCTATTAAAATTATTATTGTAGTTGTGATTTTCATCCCAAATAACAACACTACCATATTTTCCTGATCACTGGGTAAATCGGCAACAAAACAAAGCAAAACAGTTCCTTTTCCTTTCATTCCCATTTGCCATCCTTCGTTGGCTTTCCCTGTGTTTTGCTGTATTTTGTTTCGCCGGCCCTGTTCTTTTTCCCAGCTCTTCCGTTTGCCAATGGCTTTGTTTATTATAAGTCCATTATCCGTTATCCTTTATGCGTTGCGCTTAGAGCCATGTGCTCATGTGGCCCAGAGGCCCCTGTTCCTGCCTCAATTCCGATAGCTGACTCCGGCTTGGCCCCGGTGACTTTAGCCCTCTGCCATGAATAAGCCTTTAGACGGTTGTATTACCATGTGCTTTTGCATATTTAGTTTGCGGTTCCGCAATGCTCCTTCACGCCTCTTCCCCTCGCCTGTTTATTGTTTGTGCAACCGCCTGCAATTTTATTAAAGCTATGCAGCAGGCAGGTTATGGCCTTTCCTCTGGGCATCTGACCCAGTGCCCATGGAGCAGCGTTCCGAGGACCTCTTCCTGGTCAGTGGGCAATGTCAAGTGCTGGTTTGGCAGACAGCCAGCTCTCAAAGCCAGGACCTTCGCCTTCGACGCCTCGAAGTCCTACGTCATTGCTGAAGGCAGTCCTCGAAGCATTGATTGCTCATAAACACAGGTCTAATTGGAAAATTAAAATGCAAATTTAATTGCTAGAGCAGAAGAGCTAGAAAATGGGCCCATTTTTTGTTGTTTATATTTAATTTATAATTTTTTCGGACTGTTCTCAGTTGTTCTCGCATATAAAAGACACGTGACTGTTCATAAATTCCGTGCCTAATTTAATTCCCGCAGGAACACTTTGTGAAGGTTTTTAATAAATTCAAAAATGCCTTTGCTTTCTGCGTTCTGTGTTCACTTGATTAAACTGGTGAACAGCACACAAAATGAGAATGAGAATGAGAGCAATTTAAGTGAATTGCATTGTGATTATTTAAAAAAAAAATGCTGCGATTCGAATTCCATTCGATTGCATTTCGATGCTCTCGCATGCCGCATAAAGCACGAAGTTTATGATTGTTTATATGGCAGACATGAGCACACATTCTTGCATATCCGCATTTGCAGTTTATAGTGTGTTTATATACCAAATATTGGGTGTGTTTGTGTGTATCTGAATGGGAATTTTCATGGACAATTGCTGAGTAAATAGAAAATCGTGTTCAGTTCATTGTTCGCGAAATGTACTTACATTTACTTCTGTTTAATTTGGCAAGCCGGAAAGGTCAGAGTCAGGTGACCCGAAATGCAATGGACCATAAGAGAGGCCTCCTGCTTTGGTAAAGTAATTGCATTGAACTTGAATTTTGTATGCTCGTAATTGAGTTGAACTTGAAAGAGCAGCGTTTTGTGTTTCAGCAACGAAGTGTGGCAAGTTCAAGGACTCGCATTTACCATCTCATGTGTCAAAGGATGCCCGGGGAATTAAAGCAGAACCGAATAGACTACGCTTTCAGATTAGAAAAATGAAAGCTGCACATGAATAGAGAACATATTGAACTGAGTGCTGCCCTACCCCCGGGATAGAGGGTTCCGCATTCGGGTATAGCAGACTGGGTTCACGGCTTCCCAGGGACTGACTGGCCAGAAGTTTCCATCGAATTCGTGCGTGGACTGCAAACAAAAGAGGATTGTGCTGGCACTAATCAGCCGAAGTCCGGCTCCAAAGGAAGATGGGACGTAGGTCAGTGAAGGAGAGCTGAGAAAAATAATTCCATGAATAAATTAACACGCTCAACAGCTGATTGGATTTGGCTTTTAAAGGCCAGAGATATATCCCCAATGCGGGTCGCATATTCAATTACTAATTAAAGATGGCCACCGTGGTGGCTACAGCTGCGTAAATAAATACTTGGATTTATCTGCAGTGGATATTGCTAAGGAATATACTTAGAGATGGGAATACTCTAGACATACAGCCTCTTGAGGCAATAAATACGTGTATATTTCTATGTCTATTTTATGCAATATATGAGTACTCAAAGCTGCTTAAAATATATGTTATACCCCAAGGTAGAGTAAGTTCACATTCGGTAGAGGAAATCTAATGAATTACACCCGAGTAAATGTACTCAAAGCTTTCGACTAATGACATTCAGGCTAATTAGTAACGTGTTCACACAAATTAGGCATAGATTAGATGGAATATCATTCGATATGAAATTGAATGCCAGACAAGCACAGGTAGGGGGTGTCTCAAGCCATTCAACCCATATTTGATGCAGAGTAATTGAAATCAGGCAAAATATTAAAGCCTTCAAAGACCTATAGTCTTACAACCTTAAGTAGAACTTTTTAGGGCCTCGTCTTCCAAATGGAATTTTAATTTGCGTTGAGCCATCAATTTCCTAAAACGCTCTCACATCACACCCCAGGTCAATTATAAATTCTGTGTAATCCATAAAGTTTTCTCTTTGCAAGATAACTGGCACATCTATGCGGACACCCGGGCGAAACTTTTTGAGACCATCTTTTTAGCCACACCAGGACATTTAGTTGCTCAAAGTTTAGCTAGCCAGGTTGCCAAAGAACATATCTTAAGTCAGATGAGCCGGCATAAATCCACACTAAGACCCAGACGAGCCTACGAGGTAAAAAGTCATAGAAAACAGGAAGGAAAGTACTATACACACAGAGAAAATCAACTGTAGCAAAGCTATACAAACTAACAGATATTGAATTTCAATTTCAGCACTGCCATAATATTATAAATATTATGCTTTGGAATTTAATTCATCAGGCTTAGACTATATCAGTAGGTAAAAAAAATAATGTTGGTAGGTAAATAACTCAAAGGGTTTTCATATAAAATTGCCGCATTTAGTTGTTAATTACACATTATTTCTAGGGAAACACTCATTTAACAAAGGCAAACATTTAGTGTGTTTGAATAATTATTTTCTCTGTGATAGAGGGGATAAACAGGAAGTCTGCCGGATCACAGGAAGTGCGGAACTCTGCACAAGATTACACTCCACCTCTGATGGCGCATAAACTTTTGTGTTTAACTAATTGCTGGCTCACAGCAACATCACATACTCGCACTCACACACTCACACTAATATCCCTGCCCATTTGCCACGCCCCTCCTGGGGAACACATGCAATTTCCAACTCTGACACTAAACCGCATTGCCTGGCTGGTGGTGGTGGTGGTGTTTGGGGGCCGAGTTTACTATCTCATTACGTATACTTAATAATTTACAAAAATATTCATATTACGCATACGCCCCGTACAACGGAAATGTAAATAAACCAGAGCCAACATTGCACTGCGAACCGCAGGCGGCATGCGGCATGCGGCAGAAGGTTAAATGGGGCTAGAGGACAGTGAAGAATGTACTAAAATTAACGTAAACAGAAGCCAAGTTGGTTTCGGGAAAAGCTTCAGTGGTTTCGCCTGGTCGTGGTCTGCGAAAGTGCTCCGTCCTGTGTCCCCTATATTGTGTATGTGTGTGACGTTTAACATAATTAAATAATTAAGTGCTTAGAGTGGCAGGCAGCTTATGAATGAACTAAAGCTCACAAAGAAGAAAAAATTCGGGAAGACGACTAAATTCGAAGCTCCCACCCACGCACACGGGGCGGCTACTTAATGTTTCGGCTATATTAAAAGGCACAAATCAGAATTTATTTCCTGTAATTTTGCATACATACCGCACAGGAGAAAAGTTTTTCCCTGCGAATTTCCCGTGCTCTTCTCCGGTTCTCCTCGACTGCTGATGATAACGTTGATGTTGATTAGGCTGATGATAATTTATTTGAGAATTTCGTATGCATTAAAGAACAACATCTGAAGAATTTTCGCATTTTTCCTCGTTGTGTTTGTTTTTTATTTCGCTTTGTTTTGAACTGTGAACTTTTGAACTTTAAAATGTGCGCATTTTTCCATTGCCAAAGCAGCTGCATACCAAATGAAATGCCCGTTTAAAGGAACAAAATATTTGAAATAATTATTGCGAATTTATTTTTCCCCGACTCACGCCCGTATGCTCCCTTTCGATAAATCGCTCGGCATTTTGTTTTTCTTTACTGCGGCTGTTGAAAAAAAGGTCTTGGGAAAATAAACTGTGTAAAAACTTTCTCCCTTTTCACACACACGAGCGGAGGTTAAAAAAAAACGAAAATTCAAATTAAACTGATTTGTTGTAGTCACCGCCGTTTGACTGTTGTTGCCGATATTGTTGCTTTTGCGAGATTTTTATGGTTGACAGTTCGTTTTTTATGTATTTGTTGTGGCCGAAAAGGGTCTTTAAAGCGTGTAACCAACGACCGAAGCACGAAAACAAAAAATCCATTCCCAACGACAAGAGAAGGGAGATGAACAAATAAACAAGTTCCAGTTAAATTCTGGATAATCGAAAAATGAATGTTAAATTTGTGAAGCTGTTTATTATTGCAGAAATTTAATTAAAATGGGCAAAATTTGATTTAATCCTACAAAAAAAACATCTTTTATAAAGGATTCGTAATTAAAAAATGAGTAGTTGTTGATTATGAAACAAGTAAATATTTAATTTGAATTTAATTTTAATGTTACATTTTTTGAGTTATTTGCTTTATTAGTAAGGTTTGAAGGAGAATTTATTACAATTGTGAAAACATCCTTTTTGCCTTTGAATTTAATCTAAACTCGAGCTAGTTGCATTGCTGATTTAAGGCAGAACTTCTTTTACAGACTACTGCCAGCACCACACTGCGTATACGCAACGCGAACTTTAAACAAAGTACTGTAGTAATTGGAGTAGGAAAATGAGCACAAATCAAGTCAAAACAAATCAAATTAATTTGTTTGCTTTATTACTTTGACCCAGTGGTTTAAACAGTAATGGAATTGGGAATGGAGGAGGAGAGCCAGCCGAGGGGGGCAGCGTGTTGAGACTGACACCAAATGGCTGGCAATTTGCATACGAAATAGGCAAAATTGGCAAAACTGAAATTGCAGGTGAACGAAAAGAGCCCACTGGCATAGGTGAAATTACATAAAAAGGCGAGTGTACAAATAACAAATCCGAGCCAAGCAAAATGATTGAGAGCCATAAAGACACGCCATCGAGTCATCAATAGGACAGGCCCCGATAGCCATCTCAGCCCCGTCCAACCAAGTCCTCCTCCTCCACCTCGCCGACAGTCGTCCTCAAGCTCCCCATCAACTAAATCCCAATCAGTCAGCGAGAATCAAAGCACAAATCAGCGGCCGACAAAAGTCAAATTAGAAAACAGGAAGGAAAAACAGAATGAAAAAAAGCAACCAGAAATAAATGAGGTTTCGGAATCAAAACATTAACACCCTTTCAATGTTTTCAGATCTATTTTAAATACCTTAGATTATAGATATAATAATATAGAGGAGCAACTTAACAAGGACATAAAGTTTGAGATAAAATTAATACTATCATTGTAATATGAACAACATAAAATTAGATTTAATTTCCCATCCTTCGAAGTTATCATCAAAATACCCTTCGTGAGAGTACAAAACAAAAACAGAATTCATGGACAAATGAAGCGTCAAATTAGAAAATAATAAAAACAGAAATATACGGCAAATCTATAGAAAATAAGTATATGAAAATATATACAATCCCGGGGAATGGGAATCATAACAAAAAAAACACCAACAACGTCAGCTGAGATACTTGAGCCGGAAGCGTGCTCGGTGGCAGCAGCAACAATGAATCAAGGATCCGGGGGATTCAAGGATGCAGCCCCGTGAAGACAGCCAAGCGGCAAAGATAAACCCGCATTGAAATCGCCAAATGAATGGGAATATAGCAGAGGCGGGGACGGGATTGAAGCGCGGCGGAGGGGTTATGGCGGATGGTTCGGTGTTGGGTTTGCCATTGTTATTACTGCTGTAATACGCTTTGCGGGGAGATTACAATTTCTGATTACTTTGTTATTAATAAACACAAAAACCGTGCCAAACACAGTGCCACACACACACCCTTTCCAAGATGCAGGCTGACACATTGCGAGCACATTAGTTGATCGACAATGGGAGTACTCAGCTGGAGAATGCCTGGGTACTACTCACTGAAGTATGGTTAAATGGGATTGGAAACAATTTCATCTTGGAGTATAAGGTTCTGACAGGGACAACTAAATTATAGTTATTTATAAGCACTTTATGCTGTTCCAAGGGGGGTTTAAACTTATTACATGAATCTGCAAGAAGATGGAATAAATCTCGAACTTTAAATGGGTCTACAAGGTATTCCTTTAAAATTTAAAGGCAAACTAAATGTAGCTCCCTAAAGGATATAAGCTTTAAGCTTCCCTAACTCTAAAAACTATTTATATGAATATTTTTAAATCTGCTTACATTTTTTTTAATAGCTTCCAAGGCAAAATAAAGGATTTTTCCCCCTATAAACTAAACTCATCATACCTTTCCAATATCTGTGAAAACCCGTGAACAATGTCATTGCCCAACCCCCGCTTCCCGGCCAGGAAATTCGCCTCCTCTAAGCCGCCTGTCTGCAACGCGTTTATTTTATCATTTTTTTGTGCTTTGTTAGGCAAAACGTTTTATTAATAAACTTTTCTGTGCCGAGGCCCACAAAGCCGAACAACAAATACCAAACAACAACATCGGGAGCCCTTTTCGAGGGAAAATAAAGGAAAATGCACTCTGTGTTGCCCGTGTACGCGTATGCTGCCACTGTTTTGTGTTTGTGTTTGTTGTGCTGGGAAATTCAATGGAGCTGCTAAGCCAACAGCTAGTTGTTGTGACACTGCCACTGAATTGATCGGACGGAATTAATGGAATGACAATTGCAAAATGTTTAAGAAGAGGCGACACACGAAGACAGATTTAATTTGTTACACAGCACAAAGTTGGCCAAATTAATTGCATTTTAATTGTTTTCACTTTGGAGCGAAAGGGCTCGGTTGAATTCCGGTTAAATTAAGTGTGTGTAATTCGTTTTCTTTCAAGGCAATTTGCTGGTTTACAGTTATTTCGGCTATTTCCGTTTATTCAATTTACTTTGCAATTTTAATGCGGGCTTAATTCATATTTAATTTTGATTTATTCGAGCCGTTGTTGCCATGTTACTTGAGCGCTTCCTGGGTTCATCTTTATTCACTGTGGGACTTCGTTTATGGTAATTTTGATTTATATTTGCTAATGATTTGCGGCTGTTACATTTTCGGGGAGGAATGAGTAATTTTTGCTTATCTTGAAGATGTTTCGGTTGCCTGAATTCGTTTACGGAAACTTGGAAATGTTTATAAATTAACATTAATATTGCATTTTGTTTGGATTTATCCCACAATTAAATTGAGTTGCCTTTAAATTATGTTTGTTTACTGTTGAAGCGAAGGCGGTGTTGAGATTTCAAGGGGCTTGATATTTCAGTTTTTATTTATTAATTACAACCGTTTATTTTGCACTTTAATTATTAATATTGTTCCTTATTATTTATTTATTTTATTTTTTCATTTTTATTTACTTTTATTTTATTTGACATCAATAATTTTTTTATTTATTTATATTTAAGGCTTTGTGTTTTTAATTTAACAGAGCGCTTCTTATATACTTTTTTATACTCTTGCAGGGTATTATAATTTTAGTCAGAAGCTTCAAACGAAGTGAAGGAGTCATTTCCGACCCTATAAATCATATATATTCTTGATCAGCATCAACAGCCGAATCGATATAGCCATGTCCGATCGAAAAATAAATTTTCGAAATTTTTTCAAAATTTGAAAATTTGATAAGGGGTTACATTAAAATTTTCAAAAATTGAAAAAAATTGAATTTTTTAAAAACTTTAAACTTAGTATGCAGTTTTTTTAATCTTATAAAAACTAGCACAGAACAGCTTTCCGAGTTGAAATTAATGCATTTTTGGCTTAGTTGTGATATTTGAAAACCTTGGATTTAATACAAAAAATTAGCCTATAAAAATATCGATTTAATGTGCAAAGAATTCACATATTTTAGGTTCGCTTGGAGGTATACAAAGGCCAAAAGTCTTATAAAATATATATTTCATAAATATATATTTGCAATCAAAGTTAAATAAAAATAAAAAACAAAGTTTTGCAAGGGGTAAACCATTAAAATTGTCTAAAATTGATAAACATTCTAATTGTAAATGATTTAACTTTTAATTCTTTTTTTTATTTATTATTAGTTAATTCATTAAATATCTATTTAATGCCATCTTTTTAGAATCTATTTTTAAATAGCGCCTTGGCAACTTTTTACATTTTCGTTAGTTTTTGATCCCTTTTGTTTCAGTTTTTCCCTCTTATCACTTTTGATCCAGTTTTTCATTGTTATCAATCGTTGTTTATGTTTATCCTATGTCACATCTGCTGCTCCGCTCCCTCACCTTTAGCACACTTTCACTTTGGCATTTACTGGGTGATTTTCACATATCGCCGGGAAAGGCGGCGGATTCCTACTCGATGGGACATTATCTTGTATCTATGGCCCTTCAAACGCTTTTCACTGTTGCTCGGCCGTCTATCTGTGTCTCACTCGCTCGCACTGTGTCTTCTTTAGTCCGGCCGCATTTTCCGCTTTTCCGCTCCGATACCGCTCCGTTCGCATTCGGCAATATTTAACCCGCAACTGGCTCGAGTTTTCCTCGGCGGTCGTCTTTTATACGATTTTCCCCGTAGTCGTTTCGTCAAGTATCGACTGCGCAAAGCTTCGGCAGGCTTTTCCTACATTTTCCGCAAGCTTTTCCCGTATTCAACGTTTAACGAAAAATAGGATTTGGCTTTCAATCAGAGAGTGTTTACAGGTGTTTGTTTTGGCCCCGATTTATTTGAGGTTTATGCCCGCCGTACCCCCCTAAAAAAAGGAAAACAAAAATTGGAAAGAGTGCAATGCACTTAAAGCTTCTTCGGGGTTAGATTTTTATTTGTTTTTGATATCTCGCGCAGCGGAAAATGGGAAAAGTGAAAAGAATGTACAAAATGCCAGCCACTTGTTGCTTCGACTTGATTTTTCTTCTCCCAACGCAACGGTTTTTTTTGCTCCTTTCTGGTGCTGAATTATTCATAAGTAATTCAACATGGACGGGAACAACCCATCTCGCCACCGCCAGTAACATAAAAATCCCATTTATATTTAGGCTCAACACAAACACCCTCCGCCGAAACCGAACAGAAATAACATTTAAAACTTTTCAAATATTTATACGGCCAATTGAAAAATTGCTGAATTATTGAACTGGCGTGAACTTGTCAGCGGGCGAAGTTGCGGAAAACTTTCTCGAGATTGGTTAATGAAAATGTATGCCGAGCGCCAACACGTAAAGAAAACAATAAAACCCTGCCATGGGCGGCAACAAATCAATTGAGAGACGGGGAGTAGGCGATGGAGGGGGCAGGAGCTGCAAGGACGACGAGGACAGTGTCTTCCAGAGAAGAGTTCCTGGCGTCGTTCCGTGAGCTCTGTGACAACATTTTTCTAATTTCCTGTCATCAATATAAATGAAATGTTCACTGCAGCAATCGACTTGTTAATGGGTATCAGGAAGATTTAAGGGGTATATTTGTGGCTAGTTAAAGGTTGGAGTTTAATAGATTTTAACACTTGAAACACTCAGCTAATTTAGAAATAAATTTATATGTCACAAATATTAAGAATTAATATTATTATAGGGAATAATTTAGATCCTTTTTACCTATGGCTAAGCTTATAAAATATCTGATTAAGATTCAACGATATTTTCAATTATCCTGCTGTACCAAGTATCCTCTCTTCGACTTTCCCCGAACCTGTCCTTGCCCTCTCCCATTGCGTGTGAAAACCACCATCGATGTCGGAAAAGTATTTGTCTATGTATTTTGTAAAATTAAACAACAATTGTCGCACAGAACAGAATCAGAAATTCGTAGTGAAATAATAATAGGAGGAGTGACTCGATGGTGCGTTTCGACTAGAAGCGGAGTCGCTTCACGGAGCGGTAGTGGTAACCATCATCCAACAGGGCTGAGGAGTCCTCATCGCCATTGGGCAGCTCCTCCACGACGGCATTGCCATCGAGAGGAGGCAGATACTCCTTCACCGGCAGCAAATCAGGCACCACCGAGGGCGTGCGGTAGTGATAGCCATCGTCCAAGAGAATGGCGGACTCCACTTCCTTCTCCTCCTTGGGCGCCTCCTCCACATGCTCCAGGATCTTGGGCACCACATCCTCCTCGGGTTCTGTGACAACTTCCACTTCCGGCAATGCCTCGGTGGCAGCCTCTGTGGTGGCCTCCAGCGTGGTGGTTTCCTCGGGACTTATCACCTCTGTGGTAGTCTCCTCCTCAACGACAGGTGGCAGGTACTCATTGCTGGGCAATGGAGGCAGATAATCACGGGGTGGCTGTAGCACATGGTTAAGGGTGGCCGCATGCTGCTCCACTGGTGGCAGATAATCGCGGCTCGGAACAGGTGGCAGAACCACTGGAGGCAAGTACTCCAATGGCAGGTGGCTCACATCACGACGCACCACAAAGCGGCAGCTGGCCAAGCCAAAGGTGGCCAGCAGTAGACACAGCACTTGGGTTCCTTGCTAAAAAAAGTATTAAATGAAGAATATTTTTCTTTACGTTTCATCCTTTTTGATCAGTGCCCGAAATACCTTTTTATAGGTCAAGATCAAACTCAAGTTTCTATTGGAAAATTATCACCAGGTTGACCCTAATATATTTTCACATTTAATTATATTTTGTGCAACATCCCGACTTACCATATTTTTTGTAACTAAAACGTTCGCTTCACTTGCTCTGCGATCTGGTTCTGACCTGCTCAATCTGTTGGAGCTGCGGTTGGGTTTTGCTGCCGCTGTTGAAATCGATTTAACTATTTATACAAAAAATTAGCGGGTCCACTGACAAAAGTTCGATGGCAAATCGAACGTAATCGAACCGCATTCACACATTCGACGAAAACACCTTTTGGGCCTGGCATCTTCAAACGTGTTCGACGCCGGCTTTTTCGGGCCCTGGCAATGGTCATTGATCGGTGAAGAGACCCGGAGATTGGAGATTGGAGATTGGCGATCCGAGAAACTGAAACCAACTCGTGTGTTTACCTATTTGCTCTGCACTATTTGATTGCCGAAGAATCTGTCAATATTTTCGTTAGAGATTACCCCAACCCAAGGCATGCCAGCGCCTCATTCCCTTCCGCCATTCTGCACACACAATCGAAGCTGGTCTTTTTCCTATAAATATAACTATTTTTTTAGGGGGGAGACCTTCGGTGCGGTTTCAATGTCGCCGATGTAAGGTTCCAATGTCAAGTGTTTTGGGGCATTGTAACAATTACACCGACTGCAGGTCGACAATGACGCTGCTGAAAAGTACCTGAGCCCATGCCTATATAGCTCTTCGATCAGAATGGTGTCGAAGAAGTCACGCAATGGGGCGATGTAATTTGTTGCTGCATCATCCAACAGCAATTAACCGACTTATCGCACTTGACCGGCTCAAAAAACATAAAAAAGAGCGGGTTAAAAAACACGAACCAAATGCTCTTCAACTGTCTAAGCCCGCTTAAGATGAAATTGAAAACGAAACTCCAAATCGAAATCGAAATCGGACTGAAACACACAAAGAGAATGAATGAATGAAAGCTGTATGCAAAGAGTAAAAGCTGGGAATATATTCAATCAAATGCCATAAACCAAGCGAAGCTGTCACAAATCCATTTACCAATAAAAATATTAGTCTACCAATCTGCATCAATCGAAAAAAACAACACAAAAGGATATGTTTTTCGTGATTCGCACAAAGCCAGAAATACCCTTTAAATATAAGACGATGTAGCTAAGCTATTTATGAGTAAGTGAATCGTGACTATTTTGAAACATATTCAGGTAGAATAAATTAAGACAGAATGTGCTAATGAAACAATGAATTAGTAGGCAAACTTTTAGAAATTCTTTAGCTTTACGCAGTATATACTTAGGATCTATTTGCAAAAGTTGCATATATTTATAGTGTTTATTTATCGGATTAGACAGACAGCCAAACCCCTGGACTTATAACAATTAGAATTAATTTCTCTCTCAATTCTTTTAAGTTTTAATATACTATCAAAACAATTTAATTTAAAAAAGTATACCAAAAGTGAAAGCAGTTTTCATAAACTCTTAGACAACTTTACCCTTAGCCTACAAAAGACAGAACAAACATTTAAACAGATATATGGTATATGCCTTCACAAAAATGTTGTATATAGTCAGGCGTGGGCCCTTGTGGTTTAGGTTTCATGCCAAAAAAAAAAAGGAAGCCCAATACTCTTTTCTTTTTTCCATCGATGCGGCAAGCAAACAAACGGAAAAAAGTAAGAGTAAAAATGGCTGAAATTTTTTTGATCCGCCATTACGACCAGTCCAGAATCAACTACCTCCCTTTCAATTCAATGTAATTTTTGGTTTTCTTTTTTTTCCGGCTACGCATGCCGTGGATTAGTACAAATTGAAAAATTTCACCCACAATTCCCAGAGCGAGGAATCTGATGGGTTTTCCCTGTGCCACCTGTTTGCGTAATAGAAAAGCTAAATATTTAGTTAGGAATTTTAACAGAATTGCAACCACGCGCACTTCAATGCTTCTGGGTCTATTCGAAGGCGAGACTCCTATTAGAGTTTGCTGCAGAAATGGTCTAAAAAGTTCATGAAATTCAGTCTGCTTCAGTGCAGTTCCTGCTGCAGTAGTTTTTGGAAACAAAAAGTGGTAAAGGGGGTAAATGGCAAAAGCGAATATTTGTTCAAGCGCCTGCCACTCGGGACGTTCGCTGGTAAGCAAACAAAACAGCAGCATCACTAAACCCCGAACAAAATAGGCGAAAAAAAAATGTATTGGGCAAACCAAGAGGGAAAAACTATTCAAATTCTGGTAATGGTCAAATCGACCGGGCCATGTAGAGTGCCAAAACTTCATGAAAGCGAACAATAAGAGATTTAGGACAGATTACCGCCCTGGGCAGGAAGATTTTACAAATGTTTGCGATTTAAAAAATAAACCTCTCCGCGGTGAATAAATATTCTTTTCAAATTAGTTCTTACACCCTTTCCGTGTATTATAATCTTCATCCGTGTAACGATATAAAGGACTTATTTCCGACCCTATAAATCATATATATTGTTGATCATCATCGACAGCCGAGTCGATATTATATTTTTAGCCAGAAACTTCAAAAGCAGTGAAGGAGTCATTTCCGACCATAAGGATATATATTCGTGATCAGCATTAACAGCGGAGTCGATCTGGCCATGTCCGTCTGTCTGTCCGCGTGTCCGTCTCTCTGTGTAGCTCCCGCGACAACTCATTCTCTATAGCGCTCACTGTGTATCTCAAGAGTTAACTCTTTCTCTCTATTTCTCCCTCTGCCTAACTCTAGAGCACGCCTCTTTCTCTCCCGCACTCTCACTCTCACTTTCTCTGTTCTCTTAACTCGGATACTATAAATAGATGCATCGCCGGCGCACTGACTTCAGTCTGTCGCGGCCTGCGTAGTGTTTACATCTAAAGTGATAGTGATAGTGATTACCCTTCGACCCCAACAATATCACGTGACCAAGGCAATACATTTGAATAAACAGGAAGGAGCTTATTTACGATGACACCATGAATATATCTATACACTGGATGAATTAAGTAATGGGAAAAAGGATGACCATGCGTCTATACTGCGGTAAGTCCTATCCATGATAATTATATATATATATATATTTATAGACTATATAGGAGGGATCGGGCGTGGGTGAATTATCCAATTAATTCCCTTATTGCCATGCACTCCCGTACTTAACTTAATTTATAGTGATACAGCAATTTTTATATATCTAAAGATATCTTCAAACTGACCCTAACTTTGGCTTTTTTGGCTACATTATAAGACTCGGCAGGCTATTATAATTTTAGTCAGAAGCTTCCAAAGCAGTGAAGGAGTCATTTCCGTCCCCATAAATCATATATATTCTTGATCAGCATCGACAGACGAATCGATCAAGCCATGTCCGATTGAAAAATACATTTTCGAAATTTTTTCGAAATTTGAAAATTCGATAAGGGGTTACATCATTAAAATTGTCAAAAATTTACAAAAAATTGAATTTTTTAAAATGTAAAATTGAGTATGCAGATTTGTTAGCCTAATAAAAACTGGCACAAAAGCGTTTTCCGAATTGAAATTAATGATTTTTTGACAAAGTTATGATTGATTATTGATTCGACCGATCGACCGAATTGTCATACATACTTTGGTTTCCTTACAGGGTATTATAATTTTAGTCAGAAGCTTCAAACAAAGTCAAGGAGTTATTTCCCTATAAACCATATATATTCTTGATCAGCATGAACAACAGAGTCGATCTAGCCATGTCCGGTCGAAAAATAAATTTTTGAAATTTTTTCGAAATTTGAAAATTTGATAAGGGGTTACATCATTAAAATTGTCAAAAATTGACAAAAAATTGAATTTTTTAAAATGTAAAATTCGGTATGCAGATTTATAAACCTAATAAAATCAAGCAGAAATCTGCTTTCCGAATTGAAATTAATGACTTTTTTGCTTAGTTATGAGTTTTTAAACTTTGATTTATTGAAAAAAAGTTGTCATATAAAAATATCCACTCAAGGTATCCGATTATTTTTAGCTTTGAATATGAATATTTAATACAATTTAAAAGCGTAATATTTGCCCGACTGCTACAGTAAGCAACTATAAAATATATTTACAGTCTTTTTAAGACCACTGTTTAAGAACATTAAATATCTTAAGGTATTATTTATCAATCTACAACCGAAAGGAAAACTCTTCATTTACAAATATAAGCAAATATATCATGCAAGCATAGTTTACCTTAGCTTGCAGGATCTTCATATTTCATTAACTCAAGTCTCAGGTCCCTGGCCTCCGGTATCCCCTCAAGATTGCAGCTTTCGAGTAACTCTTTGGCAAGTCAATTGGCCTTGCCTCCCCCTTTCCCACACCCAAACTTTGATTGATGTTTGCCTTCTGCTGGTCTTAGTGTCATTTGCATGCAAAACTTGTGAACTACGCAGCACATATACGGAGCCAGAATGGAGGGGTGTGTGGTGTATAGAAAACTAAACAAAATGTAATCACGCCATGAAATATGCAACAGATGTGTAAGGGGAGATGCTGCGAACGGGGACTCGCAGCAGGAAGGACGAGCTAGGAGGCAAGGCAACAAATTAGAAGCAATTCACGTGCCTGTCAACTTAACACATTACGCTCCAATTACGCGCCTCCGTACGGCAAAGGATACGGATACCAATCGCAGGATGTGCGGAAGGAGGTGGCGGCAGGTCCTGGACTCCTTCTGGGCTCCTCGAATATCACTTTCCGCATAATAAAATCAGTAGGAGCCCGTCGCTTGTCGCCTTAGCTTTGCAGTTTGGCATGATCGCAAGGGAGTCGCCCAATCGGCTTGGGAAATGCAATGCATACTAAGTAGACAACGCCTCGGCCGGGAGGACATCACTTATGCAACAGTCTCCGCAGCAGGAACATCAAATCCTAGCCAGGGGAAAAGCAATTCCAAAAGGTGTAAACCGGAAAAAAGAAAAGAAAACTGGCTTTTATGACCACAGGGAAAAATTTAATTACAATTTACAGGTTGGCCTCTGTCAACCCTTTTTATGCCGAGATGCACTGTGACAAAAATAATAATAATAAAGTAGAAATATTTAAAATATATAAGCCCAAAGAATTTTCCCTCTGCAGATGTTTCTAATTAAAATACAGCAAACTCCTAAAACTGTATAAATTAATGATGAACATTTGTTAAATTATTAACTTCCTTCCCATGCCACAAATGGAAAATTAAATTACAACTTAAACAAGTGAAAATCTTTAGATTAAGGCAAATGGCCCAGAATTGTCAAGATAAATGTGTTAATTGTGTGTCTCCAGCGCTTGGCATTGAACTGACCCCGACTGGAACTCAATTAATTTTGAATTCCTTTTGGCAAAGTGTTGTGCCAGACGGCCTTATCTGCGCCCCTTTTTCCCCCATTTCCCCGGTTGGTTTATTTATTACATTTCATTCCGGCTTTGCTGATGATTTGCCTCGATTCTTTTGGACTCTTTTGGGTCGCACTGTCAAAGCGAATTTAATTGTCTCAATTATGCGCTAAATGTCGCCGACTTCCAGCAGCTTCCACTAGGACTCCCAGGACTCTGGAACCCAAATCAAGCCAAGCCAAGGTCAAGCGGGTACCCTTTTCCCGAGGGGATTGAGGAACCAGAGACAAGGCGACGACAAGGCAACTTCATTGAAGCAATTTTCACCACCTTGAAGGAGTCTTTATGAGTTCGTCGGACCCAAATGGAGCGAGGCGACAACGACGAGCAAATAATCAAGTGACTTACTAAAAAGTTAACGCAATTTTGTGGCAACTTCAAAAAGTTTCGTCAACCCCTTTTCGCGGTAACTTCTTGTCCTAAAGGAATCTCGCGAATGCCACCCCCTGTCCTTTCTCCCACCATTAGTCTTCCGTTTTCTATTCCCTGTATCCTGGCCATTGTTTCTGTCGTCGCCTTCACGCTCAGTTGAATGCACTTCTGTGCCTTCATTACCAGGCCGCGAAAAAAAAGGACGATAGGCCTTTGGGCCATTGGGTACAAGTTGGTTAGTTGAAAGTCGTTAAAACGCTTTTTTCCGAAGACATTTAAGCCGGAGTTTGCTGTGCAATTTTATAACTTAATTGTTTTTTAATTACAACTAATAGAATAGTGCTGAATATGAATTTATTTTATTAATTGGGTAAATAATTCACTTTTACGGTCCTGCGACTTAATGTCGATAAAATATACATTAAAATTCCAGCATTATTATAAGAAATTCTGCCTTTACTCATATCCCTTGATAACAAATTGTGTATCCTTCGGTTACAAGTCCTGTTTCCAAGCAGACACCTTATCAAAATAAATGAAACACTGCGATCCCTAGAGCAGACATCGCATTAGAGCCACTTGCCGGCGTGTAATGCGGCGTATAAGCAATTTGCTTTGCAGGTAATTAAAAAACAACACACGCACACACACCTGTAACGTTACCGAAAATTTTCATAATTTCACACTTAGCTGAGCAGTATTTTCGCTGGAAAATTCGCCAGCAAGGAAAAACATAAAAACGGAATGACATGTAATCAAAAGCCGGGGTCCTTCAATCTATCCTATCTCACAGTTAGATGCCGTAAATATTGAGCAACAAAAACATGCAAAGTCCTTTCTTTTTTTTTTTTGTTGCCACGATTCCATATTTGAAACCACCCATGGGCAGCAAAAAAAAAGTGGCATGTCAACAGCAAATTCTATTGCGCAAACATAGGAAATTGTACAAATATTGAACGGAAATCTCCTGCGGCTTTGGTGCTGCTCTCTATTGACACGTTGCGTGGGCGGGATGACTGAATTTTCCAGTAGAAACGAAGTGGGCGAGGGATACGAGAGGGATGAGATGGCAGCCGGTGTGTGGCATAATGAGTGGCAAGTGGAAAACTTTAATACCCCAGGATTTCCACTCCTTTGTGGGCCCAGTAATGATGTCCTTGTCCTGTTTTGAGCCTGTTGAGTGTGTGTGCGAACGTCTTTCGCGGTTGACGCTCACAATTTTACGCCGAAACTAATTATATTAACTCGACCCAAAGTGGCCATGCTCGAACAGAATCAGTTTATGTAATGCATATGAAAGTGCGCTCTCCGTCCGAGTCCTTGGCCGCACTTTGTCCGGCTCTTACGAGCGGCAATTGGTGTGTAATTTCCAATTAGGCTCAATTTACGACGACAAAGCGCAGCATAGGAATGTGGCAAATTGCTGGAACAAGATAATCGGCAAGTGCCATCAGGAGGTAACCTGTCCTGCTGTCCACTTCCATGTCCACGCCTCCGACACCTTACATAAATAAACGCTCGGCGTTGGATAACCAGGACACGGCGGGTGATCCAACAGCATTTTGTATTTTTCTCAATTTTAATGGATTTTTCTGCTTCTTAGCCATCTTATGACATCATGTCTTCGATGGCCATGAAATAGGAAATGTGTAAAAAAGGGAAGACGCTGAATACTAATGTAATAGACTGCTTAAGACTCAAAAATAAAAATGTAATAGATTTACTCTGGCAGGCATTACAAATTCTTAAATAAATATACCCTCGCAGCTTGCTATTGAATTATAGAATTATAGAATGATAACTAAGCTAAATATAATATTTATATTGTCATATAAAAATATCAACAAATATTTATTAAAGTGTATTCCTTAAATATTTATTGATATTTTTATATGACAATATTTTCAATCAATCGAAACTTCAAAAACTCATAACTTAGCTAAAACAGCATTAATTTTAATTCGGAAAGCTTTCCTATGTTAGTTTTTATTAGATTTATAAATCTGCATACTCCATTTAAAATTTTAAGAAATTCAATTTTTTGCCAATTTTTGACAATTTTAATGATGTAACCCCTTATCAAATTTTCAAATTTCGAAAAAATTTCAAAAATTTATTTTTCGACCGGACATGGCTAGATCGACTCTGCTGTTCATGCTGATCAAGAATATATATGGTTTATAGGGTCGGAAATGACTCCTTCACTTTGTTTGAAGCTTCTGACTAAAATTATAATACCCTGTAAGGAGACCAAAGTATGTATGACAATTCGGTCGATCGGTCGAATCAAAAATCAATCATAACTTTGTCAAAAAATCATTAATTTCAATTCGGAAAACGCTTTTATGCCAGTTTTTATTAGGCTAACAAATCTGCATACTCAATTTTACATTTTAAAAAATTCAATTTTTTGTCAATTTTTGACAATTTTAATGATGTAACCCCTTATCAAATTTTCAAATTTCGAAAAAATTTCGAAAATTTATTTTTCGACCGGACATGGCTAGATCGACTCGGCTGTCGATGCTGATCAAGAATATATATGCTTTATAGGTTCGGAAATGGTTTCTTCACTGTGTAATAACAATATTAATGGAGGGCAGAGACCCGCTGTAGAAGTGCCAGGTGGACCAGGCAGGCTATCCCTGCAGGCTGTTGTTGCAAAACTTAACTTCTTTCTATACTTATTTATGGAAAAATCACCTTAACTTTGAGGAAATTGTATTCTCATTAATTTTTAAATAAAGCTCCTGTAGCGTATTGAAAACTTTTCCCCCTACAATTTCGAACTTTCCCCCATTTCCACGGTGAATAGTCTGTAAGCTGTTCAAGTCAGAGGTTATGCCAACTAATTAAGTCGACAACTGATGGCTACAAATTTAATTGAAACGAATCTGCCGCTTAACAATTTCCACAAACAAAGGAGCGAACACGCAGAGAGCGCCGAAGGACCTGGTCGATTCAATGTGTTTCACCTGCAAGCCCATACCCCTGCCCGTATCCGTATCGATGTCCTTCCCTGTCGGCCCACTCAAATTGAACGTCGTTTAAACGACACGCCAATTGTTGCCAATGTTTGCCCTGGTTATTTCTGCTGTTGTCGAACGGACAATTATTTCATATTAAAAAGCGCTGAATAAAAGTCTGCGAAGTGGGAGTGAAAACAAATGGGCGAATAATTAAAAGTAAATTGAAATGGAATGGGAAGTGTGCGTCTGCTGGCCAGAAAACCTAATTAAAAAAATATAAATCCGGCCATCTAAGCCCCCCAGGGAGATCCCTGTTAGCATTCGCATTCGCAGTCGCATTCGCAGTCACATTCTAATTGAAACAAAGTCATTATCCTGGCCAAGCGTCTGTTTGTGCTGTGAGTCCTGTTCAATGAACTCACTGGAATGCTGCAGCTGCAGTTTCCCCTAATTTGTTTATTTTTAAAAGCGAAACAGAAAGCTGGCTCCGACATTTAGACTGTACACTGGAAAAGTGAGATTGGGAATACGAATTAGTTTATGAAAAATCAAACAACATTCAATACAGATATAAATTCATTATATATTTAAGTAAACTTCACTGGTAGAGCTTATTTTAATTTTGTTTATTAAGTTCTTTTCTCTTTTCTTTAAATTTGTAAAATTTTATGTGTAAAGTCGTAGCCGTGTGCTTCCCCTAAAATTTTGCCAGCAAACAAACAGATCGACAAACAAACAAACCTGCGGAGGGCAAGGCAAACAAAATCAAATTGTTGCTGTTTGTTGACCTATGTACGCCCCTCCATCAGTTCCATTTCCAAGGTGTCCCTGTCCCCATCCCCATTGGACTTTAGTCTTATTTGTTTTCATTTTCATTTCTTTGGAGCAGTTGCAAGAGGGCCAAGACGGGGCAGACGCTTTTCGGTTGCAAGGTGTCTGGGGAAATTAACAAAGCCTCAGGTGCAGTGCCCTCCCCGGCAGCTCATCGTTTTCCAGAGCCCGAGTCCTTGGTTGATTTTTAACGAAATATGAATAGGAGCAAGAAGTCAGCCAGGTAGGCAGGCAGGTAGCTTTGTTAAACGTCAGGCGTCAAGCTTCAAGTCAACGAACTCGCCCAAAGATTCTTTGGCTAAGCATTACGCATACGCAACGTTGAACAGCGAAACAATAAATTCAACTCCTAACCCTTTTTTACTCTTGTTTTTTTTCTGAGCCCGCCCAGTTAATTACCACGAGCCAGTGCACAGCTAATTGGAGTTTAACCTTTCGAGCGACGCCATACTTTTGGCATTTTTATTTATTTACTCGCGGTCGCTGGTGGAATAAGAAAATAAACCTCGAGGGATGCCCTCTCGCTTCCTGCTATAAATACCTGGAGAAAATTGCTTAGTGCCAGGCCACTTGGTCGCTTTTATCTAATTGCCAAAGCTTCGATTTTTCTTTTCGTTTTTGTCAACATTTCGACGGCCGCCAGTCGCAAGTCACCCAACAGTTTTCTTAGCACGCAATTTCTGGCTACATAAATTTAAATTGAATTTTAAAAATTCACAAGCCAAAGAACACCTCCGAAAAGTATCTATCTGTGTGTGTCTGTGGGGGTTGCCTAATAAAAACGTTTGCTTTGCCATCGATTTTTGGCTCGTTTGCTTCACATTTCCCGTCTGGAGTTTATAAATATTTATGCGTAGCATTTTTCGGGGGCTAGCTTGGGTTTTCCGGTTGGTGACGATGAGCAGATGGATGGGGATAGGAAAACTATAAGTTAATACGAGCAGAAATGCACTGGGGACACACGGGGCGAATGATTGATGAAGCTTTGCGGTCAGCTCATTCCTAAATTTTGAGCTACAATGGGATAGCCATAAATAAATTCACACATTTGGGGCTGCAAAAGGATAGAGAAAGTCTGTTCATATATACAAATATTTACTCTTAGTTCATAAAATATAAATTTAAGCTTATATAATTTCTGGGAAATGCATTAATATTTATTAAAGTCTCCTTTAACATTGATTGCTGTCTGATTTGTCCTTCAACGCTGATTGCTGGCGGATTTATCATTAGCCGAGCTCTGGAAGCTCATCAAATTCTCTCTCCCACGGATCCGCAATGGTACACGTATCCACCAGCGGCAGCTCATCAATTTTTCAACAACTCTGACAGCCAAAAGCGACTTTCGGGCACATCAAGCATACATCCTGCCTGTCACTAGACCGCAAACAGGACATGTTACATGGAACGGTGACTTAATTACCTGCCGCAAGCTGTTGTCATTAACAACAAATTTTTGCCCAGAGTCCCACAGCCAAGGAGGCCAGGGGTCCAATCTAATCAATGACCAAGTTCTGAGGGATCACCCGACCCTACATTTCAATTATATTGTCACAATTCAGAGAGTGACTGACTTGGATTTATAGTCCAATTAATTGAAGCAACGTCAACGCAAATGCAAAATTAAATGATTGCAAATGCTTGTCCTTGCGGGAGATTATCCAGCATCCTGGTTGGCTGGCAACATGCAGGAGAATTTGTTAACAAAAAGGATTTCCATGTCGAGATTTGCAAGCTACCGCCCAACAAAGGCAAAAATAAAAAAAAAATGAACGGAAAAAGAAAAAACCAAAGGAGCAGGCGAGAAGAAAGGAAAGTAATTTAAATTTGTAAATCGATAGGCTTGACGGTCCTCGAACCCTTTTTTTGCCGCTTTCACGATGGGCTTCCCCGTGCTGTTCCCATTTAAATTTTATAAATATTTTAACTTAATAAATGCCAAGCAAGAGCGGTTGCCGGCGGCGCCTACAAGTCCCTAAATTTGCATAAACTAAAAGAGGAGCTCCTCGACTTCCACTCCTTCGACTGCCGCTCAAGAGTTCTCTATTTTCGACTGGGGTGGTTGTCCTTTTTGAGAGCCTAGGCAAACATTCTCGACTTGGCAGCCAAGGCAGCCGCGGGCGGCGGGTCTTTCAACCCCTTTTTCTGCTCCTTTGCAAGGTTTACAAGCAGAGCTTCCTTTCAGGTGCAGGTCCTTACAGCAGCTTTAACGGCTAATGTACTAGCTGAGAGGGGCTTTGAGCTGGTCTTAAGGAAGTTTTAAAGAGTGTTTTCCTTTGTTAAAATGATTGTATTATATAGAAACTTATACATAATATAATATATATAAATTCTTGCTAAACTTTACCCTTGGGTCATCGATTTTAAGAACTAAATATTCATTATTTTTTTAAACGACAAGCTAAATACATTTTTAACTTTTATATAAATATAGAAACCCCCAATCCTGACAACTTCTGGTTAGCAATATATCCCTTCAAGTGCCATCCCTAATGCCCGGTCTCTTCAATGGTTCATTTCCCTGACCCAACATGCAAATTGACTGTGAAACAAACAGACATTCCGACAGCAAATAGACATAGCAAAAGTTTTACATTCGTATAAAAACGAAATCAGAAGTCTCACACACACATTGGAATCAATGAGCCCAGCACAATTTATGGCTTAACATATCCTATATGCCATCTGCCTGTTCTTTCTGCCGTCTCTCGCTATAAATTATTCCCCTCACACGGCAACTGCCTTGCCCCACCGCCGCCACTGCAAACATAAAATATTATACATGAGTGGCTTTTATGCAAAGAAGCTGGGAGCAAGACGCTCCTCCCGACACTTTAAACTTGGCTAAGCAACAAGTTGGGAACGGGAATGGGAACGAGAATAGGAATGGGGGAAAATTATTGCGTTGCGGCAGACAGCGAGGCGGGAAACTTAAAGAGCCGACGGAAATTGTTGCCGCCTTTTAGGCCGACAACCAGGAATGATTTATTTGAGCGGCGGCGGCAGCAGCAGCGAGGTCGTCGAACAAGGATGTGGGGCTTATCGTCCCAGAAGGGATCCGATCCCCCGCATTTATACGCGGGTTCGCTCGTTCATTAACAATTCATTAAATGCCACCAGAAAAATTAAACGCAAAGCTAAACAGGACGAATTTATTTAGTGAAGGAAAGGTTAACCGAAATGGGAGTTCATATGAGGTCCTTTAAACCTGAATTCTGCGATTAACTCGAACATACTCTCCTTCGGTATAAGGTTATAATACTGTTTCATCGATTATGATTTTCATTTTCGAGAGTATTCAAAAATGGCTTAGGCTTTGGAAACCACAATTCGAATTGAATTTGGTAAAATGTAATATTTGCCATTATGTTTATGACTATTTAATGACCCGCACTGTTTGGTTAACAAAGGGCGACCAATCGGAGGGTGGAAATGCAATCAATATATAATTTCCGCAACAAGTTCTGATGACAATTTCATTGGCTCCGACAGTTACGGCCGGGGTTTATGTTTCATGTAATGCGCATTTAAATTATGTTAATTATTCATAAGCACGCACTGAAAGCTGAACCAATAAATTAGCTGTGGAGATGAAAAAATTCCAACCGGGCCAGAACCCTAACTGGGCGATTCTGAAGGGCCCTTGAGGAGTACTTCCGTGCGCTTGGACGGGACAGCAAATTAACACCTCAAAAATATATATTTAGCTCTGGACACGACAACAACAACGATAAAACAAAAATGTTATAAAAATAAGCAAAGTAAAAATGCGGAGCAGAAAGGTCAAGCCGCCGGACGAGGGCCAAAAGCTGAGCCACTTGACATTGTCCGAAGCGAAACTGAAGCAAGGCGAAGCCCCTAAGAAGAGCACTCTGCTTTCGAGTGGCTCCATTTGTTTCTGCCTTCCTCTGTTATATATATAATGTGTTTTTTTTTGTTTCTCTAATTATGGCCGTACTGGTTTTTGGCTATAAATTGAGCAACTGGCTGTTGGCAAACCATCAATCAGCTCAGGCAACTTTCAATTGCAAGACGCAAACCGCAAATCCAAAAAAGCTAAACTTGAAAAATGGTAAGTCCTAAAGGATTTGGTTTTCTTTTCTTAGGAAATTTAAACGTCAACTAAACAATAAACAGCACAAAGGATATTTAAAGGGGAACCTCATCTTAAATTAACGAATTTCGCTTGCAGAAAATCTTCTCGCTTGGTGGTGTCCTTACCCTGTCCGCTGTGGCCAGCGTGGCTTTGGCTGCTCCCCAATTCGAGTCCCGGCTGCGCCGCGATGTCTCCGAACTGGTGGATCCTGCTGCCGTGGAGTACCTGCCGCCCTCGATTACCGAGGCTGTCCTCCTGAACGCTCCGGAGCCTGTGGAGGCCGAGCCCGAGGCTCAAGCCGATCCTGCTGCCATCGAGGCCGATCCCGAGGGCACTGTCCTGGGCGATGAGGGCTACGAGTACCGCACGGTGCGCCGCCTGAAGCTACGCCATCGCAACCGCCGGGATGTCTCCCACCTGCAGCCCGCCAGGCAGTACCTGCCGCCCAGCAAGGCTTACCTGCCACCTGCCCAGGAGGTGCAGGCTGCCCCCGAAGCTCCAGCAGCCGATGACACCGAGGAGGTGGTGTCCGCCGCCGAGCCCAAGGTGAACAGGGAGTACCTACCACCCACCGAGGCTGCTCCCCCGGCTGCCGAGGAGACCACCCAAGCTGCTCCCCAAGAGGAGGAGGCCGATGTCCGTGTGGTGGATGTGCCCACCGTTTCGGGGCAGTTGCTGCAGGATGGCTACCACTACCAGCAGCCGGCCGAGATGCCCGCCGAGCTGCGTGAGGCTGCCAGGGAGTATCTGCCTCCCGTGGCCGGAGGAGAGGAGGTGATCGTGGAGGGCCCAGCCGGAGGCGAGAGTGCCGTTCTGACCAGCGATGGATACCAGTACCGCGCTGTCAGGCGTTACAGGTTTTAAATTTCTCAGTTTGCCAGCGATTTGCTCATGTTTTCCCTTCAATTGTTGTTGATGTTTTTAAATTTTGGTAAATAAAAGTGTAGTTGTGAACAGAATCAAAAAGGATTTCCAACTTTCCATATAAAAAAAGTGAAAAGTGAGTTAGCTAAGAGGCTTTAGTGATTTAGAATGTTTTGAAGTGGCCAGAAATTGATTCTCGTTTAAAATATTTAAACATTGAGGGGTAAAAGGCCTTGCAGCTTTAGATTTGAAATATATTTTAAAGAGCTTCATATAAAAAGTTACAATAAAAAAGTTTAATTGCTCATAACTTCGATCTTAACCTCCTATAGATTTTTAACTGGCACGAACAAAAATGCAAACAGAGGGCGAAGTTATTAATTTCCCTGAAATCAAGTTCCGCATAATTAATGCATTTTTGTATGCACATTAACTGCTCAATGATGCGTCAAATGCAGCAAAAATAAGAGGATTAAAAAGAGCAACAAATATTATAAATGGTGCAGAAAATAATTATCAGCATTTTAATTACCCCTGCACAACAGCCATGAATGTAAAGTGAATTATTTAAGGTTGAACAACATTAATTGTATTTATTTATAAATCAATCAACTCCGTAAATATCCTGAATATATAATGCACTGTTACCAAACAAGAACTTAATTAAGAAACACTGGAATCCATGTGATTATAATTAAAGTCAACAGCCAGATTGACTACCTGCCTCGCTCCAAAGGGAATATTACGTATACGCCCCGTGTTGCTTACTTAGTTGGCCTGCTTTTGTGCCATGTTTAGTGTCAATAAAACGGCCTTTATGTGTGAGCCACCAATTAGCTGAATTTATGCCCAATGGAGGCAGCTGCTTCTGCTCTAAAGAAGCCTTTCGATATGAAAATCATTGCAGCCATTTGGCAGTGTTTTATATACATGTTCGGCCCGCATCCTCCTCCGGTTGCCATGGACGCCTTTGGAGCTTAATTAATGCACTTGCGCGTTAACTCGGCTCAATGGAAATGGGCAGCGGAATGGGTTCGGGAAATCTTCCGCAAGAGGAGCAGCATTAAGTGCTCACTCAAGTTAAATTACTTTGACCGACGACAACGGCCGGAGGGGAAGACCCAGATAATGACCAGCTCGTCACTTTTACACACTCACTCTTCACTGGTCAATTTTGCAGCGTTCGCTTTTCCTTTTACTGCCGCTATCGTGTCCTTTTCCTTTCCTTCACTTCTTTTTTATTTGTAAATTATGAAATCAATTGTGCGAAATTCAATTAAAATCTTTGCACTTTTCGCTGCACACGCCGGCATCTCCAAGTCGTGGCAATCTCAATTACATTCGAACATCTGTCCCGGGTATGATAAGCTCGTACCAACATTTTCCGCATGTTTATTTTGGATCCAGAAGTCCCCAGGGGTTTGGAAAAGAAGGGCTTGGACTTCAGATTGGGCTTGGGCTTTGGCTGGAGCTGCCTGTGACAGCCCGCTTATTGCATATTAAATTGTGAGGACGACGGACGACAACAATTCGGGAATCAGGAGTACTGTTTCAAGAGCAACAAGCCGAGCAACAAGCGGCTACAATCGTTTTGAGTGCTCGTCCGGAAGGACATTTGTGTTTTCGTGAGGGGCCAAACGAGCAGGAATAACAAAACCATCAAGTGGGGACAAGGAGTAGAAATGGGGGTGGGATCTCGGTGGGGTTTATATGTATGTTATGGGTTAAAGTGATGTCAGTGATGGGCAATACTTCCTAAGTAAACATATGATGAGTAATGATTACATTTACATTAGGGAAAATGTATATTTCCCTGTGTCTTTGCAATGCATTAGGGATATTGTGAATATAAGAATAGAAAATACAATTTAAATACTATATATTTCCGTGCAAAGAATTGTACTCCCACTTTGAATAAAACATCCCCAGGTGAGCTCAAGCCGGATTACCTTTAAGATTATCTTTTGACGATACAATTCCAGACGAAATTCCATCCCTTAACCCGGGAAAATTCACATTGCCCTCCGGGTAGTCAATTTTCCTGCCAGCCTGTATGCCTGAATGCCGCTGCAAGTGACAGTCTCGCCATGTGAATGTTATTAAAAATTATTATGCATATTTATAAATTTAATTTCTGCATTACAACGCACTCTGACAGATAACACAAAGTGTATGAATGTGCGAGCGAAGGCTGAAATCACTGCAGGCCATTTGAGTGGAGCTCGTAAATGGCAGGAAAAATTCATCCACCACACGCCGCGTATGCGTAATATTCCATTTTTGATGTCCTTTCCTCCTACCTCTCTGGTGAGCATTTCATACACGCTTTGTCCTTTGGAGCGGCGAGCATAAAAACAAAGGATGCCAGGATACGGGATACTTTCACACAGACGGTCGCCTGTCAAGTGCCGCGCTTAACGGTCGTCGAGGTGGCATCCTTAACCGAAGGAAGTGCCGTTTCGAAAGGGGGTTTACACAGGCGGGCACTCCATCTCCTCCGCCACCCTCTGCCCTTAATCAATGTCCCCCGCTAATTGAGTGCTAAAAATAAAATTAAAACGAAATGTCTACTTTTGTCAACGTTTTGTAGCCTTTCAAATTTATGAGCCCAATTTGTTTCAGTTTTAATATTAATTGTGCATGAGTTAAACAGGACACGATGGCTGTAAAAGAGTTCTATGTAAACTTAATGTTGGAAATATATCTTAGGATATTTTAGGGATTTTTATGTATGTTCTTAATAATATTACAAATGTTTTACTATTTCTCATTCCAATGCCAGCTCGTTTTTTAACATTTTTTAAACCCATTCAAGCGGCAAACTAACTCAAGCTTATCTCATCTGCTACTCTTTCGGCAACATTTGATCCGGGTTAATCCTTGCTGTCCACTGCAGGGTCTCGCCTACTATTTCCAACTTGGCCCAGACCCCGACCCACCTCCTGGCCACTCAGGACTCGAGGCTTCCATCAGGAGGCAGCTCGTTAATGGCCGCTCATTTGTGTGTCAGTGAGCTATGAATAAGCAATTCCTGCCCATCCGATTCTCCTCCATCTGTCCGCAGCTGGAGATGAAAGTTTTGTTTCCTCTGGTCAGATTCCCGACCAGCAGAAGCTGCGGCAGCAGCAACAGGCAACTCGAGTAGGTCCTGGACCCGGGGACGCAGGACGAAAAGGGCCGAAAGGTTGCCTATTTTGTATGAGGTCGTGTGTCTGTGTGTAGGAAGTGTGTTACCCGAGGAGCGGGCCCAGCCAGCAGCTTTGAAGTGAGGCCAGGTAATTGGTTAATTATTAGGCCTTGTTTGCTATCCCGGCTTTGGCCTCCGGGCCACTCGGCTCAGCAGGAAGCAATGAAATGCCCGGATAAAATTTAATGGGTGGCCGTCGCCTCGGATTACACAATCGGTCAACTGGCAGTTATGGACACAACATTTTCACATCACTAATTAGAGAGACGTCTCTGCCTTGTTCACTTAAAACCGACAAATTTTCAGGATTCTCATAAAGTCCAGGAAAATGTAGTTGTCAGCCTAAATATACCCTTCGAAATTTAGGGGTATTACCTACCCTGTGGGTTTAGTTTGAACAATGAAAGACGTTTGCTAGAAATAAGAAAAGTAAAACCAACTCACAAATCAAAGAAGTTTAATAGTCAAAAAATTTAAACATTTTAAATTATTATGTTTTGTATTTACTAAATTATATATTAAAAATAACAAAGTGTATTTATAACTTCCTCTAGATAAAAATGTTGTAACTTGATTTGCCCTGAATATGCAGGTGAAGCTGGAATTGTGGGGACAATGCCACAACGAGAACGAAGCCAACACTGCTGGTAATCACTTTTCACTGCAACTTTTCATTTTCATTTGCCACACACGCACACGGAAAAGTCACACACAGTGCCACAAGCATGCACACCTGTGTGTGGGTCTACCTCTTGACTTTTGAGTCCGAAAATTAATAGCCTGACCACAGAAATTCTTGTAATATTCGTTGGGATTTTGTCCAGCGAAGAGTGAGCCCATTTTATCAAAGCAATTTTCCCTTTGTTTGCCAAACTTGTTGTAGTTTCTGTTTGCGTTTGCCATTTTAATTAAGTCAAAGTGTTTGCTTTACGTGAACAAAAAAAGTTGTTGCAAAAAAAGAGTAAAAAACAATAAACATTCCTGAGTAAATATTTTTGTTATGTGAAGCCTTGCTGGTTTATGCACTCAGTCTGAGTGGAATTTCAGACTATTGCTGGTTTTTAATTCCTGGCCCTCGATTGTCATTAGGATTTATTATTATTTAATAAATATGTGGAACGTGTGAATGCCCAATGATGCGGAAAATAAAGCAACTCCAACAGTCAAAACGAATGGGAAATGTTTTTCATATAAAATGTATTCTCATTATCACTGCTTTTCACTACGACTTAGTTCACAAACAGGCATTTACTTCAAAGAAACGTAGTAAATTTGATTAACTTTTAAAAGTGTAAAAGTAAAAAATATGTTTAATAAATCATCCCGAACACTTAAAGATATTATTTATAAATGAGTTTTCAGTATTCAGAAATAAAAAAACACAACCAAAAAACCTTTCCCCACTCAGTTTAAAACATTTGTGACCATAATTTATAGATGAGCTTCTGGTTTCGTCCCGGAGAGTATTAAACTAATGAAAAATAGACATTTACACAAATCCTGGGTGTGTGTTTTTAGCAGGATATCATCAGCCCCGCTCTAGGCAGGAGGAATCCCTGGAGTTGGAGGACAGAAAGTGGCACAAAAACACGTACGCAGAGTCCCCGTCAGGTGAACTATGTACGACGAGGACACTCAACTAGCTGGGACAGACAGGGGGCTGGGCAAGGCGGGGATTTGTGTGAGTCCCGTTTAGTATCCTTGCCAGCAAGGAGGCGGGCTAAAATGCCGTCAGTCGGGCCTTGACAACGGCCCAAAGACGAGGGAGAAAGAACGGTGGGCGAAATAAAAAACGCATATTGCGTAAATTTCGATGTCAAAGGCGGAGGCAGGTCACAAAGTCGCTTGCGGATGCGGACTCTCATTCGGATTTGGATTCGGGAGGATTCGAAGGAGCCAGGCAGCCCAAGTCGAGGAGGGCCAAGAGCCCTGGGAGTCAGGTGCGTGTGCGGCACTTATGTGTGGCACTTAGTCTGGCCTAATACCCATCATTAGAGCATTTAACAGGAAACACGTGACACTGCATAGCAGCCACCCATACCCCCACCATAATCGTCCTGGCCTCGCCCTCATCCTGGAACAGTGGCATTTGGGGAAACAGAGGATGTGCCACTTTAAACACGGCCTACAGTTTTCACACCCAAAAAGGATTTGTCAAGGATGGCTTTTAAAGTGCCACACAGAGTGGCAGCCGTAGGTGGTGAGCCCAAAACACAGTGGTTTCAGATCCTACACTGATTGTGCCCAGGAAATGTAATTAATTTCAAATTTATTCTCCGTTCTAAGCCGGCGGCTAAACGACGCGTGAGTACCGTGGCTTAAATAAGAAGATTGCGAATTTATTGCTTGCTCCACTATATTTATTTATACCAAACGATTAGACAGCTAATTTGTCTGATAGTCACTATTTTTCGCCTTTTAAGCCTTAATTGTAATCGGTAAATTAAGGATCAACTTAGATGTATGCCAATCTAAGCTCCGATTAAGATGCTTTAAGCACCGTCTGGAGACATGAGATAGGATAGCCAAAGTTTGTATGACCTGTCTGTAATTCGATTGATTCCTATTCTTTAATTTTAAAATTTAAATGATAATCGTGCTCTGATCATGAATATATATGAATTATACATTCGGAAATGACTCCTTCACTGCGTTTAAAACTTCTGAATAAAATAATAATACCCTGTAAGGAAAGTATGTATGACAATTCGGTCGATCGATCGAATCAAAAATCAATCATAACATTGTCAAAAAATCATTAATTTCAATTCGGAAAACGCTTTTGTGCCAGTTTTTATTAGGCTAACAAATCTGCATACTCAATTTTACATTTTAAAAAATTCAATTTTTTGTCAATTTTTGACAATTTTAATGATGTAACCCCTTATCAAATTTTCAAATTTCGAAAAAATTTCAAAAATTTATTTTTCGACCGGACATGGCTAGATCGACTCTGCTGTTCATGCTGATCAAGAATATATATGGTTTATAGGGTCGGAAATGACTCCTTCACTTTGTTTGAAGCTTCTGACTAAAATTATAATACCCTGTAAGGACACCAAAGTATGTATGACAATTCCGTCGATCGGTCGAATCAAAAATCAATCATAACTTTGTCAAAAAATCATTTATTTCAATTCGGAAAACGCTTTTGTGCCAGTTTTTATTAGGCTAACAAATCTGCATACTCAATTTTACATTTTAAAAAATTCAATTTTTTGTCAATTTTTGACAATTTTAATGATGTAACCCCTTATCAAATTTTCAAATTTCGAAAAAATTTCAAAAATTTATTTTTTGACCGGACACGGCTAGATCGATTCTGCTGTCGATACTGATCAAGAATATATATGCTTTATAGGGTCGGAAATCATTCCTTCATTGCGTTTGAAGCTTATAACACCTTGTAAAGGTATAGAAATGACAACTAATTTACATAATTGTTAAAAATAATTTTTGATATTTCCGGTTAATTATTGTTACTTATATAAATTTAAATAGTTCTCATAAGTTAAAATTTCGAGGACAACAAAACAACGACAAAGCTTGAATACTGGCTGCATGTCGCAGACGCAGACATGCGGTCTTTTAATCCAGTTAAAAGTAAGAAAAGTTTATAATAAATTGCAGTATATGGCTAAATTAAGTTTTACATATATTACACAGTGACAGCGATGCCGGGATGATGGTGGATTCGTTGGTCCGGGCCAGATGAAGCGTCCGATACTCTTTGGACTTTTGCAGCAGACAAGGTGGCAAGGATGACTTAGTAGACTCTGGCTTGGAACACGTCCGCTCAAACCACACCCGTGGGACGCACATTGGTCGGCGGCTGAGCGCTGCTGGGCTTGGTCATGATGTCCATGGCGTTCTTGAAGAGCTGCGTCCTCACAAAGTCCGTGGCGGCGCTATTGAGGTCCTTGCTAGCACCATAGTTGCACTTGATGTAGCCGTATAAATTGGCGGCATTCAACGCGATGGCGATCATCACCAGAAGCAGCCACTTGAACTTCAGCCCAAAGAGGGCCATTAAAAAGAAGAGGCCCCAGAACACCGGACAGAGGATGAGGCCCAGCCAGAAGACTCGCTGCTCGTGCTTATTAACGCGGCTCTTGAAGGATTCAGAAGACTACGTTTCATCATCAAGGGAATTCGTTTGGCCTAAGGTAATTACTCACATTTTTCGACTCGAACACCCAGTGGGACTTGCCCTCGTCGTCGACGTAGTTCCACCAGCGCAGGCCCACCAGCAGCCGACCGGAAATGTTCTTCACCGTCCAGAAGTCAGCCGAAAGGAAGAGCACCACGAACACGAAACTGGTGATGAAGGAGTCACTGAACCAGCCGCAGAACATGTAGATCACGATGGCAGCTCCCCTGAAGAACAGGTGGAAGAACGTGACGTATGGGTGCCTGCAGAGAAGTTGGACGGATTAACATGGATGAAAACAGCTGGCACTTAGACCCAGAGCGACTTCTGCCTACGTGTATTTTTGGCCCGCCTGACTGGGATCTCGCATCTCATCCTCCTCGCCAAAGGGTATCGTGTCATCGTCGAGCAGCGGCACCTGCATAACATGTAAGATAAGTTAATAAGGCTTTTCAAGGGTTTTCCGGAGGGGAATCTTTATTCTCGGTGGAAGAAAACCTCGGGTTTGTCGGGGTGGCACACCAAAGCGGATTGTTAGGGGTTAATTGCGGCATACATACATTTCTTACCGTTGCAGATGCCATACTTTATGTTGCTTATAAGCTTTTGTTGACTACTGACTCTTAATTCATAGAACTAATGGATTTTGATGTATTTTTAATGTATTTTATTTCACTCAACGTTTCTGTTGTTGTTCTTGCCAGCTCCAAAAATATCGATAGCAAACCCCAGCACAGCAACTGGTCACACTGAGCCGTAATTGACATTGGCGCTAGAGATGGACATCGCAAGCATCGATGTTTTATTAATTAAATTAGTTTTTTGCCATTTTAATTACGTTAAATTGACCCTATGCTTCATGAGCATAGAAATAGAGGATTAAAAACAAAGTAGGTAGATATATACAGTTTAAATGGTTAGAAATGACACCTTCACTGCAAACCTCTGGTATTATGTTATTGAATACCATACAAAAATTAAATATTTATTGTATGTTTTATGATTAATTCAACATATATTGTAGAGTTCAAAAAAAATTGATGTTCCTAAAATTTTGTAAAACATTGGTGTAGTGATGTTTATATCTGGCGTTGCAGGGCTTATAACTACAATTCGACAAGTTGGCAGCCTGCAACGCGGATATGAGAAATGAGCGGGTAGTGGAAAGTTTCAACAAGATGGCAGTCCCGGGCTCTTGACTTTGCGCATTATTTTAAAACTAAACGGACAAACGAAGACGCCTGCGTAGACGGATTTTTTTTTAGGAATTTGTGCTACAAATCGCTTCAGGAGGGTTTAATCTGTACATATAAGTTGATAGGTTGCAAAGTAAGTTGAAGGGCAAAGTGAAAAACAAGGATTTTCAGACGTCACACACCTACACGGGCACGCATACAAGTGCAACTGCCTGGCGTCATTTTTGGACTGTACGCGGTAAAAACTGAATTAATTGATTAAAATTGCTTGATATGGATGTATCCAATGGGAATACATCGCGCCAGCCGCCCAAGAAGTCAAACCAAAACATCCAGGTGTATGTGCGCGTCAGGTGAGTGTTTCCGCGGCAGGAGGATGCAACGGAATGTGACTTCTGACTTTTTACCCCTTCCCGCAGGCCCTTGAACTCGAGGGAGAGATGCATCCGCTCCGCCGAGGTCGTGGACGTAGTGGCGCCCAGAGAGATAGTGACACGCCACACCCTGGACTCCAAGCTGACCAAAAAGTTCACCTTCGACCGCAGCTTCGGGCCTGAGTCCAAACAGTGCGACGTCTACTCCGTAGTGGTGTCTCCTTTGATCGAAGAGGTCTTGAACGGCTACAACTGCACGGTCTTTGCCTATGGACAAACGGGAACAGGCAAGACGCACACCATGGTGGGCAATGAGTGCGCTGAGCTGAAATCCTCCTGGGAAGATGTGAGTGTAGTCTTTCATAACAAAGTCCTCTTTAAGCTTATTGCCTACCTGCCAACCTTAATTGCCAACAAACGAAGGGTCTCTGCCAGGTTTTTAGCAAGAATGCTAGAAGGCCAATCAGAAAACCGGTTTCTTTTTTGCAGAAAAAACAAATTTAAACCTTTTCTAATCTAATTTCCGTTTAGGACTCTGATATTGGCATTATACCGCGAGCGTTGAGTCACCTCTTCGACGAGTTGCGCATGATGGAGGTGGAGTACACGATGCGCATCTCATACCTAGAGCTGTACAACGAGGAACTGTGCGATCTGCTATCTACTGACGACATGACCAAGATTCGCATTTTCGACGATAGCACCAAGAAGGGTTCGGTTATCATCCAGGGCCTTGAGGAGATACCTGTGCACAGCAAGGACGATGTGTACAAGTTGCTGGAGAAGGGCAAGGAACGCCGGAAGACGGCCACTACCTTGATGAACGCCCAGTCGTCGCGATCCCACACGGTGTTTTCGATTGTGGTCCACATAAGGGAGAACGGCATCGAGGGCGAGGATATGCTAAAGATCGGGAAATTGAATCTGGTGGATCTGGCGGGCAGCGAGAACGTCTCCAAGGCTGGCAACGAAAAGGGCATACGTGTCCGAGAGACGGTAAACATTAATCAGAGTCTGCTGACGCTTGGCAGAGTAATCACAGCCCTGGTGGACCGTGCTCCTCACGTTCCCTATCGCGAATCAAAGCTCACCCGGCTGCTTCAAGAGTCGCTGGGTGGCAGGACCAAGACCTCCATTATCGCCACGATCTCACCGGGCCACAAGGACATCGAGGAGACGCTCAGCACCTTGGAGTACGCCCATCGTGCCAAGAACATACAAAATAAACCAGAGGTCAACCAGAAATTGACCAAGAAAACTGTGCTCAAAGAGTACACGGAGGAGATCGACAAGCTCAAGAGGGATCTCATGGCCGCCAGGGACAAGAATGGCATCTATTTGGCCGAGGAGACCTATGGCGAGATGACTTTGAAGCTGGACTCGCAGAACCGCGAGCTTAACGAAAAAATGCTGCTGCTAAAGGCATTAAAGGATGAGCTCCAGAACAAGGAGAAGATCTTCAGCGAGGTGAGCATGTCGCTCGTTGAAAAGACGCAGGAGCTGAAGAGGACCGAGGAGAACCTCATGAACACCAAGGGTTCGCTGCTGCTCACCAAAAAGGTGCTGACTAAGACCAAGAGGCGCTACAAGGAGAAGAAAGAGCTGGTGGCCTCGCACATGAAGACGGAACAGGTTTTGACCACACAGGCCAAGGAAATCCTGGCCGCAGCCGATCTGGCCACCGATGATACCCATCAGCTGCACGGAACTATCGAGAGGCGACGCCATGTGGACGCCGAGATTCGGAAATCCTGTGACAAATTCAAAGATCGAATGCAGGACAATCTGGAGATGATTGGCGGCAGCCTGAGTTTGTATTTAGAGCAGGATGCAGCTTCCAAGGCGAGTTTGAGCGAGGAATTGGGTGAGCTTCTTAAATAGAGTAATCCTACATTATATATTTTATTTATATTTCCTGAAATTTCCTTCAGAAAACTCCAGCAATGTGAGCCTACGACTCGCCGGCAATGCCACCAAGAGCATCGAAATGCTGATGGGAATTTGCACCCAGTCTTTGGCAGATCAGGCCCAACTGCAGAAGCAGTTGATCAGTGAAATATCACGGAGCTGCGATCATCACACTCAGAAGCTGGTCGCCCAGATGCTGGATCAGATGCAGCAGCGCGAGCTGCAAATGAGCAGGGACATTCAGGTGAACCTGCAAGAGATGGAAGAGAACAACCAGCGCCACAAGGCCATGCTGGACTCAATGCAGGAGAAGTTCTCCCAGATAATTGACAGCAGTTCCCAGTCTCTGGAAAACCATGTGGCCAAAGTGAAGCAGCAGCTGGACGAGCTCAGCGGTATGAGTGTGCCGGATGGGGAGCACCTGAAGCAGCTCCAGGAGGAGCTTGCCAATGAACAAGCTCTGGCAAGGCAGGAAGAGGCGCTGCTTGAGTCCCTGATGATGCAAATGGATCAGATCAAAAATTTGCGGGCCAAAAACACCAAAAGCATGTCTGAACGCATCGGTCAATTGGGAGAAAATCGGTTGGCCAGAAATAAGCACATTGATACCACCCAGTCTGGTATACAGGATTACCAAAAGTCGGGTGCCAACACCTCTCAATCTGCCCGAAAGGAGCTCAGCGACCAAATGGAGACGGGAATGCTATGCCTCGACGAAGGCATCGCCAAATGCTCCATGCTCCAGGTGCACGTGCAGAATCTCGGCCAAGAGTGTGCCAAACAAACAGAAGTTAATGTCCAGGCTAGCCGCCTGCACCAGGAGTCGCTCAACGAAATCTGCCAAAAGAGCGACAAGCTACTGCAGGAGCTACAAGGAAAACAGAAGATCCACCTCGAGGAAACTGCTAGCGAGAGACAGCAGCTCATTACCGAGGACAGGCAGCGATTCAGAGGCCATTCAACTTTAGCCAGCGACCATGTGCTTGAGATGACTCGCCGAACTACCGAGCATGTGGCACTTCAACGCCAGCAACTGCAGATCTGCGAGCAGGAGGTGACGCGCTTCCAACAAAGCGAGCTAAAGACGTATGCGCCCACTGGGACCACTCCCTCTAAGCGGGACTTTGTGTATCCACGATCGCTGGTAGCTACGTCGCCGCATCAAGATATCGTAAAGCGATATCGACAGGAACAGGACTGGTCTGACTTGGACACAACGGCCACCATAGACGAGGTAACTAATGAGCTTACATCGTAGGGAAACAAAATATAATATATTTCCTTAAATTTTACAGTGCAGCGAAGGTGAGGATGATGCTTCTTCCCTGCACTCAGTCCAGGAGCTCTCCGAGACGGAAACCATCATGAATTCCACGCCCATTGAAGGCGTGGATAGCGTCAATAAAAAGCGTGGCGGTGGCACCACCAGGAACTCGAATTCGAATGCTTTGAAGCCGCCGGTAGCCAGTGGAGGAAGCAGTGGTAAGCGTAGTACCTCCTTATCCCGCTCCCTTACTCCCAGCAAGGCATCGCCAAGAAGTTCACCCGCATTCAACCGGGTAAGTCAAGGGAACAGTAGTCCGCTAAACGCTGGACAAACAGCACCCGCTGATGATCTATTTGTGTGTTCCTTTTATTTACCTCATTCCCAGCATAACAAAGAAAACGTGGCCTGATTGCATTGATGTCCCTCGCCGTACTCATCCCAGTAACTCACTTGAATCCTTTTGTTTGTTTGGCTCTTTTCCATATTCTTTTTATTATTAATCAAACATTGGAATTTCGTACAATTATAATTTAAATAAACTTAGTATGCTATGTAAAGTTAGCGAGAGCTTTTAAGACTTGAGTTCAAGGCCTTCGGGTCGAGTTTAATTTACATATTGAAGTTTAATTTACAGATTCAAGTTTCAGTAATTAATGAGAGTTCTTGTCAAGTGAAATGCTAATATTAGTAGAACTTGTATAAATAACGTTGGGAGCCTCTAAAAGGATGACTAAACTTTTAACGTAATATTTCATTTATTTTCCAAACTAAATGAAGCCACTTTTCCTTTCGTTTTTGTAATGAAACTGCGTCCAAGTTAATTTCAATTCAATACATTCTTAAAAGTTACGATTTTGTGATATAAAAGTAGAAGCAATCTTGTAACCTTGTGTGAAATGTAGTAACTAAAAGAATTATGTACTTAATCCTCATCGTGGTCGTCGTCATCGTCCTTGAGAATACCTAAGCGACGAGCCACCTCCTTGACATTAGCTATGAACTCCTCCTGAACAAGATTGAAGCTCATAGCCAACAGAGCGATGCCGAAGAGCAGATACAACGAACAGTAGGCAATGGACTGCTCAGATTCATCTTTGACTCCCTTGGCTGGAACAAAGTCTCCAAATCCTGAAGAGTAATGAAAATGAGACATCGTCAAAGTAAAATTTAAAATACAACTCACCAATAGTTGTCAGTGTGATGAAGCAGAAGTACGCGGAGTCCAGAAAGGACCAGTTCTCCCAATAGGCAAAGAGAACAGCTCCACCAAGGATGTAACTGACTACCAGAAAGACACATAACCAAATGGGCACGGGACGGTCCTTTGGCAGCAGATCGCCATAGTCGCCATACTCATCCCCGTACATGGAGTCATCGTCATCATAGTCGTAGCTGGGTCGCCGACGGATTTGGCGCTGGACTGGAAAACCCATGGGTGACATGATCCTTGGCGACGGAGGCAGACGTTCGGTTCTCTCCCTACGTCGGTTCCTTCTAGGTTCCCGACTTCTGGATCGATGGCGTTCTACAGGATAATCCTCGTAGTGGTCACCATAAAGCGACCCCTCATCGAAGCTCTCTTCTACGTACTCCTCGTAACGTCCCTGCGAGTGACCACGTCGATCTCTGCGATGGTCTCGTCCTGGCCTTGGAGCATCGTAGTCCGGCAGTTCCAGATGATTGCCATAACGCGAGGACTGCCTGCCCAGACTTCCAGCCCTCCTGCCATTATTCTGACGATGGGAACTGTGAGGTGCTGGTTGCGGAGATCGCTCCCTCTCCCGATCCCTCTGGCGTTGGCGTTGGTGAGCGGATCTGGGCATGGATTGGCTCCTTGGCGCTGCATGACGTCTGTGGCCGCTTCCTCCGAAATCGTCCAAGGCGTACCTGTTCGGAATAATGGGAGTTTTCCTCACCACATCCTCATCTACATCTTCGTAGTGCGAGGACACATGCCTGGGGTCCACGGACTTGGCTCTACTCCTCCCAGGAGCCGAGTGGAGGCGATGCAGTTCCCTGGAAGCCTTTGAGGAATCCTGATTATGCGGCGATCGAACCGAACGCACACTGGCGGCTCTTTTTGCTGGCGGTGCAATGTCGCTGAAGTCCTCAATGGAACCAGCATCCAAGTGCGATCTGGAGTACCGCTCCCGTTCCACCGTATGCCTATCCCTCATCCGATCCCGCTGTCTCTGCCGGCTGCTATAGCGATGTGAGCGATTCAGAGTCTGTGTTTCGTACTCATCCCCGTAAATGGTGTGACGCTGGCGAGGATCGTGGTGCGAATGCTGCTGCTGCTGCTGCTGCTGATGGCGACGATTGCGTCCGCCGCCACTCGAGCGATGTCCGAACTCCCGCTCGTCGTAGCCCCTACCCATTGTTCGCAGTTCCGGGTCAGAGTAGGCATGTCCCATGGATGGCCCTAGGCCAGAGTCATTTCCCGACCTTTGGGTCATCTTCATGGAGCGTCGGAACGAGGGCGGCGGCTGGGAGCGGGCGTTGCGCTGCGAGCGCATGGATCGCTGCCGAGAGCGGGCATTCCTTGGCCTCTTGGCTGTGCGGGTGCACACATAGCAACAGATTCGCCAGTACAGAAACCTGGTGAGTATCGAGTATTATCAGGCAAATAGTGAATAATTGTTCTAAAATGTATCTATTAATGTTAGTGTTTTGTTAATAGCTGTGAACTCACCGAAATGATGTGGCCATGACATCTCCAATGTTGGACAGACAGATCAGCATCAGTGGAATGCCCACGATGGCGTAGAAAATCGTTGTCACCTTGCCCCAATCCGTGCGCGGCGAGATGTGGCCATAGCCTGTCCAGAATATGACGGGGGAATAATAAATTACTTCGGCTCCAAACGGTGAGTTTGATTTCGTAGCTTTACCTTCAACCTTGTGACCGCAAAGTTCTTGAAATGCTAATAGCTATAAGACCCGCTAAGGCTTAATCTATCTGCACTTCTTTTCGTACAAGCCAAGCCCATTATCGCGCCGCAAAGTAACAGAACACAAAAACAAACAATTGCCAACCATGGTATTTCAAGTCTGCCGCCTTTGGCGTTTGAGGAAGTGTGCAAATTCGTAGATAGCACTCTTTACCCCTCCCCACAGAGTTCTATCTGATGGGCGTCGGTCACTAAACCCATTTGTGTTTAAGCCATAAATCCATATCGGGGAATTGTGCACACGAGAGAGCCTAAATTAAGCTCTCATCATCACGAAAAACTGAATTAAGTAAGCGACTAAAAAATAATGCTTTAAAGTGAATAGCGACGCGTTAAATGCCCTTTGATTTAGTTATAAAAAAAAATTAAATTGTTTTTTATATAATGGGTTCTATAGGTTGATCAGCGTAAAGGCATTAGGTCTATTCTTTATTTCTATGTGAACAAGAATGGAAGCTAACTTTAGGAAACCGAATTTTTTGTACCATTTTAGTTTGCAGTTAAATTTATATCTATCGAGATTTTTATATACTACTTTTTTGACAAATTCAAGTTTTGAAAACCCATAACTTGGTCAAAAAATCATTAATTTCAATTCTGAAAGCAGATTTGTGCTAGATTTTATTAGGTTTATAAATCTGCATACCGAATTTAACATTTTGAAAAATTCAAATTTTTATCAATTTTTGAAAATTTTAATGATGTAACCCCTTATCAAATTTTTAAATTTCGAAAAAATTTCGAAAATTTATTTTTCGACCGGACATGGCTAGATCGACTCTGCTGTTGATTCTGATCAAGAATATATGATTTATAGGGTCGGAAATGACTCCTTCACTTCGTTTGAAGCTTCTGACATAAATTATTATAGCCTTCGAGGGTATAAAAATACTCTTTGATTTCTTCTTGTTGTCACAAACCGTCTCACCCTAATCCAGGGTATACTATTATAATTCAGAATAATGCCATCATTAAAATCGGAATCTAAAACGTCAGAAAAGATAATCACGATCGGTCAGTGGCGTCTGACCTTGCTGTTGTTTTGACCACAAACAATTGGATGACAGTGATTCCACTTTCGGTTTCATTTGACACGCTCCACACCCTCGCCCCAGCACCGCCACCCGACTGAACCCATTTTTAGAGGTCATTCACGTGCCGTGTGCTTAACAAACTGTGTCCGAACTGGATCTTTGACCTATGACTCCTGCAATCGGTGGTTTTTCCACCAGCCCATGGTAATTTCCAGGAATGGGTTTTCTGGGTCGACTAATGAGCAATTACAATTACCAAATGATCGATTCGCGACCGAGATTTATGCGATTTCAACGTGACCATTGGGTGGACAGAACCAACTGTCCGAATCATCCGCTTGCTTCATTGGTTCCTGGGCGGATCACGCTCCTCTGCCTCGGCCTGGTCGCGCTTCAAGTGAATCAGCCGATACGTGGGCCCAAGATCTCGGCAGCGTCTGGCACGATCGTCTGCCCCATGCCATGTTTGCGTTGATTCATTGGCTGCGGAGGGCGGCAGTCGCCAATCCCCACCTGCGGCTGCCCTCGTCGCTTGACTGACTTTGTGCGGCGTCATCATCATCGCCGGCGATGTCTGCTGTCTGTTGGCTGGGCTTTTTTTTGTGTCGGTTCTCGTGTGCGGTTATATAAGTAGCGTGCGTCGCTCGCAAATCCGAAGTATTCTGTTGCGGGAGCTTGCTGCGACCAAGCGCAAAATACGGGTCAGTGTGTGATCGAAGAAGTCGGACAAAGGCGAAGTCAAAGACAAAGACAAAGACCAAGTTAAGCTCATCATCATGCGAAGCTATTGCCTCATCATAGGCTTGTGTCTCCTTGGACTAGCGGCGGCCAAGTCGGCGGAGGGAGATCGAGACCACTGGGTCTGGCGTTCCTACAATCGCAGGGAGCGCTCCTTCCGGGACATCGATCGGAGTTCGCCCATCAGGAACTCGTATGACAACAAGCTGAGACGCGAGCCCACCACCCGTCGACCTCTCCCAGGAGAGCCGGAAAACGATGAGATCGAGGACTATGCGGATGTGGAGCCCACCAGGTCATCGGATAGTCCCACTGTGGGCACACGTCAGTTCAATCCCTACGGCGGCCAGGCCAATGCCGGGCAGTTTGGAGGAATTGGTGGCGGCTATGGTGGAAGTCCTGGAGTATTAGTGGGACCAGGAGGACCCACAGGAATCATTGGAAGACCTCCCCTATACCCTAGTCCTTATCAGCCAGGCTATGGCGGTTTTACTGGAGCTCAGAATGGCATCGGAGGCTATCCTGGAGGATACGGAGGAGTGGGACAATCGATACCCGGTGCCGGCTTCCCAGGAGCTAGTGGAGGAACCGGTTTTAACGGCTATCCCGGCAACGGACTTGGCCTGACTCAATTCCCCGGCACTGGACAGTACCCTTATGGATCCTATCCTGGCGGTGACTTCAGCGGAAATCAATTTGCGGCTCCAGGTGGACAATTCCCCGGACTGGGGCAATATCCCAGCAATCCGCAATTCGGAGGACCACAATACACTGAGGGTTACGGCTTGGCTGGAGGTTCTGGCCTAGGTCAACTGGGACTTGGTGGAAACGGAGGTTTCGGCTATGGCGGAAATTTCCCACCCGTTGGAGGTTTTGGATACGATGAGAAATCCCCGGCAGTGGCCGAGGGCAAGAGTGCCAAGAGTGTGGCAGCATCACCCAGAACGGTGAACGATAAGATCACCAAGAAGGTCTAAGATCACGACCTTAAATTGGGTGTGCAACGCTTTGGTTCCTCGGAAGATCTGCAACGAAGAATCTCCTGTTACTGCCTGGCTCTTTCCTATTCAAACACTCCCATCCGCTCTAAGTTGTACATAGTCCCCTTAGCATAGGTATAGTTTAGGCTTAATGTTAGACTAAGCAAATAAACCCCAATGTTTGTCCAAGGTCGTTGCTAATTCTACTGATCAGTGGCCTCTGCTTTACTTACCAATGGTCGTTATCACTATGATGGAGTAAAACAGAGAGCCGGCAAAGGTCCATTGGGACTTGCGCAGATCCTCGTCGCCATCCCAGCCGTCGGCCTTGATGGCCGTCAGGATCTGTTTCTCAAAGTTGGCCAAATGCTTGCTCACATTTGCCATCCAGTCGCTCTCCCGCAGAACCACAGCGTCGTCCGACAGCAACCAAATGTTCTCTGTGAGATTGAAGCGTAGGTGCTGGATATCGCGCTTGACCTGTACGGGATTTAAAGAGGTTTTAGACAAGGGTTTCATTTGTGAGGTCTCCACACTCACCTCCAGCTCGTGGGGTCGTTCGAGATGCTGGAATAGGTAGGCTCCGCCCACGCAATAGGAAACCACGAGGAGCACAAGCAGCACATGGGACACGATGCAGGTGAGCACCTTCCACGAGAAACAGATGGCAGCCACACAGCGTCCCCGCTCCGGCTTCGCTGGCTCCATCATGTGCGCCGGTAGCGACTGTGCCCGCCTACCCGACATGGTTGCCCAGCGCTTCTCTTCTTCCGTTGGCTAATTTACCGCTCGGCTGGTTATAAATTATGAAATGCAAAAGAAACTAAATAAAGGACAAGACTGGGAACACAAGGGTCGAGGCTTTGAATACCCTGGGAAAGTGATTTAAATATTACTTCATTTAGTAGGGTTTCTAGTTTTGATAAATATGGTGTTCATGAAACGCAACTTCATTAGGCTTTTATATATTTTGATATTCCTTGAACTTTTCGCTTTAAACAACTAATGCATAACAGTTTACAGGAAAGTAGGATTATTAATTGAGTAACATTAAATGCTTTCCCATAATGATTCCTATTTAATTGAGTCCGATTGGCTTGGTTCTTGTGATCTCTTAAGGAGATTACTAGGAAGCCCAAAGGTAAACCAGAAACACAGGTCTGCAGCACACATGTTTATTTGTCCAAATATTTATTTATTTGGGTTGCTGGGGCAAGGCCGATCGATGAGCTGAGAGGGAACGGGGCGAGACTCCATGAGACTATTTCTGGCCCGCTTGCCCGTTGCCCGGCGGGGGCATTCATCTCATCGTCAAAAAATCAGACGCCTCAGACCCGTGCCACGCCTGGCGAGAACTCTCCTTTCCTCTGGCTTTTTGCTTATATAGAGACTAGGGGACTACATAACATGTCCGATCAATTATGAACTTCGATTTCGTTGGGGCAATTAACGCTGCCGATTTATGGGGCCCATGAGATGGGGAATGGGTTTGGAAATGCTTCTAATTCGATGATTACCGAGCAGGGATCGCACTTTGATTTGCACTGGGGAAATTGTTCAGTTCTCCAATTTAAGTTCCATGCTGAGTATCCGTTGCCCCCTCCGATCCGATTCGATCCGCACTGAGATTCGACACACACCGATCCGGACGACCCACAAACACTGACTGAGCAGAGGCACACAAATGGACTCTCCACGGATCTCTCGGGAAAACGATTTATTTTTGGTCTTACGCGAAGTTCTCTTGTCTTCCGAGGTATATAGTTTTTGGAAAAACTTATTATCGCTTTTGCTCTCACCATTTCTTTTGTTTTGTTCTCAAAAAGATTTCAATTTGTGTTTGTTTATGCCGCATTTTCTCCTTTCAACAGCTGATACAGGTGGTCTCTCGATATATCTGATATTTTACTCTAGTGCTTTTTCTATTAGGAACAAAGCTTTCCGGATTACTTGAATTGTTTAAATCCTTTTTATACCCTTGCATGGTATTATAATTTAGACTAAAGCTTGACACGCTGTGAAGGAGTAATTTCCGACCCTATAAACCATATATATTCTTGATCAGCATGAACAGCAGAGTCGATCTAGCCATGTCCGGTCGAAAAATAAATTTTTGAAATTTTTTCGAAATTTGAAAATTTGATAAGGGGTTACATCATTAAAATTGTCAAAAATTGACAAAAAATTGAATTTTTTAATATGTAAAATTGAGTACGCAGATTTGTTAGCCTAATAAAAACTGGCACAATAGCGTTTTCCGAATTGAAATTAATGATTTTTTGACAAAGTTATGATTGATTTTTGATTCGAGCGATCGACCGAATTGTCATACAGACTTTGGTATCCTTACAGGGTATTATAATTTTAGTCAGAAGCTTCAAACAAAGTGAAGGAGTCATTTCCGACCCTATAAACCATATATATTCTTGATCAGCATGAACAGCAGAGTCGATCTAGCCATGTCCGGTCGAAAAATAAATTTTTGAAATTTTTTCGAAATTTGAAAATTTGATAAGGGGTTACATCATTAAAATTGTCAAAAATTGAAAAAAAATTGAATTTTTTAAAATGTAAAATTGAGTATGCAGATTTGTTAGCCTAATAAAAACTGGCACAATAGCGTTTTCCGAATTGAAATTAATGATTTTTTGACAAAGTTATGATTGATTTTTGATTCGAGCGATCGACCGAATTGTCATGCATACTTTGGTATCCTTACAGGGTATTATAATTTTAGTCAGAAGCTTCAAACAAAGTGAAGGAGTCATTTCCGACCCTATAAACCATATATATTCTTGATCAGCATGAACAGCAGAGTCGATCTAGCCATGTCCGGTCGAAAAATAAATTTTTGAAATTTTTTCGAAATTTGAAAATTTGATAAGGGGTTACATCATTAAAATTGTCAAAAATTGACAAAAAATTGAATTTTTTAAAATGTAAAATTGAGTACGCAGATTTGTTAGCCTAATAAAAACTGGCACAATAGCGTTTTCCGAATTGAAATTAATGATTTTTTGACAAAGTTATGATTGATTTTTGATTCGAGCGATCGACCGAATTGTCATACAGACTTTGGTATCCTTACAGGGTATTATAATTTTAGTCAGAAGCTTCAAACAAAGTGAAGGAGTCATTTCCGACCCTATAAACCATATATATTCTTGATCAGCATGAACAGCAGAGTCGATCTAGCCATGTCCGGTCGAAAAATAAATTTTTGAAATTTTTTCGAAATTTGAAAATTTGATAAGGGGTTACATCATTAAAATTGTCAAAAATTGACAAAAAATTGAATTTTTTAAAATGTAAAATTGAGTATGCAGATTTGTTAGCCTAATAAAAACTGGCACAAAAGCGTTTTCCGAATTGAAATTAATGATTTTTTGACAAAGTTATGATTGATTTTTGATTCGAGCGATCGACCGAATTGTCATACATACTTTGGTATCCTTACAGGGTATTATAATTTTAGTCAGAAGCTTCAAACAAAGTGAAGGAGTCATTTCCGACCCTATAAACCATATATATTCTTGATCAGCATGAACAGCAGAGTCGATCTAGCCATGTCCGGTCGAAAAATAAATTTTTGAAATTTTTTCGAAATTTGAAAATTTGATAAGGGGTTACATCATTAAAATTGTCAAAAATTGGCAAAAAATTGAATTTTTTAAAATGTAAAATTGAGTATGCAGATTTGTTAGCCTAATAAAAACTGGCACAAAAGCGTTTTCCGAATTGAAATTAATGATTTTTTGACAAAGTTATGATTGATTTTTGATTCGAGCGATCGACCGAATTGTCATGCATACTTTGGTATCCTTACAGGGTATTATAATTTTAGTCAGAAGCTTCAAACAAAGTGAAGGAGTCATTTCCGACCCTATAAACCATATATATTCTTGATCAGCATGAACAGCAGAGTCGATCTAGCCATGTCCAGTCGAAAAATAAATTTTTGAAATTTTTTCGAAATTTGAAAATTTGATAAGGGGTTACATCATTAAAATTGTCAAAAATTGACAAAAAATTGAATTTTTTAAAATGTAAAATTGAGTATGCAGATTTGTTAGCCTAATAAAAACTAACACAATAGCGTTTTCCGAATTGAAATTAATGATTTTTTGACAAAGTTATGATTGATTTTTGATTCGAGCGATCGACCGAATTGTCATGCATACTTTGGTATCCTTACAGGGTATTATAATTTTAGTCAGAAGCTTCAAACAAAGTGAAGGAGTCATTTCCGACCCTATAAACCATATATATTCTTGATCAGCATGAACAGCAGAGTCGATCTAGCCATGTCCGGTCGAAAAATAAATTTTTGAAATTTTTTCGAAATTTGAAAATTTGATAAGGGGTTACATCATTAAAATTGTCAAAAATTGACAAAAAATTGAATTTTTTAAAATGTAAAATTGAGTATGCAGATTTGTTAGCCTAATAAAAACTAACACAATAGCGTTTTCCGAATTGAAATTAATGATTTTTTGACAAAGTTATGATTGATTTTTGATTCGAGCGATCGACCGAATTGTCATGCATACTTTGGTATCCTTACAGGGTATTATAATTTTAGTCAGAAGCTTCAAACAAAGTGAAGGAGTCATTTCCGACCCTATAAACCATATATATTCTTGATCAGCATGAACAGCAGAGTCGATCTAGCCATGTCCGGTCGAAAAATAAATTTTTGAAATTTTTTCGAAATTTGAAAATTTGATAAGGGGTTACATCATTAAAATTGTCAAAAATTGACAAAAAATTGAATTTTTTAAAATGTAAAATTGAGTATGCAGATTTGTTAGCCTAATAAAAACTGGCACAAAAGCGTTTTCCGAATTGAAATTAATGATTTTTTTTATATTTTATTTTTGATTTTTTATTATAATTTTAGTCAGAAGCTTCAAACAAAGTGAAGGAGTCATTTCCGACCCTATAAACCATATATATTCTTGATCAGCATGAACAGCAGAGTCGATCTAGCCATGTCCGGTCGAAAAATAAATTTTTGAAATTTTTTCGAAATTTGAAAATTTGATAAGGGGTTACATCATTAAAATTTTCAAAAATTGACAAAAAATTGAATTTTTTAAAATGTAAAATTGAGTATGCAGATTTGTTAGCCTAATAAAAACTGGCACAATAGCGTTTTCCGAATTGAAATTAATGATTTGAAAATTTGATAAGGGGTTACATCATTAAAATTGTCAAAAATTTACAAAAAATTGAATTTTTTAAAATGTAAAATTGAGTACGCAGATTTGTTAGCCTAATAAAAACTGGCACAATAGCGTTTTCCGAATTGAAATTAATGATTTTTTGACAAAGTTATGATTGATTTTTGATTCGAGCGATCGACCGAATTGTCATACAGACTTTGGTATCCTTACAGGGTATTATAATTTTAGTCAGAAGCTTCAAACAAAGTGAAGGAGTCATTTCCGACCCTATAAACCATATATATTCTTGATCAGCATGAACAGCAGAGTCGATCTAGCCATGTCCGGTCGAAAAATAAATTTTTGAAATTTTTTCGAAATTTGAAAATTTGATAAGGGGTTACATCATTAAAATTGTCAAAAATTGACAAAAAATTGAATTTTTTAAAATGTAAAATTGAGTATGCAGATTTGTTAGCCTAATAAAAACTGGCACAATAGCGTTTTCCGAATTGAAATTAATGATTTTTTGACAAAGTTATGATTGATTTTTGATTCGAGCGATCGACCGAATTGTCATGCATACTTTGGTATCCTTACAGGGTATTATAATTTTAGTCAGAAGCTTCAAACAAAGTGAAGGAGTCATTTCCGACCCTATAAACCATATATATTCTTGATCAGCATGAACAGCAGAGTCGATCTAGCCATGTCCGGTCGAAAAATAAATTTTTGAAATTTTTTCGAAATTTGAAAATTTGATAAGGGGTTACATCATTAAAATTGTCAAAAATTTACAAAAAATTGAATTTTTTAAAATGTAAAATTGAGTACGCAGATTTGTTAGCCTAATAAAAACTGGCACAATAGCGTTTTCCGAATTGAAATTAATGATTTTTTGACAAAGTTATGATTGATTTTTGATTCGAGCGATCGACCGAATTGTCATACAGACTTTGGTATCCTTACAGGGTATTATAATTTTAGTCAGAAGCTTCAAACAAAGTGAAGGAGTCATTTCCGACCCTATAAACCATATATATTCTTGATCAGCATGAACAGCAGAGTCGATCTAGCCATGTCCGGTCGAAAAATAAATTTTTGAAATTTTTTCGAAATTTGAAAATTTGATAAGGGGTTACATCATTAAAATTGTCAAAAATTGACAAAAAATTGAATTTTTTAAAATGTAAAATTGAGTATGCAGATTTGTTAGCCTAATAAAAACTGGCACAAAAGCGTTTTCCGAATTGAAATTAATGATTTTTTGACAAAGTTATGATTGATTTTTGATTCGAGCGATCGACCGAATTGTCATACATACTTTGGTATCCTTACAGGGTATTATAATTTTAGTCAGAAGCTTCAAACAAAGTGAAGGAGTCATTTCCGACCCTATAAACCATATATATTCTTGATCAGCATGAACAGCAGAGTCGATCTAGCCATGTCCGGTCGAAAAATAAATTTTTGAAATTTTTTCGAAATTTGAAAATTTGATAAGGGGTTACATCATTAAAATTGTCAAAAATTGACAAAAAATTGAATTTTTTAAAATGTAAAATTGAGTATGCAGATTTGTTAGCCTAATAAAAACTGGCACAAAAGCGTTTTCCGAATTGAAATTAATGATTTTTTGACAAAGTTATGATTGATTTTTGATTCGAGCGATCGACCGAATTGTCATGCATACTTTGGTATCCTTACAGGGTATTATAATTTTAGTCAGAAGCTTCAAACAAAGTGAAGGAGTCATTTCCGACCCTATAAACCATATATATTCTTGATCAGCATGAACAGCAGAGTCGATCTAGCCATGTCCGGTCGAAAAATAAATTTTTGAAATTTTTTCGAAATTTGAAAATTTGATAAGGGGTTACATCATTAAAATTGTCAAAAATTGACAAAAAATTGAATTTTTTAAAATGTAAAATTGAGTACGCAGATTTGTTAGCCTAATAAAAACTGGCACAATAGCGTTTTCCGAATTGAAATTAATGATTTTTTGACAAAGTTATGATTGATTTTTGATTCGAGCGATCGACCGAATTGTCATACAGACTTTGGTATCCTTACAGGGTATTATAATTTTAGTCAGAAGCTTCAAACAAAGTGAAGGAGTCATTTCCGACCCTATAAACCATATATATTCTTGATCAGCATGAACAGCAGAGTCGATCTAGCCATGTCCGGTCGAAAAATAAATTTTTGAAATTTTTTCGAAATTTGAAAATTTGATAAGGGGTTACATCATTAAAATTGTCAAAAATTGACAAAAAATTGAATTTCTTAAAATGTAAAATTGAGTACGCAGATTTGTTAGCCTAATAAAAACTGGCACAATAGCGTTTTCCGAATTGAAATTAATGATTTTTTGACAAAGTTATGATTGATTTTTGATTCGAGCGATCGACCGAATTGTCATACAGACTTTGGTATCCTTACAGGGTATTATAATTTTAGTCAGAAGCTTCAAACAAAGTGAAGGAGTCATTTCCGACCCTATAAACCATATATATTCTTGATCAGCATGAACAGCAGAGTCGATCTAGCCATGTCCGGTCGAAAAATAAATTTTTGAAATTTTTTCGAAATTTGAAAATTTGATAAGGGGTTAGTTACATCATTAAAATTGTCAAAAATTTACAAAAAATTGAATTTTTTAAAATGTAAAATTGAGTATGCAGATTTGTTAGCCTAATAAAAACTGGCACAAAAGCGTTTTCCGAATTGAAATTAATGATTTTTTGACAAAGTTATGATTGATTTTTGATTCGAGCGATCGACCGAATTGTCATACATATTTTGGTATCCTTACAGGGTATTATAATTTTAGTCAGAAGCTTCAAACAAAGTGAAGGAGTCATTTCCGACCCTATAAACCATATATATTCTTGATCAGCATGAACAGCAGAGTCGATCTAGCCATGTCCGGTCGAAAAATAAATTTTTGAAATTTTTTCGAAATTTGAAAATTTGATAAGGGGTTACATCATTAAAATTGTCAAAAATTGACAAAAAATTGAATTTTTTAAAATGTAAAATTGAGTACGCAGATTTGTTAGCCTAATAAAAACTGGCACAATAGCGTTTTCCGAATTGAAATTAATGATTTTTTGACAAAGTTATGATTGATTTTTGATTCGAGCGATCGACCGAATTGTCATACAGACTTTGGTATCCTTACAGGGTATTATAATTTTAGTCAGAAGCTTCAAACAAAGTGAAGGAGTCATTTCCGACCCTATAAACCATATATATTCTTGATCAGCATGAACAGCAGAGTCGATCTAGCCATGTCCGGTCGAAAAATAAATTTTTGAAATTTTTTCGAAATTTGAAAATTTGATAAGGGGTTACATCATTAAAATTGTCAAAAATTGACAAAAAATTGAATTTTTTAAAATGTAAAATTGAGTATGCAGATTTGTTAGCCTAATAAAAACTGGCACAATAGCGTTTTCCGAATTGAAATTAATGATTTTTTGACAAAGTTATGATTGATTTTTGATTCGAGCGATCGACCGAATTGTCATGCATACTTTGGTATCCTTACAGGGTATTATAATTTTAGTCAGAAGCTTCAAACAAAGTGAAGGAGTCATTTCCGACCCTATAAACCATATATATTCTTGATCAGCATGAACAGCAGAGTCGATCTAGCCATGTCCGGTCGAAAAATAAATTTTTGAAATTTTTTCGAAATTTGAAAATTTGATAAGGGGTTACATCATTAAAATTGTCAAAAATTTACAAAAAATTGAATTTTTTAAAATGTAAAATTGAGTACGCAGATTTGTTAGCCTAATAAAAACTGGCACAATAGCGTTTTCCGAATTGAAATTAATGATTTTTTGACAAAGTTATGATTGATTTTTGATTCGAGCGATCGACCGAATTGTCATACAGACTTTGGTATCCTTACAGGGTATTATAATTTTAGTCAGAAGCTTCAAACAAAGTGAAGGAGTCATTTCCGACCCTATAAACCATATATATTCTTGATCAGCATGAACAGCAGAGTCGATCTAGCCATGTCCGGTCGAAAAATAAATTTTTGAAATTTTTTCGAAATTTGAAAATTTGATAAGGGGTTACATCATTAAAATTGTCAAAAATTGACAAAAAATTGAATTTTTTAAAATGTAAAATTGAGTATGCAGATTTGTTAGCCTAATAAAAACTGGCACAAAAGCGTTTTCCGAATTGAAATTAATGATTTTTTGACAAAGTTATGATTGATTTTTGATTCGAGCGATCGACCGAATTGTCATGCATACTTTGGTATCCTTACAGGGTATTATAATTTTAGTCAGAAGCTTCAAACAAAGTGAAGGAGTCATTTCCGACCCTATAAACCATATATATTCTTGATCAGCATGAACAGCAGAGTCGATCTAGCCATGTCCGGTCGAAAAATAAATTTTTGAAATTTTTTCGAAATTTGAAAATTTGATAAGGGGTTACATCATTAAAATTGTCAAAAATTGACAAAAAATTGAATTTTTTAAAATGTAAAATTGAGTATGCAGATTTGTTAGCCTAATAAAAACTGGCACAAAAGCGTTTTCCGAATTTAAATTAATGATTTTTTGACAAAGTTATGATTGATTTTTGATTCGAGCGATCGACCGAATTGTCATACATACTTTGGTATCCTTACAGGGTATTATAATTTTAGTCAGAAGCTTCAAACAAAGTGAAGGAGTCATTTCCGACCCTATGAACCATATATATTCTTGATCAGCATGAACAGCAGAGTCGATCTAGCCATGTCCGGTCGAAAAATAAATGTTTGAAATTTTTTCGAAATTTGAAAATTTGATAAGGGGTTACATCATTAAAATTGTCAAAAATTGACAAAAAATTGAATTTTTTAAAATGTAAAATTGAGTATGCAGATTTGTTAGCCTAATAAAAACTAACACAATAGCGTTTTCCGAATTGAAATTAATGATTTTTTGACAAAGTTATGATTGATTTTTGATTCGAGCGATCGACCGAATTGTCATGCATACTTTGGTATCCTTACAGGGTATTATAATTTTAGTCAGAAGCTTCAAACAAAGTGAAGGAGTCATTTCCGACCCTATAAACCATATATATTCTTGATCAGCATGAACAGCAGAGTCGATCTAGCCATGTCCAGTCGAAAAATAAATTTTTGAAATTTTTTCGAAATTTGAAAATTTGATAAGGGGTTAGTTACATCATTAAAATTGTCAAAAATTGACAAAAAATTGAATTTTTTAAAATGTAAAATTGAGTATGCAGATTTGTTAGCCTAATAAAAACTGGCACAATAGCGTTTTCCGAATTGAAATTAATGATTTTTTGACAAAGTTATGATTGATTTTTGATTCGAGCGATCGACCGAATTGTCATGCATACTTTGGTATCCTTACAGGGTATTATAATTTTAGTCAGAAGCTTCAAACAAAGTGAAGGAGTCATTTCCGACCCTATAAACCATATATATTCTTGATCAGCATGAACAGCAGAGTCGATCTAGCCATGTCCGGTCGAAAAATAAATTTTTGAAATTTTTTCGAAATTTGAAAATTTGATAAGGGGTTACATCATTAAAATTGTCAAAAATTTACAAAAAATTGAATTTTTTAAAATGTAAAATTGAGTACGCAGATTTGTTAGCCTAATAAAAACTGGCACAATAGCGTTTTCCGAATTGAAATTAATGATTTTTTGACAAAGTTATGATTGATTTTTGATTCGAGCGATCGACCGAATTGTCATACATACTTTGGTATCCTTACAGGGTATTATAATTTTAGTCAGAAGCTTCAAACAAAGTGAAGGAGTCATTTCCGACCCTATAAACCATATATATTCTTGATCAGCATGAACAGCAGAGTCGATCTAGCCATGTCCGGTCGAAAAATAAATTTTTGAAATTTTTTCGAAATTTGAAAATTTGATAAGGGGTTACATCATTAAAATTGTCAAAAATTGACAAAAAATTGAATTTTTTAAAATGTAAAATTGAGTATGCAGATTTGTTAGCCTAATAAAAACTGGCACAAAAGCGTTTTCCGAATTGAAATTAATGATTTTTTGACAAAGTTATGACTGATTTTTGATTCGAGCGATCGACCGAATTGTCATACATACTTTGGTATCCTTACAGGGTATTATAATTTTAGTCAGAAGCTTCAAACAAAGTGAAGGAGTCATTTCCGACCCTATAAACCATATATATTCTTGATCAGCATGAACAGCAGAGTCGATCTAGCCATGTCCAGTCGAAAAATAAATTTTTGAAATTTTTTCGAAATTTGAAAATTTGATAAGGGGTTAGTTACATCATTAAAATTGTCAAAAATTGACAAAAAATTGAATTTTTTAAAATGTAAAATTGAGTATGCAGATTTGTTAGCCTAATAAAAACTGGCACAAAAGCGTTTTCCGAATTGAAATTAATGATTTTTTGACAAAGTTATGATTGATTTTTGATTCGAGCGATCGACCGAATTGTCATACATACTTTGGTATCCTTACAGGGTATTATAATTTTAGTCAGAAGCTTCAAACAAAGTGAAGGAGTCATTTCCGACCCTATAAACCATATATATTCTTGATCAGCATGAACAGCAGAGTCGATCTAGCCATGTCCGGTCGAAAAATAAATTTTTGAAATTTTTTCGAAATTTGAAAATTTGATAAGGGGTTACATCATTAAAATTGTCAAAAATTGACAAAAAATTGAATTTTTTAAAATGTAAAATTGAGTATGCAGATTTGTTAGCCTAATAAAAACTGGCACAAAAGCGTTTTCCGAATTGAAATTAATGATTTTTTGACAAAGTTATGATTGATTTTTGATTCGAGCGATCGACCGAATTGTCATACATACTTTGGTATCCTTACAGGGTATTATAATTTTAGTCAGAAGCTTCAAACAAAGTGAAGGAGTCATTTCCGACCCTATAAACCATATATATTCTTGATCAGCATGAACAGCAGAGTCGATCTAGCCATGTCCGGTCGAAAAATAAATTTTTGAAATTTTTTCGAAATTTGAAAATTTGATAAGGGGTTACATCATTAAAATTGTCAAAAATTGACAAAAAATTGAATTTTTTAAAATGTAAAATTGAGTATGCAGATTTGTTAGCCTAATAAAAACTGGCACAAAAGCGTTTTCCGAATTGAAATTAATGATTTTTTGACAAAGTTATGATTGATTTTTGATTCGAGCGATCGACCGAATTGTCATACATACTTTGGTATCCTTACAGGGTATTATAATTTTAGTCAGAAGCTTCAAACAAAGTGAAGGAGTCATTTCCGACCCTATGAACCATATATATTCTTGATCAGCATGAACAGCAAAGTCGATCTAGCCATGTCCGGTCGAAAAATAAATGTTTGAAATTTTTTCGAAATTTGAAAATTTGATAAGGGGTTACATCATTAAAATTGTCAAAAATTGACAAAAAATTGAATTTTTTAAAATGTAAAATTGAGTATGCAGATTTGTTAGCCTAATAAAAACTAACACAATAGCGTTTTCCGAATTGAAATTAATGATTTTTTGACAAAGTTATGATTGATTTTTGATTCGAGCGATCGACCGAATTGTCATGCATACTTTGGTATCCTTACAGGGTATTATAATTTTAGTCAGAAGCTTCAAACAAAGTGAAGGAGTCATTTCCGACCCTATAAACCATATATATTCTTGATCAGCATGAACAGCAGAGTCGATCTAGCCATGTCCGGTCGAAAAATAAATTTTTGAAATTTTTTCGAAATTTGAAAATTTGATAAGGGGTTACATCATTAAAATTGTCAAAAATTGACAAAAAATTGAATTTTTTAAAATGTAAAATTGAGTACGCAGATTTGTTAGCCTAATAAAAACTGGCACAATAGCGTTTTCCGAATTGAAATTAATGATTTTTTGACAAAGTTATGATTGATTTTTGATTCGAGCGATCGACCGAATTGTCATACATACTTTGGTATCCTTACAGGGTATTATAATTTTAGTCAGAAGCTTCAAACAAAGTGAAGGAGTCATTTCCGACCCTATAAACCATATATATTCTTGATCAGCATGAACAGCAGAGTCGATCTAGCCATGTCCGGTCGAAAAATAAATTTTTGAAATTTTTTCGAAATTTGAAAATTTGATAAGGGGTTACATCATTAAAATTGTCAAAAATTGACAAAAAATTGAATTTTTTAAAATGTAAAATTGAGTATGCAGATTTGTTAGCCTAATAAAAACTGGCACAAAAGCGTTTTCCGAATTGAAATTAATGATTTTTTGACAAAGTTATGATTGATTTTTGATTCGAGCGATCGACCGAATTGTCATACATACTTTGGTATCCTTACAGGGTATTATAATTTTAGTCAGAAGCTTCAAACAAAGTGAAGGAGTCATTTCCGACCCTATAAACCATATATATTCTTGATCAGCATGAACAGCAGAGTCGATCTAGCCATGTCCAGTCGAAAAATAAATTTTTGAAATTTTTTCGAAATTTGAAAATTTGATAAGGGGTTAGTTACATCATTAAAATTGTCAAAAATTGACAAAAAATTGAATTTTTTAAAATGTAAAATTGAGTATGCAGATTTGTTAGCCTAATAAAAACTGGCACAAAAGCGTTTTCCGAATTGAAATTAATGATTTTTTGACAAAGTTATGATTGATTTTTGATTCGAGCGATCGACCGAATTGTCATACATACTTTGGTATCCTTACAGGGTATTATAATTTTAGTCAGAAGCTTCAAACAAAGTGAAGGAGTCATTTCCGACCCTATAAACCATATATATTCTTGATCAGCATGAACAGCAGAGTCGATCTAGCCATGTCCGGTCGAAAAATAAATTTTTGAAATTTTTTCGAAATTTGAAAATTTGATAAGGGGTTACATCATTAAAATTGTCAAAAATTGACAAAAAATTGAATTTTTTAAAATGTAAAATTGAGTATGCAGATTTGTTAGCCTAATAAAAACTGGCACAAAAGCGTTTTCCGAATTGAAATTAATGATTTTTTGACAAAGTTATGATTGATTTTTGATTCGAGCGATCGACCGAATTGTCATACATACTTTGGTATCCTTACAGGGTATTATAATTTTAGTCAGAAGCTTCAAACAAAGTGAAGGAGTCATTTCCGACCCTATAAACCATATATATTCTTGATCAGCATGAACAGCAGAGTCGATCTAGCCATGTCCGGTCGAAAAATATATTTTTGAATTTTTTTGAAATTTGAAAATTTGATAAGGGGTTACATCATTAAAATTGTCAAAAATTGACAAAAAATTGAATTTTTTAAAATGTAAAATTGAGTATGCAGATTTGTTAGCCTAATAAAAACTGGCACAAAAGCGTTTTCCGAATTGAAATTAATGATTTTTTGACAAAGTTATGATTGATTTTTGATTCGAGCGATCGACCGAATTGTCATACATACTTTGGTATCCTTACAGGGTATTATAATTTTAGTCAGAAGCTTCAAACAAAGTGAAGGAGTCATTTCCGACCCTATAAACCATATATATTCTTGATCAGCATGAACAGCAGAGTCGATCTAGCCATGTCCGGTCGAAAAATAAATTTTTGAAATTTTTTCGAAATTTGAAAATTTGATAAGGGGTTACATCATTAAAATTGTCAAAAATTGACAAAAAATTGAATTTTTTAAAATGTAAAATTGAGTATGCAGATTTGTTAGCCTAATAAAAACTGGCACAAAAGCGTTTTCCGAATTGAAATTAATGATTTTTTGACAAAGTTATGATTGATTTTTGATTCGAGCGATCGACCGAATTGTCATACATACTTTGGTATCCTTACAGGGTATTATAATTTTAGTCAGAAGCTTCAAACAAAGTGAAGGAGTCATTTCCGACCCTATGAACCATATATATTCTTGATCAGCATGAACAGCAGAGTCGATCTAGCCATGTCCGGTCGAAAAATAAATGTTTGAAATTTTTTCGAAATTTGAAAATTTGATAAGGGGTTACATCATTAAAATTGTCAAAAATTGACAAAAAATTGAATTTTTTAAAATGTAAAATTGAGTATGCAGATTTGTTAGCCTAATAAAAACTAACACAATAGCGTTTTCCGAATTGAAATTAATGATTTTTTGACAAAGTTATGATTGATTTTTGATTCGAGCGATCGACCGAATTGTCATGCATACTTTGGTATCCTTACAGGGTATTATAATTTTAGTCAGAAGCTTCAAACAAAGTGAAGGAGTCATTTCCGACCCTATAAACCATATATATTCTTGATCAGCATGAACAGCAGAGTCGATCTAGCCATGTCCGGTCGAAAAATAAATTTTTGAAATTTTTTCGAAATTTGAAAATTTGATAAGGGGTTACATCATTAAAATTGTCAAAAATTGACAAAAAATTGAATTTTTTAAAATGTAAAATTGAGTATGCAGATTTGTTAGCCTAATAAAAACTGGCACAAAAGCGTTTTCCGAATTGAAATTAATGATTTTTTGACAAAGTTATGATTGATTTTTGATTCGAGCGATCGACCGAATTGTCATACATACTTTGGTATCCTTACAGGGTATTATAATTTTAGTCAGAAGCTTCAAACAAAGTGAAGGAGTCATTTCCGACCCTATAAACCATATATATTCTTGATCAGCATGAACAGCAGAGTCGATCTAGCCATGTCCGGTCGAAAAATAAATTTTTGAAATTTTTTCGAAATTTGAAAATTTGATAAGGGGTTACATCATTAAAATTGTGAAAAATTGACAAAAAATTGAATTTTTTAAAATGTAAAATTGAGTATGCAGATTTGTTAGCCTAATAAAAACTGGCACAAAAGCGTTTTCCGAATTGAAATTAATGATTTTTTGACAAAGTTATGATTGATTTTTGATTCGAGCGATCGACCGAATTGTCATGCATACTTTGGTATCCTTACAGGGTATTATAATTTTAGTCAGAAGCTTCAAACAAAGTGAAGGAGTCATTTCCGACCCTATAAACCATATATATTCTTGATCAGCATGAACAGCAGAGTCGATCTAGCCATGTCCGGTCGAAAAATAAATTTTTGAAATTTTTTCGAAATTTGAAAATTTGATAAGGGGTTACATCATTAAAATTGTCAAAAATTGACAAAAAATTGAATTTTTTAAAATGTAAAATTGAGTATGCAGATTTGTTAGCCTAATAAAAACTGGCACAAAAGCGTTTTCCGAATTGAAATTAATGAGTTTTTGACAAAGTTATGATTGATTTTTGATTCGAGCGATCGACCGAATTGTCATACATACTTTGGTATCCTTACAGGGTATTATAATTTTAGTCAGAAGCTTCAAACAAAGTGAAGGAGTCATTTCCGACCCTATGAACCATATATATTCTTGATCAGCATGAACAGCAGAGTCGATCTAGCCATGTCCGGTCGAAAAATAAATGTTTGAAATTTTTTCGAAATTTGAAAATTTGATAAGGGGTTACATCATTAAAATTGTCAAAAATTGACAAAAAATTGAATTTTTTAAAATGTAAAATTGAGTATGCAGATTTGTTAGCCTAATAAAAACTAACACAATAGCGTTTTCCGAATTGAAATTAATGATTTTTTGACAAAGTTATGATTGATTTTTGATTCGAGCGATCGACCGAATTGTCATGCATACTTTGGTATCCTTACAGGGTATTATAATTTTAGTCAGAAGCTTCAAACAAAGTGAAGGAGTCATTTCCGACCCTATAAACCATATATATTCTTGATCAGCATGAACAGCAGAGTCGATCTAGCCATGTCCGGTCGAAAAATAAATTTTTGAAATTTTTTCGAAATTTGAAAATTTGATAAGGGGTTACATCATTAAAATTGTCAAAAATTGACAAAAAATTGAATTTTTTAAAATGTAAAATTGAGTATGCAGATTTGTTAGCCTAATAAAAACTGGCACAAAAGCGTTTTCCGAATTGAAATTAATGATTTTTTGACAAAGTTATGATTGATTTTTGATTCGAGCGATCGACCGAATTGTCATACATACTTTGGTATCCTTACAGGGTATTATAATTTTAGTCAGAAGCTTCAAACAAAGTGAAGGAGTCATTTCCGACCCTATAAACCATATATATTCTTGATCAGCATGAACAGCAGAGTCGATCTAGCCATGTCCGGTCGAAAAATAAATTTTTGAAATTTTTTCGAAATTTGAAAATTTGATAAGGGGTTACATCATTAAAATTGTCAAAAATTGACAAAAAATTGAATTTTTTAAAATGTAAAATTGAGTATGCAGATTTGTTAGCCTAATAAAAACTGGCACAAAAGCGTTTTCCGAATTGAAATTAATGATTTTTTGACAAAGTTATGATTGATTTTTGATTCGAGCGATCGACCGAATTGTCATACATACTTTGGTATCCTTACAGGGTATTATAATTTTAGTCAGAAGCTTCAAACAAAGTGAAGGAGTCATTTCCGACCCTATAAACCATATATATTCTTGATCAGCATGAACAGCAGAGTCGATCTAGCCATGTCCGGTCGAAAAATAAATTTTTGAAATTTTTTCGAAATTTGAAAATTTGATAAGGGGTTACATCATTAAAATTGTCAAAAATTGACAAAAAATTGAATTTTTTAAAATGTAAAATTGAGTATGCAGATTTGTTAGCCTAATAAAAACTGGCACAAAAGCGTTTTCCGAATTGAAATTAATGATTTTTTGACAAAGTTATGATTGATTTTTGATTCGAGCGATCGACCGAATTGTCATACATACTTTGGTATCCTTACAGGGTATTATAATTTTAGTCAGAAGCTTCAAACAAAGTGAAGGAGTCATTTCCGACCCTATAAACCATATATATTCTTGATCAGCATGAACAGCAGAGTCGATCTAGCCATGTCCGGTCGAAAAATAAATTTTTGAAATTTTTTCGAAATTTGAAAATTTGATAAGGGGTTACATCATTAAAATTGTCAAAAATTGACAAAAAATTGAATTTTTTAAAATGTAAAATTGAGTATGCAGATTTGTTAGCCTAATAAAAACTGGCACAAAAGCGTTTTCCGAATTGAAATTAATGATTTTTTGACAAAGTTATGATTGATTTTTGATTCGAGCGATCGACCGAATTGTCATACATACTTTGGTATCCTTACAGGGTATTATAATTTTAGTCAGAAGCTTCAAACAAAGTGAAGGAGTCATTTCCGACCCTATAAACCATATATATTCTTGATCAGCATGAACAGCAGAGTCGATCTAGCCATGTCCGGTCGAAAAATAAATTTTTGAAATTTTTTCGAAATTTGAAAATTTGATAAGGGGTTACATCATTAAAATTGTCAAAAATTGACAAAAAATTGAATTTTTTAAAATGTAAAATTGAGTATGCAGATTTGTTAGCCTAATAAAAACTGGCACAAAAGCGTTTTCCGAATTGAAATTAATGATTTTTTGACAAAGTTATGATTGATTTTTGATTCGAGCGATCGACCGAATTGTCATGCATACTTTGGTATCCTTACAGGGTATTATAATTTTAGTCAGAAGCTTCAAACAAAGTGAAGGAGTCATTTCCGACCCTATAAACCCTATCTTGATCAGCATGAACAGCAGAGTCGATCTAGCCATGTCCGGTCGAAAAATAAATTTTTGAAATTTTTTCGAAATTTGAAAATTTGATAAGGGGTTACATCATTAAAATTGTCAAAAATTGACAAAAAATTGAATTTTTTAAAATGTAAAATTGAGTATGCAGATTTGTTAGCCTAATAAAAACTGGCACAAAAGCGTTTTCCGAATTGAAATTAATGATTTTTTGACAAAGTTATGATTGATTTTTGATTCGAGCGATCGACCGAATTGTCATACATACTTTGGTATCCTTACAGGGTATTATAATTTTAGTCAGAAGCTTCAAACAAAGTGAAGGAGTCATTTCCGACCCTATAAACCATATATATTCTTGATCAGCATGAACAGCAGAGTCGATCTAGCCATGTCCGGTCGAAAAATAAATTTTTGAAATTTTTTCGAAATTTGAAAATTTGATAAGGGGTTACATCATTAAAATTGTCAAAAATTGACAAAAAATTGAATTTTTTTAAATGTAAAATTGAGTATGCAGATTTGTTAGCCTAATAAAAACTGGCACAAAAGCGTTTTCCGAATTGAAATTAACTCTTTTTTAGCTTAGTTACGAATTTTTTACGCTTCGATTGGTATAAAAAATTATTAAAAATACCATTAAATTATTGTATAAAAAACCTGCATTTTTTAGGTCTTCTGGAGGCCATAAAATGGCCAAAAAACTACTGACTACGAAAATTCATATATATTCCGTTTCGTTATTAAATTCTTTATTAATCTATACTAAAATATAAGAAAACAATTTTTCAAATATTTTATCCAATTTAAGCTTAAGGGTAAACCAACTTCTTTTTCCCGAAGTTAGTTTCCTTTGTTTAAAAATTATTTCATAAAATTAAGAAAGTTTTACAATTTTGTTTTCAGTTTCGAATATATTTTTTCTTTCCCCTCTTTTGTTCTTGTTATCATTTATTATTATTATTATTATCTTATCAAAAACCGATTAGAGTTAAGAAACCCCTGGGTACTTGAGTTCCTAAACTTTGTAAGCTAAGATAAGAGCTGCAGTTGAGGCTATTATTAGGCGTTCCTTGAAACGGGTGTCCGCATTAGTCAACATTCAGTTGCCGGAAGGAGCCCTGCAGTCCGAAGAGGCTCTCAAAATCGACGGGTTGACCCAATCGAAGGCTCTCGTCGGTGCCATAATTGTTTTCCTCCTCCCAGTAGCTTCTATGGGCCTGAATACGCTGCTCCCACTCCTTAAGGAGCTCTGGAATCGAACCGTTTTCTCCCCCGTACTCAACAGGCAGATACTTCTTGGGTATTTGCTTAAAGAGTCCTTCCCATTTGCTTCCATGGACATAGAGCTGCGGGTTAAAGATCGTTATATATAGAACTCTTTCCATTAAAAACTTGAACTTACGCGTCCCTGCTGTTTCTTAGACATCATCGGCTTGATCATATTGAAGATGGTCTCGAAACCGTTGGGTGTGTTGATGAAATGAATGCCCTGGGGTCGCAGGGGCAGGGCCTCCTCCTGAAATACGGTCATCTTCATGGCAAACGACGGTGTCATCTGCAAGAAGTGGCCGGTGGTGACATTGGATAGATCCAAAATGGATATCATCCCATTCACAATGGCCACATCGTCCTCGTCGAGCATGATTTGCTGCATGAGAACGCTGGCTCGGTTCACCTCCTGAAAGGTGTACTTGTCGGGATCATAGGCGGCCATGCGGATAAAAGCCAGACGGGGCCCATTATCGTTTAGGGGACGTGGCAGTAGAACAATGGTCCTAAGGGTGGATTCGGAAATAGTTAAAGGACTCGGGACTCAACTCTCGCCGACGTACCCCAGCTTAAAGATCTCCAGGCACTTGTCCACATCCAGATTGGGGCCACCATAGTACTCGGGGTACTTGGTGCGCAGCGTATAGAACCTGTCAATCTTGGCCTTCGTCCGCTCCAAGCTGAACTTGCAGCCGCGCAGAAAGTTCACCAGGAACTGATCCTCTGTGCGGGCCTTCAGGTGGGGCTGCTGCCTGATCCACTCCCTCAGAGCGGCAATGTCGTCATCCAGTTTACTGGGCACCTCGTTCAGCTTCTCGATGGCGTTCTTCTGGAGCTCGGGGCTCAGCGGGCGGATGGACGGCATCGTGAGGTTGGGTTCTCCTTGGCAGTCGGCTAACGAATGTCGATTTTTGACCCTGGCATTTGTGCAACTCAAGTTGGTATCGATAAGCTATCGTCTGGGCACTGATAACCATGTATTGAAATAGTCGTCAAGAAGAACACACAGCAAAGCTTATCGATAGGATTTATTAGGCGTTTATAGCCCTGCGGGCGTTACAGCTCTGCGAATAGGTTCAGTCGATGATCAACTGGCGGAAAGAGCCATCCATTCCGAAGTGACTTTCTTCCCGGCCAAGGTGGGTGGACTCTTCGCGCAACTTCTCGTTGGTGCCAAAGTGCTGGGACTCTTCGAAATAGCTCCGATAGCTTGCCAGCTTGGCCTCCATTGCAGTGGTTATATCAAGGATGGTTCCCTTGGTGCCTCCATACTCCACGGGCAGATATTGCTTGGGAACACGCTCAAAGATGGCCTCCGGATCGGAGCTAACAGTGACCTGCAAGGGTATAGAGTATTATAAAGTCGCTTAAGGATCGACACTGTCTTACCCTCTCCTTGATCTTTGCGGGAAACCAACCCAGCAGCGACTTGAAGCCTGTCTCGAAGGCTTTGGGTGCATTGATGAAATGGATGCCCCTTTGCCGCGTGGGCATAGCCTCGTCAGCATAGGCTGAAAACTTGCTCAGAAGTTGCGGCTGGAGGGCAAATAGATTCGCTCCCGTCACTCCACTCATGTCCATGATCTCCAGGTAGCCACTGACCGAGGCATTGTCATCCTCCAGCATCATGATCTCTCCAAACATGGAGCCCACGCGAATGATGTCCTGGAACTTGAATTTACTCAAGTCATAGGAACAGGCCCGAATGATGGTTACAGCTGGACCAGTGTCGTCTTTGTCCAGGGGAATGCGCAAGATGACTCTGTGAGAAAGTTCAAAGTAAATAGCTTGAAAGGACTTAGGAATATCTTGATCGTACCCCATCCGAATTATCTCCAGCACTTGGGGATCATCGGCCAGGCGGTGCTCATTAAAGACCTCAGGAATGAGGGCCTGCAAGCTGTAGAATCGGTCGATCTTCTGCTTGGCCTTCTCCAGACTGAACTTGGACCCACGCAGAAAGCTGACCAGGAACTGATCCGTTACGCAGGAGCAGAGATGAGGTTGCTTCTCCAGCCACTCCCTTAGAGCCGCGATGTCGGATTCCACGCGACAGGGTACTTCGTTCAGCTCCTCGATGGCCACCTTTTGCAGGCCCGCCGGCAGGGAACGCAATGGATTTTGGGTTACTTTACTCATGCTGGCAGCTCTATCAATTGCAGACTGGCAAAAATGTTGAGCACTTAATGCCGCCAATGCAACTGGTCACCACTCGAATATAATATTCAAAGCAACTGGCGATAAGATCCGACTAATCTGGCTACCGATTAGCCGTGTTATGGTTGTGGTTTTATAAAGCAGATCAGGCAAGAACACGGTTAACAACCAATCGAACTTGAACTACTTTCTTAAAAAATATTCTTAGGATTATATTTAGGATCTTTCTCTTGAGGATCGTTGTATATAATATACTTTTTAGATCTGTTTATATTATATACAGTATCTCATATCATATACAACAGAAAGTTTCCTTAATAATTATCAGTGTCCGGCAAGACAACTACTTCTACCACAAGTTGAAATATCTTGCCCCGAAGAAGGGTTAAAAGAACTCACTCACTTAGCTTATCACACTGCACACACACAGGCCGTAATAATCGCTATAGATAGGGTCGGCCACATATCGCATCGATGTAGAGTATAAACTTTATTCAAAGAAAAATAAACATGGAAATATAATTACGCTAGACGTGAAGAACTACTGAGCTAACACTTATAGGCTAGTTACCCTGTTGAAGCTGCCACCGTCACTAAGCTAGTCTCGGGCGCAGTTATCTCGAGATGGTTGCATAAACACGAATATATATATTAGTTGTGGATATATCTATTGAATGTATATATAAATACGCGAATCTTGTGGAACGAATGTAGCCTAGGAGTGGACTGCTATTGCACAGGAAACTGGAGAATCTTTCGAAGTGTCTGCTGGATTATCTGTTAGGCAGTTAGTACAGGCCGGAGGGCAGGTCCGTCACCTTGGACATGGATCCCTGGGTGTAGGATCGGGTGCGCGCGGTGGCTCCCTTTCCTCCGCTGGCGCTGGGATAGTTGGGGGCCTCGTGCATCCGCATGGCCGGATTGCTGGTGAAGTAGATCTGCTGATTGCTCCGCGACTTCTCCCTGACGATGGCCGCCTCGTTAAGGGCTTCGTGGGCGTGGGAGGAGTGCGAGGACGCGAAGGCCGCCTCCAGGCGCTCCACGTTCTTGGTGACACGGCGGGCCTGCAGGGCAGCCGTGATGTCCGGCTTGGGATACTTCTGGGGTGTGTTCATGCCCGTCATAAAGAAGACCCCGTTGAATTGCTGAGCCGGCGGTGCTGGAGGTGGTGGAGCTGGGGCCTTAACCTTCGTGGTTTGATGTTGGGGAACCGCCATGATGGGCGCCACCTCCTGGACACTCTTTCGCAGGGCTTGCATGGTAGGATCGTGCTCGTCGTGCCGCGCATTCATAATCACATCGAGCAGCTCTCGGTTGGTGCTGGCATTGTAGGCCGTGGCCGTGGCGTTCGCCTCCGGCATGTCCGGCGAGGGCGAGTCCATCTGATAGGCCGAGGGCTGGTCCGTCTCCGGGGCGTCGTAGTCCACCTCATCGAAGAAGGTGTGCATGGCGGCCAGGCGCTCAGCGGCATCGGGATCGCCGGGCTGATGGAGGACTGCCATTCCGTAGTCGGAGCCATCTTGCTCAGAGCAATCCGTGCGGGGCACAAGGTGCGCCAGCGACCGGGACTTTCTCGGTGGCTGCGGCACTATGTTCACCGGCACAATCTCCTGTTCCGTGGGCCGAAGCTGCCGCATCCTGGGCCTCGAGCTAGTGCCCGCCTGGCTGCTGATTTGCTTCTCCGCTTCGCTCACAATGTTGTCCAGTTCTTCGATGACGTCTTCGATGGTGGCTGCATCATCGTCGTCTTCCTCGACCGCCGTCGTCGCCTTCCGCGACTGCTTCACCTTGGAGGGCAGCACGAGAATGGGTACTGGGCTAAGTGAGGCACCTGTCTCCGAGCTGCTGATGCCCTCGTCCTCGTGCTCGGAGCTGCTCGTCGGCTTCGTCTTGGTGGTGGGCGGTACCTGGCGGGGTAGGGCCACCGGTTGGTGTGCAGACTCCACCGGCTTAAAGTTGGACTGCTGCTGGGCACCCTGCATGCGAAAGATCTCGCGCTGGAGCTCGGCACAGCGCTCCTGCAGCCGCCTCTCCATGGAGGTCAGCACGGCCTTCTCCTCGTGCAGGATCTGAACCCTCCGCTCCAGGATCACCATCTGGCTGCGGACACGCTCCGCATCCCTCGCCTGGGCCATCATCTTGTCCACGTCTATGTGGAGCTCGTTGAAGCGCTTCACCTCGCTTTTTAAAGCATCCAGCCACGGCGAGGAGGAGGAGATGGTTCGCGCCAGGGTGCTGGCATCGAGTCCCGCCTGGAAGAGCTCGGCCTGGATGTACAGGCGCTGCTGGATGCTCACGGCGCTCTCGATGAAGGTGTTGAGAAATCTGTTTGAGAATGGGAATTCTTAGTAGTCCTCTCTTTGTTGTTTTTGATGGTTGCACTTACTTGACACCCGCACACTGAAGCTCCCCTGATCCACCGCCGCTGTTCAGAATGCCAACCAGCAGTCGGAAACGGACTGGTTCACTGCATCTCAGGCGCAACGTGGACATGGCGTCGGAGACGGCTGTGTGACCTGTGGAGGCTATCTTGTGGCTACCAGTGCCGCTGCCAAAGGGCTGCCGGTCGCAGGCGGAGGCCAGCAGCTGTAGGGCCAGGATCCGGGCACGGATGCCCTGCCCCGTGGCCGAGGAGGCCAGAGGCATGAGACCAACGGGTGTGTTCCCCAAGCGGGCTATGGCATCCAGAGATCGCGAGCAGCAGATGCTCAGACATTGCCTGGTGAAAGGTTAAGCGGGGGATTAATTGGGATCTGTAATGGGAGTCTGAAGAGGGAGCCAACTCACAAGCACGACAGTTCATCGAGCAAAGCACGACGCTGATAGCTCTGGGGGTTCCTGGTCATGGCCAGAGAACTGCTGGCGCCTGGCAACGGGGCTGGTGCGTTACTGGCCTGAGCCATTTGAATGGCGCGCAGGACCTCCAACAAGTGGCTGATCCCATCCGCAGGCGTAGCCACAAATTCTTGGACAAAGCTGCAGGGAAAAGACAGTTAGTGCTACCTCATAGGTTTCCTTGTTCAAGAGGGTGACTCACCTGCTGAAGGACACTCGGAGATCGGCACGCAGCTTGGTTAGCAGATCCGTTATGGAGCCAAACTGGCGCATAGACATCTCCCTTTCATTTACCGGCGGAGCAGGAATGGGAGATCTGCAAAGTAGGGAGGGGAATATATTCACTTCTTCTCTGTCCTGATGTCTATATTTCATACTTGTACTCTGAATGCTTGGCTGGCAGAGTGGCCGATCTGGAGGCCTCCTCCTTGGCACTAAGCCCAGTGCTAACATCGTAGATTGATTGCTTCTTGCCCGAGCTGCTGCCCTTGGTGAACTTCCTCAAGGAGTACACATAATCCTCGGGATTGTACACGGGTGGACGTTGATTTTCCTAGATTTTTGATGGCATAGTGTTAGGTTTCACTTAATTAAGATTGTGTATGACTCACCTTGCTGAACACGGGGGCCTGAGGCCAACTCTGCTCGGAGCCACCAATCTTGTAGGAGGCCAGGGATCCGTTGAGGCTGCTGGCCCCGCACTTGTTCGTCCCCGAGCTGTTGGAGCCACCTGCTTTGTGAGGCATTTGGCTCTGGCTCTGGCTCTGGCTCGGCACCTGACCCTGCCCAGGTAGCTCGCACATGCTGGGAGCCATCTTGAGGCGTTGTCCCGGGCGGAGCTGCTGCTGGTGTCTCTGCAGTGTCGTGCTGTCGCTGCGTTAATTGGAGAGGGGAAAAACCAATCGGGTGGAGTCAATTAATGTACGTGCCTGACATGGGAGAACTCGAATTTGCATTCAGCCCGGCCATAAATAAGCTGCGGAGCAGGGGGGCTGGCTTTCGGAGTTTTGGGTCTCCACCACGTAACGCACCGGAAAAACAAGCCGTTAAGTTTATTGAACATATTTCTGCGAGTACTCGTATTTGAGCCAAGGCTTATCTGCAGTCGCACACGCAGTCAGAGTTGGAGCTGGAGCTGGAGTGGAGTCTGGACAGGTGCCTTCGATATCCGCTGTCAACGACACCCAAATGGAGACGAGGTGCGAGTATGTGGGCTGTGGGCCCGTTTCCTAGCCACCAGCCACTAACCACTAAGCGATCGAACACCGATTAAAGTTGATCTGTGACAGTCACTGATTTTGTTATTTAATTTTTGCTTTTCTGCTGAATTTGCATTTTAATGTGCTAGAAATAAAGACACTTTCACTGCCCGCCCAGATGAAAGAGACATTCGGTTCCAGCAGTTCCCTCTCGAGGCCCCAGCCCCGTTAGAGCACAATGAGGGGTTAACGGCTCGCACATATGAGTGGCTATGCAAATGGCGCGGGTATTGTGCGGGGATCGATGGTTATGATGTGCCTATGTGGTTACCTCAGCCCCGGAATCGATCCGCCAATCAGTCACGTACCGCAGATGCTCAGGCATTCGGTTCTTTCGTCAGGTGTGCCGCCGGCCCCTCACGCAACTCCAAGCTTCAGTCCAAGTCGGAGTCGAAGTTGGACGCAGCTCGGCGGAGGCAGCCACACAGATGCGATGGGTGTTGAGAGATCACTCAAAACCGAGTCTGCGACTGGGGTTGTAGCACTAAAATCTGCATAAATCAATTTGTGAGGCAGAAATTGAAATCGCGGAGCGAAGACTGCTCCACAAACTGGAATTGATAAGCCGTGAAAATGCCTCCTCCGGGCTAATGGTCTCAACGAGGCGAGTGCTCTCCATTAGTTGCCATAAAAGTCAGCCAGACTTTATGATTATTTTTAAACATTCGAGTGTCACTGCTTCGAAAGGCACTTATCAATGGAGTAGTAAAAACTTTAAGATGGCTATCGATCGGAGGTGGCATGTGCAACATGCGAAAGACCTTCCAAGATTTGCTTTCGTTGGAATAAAAAGAAAACCAGCTTTGCTGACCCACTAGATATATGCAAAGATCAAGATGACTAGATAGTTACTTGAAGTTTTGTCGCCAGGAGCCGGGTTCTGTTAGATTTTTGCTTAAGTCCATGGTATAGTGTATTTGCAGTTGATTTATTCGGGGTCAGTATCAGTTTAGAAGCACTCATCGATGGACGGCAACCATCCGCTGCAGTAGTGCCAGACGGCCCAGGCGGACCATCCCTGCTGGCTGAGCACCTTCTGGGCGCAACGCACGGAGTTGGTGATGTCGTCGGTCAACAGGGCATTGCAGCTCAGGCCGCACTCGTTGTAGGAGAAGCGTCCGTCGGCCTGGCACCAGTACAGATCGTTGATCTGGAAGATACCGTAGTCGTTGGAGCCGTCCCAGTTGGCCGGGCCGACCACCCAGGTGCGGTAATCGCTCTCGTGCTGGGCAATGCAGGTCCACTTGTCCAGCTGGTCACGGGGAACGCCCAGGTTGGACATCTCCCTAGCCAGGGAGCAACGGTCCAGGGTGCGGGCAGCCAGGGCGGTGGCGGCACAGGCGGCCAGAGCCACAAGAACGATGAAAGCCTTCATGTCGATTGGTTTGGTTTAAGCGAAACTGTTTGGCTAACTCGGCTCCTGGCCTGGTATTTATGGGAAATTGGGACGCCCGTTTGGCTGGCCTATCAGCCCTTGAGCGAGTAACACTCAAAGATAGAAATATAATTAAAAAAGAAGCCGCAACTTGACAGATTTAAATAATTCATTCACGTCCAAAACAACGTGAAATAAGACCAAAATAACTTTATCAGGCGGCCGAGTACATCATAGGGTTCAATCTCAAAGAGAATAAAAGAACATTTCTTCCCTGAATGATGCCTAGTTTTAGGCTGCCAAATAAGGGGAACTTCACACGAAGCTTTCGACTGATAAGCCACTATCGAACACCTTGAAAATCGAGTGTTAACCAAGATCTCGTCATTGTTCGGAGGGGCCGCTGAGGTTCAATGAATCGAGGAGAAAGGTACGAGTGGTGCCCTCGCTGCTGATTAGCATAATTGCTGTTATATCAACAATGACGATGGGCTTAGAAGGGGCCCATTGTGCCACCTGAAAGCCCCTTGAGTTCGAGTAGCCCAAAAATATAAAGATAGAGCCCGGGAGCCGCCCAAGTGGTAATCCAGATGATTAATGATTAATCACACTCTCGGCCTGGTCATAAACCAGACCACAACTGGGGGCTAATAGCTGCAGTCAAGTGGTGCTGTTTCGCCATTAAACCCGCGACTCCACTTCCACTCCACTTCAAAGTCGGACATTAAACTTGGGCCGTGCAAAAGATGGGAATTCGTCTGGGCAGGAGAAGAAAGAGATACTATATCTGCGGGCATATGCATTGCCATTTCCAGTCCCGAATGCCTCGGATGCCGCACAATGAATAACTATGAATAATTTGCTCCAACATGCAACCGCACCCGAGTTGCGTGAGCAGAGACCCACCGAGATATGGCGAAGACAATGCCTCCTATATTTTTCGAGATAAATATTTCGAATAGCTGCTGGAAGACAGCGAACTGCCAACGACCACCAGATGTATCTTACGCACAATGCTGAGATACAGTTTTGGTGGGCTTCATTTGATGCGTAGATTATGATCGAATGCTGGAAGAGTGCGCCATATTTGGATGCTGAATGTTTCCGTATTTGTTTCTTTAAAAAACTTCTCGGCTTTGGATGCTGATCAAGAATAAATATGATTTATGGGGTCGGAAACCACTTCTTCATTGTTTTTGAAGCTTATGAATAAATATAATACCTTGTAAGAAACACCGAAGTGTGTATGGCAATTCGGTCAATTAATCTAATCAAAAATCAATCATAACTTCGTCAAAAAATCATTAATTTCAATTCGGAAAACGGGTTTGTGCTAGATTTTAGTAGGTTTATAAATCTGCATACCAAATTTAACATTTTGAAAAATTCAATTTTTTGTCAATTTTTGGCAATTTTAATGATGTAACCCCTTATCAAATTTTCAAATTTCGAAAAAATTTCAAAAATTTATTTTTCGACCGGACACGGCTAGATCGATTCTGCTGTTCATGCTGATCAAGAATATATATGCTTTATAGGGTCGGAAATGACTCCTTCACTGCGTTTCACACTTTTGACTACAATCAGAATACCCTACAAGGGTATAAGACAAAATAAATGTGGCTCAAAGAGCTCGAGCTAGTAATATTTAAGAGCAGCCTCTTAGTGTCATTTGGGAATTGCAAAACTGTCGCAGCCAGTGGACTCCTATTTGTAGCCTTTTTGGCGTCGGCGAAAAGTGAAATTTTATATAATGGCCCACACATAACAGAGTCATTATGACAGTTGGCCTGGCCAAAGCGAATGAAATCTATTAGACATTAAAGCGGAGCCTCTATCTTGGCCAGCAGCTGGCAAATGGCTGGCAAACAAGTTAATTTAATTTCCAGGCATAAAACAAATTACGTATGAAAAGTCGCCGTTATCGCCGCATTTATCATGGATGGTACGACCGTATGTATCTCGATCTTTGTCTCCGTCTCCACCATTTTCCATCCAGTTGAGGCCTCTTAGTGCCAACGGACTTTGGCTCGATTGAAAACAATTTCGATTCAATTACATCTATGGCAGTCGGACCGATGAAGCAGAGACATGATGTAGGTCTATGGGATTGCCATTTGCGGCTAATCGCCGGAGATCAACTTTGCCATTTAGAGTTCGTTTGGGCCTTGCCAATTGGCGAAGACCAGGTACGAGTCGGCCTAGAGCCTAATGTATTAATTTGCTGAGCTATTCTCAAGGGTGTCGTCGTTGTGTTTGGGGCGGGTTAAACGACATTCCAGGAGGTATTGAATCCAAAATGCGACACCAATCCCCTGCCTCTATTTGAATCCCCATCAAGCTGGGTCTTCTCCTCCCCAGAAAACCCATTTCGGATAGATCATAAACATAAAGAAGACGGACTGGCCTGGACATGGAAATGGGAAAGTTTTGCCTCGCGTTGAGCCGACACCTTGCCAAATTGTTTCTAGGCGGCGTTACACAAGCCGAGGAATGGGAAATACACCTGGTTTGTGTGCCTGCAGAGACACCACAATAAGCTGGGATCGGATGTGGGCTTTGCTGCGGAGCGGAGTGGCACTTTTGTGACGATGATGCCAGAGATTAAGTCACCGCTGACATGCAAAAGTTCTCATGGCAGTTCCATTTCTTTAGCCCATTTGCATTTGCATTTGTCCGGGGCGAATTTTACCCACACTCGAAACACGAAACTCACTCGCAGATAAAACTATTAGGAGAATTTAGCAACCGACAAAGCCGGAGAGAAATGTGGCCACTTTTCAGCTGTCAGAGATCGAGATCGAGACCGAAAGATCTCTCCGAGCCAGATTTCCCAAGGCTGTCAGCTCCCTTGAGCTATCGCCCATTCCCGGCTTTTGTCATCTTTTTGATCGTCGTCGACGGACGACTGTCAAGCTTGACGGCGTCGCGCTTGACTCCAAATTAAAATGGTTGTTGTCTTTTTTTTTTGTTTTTTGGAAGAGCTTTTCCAACGCTCATTATAGTTTTCACTGGGATTTGTTTTCAACAACAGATTGCAGGGCACCTGCCCGCCCGAGGTTATATATCAGCAGTCCCCAGCTGTCAAATAATATAATTAAGGTTTGTCTTGCTGAAACTATATCGCAGCGGGGCGTGGGGCACCGTGTTTTCGGTGCTTAAAGTCTCTGGAGCTTGCTTTTTGACACAGTTGCGTTTTGGAGCTGCTGCCACAGAGAGAGAAATGTTTATAATTTGTGAGTCGAATCGGTGGCAGGTAATTGATGCCGAAAGTGGCCCGGCCCCAAAGCGGGGGCCAGTGTCACCGTTGGCCTGTCGCTCACAATGCCTGAACCGCTGAAGATCATGTCAAGTTAACTGCGTGGAAAAGTGGAAGAATGGGTAATGCGATCATCTCGGGATTGTGCAAGTTCAGCCAGGGCCTGAGCATCCACAGAGAAGACTTACCCCTCGTACGCAAAGATAACGTCAGAGTTATCACATCTCTGGTAACCCGATCCTGTCCTGATTTCATCTAGAACAATTTAGATCGCAACCGAGCGATCTCCGTCGCCACACACTGTTGACTCTGGTGAACAGGGAAACCAACTGCGATGAGACTTTGACTTCGGACATTTTCCTCGAGAGTTTTGAGGGGAACTCGTGCGAGCTGATAAAATTGAAAAGCCGATAGAGGTAAACCCCCGAGATATTGGCTATTGACTTGTACAACTTGGGGCATAAGTTCCGTGGCGATATGCCAAGTGGCAAATCGTCTGAAGATATGTCGACTGAAGGACCACCATTGATAATTTAATTACGCTCCTTAATCTTAATGAAAATCGCATGAATTGCGGAATTTTCAGGTTCTTTGAGGGCCGATTTAAAGTTTCTTTTGCTATCTGTTAATCAGGGTATATTTTGATGAAATGAATGTCCTGCGTAACTCCTTTTTAAAGCCACAATTTTGGTCGTACTAACTCTTTCTTATTAGGTTCAGTCTAGTCACAGAACATTAATTACATTTTTTCATCCGAAAATGTATTCTTCAGAAATCATTTGACTTGGAACTTTGTTTATCTGAGATTCCACATTTTTCTTTACCATCTAAACTTCCTCGTTGGCACTTCCTTGAAGATAGTTATTAAATTCTCAGTTGCTTTTCCCAACTATATTCACCAGTAACCTGTTTCCCAGGCACCCTTCTACCTGTTCCTTCCATCTGTCAGCTGCTACTCCTCAGACTAAGACCAATTAGATGGGCCACAAACCGAGTGTAAAGCTCATTGCGGCAAGCCGGCTTCGGCTCCCGGGTGGAATTGTTATCTGTGGACCATCATAACTTAACGCTCCACTGACTCCACCGACGGCAGCAATTGTCTTAGCCTGACCCACGCAATGTCGCTCCAGAGGGCGCCGAACCTCTCAACCTTAGGGCAATTACTTATGCACTTCCATTTCCAGTCGACTTTCCGACTTGTGCTAATGTGCTCAGATTATAGGAAACACTCCGACTGGGGGCACTACTGGCAACAATTCCCCTATCTACGATCCGCGAGCCCCACCATCTCCATCTCCACCTCCATCCCCAGGAATGGTATAATTTTCCGGTCTTTGATTTCCTGCTTTGTTTTAGCCTGTTCCTCAGACGATCGCAGCCGAGGGTCTTTGTCTATGCGTTTCCACTTCCTTTGGACGGGCTCTGGGCTCCCGTTCCCGTTCCCGTTCCCGTTCTGAGACTCTGAAACTCTGAGTTGGTGCCCAGTTTACCTTCGTTTATCACCAGCCACTCTTAGAACAAGAGAGCCGGACGGCTACTTGTATAATTTATTGCCCACTGCGTTGGCCACATTAAGAATTCATTGACCGGTCCCAGTCAAAGTCATCGGCCTGTGGCCACTCTTCTAGAAGGGAAGCTGTTCCGAAGCTGTTTCCACTCTTTCTCTTTGATTTTCTTTCATTTAGAAAGTGTGTGAGGAAATGTAATAATTGAAGAACCATAAAGGCCAATGAAAATGATCAGGATTGATGTTTACATACTATGTTTGACCTAAGTTATGTATAGACGAGAGTAACGAAGAAGATTCCCCAACCAAACAGTCAAAATTACGTTTAGGGTGAAGTTTATTGAGCGAGCTTAGAAGCAGCTGTCGATGGACGGGAGCCATCCGTTGCAGAAGTGCCAGGTGGACCAGGCGGACCATCCCTGCTGGCTGAGCACCTTCTGGGCACAACGGACGGAGTGGGTGATGTCGTCAGTCAACAGGGCATTGCAGCTCAGGCCACACTCGTTGTAGGAGAAGCGTCCAGAGGGAGGAGCGCACCAGTAGTAGTCATTGATCTGGAAGATGCCGTAGTCGTTGGAGCCGTTGTAGTTGGTGGGTCCAACCACGTGGGTGCGGTAGGAGCTCTCGTGCTCGGCAATGCAGGTCCAGCGAGCCAGCTGGTCACGAGGAACGCCCAGGTTGGACATCTCGCGAGCCAAGGAGCAGCGGTCCATGGTGCGACCAAAAGCAGGGGCGGCCAGAGCCAGAGCAACCAGAACGATGAAGGCCTTCATGTTGATATTTTTCAGAAAACTGATGTCGAAGCCCCCAAGGGTCGCGCTTTTATAGGGCGAAATTCTTGACTTATCTAAACTAACTCAAGATAGTCCTTCCTTAATCTATCATTAAATGAATATCTCTCGAAAATATCTCTTGGCAAAAAAAAGTCCCCGAAAAGTTTCTGATTAACGAAGTATCTTATCAATATCTTTCGGTTTTTGCCAATATATGGGATGATCGGCTACTTGGTTTCTTCATCAATCATACGGTTCCTATCTTATGACGCCGGAGTAATGAAATTCGCAGACTTGCGGTCTGTAGATACATTATATTATAACTTGTGGGTAATTGCCACCGCCATTAAGCTTGGGTGTAAACAAGAGTAGCAATAGACACAATCAGCGCATATGTGTCAGATAATTCCTTTATCTGCAAGGGGTACTGCTATAAAAGCACAACCCTTTCTGCCTTCGACATCAGTTTTTGAGAATTGTCAACATGAAGGCTTTCATCGTTCTGGTTGCCCTGGCTCTGGCCGCCCCTGCTTTTGGTCGCACCATGGACCGCTGCTCCCTGGCCCGCGAGATGTCCAATTTGGGCGTTCCTCGTGACCAGCTGGCTCGCTGGACCTGCATTGCGGAGCACGAGAGCTCCTACCGCACCCACGTGGTTGGTCCCACCAACTACAATGGATCCAACGACTACGGCATCTTCCAGATCAATGACTACTACTGGTGCTCTCCTCCCTCTGGACGCTTCTCCTACAACGAGTGTGGCCTGAGCTGCAATGCCCTCTTGACCGACGACATCACCCACTCCGTCCGTTGTGCCCAGAAGGTGCTCAGCCAGCAGGGATGGTCTGCCTGGTCCACCTGGCACTACTGCAGCGGATGGTTGCCGTCCATCGACAGCTGCTTCTAAGCTGGAGGAGGTTGTGATTTGAAATAAAGACGCTTTGAGAAAGAATTGGTGTGTTGATCTCTGGGCTTCCACTTTCACTCCGATCCGCAATTGCCACCTCGGGCAAAGAGATTGCAATCGAGGGATAATCGCGATTCGTGGCCACAAAGTGTAATTCGAGGACGCCCGGGGCTCTTAGTCATTTCTATAATCGATATGACATTATGGTTTTCTTAAGTTTGACAGTTGTATCTTTGAATTTTTCAAGCGGAAGTTGGCCTAAGCTTGCATGCTCCCCTCGGAGCCTTTGTATATTTAAATATAAAAACATTGTCGCGCTCTGCGCTGAGGAGAGCTCGTCAGACAGGTTTGGGACTCTAGCAAAAGACAAGTCCAAGCTCAATGGAATTATAATGAATATGCCTAGGCGGGGTTATTATTTGACTTTGACCCGCTGAAAACGTAGCTTTGAGTTTACTTTCTATTGGAAAAGAGTTGCGATTAGTAGCTTTACTAATTTATTAGTCAGGCGATGTTTGCATCTTTGTTTGTTTTAACAATCATTATTTTTGTGCATATTTTTAAGCCTCTTTGTTTTAGCAAAGTTTCTTCTTTGAACCGATACGTATGGCTCTTTGGCAGAGCATCACTTTTATGTTTATTGCCGAATTCATGAAAAATTCTTTTGTCAAAATTAGAAAGTGAACATGTCAGGCAAACTTCAGACTGATCCATCAACCATAAAATCCTATAACATCACAAATGCTTAGGTTTGAAAGGAGAAACTATACAGAGGCATTCACAGGGAATAGCTACTCAAGCCGATAAAATTGCAATGCTTATTTCTGAATTAAAATAGTAAGCAAGATGAAATTTTAATTCATTATTTTATTCGGGGTCGGAATCAACTTAGAAGCAGCTGTCGATGGAGGGCAGGGAGCCGCTGCAGAAGTGCCAGGTGGACCAGGCGGACCATCCCTGCTGGCTGAGCACCTTCTGGGCACAACGGACGGAGTGGGTGATGTCGTCGGTCAACAGGGCATTGCAGCTCAGGCCACACTCGTTGTAGGAGAAGCGTCCAGAGGGAGGAGAGCACCAGTAGTAGTCATTGATCTGGAAGATGCCGTAGTCGTTGGAGCCGTTGTAGTTGGTGGGTCCAACCACGTGGGTGCGGTAGGAGCTCTCGTGCTCGGCAATGCAGGTCCAGCGGGCCAGCTGGTCACGAGGAACGCCCAGGTTGGACATCTCGCGGGCCAGGGAGCAGCGGTCCATGGTGCGACCGAAAGCAGGGGCGGCCAGAGCCAGAGCAACCAAAACGATGAAGGCCTTCATGTTGATTTATTTACTGAAGTAAACTGATGATGAGGTCCTCGCGAGGCGTGCTTTTATACTCCTCGCGAAGTGCCTTATCAATGGGGCAGAGAAGAGCACTCGAGGGGCGATAAGGTGATAAGCTTATTGGGCTGTCAATGGCACTACGACAGCGATGAAAATTTGGCGATAGGACGTAAAAGGTTTCTGAATGGCTACAAAGTAGATTGATCAGTGGGCCTCTTATCGGCCGAGTTTGTTTACAAACTCCAATGACGTCGGCCATATTTAATCTCAACTGATTGTAATTGCCTCAAATGGAGATGGAGAACCGTTCGAATGGGGAAGAACAGCTACGGCGGCTTCTTGTCTTATCTTCGGCGAGTCTTGGCCATTATCCTAACAGTTCTCGGCCCAAAGTTTGGCTGACAATTACCGACGACTCGAATGGAAATGAGGTTTAATTGGCCTGGGCCGATTGTAGGCTCCGCAGCGAACTCATGCATATGCAATGGGGTCTGGCTGTCAGACGACAGAAAATTCTTCTTGATCAGAACTGTTAGCTGACACAGTTCGGAAAGAAAAGCCATTAGCATCTTCGATAAATCAGCAAAAAGTAAAAGTGATAAGCATTCTTCTTTGACAATAGAACCGACAACTCATCGAAGCCGAGCGAGGCTCCCTCCACTCATCCACAAATTAGCATTCATTTATGAATTCATCTATAATTCATGGGGCTCTAAGGGGGTCACGCTTGAATGCCCGAGGCTGGAGTCTAACCGGAGAGCTCTCTGGCCACAGCTGGATGTGAAGACAGCTCTGCCTGACAGCTCGTTCTCCCATCCAGCATCATCTCTCGAGTGCCTTCACAGTAGCCTTTTGTCATTTGTCTTTGCTGTTAGCCACACGCGAAAGGTTAACAACTTTCTTGGCATCGCAGAGATCTCGGAGTCTCCGAATGCTTCGAATGACTCTCAGCAGCCTCCGCAGGCAACTGGCGTTCGGTTTGGGCCCACTTGTAACCCCAGGAGTACCGCTAGTGAAGTGTCCCTCCCCGCAGCTGCGAATGGGGTTAATGTAACAGCCCGCACCGACTGTGGCTCCGTAGTTTGCATACTTGCGGTTAGGTCGTCGATCGTTAGTCTTTGTCGGAGTCGACTCTGAGTTGGAGCTGAGGTTTGAGTCGTTGCCTGGGTCCAAGTCCAACCAGCTCGGGAAAGCCGTGTGCAGCACACCTATTGATGATGCGTGATAGCCTTGGGCCTCTGACAAGCCAGTGGTTTTACGAGCAAACGCACGCCCGTTACAAGAGATGGCCAAGCCTCCGACCAACTGGAGTTCTTTACCAAATCACAACTCACTTAAGTGCACTAAAGTAGAGCTCGTGTAGCCCGTACCTTCTGCCCACTAAACACTCGTAATTGCCCAGTCAAGACGCAGCGGAGATGCTAACAAGGTTAATGGCTTAAAAAAGCAAATGCTTAGCTTGGAAAATTAATCATACTTGCTCTAAAAAGCCAGAAAGACATCATCACAGAGATGAGATGAACCTGAGACCTACTTGGCCACTCTGTGTTAACTTAAAGGACCCGCTTCAGACCACTTTGCTGAAAGTGTCTGATAAGCACTGTGGTCTGATTAAATTTTGTTTGGCCATCTTGAGAAAGTGCCTCTTAGAGGTCTCGTGTGCAATTTCGATAAGAAAATTTGCAAGTATTCATAGATCACTTGAAACAGTGAGATAGTGGCGCCCTATAAAAGCTCAACCCTTCTAGCCTTCGATATCAGTTTTTGAGAATTGTCAACATGAAGGCTTTCATCGTTCTGGTTGCTCTGGCTCTGGCCGCCCCGGCTTTCAGTCGCACCATGGACCGCTGCTCCCTGGCTAGGGAGATGTCCAACCTGGGCGTTCCTCGTGACCAGCTGGCCCGCTGGACCTGCATTGCCGAGCACGAGAGCTCCTACCGCACCCACGTGGTTGGACCCACCAACTACAATGGTTCCAACGACTACGGCATCTTCCAGATCAACGACTACTACTGGTGCTCTCCTCCCTCTGGACGCTTCTCCTACAACGAGTGTGGCCTGAGCTGCAATGCCCTCTTGACCGACGACATCACCCACTCCGTCCGTTGTGCCCAGAAGGTGCTCAGCCAGCAGGGATGGTCCGCCTGGTCCACCTGGCACTTCTGCAGCGGCTCCCTGCCCTCCATCGACAGCTGCTTCTAATCTGATCTTGACCACGAATAAAAAATGATTGCATATACAGATATATAGAGTCTTATTTTGATAGAGTCTTATTTTAATGTGGCATCAATTTGAGCTATGCTAATGTTATATGAGGTCAACAGCGACTTTGAATGTGTTATTATACAGAGAAGAAGTCATTTCCGACCCTATAAAGCATATATATTCTTGATCAGAATCGACAGCAGAATCGATCTAGTCATGTCCGGTCGAAAAATAAATTTTCGAAATTTTTTCGAAATTTGAAAATTTGATAAGGGGTTACATCATTAAAATTGTCAAAAATTGACAAAAAATTGAATTTTTTAAAATGTAAAATTGAGTATGCAGATTTGTTAGCCTAATAAAAACTGGCACAAAAGCGTTTTCCGAATTGAAATTAATGATTTTTTGACAAAGTTATGATTGATTTTTGATTCGACCGATCGACCGAATTGTCATACATACTTTGGTCTCCTTACAGGGTATTATAATTTTAGTCAGAAGCTTCAAACAAAGTGAAGGAGTCATTTCCGACGCTATAAACCATATATATTCTTGATCAGCATGAACAGCAGAGTCGATCTAGCCATGTCCGGTCGAAAAATAAATTTTTGAAATTTTTTCGAAATTTGAAAATTTGATAAGGGGTTACATCATTAAAATTGTCAAAAATTGACAAAAAATTGAATTTTTTAAAATGTAAAATTGAGTATGCAGATTTGTTAGCCTAATAAAAACTGGCACAAAAGCGTTTTCCGAATTGAAATTAATGATTTTTTGACAAAGTTATGATTGATTTTTGATTCGAGCGATCGACCGAATTGTCATACATACTTTGGTCTCCTTACAGGGTATTATAATTTTAGTCAGAAGCTTCAAACAAAGTGAAGGAGTCATTTCCGACCCTATAAACCATATATATTCTTGATCAGCATGAACAGCAGAGTCGATCTAGCCATGTCCGGTCGAAAAATAAAATTTTGAAATTTTTTTTCGAAATTTGAAAATTTGATAAGGGGTTACATCATTAAAATTGTCAAAAATTGACAAAAAATTGAATTTTTTAAAATGTAAAATTGAGTATGCAGATTTGTTAGCCTAATAAAAACTGGCACAAAAGCGTTTTCCGAATTGAAATTAATGATTTTTTGACAAAGTTATGATTGATTTTTGATTCGACCGATCGACCGAATTGTCATACATACTTTGGTCTCCTTACAGGGTATTATAATTTTAGTCAGAAGCTTTAAACAAAGTGAAGGAGTCATTTCCGACCCTATAAACCATATATATTCTTGATCAGCATGAACAGCAGAGTCGATCTAGCCATGTCCGGTCGAAAAATAAATTTTTGAAATTTTTTCGAAATTTGAAAATTTGATAAGGGGTTACATCATTAAAATTCTCAAAAATTGATAAAAAATTGAATTTTTTAAAACTTTAAATTTGAAATGCAGATTTTTTACCCTAACAATAACTAGCACAGAACAGCATTCCAAATTAAAATTAATGCATTTTTGGCTTAGTTTGAATAAGTTCAAATTTGGTCCCTGATTCAATTTCAAGCTACGAGAGTATAAAAACTTCGGCTTTCGAAGCCAGTGTCCATTATTGTCTTATGAATATATATAAAACATACAATGTTTATATTGTATTCAATAAAAAATACTTTATAATATGTCAACTTAAAATCTAACCTGCAAAACAAGCCGCTCTAATTAGTTTTCACTTTTATGGGTTGCCCTTTTTTATTGATTTATTTCCCAAATACTTTCTAATCTGATCAATAGAATATGCACACCTAATTTGCATTTGCTTATCGCAGTGATAAAACCATAAATAGATGTGCGAAGTTAGAAACTCTTGCGGGAGAGGCACAAAATATATTCGATCGGTTTCGGCCAGTTTTCCCCCCAATAGAAAGTAAACTTAATGCTTCGCCTGACTGACAGCTAAAAAATGACAGCGGGTCAAAGCCAAATAATATGCAAACGCAGACAAATTCATTATAATTCCATTCGGCTTCGACATGAGGCCCGAACCAGTCGGACTGGTAGCTCTTGAGCGCAGAACCCGTCAATGACTCTAAATTTAACTTGGTAATAATGCGAACTTCCGTCTCTCCGCCGAGAGAGAACCGAACACAATAATGTCATATCGATTATACGCATTTTTGCCACCGAGCTGATTGCTCAGAGCCTAGGGCCCCTGGAATTGAGCTCACGATAGCAGATTGTTAATCGAACCGAAATGTATTGCCTTGGGGCTCCATTTGTGAATCAAAATTGGGAGAAAGCTGGCCAAAACAAAAGGATCTAAGCTCACTAAATATTTTTTAGCGAATTAAACCTAGCTTCTGAAGTTATTTCTTATAGGAATAACCAGGTTTTCATAGGCTTTTATGCAATCATTTTATTCGGGGTCGGAATCATCTTAGAAGCAGCTGTCGATGGAGGGCAGGGAGCCGCTGCAGAAGTGCCAGGTGGACCAGGCAGACCATCCCTGCTGGCTGAGCACCTTCTGGGCGCAACGCACGGAGTGGGTGATGTCGTCGGTCAACAGGGCATTGCAGCTGAGGCCACACTCGTTGTAGGAGAAGCGTCCAGAGGGAGGAGAGCACCAGTAGTAGTCGTTGATCTGGAAGATGCCGTAGTCGTTGGAGCCGTTGTAGTTGGTGGGACCAACCACGTGGGTGCGGTAGGAGCTCTCGTGCTCAGCAATGCAGGTCCAGCGGGCCAGCTGGTCACGAGGAACGCCCAAGTTGGACATCTCCCTAGCCAGGGAGCAGCGGTCCATGGTGCGACCGAAAGCAGGGGCGGCCAGAGCCAGAGCAACCAGAACGATGAAGGCCTTCATAGTGATGAAAACTGATGTCTAGTCCCGCCAGGAGTGGAGCTTTTATAGCCGGAAAATTATCTAGCTGAGGTGCTTATCTCGAGTACTATTATTTTGATTTGAATGGGCCCGCTAATCTGGACGTGTCGCAAAAAAAAGATTCGCCGGGAAATCGGACCATATTGATAGTTCCCCATTGATAATTCGATTGGCGGAGCATTCCGATAATAATGTGAATGAAGTATTGCGGAAACCCGCTGGTGAATCCCCTCGCAGATGGCCGGCGTGGAGCTGGTCCCAAGTCCACCTGTCCTGAATGGATGCAGAGCAGCCCTTCTGTACGCCGGGTGACTGTTTGTCTGGCCAATTGGCCTCTGATCTCGATTGTGGCCTGCCTGCCAGCCAGCCAGCCTGCCTGTCTCTCGCCTTGGCGGCGGCCCATTGGCTCCAATTAGTCTGGGTTCCGATCCAACAAAGCCCGCGGCTCATGGCCCACTCCATTCGAATCCAGTGCACAAAGCCAGCTCGGCTCTTTGTTGCCCAAGTGCGGTTACCCAATCTCTACCAATTGCTTCATTTGTCAGGGCCTGTCAAGGTGTCCAACATCTGCTGATGGCCGAGCTAATGTGTCTCATTTGATGCAGTTACCCGAAGGGAAGCCAGTGGCCCTAGTCCTAGTTCCCCACTTCGGGGCTTAGAAGAAGAATAAGGCAAAGAGTGGCAAATTTTGCACAGAAGAAAGAAATTTCTATTTCTGGCAAAGCCGAAAGTTAGCTGGGCCACCTACTCCTCCTCCTATGCTGCTTCCTCCTCCTCCTCCTCATCATCATCACGATCATAAGCTGTTTAACTATTGTTAAATCAGACCGGAACAGATTTTTCTGTAGTTCGGGCCGGCATACACTCGCTTTTTACTCGGAATGTGTGGTTTCTGTCTGCCTCGGCGAGTGTTATTTATTTATTTACAATCTCCTGTCCGCTTTTCCCCCCATCGTTTCCCTGGTTTCCCTAGCTGCTTTTGTTGGGCTTTCCTCTTTCTGCTTGGCTTTCTGGACAAAGTGGCATTGTTGGTGCGGATTGGGGCTGCGGCGAAGACGCCAAAGTCTCGTGCCGCTGCCAATTCAATTTTCACTTCAATCTCCCCCTGAGTACAGTTAAACGTAATTTGTTTTCATACTTTTATAACGCACACGCAGCAGTCGTAGAGCTCTTTTTTTTGAGCTGGGTTCTGCTTCTCGGAACAGCCAAGAGTTTCTTTTCCACTGATCTGTGATTTGTGCTCTGCGTGGGCGTCACAGTTCAATGTCAGAGCTGCCCACACGGCCCAGCGAGCCAGGCGAGCTGGCGGAGAGGGATTTACATACACATCTAGATACCAAAAGAAAGTCGGTGCCCATTAGCATATGGCCTGGGCCCGGGCACGCATCGGATGCCATCTTGACCAAGTGGGTCTCGAAAGACTGACCCTCTGACTTAGTTGGACTCGACTGAACTAGTTCGTCTCCTCCACTTGCGCTTACCTAGGCCTCCGCTCCTCTCCTGGTCGCTGGTCTTCGTCCGAAATCCAATTTGGGATCAGGTTCGGCTCTGGGAGTATATTGACACGATTCCGAATTGGGGCACAGAACGTTCTCAAATTCCCGACTCCGATGCCTCCTACCGCTGCGCCTCACACACAGTTGGAGCTGACTTTCATGCTGCACTTTGCGTCGTCATCGGACAAGGGGCACAAATTGAGAAGATTAGCAAGAAGCCAGAACCGCTGTGCCTCTGCCCCTTCGCCAGCCTCTGCCTCTGCCTCTGTGTTATTATTATTGCGGATGGATGGATGCTGGCTTGCTCCGTGGATGCTGCAATAGGCCAGTTGGGGCCAGTTCTAGCCGGGTCCAGTCCCCGAGTCGTACTCGTTTTACCGTTACCAACAGAATGCAATCTGCGCGCGCACTCCACTCGCGATGCTGTTAGCCGAAGAGCGAGAATCGAGACTGGAGACTTGAGAACCGAGAATCGAGTGGTCGCACTTTTCTATCCAATCAAACTCGTTTCACCCGAGAATACACAATAAGAAAATGCATATCGCGTAATCGCCAGTGACACGTAACGAACAGTCCCCAGGGAGAGAGTTGGAGAGGTGGTAGTTCTTGGGTTCACAGGACTTGGCTCCGATTCGTTTCCGCACTTAAGGCCTGGCTGTCGATCATCGATTGAACTTGGCTAGACCTCGAGCCTATCTAGCAGAGCCATCGACTTCGACTTAATTGGTAACCAAAACACAGCTTCGTCCCCCGCTTCCGACACGATCTTTACACGTCCGCCTCGAAGAGAAGTCACGCACCGACTGATCCCAAGCCGCCGACTCGGCCTGAACCCAAGTCGAGCTTCAAGCCCGAAGACTGTCTAGCAGTCCGAAGACGAGCCGAAGACTCGCTCTACCGCTCTACCGCTCTCCCGCTCTGGTATAAGACCAGTCCCCTCTCCGCCGTATAAGACCCCACTTCCAAGTATTAGAGTATTGCCTCTGATTTGACGATGAAGACTGTCAAGCGCCGGAGGGCAACTCCAACTCCCAGGGCAGTGATTAGATTGAGGAATGCCGAGGAAATCCGAGCCCATCCCCACCAGAAATAAGCCCACTATATTGCGAATCAAAGTGTTTTTACTGGGAAATCAAATCCAAAGCTTAGAAGCAGCTGTCGATGGAGGGCAGGGAGCCGCTGCAGAAGTGCCAGGTGGACCAGGCGGACCATCCCTGCTGGCTGAGCACCTTCTGGGCGCAACGCACGGAGTGGGTGATGTCGTCGGTCAACAGGGCATTGCAGCTCAGTCCACACTCGTTGTAGGAGAAGCGTCCAGAGGGAGGAGCGCACCAGTAGTAGTCGTTGATCTGGAAGATGCCATAGTCGTTGGAGCCATTATAGTTCTCAGGACCCACAACTCCGGTGCGGTAGGAGCTCTCATGCTCGGCAATGCAGGTCCAGCGGGCCAGCTGGTCACGAGGAACTCCCAGATCGGACATCTCCCTGGCCAGGGAGCAGCGGTCCATGGTGCGACCGAAAGCAGGGGCGGCCAGAGCCAGAGCAACCAAAACGATGAAAGCCTTCATGATTTCAACTGATTGAAACTAATGTAGAACAAACACAAAATCCTCCCTTTTATAGGTGAGTTTAGGCTTCGTATCTCCCAGATAACCCTTGGAAAAAGTCCCCGAATGAAATTTGCGTGTCATTAGATGGCAAATATCGATTTAAATTGATAGATGGAAGACATTTTGTTATTTAATAACACTTTATCAATGTTTGTCCATTCTTGTAGTATTCTCATTGATATTTTCACCCTTTTTTTTTCGCTCACTCTTCTAATCTCTTGAACTTGGCAGCCTTTTGATAAGGCAATGTTTACTACCAGGTGCAGTTGGCCTAATAATTCAAAATTTTCCTTTCGTGGTCTATCAGGCTAATGAAAAGATGGCGATCTCTGCTGCAAATGCGCAGGAGTGGAGTTCGTATCAGTACGCGTGCTGACGATAACTTCCTTCCTATCAGTGATTTTATTTACCTATAAAAACACGAACCATTTGCTGTTTGGGCATTAGTTTTAATCACTTGAAATCATGAAGGCTTTCATCGTTCTGGTTGCTCTGGCTCTGGCCGCCCCTGCTTTCGGTCGCACCATGGACCGCTGCTCCTTGGCTCGCGAGATGTCCAACCTGGGCGTTCCTCGTGACCAGCTGGCTCGCTGGACCTGCATTGCCGAGCACGAGAGCTCCTACCGCACCCACGTGGTTGGTCCCACCAACTACAATGGATCCAACGACTACGGCATCTTCCAGATCAACGACTACTACTGGTGCGCTCCTCCCTCTGGACGCTTCTCCTACAACGAGTGTGGCTTGAGCTGCAATGCCCTGTTGACCGACGACATCACCCACTCCGTCCGTTGCGCCCAGAAGGTGCTCAGCCAGCAGGGATGGTCTGCCTGGTCCACCTGGCACTTCTGCAGCGGCTCCCTGCCCTCCATCGACAGCTGCTTCTAAGCATTGGCTTTCCCAAACTCGTTCCACAAATATAGTATCAGCATAAAATGAAGAAACGCTTTTCATTGCATACAGTTTCTTGTCAAAGGAAAGCCACAAAGTAGGCTTTAGTTTCCCAGTAGTTAGTTTAGCTGACAAGAGCTGGTCTCCATATCCCCTTAGTTCATTATAGAATCAATTGCTTCACTTACCTGTCTGCCAGCGATTTGCCCACTTCATACATGGAGTCCAGGGAATAGTCGTCGCCAATGGAGCTGTACACATTAGTCTGTGTGCCCACTGTCTCCACATCGCAGTAACTGCAACTGCAGCAGGAGTACTGGGAACAGAGGGAGGAGGCGTCCAAGTCTGTGATGCCAATGGAGCACTCCTCATCCAAAGGCCGCTCTTGCAGCTCAATGTCTGCGGTTTCCTCCTTCTGCGGGGAAGTGCCGCGTGGAGAACGACTGGAAGACAATTAGTAGTGTCGATTATAGGCCTGTATTACTCATTAAATAGTAAAATATGTATTTTACTTTATGATAATTAAAGAATGTGTTGCGGCCTGAGAATGGGTTCTTACCTCTTGGTGCGTGTGTCCATCGTGTCCATGACAACGTTCCAGGTGCGGTTGATCAAGTAGAGCAGAAACAGCACCCTGGACGTCTCCCCGTTGTGTGGAGGCGTGCCATTGGATGCATTGGGTCCAGCTCCTAGGCAGCTGCTGGAGCCCAGCCGCTCCTTGCCCTGGTCGTGGCTCCCCGGGCTCTGGCTCTGGTCGTGGTGCGGATGACGGGCTGGGAGCGTCTTGGAGCGATACTCGCTCTGCAGGCAATACTCCCGCTTGTGCTGCTGGTAGCGGCGGCGCGTGTTGAACCTGGAGGTGCCCTCGCCGGCGGCTCCCTCCTCCACTCCGCCGCAGATGTCGCCTCGGGTGGATGCGATGCGGTTGCCCATTACGACGACGTCGCGGATCGGCGCCTGTCAGTCATTGCCTAATGCGACATGGACAAAACGTCAAGCAGAAGAACACAACATATGTTAGTCGGATGTCTGTCTGTTTGGCTGCAGTTTGGATGCGAGTATTAGCTCTGACACAATTCCCCTAACCAGTTTCAGGCCGAGCTGCGAAAAAAGTGAAGTGGCGGCCGGAGGAATTGGGTCAGCAACGAGTTCTGCGAGCCTCTAAGGAGGTCGGTCGGCCAGAACCAATGCCTGTAGATGGCCAGAACAGAGCAGAACCGAGAAGAGTGAGCTCCTCACTCGGTTCACTTAGTAATTATGATAAACTATCCATGCATTGGCAAAATGATGGATAGCTTGGACCAGTTTGGACATGATAGCAGCCGTCTTCTCCTCCGATCCTGGACAGAATGATTGAATGACTCTTTCGCCGAGGCGTGGAGCCTGTCATTGCATGACTCCCAATGGCATCCATCAAATGGATCCAGGCCAGCTCGGCAGTTCGTTCATTAGCGTGGCAATACATCAAATTAGCGCCCTAGCTCCCCAACACTTGCGGCTTGACCCGCGACACACCCAAGCTGAACTATCTGTGTAGCGAAACCACACAGTTCCTTATCAGCCACCACCGACCACTGACGTAGCAAACGTGACCGCTAAATGACAATACACGATCGCGGAGCCACTATCAGTGGCCGGGTCTTATCGGACAAAAAGGGGCACAGTGAAAGGTGCCCACGCAGAGATTTTACTACCTGAGTTTACCATATAACCATTCTTCTTAGTCCAACACAAATTAGTTTGAGAAACGCATTTGATTAGGCATAAATTAAATAGATGCTTGGCAGAACAACTTTCTTGTCAACAAAGAATATGGAAATGTGAGCCGTAAACCGGAGCAGCCAGTTTTTAGGGTTCCTTGGCCTAAGCCCTAAAGACCTTCGAAAAAGGGAACCTTTTTTCCACCGGCCAGTGAAAGTGACAACAGTGAAGTGGAAAGTTTCTGGTAGGGTAGGTTGAGTTCGGTCGTTAAGCGGAGGAGCTACTGTACTGGATTAACCGCACCATAAATATGACAGACTTCTTTCCTGACATGCCCATTAAGCGTGCCCACAAAGGTGCTTATTCTATCCGGAGAAGAGTCTACCCCGATGGATCTCTACCTCTAATTAAACTAAATACACCGCAAGAGTTTATCTTATCTTCTATATCAGTGCCAGGCACGACACCCTGTACGGGCAGCAATGTTAACTATAGGGCAAATTATAAACCGGGAGCTGAGCAAGCACTCAACTTTAAAATGCGAGACGCCAGCTGGTTGGCGACGACAGTCGCGTTTGCAACGATCTAGCGAGCGGTAGCCTCCAGCGGAGAGCCTCGTGGGGAGAGAAAGGAACCTGATTTGGAGTAGAAGGAGCTAGGAAACTAGGACACAGCCAGCCCATAACCAGCAACATGAGCCAGAAGCAGCTAGACACCGAGCAACTGCTCTTCGAGGAGAAGCCCCTGCATGTGCCCTCATTGCTGGAGCTGCAGAACGGTGAGCGTTAAGCCGATTTCCCAGATCCGCCAGATAACAATACGTGCTGTATTGAGTGCTCTCTGTGCTGTGTGTTGTGTGTTCTGTGTTCTGGGAGCCGAATGACCTTCAGAACTGTGCCATAGCCGAACTTTCCATAGCCGGTTTCGCTTAGTTCTGGTAATTTGTGTTTTGTGATTTCTGTTTTCAATGCGCAGACTAAACACAAACATATGTTTTTGGCCGAGAGCTTTCTGAGCAGCTTTTGCTATATGTTTCATGCCGTCCAGATGGAGGTCGAGATAAAGCTTCGCTAATAGTTGCTCTCCTCTCCTTCAGTGATACAGGGTGCCCTGAGTGGCAACTTCGCCCAGGTGGAGGTCAGTGTGGGTCCATGTCCGGACCTTAAGGCACCCCGCTTCGGCCTTGTGGAGAGCGGACTGGGCGGCAAACCCACTCTGCTGGAGGCCGGCGGTCCGCCCTTCCTGCTGCCTCTTGTCCAGCGCGACAAGCTGTACAACATCAAGGAGATCACCCGGAGGATTCAGGGTCCCGGCAAGATCTTCGCCGTGGGAGCCGGTGCCGGTCCCTGGCCCATCCGTCGCTCCAACTGCGAGGGCATCTTCAATCTGTCGGTCAGCGAGAGGGATGAGCTGAACAATGGCAGCTACACGGCCACCGTGCGGGGAGCCCACGAGGAGTGCGTGCTGGAGAAGATTCCCCACACCGAGCCCCGCTGCGCCCTGCTGCTGAACCTCTTCCTCAGCCAGGGCAAGCCCGGCGAGGTGCTCAAGATCAGCGCCAAGCAGCGCACCGGCGAGCAGAACTTTATCGAGTGCATCCGCAAGGGGCTGGAGGAGCACTACGGCGACAAGGTGGTGGGTCTGGGCGGCATCTTTGTGATCAAGAAGGGCGCCGCCCACCAGCACGTGATGCGGGACTTCAGCAAGACGCCGATCAACACGGACGAGGAGGTGAACGAGTGGCTCAAGTTCTACGAGATGCCCGCCCAGCTGAATGCCGTGGGCACCCTGGTGACCAAAGAGCACGACCTGGACCTCAGGCTGCAGCACTTCCACTCCTTTTCCTTCAGCAACTGGGGCGGTCACTACCACTACGACACCACGCCGGAGACCGTGGAGTACGAGGCGTACCTCAATGTGGCCGAGCGAGTGGTGCGTGTGGACAAGCCCGTGGCCACGCACAAGGTGGGCCGCGACTAGATCTAATTAGGGCATCCAAACCCGTATCTAGTTGTAGCCGACTTTTGCCTTAAGCCCCCCGTAAATAATAGTGAATAATAATAAAAATAAACTAAAAACCTCCAAATTCTATATCTATATCTGTTGTGGGGTGGACGCCCTGTATATGACCGCAGTCCTATCATTCATAACCCAGAATGATGGGCACTCACATAGTCGAAATTTTGGCTAGACGATGGTCCGTCCGTCAGTCGACAGCGTGCCTCCAGCAAGGCAAGTCCCTGAGTCCATATCGTGGCACTTGCAGAGATAACATGAGTGGGAGTCACCTTCAAACGGAGGGGCTGCTCTTCGAGGAGAAGCCACTTCATGTGCCGCCGCTCTCCGAGCTGCAGAAAGGTGAGCGGTGATAATATACTGCTTCCTCCGATAGTGACAGTTTTTCCCTTGGTCTTTCAGTCATACAGGGGGCTCTTTGTGCCAACTTTGCCACCGCTGAGGTGAGTGTTGGTCCCTGTCCAGACCTCAAGGGAGTACAGTTTGGTCTCGTGGCGAGCGGACTGGGCGGAAAACCCACTCTCTTGGAGGCAGGTGGACCGCCCTACTTGCGACCCCTTGTCCAGCGCGATAAGATCTACAACCTGAAGGAGATCACTCGCAAAAGTCAAGGTCCTGGCAAGATCTTTGCTGTGGGACCTGGGGCTGGACCCTGGCCCATTCGCAACTCCAACTGCGAGGGCATCTTTAACTTTGCGGTGAGCGAAAAGGATGAACTGACCAATGGCAGCTACACGGCCACCGTGAGGGGAGAGCAGGAGGAGTGTGTCCTGGAAAGAATTCCGGACACAGAGCCTCGCTGCGCCCTCATCCTCAACCTCTTCCTGAGCGAGGGTAAACCAGGAGAGGTTCTAAGGATTCGCGCCCAACAGCGCACAGGTGAAGAGAACTTTGTCGAGTGCATTCGCAAGGGCTTGGAGCAGCACTACGGCGACCAGGTGGTGGGTCTGGGTGGGATCTTTTTGGTCAAGAAGGGCTGTGTCCATCAGCATGTAATGCGGGACTTCAGCAAGACACCGATCCACACCCACGAACAGATCCAGCAGTGGCTCAAGTTCTACGAGATGCCCGCCCAGCTGAATGCCGTGGGCACGCTGGTGACCAAGGACATGGGTCTCGATCTACGCCTGCAGCACTTTCACTCCTTCTCCGCCAGCAACTGGGGTGGCCACTACCACTACGACACCACGCCGGAGATCGTGGAGTACGAGGCGTACCTCAATGTGGCGGAACGTGTTGTCCGCGTGGACAGGCCCGTGGTAACGGATCGGTTGGGAAGAGACTAATGGTCCGAGACCAAAATAAAATGCCTTCTAAGAAAATGGTTTCGGTTTCTTCTGTCTGAGACGATTAACCGTTGGCTCATTAAAATGGCATCACATCATTTGGAGTGGAGGCTCCTAGCTCTGGGCTTTACGTAATTGCCAAAAATTGAAGCCTCCGCTTTCTACGCGATGCAAATCGATGTGGCCAAATGATCTGGTTACCAGATCTGGCCCGGTGGAGTATTATTCTAGCTGCGGTGGCGGCTCCATTCTCGGCCTAATGAGAGACACGATACGGAGGCCTAGCTAAGCAGGCCGTAAATAATGCCCGAACATGCAGCCATCCAGCTTTGCTTTTCTTTTCTTGGCTTTTTTGTTTTTTGCACCGCTGGCCATTAATTATTTAATAACTTTGATTCATGCAGAGCGCCGCTGCGAGTGCAGTGGCGAATTCGGGTCCATGGGAGCCCGGCTCCATCATTAAAGCAATCCATTGACTTTACACAGATATATCTATTTTTTTCAAATAGAAACACAGTCTGGATGTGGAATCCCCCCGTTCGGTTGTTGTGACAGTTACAAATCGCAGTTGATACAGCCGCATCGATCATGCTGGCTGGGGAGAAGAAGTCTTACTTACCCACTCGGGGAACCAAAGACTGGAGAGACTCTCCCAAGACGCGGCTTCTGCTATTGTTCTGCGGCGTCTGCGGCACCTCTTAACGGGTTCCCAATATTTGCATTTAGATTTGAATTTATTATGACTCGGCCGGGTTCTACTGGCAACCTTTTTACGAAAGTGGCACTGCCAGTAGAAACACCAAAACTCGAGGCCCGAACTCGCGCACAAACATCGATTGATCCAATTTAATCTTCCAGCACAGCTCGGCGGCGGTGAAATGCAAATGCGATTTCTTCGTCCCACGAAAAAGAAAATCTCTTTTTTGTTATTGTTACCGTTGTGGTTTTAGCCTTGGTTGTAACCGCTTTTTTTGTGGCTCAGCACCGTCGGTTTATTCATATTTTAAACACACCATTAGCACTTTTTATTAGCTGCCTCTCGGTTTGATCGACTCCACTTCCACCCGGGCTCCACTTGCTCCAACTACGACTGCGACTATGACTTTGGCTTCTTCGTGGACTTGGTCTTGCACTTGACTGGAGCAGAGGAGTGAAACCTGGTTTCGGTTCTGCGATCGAAGCCCGTCTGCTCGGCTGAAACGCGAGTTGCAGACTGAATGAAGTTGGCGGTGAGATGGCTCGGCTACCGCCGCCGATGGCTTGGAGTAGCTTTTCACATGGGCTTCCAGGCGCGTAGCCAGGTAACTTGTTTCGGGGGGAACACTTTGCTTTAGTCTATTGATAAACACACACTCTAAAAATAAATATTCTTGGATCAAATGAAAAGAGATTGTTTACTCAAATTGAAGATGTTGGTCTTCACTTTTTATGCAAGAGGAAAGTATTATCACTATAGATTTTTATCATTTATAATAAGCCGCATATTCAAGTCTTAGCAGTCTCAGAAAAATGAAATAAGAGTATCTTTTAGATACGAAACCCATTCGTGACATAAAAAAATATATTCTCATATAAGAAACTGGTTCATTTTGAGGTGCTTTTCGCGGAATTGAAGTCTTATTCTCCCAGTGTATGTTCTAACCATTCATGAGGCAAAGTGGGCTTATCGCCGCAGCCTCCTCCTTGAGTTTGAAATTGTTTGACGAGTCTATTGCCCCCACCTAGCTGCACCTCTGTGGCATGGCGAATCGGGCTAGCTTTTCGGCTGCTCTGCTTTACAAGCGTTTTTTAAATTGAAATTGTCGCTTAATCTCTAATTGATAGCGTAAAGAGGCCGGGCCGGCTGACAAGTGCATAAAGCGAATGCCGTGCCGATTTTCCCAACCTCCGAAACCAGTTCCCACACTCTCAGCCAGCCGCAAAGTCGCTGCCAAGGCTGCTGCTTAGTAGTATGTAGTAGCTGGTATCTGGTCTCCATTTCCATTACCAGCGACACGAATTTAGTTAGTGCTCCTGTTAGAGTACTCTGCCCAAAGGCAGCTCGGACCTGATCCTGCACCTGGACCCGGCCCACCCGTTCAATGAACCGCCTCCAAAGAAAGTCGGCTTCGTATAAATTGCATAATAATTATTGGCCTCGAGGCAGGTTGATGTATCGCCATTGTAATGGCTCAGCAGTATTCGAATCTCAAAGCCTTGGGTGTTACCATTAATGTGTGATTGTTATAGATCGATCGCCAATATATGTGGCAAATACACTGAATTCCTTGGGTGAAACATAAAAATTGATGGCGGGAATTAAACATGGAAGCTTGAAGTTATAATTTCACTGGCGAACCCCCAAAGGAAACTCGGAAAAGTAACCGGAATTGAAAGGATACACTGAACATAAACATGATTAATTAAAATTAAGGTAAAAGTACTCTAAAAACCTATTTTTGTAAATACATTTTTGCAAATGATATTTATAATTTGGTTAGAAATTCGATAGAAAAAGTTGATATCAGAAATGTTTGAGGATGTTAAGATGTGATTTAGTTTGATTAACTTGCCACTAAGATATGGATCGTCATAACTAATTGTCTTTTAATGAAAGACAAGATATGGATCGTCATAATTAATTATCTTTTAATGAAAAAAGTTAGCTTAATTGCCTACTTTAAGGCAGCTCTAATTTAACTCCGTTTGGTAAAGCAATATTTTGGGAGACCTTTATTAACACAGAACTTAGCATAGGGGAGATATGGTTGTATACTTTTGAGCCACATAAGTAAGTAAATAAGTATTGTTGAGAAAATAATATAATAACAAGAAAGTAAACAAACTTCGGAAAGCCGAAGATTATATAACCTTGCGGGTTGCATTTGAATTATAGAATCGAATCGGAAATATAGATATAGAAATATAGAAATATAGATATAGATATAGATATAGATATAGATATAGATATAGATATTTTTTGTATATTTTTATATAACAAATTCGGTCAATCGATCGAATCAAAAATCAATCATAACTTTGTCAAAAAATCATTAATTTCAATTCGGAAAGCAGGCTTGTGCTAGATTTTATTAGCTTTATAAAGCTGCATACCGAATCTAAAATTTTTGAAAATTCAAATTTTTATCAATTTTTTTAAATTTTAACGATGTTACCCCTTATCAAATTTTCAAATTTGGAAAAAATTTCGAAAATTTATTTTTCGATCGGACATGGCTAGATCAACTCGGCTTTCGATGCTGATCAATAATATATACGACTTATAGGGTCGGAAATGACTCTTTCGTATCGTTACATAAATAAATAAATTTAAAATCGAAGAACACTAAACATTAATAAAACCACTTATAGCTAGTTCCGTTTTGTTTTGCATGATTTTCATTATATATTTCTTTGTATACATATACAGTATATATATTCGTCTTTTTGTATACAACTTTATAGGTTTACACATCTTAGAACTGGGCTTTTATTGAGAGTACTTGAAAATGTAGCAGCTGGTGTTCGATATTGTTGAGTCTTGTAACTGAAAGATAGACGTAACTAAAACTAAACTTCGGATATACATCTGTAGATCTCTAAATTACTTTGGCCTCACTGTATTTGTGCTGTGCCATGGATCGAAAGGGTTTCGAGTTACTTTAAATCAATCCAAAGGATTTATCTGCCTTTTACACTAGACCCAACTGAGCCATTATCTTCCGATACAAATTTCTGGGCCATCAACAGGAGTTTAACTTATCGTGTGGTTTCTTGGTTGTGCATTTACCTAGGCTAGGTGTGGGTGTGTGTTTAAGGTGTGTTCCTATAAAGGGCAACTATTGCTATTGCTGATTGCTTGAAGCGAGTGTCAAGTGGGAGTTCTGGAACCAAAGGTAACTATTTACATGTCTAAGATCTTGCTCAATTCGAAGGAACGGAAAAATTAGTATAATCTATAAGTAGTGTTCGGTTTCTTTTATCGCTAGGGTTTCTATTGCGAGCTTATTGAATTTCTTTTAAGAATCTCTTTGAAGAAGAGCAAATATTTCTTGAGATTTATCGTTTTATTCGTAATAACCGCACAAAAAATATATCATATTGGTTAGTGAAGCACAAACCACCCTACTCAATGTAGATGTCCTCGATGGGATAGGCGGTCTCAATGAATTTCTGATAGAAACGCTGGAAAGCACGGCTGCAAGATAGAAGGGGTTTATTTAATTGGTATCCTAGGTTTCCTCGGGCAGGACATACCCCACTGCCTCGGCCACGGGTCTGGTGGACTCGGATCCCTTGAAGACGTGACACGCAAACCGCTGAACCGTCGGGTGCTTGGTGATGAAGCCAATGAAGCGGTGATCCCGAGGGTGAAAGGCGCAGAAGGAGACGTTCTTCAGCGAATAGAAGTAGTCGATGCAAGGCTTCTTATCCTTTTTGTTTTGCTGCTTGAGGGAGAGATCCGTTCAGGGGGTTGTTATTCAGTCATGGTGCTTCGAACCCATCTCTTTTCCAAATCCAAAGTCCCCTACTCACATTCGGTCCCGATCGATCCACCATGCGTAGTCCCTGGTCGGACACCTCCAGGATGCAGGTCTGTCCGGTGGGGGAGCTTCCGTACTCGCCGACGATCTTGCGCACCGCCTGGCAGACGACGCCCGTGCCCTTGTGCGCCAGCGTCTCCACGGAACCGAGGTAGCCCAAAAGGTAGCGCTCCTTCTTCACCAGCTGCACCGTCGGATCGAACTCGTTGTAGTCCAGGTCGACGGCATAGGCCGAGGGGAAGATGCCCTGGCGTCCGGTGCGCAGGTTGACGCCCTCGCACCACAGGTCCTCGGCCTCCTTCTGCACGTAGATGGCATCGCCAATCTCCAGCTCAATCTCATCGTGGTGCCGCGGCACGAACTTGTGCAAGCCGCGGTGTGTGGCCTCCAGCATCTCCAGCTGGCCGAAGGGCACGCCCCCAAAGGGTGGCGGAAAGGGAGATTGGGACACGGGCGACGTGATCTGTGGCGACATGCTTTTGAAATCATTCGGTGAGTGCGCCGTGCTGTGACCGCTGTCCACATCGCCCAGGCTCTGAAGACGCTCCGAGTCCGGACTGGAGTCCTCGTCCATCAAGTATCCACACTTGAGGGACAGAAACGACCGCTGCTGACCATTGCCGCCGCGACCTGCTGGCGGTGGAGCACCTCCATTGTTGCGGAACTCATCCGCCAGGGAGCCAAAGTTGGAGCCACCTAGAAGATGCAGAATGGAAGCTGCAACGAGGCCATGAGTGGGTTAGCCCGTAGCTACGAAGGGACATCAAAGAGGGAGCATCCGGTTTTCACACAATAATCACTGCTAACACCAAAGTTGATTTTCACAAGAATTTCGTAGGGTGAGATCTCTGCCGTAAATCCTGGTTGATTTCTTCGGAGTGAAAACCGGTTTAGACCCTTAGAACTACTGGCATGCAGGACATTCTATATAGGAAACTACATACTCTCTCCTCTGTTTAACTCACATTTCTTGTTCTTGGGAATTTCAGGGAGTTTGCGCCGTCGACGAGTGGCCGCTGAATTCGGGGCCAGCAGATCAGTGCTTGCCCCAATGGTCACAGGAGCACTGTGGCCACCCAAGCCACTGGTATCCATGCCCAGGAAGCCACCAATTGCATCCTGGTGGTTCAACGGGTGGTGGCAATGCGAGTTGAAGGAATCATTCGTGTCCAGGGATCCGTCCGAGGACAGGGTGACCTTCAGGCCATCGCCCAGCTCGTCGTCCTCCACTTGCCGCATCTTGGGCTCGCGGTCATGCCCGATGCCATCCTCCTGATCGGAGCCATCGCCTTCGCTCTTCGAGGAGTGAGAGTCCTCCAGGTCATCGTTGGGAATTAGACTGTGGATATTGGTTGCGAGACGTGCATACTGATGAGTCAGTCAAGGGGAAAACGGCATTCAAAAAGTTTTAAAAGGACAGCACAAATGCAGTCCCGTTCCCTTCCCAAGGATACCGACTAATTTCGAAGGGGGTGCTCCTGGGGACACGTGCAGCTTCTTAGCTCCGCATCACTTCACTTGGCACTCATGGAAGCTGCCATTATAATGTAACCTTTAACCTTTTTACTTACGAGTAAAATGCATGGGGATTATTCTTCTTGTTGCCAGCTCCAGCTCCGAATGTGGGAATCGCGTGGGGCTCAAATATGGGCCTGTGGAACTCCTCGAATTCGCTGTCGGCCATCTCGCCTTGGGACCTGGCTCCGGCCAGGTGCCACGCCCACAACTACGGGCTAGCTGGGGGCTTCAATAGGGTTCGATTCGGCTCGATTTTTTATATTTTGGAAGACCTTTAACCCAGGCTGGCACGCACAGTCGAGAGTCGAGTCAAATTTTTCACTTCACATGCGAAAATCGATAATTTCCTTGACGTCGCTAGCTGGCGCAGTTGAGCCCCCGTTCGACGTCCAGTTGTGAGTGGTGTGCTCCGTGCTCCGTGCTCCCGAGCCAGGGAAATTCTGGGACTTTCAGCTGTCAGGCGTAAGCTCTCTCTGGCTCTCCAACTTGTTTTTGTTTATCGTTGACAGGACGCAGGGTGAGGAGCAGCGGCATTTCGGAAGTCCACGTCCAAGTCGCTCTCTGGGGGGTTGACATGTAGCGCGCCGACGCAGTGCGTCACATCCGCTCCGTGTGTCCATTTTTCGGGGGTGGGTTTGCGAATTGCAATGCTGTTGCGCTTGGGTCACGAGCTGACAGGAGCGGTTCAGACTTTCAAAGGGGTTGTAATGAAAGGAACATCGAAATTTTCCTCTTCCATATTTGATACAGGTAAAGATATGGGTTTTAAATAATATATAACACTTAAATGGAAATTAATACATTTCAAATGATGATTTGAAATATAAGTTGCATAACAAAAACATGTTGATATAGTGGAAATTACTATTACTCACAACCATTCGGTCATTGAGCTCGTCAAGTAGAAGTATGGATCACCCAGATGGGCCAATAAATGCATTCAACTTATTTATAAACACTAGATAGGAGTCTTGCCAGAAAGATTAATCGAAAATCTGAGAAATAAACAAGGGTTTCTTTACAAAAGATAAGTTTGCCAACCTTTAAACGGAAATATATTATATATATCTCCTACCACATGAATATTTCTTAATAAGTCACTCAATGAAATATGTGTTATCGCTGGTAAAAGCCCATTACTAATATTTGCCTTTGTTGGTGCTCTCCAAGGGGTATAAATACCCGAAGACTGAGGGTTCTACATCATTATTTTCTGTTGACACCCATCAATATGAGAGCTCTCTTGGTTGTCTGCGTCCTGGCTTTGGCCACGTCCTCGATCCTGGCCCGCACCATGGATCGCTGCTCCCTGGCTCGGGAGATGTCCAAGCTGGGCGTTCCCCGTGATCAGCTCAACAAGTGGACCTGCATTGCCGAGCACGAGAGCTCCTACCGCACCGGAGTGGTGGGTCCCCCCAACAGTGATGGGTCCAACGACTATGGCATCTTCCAGATCAACGATCGCTACTGGTGCCAGCCCTCCAACGGCCACTTTTCCCACAACGGCTGCTCCGTGAGCTGCAATGACCTGCTTACGGACGACATCACCAGGTCGGTGCGATGCGCCCAGAAGGTCCTGGGGGAGCAAGGATGGACAGCCTGGTCTGTTTGGCACTTTTGCAGCGGAAACCTTCCGCCGATCGATGATTGCTTTAGATAGAGTCCTACACTTGAACAGTATTATTTGAATTTTTCCCTCTACAGAAAATGTAGTAAATATTATTCTTTATGTAAATAATGTATCATGACTTTATAAATGCATTAATGAAATTTAAAAAATTTATATTTATTCGTATATGGATATCTATACCCCCACAGGGTATTATTTTGTTAATGAGAAGCATCCAAAGCAGTGAATGAGTCATTCATTCACTATAGAAATCATATAAAAAATATATTAAATATATTCAATTATTGAAAATATTTTTATATGGCTTGAGTAGCATAAATTGATTATAGCGAATAGGCAATATATTGTTTTGGGTAACCTGTATTTGTTATTTGTCTATCCCTATTAAAAGCAATAATCGATCGAGGGGAGGAATCCGCTGCAACGGTTCCAGACTCCCCAGGCTGCCCATCCCTGCTGCGCCTGGATCTTCTGGGCGCACTGCACCGACTTGGTGATATCGTCCGAGAGAAGGTCGTTGCAGCTTACGCCACATCCGTTCGCTGAGCTACCCCAGGCCGGCTGGCACCAAAAGGAGTCGTTGATTTGGAAGATGCCATAGTCCTTCCCGGTAGGATCCTTCACATCGGTCCGGTAGGAGCTCACAATCTCGGCAATGCATGTCCACTTGTTAAGCTGGTCGCGGGGAACACCCAGGTTGGACATCTCCCGAGCCAGGGAGCAACGATCCATGGTGCGGGCCAGGATTGAGGGCGTGGCCAAAGCCAGGAAGCAGACAACCAAGAGAGCTCTCATACTGATGAGTGTCAGAAGGCAATAGTTCTCGAGAACTTGCCGCCTAGCTAAATTTATACCCGTGAAGGGTTTGAGGCCGATGACTTTCAATAAACAATTAGTAAGGGTATACATTATATATTGTAAACTAAAGGGGCATAATCTAGTTTGAGATGAGGAGAAGTCAAAGGGAGATTTCCTTGAACCTAGAGATGCACCCTCGGATAACTTTATTGATATAGTCTGATTAATAATACAGGTGTGCATATTGGAATACCTAACTGCTGGTAATCAATCATTTCAAAAAACACATGCATTCAAAACAAGTGAAACAATTGTTCTTCAAATAATGATCTTTGTAAAATTCTAAATTAGAAGTGCTGTCTGACTCTTAATTAAAATCAACTAATAAGGGTCCATGATAATAAAGGAATTGGTTGGAAAACAAATGCAGAGCTTATTCTAGATCTAGGCCTTATCCCTCTTATAGCATCTATATAGATATGTAATTATCATGGTTAAGACTCACCGCACAGTTATCCTTTTCGTCCGTTCTTAATTCCTTCCATTGTATACGTATGTTATTGGTGACTTCATGATATCATTAAAAACAGCTTCTTCCTGGTTATCCGGATGTTTTGCGTTGGTCCGGTAATATTTGTGGGTCGAATGGTAATCACTATCACTATCACTCTAGATGTAAACACTAGCGAGGCCAAGCAAACACTAAAGTTAGAGCGAGGGCTGCGCCTCTATTTATAGTGTCCGAGTTAATAGAACAGAGAAAGTGAGTGCGAGAGCTTACGAGAGAAACACATGCCTCTAGAGTTAGGCAGAGGGAGAGATAGAGCGAAAGAGTTATCTCTTGAGATACACAGTGAGCGCTATGGAGAATGAGTTGTCGCGGGAGATACACAGAGAGGCTGACAGACGGACGGACTGATGGACATGGCCAGATCGACTCCGCCGTTAATGCTGATCACGAATATATATACTTCACTGCTTCCTGTTCATCCAAATGTATTGCCTTGGTCAGGTGATATTTCTGGGCTCGAAGGGTAATCACTATCACTATCACTTTACACGTAAACACTCGAGAGGCCGCGACTGACTAAAGTCAGTGCGCCGGTGATGCCTCTATTTATAGTCTCCGAGTTAAGAGAATATAGAAAATTAGAGCGGGAGATACCTCTAGAGTTAAGCAGACAGAGATAGAGAGAATGAGTTAACTCTTGAGATACACAGTGAGCGCTATAGAGAATGAGTTGTTGCTGGAGATACACAGAGAGACGGACACGCGGACAGACAGACGGACATGGCCAGATCGACTTCGCTGTTAATGCTGATCCCGAATATATATACTTATGACCGGAAATGACTCGTTCACTGCTTTGGAAGCTTCTGACTAAAATTATAATACCCTGCCAGGGTACGATTGTTCCTATGGCAGCTATATGAAATAGTCGTTCGATTTTAATAAAATTAAATAATACAAAATGGCTTTATCTCAAATAAGAAATAGATAAATATGTTGAAAACTGGACAAGTAATAATTTGATTTAAAAAAATTTTGCGATTGTTCCTATGGCAGCTAAATGATATAGTCATTCGATTCGGCCCGATTCGACGTATATACTAGTGAGGGCATAACTTTAAAACTAAGGGACTATTTTCCGTATAATCGGTCAGACAGACGGACAGACGGACAGATGGACAGACGGACAGACGGACTCCGCCTTTAATGCTGATCCAGAATATATACTTTATATGGTTGGAAATGACTATTTAATTTGGTTACAAACTTCTGACTAAAATTATAATACCATGAAAAGGTAATTCGATTCTGCGTTCAATAGAGATTGATTAAATAAATCCAAACTCAACAGAAACCCTTAAATTCTTGTAGAAATCTATTTTCCTTAAATTTTTATGCAATTATCCTTGCTGGCGAATCATTGCAAATGTTGAAATTTAATCCTAGTCACACTTCATCCCTTCCAACCCCCTACCGTGCAAATTAGTGGGTCTAACTTAATTATTCGGAAATCAAGGGAATCAACAACTGCCATTCATCGTGACCTCGACTCCGACTCCGTCTGGGAGATTTCTCTCGCGGCGAAAGGGAGATTTCCACGTATCCTCCAAGGCACTCGTTGCCACCATAAATCCATCAAACGGCTGGCGGCTCTTGGGCAAATAGAAAGTGGAAAGTGCCTCGCTCTGGGACTCGTTTGCCGGTCAATCAGTTAGCCAGCACCATTAAGTTTATCGCTTTGGCTGATGAGTCGGGAGGAGGCTAGGACCGGACAGGACGGGATGGGGCTTTACTCCCTGCCCACGCATGTGTTTAGTGGCTGTCGGCACCCCTCTGACGTGGTTTTTCGCATATTTTAATAGCCAAGTAGCCCTGACTCTGGTTTCCTGCTCACAGTTTTCCCCCGCTTTTCCTGCCTGCCCCCGGAGCTCTGTTTGCCTTTCTTAAAGCGCAAACAATGGCCCAGAGAAGCGGGCGAAAAGAAATTGCTATTTATCTTCTATTGACTCTGTCGCTGGGAAGCATCAAGTGGTTGCTGGTGGTGGAAAGAGTTCTCTTTTATGGTCCGACTATTTCCGTTTATTTGGCCACTCTCAATGTCGCCGAGTCAGGCCGTTTTCCTTGACCAACTTCCCATTGATTTTATCTAACGGGAGTTCTTCCCTTGTTTTTTCCACAGGAGCTCCAAAGGGGTTCACTAGGTTTTTCCTTACGGTACACTAGTTACTGTAATACCAGCATAAATTAAACGCTTGAATTTGAAAGTCAAGCACAGAAAAGTCTGTCTGTCTGTCTGTCCTGCCACCCAAACCCCCCCGAGTCCCACAGTCTCATGACTTTTTCCCCATTCAAGCCATTGAAAGTTGTTTGCTGCTGATTAGAAAGTGAAATGTTGGGAATATGTGGAAATTCTTTGTACTCTAAGATGAAAAATAAATAAATTATGAATATAATTAATTATAGCTTGATTAAAATGATTGAAATGAGTTAAAGCCTTAGCTAAACGTATAACACACCTTATGATTTATCAAAACATAAGGAAAGTGGTTATTTTGTTAAGCTGTTCATCTGTTCTGTTCCTCCTATCTATACTTCTATACTAAACTGTAAGGAACGATAAATTTACCCTATTTTTTTAATAATTAAAATTCAACTCCACCTTTAATAGAAATCCCATATACCCTTTCTATAGAGCACCATGACGTCATGCGTTAGCGTTTTGGCCTGACTCCAGCATGATTTGGCCAATCAGAGCGAGAGCACATCCCCCCAAAAGGAGGTGGGGCCTCTGAATGGAATGGAAAGACTCACTTGTAGCTTTTATATCCTTGAACGAATTTATCTCGCCACGCACACTTAATAAATACAATTGAATATGTATCTCTTTCGTGGATGCGTGTGTGCGTTCGTTGGTCCTGCGGGCCGCCTATAAAAGGGCCGTCGCATCGGCAGGATCTTGCAGTTGCGCTAAGTTGCGCATACGACGCGTGTGCCCGCGGTGAAAGGACTTCCGGCTTCCCAGTGCTCCAGTTCCACAGTGCAGTGCAGTGCAGTGATGAGTGCCTCCGGGAAGAGTCTTCTGGGCCTGTGGCTCTACAGGAGCGGCGAGAGCGAGTGGGCCGTCAAGCAGGGCAGCCCGCTGCACCAGCTCAAAAAGGATACAGCTTCTGCGGCTTCCGGCTCCTCGGGCTCAGCTCCGCCGCACGTGAGTCTGTCGCGGCACTCCTCAGCTCCACCAGAGCCACCCAGGCTGGCCATTGGTGGCGTTGGCCAGGATCCTCCACGCCAGCACTCCCCGGGCGAACGCATCTCCATTATCTTCACCCTGCGCAACCAGGTGGGAAATTTGGCCCGGGCCCTGCAGGTCTTCCAGGAGCTGGGCATCAATGTGCTGCACCTGGAGCTGTCGCCCCTTGAAATGACCACCAACCAGGCCGATGTCCTGGTTGATGTGGAGTGCGATCCCCGACGGCTTGACCAGGTGGTGAAGATGCTCAACAGGGAGGTGGCCTGCGTGAACTATACCTCTGTGAACACACAGGGATTGGCCAGGGCTCCGTCACTCTCGGCTTGCTCGAGTTTCGGTGAGTCCTTTTCGGCTACTTCCTCAAGGTCTTTTGCAACTATATAACTATAAAGTGAATAGCGGAATTTAAACCTCTGAAATTTGGATTATTTCTGAGTTTGTTCAATGATTTGTATTTCTTAAAGGAGTTCCTAACTCAGTTGCCTCTTTCTAATTCTAACCTTCAATCGATTAGATTTCGGTGACATGGTGTGGTTTCCCCGCAAGATTTCCGACCTGGACAAGGCCCAGAATGTCCTGATGTATGGCTCGGAACTGGATGCCGACCATCCGGGATTCAAGGACCCCGTTTACCGCAAGCGCCGCGAACAGTTCTCGGCTATAGCTAACAACTTCAAGCAGTAAGTGTTGGTTTAATGGAAAATCTCCAACCACCTGTAACCCACTCCTAACATCCTTCCACCCACTTTAGTGGAAATCCCATTCCCCGGGTGCAGTACACACCGGAGGAGGTGAAGACTTGGTAAGTTTTTGATTGCATTTGGCACTGATTGTGCTGCAGCATCGATTCGTGTGGGCGACTTTGAAACTTTTTGTCTGAAGGGGCACAGTTTTCTTGGAGCTGCACCGCCTCTACGTGTTGCACGCAGTTCCAGAGTATATGGAAAATTGGCCCGAGTTGGAAAAGTACTGCGGCTACCGCGAGGATAACGTACCCCAGCTGCAGGATGTGAGCGTGTATCTCAAGCGTAAGACAGGATTTCAGCTGAGACCAGTGGCAGGATATTTGTCTCCCAGAGATTTCCTTTCGGGACTCGCTTTCCGCGTTTTCCACTGTACCCAGTATATACGGCACTCTTCGGATCCCTTCTACACCCCCGAACCGTGAGTTTAATATAGCTTTTTATATTAAATATAGTTTTGATAATTGAAAAATTTATATGGGACCCAAAAAACAAGTCAGTAATAATTATTTAGCTTTGAAAATAGCTAAACTGCATACATAAATGGAATATACATAAAACTACTTGGCATACTTTTGGGGCTCTAATAGGAAATGATGACACGACGGAAGTCAATGTTTAACTCATTTTAAAATTACAGAAATATTAAATATATTTACGTAGGAATAATATTTAAAAATATAATAAGCTTTGCAATTACTTGCTTTATTCGGAAAACCCCTGTTGATTTCATCAACATAATAGTACTATTATGGATCTTTAATCTTTGTAAAAACCTTAATAAAAATTGCTGCCTCACTTTCAATTAAAATTAATTAATAAGGGTTCATAGTAATAAAGGAATTGGTTGAAAAACAAATGCAGAGCTTATTCTAGATCTAGGCCTTATCCCTCTTATAGCATCTATATAGATATGTAATATATCATGGTTAGGACTCACCGCACAGTTATCCTTTTCGTCCGTTCTTAATTCCTTCCATTGTATACGTATGTTATTGGTGACTTCATGATATCATTAAAAACAGCTTCTTCCTGGTTATCCGGATGTTTTGCGTTGGTCCGGTAATATTTGTGGGTCGAATGGTAATCACTATCACTATCACTCTAGATGTAAACACTAGCGAGGCCACGCAAACACTAAAGTTAGAGCGAGGGCTGCGCCTCTATTTATAGTGTCCGAGTTAATAGAACAGAGAAAGTGAGTGCGAGAGCTTACGAGAGAAAGACATGCCTCTAGAGTTAGGCAGAGGGAGAGATAGAGCGAAAGAGTTATCTCTTGAGATACACAGTGAGCGCTATGGAGAATGAGTTGTCGCGGGAGATACACAGAGAGACTGACAGACGGACGGACTGATGGACATGGCCAGATCGACTTCGCTGTTCATGCTGATCCCGAATATATATACTTATGACCGGAAATGACTCCTTCACTGCTTTGGAAGGTTCAGAGTAAAATTATAATACCCGGCCAGGGTATTATAATGTAGCAAAAGTTGTTGCCAAAGTCAGGGTCAGTTTGTAGATATCTGTAATAGAAATTGATGTATCACTTTAAATTAAAATTAAGTAAGTAAGCTATATGATATAGTCACTTATTTCCTCATATGACTAATCATTTTGTATAATTTTCCCAGCGATTGTTGCCACGAACTGTTGGGCCACATGCCCTTGCTGGCCAACTCAAGCTTTGCCCAATTCTCCCAGGAGATTGGCTTGGCTTCCTTGGGAGCCAGTGATGCGGATATTGAAAAACTGGCCACGGTGAGTATTCCTTCGTAGATCCTTATTCCTTTCTCCTATAAACTGAAACCCTTTCTTTCATAGCTCTACTTTTTCACCGTTGAATTTGGATTGTGCAAGCAGGCGGACAGCTCATTCAAGGTTTATGGAGCCGGACTCTTGAGTTCCGTGGCCGAGTTGCAGCATGCGATTACGACCGAGGAGAAGATCAAGAAGTTTGATCCGGAGGTGACCTGCAGGGAGGAGTGCATCATCACATCCTACCAGAATGCCTACTACTACACGGACTCGTTTGAGGAGGCCAAGGAGCAGATGAGGCGAGCTATTAACCCTATATTTAAGCTAAAAAACTATATAAGTTATTTATCATAAATGTATCTTTCTTCTGAAATTATTTAGGGCCTTTGCCGATAGCATTCAGAGACCATTTGGAGTGCGCTACAATCCGTATACAATGAGTGTCGAGGTCTTGTCCAATGCCCAGAAAATCACAGCTGTGGTCAGCGAATTGAGGGGCGATCTGAGCATTGTTTGCTCAGCTCTGCGAAAGATATCCGCCACGGATGAGAACCTGGATGTGGACAGTATTGCCAACATGTTGCACAATAGTCTCAATGTCCGAGGTGGGGCCTCAGGAGTTTGCGGAAGTCCCTGCAGTCCGGATAACTCTGACAACTCTACGGCAGAGGGGGACTAATCGCGGAAAAGGACATTTAATGGAAGGATCAAATCGAAAAGAAACTCTTGGGACCACAGAACAGTATAATTCGCTTAGCATTTTTAGCAAGAAAAGAAATATGAATAACGAAACTGAACGAAAACCTTTTTCTTTTAGGTAAATGCTATTGAAATCAAGTATTTGTATTCAAAACGGGCTTAAATATTTGTTTAACATTCTTATAAATTCCCATATTTATAATTATTTCTGCTGCTAAGCGAATTAAACTGTCAACTTTTTGAACATACACGTATCCATGTCTATGTCTAGCAGTTGTTTATTCAAATCTTAACCCTATGTAAAAACTAAAGAACTATAGTAACAATAAATTCGCAACCTCTTGGTGTAGCTGCCTAGTCTACTTGTAGATCATATCACAGTCGCTGTTGAGGAACAGCTTCTTGCTCATGTAGCTGGTGAGGCACTGCACGAAGAAGTTGGGTATGGTCCAGAGGTTGAAGCTGAGGGCTAGGACCCGCCACTGCTGGAGGATCAGCCGGATGTCTGAAAGCCAGTTGAAGCGATGGCCCACCCGCTTGGACACCTGACTGGTGACGCCTCTGACCACGCCGCCAGCTATGCCCGAAACGCTAACCCGCCGACGCTTGGTGGGAGCACCGTCCTCGGTACCCGAACCACAACCGGAACTCGAACGGGAATGGGTACGGGAGCGAGAGCCGGGACTATTTCCTCCCGAGGTCAAAGCTCTCTGATCAAAATCGGGCTTCAGGTCGACGCGTGGCGCTATCTGGATGCGATCCACTGTGTCGCAGATCTCCGCATTGCTGATGAGGATGCCCGCCACAATGTACATCATCTTGAAAACCCTATTGGTTGAATATATATCAGAAGTAATATGGGTTTTTCTAGGGGAAAATTAGGCCCAACGCACCTCACTGTATGTGACATCATCTTGACAGAACGTAAATGTCGCTATACGTATTGCAGAGTATATGTTTTTGTGTGTATTTTGGGTATTTTATTTTTTGCTCTTTGCCTGCACCAAGGTGCCTTATCAGCCGCTGGCGCTGTGTTTTATTTGATTCCAATTCGACGCTGGACGATCTGCTGATGTATTTATTCGCTAGTTTCTATGCTCGGCACGTGGGTCAACCTATTGCCACTGATTCCGTGGACTGATCGCGATCCGACTGCTCTGCTCTGACGCTGGAAACCGACTGAAGGCGAGCTGGCGGCGACCCGAGAAATCGGAGCTGATAAGCCGGGAACCAAATATATAAAGTAATGGATAAGGCGGCTCCATGTCCGATGCTAATGCTCGCTCGAGATATGATCCGGCCGTGTCCATTACGATCGTTCATTTTTTAATGTGTCTGCACTCTGGTTCTCCCAGTGGCTCTCTCATAGCACACTTGGGGTGATAAGGGTCTGACTTTCGGCTTATCGATCAATTTTATGGATCACTCTGCGGCGGCGTCAAAATAACTCTGAATCGCTTGGAACCTACGTAATGTTTGCTGCTCGCCGTGCACCTTGGACTCCGGATTGGATGAGTAGGCGGCGGCTAGCGCGATGTGATTACCCATAAATACCGGGGTCTGGTCTGGGTTCCATCGCATGAACCGGGTCCGTGTCCATCGAATCGATCCGATAGTGAGACCTTATCGGGGAAATACATCTAGTTCACCTTTGCCTAAGGTAAACAATTGGTGTTTAGGCCCAGGTGGGGTTTCAAGAGTTCAGAGATTTGATATTTCTTCTCAGCCTTCAGTTTTTATTGTCGGAGAATTTGCTCAGGTATTTTGTACCATTGCAGGGTATCATGATTTTAGTCAGAAGCTTGCAACGCAGTGAACAAACCATTTCCGACCCCATAAATCATATATATTCTTGATCAGCATCAATAGCAGAGTCGATCTAGCCATGTTCGATCGAAAAATAAATTTTCGAAATTTTTTTTGAAATTTGAAAATTTGATAAGGGGTTACATCATTAAAATTGTCAAAAATTGACAAAAAAATGAATTTTTTAAAATGTAAAATTGAGTATGCAGATTTGTTAGCCTAATAAAATCTAGCACAAACCTGTTTTCCGAATTGAAATTAATGATTTTTTGACAAAGTTATGATTGATTTTTGATTCGACCGATCGACCGAATTGTCATACATACTTTGGTTTCCTTACAGGGTATTATAATTTTAGTCAGAAGCTTCAAACAAAGTGAAGGAGTCATTTCTGACCCTATAAATTATATATATTCTTGATCAGCATGAACAGCAGAGTCAATCTAGCCACGTTCGATTGAAAAATAAATTTTTGAAATTTTTTCATTAAAATTTTCAAAAATTGATAAAAATTTGAATTTTCAAAAATGTTAAATTTGGTATGCAGATTTATAAAGCTAATAAAATATAGCATAGCTACGTTTGCAGAATTCAAATAAATAGATTTTCAACTAAGTTATGGTATTCTAAAATGTTGATTTTAGCACTTCACAAAATCTTTTATTTATAAATTTTTCTTTTAAATGTACTTTTCAGATTTAATTATATATTAAAAATGTTAAAATTATACTTTCTTACATGAACTTGACATGCGCAAAAATATACTTTACACATGTTAGTGAAAAAGTAGCATGAAGTGCGACTTTCCTTAGGGTGCTCTCGTTACTAGCTCGAAATACTGTTATACCAAAATTCAGCCTTCGTGTTTTCCAAGATTTCCACCCTTTAAGAAAAGCTAACAAAGTTTTAACAAAAGCTGTATTTGGGAACAGCTTTCACCTTATGGCTTCTTATTTTTCTATATCTTTATTATGGCAAGATTAAGTTAAGAAAAGAGCTTGTAGATACTTCGGATTCTAAGGTATTATTTTCATGGAATTTCAAGGTGTAAGCTAGTAGAATCTTATTGAAATTCCTTCTTTTCTCTCTATTAATCTTTCTTTATTTTTTATTTTTTAAAATATGTAACTTTTTAAGGTAATACAGGATTTATTTGATTAATATAACTACGCCTAAGAATGTATGATAATATAGATTACATTTTATTATCCTCTCCATTTTCACCGTATTTCCACATTTTTATCTTCTTTATTAAATTCTAACATAATTATTTAAATAACTATCTTCCCATTCGAAATTATTTTAAAATTTCATATAAATTTCTGAATTTTCTTCAGCTTTATTATGACCCTCTTCCACAAAGTTTTCTCTCCAGATTTTCCACAAAAAAAAATTTGTTTGAAGCAGTATTAAGTCGTCTTACATCCACCTTAAATAAATTTGCGGAAAATGAAATGAAAAGTGGTCTTTCAAAAATAGTTTAGATTTCAACAGTTGCGGTTTCACAAATGCACAGCAATTGGCTTTTCAAATTAAATGGAAATTGACTCCCTAGAATTAATTTGCGAAGGCGTAGGCTTCACATTCGTATCACTTTCTTCAATCGCTGCCACTCGGACTTGTGTTCGACCACAAAACCATTTAATTTGTTGGCCGGAAAACGCATGGCAATGGCAATAATTGACTTTCCATTCGGGCCGAGGGCCAGGCACATTCGCAAGGTGTCCTGGCCGAAATTCTTAAGCAACACTCCGGCAGTGAGACTTTCCCACATAAATTATGCAGGAGTCGTTCGGGGCTTGACCACTGGCGCCTGTCGACAGGCGACACCAGTCCGGGGCCAGGAGGAGTGTGAAACAAGATTATTTACAAAATGCACAAGCCACAGAATCTTAAACACAGCAAGCCGGCAAGGCAAGGACCTTTCCTGTGCGAGGGGGCGGAAAGAAAACAATTTCCACACAAATTTCTGGAGCGAGCACACAAATGAAAACCAAACAAACAAGCACAAACAGTTGGCAGGAGGCGGCAGACAAGTCTGAGCTGCCAAAAGGTATTCCCCAAGAATGTCTGCCACAAGGACGAGGACGAGGACGAGGGCATAAGCACAAGCACAAGCACTGATTTGTCTCCCCGACAGCACAAAACACTTCCTCTTCGCACAGACACAAAGGAGCCGGGAGCCGGGAGTCGGGAGTCAGGAGCCAGGACAACAGAGCTCGAGCCAGAGTCGGAGCCCCATTTGAGCTCTGGCAAAACGGCAAATGGAGACGTTATCGTCCTCATCATTCGGCATCGTCTTGGAGCAGGAAACACCACACAGGCGGCAGGCCCCCAACGACCTTGACACACAATTGTGTGTGGTCTGGGGGAAGAGGACAAGGGAGCCGGAGTCGGAGCAGGGACTGCCACAAATGCTCATTCAAGTGTCCAGTCTGAAAAATGGCCACCTCCTGCTCCCGCTCCCGCTGCAGCTTCGTGCTCCTTCGCAAAGCCAGGGGCATTCAAGGAAGCAGCAGAAGTCACACAGAGAGACCAGAGACCAGCCCTGGCCTCGTCTGCCGGTTAATTGTGTGCCCCGGCTCCGGCACTTCCTCCTGTGTGTCCTTCGTCCTTCTTGTTGTTTGGGGCAGCCATAACCAGCATCTCCTGCTGCCAGCTGCAACAACTGCACTTCTGAGTCCGAGATTTCACAGCTTCAGCAGAGCCACTTCCACTCGGCACTCGGCACTAGCCGCTTGCCGCTTGCCACTTGCCACGTGCCACTTGTTGCCGGGACTAAAATACGAGACTGATGGGCCAAAGGATAATTGAAAGACTGCCTTTAAGATGACCGGCAGCTTAAATGCAAATTAGGAAAGGGAATAACCAAATCGCTTAATAAATTGCAGAGCGAGCGAAATGGAAATTGAAAATAATGAAAATGCATGAAAAAAGCCACGAACGGGGGGTGAGTGTGGAAAACTCAGGAGCATGGAAAGCTGTCGAGGTATGGCACAGGAAAAACCAGCAGTTGGGCAAGAAGAAACCTAGGCTAGGAGAAGAAAGGGTGCTTACCCTGGACATGATATATGATGGAGCCCTAGTCCAGGAGCAGGAAATAATTCCCAATCCCGGTGGGGCGGGACATGCAAATATTGAATCGAGCGGACCGGGGTACAAAGAAATCTAAACAACAAAACAGCACAAGCAGCCGGAGCAGAGCATTTTTGGCCAGCCACTAACAATAAATGATGACGAGAGTCGAAGGCGGGGACGCGGTGGCTTCGCAAGGAGTGCAGGTCTTCCTGCTCCAAACATCGCTGATTAAACGCGAGTGCCACGAATGCGTCGCGAGGTGACGACGACGACGACATGGACATAGATGTGGCCAAAGGGCTGGGCAGCGGTCACATTGGGAGAGGTATGTGAGAGGTAGTGGAGGTCCTCGTCCATGTCTACGTGTCCAGACGCGGCAGACAGGCTGCAGTCGGGCAGCTTGCAGGTTTTGTAGATTCCAGATCCCAGATCCCAGACAGACGACGAGTAGATGGAGCCCACCCATACTCACACTCCCTTCCCCGGAATCGTGATGGCTTCGAGTCCGAGGCGAGTCGAGGCGAGTCTGCGGCAACAATTTTCGACAAAGGACCAGAAAAGTGCAGATTGCAAAAAATCAACTACGGCCATATTTGTTGGACGTGTGTGCTTGTGGATATATAGATTCTATGGTTTTTTCGGCAAACATTTCCGGATTTTCTTCATTTTTGTTGTATTTCTCTAATTTATTTCTTGATTTTATTTGTTTCGCTGCCAGAACACTCCGCATGCAAATGATGTTGAATGCGATAAGTGTTCGAAGAGGGTTGGTCCTCGTCCTGGCTCACCCCTGCCTGATTTTCCCCCAATCTCCCTCGCGAGTGGTTTATAAAAAAAAAAAATAAAAAACACTTGAAAGTGGCAGACATGGGGGAGAAGGGTTAGGTGGCTTTGGACCACCGTTTGAAATATGAACTTGAGGGACGCGCGTATTGTCTGCCCTGATTATGGTTGGGTGGTTTTATTTAACACCCAGTTCCAGTTCCAGTTCCAGCTGCGGCACCCTGCTTTCCCGCTGCAAGTTGATTTATTAAGATGTTTTTATTAGGACGGATCCAGCTTTAGTGGCAGTGGATCCAATGGAGCACATTCCAGGCACTTAAAGCCAAGGGCCATCAATGGAGCCTGGCCCCGCGCGGAGGTTCTTAATATTTCATATGAGAAATCAAGTATACGCCATGCATACAGCCCGCTCCACTCGGTGCAGCTGACAGGCCAGTGCATTACCGTTGGCTCACATGTCCTTTGTGACACAAACTACATCCTGACCCCTCCTACGGCAAATTCTGCACATCTTTGACTGCTTCGGGTTTTTTTCGACGCTGCACATAAACCAAATATGTATGTAATTTTTTGCAATTTTCTAACAAAATTTCGCATTTTTTCGTGTTGCTATTTTATTTTGCATGGACCAAGGTTGACTGTCCTGACTGTCCTGTGCCGGAGCGCTCCGAAATGTCCTGTGAAATGTCCCTGGCCGGGCAAGGAGGCCACTTGGCAGCCGGATCACGTTGGAATATTTTCAATGTCCTGGACGGGATGTGTGGCGGGATATAATAATTTCATGTGATATGCAGCGAACGCCGCTCGTCTCCGTTCGCTCCTCGGCCTGCTCCTGCTCCTGCTCCTGCTCCTCCTCCAGCCAGTCCCGGCTGCTTTGATATATAATTTTGCATTTTTTAATGCCTCACTTGCCCCGAAGGCAACGGAGAATGGAACAGAGCAGCGGCAGCGCAGGGCATGCCAGAGTTCGTCATGTGAGTGTCCTGTGTCCTGCACTTTTGGCAGCGCATAATCTCATTTAGTTGCTGGCAAAACGCTTTTTAAAATCAAATTTCCGCTAAAACATTTTCTATTTGACATTTCGTTGGCATTTGTGGCTCACAAATGGAAAATATTCCCGCTCTCGCTTTGTCTGTCAACCGGGGAAGAATGGAAGAAAAAAAAGGAAACTATTGCAAGGGCTAAACATTTAAGGAGGGTCCGTAAACATTTGATGGACAATTTCCTTTAAAACTGAGAAAAAAAAAACACAGAAAGGGATTGTCAAAGGGCAGACCCTGATGATCCCTTTTTTGTATCTACTTTTTGAATATTATTTGAGCTTTGCTGCAGTTTGATTGATCTCGGCCATAGACTTTGCCCGGGTTTCCTTCGAACGCATGTCCATCATAATTAATGGCAGGAATCCTTGCTCCATAAGTCGAGCTTGGGCTCAGGCTCAGGCTGCAGCCTCATCAGTCTCGACACAGGACATCCTCCTCCTATGCCTTCGCCTTCTTTGGTTCGCTCCTCCGTTTGCATTTCTCCCCGAGTTGGCTCCGCCTCCAAAAGCCGGCAGTTGGTGCGTTTCTGTGCGTCCGCTTGGCGCTCTATGTACACCGAAAACCCAACGATAAGGCCAAGCAGAAGCAGGAGGCTGAAAGACTGGCAGGAGGAAAAGCCGGAAGAGCAGGAGCATCAACAGGACCTGCAGCAGGCGCCGAGTGCCGTGCCGAGTAAATGAAAATGAATGGCAGGCCGCCTAAAAGTAGGGAACGGCCGAAGCCCCGTCCAAATACATAGAGTCATCGAAAAGAGATGGTGGAGGATGGATTGCAGAAGAAAGAGGAGCCAAGAGAGAGAGAGAGAGTGCTCCAAGAAAACTGTTTTGCGGGCCCACGCGGCGTATGTGCAATGTACGCACGGCCCACGCGGCGTATGTGCAATATACGAAACGAGCCACAGACACACACTCGGAGACCCAAGGCTCACCCCACATGCCGAGATGTGATGTAAATCAATCAGACCCTGGACATTCGCTAAACTTATTTGCGCTAAATTATTTTCCAAGGAGCGGGAGTATGTAGATGGTCAGGTCAGGGAAGGGCAGGGCAAACAGGCAAAACGCTCAAGCACTTTACTCAATTTAATTTCCTAATTAACTGCGGCAACAGTCCAACATCATTGGCCCCTTCTATCCCTCACATTCCCCCCATCCTTGCTAATGTGCGTTTGGTCGAAAGCAAGGACACCGAGTCCTTGCTCTTTGGCTTGCTCCGTGTGTTGGTAATTAGCCGCACACGTTGGGTCCTTTAACACCAAGCGCTGATGATCCTTGGCCGGGCATGTAAATTAAGTCAAAACAATTGTCCACAGGACAGGATGGAATGTCCTTTTTTTTGCTGCATAAATATATGTAAACTTTTTATGCTGACCGCATAATAATGTGCGCGGCAAGGCAAGGATAACGTAATAAAATAAAAGCTATTTCACACATTCTAGACCTCGGTCCTTGGTCCTTGCATTTTTTTTCTCCTCGCTAATTTGTTTTACTTTGTTTATATTAAAAACATTGTTTGCCTTTCGCCGGAGTCCACAGTGCAAAATGTGTTAACCGCAAAGGATAACATTTGCCCAAGGGCTGACCGGCCAGCGGATGTCCTGCTGCCAGCTGCCCGTGTTTGACATTATGTCAGCAATTAAATTGTCATGTGAGAGCACCGTAGAGGATAAGTAAATTATATGAGCAAAGATGCTGATTTGGTGGGGAGTAGGAGGAGGAAGAAGGACTCTGGCTGACCTTAAAACAACAGAACCCACGGCCAATGGCAAACATGAAAAGTGTCCTGTCCTCTGCTTTGCGGCACATTGCTGGTTTTCGGTTAAGTGACCGGAAAATTGGGGATCCTTTACGGCACATTTAATTCACACATACATACATGAGCGGCACAATTACCCGAACACGCCCAGGACATACCCGAAACACGTCTCCTCCGTCCCTTTTGGGTCGCGCCACGTAAGCGTAGACAAATAACACTTAAGCGCGAGATGCCAGCACGGGATTCCTGCGGCTCTCCAGACCCAAAAGCCAGTGGCAAAGCCAACACCAAAGGAAGTGCCAAGCACTGAGAGAAAAGGTTTCAAGATCTCTAGGATACACCTTTGTCACAAAGTTAGTAAATACATTTAATTCTTGGAAAATCCTCCCACAGTTGAAATTTTAATAATTCTTTAAAAAACACAACTTAAGTTTTCACCAACTCCAATTTCTATAAAAATATCCTCCATCTATTATATTTTTTATAGTGCATTTCCCTTTTCTATCGCCTCGTTGACGCGTGCCACAGATCTGGTCTGGAGTTTGGACCCAGGGGGCAGCCACTCAGCTGCAACCTCGACAAACGACAGCAAAGAGTTTTTTATATTTTCACGCACACAAATTCCTACATTTTTTACCCAGGCCTCGGTAATGTCTGTGTGTCTGTGAATATATTTTGCAAGGAGTTCATTCTAAGGACAGGCAAGTGAGTGGAGTAAAAACTGGGAAATCTTTTTCTATATATATACATATATATATTTAACAATAATGCCGGTCGCGGAGTCTGGCTGGGGTTTTGCCGCCAGGACTGTCTGGGTGACAGGCTGACGGGCTTGGGATGCCTTTTGGGTCTCGTCCTTGTGACTTTTGCAGGACGAGTGGGGTTGCAAAGAGCAGCTAACGGAGCTGAAAAATGTCCCGGCTTTGTGCTTTGGTTTATACCCTTGATACCCTTGCTAATGAACTTTGGTGAACAATTAATGTCAAAGGATATTTTGTTTTGGGTGGAATCATTATTATAAAGGAGGATGAAATACGATGAAATATAAAGTAATTCGATGTGAATTTAAAAGAAATTGGAACAATCTATAAATAATAGTATGAATTAGAGTCGAAGGATTAAACTAAAATAGAAGTAAGCTATGGCTCAAGTTTAGATTATTTGAGTTGTTAGCAAAATAATATTCGATAACCGCCCAAAATTAACAAGTCTCTGAAAGACATTATTTTAGCGATGCTATTTAAATATGTATAATTAATTAAGATAATAGAGTATTTCGTGTTCTTCTATTATATAATTTTTTCACACTTTTCCCCTTGTTTTTAGTCCATCTTTTTTTGTAGAAGATGAGCTCGAAAGCAGATTTATTTGTGTTAGAACACACGGATTATGACTTCCGCAGAAGTGTGGCGTTGCGATTCGCAGCAACAATAAGCCACTTGTTGGCCCTTTGTGGCTTGCCAAACCACGGGTACTTGGCCATCTCCTCACCTTTTTTTTTGCACCCAATTTGAACCCTTCCCATACTCCTCACCAAGACTGTGCTAAATGCTCTTTTAATGAGACCTCGTTGAAGACAGCTTGCGGTCCAAACTCATGCCAGAAGTTGGGTAAATTTAAGTTTGGTCAGGTCTCTCACCGGTCTTTCAAAGAAAGGAGAAACGCCAAGCGTCTTCGACAAACAGAATGCTGATGATAAACTGGCCATTGGCCAAATGAGGAAAGCCAACGCATAATCAAACACCGAAAAACCAAAAAGGCAGGTGCATCCCAGGAGAGGTCCGTCCTCACCTCTGGTGACCCCTTCCCAGCTCGCTTCTCATTTACCTGTGTGGCTCTCGTGGAGCAGGCTCCAATGTTCTTTGGCACAAACAAATTTCTGTTTGTTGTCTTTTGGAGGCCTGGAAATTGCGTTTCCGCTTGAGGAACGCCCCATGCCCCACCCAATTTTCGCATCGTCCCAAAAGAATGCTGGGAAAATGTTAGCCAAAAGTCCTGGCGAAGAAGCGAGTATTTTCTTTCGCCTATAGCACACATAAAAGAAAATAAATTTGTATCTGAATATAAATTATGTAATTATTAAAATACATAAATGACGCATTTCAAGATATCTTTAGGGTGCAAGCCTCTTTCTTTTAATGAATAAATAATTCTAAGCATTTTGTGCGCTTGTTGGAATTACTTTTTCTATATTAAATTATGTTTTCTATAATAATTTCCCAGCACTGAGAGAAAACCTTTCAATCTTCGGCATTGTGCTGCACTTTTTCTGTGAGTGAACTGCGTCTGTTTGCTTTTGGGTTTTTGGTGGAAATGTTGCGCTTGCAAATCGCACGGAAAATTTCGAGAACGAGAACGAGAAACAGACAGAGGCAGCACCGGCTCCTCTGTGTGTTGGTTTTGGGCTTGAGCATGTGTCTCCCAGTTTGCCGCCACCACTTTTACCCATTTCCCATTTCCTTGGTAGAAGAGGATTTTCATTTCGCAGCTTAGAGCTGAACTGGACGGTTCGGTGGGTGCTCTCTCTGCTTTTCTAAATAATAGGATTCGCGGCCGGCAACTTCGAGGAGGTTCGCCGTGTGCCCACCCACGGGTTTTCCTCCCACCCGAAACTCAGAGCCCCGCAATAAGCCAAACAATGCAGCAGACGCATGCATGGCCCAAAGGATTGGGGAGAAGTGCCCACTCTGGCAGTGGCAATGGCAACTTGGACCGGCTATCGATTGAATTTATTTGCATTCGCTGGGGCCACAAAAGCGGCGAAGGAGGTGTAGACAAAGAGGCCTGGTCAACAATTCTTTCGATTTTCATTTCCGTGTCCTCTCCAGGCACCGCCAACAACGACAACAAGGACAACAATGGGCACCGCAAAAAAATGATTCAAGAAAACAGCTGGCAGAGGAAAATGAAAAGAAGAATTTCCATGAAACAATTTTTGAGGTATTCTTACAAGCAGTCCTAATTTTTTCAAATTGTAAATAATTTTTTAAAATTATTTATTGGTATTTGTTATATATTTTAGATATGAGGGATTGAAAGAAGTTGATACCTTTTTTAGATTATTCGACTTTTTAAATTTATATCCATAAATACGATCGTTTTTTTCTTATCCTTACAGGGTATTATAATTTTAGTCAGAAGCTTGAAACGAATTGAAGGAGTCATTTTCGACCCTATAAACCATATATATTCTTGATCAGCATGAACAGCAGAGTCGATCAAGCCATGCCCGTTCAAAAAATAAATTTTCGAAATTTTTTCGAAATTTGAAAATTTGATAAGGCTCACATCGTTAAAATTTTGAAAAATTGATAAAAATTAAAATTTTTTAAATGTTAATCTTGGTATGCAGATTTATAAACCTAATAAAATCTAGCAAAAACCCGCTTTCCGAATTAAAATTAATGATTTTTTGACAAAGTTATGATTGATTTTTGATTCGACCGATCGACCGAATTGTCATACATACTTTGGTTTCCTTACAGGGTATTATAATTTTAGTCAGAAGCTTCAAACAAAGTGAAGGACTCATTTCCGACCCTATAAAGCATATATATTCTTGATCAGCATCAACAGCAGAGTCGATCTAGCCATGTCCGGTCGAAAAATAAATTTTCGAAATTTTTTCGAAATTACATCATTAAAATGTTAAAAAATTGATAAAAATTTGAATTTTTAAAAATCCTAAATTCAGTATGCACATTTATTAACATAATAAAAACTAGCAAAAGAATGTTTTCCGAATTCAAATTAATGCTGTTTTGGTTTAGTTATGAGTTTTGTAAATTTTGATTTTCCGATAAAATTGTCATATAAAATATTGATAAATATCGATTCGAAGAAGGCGAATATTTGAAGCTTAGTTATGTTCAATTTCCTATACGATCCTATAATTAAATTGTAAACTGCAATGTTACATAAACTTGGGCTTCCCGGAGTTAGTTTCCTTTCTTGCTATCGGAATCGAATATTTTTTAAAATATTAATTATACTGTTTAATTAACTGTTGCAGTGTACCGCTGGCAACAACAAACATGGCGCAAAAATCATTAGAAACTCTTTTGTTAGCTGGCGCACGTTTGCCAGGCTCCAAAGTCGGAAAATAAAACGGCAGGGAAAACGCCTCCGACGCAGGCCTTCCTTTCCTCCGAGGATGAGGAGCGACGACGTCGCGTATGCGCAATTTTCTAAAAAAAAAAGGACGAGGTGGGTGGCTACCCAATTGACCGAGGCCGACGAAGGACCTTCAGGAGACTCGCCCGGGTGGCTACTGCTGCTGATGTGGCCACTTCTTTTGTTGCCCCTCCGCCGGCGGTTTCTCCTCTCCAGGAGAGGTCCTCCACAGTCGTGGTGCCCGGCAGTCTCATTTCCCGGTTCTTTTTTTTTGTTTTATCCTGCGTCGCTCGTTGGTTTTGCGTGATCCACACTTTAAGCAGCCTTCGCCGCAGTGGTCACCAGCAGAAAATCCCTGGGATTCAAGTGGAAAAAGGGGAAAAGAGCAAAGGAGCAGCGGAAAACATATGCAAGCTGCAGGATTGCATCGCTAAGCAGGCTCTTAAAATGGAAGTTCTTCAGTTTTCATTTAGAAAATTCCAGTTTTTGTAGCGGTTTTAATGAAATGATGAAAAGCATTCGCATGAATTTTAAACAAGTTATAGAAACGAATTTATATAAACATTATGAATAAAGCTAAGCTTTTAGATAAAAGATTCTAGATTAAAAGTTGCTATACTTTTGCTACTGTTATTATTCAGTTTGTCCTTGATTTGAATATCTGGCTTGGAGAGCTTGAAAAGCTTGAAGAGCCGTCAAGGAGCCTTTGAGAGAAGCTAGGAAAAACTGGCAAAGAACAAGAGTTTTTCCCTTTTTTTTTGCCACTTCTACGGATGGTCACAGAAAGGCGCTAGGCTTTCTAGGCATTCTCCGACATCCTTTTCCGCCACCACTCACTCTTTCACTCAGATCCTGCTGACGACACTGGTATACTTCTATTTTCTTTAGAGCTTTTTTACTCTTTGGAAAAGAGCCTCAGTGGATCAATAAATCTTAAAAAAATATATAGAATCTATGGATTCAAGTTTAAGGATCTATAAAGTCTATAAAGGATTTAGGGGATCTGAATAAATTCTTTGAACAATAAATTATATGAAAATGATCCAAAAAATCGTTAAAAATATCACTTTCCTGCTGCTTTTAATTGTTAAATATTTATGTATTAGGAACCCGGCTTTCCATTTTCAAAGAGCATTTCCAATATCGACAAAGTTAATATCGAAGCACCGGCTTTCAGTGGCTTTGGCCATTTCCTGTCGCCATTTCTTTGGCCATCGCTTTCTCTTTTGGCCGTAAGTGTGTGATGGTCTGGAGTTTTCTTTTTCTTTTTCGTTTTTTCTTTTTCAATTTGAACTCTTTCACTTTGCCAGCGGATGTCCTTTAACGTGGTTTCCAGACCACTGCCCCCGAACCTGTTACTCCACACGCTTTCTTCACGCTGCTCCGATAATTTCACTTTGAATTTCCTCGTCGCTGCTGCACGGAAGCGCGCTAGTTTCCTTTCCCAGAGGACCGGTTAGTTTTCCGATTTTCCGTTGTATTTTTTTCCATCCAAACTGCACTCCGGTCGCCATCTTCGGACTTGTCAAGCGGAAAGGGCCTTCATTTCCGCCACGAAAGCGCCGTCGCATTTTTCGCTGCCTGTCCAAATATTAGGTGAAAAGCGAAGGATGGGAAGGAGTAAGAAAGGATCTGCCATCAAAGGTGGGAAACAAATTGAACCAAATTGATTCTTTAGGCAAGGATCGCTGAATTTAGCCGGACTTAAAGAAGTTTTTGTTAATAATGTTCCTTGTTTTTGTGCGATATTTTCAATATTATTAATCAGGAAGTCCTATAATACCAACAGAAATTCTTCTTCGGCTGAAAATCAATTGGGATTTTTACAAAAAGTACATTTTTATGTGGTAAAACTCAAAGAAAAATTAAATTAAATTTTAAAGCCTATAAGTCATACCTTTGGATACTCGTTTAATTGACTTAAATGTTAGTGTATGGTAAATGATCATATTTATATTTACTAATTAATACAAACAAAGGAAACTAACTCTTGGAATCCGAACTGCAGTAGAATTATAGGATAAAATCGGCAAACGGTCATAACTAAGCTTATAATATTCGCATTCTTTAAATATTTATCGTTATTTTTATATGATCAATTTTTTTGACTAATCATTGTTTTAATGACTCATACCTACACCAAAATAGCATTAATTTTAATTCGGAAAGCTTTTCTATGTTAGTTTTTATTTGGTTTATAAATCTACAAAGTAAATAAAAAATTAAAAAAAAATTTTTTTTTTTTCCTTAAAAAATTTTGGAAAAAATTAAAAAAGTTTTTTTCTGCCGGAGATGGCTAGATTAACTCGGCTGCTCATGCTGATCAAGAATATATATGGTTTATAGGGTCGGAAATGGCTCCATCACAGCGTTGCATTTTTTATTGCATACTTTTAGCTGTCACGCCAAGAGATTTCACATCTAAGGCGATCGGGGCGTATACGTAATACGTATACGTAATCGGAATAATATAATAAATAATTCTTATAATATATTAGAATTAAAATATGTATATATATATTTTACGAAATAAAATAAAAAAAATAAAAAATTCCTTGAAAGAGACGAACAAAATATTACCTGACGAAATATCAATCATACGCATAGTAGTCCCAACATTTTTCAATAAAAATAAAAAAACGTCATCTCAAGATATATAAATTCCTGAACAAAAAGAAATGGCAAAAGAAAGCTGAAACACAAAGAAGAATATGGGGAAAAGCAATCGTTGCAGTGATTCGCCAAGAGAATCATTTGCGATGCGATACGCTTTTTTGCCCATATACGCCGCCCCCCGATTTATATATGCAGATATATATAAATATATATATATAAAAGTATTTCATGTGGCCCCAAACCCAAATATATATCTATAAGATATATATATATATTTCGAGCGGTCGGGCCAATCGGCGTCGAGCACGAAGCGTTGCGGAGGCTCGTTGCCAAAGCACGAGCGCAAAAAAGGTCACAAAAAAGAGAGAGCGAGGCAAATGGAATAAAATATGCAAAATATACAAAATCGTACGCACACACACACATAACATACACTCGCTGAAACGGAGAGGGATTTATTTTAGTTGTTGTTATTGGTTGCGCACACGTGTCAACTAGCAGCAACAACAATTGCCACAACGGAGGTGCGTGCCCCAACAACAACAACAATAAGAGTTACAACAAAAGCAATGACAAGAAGAGAGCCGAATATTAAAAATGCGTTCGTAGCGCCGCCTACCAAGTGACGTCAGTGGCAATGCAAAACTGCACTTGCCTGCGTCTTTGCCTCCTTTTCTTCTCCTCCAGTTGTTCTCTCCCCCTCCCCCCTCCCCATCTCTTCCTTGTTTTTTTTTTTGCCATTTTATCTTCTCCCCCTTTCGGCTTTTGTGTGTGCTCTTTTGCTCTTTTCGTTGCCTCCTCCAAGGAGAAGAAGCAGCAGCAGCATAGAAGAGAGTAGACCCGAAGCTTCGTTTCCCGTTCGTTCGTTTCGTTGGGGCTCGCGTTTTTTTGTTGTTGTTTTGCTTCCCTCCCCACTCTTTCTCTCGCTCTCTCTGGCCCCAAATGGGTGCGCGTGTGTGTGTGCGGGAGCACCTAGCTTGCTGGCTCACTCACTCCCATGCGGCGCTGGCTTTGCGGCCAGGTTTGGGGGCGTGGCCAAGTGGCGAGCAACGTTTTTCTCTGCTCTTTTTGCCATAGTTTTCGGGCCAAAGCCAACAACAACGGCCAAAGGAGCTGCCGCCAGAGGGTTGGCAACAACTATTGGCAACACTTTCTTGCCGGACATTGGTCAGCATCTCTCTTTCTTGCCGCGCTTTGTTGCCGTTGCAAGTCGCCGTTGCAGCTTCTGCTGCTGCTGCTTCTTCATCTTTTCAAGTCGTCGCCGATATTTGCGTTTTTAGGCTTTATATTTGGCTTGACTTTTCTTCAATCGCGATTTTTCTTTTTATTTTTCTTCGATTCTTAGTTGAGTATTTGTGGGATGAGTTGGGAAAAATATAGCTGATTTTGATTGAATGCCCATTCTTAAGAGTTGAGATATAGCGGAAAGTGCGTTGAGAAACCTGATTTAGTTCAGAAAAATTCTTTAATTTAAAATTAAGCAAAGTAAATATACACACAACCATTTCTAAAAGCTTATCTTGGTTGCAGGTGTTAGCAGAATATAAAGACTCATGTATTTTCTTATAATAAAAATTAGAAAATTGTTTGCAAACTTACCAATGTTATATTTCGTTGTTATATTATCTGAAAGAAACAAATAAATAAAATTATCATATTAGTTAATAGAATTTTAATTTTAAATAAAAATTTTTAATATTAAGAAGAAAGTAATCTTAATTTTGGAAATAAAAATATCCGCCTTAAATGAATATATATTTATCGATAATTTTATATGATAATTTTTTTCGACAAATCGAAATTTAAGAAACTCATAACTAAGCCAAAAAATGAGTAATTTTAATTCGGAAAGTTTTCCTATGCTCGTTTTTATTTGGTTAAAAAATTTGCATAGTCAATGTAACATTTTAAAGAATTAAATTTTTTGTAAATTTTTGAAAATTTTAACGATGTAACCCCTTATAAAAATTTGAAATTTCAAAAAAAATTTCAAAATTTTAAATTTCTACCAGAGATGGCTAAATCGACTCGTCTATTGATGCTGATCAAGAATATATGTTATTTATAGGGTCGGAAATGATTCCTTTATATCATTACAATTTTTTTTACTAAAATTATTAAAACCTTGGAAATCCATCACAATTTTTTTTTAATTACGAAGGGTTCATTTTTTTTAAACAGTAAAAAAATACAATTATTGTGAAACAATTTGAAAATTAATGTTTGTAAATATGAAGATCTGAGGAAATAAAAAATAATTTAAATTCTTCCCACATAAAGAGATATTATTTCTTTATATTAAGTTTTCCTAATTGATTCCATGTATCCGAGTATTGTTTCCTATAGTACGTTATAAAAATGATAGTACTAATGATATTATTATTATTATTAAATTTATAATTTTCAAAGGTTTCGATCGCTTCTACTTTTCATATATTTCTGAATCTTGTGAATTTGACAATACATGAATATGGAATATATTGCTATAAAAATTCAAAATACAATATCTTAGAATCTTTCAAGATCGTTATGTTGCAATAATTTTAATTGTCTGGTAATAAATAGCGTTATTTATTATATTTCCTTTAAAATAATCAAGCAATTTAATACATTCCTATTCCCTGCAAAAGGTGTTTTTCAAGAATCGATCTAAAATCTTATAAGTTTATTAAAAAATACTATTATATATTATTAAAATATGAGTTTTTATTTTTGCTAATTTTATTTATTTATCATGCGAATTCCTAGGCTCTTTAAAAAAAAAATCAAATAAAATAAAACTGAAAATCTCACAATTTCGTTTCTAGTTACTCAGATCTCAGTTCTTAAGAGAACCGCAGTGCTTTCTCTTAACGAATTCGACTCGAAAAACCGGAAAACCGACCGGCGCCTTCTCTCTCACACGCGCTCTCGCCGTTTTCCTACCCCTCCGGAGCGAACGGCAGGCGCTCTCCCTCGCCGAGCGCTGTCGCCGTCGACGGCGACGCAGGCAGAGCGGTCTCGAGTTTCATTCATGAGTGCCGTGAGTTTCAGTGCCAGTGAATCAGTAGATATTTTACTTTCGGCGTGTGTGCACGTTTGTTTTCACGGCAAAGAGAAAAAAAATACTCGAGCAGCAACAACAAGAACAACAACAGCATAACAACAACAAGCAGAACTGAGGCAGCAACAACAAGTGACTAGTGAGGCAACAACAGCGATTAGTTGCAGCATGTGTTGCATGCAGTGAGCAACAAAGAAAAATATACAAAATAAACAACACCAGAAGCTGCATTAATATTCATAATTACCACAAAAAAAGCAGAAGAAAAGCAGCAGAAGAAACACACACACAGTGAGAAACAGGAGAAACCGAAAAGAAAGCAGAGTGTGCGTGTGTGTGTGCATGTGTGTGTGCGCGAAGGAGACCAAAGCAAAGTGTACGTGATTATTAAAGATAATTATAGTGTGGTATTATTTACGACAAATGCCTGAGCAGGTTGCATTTAATTGGCGCTGCACGAAAATCGATTTTCCTCGATTTTCCAACCTTATAGAAATAGCATACCCGTGCATATATATACTGTATATACTGTATATAAATTATCCAGTCCGCGCATTTTGCGTTCCACCCAAAGAAATTGTAATTTATTAATTTATAACACAATCCCACCCACCGAAAGGTCGTAAAAAGCTATGGTGTTGCTGCTGCTGCTGCTGCTGCTGCTGCTGCCACGATGTTGCTGCTGCTAGCAGCTTGCTGCCTCGTCTTTGGGCGCCCAGGAATTAAGAAGAAAACTTACGCGAAGGAGCAACTTTTGCGAGTGGCTTCCGAGTGGCTGCCACCGAGTGGGCGGCACGCGCCAAAAACAGTTTGTAAACATTTTCCGCAAAGGAGAAAACCCAGAGAAAACTCACTGCGAACTCTGGCACAGCAGCAGCAACAGCAGCAGCAGCAGCAACAACGAGCCCTGCCGCCTGTGTAATTTATTACTTGCTGCATAAATAATAAATAAGCGTTAATAAATAAATACAATATACAATATATAAATGTGCCTCGTTGTCTGAAAATCCACCCAGCAACACCCAACCTCCTCCCAATCCTCCCTCTGTGTGTGTGTATGTGTGTGCGAGCTTCGAAGGATCCACAACCTCGAGACGAAATTAAATAAATAAATACAAAAATAATAATAAATAAATACAGAGGGCACACAGGGAAAAAAAGGTTTAAACTCAAAGTGTTGGAAAGAAAATGTTTTATATTTGTTATTAATATTAAAATATATTATTTTACAAAAGTGAATACTTGGTAGAAAACTTTAATTTTAACAGCAAAATTGATTTAAGGTCATTCTATGAAACTTTAACAGTAATCAATTAAAATTTTATTTTAAAAATTATACTATTCAGTTTTAATGTTCTCTAAAGTATCTAAAACTTTTAAATTATCTAAAAAAGCAATTTTAATAAAAGAAAATATAATAATAATGTTTAAATAGTTTTACGAAATGTGTCTCAAGTTAACTGAGTCATAGATAACTTTCAGTTGCTAGTAAACTTTTAATGAATTTAATGAATTATTTATATAAATATTAAAGTAGTTATATTCAAGTACAAATAAAATTATTTTGATTTAATTCAAATTCGTCACTAAATTATTAATATAAATAATATTTAATATAGTTTTCAATATATATATTTACGAATATAAACATTTTTGTTCTGTGCAGAGAAGTGGCTCTCATTTCGTTGTTGTTTGTTTCCCTTTAGTATGCTTTTTTTTTGGTTGTTTAACAGCTGCGCTCGTTATAAATAATTAATCAAAAATAAAAAAAAAATGACGAGGAAACAGGAAGTGCCCAAGCAATTGGCAAACTATGAGGGATCAAGAAAACGATGAAATGATTTCCGAATAAAAAATACACTCCAGCTTCAGTTCAGTTCAGTGCGAGTTTGATTTTCAGCTGTGGATTTTTTTTTGTGCATTTAGGCAATTTAGTTATTTATTTATTTGAGACTGACTTTTTCCAAAGAAGCATCAAATTTAATGCGAACAGCAACAACGACGATAACAGCAACAAACATGAATAAATGAAAGGAATAACAAAAGGCAGAGCGCGGCCATAACAATAAACCAAAAGTTGCCAAAAAGGCGAGAGGAGGAAAAGCTGCCACGAGAAAATGTTCTTCTCCGTTCGGGGAGGGCCAAGGGCGGCAGTGGGGGGAGGGGGGGAAAAACTGAGGCTTGGCTCCCTCGGCGATGACGCTCTCTCTCTCACTCTCTACGGGAACAACAATAAAATAAACAAAAATAATAACAGTCGACGACGACGAGTCGTGGCTACAGCCACAAGATTTAATTGGAATGAAATAATAATAAACATAAAAAGTAGCAAGAAGAAGAATTATAATAACAATAATAATAAATATAATTAAATTTTATGACAGCTGCGGAAACTTTTCCACCCCTTGTGCGAGCTCAACCCCCGCCCAGCCCAGCCAACCTCCTCCCCGAGCACACTCATAAACTAAAATTATACAAAATATTTAAATAAATATAATTACTTTTGGCTCTCCGTCTCTCTCTCAGCGCTGCCATAAATAATAATATTTAATTAAATATAAATCTATAGATGGGCGATGTGCGCATGCAAGTAGATCCAGAGACAACAATACAAAATAAGCAATAATAGCGCACACAATTACTACATACATCCACAGATATATATTATATATATTCATATAAAGATACATATATTCATTCGCATGTATATAGATGTGTATAAATACAATGCCGAGTGGAGGAGCCTTCAAATAATTGCAGCTCAGTAATATAAATTAAGCCAAATTAAACATAAATAAATGTGTGCTTAGCTTTTAGCTAATAAAGCACATTTCTGGCCATGGGCGGGCGGTGGTGGGCGGCGGCTCGGTGGGCGGTGGCTTGTGGAGGGAAATACTAAACATAAATTAATAGAAATTCATGGAAATTTTCGACTCAGCAACGGAGGAGGAGGAGCAAGATTAATAGGCTTATTTAATAGAGTTATGACTAAGAGCGGGCATGAAATACTTGCAAAGATATTAAGTAGATACAACCGAATATATTCAATTAGGTGATGCAAATAATACGCAATATATTAGTAATCTTTTTCCCAAGAAACGCTTTGTATATTTTCCTAGATAAATTACTCACATTTCCGTCTTTATGGGGCTAAGCAATCTGAGAAAGCAAACTCATTTCTATAAATTTGCTGTTAAAGATTTCCTTTCCAAAGTCTTTTAACTCAATTGGAAATATTTCAATAAGTACTCATTGGAATTTTAAGAACCATAAAACAATAAATTTATGCAGGTAAACATATTGGTTTTAATTACAAAAGAATTCGAATTCTCATTGAAATATTTCCCTCAATATTAAAATTTTGAATTTAAACTGATAGATGATTGGATAAATGTGCGAAATCGCCAGTTTATAGTTTCCTTTGAATCACCCTCCGAGTATCTATATGAGTTTTATTTTTAATTGTGTTGAGAATCATGTGAAAATGTTGCTCTTTTCCAGCGCCTGAACTGCTCCCCGGAAAAGTTCTCGTAACGGCACGATTAAAAATGTGTTAGGGATCCGCTAGAGAGACCCTCACTTGATCAGATTGAAACGGAAACCACATCCAGCGCCATGGACATGACCAAACAGTTAATGGACTTCGAAATGAAGTCGGACTATGAGGGAGATCAGTTCGAGGCGAATGACTACACAATGCCCACCGTAGAGGAGCCCAAAATGGCATCAGAGCCTCTCATTGAGGACTCGGAGGAGAGCGATCGAAGATCCTCGCCGGAGAGGGAGGTGGAAGCCACCAGCTTTGAGGACCCCAAAGAGGCAGATCCTCACGCAGCGAGGGACCTATCCGACACAGGTGTGATTAAGTCCATGGAAAAGGATTTAGATCCCTCAGATACAGTCCTGGTGAAGCCAAAGTCGAGTCTAGAGAACGAACAGCCCCTGACACCGCCACCTCGCCCGCTGACCTCCAGCGAGGTGGTGGGTCTCCGCGATCCCGACGATCCGGAGCTGCGTCTCCGCCTGGAGGCCAAGAAGTCCCGCTCCCTGCCCGTCTCCCCGCAGCCCCAGCAGCAGCAGAGCCTCAAGCTGTCGGGATCGGCCCTCTTTGAGTTCGGCCAGGCACCACCATCATCATCATCGTCGCCTCCTGTGGAGGCCAAGATCAAGAGCAGCCCCGAGTTGAAGGCTCCTCGCCGGAAGCTGGCCCCTCCCAGTGGCGGGGACAACCAACAGTTCTGTCTGCGCTGGAACAACTACCAGTCCAACCTGACCAATGTCTTTGACGAGCTGCTGCAGAGCGAATCCTTCGTGGACGTCACCTTGTCCTGCGAGGGTCAGTCGATCAAGGCACACAAGATGGTCCTCTCCGCCTGCTCGCCCTACTTCCAGGCCCTGTTCTACGATAATCCCTGCCAGCATCCCATTATCATTATGCGGGACGTGAGCTGGTCGGATTTGAAGGCTCTGGTGGAGTTCATGTACAAGGGCGAGATCAATGTCTGCCAGGATCAGATAAATCCCTTACTCAAGGTGGCCGAAACCCTGAAGATCAGGGGCCTGGCGGAGGTTAGTGCGGGTCGCGGAGACGGCGGAGCATCTGCCCACCCCATGTCCGTCTACGATGACGATGACGATGAGGAGCTGGCTGCGGCAGCCACCGCCATATTGCGGCAACACGACGATCCCGATCCAGAGGATGAGCTCAAGGCGAAGAGGCCACGCCTCTTGCCCGATGGCGCCCTGGATCTGAACAAGCGGCAGCGAAAGCGCTCCCGGGACGGCAGCTATGCCACGCCCAGTCCCTCGCTGCAGGGCGGTGAGTCTGAGGTCTCGGAGCGGGGCTCCACCTCCACTCCCGGCCAGAATCAGAGCAACCAGCCGCTGGCCATGACCACATCGACGATCGTACGCAATCCCTTCGCCTCGCCCAATCCCCAGTCGTTGTCGGGCGGCAATGGCGGTGGCTCCTCCGCCGGAGGATCCCAGCGGAACTGCTCTTCGCCGCCACCCTCTTCGGGGCACAGCAATGGCAACAGCTCGGCAGCCATGCACTCCCCGCCCGGCGGAGTGGCCGCCCAGTCTGCCCTGCCGCCGCACATGGTTGCCGCCGTGGCCGCTGCCGCCCATCATGCCGCCGTCGTGCCGCCTCCTCCACCCGCCATGCATCACCATGCCGCCGCTGCTGCCGCCCAGCAGTTGGCCGCCCAACATCAGTTGGCTCACTCCCATGCCATGGCCAGTGCGTTGGCGGCAGCTGCCGCAGGAGCAGGCTCGGGATCGGGACCCGGATCGGGAGCAGGCTCGGGAGCCAGTGCACCGAGCGGTGGAGCTGGGGCTGGAGGCAGTGCCTCTGCCTCGTCCGTGGGTTCCCATCACGATGATATGGAAATCAAGCCAGAAATTGCCGAGATGATACGCGAAGAAGAGAGGGTGAGTGATCGATCAGATATTTTCTTTAAAATTAAGTTAAAATTATATAAAATATATAATTTTAAATGTGTTTTGTATTATTTAAAAAGATTATTTAAGACCTCTTAATAGAATTTTCTCTCTAATAGAATTTCCTTCTTTTTAATATAAGCAAAGGCTTTTATTAATTCCAATTTATTTCGAAAATCTTAGTCAAGGCAAAGACAACCTATGAGTATAATATTATTCACAAAATAGATTAGGGTTAATTAATAAATTTAAGATTTTGCATATATGTGCTTCATAATGTCTTTATAACAAATTGATTTTTCCCAGAAGCGGAAAATAAAAACCAAAAATATCTTTTGCAATAGGGCCAATGATGTTTACACAAATAAAGTGATAAATTCGTTTAAATTTAAACATTTTATACATCGATCTTTATGATGCAATTTACCCATATAACTAAACATTTTAAAATTTAAATAGTGCTAACAACTTACAATGAATAAGTAGCTAGATTTGAGTTGAATAATGAGTAATAATTGCAGGGGTTATCTGCAAAAATCATGAAATGATCAAGCTGGCCATGTGTTCACTGTGACTAATATTTACGGCTTTAAATCCACTTACATGCAAATGCATGACACAGATCTCAGGAATAAATTAGATCATTAAATTCAAATCCGATACAAAGTAATAGAGGCACGATCATAAATATTAATAAATAATTGCACCGACAAAGTAATTAATATATTGTATACATAGATATATATAGAGAGAGAGGCATTATTATATGAATAGAATTGATACGTAGCGCTCTATAATGGAAAGAAAAAGCCATCCAAGCATAGAGTTTTCAACTTGGGTTCCATTTTCCGGTACGTCTTGACCCCAAAGACCCCCTTCTTCTACCTCTTCTTTTTCAGTGCACAAGCTTTGCATAATGCGCATACGCCGCGTATGCCGCTCGCCGGGAAAGCGAGCGCTGGGTGCAGGGTGCAGGGTGCATGCATATTAACGAAATCTTTTGCATTTACCGCAGGCCGCGTTTACCTTATTCGTTGTTATTTCTATTAGATTGCAAATTAAAGCTGATTTACTATTTGTATAAGAAAACCAACACGAGGGCACCGGGAGGGGGAGCGAGGTCGCGACATTAAGTGCGTCAACGACTTGAAAAATAATTCAACAACATTTAATGCTAATGACGAAAATTGCACAATGCACGCACACACACAGAAATGTGGGGACAACACTGGCTGAAGAGACAAAGAGCGACAGAGAGGGAGAGATTAATAGAGAGGGAGAGAGATCAACAAAATTATAAACAATTGGCAAAAATTGATGGCAAGGCAAACAAAAGTCGCACAAATATTTGATTTGTTCGTCTCGTGCATCTGATTCTCCATAATTGCAACTAATGCGCCTCCGATTTTCCCTCACTTTTGCACTTTGCCTGCATTCTTGGCTCTGTTTTTCTCCCATTTTTCTGTTTTTTTTTTTTTGTTTATAAACACTTAATGTATGACATTGAGCATTATTCTTGAGCCGGCATATTTTTACACATTACTTTTGCACTCGAATTGTTTATATACATCTCTGAACTTATGTAAATAAATCCATATATTCAATGGCTGGCTCATGAATATGAAACTCAGCTTGTACACTAAGCAAATAATCATTCACTGAAATGATTTGTGCGACCATAAACAATCTACATCATATTTATTTCTAGGAACTGATAAATTTCCAAGCAAGAAATAAATATAGTACAATATTTTCTATAAAATGAAAGCGTTTCAAGTATCTATAGCTAAGAAATTAAATATTTTCATCATAAAATCTTAGTAATACTGATTTATTTAATCATTTCTCTCACTGTAAGTTGTAAATATATGTATATAAAGATACGATTCCAGGGCAAGTTGCCTGCATATTTATGCGTGCAAAATGAATTAGAGATAGAGAGCAAAAACCCTTGGATGGCTGCTGCCCCTTGATTTTCTCATATTATTTGCAGCTTCTTGCTCGCACAATTTACTGTTCCTTTGTTAATTTATTGAAATGAAATGAGAAATAAAATCAAGAAGAAATAGACGGCAGTAAAAGCGCAGAGCAGAGAGGGCCCCCTCATTTTCTTTTACTTTTCCTCATTCCGCAAAAACCACCGAAATTCGACGACGTCACCAGGGGGAAGTCCCTGACCCAGGCAGAAGGACGATGAAGCTGGGAGCCTGTTACTTAATAGAGTCCAACTTTTCCTCAGTCAATTCTGAGAGTGTTCTCTCTTTGAGTTTTCCCCACCGACCCCACACCAAGGCATTTTCATCGCATTTTCATTCATAGAAGCCAGGCGAGAGTAAGACTTGGGCATGTCAGAGAGAGAGAGATGCGGAGACACACACGCAGCGCTGGGGAAACCCAGCAGTCAGGAAAAGTCACAAGAAACTCAAATTCAAGAGGGTTTTCCCTACCACCACCCAACCACCTCCCCACTCATTTTCTCTGCAAATTTTTGTGCGAGTTCCTTGACTTTTCCTTGTATTTGCCTTGCCTTTTCTTTTGTGCGTTTGCGAATTGTTTTTGCCAGAAGAATATTACTGAAAATTGCCGAGTGCTGAAAGTTCTTTGACAGCCAAGGGCCCGGGACCCCCTTCCTTGATTTTCCCCAAAAATTTTCCCTCCACTCCCGTTTTCCCCAGTATCTCTTTGTCTCGGGCGTTAGTCATAATTGCTCCATGGGTATCTCCATCTTGGTGGGTTCTTTTGGTTGGTTTTATGCAAAGCAGGTTGCTTGAACTCTGGCGATCCAGAGGAAATGGTTGTCTTAGGAGGTTTTCTTTTTTACTTCTCCGCTTTTTTTGTTGAGCGTGTGAATCTTTCCTTATTTATGTAGTTTTCTTTTTTTGTTCGAGCCCAACTTAAGCCAAATGTCACCGGCTGTTTCCTGTGCGGTCCGTAGCTCATTAGAGGTCTTTGATTGATTCGAACCGGGGCCGGGAAATAAATCAAATTTATGTCCGCTGGCTTTACATAAACCCGCCGATCGCTGGCCACCCCGGGAGCAGGGATTAGGCAATGGACGGTAGCCAATGGGAAACTCTCTAGGGGCCTCTTATCATCTGGTTTATACATTTTCCATTCCGAAGATTAAAGGATTTCGTAAGATGGGGCGGCACTTTGGAATTCAGTCAGTCTGTCGCCCGAATTATATGTGAATTCTATAATTTACGAGGCAATTTCGATAATTTCTTTAGTTTGTAGCCTTGGCCATAAACGTTGCAGCAATTGTTCTTGTCCAGGTTATATAAAAAAAAGGGAACTTTCAATGCCCAAGCAGCCGGTCGACCGGTCGAGCGGGCCACACTCGAAATAAATAAGTAATTTATTTTATGGCCAGACCCGAGCGGGCCATAAACCCACATAGATCTTATCGTGGCGCAAATAATACAACAATATAATCATAATAACAATTTGTAATCTTAAGTCGCGTCGATGCCAGCTCTTGGCTTTGGTAATTTCCCTGATAAGATTTCCCCACCGAGGCTCATGTTTTTTTATTCCCATTTTTTCTTTATTTTATTTTTAATTCTCTCCCATTGGCGCTACGTGATCAGTGCTCTGGTAGTTCTTATATTAAAGACTGATAAAGTTAGCCAAATGACTCGTGGACTTCTGACGCAGTGACGCGGACGATTTTGGCCAAATCATCTTTGTATTTACACCCCGACGGTGATTGTTTAAATAAAGAAATGAAAAATAATGAAAAAGAAAAGCAAAAAAATATGGAAAACGATTAACGTATACGGGGGGACAATAGAATTTTTATGGCCCCGTGTATATCTGGGTTTTTCAATGGCCATCGAATCATGGCCCAAGTCCGTGCACTTGCCTCAAGGGGTAATTATAGAAAAATATTTGGCTAATTGGTATATAGTATAGGTTTAGTATCAGATTCGTTAGTTTATTGGTGGAAGCATTTGCCATGTGATTTGTTATCGTAATTGTTTATTGGATAGTGCTTATATATTTAAGAACCTTGTACCCTCCTTTTCTTTTATCAAAGCCAAAACTGGTTAGAATCTCTTAGTAAATAATTACTCTCTCCTTAACTTTATTCCCTTGAATTGTTGCCTGAAATATATTATTATTTCTTGTTTCAAATAGATATATATATATATTTTTTATGGCCCCAGGCAGCTTGGAAACTTTCCTATGCACTGGATTCAGGTTCCTGCCCATTCCAACCGCTTTCCCTTAATGTTCCAGCTGCGTTCCTTCGTTTGTTTTCCTTGCGTTAAGTTTTGTTATATTTCCATTTATTTGGCTGCCTTTTGTTACACTTTATTTATTTATTCCGCATTTATTGTGGGCTACACACACACACACACTTTTCCGTCGTTAGTGCAGTCGCGACTGTTGTCTTTATGACGACTTCGACGATGACGACGATAATAATGACGACGATGATGATGATTATTATTGCCATAGCCTGTTTCTGCCTCAGTTTCAGCTTGAGTTTGAGTTTCTGCTGCTGCTGCTGCCTCGGTGTGTTTTCATTGTAGGAAAGACACAAGAAAATTATAGGTATCTGCCCTTATGGCGCAGCGCAGCGGAGCGAAACAATAAAATATAAAATAAAATATGTACGAGTCTGTTTACGCAATTACAAGCGGACAAACACGGCTACGGCGTGTATCTCCGAGCGTCGTCTTGGGCCAGAGATACAATATTTATAACCAGCAGATACGACAGATACGAGAGCAGCAGCCACAGATACAACTACAGATACGTGCATCTTGCAGATACTGTGTTGCCTGTAACAATTAGGGGCACTCACTCACAAAAGGGAGCAGCGCACAGATAGCGGCGGCGGCTTAAGCGAAAACCAAAATTAAAGAAAATTATCTTGTACATTTGGTAGTTTCACCAGCACCGCAAATGGCATTATAATGTGTTATAATTTGACAGTACTTACACAGAGCACAAAAACTGTCGCCCAGCCATAATAACCATCAATAAGTATGCCAAACGTAATTGCAATCTTGGCTAAGTGCACTTCAATAAATAAGTGCTTAGGAAAGCAATAAATTTTGGAAATTTTTGTGTGACAATTAAGTTGAATACTTTTTAATACTTTATATATTCAACTTAAAAGCGAAAATAAAAAGGAGACTCAAATACAAAATATGTATTTTGTAAAACAAAATAAGTGGCAGGGCAAAGTATATTTTAAAAATCAGCTAACAGAGTAACTATAATTTGTATAATTATTATTAATTAATATATAATTACTATCCCAAAGTAGATGAATTTTATTTTTGTGTATAATCCCTACAACTTTCACCTACTTTCCTTTAAAAAATGCTCATCACTTTTTTTTTTGTGGCCAGGATAATGACAGGCACGTATTGCGGCAGGAAAGTCTACGTAAAACGCCTCTAATTTGGCAATCAACTTAAAAAAACTCTCTTCCCTCTTTTCGTTCCACTTGGCACTTAATTGTGGCGCTTTTCCAACACCACCACAGCCGCCACCCACCCACCCACTAGCTGAATTTCCGCCCATTTGCCACCCATTTATTCGCCCACTTGAGGCCTGAGTGCAACTGCAGTTTCTTCTTTATGCGAATGCAATTTGCTGGAAAGGTTCGATTGCACCGAGGCACCGCGCACTCCATGCGGTTTTCCTTTTAGCCATCCGCCTGAATCCTTTTGTGCATCCTTTGGCACGCGGATAATTCGGCGTGAAATTAGCCAGGAAAGCGAGCGAAATCGAGTACTTTAGAGATGCAACTGCAACTCCAATGCGATTCCTGCCAAAGTCCATCTCCGGATCATCTAATGGCTCGGCCTTGTTTGTTTACCTCGACGGGCTGAGTCGCGTCTGTAAACAGAGTATTGGATATGGGAGTGGAATGGGTGGTTCGGTATTGGTATTGGGAATGGGAATGGGAATGGGCCTTTGAAGTTGCCTTTTCCTGCATTTGATTTGTTATTTTATTACTCTACGAATTTTAACACATCTGCTGGAAATGCATCTGTGAATTATTAAATGTATCTTGTATCTTGTGTGCCGCTGCTGCTGCTGCTGCTGCTGGCAGCGACGAACACATGTAAACGGAATGTTCGTTCCTCTCGCTTTATTTTTCTTATTTTTATTTTTTACTTTTTTTCACTCCTCTGTTCATCTCCTGTTCCTCTCTCTGGCTCTGGTCTCGCGCACATCAATATTTATTACTTTGTGTACATTTGCCGTAGAACAAATTCCCTTCTTTTTTTCATTTATTTATTCTCCCTCTGCACTGCATTTCTTAATTTAGCCATTCCTCTTCATCTGCTTCGTTTGTGTTTTATTCCCTTCCTCTTGTTTTCCTTTCCTTTCCTTTCCCTTCCTTTCCTTTCCCTGCTGCAATTGTTCTTTTCGTTGCACCCCCGCTTGGCCAGTGAAAGAAGTGAACAAAGGAGAGTCGGTGTGCCGGGGGGGTGTGAGGATCTTCCCAAATCGAATCATATGGAATACACTGGGATTACATTTGGATGCTAGAAATTATATTTTAAATTATTCCTAATACGGAGATATTTATTTTAGATATTAATCAAAAGTATAGTCTCCAAAACAGTTCTCAAAAAATATTAATAATTTCGAATGCCATCACTAAAGGGTTATTAAATCCAAACCGGAAAGTTTAAACTATTCTTTTTATCGATATTTATCGATATATGACATATACAAATTTTAAAAACCCATAACTCAGCCAAAAATGCATTAATTTTAGTTCGGAAAGCTTTGCCATGTTAGTTTTCATAAGATTAATAAGTCTGCTTACTAAATTAAACATTTTTAAAAAATTTGAATTTGATCAATTTTTGAGAATTTTAACCCCTTATAAAATATCTGAAAAAAATTGAAAAAAATTTTGTATCTGCCTAAGATGGCTAGATCGATTCGGCTGTTGATGCTGATGAAGAATATATATGCTTTATAGGGTTGGAAATGACTCCATCACTGACTAAAATTACAAAATACTCCAAGGATATAAAAAAATATGATTTTCAGCCAGTAAAATGGTTGCTGAAATATTTATTTTAATTTTATTACTATTATTCCATATTTTTCATACGATTTCAAATATAAACTACTCTCGCAGTTCCTATTTTTCCCAGTGTATTCTCTCCTCTCTTTTACTCTCTGCTGTGGCGTGTAATTATTACGATTGGATATATAATTTGTAAGGCGAAACATATGTTTCCATTTTAGTTTTTAATGTTACTTTTGAGTTGCTTCTGCTGCTGCTGCTGTTATTTATGCATTTTATTAGTTGTGTCTGTGTATTTTTTGAGGTTGTGGAGTGGGGCGTTATGTTTTTCCTCTTTTTCTCTTTTTTTTGTGTTATGTTTTTAATGCTCCCCGCTTAGCCCGGAGTCAGTGGAAATTGTTTGGAAAGTCATTGAAAGTTGATTTTTAATAGCTAAACTGCGTTGGGCAGATGTTTTCCATTTTATCTCCCTGCCCGGGCCCTTTTGGCATCTGGAAATGGCCAAGTAGGTCTTGCAGATAGCATAAAGGCAACGTATCCGTGAGATACACACACGGGACTGTTGTCGCCGCCGGCTCACCTGTGCACAAAAATGCAAATGCATGTGCAAGTATGCTCGACGCCGTCTTTCCAGGTAAACATCAACTCAGAAACTATCGTATTTACAATATTTGCCCAACGAATACATTTTCTATTCAATATTTATTTAACGGCGAACAGAAATGTCAACAGAAGATGTGCTTAAACAAAAGATAGACGCTAAGTTCGTGGTTCGGCCAGCAGCAGCGGACCACGCCCTGTATCTGATGGATGCGAGTATCTGCGGTCGTCCCAATTGACACCGTTACTACTCGACGACGCAGATTCTGCGGTGCAGTCGGTTCTGTTGCTGCTGCTGCTGCCGCTGCTGTTGAGATGTTGCCGTCGTGCCATTGACAGGCCGCAAGCCACAGTTGCGCCCAGCGTCTCAGCTAGTTGTCAGCGGGGCCACGCACTTTTTGGTGTCACTGTACGAGTCTATTTGTCTGCCAGAAACAGCAGCAGGCCACACAGTTGCGGCGAAATTGATAGCACCCAAAAAGGTGACTTTAATAAGGTGCTTGAATTATGTTTGAGACTGTTCTGTCAACTCAATTGTCTTGCCAAAAGACTGAACGCACATTGCTTTAAGCAAAAAGAAACCTCGTTTAGAATGTACCTACTGTATTGACCTCAATTGTCAAACAGCCATAGCTTAAGATACATTTGCTGTAGCAGCAGCAGCAGCAGCAGCAGCCGTCGCATTAATTCTTAAGCAATATTTATAGTTGTATTTTGTCAAATATTTGCACAGTTTGTTTTCTGCGCTGTCAAAGACATTTATCAAGACACTCAGGCCTCAGACTGCAACTGCAACAGCAGCAGCAGCTACTGCAACTGCCTCTGCAACAGCATTTGCTGCATTTGCATTTGCATTTGCATCCACACTCGCACACTTGCCCTGGCATCCGTATCTGTATCTGCAAGTTGCTGCTAATTGCAGAATGAAACATTTGTCATGCCTCTATTTCGCTGTTCTCATCGCTGGCGTTCATTCATTATATTGTCGCCTCGAGTTGTCTCTGCATCTGTGTGAGGTCAAATTTACTTTATTAATTACAACCGCAGCAGCAGCAACGGCAAGCGGCAAGCGGCAGCAACCGGCGACCGGCAGCAATAAATTCAAATGAGTCGCAAATGTGTGCCGCTCATTTCGGAACACACGACAAAAATTGGAAACTAAATGCTGGCTAATTTTTTAAATTGCCGCGCTTGGGGGACCCCGAAAAATGGGAACTCGATTTCGAGCCCAGCCCTAGTCCACATTATTTTCGTATTTATTTATTTATTTAATTATTTATTTTGGCGAAACAAGAGCAGTTTGTCTTGTGAGCGCATTTCCAGGAATACGCGTATGTTTAGCTTTCCCGCTTGCCATAATTAATTAAATATTTTTATACCCATTAGAGCGCGTGTGTGCGAGTGTGTTTGCCTACTTTATAATGGTCTGGGCAAAACTAAATAAATTTCGCGCCGCGCTATAATTAAATTTATGTGAGCTGAGTCACCTTCGTGTGCGATGAATGGACGACGCCAAGTTGGTCAATGGTCTGTGGGCCATGTCCCATGTCCCAAGGCGGAGCGGGGTCTTTGTGTCATCTCTGTTGCTACTATTTAGTTGTATGTATATTAATTTATTATTGAAAATGTTGCACAATGCCAATGCTGTGGCCACAAAGCGCTGCGTCAGCGGCATGTAATTTAGACGTTCCCACAGAATATCCGAGTATCTTTCCCTCTCGATGCATTTTCTGTGAGTGATTAATTGCCATTGCCCATTATTGCGATTATTGTTATTCATTTGCAGTACTTTGTGCTCTAAAATCTCGACTATTTTCTGACATTTACTTGGGGAACGTCGAGCATTTGTGTAATTATTTTCCTGCCCCCCCGCTCTACCCCGTTTAATTTGAATTTATTTTATACATTTTCTGGCTGCCAAACAGGTCTTTGAACTGTTTTCGCATGTGCGCCAGATACAAGATACACCCGCCTTTTGTTTTGTTTGGCTTTGTTTGCTCGGAGGGACCACCTTATGCAAACGAGCATAATTATTCGAAATTAAAATCTAAATTTATAGTTTGCATTAAGAATGACTAACAGAGAGAGCGAGAGAGACATGGCGGAGCCGTTGGTGGGTGTGACTTTTCCTCATGTTCTTTTTTTATTTTTTCATTTCTGTAAATGTCTGGCCAGATGCTGCGACGGCTGATTCATGTCATCGGCTTATAATGAAATTGGTTTATTAGCAATAATTCTGGCCATTTACCAGGGAGTGGTATTCAGCTGACTCAAAGCCCTGAAATATGTTATAATAAATCTGTCAGATAAAGTGCAAATGGAAATGAGTTCGCATTGCAATTGGGGTTACAGCGATTGCAAATCGTTGCGAATTTAATAAGGAATTTAACAATATGTCATTATAGTTATATAACTGGATTAGTTTTTAAATTTATTAGAATATTTCAGAGGCTTTTAATATAATTTTAAATACTTGTATTCTATCTGGATTAGTTTATATATTTTATTTAAATAGATTTACTCAAAATGATAGAGAGATTTTCATTTCTTGGCATATCTTTAAGCATTTTATATTTATTATTATACTTTTAGTCAGATTTAGATCGTTTGAAATTCGTGAAATTGTAAGAATTTAAATATATGACATTTTAGTGATGTATCTAGGCATATTTTCCACCTTTTTAATACAAGTTTGAATACTTTGAAATACTTTTATTTCCGCTATAAATTCCCCAAGTGGGCTAACTTGTGATTATTGTTCCTCGAAAGGCTTTTAATTAGGCACCTGGCTACCGTCTTGCATGTAATTAGACGTAAATTGTAATTAATACGCTGCTGAATTATAAAAAAGTTCAATTGAATCCAACAATTAAGTGCGGCAGCGCTACGTATAGCTATATGGCAAACTAATAAATACATATCACACAGTCGGCACTCGGCAGGCGCTCATGTCAATCGAAAGCCAACGCCTGCCATGGTCATTAAAGGCAGCTGCCACTCCCACTCCGCCCCCTTAAAAATATAATAAAAAAAAGAATACAATATACTTAATCGCATATGCATAAAGCGAAGACAAAGGAACGACAGTCCTCGCTGTAATTACACAGAAATTTAAATAATAATAAAAAGTGGGAAAACTTTTACGTTGATGACTCCCGCGCTGCCAGCCCGGCAATTAAAATATAAAATGTATAAAGGCAACAAAAAGTATTAAAAAAAAAGAAGAAACGAAGCGAATGCCTGTAGTTGGATACAATAAAATATGATCGTGTAATTTTTTATAGTTTTTAATTAATGGCTTTTCTTAGAGAGACGCCTCCTCCTCCTCCTCCTCCTCCCATTGCATGTATTTTCCATTTCCCCTCTCCCCCCCCCACCGAAACTATTTTCGTCGGTCAGCTGAGCCACATTCGTAATTATATAGTTTTATTGTAAGCCGCTATATGTGGAGGCATTTTTCACCTTTGTCACGGTGACGATGTGCTTTTTATTTCACCCATTTCCCGGCATTTCCACATCCACTTTTCTGGGTGCAACGGAAATGAATGAAAAGCCATATTTTCGTATATATATATACGTTTGCATTTTCCAAAGCGATTTGGCAGTTTAATACTTATAATATATATCCCGTTCAGGCGAGATCTCAGCTCGCCACAAAAATAATAAATTCCAAATCGCCATTCAGATTCGAACGTTGCCTCTGAGCTTATTTATAGCCACCGAAAGTGGCGTTATTAATAATATTTATTTAAATGGTTACTTTATTAATCAAAGCTCTGTTACACGTGCGTTCTGATTTTGTATCTTCTTTTGTGCGAATCCGCGGTTGTTGCTGTTGTTTCTCGTATCTTTTTTAGCAGCTCGTTTTTTTCGGTCGTGTCGCTTTGTGTGTTTATTTGCATTAATTATTAATTTGCTCGTTTGGCAGTTTGCGCATGCGCAAATGTTATAAAAAAAAATACACAAAAAATAAAAGTCACACAAAAACACACGCGGGGCGACGAGAGAAGAAAACAAATAAAAAGAATCGACAAACGGCGACGAAATGTTTGAATTTCATTTTAATACATTTCGATCTCGAAACACACACATATCTCTATTCAATCTCTGTTGCTATTAGCCTTTTCTTTAGGCCCTTCAATCAGCTGTTTGAGTTGTTTTTTCCGAGCTATTTCGGCGTGTGGCGGCCGTCGAGCTAAAAATCAAATATAGAGCTTAAAAATAGCGTTTATCTGACAGATTCGCTCTGGGACGTATCTAATGCTTAAAGCCTGAAATATGGTTGTTTTTTCGAAGCTAATTATACAACTCTTTGGGGGGCTCGCGACCTAATGAGCCCAACAACAAGCTCAAGACAGCCAAGACAGCATCCCAAGGCGGTCATTTGAAAAGCCAAATGAAAGCATTTCAATTGTCCGAATAAATGAATGAATATGAAAGAAAAAAAAGAGGAAAAACACAGTTCCCCAACTCAAAAAATATATAAACTATTGTTCGAGCCATGAACCGGCTTAACCCCTTGGTGCCCCACTCAGTTTTTGGGGGACGCATGACGCGACAATAAACGCAGCGAATGCAGACCCCAGGCCGATGTGTGTGTGGCGATGTATTCATCATAATGCTCCTCGTAATAAAATAATAAAAGTGTATACAAAAAGTGTTTTGTACGCGAGAGAGGCAGATATCAAAGAACATCCCCGAAACCATCATAATAAAATCCATCTTGGCCAGCTGGCAACATCATAAAGTTTGTGTATACACCAGCCCCATGGATGGCGCATTTATTAATCAAAACTATCTTGTTTGTTATTGCCATTGAGCGCGGCATATTTCTCGTCAATTTTTACTAATAAAATTTAATTTATTTAAATTCCAAGCGGGGACATAAAAATCAAATCACAAACATTGTTAAATTTAGCCAGCAAATATAAATAAGAAAACATTCAAATGCCTCTCAATATAAATGAAAAGAAAAACACAAAATGCTAAATAATTTATGCTCAAAGACACAATAAAATGGCAGCAGCAACAAAAGTTTCTTGTGAAACAAACGATAATAAACGCAATAAAATGCCAACTTCGACTGCGATTTACCCAGTAATCCATTAGAATCGTAGCCAATTCCACCTGACTTGAGAGTCACTTTCGGCCAGCCTAATATGCCCGAATTCCGCGGATTGTGGACGAAAAGCAAATTACACAAATTTAAAAATAATAAAACTAAAACGTGTCTGCATAAATTAATTAATAAGTCAATTTCGAATGTGAATGTGGAAGACAGACGAAGATGAAGACAAAGACACGGCGATAAATTTAAATATATTACTGGAAGCTGCGAACTGCAGATGGCTTGAGAGTTCCCATTCGTTTATATATTTTATTCGAGCTGGATTCGGGGCCCCGGTGGTCCCAGGTCCCCTCCTCTAGGAGGTGTAATTGCCTCCGCCCCCGGCCACCGACTAGGGGTTAAGCCGGAGCTCTGAAAGTTTATAAGCAACTTTTTATGCATTATTCTTTTTATCGCTTTTACAGCTTTTACTCAACTGCCGGCCGCCTTTGACGCGTTCATTGTCTGTCTGTCATTTGCGTGCCATAAAAAATACAACTTTATAAGGAAAATAAACGTAAAACGTCTTAGCAAGTGCGAATAAGGAGGAAGCAGCCTGCAACGAATTCTATTTAAAAAATAAACTCTGCACAGAGAAAAAGAAACATTAGGATGTTGAAATTAATTTTTAATTAATTTTCGATCATCAAACGAACAGCCAAAAATATCCATTTGATATTATGAAAATATTTATTTGACATATTTCAATATATATTTCTATATATATTAATACATTTTCGTATCTATTTAGCTTCATATTAAATTTTCCTGCCACTTTTTGTTGTTGTTTGGAAACGCTTTGAGATCAATCTAAATTTTCTATGAGAAAACCGCGAAAATAAATGAAATCTTTTAGTGGACTTGCGGCAGCATCCGAAATTTCCGCTCGGCGGGTGGCGACTCATTAAAAGTAAATAAAAAAATCAGATACTAAAAACAATCGAGAAGCGTTTCTTTTATATATATATTTTTCCTTTGGAAGCTTGTTGAAAAAACGATGTTAAATAAATAAAAATATATAAATACACAGATCAAAACACAAATAAAATGGATATTCGAAGAGCAAACAGTGAAGGCGCGACTGCTAAAACGCCTGACCACGCATTCGGACAATGGGGGTCGTGTAAATTTCTAAAGCCAACTATATGGCTATATGTGCCACGCCCCTGCAACTAATGGACGCCCCTCGATTTATTTAGTATGTAGTAGTAGCAGTAGTAGAAGTATTAGTAGTCGAGTCGAGAGTCTTTGCGTTCGATTTCGCTTCCAGTTTGATTTATTTCTGTGAGCGAGGCCAAAAATAAATACCGCAAATAAATAAAAATCTAGTTTGGCATTTATTTATTTTATTAATTTGCGCTGCGCGTGTTGCCTGTGCTGATGCTGTTGCTGCTGCTGCCATTGAAAATGATTCACTTATTAAAATACTGGGGCGTTTAATATTTATTTCGAGCGTTTATGTAACGCGCGTTTTATTATTCCATTTTTCAGTTGCTGCTGCTGCTGCCTCTGACTTGGCGAGCAAATTCATTTCACAACAATGTTGGCTGCCTTTTTGTTTATAATTAAACGCAGAAAGCGTATTTCTTAATTATTTATTTTATTGTTGTTTATTTTTAAATGGGCTACAGACAATTTCCTGCACTTCAAGCGAAACAAATAAAAGTGACGCAGCTTTTTGCGATCTCCACTACTTTGGATTGTTGCGCCCCCGTTGGCCCCTGCTTCCCTCGGAAAGCAATTGAAAAACAAATCCCAGAAATGCGAGAGCATTATTAAAGCCAATTATATGAGCTATATATTTCGTTTCGAGTAGATAATGTCTGAAAATCGATGGAAGGCAAAGAATGCTACCTCGAAATGCTTGTGGCACTGCTCGACACAAAGGATATGCTCGACTTAGGCAGGACATGCTGCCTCCTCTGAGTGCTAAGCCGAAGTCAAAGCCTTCGTCCTGCTGTCAGAGAATCCTGGCCAGATCCGCTAATTGCCAGAGGTCCTAATGCAAATTTAATCCGTGTGTGTTGCGAATTATTTTCGCCGTCCGCAGACTGCAAATCAATTGCAACCTGCAATCTCAGCTGGGTCTTGTTTGGATCTGTATCTGTATCTGTAGCTGTAGCTGTACTGTATCCGTGTGCGGTTGTGTATTTACATATGTAATGGTTTTGTGTGTGCCCACACACCCACATAGCTCCCTTTGCGCCCACTCACACACACCAGCACACACTCGTTGGCCTATAATAATTATCTTGAGCAGACAGCGCTCGACTAAATCAATATTATGGCCGACTAATAAAGGTGTTACACACATACTCGCCGCTGCAGATACGGAATTGAATATGGCAACAATCGCTGCTGCCGCCGCAGTTGCAGTTGCAGATACATTTTCAGGCACAGATACGGATACAGGCATTCGCAGTGGACGAACGGACGGACGGACGGACGGACGGACGGGCGTTTGACAGGTCGCCGGGAAAGGGCATTAGAAATAAGTTGGAATAATATAAATGGATGGCTAGACACACTCTAAAAAATAATCTATATCGGCATATTTTCTTATATTTGTTTTTAAGTAAACTTCATTAAAACGTTTTTATAGATATTAAATAGCGGAGATACGTATACGAATTTCCCTAAGATATTAACGATAAAACAGTAAACTTCAACCTAATGTCTTCCTTTAACAGGCTTAATAAATAATTAAGATAATAATAAATTAAAATATAAAGACAGTATCTGTTATTACACTTGTATAGTAATAATGTTCAAATATCCAATAATTTAAAGAAAATACCAATAAGAAGAAAGAATCTTCAATACCCTTTGTAATTTTGTTACGAGATCGAATAGCAAATCGATCACAACTTTGCTAAAAAGGCATTAATTTTGAGTTCGAAAATGTTTTAATCTCCATTGAATCTTTTATATTATAAATTTAATTTTTCCCAGTGTCCAACTAATTCAAGTTTCAAGCTGGCACTGCACTCTAATGAGAACCCCATCGGATACCTGGCTTTATCCCTGATTTGTATTAATTACACGTACCCCCTAACCTGAGGAGTCGACTTTGTAGGCCCCTTTTAGTGACCTGTAGGAGAAAAAAAAAAACTAGAAAACAATCAAATATGCATTTTAAAAGTTGCCCGACTTTGGACGCTCTCTCTCCACGCGCCTTGCCTATGTTTCGGTTCAGTTTCAGTTGAGTTTCTGTCGAGTTCAGTTTCGTTTTTGGACCGATCCGACTCCCCCATGGCCTGCAACTCAAACAGCAGCCAAAGCCCAGACCAAACCATATTTGTCTAACCTGGGCCCACACACACACACACACACACTCACACACCCAGCCCCACATGTGTCAGAGGGGGGTTTTTTGGGTGGCTAACGGGCCTCTATTTACCCAGGACAACCCCACCCTGGACCCGAGTGCAGGCTGCGCTCTGTTTTAGACAGTGGGCGGCAGGACGCTGCTCCTCTCTATGCTATTCAAAAAATTTAATGGCATTTTAAATAAGAAATTACACAGGCCGTGCATATTTCATAAGACTTCGTATGGCGCCGGCGATGTTCGACGCGGCTCAGAGTTCGACTGAGAAGCAGCGCTCTCGGCCCAGAGTGAGGGAGAGGGCAATAACACAGAGAAATGGAGAAAGGGAGAAATGGAGAAAGGTAGAAAGGGGTGTAGCGAGCGCGAGAGAGACTCTCTGCTCGACTCCCCAAAGTATCAAATGGAAAAACTGTGGCCCAAAAGCAAAGAAAAGCGTGCCACGGCTGCAAAATAGTTGCAGTTTTTCGCCTCAAAGCGAAATCTAAAATGCCAGCTGATCGATCTGGGAATACCTCTTAAAATGTATTGAAAATTAAATTAAATAAAAGGGAACTTTTAAGGATTTTTTAGATATAAATTTAGAGCTTGTAAATATTTTATGTTTGACATTTCCGTTTCATTTTTGTGAAATTTATTTATAGTTAATCTAAGGACTTATTAATGATTATATCTCTATTTGTATTATTTTTTCCTTGTACTTTTTGTTCTTAAAATTTTCCTTTTAATTCTAAGACGTGTTTAAAAGTGTATTTACGTATTATTGTAAATCCCTTTATTAACTACATTTCCTACCCTTTCGACTAGCCCATTATACCCCTCCATATATCGCAGAAATAATGGCGGAATGTTAGCTGTAATTCTAGCTTTATATGGCCGAATGGACGCGACAGCGGGCCGGTGGAGGCAAAAGTTGTGCTACCTTTTTGCATAGCTTTGGGCTCATTTAATATTTATGTCTCTCTAAATATTAAATATTATTTCAAGGCTTTTGCAGTGCGTTGCAGTTGCACCCCGTTGACCCCCCCTCCCCACCTGGGTTTTTCCACTGCAATTGCAGTTGCAATGGCGTCAGGCCTGTCTTTTGAGCGATTCGATTGGCGGAGGCGAAGAAGGAGCGGAAAACGTAGCATACATTCGAGCGCTTGACCGGAGTCAGATTTTCGCTTCCTGGCTATCCTTTCTTTTATTTAAACTTGCGAGATTTGCGCGCCCATGAATAATTAGCAAGCTGCCGCTCTTTCTTCTCCTCAGTCCCGGCCCTGTCCTCGCCTGATGATGGAGGCGTGTTTTTTCCGCTCTAGTCTGGCAGCTTATACAAGTTTAATATTTAATGACTGTGTGCAGCCGTTTTAACACTTTGTAGACTTTCTCCCCCCCCTCAGCTACTCCACTGCGCTGCCTCCGCCATTTTCTCGCAGTGAAAGCGCGCTTTCAATCAGCTCAAAGGACACGCAAGGCTCTCCACAGTCCAGTCCCAAGTCATTACAATAACCAACAATGCCCAGGCTTCGGGGGGTTTTCTCGTTCGGGCGAAACTGCAGAGGAGACTGCCGTGAATAGCCCTATATATCCTCATTATCCCCTATGCTAAAAACAATAAATTACTATTTGCAAGAGGTTAATTTTTACTTGTGTCAGTACAGAAGCCAGCAGAAATTACATGAGCAACGAGTGCACAAGTTACAATTGCCCCCAACAATTGCAACAAAAATAACAATAGTCCGACGAGAAGTAAATTCTATAAGAGTCCAGGGTCGAGCACAGTTGAAATGCCACAAATACGTGTGTATACAAGGCTTGGTCCTTGGGGATGAGCACGTGATTCGAATTCACTTAGGAGTCAATATAGGAAATTGAGGAAAATTATGGGAAAATAATATAATGCATTACTTATTTAAAGGGATGGAAGAGATGGGAGCTAGTTTCACCCAAAAACTATGATTAACTTTGCAGTGAAAATAATATTATATTATATATAATATTAAATTATATACACAAAAATTAAATAATATAATTCATAGCTTGAATTATGTATTATTTATATGGGAAAATATAATTAATTAATAACAATTCGTGTCACGCTGTCATCACTCAGCGTATTGCCCTTTCCCAATGTCCGAGTTCACAGGATAGCAGGGCAAGACAACCTTTATTTCCTTTTTTTTTTCGAGGAGGGGTCAACAATGAAACAGGACTGGTCAGGGGCGTAGGGCAAGACACACTTCAGAGGGGTGAAGAAGCGGGTGCCGCCTCGGATCGCGGTATTTTTCGGAGGGTCTGAAAGAAGTCGGCGGCCCATTTGAATGTTTTATAGCAATTTCTGTTGTCGGCTGCGGTTGATGTTGTTGTTATTTTTGCTAGTGGCATTGTTGTTGGTGAAGTTGTTGGTGTAGCTGTTGGTGTAGCTGTTGTTGCAGTTGTTGTTGTAGTTGTTGGTGTTGCTGGTTAGTCGGCAACTTGACACACCTCAATGCACGTTGCACTCAACACTTGGCGTATAATTATTTATTACATTTAAATTATTGTTGCCATTGTTGGTAGGTGAGTTGCTATTGCTGTTGTTGCTGTTGTTGTTGTTGTGGCAAACAAAACTTTCAGTGAGTGTGTGTGTGTGTAGATAGGTAAAAAAAAAAGAAAGAAAGAGCAAAGGCAGGGGGGTTGAAGCTCGCTTCATGCACTCGCACTTGGCTTTATGATTGCTACAATTATTGTTGCTGCCGGTTGCTGTTGCCCCTGCAATTCCTTGGACAGCATTTCTACAAGTGCAATTGTTTATAGCCACCATTATTATTGTTGTTGTTGTTGTTTTTGTTGTTGTTGCTTAGCTCTCTTGCATTTCATTATATTCCAATACAAGTATATGTTTGTATATATGAACCAGTATACCCAAGAAGTATCTATATAGAGTAGCTTTCCCTTCTGTTGGGCGCCTCGGCGAAATGTGTTTTTCACATTATTCCCATGAATAATGCATTTGGCCAATATGCATATTTTATGTGAAATTCGTGCAATAAAATACTATTAAATATTTAGTTGCCGCCGACGTCGACGTTTTTGTCTTGCGGCAAAATAAAGGGGAGAAGGAGATGTACCCACTTTTTTGGGTGTCCTGTTGCCCCACAACTTTGGTGAAGAGAGAAACAGGACCAAGCAAAGGTGTCATTAGAAATTCGGGTGCCCTGGGAATGGGATTTATAAAAATGCAAATCGATTCGCGGGATCCCCAATGAAGAGTGTCAGTTCTCTGGACTCGATAATTGTGGCCTCGCTGGAGCCAGGAGACAGACATTCTTAAATGAATTATTTCTGGGGTCTTATAAAATTAATGGATGTCCCAGGCACAACTATGAAACAAAGAGGTGCGGCTACACAGAAAGAAAAGCACATGAAGTGCACGAAAATTAAAACGAAGATATATTTTTAAAGATATAAAATACTTATAAAATATATACTTTATGAAACCAACTCCAATTATGTATTAATTATTGTTTCTCAAGCTTTTGTTAAGTTTTGGTTTGAATTTTTCGCAATGCAAAAATAACAGAAGCCACTTCCGAGGAAGACAACCAAGGTTGTTGCCTCCTCAGGGGGGGTTGGCCACCCAAGTGGGTGGCATGCGTGTGACTGGCTGAGTAATACAAATAAATGAATGAACCAGCAGGCAGGGAACTTCCAAAGAGAGATAGAGAGTGGTTGCGAGGCGGAAAAGCGGAAAACTTGGCCAGCCGAGAGCTAGAGAGAGAAAACTAGTTGGCAGTAGTAATAGTGAAGGCTAAAAGGGAACAGGCGCTCAGGAAAAGTGAGAGCTTTCCCTTCACCGAAAAACCCAAAGGAAATGGCAAGGTTCCGTGTAGTTGTGACGCACAACTGGGGTGGGGGTGGGATGGCTTCGACGGGGGGGCAATGGGGCAGCCAGGGGTTAAGGCGGCCTGGGGGTGGCTTGGGTTTAAGTATGGGGGTTTTTGTGGTGAGCAAGTTGCAGACAAGAGAAATAACAAACTTGAGACGCCACCACGGTGGAACACGAATCGAAAATGAATAATAAATAAAGTGTTATATAATATAAGAAATATACACAGCAAAAACGCCACGAAGAAAACTACAGCAAAAGTTCCAAGGAGCTAAATAAGGAAGGGGTTTTAAGCTGGTCGGGTTTTGAAGTAGTCGGTGAGGGGGGAAGGGGGCTAAAGGATAAAGGACATGCCCGGGCAAGGGGAAGGTGTAGTTTTAGTGCTTTTCCTAAAGCGCGGAAGAGGTTGGGTTTTCGGGTAGAAGTACTACTGCCGCCGAGTTTATGTGCGCGCTTGAAAAATAAAATTAAAATTGCATTAGAATCCAAGGGGTATTACAGCCAACAGGGGGGCGGAAAAACCCCCTTTTCTAAGGGGGGTGCGGGGGGGTAAGTTAACCCGCGATGTAGTGAAAACTTGAAGGCTGTTGAAAGGCAAAGGGAGAGAGGTTGAGGGTTGGCTCTATGCATTTGGATTGATGGCAAATGCGAGTGTGTGGAGGGCGTGTTATAAATTTATATTTTATTGCCAACAGACACACACACAAAGTTATAGAAATTCCATATATATAATATATATATATAGCTGGATCTCTTCTGGAAGTGGGAGTGCTGCAAATAAAAAGAAAAGTATTGAAGGCTACACGAAAAATATTTTCTTTTGCTCGCTCGGCGGTGGGAGGCAAAGCCCACGAAAATCAATAAATTTTTATAGAAATTTGTAGCAGCGGAAAAGTTAATTAAATAAATTATTATGTGAATGGGGCGTGCACACGATGAGTAATTGGCAAGAAGCAGAAGACGACGATGAAGAATCCAGAGGGGGGAAGACGGAGAGCCAAGCCAGCGAAGCTCCGCAAATTAAATTAAATGAGTTGAAAGAAAGTTGAATGCGCGCACACTTCAAATTTGTTTTTGTTGTGAAAAGTGGGGCTGCAAGGGGCTGGGGGATGCAGGGCGGCAGTGCTGCCAGCCAAGGGGAATTGAAAATTTAATTAATTAAACATTTTTGAGAGAGCAGAGAGCTCGTAATATTTTATTATATGAATTGTACTATGCGAGAGTTTTATAATCGCCCTCAGACTGAATAGCTACAAAGAGGGGGCTGCTTGTTGATTAATCTCCAACAAGAGCTAGAGATGGGAGAGATATATTATATAATGCTGTGTATAAGGGAAATCTCAAATATTAGCAAGACATTCTTTGAAACTCTATATTAATTTCAAGAAACTTGAGTGCTTAATAAAAATATAGCTACATGAATCTAAGAAACTTTAAAAATTTAGGTATATATATTAAGATGTAACTTTATACTAATACTATACTTTTACTAATGAAAATTTACAAGGCCCCAACAGAGACTTAAATCTGAACATTATGTATTATTTCATAATAAGTAAATACTTTGCACCTCAAGCTTTTATATCAATATTAATTTTCAAGCCGAAAAATATATCTACATAAATCTAAGAAACTTTATAAAAGCAGCTATAACTTCTTATTCCATAAATTAAAATTTACAAAACCCTAATATAGAAATAAATCTTAAAATTATGCAGTAATTATACAAAGCTTTGCCAGATTTGTAACTTGCTTAGCGGTCATGTAACTGACATATTTACAACCAACTAAAGTCTTTACACTGCCCGCCATAATTCAACCCCCACACACACAAGCACAGACACAAAAAAAATGGCATCATTAACAAAGTGTTTTACATAAAATAGCATTTTTAACGCCATTTTGTTTGCAACTCAGCCGCATTTGTTATAGTTACAGCCACTAGTGCCGCCTGTAAAAATGTACAAAAAATGCTTCCGACTTTTCAATTTCAATTATTCATACGTTTTATGACCTTTTTCCTTGGCATGCATGGGGCCTCGGCTTCTCGGCCTGGAGTTTTCCCATTTTCCCGGCTCTCCAGCGCCTACTCCTCAAATATTTAAGACTTGCATTATATGTTCTCTTTATGCGCTGCAACCCCTTTCCCGGATTCCTGTTTTGTTTTATATATTTTGTGTTGTTTTGTGTTTTCTCCTCTGGTTATTTTTTGCTTTACTTATTATGATTTTTTTTGTTTTTTTTTTGTATTTTGCACTGCCTCTGGCTCATGCTCGCTGCACATAATTTGTATTACGCCCCTGCATATAAAATGCATGGCTACGTGCACAGAGGGGGCGTGGCCAGCTGGCCAAAAGGAGGGCTTTATGGCTAGAGCCTCTGTTTCGGCCATGGCACGAAACGTGCATCAATTTAACTTTTCCTATGTGGCAGAAAAAAACAAAAGAGATTCTCTTAGTTTCAGTCTCAGCTCCCGGTTAACCCTTAAATGGCCAGCGGGTTTTTTTTGCACCGGTTTGAACTGATTAATACAACCGCTGGGGTTAAAAGGCGGGCTCAATTAAGCGGCACATAGTCCCTCCCCCCCTGAATTCCTAATAATAGCAATAAATAAATGGCTTTTTCTATATTCAGCTAGGTGAAGCCGAAGCCTCAGAGCCGTAAAAAAGGGGGCCGCCAAGACAATGGGCTCCCGGATAGCCCCACTTTGTATACTAATTTGCTTTTGGTGAGGCTCCTCCTTGGCTCTTTGCATACGAAAATGCTACGGCAACATTTATGGCATTCATAAACTTTTACGGCCAGCCACAATTCGTGTGCAAATGTCACAGGCGGCTCTAAGAAGTAAGCCACAGGGAAAAACTATCGGTTGGTAGGAAAAACAGATACCCGTTTATGCAAAGTTTTCTAATTATTTTAAAGTCGTGAAGGAGGGTAAAGAATCTGGCAACATTACAGGGATTTCTTAAGTTAGTAATAATATTAATATTATATGATAATATTAAATAAATAATATATAACTAACAATCTATCCCTCTTATTGATTCCAGGCCAAGATGATCGAGAGCGGAGGACATGGTTGGATGGGTGCTGCAGCCGCTGCCACCGGCGCTGCCTCAGTGGCGGGTAAGTTCAGGCTAAGAGAAAGCACTTCCTTTTCAGCCTTTTCATAATGTCCACGTGACGTGTCCCTTCCAGCAGATAGCTACCAGTATCAGTTGCAGTCCATGTGGCAAAAGTGCTGGAACACCAACCAACAGAACCTGGTGCAGCAGCTGAGATTCCGGGAGCGAGGACCATTAAAGTCCTGGCGGCCGGAGGCCATGGCCGAGGCCATTTTCAGTGTCCTGAAGGAGGGTCTGTCCCTGTCGCAGGCTGCCCGCAAATACGACATCCCGTATCCTACATTCGTTCTATATGCCAACCGGGTTCACAATATGCTGGGACCCTCGCTGGATGGCGGTGCCGATCCTAGGCCCAAGGCCAGGGGTCGTCCGCAGAGGATCCTGCTGGGCATGTGGCCCGAGGAGCTCATCCGCAGCGTCATCAAGGCGGTGGTCTTCAGGGACTACCGCGAAATCAAGGAGGACATGAGTGCCCATCAGTATGCCAATGGACAGGCTCATGGTGTAAGTATTCCTTTTGATATTCTTATTCTTCTTTCTTAAGTATAGAAAATAATTATTTTCTTAATCAGAAAAGGAAGAAATATTTTCAGAGCATGGTTTTTAGTGCGATTTAATGTTATTTGAAAGGGAAAGACATAAAAATAAACATTTATCGCTTGCCAGAATGAATTTCAATACTAATTATATATATCAGTTTGGTTGAATTTGTTTTGTGTAAACAAAAAGTGTAATTATATTATTTTCGAAACGCCAAGGTCTGATTTCTTGTAGTATTTCCATGTATACATTATGGCTATGTTTGGAACATGATTTTTACCTGATTTTTTTACCAAGTGAATTCATAATCAATTTTATAGAGGTGTATTTAACACCTAAATCGCTTTTTTAATTAAGCTAGTAGTATTTTCATTAATTTTTAAACATTTTTAGCACTCCTCACTTGACCCACTTTAACCCTTTCTTGCCATATTTTCTCTTCTGATCCTCCTTAGTCCCACTTTGGCGCTGGTTCCGCCTCGAATGGCTACCACAGTGCCGCTGCCGCCGCCAAAATGGCCGCCCAGAATGCGGCCCTGGCTCCCCCGGATGCTGGCAGTCCGCTGAGCTCCATGACGGAGACCCTGCGGCGCCAGATCCTCTCCCAGCAGCAGCAGCACCAACAGCAGCAGGCGCACCACCACCAGGCGCAGTCGCACCACCAGCAGCAGCCCTCGCACCACCCCCAGCAGTCGCCGCACGGCCAGTCCATGAACATGTACAAGTCGCCGGCGTATTTGCAACGCTCCGAGATCGAGGATCAGGTATCCGCGGCGGCGGCGGTGGCTGCAGCGGCGGCCAAGCACCAGCATCAGCACCAGCACCAGCAGCAGCAACAGCAGGGCTCGGAGCGGCGGGGGGCAGAGAACCTGCCCGATCTCTCGGCCCTGGGTCTAATGGGTCTGCCGGGTCTGAATGTGATGCCCTCGCGGGGATCCAGTGGAGGAGCGGGTGGCGCAGCGCCCAATAGTGCCGCCTCCTATGCACGGGAGCTGTCACGGGAGCGGGAGAGGGATCGTGAGCTGTCCCGGGAAAGGGAACGAGAGCGCGAGCTGTCCCGCCAGTATGGCAGCCAGTCGCGGGGCTCCAGTTCCGGTTCCGGCAGCGCCAAGTCCCTGACCGCCAGCCAAAGACCCGGCGCCGCCTCGCCCTACTCCGCCGCCCACTATGCCAAGCATCAGGCCAGCGCCTACAACAAGCGCTTCCTGGAGAGCCTGCCCGCCGGCATCGACTTCGAGGCGATCGCCAACGGGCTGCTCCAGAAGTCGGTGACCAAGAGTCCCCGCTTCGAGGACTTCTTCCCGGGACCGGGCCAGGACATGAGCGAACTGTTCGCCAATCCGGATGCGGCCGCTGCGGCAGCCGCGGCGGCTGCCTATGCGCCGCCCGTGAATCCGGTGCGGGAATCGCCGCTGATGAAGATCAAGCTGGAGCAGCAGCATGCCGCCGAGCTGCCACACGAGGATTGAATCCCGGGGAATGGCGGCTGGGGGATGGTGGCTCCAGGGTGGGGCAATTTTTAAACACAAACATTTTGGGTAAATTCACAGGGAAAGCCAGGTAATCGTTGGAAACAAGTAAGTAGTTGGGTTTTTTATTTGGAATTAATTTTTTTATTTTAAAAATGGTTACAACATAATTTTTGTTTTAGTTAAAAGTTGGCAAAGCTTTTTCAAGCTAAGAAAAATAGTAAAAACAGCTCATTTTCTTAGTTAAAGAGCTACCAAAAGTTATTATTTTATGGCTTTAATTGTGTTCTTTATATTCTTTCCTTTTCCAATTTTTAATACTTTAAAAACAATATATTATTTTTAAGTAGCAAAATTCTTTAAAATACTTTTTTTCAAGCAATAAAAAAGAATACCAAAGTCTAAGAATATTTGTTTCTAAAAACTGCTGTAACAAAAAATCCCAAAACAATAGTGAAAATATTTTTAAAACTCAAAAATAATAGAAACAACTTCCCTGACTTATCCAACGATTACTTGCCTTAAGAATTAATTGCCCAAAAATATTTAAAACCACCCCAGAAAGCCACAAAAATACACACAAAGAAAATACAATACACACAAACACATTTGGACTGCTACTTGAAACCCCAACGTTTTTAGTGTTTAGTGCTTAGTTGAAGTTGCTGGTTTTTATGCCTAGGCTAGTTTTTAGAGAGCGCATCGAGGAAGGTATCAAGTATTAACCTATTATTAAAGCACACCCCACACACAGCCCAACACAACACAACAAAACACACACATACTTCGGAACTTTCCTGTAAGGATAGGATCTCGTACTTTGTCTTATTTATTTTCGAAAGATAATTCGTTGCGTCGATTGCCTTTTTTTGCCACGCGAAAAGTAATAATAATAAATAGGTGTAACGATTAAATGTAGCCGCAAACAATTAAATTTACGATTAGAGACTTGTGCATTTCTTAAATGTAGCTTAACCCTAGAGATACACCAACACACACATACACTGAATGTTGTCAAATCTGGTAATTACAACTTTATAAAGATACATATATATATAAATATATATAAATAAAAGCAAATACTTTAAGATACATAAGCACACACACACACACACGCATACCTATACGCAGCACACACACATACTTATATTAATGGTATTTCCAAATGTAACTGTAAATAATGTACAAATTTCCATAGCTTTAGGCTTTGACTTAATCTTAGACTTAACCCCCCGGAAACCGAGAGCCCTTCGCAGCACTTCTTCTATGGTAATCGTAAATCGTAATCGTAATCGTAATCGTACTGTAGCATTGTATAACATTGTAAATGAATGAATGAGCAAACAACGCAAGGCAGCATCACATTAAATTCGTGCTAATTTTATGTAAACACACACACACACACTTACACACTTACAACTTACACTCGAGTCGCACACACACACACTCGACTGTCAGATATGCATATGTATTGTCCGTACTCTGTGAGTGAACTATTATTATTATTATTATTACTATTATATATCCCTAAAGAAGCGTTTAGTTAAACAATAAATTATACAATAATAAACAGAAAATAAAATGAAATTGAAAAACTAAATATCAACCGTTGTCCATGTTTTATTTATGGGTTAATAAATCAATATTATGAATATTCTATGAATATTCAAAGCCTCAATTCGGAAGGGTATTCAGTGGTAGGTATCCTTAAATGCCACAAAAAAAATTTGTGGAAGGATTTTTTTGGGAGTGAGTAAGTATGTAACTTATAAAGGCAACTGATTTAAATAAATTTAATTTAAAATGAATAAATTAAAGCAAGAAAGGAACCTAAGTTTGGGAAGCCGAAGTTCATATACCCTTGAATACTTCATTTAAATAGGAAATTAATCATAACTCAGCCAAAATAGCATTAATTTCAGTTCGGAAAACAGCTTTCTCTTAGTTTTTATAAGGTTTTTAAATCTGCATATCAAGTTTACAAATTTTAAAAATTAAAATTTTTTCGATTTTTTTATTGACATTTTTATGAAATTAAAATGTAAAATTTTTAAAAAAATTTTGAAATTTTTTTTTCTTGTCTGAGATAGCTAGATCGATTCAGCTATTCATGCTGATCAATAATATATATGATTTATAGGGTCGGAAATGATTCCTTCACAGCGTTTCAAGCTTTAGACTAAAAATATAATACCCTGTAAGGGTATAATAAGCTGCGACTTTTACTTCACAACTAATTAATTAATTAAGTGCGAGTCGGAGTATATATGTCCTCAGGACGGCTTTGAACATTCAGATTCTTTAGGTTAGTTTTTATATCTTTTACGACAGATCCAATTAAGTAATGTAGATTTTATTGGCGAGTCAAAATATACATGCATGACCTCAAGAAAGCATCGAAAATTGAGTTATGAATCGGATAAAACAAAACATTCTCAAAAAAACAGACGTTAAGGAAATATTCTGCCAGACCCTTCCGGAAAATGAACCCTTTTCCTGAGACTGCAGCTCCTCGGCAACACTCTGCTGGCGATAATTCACTTAATTCCCGCTCCAAAAGCAAGTGCAACTTGTGGCACAACAACTAGGACTCCTTCTTCCCCCTCTCCAACCCCCGGCACAGTCACGAATTCAGCCTCACACGGACGGACACAGACACAGAGTAGTGCTCAAGGTCAAGGGGCAAGTGAAAGCGAAGCCATCACGCTTTCCATGTGGCTGCTGTTGTTGTTGGTGAAAGAAAACAATTACTTTGGCACTTAACAGCTTAACACATCACTTTGCACTTGATGCAAAACTCGGTCTGCTCCCAGGACTCATGCCTTTGGACTGGCCTCGCCTGGACTCGCTCTGGAGTCCTTGTGGTCCCCCCCAAAAACATCCTGAACATCCTCAGCATCCTTAGCTGCAGACTGCAGATAAATAGGAGAAGCCCAAAGGAGGGGCAGTCCCGGACACACAGGCCGCCGCAGTCAGCAGTCCGGGGACAAGCGGACATCTGTAATGCTCAAGGTCATTCCGGAGCAGTTTGGCCGGCCACCCGTTGGGTCGGAAGCAAAAAGCTGGCACTGAGAGAAAATTCTAGGTAAAAATATGTAGTAGCTTATAGCAAAATTCTATAAATCTAAGAGAGACGAGTTTCTGGTCTGAAGAAATATCTTTCAAGATAGATCAATAGATGATTATTATTATAAATATAATTGTAATATATTTAAACGTTTTTAACAAGTAATATTGGTCTCTATAGTTCCCAATTTTCTCTCAGTGCGGCGAAGCCAACGAGCAAGGCAGCCCAGCCGCTCGACTGGCCATGAATGGCAAGTGGCTTTCATCTTGTGAGACACCCACACAAACACACACTTACTGGTATGGCCAGGACGAAGGGGATGTCAAATGGTGGAGGTTGAGGTGGCAGAGGAGCAACAGGAGAGCCAAAAGGGTCGAGTCTCATTCTCGGTCTCGGTCTCCATCTCGTTCTCGTTCTCGGTCAGCCTTGAATTGCGACCCACAAACAACTTCCTTCCAGCGACGGCAGCTGCCTTTATCCTGCCTTTCGTCCTTGCCAGCAAATTCGCCTGTGGTTGCCGCCTGCTGTCTGTCTTCCTTCTATTCTGACTCCGACTCCGACTCCGACTACGACTCCTTCTCGTCCTCGTCCTAGTGCTGATCCCCCTTTGCCCCATATCCCCTCTCTTGGATGTGTCTGAAGTTAAGCATTTGCGGCTGCTTGTAGCCCAAAATCCTGGCTGGTTGGTTTGCCGGTTGTTGGCTGCCTGCCTGCCTGGCTGGCTGCCTGGCTGCCTTTCCTTTCCACTCCTGCTTGCCAAGCCCCTTCAACAGTTAGCAGCCACTCTGCCGTTAGCCATCTTGACAAGTGGTTTGGCGCCATCTTAACCCGTTGAGGTGCCGGATTTAAATGGGGTTTTTATGGCAGTGTCATGAGCAGTGCCTTAGTAATAGCTACTTGTGAAATATATATATTTCTAGGCTTCTTCTTGGAAGTTTCTAGTTTGTTTTAAATATATGTATAATATTTGTAATATATTAAGGATTATATCTTCGGAAGATTTGGTTAACCAAGGCGGGAAGGGAGTCAGTTACAACTTAGGAATTGTTTATTATTCTATTGGAATTACTTAGAAACTTTAATCCTAGGGTAACCTTGGTATAACTTCTTATTAAGCTATAGCTAATGATATTTCTGCTACAGAAACCATTTCCTAATTATATCCCTATGCACACCCAATGGGTTAATCGCTGGCAACAGCTTCTGACCCAGCAATTGGCTTCACGCTCTGCGGCAAGATGCAGTTGAGTCGAGTCGCAGCCCCAAGTTGATGTTGCCTGCTCTCGAGAAATTACAGATAATTTGTTAAATATGGCACAGAAGCCGTAGCAGTAGCACTAGCATCGTGTGCAGTTTTGGCCAGGCCAAAAGCGAAAGTGCACAAGTTGCCTGGGAAGTGGGAGAGAGGGGGTCTGGGGACTCCGACTCCATCTCCGACTCGTGTTCAGGCTGTGACTCCTTCCTTATCCTGCTGCTGCTGCTGCTCAACAAGGACAGCCTTGTCGTCGTTGGCTCAAAAGCCTTGACTTCCACTGAGTCTCGGTCACAGAGGCAGGCCAAGTGCTCTGAGGGGAGACTCTGGGAAATTCAGGAGTCGAGACATTTTGCCAGACACTTTTGCCTCTCAGTCTGCAACTCTGTCTGTGTTTGTGAGGGGGTGTTTCTCTGCCTGTGTGTGTTTGCTCCGGCATTCCTCAAGGTTGTTTCAATTTTACTTCAGTCTGCACAACCATTTTCTGTGTGTGTGTGTGCGTCTGTGTGAGCTATTAAAGAATTTTCCCAGCTTGTGAGCGGCTACTTTCCCTCGACTTTCCCTATCCCACATATGTGTGCGTGTGTGTGTTTGTGTCAAGGAAAGCAGGAAGCTGTTGATAGTGTAATGTGGCATCATTATTTGCTTGATTGCTTTATTTTACGCAAAAGGTGTTTGTGGCTTGACACCACGCACACACACAAGAAGCACACACACACGGCAATCGCACATTTGCAGAGGGAAAAATATTATTTACATATTTTCCTATGCTTTAAGAAGGAGTCTTAGAAGTTAGTTGTAACTATTAGAAGTAAAGAGTTTCAGGCTATTATAAACTGTTACATTTCTTTGTTTTAGTTTAAGAGATTGTTGCACATTTTACTTCTGTTTAAAAAAAATATATTATATATATTAGAAATATATTACAATAATACAACAATAAGCCAAGCAATATAGTGAAGGATATAATAAATGGCATCAGATATTAAAACAATATTTCATGTTTAGATATTAAATTATTTAACCATTATGTTAACCACTTTTTCACTAGACTTTTTTAGCACTTTATGAAAGCATCTTTCAGATACTTTTCCTGCAGTGCACAAACCACTTATTCATTCACTCCTGTCGAACGTCTCAGATTCCGATGTTCGCCTGCTGAACGCATTCTCGATACTCAATTGCCGTTTGCTTAAGTAAATGTTTGCTGTCGAAATTTTCTGTACATTTATTAGCTCACTTATGCTGGCCATTGTCCACCTATTGCCCTTCTTGGGTGTGCGTCCCTCGGCCCAGGTTTTTCCGGGGCAAAATAAATGCAAAGAAAATATTGTGTGTAAACATGCACACTTTCCTCGGACTGCATAAGAAAGCAATTGAGAGATTTATGCTGGTATAATGCACTTGTGGCTTTCTGGTCATCGGACATCGGACTGGAGATGGCACGCCAGGGATTGCTCCGACTTGGCTTTGTGGCCAAAGTGTGAAAGTGTGAAAATTCCTTAAGGATGCTTGGTTTGCATAATTGCTTGTGATTTATTTGGATTGAGATGGCAAATCGAAAGTGAAAGGCGATGAATAAATCGTATTCTTCACTTTGGTTTAAATTCAGGCATTTTTACTTCCGGACCACAATTTAAAACTAATCCTTTGAGCTGCTTAAAAAAAAAAAAAAAAAAAATGACAGCATTTAGCGAAACAACTAAAGCGAAAGAAAACGAACAAGAAAATATTGTGCACAAATCAAACAAAAACTAGCACACACTAGACACACCCAGCCAACCCTTACCCGCTGCAATATTTTAATTAAAAATTCAATTTTAATCAATGCATTAGCAAAATGTCTCGCTCTCAGCGAGAAATGGAAACTCTGTAACGAGCAGCGTCCGTTGGACAAGGATTCTGGCCAAGGGATTGGGGGAGGTGGCAGATCCGGAGCCGGTGCCGTAGCCGGAGCCGGAGCAGCGGCAGCAAAAACACAAGTTTTATGCGACGTCGAGTTTTGAGCATTGAAAAATAATAAAAATCGCAACGGAAAAAATCGAGGGAAAAAATATAAAACCAAGTCTGTTGTATATACAACATGCAGAATGACAAAAACAAAAAAAAACATTTATATATATATATGTGGGGGGAGAATATGTTGCGCCACTCGAAACCAATAACGAAGGAAAAAATCTATGGAAAGTAGCCGGAGCCAAAGCACAGACCATGGAAAACGTGAAGGGGAAAATGGAAGGATATTGTACGTACGTATGTATGCACACGTATGTACACATAGTGGCATGTCTGTAAAATGTGTTGCATTTTTATTATAACTTGAAAACGTTGATAACTCCGCCTATTCCTATTCCTAACGAATGTGCGACGTATACGTAACGTTTGCTTTCGCTTCGGCATCGCTACGTTACGTATACGCCGAGTGGCGCGATGGAAAAAAGGAACGCAGCCTGCAGAGGAGTCGTCGAGGAGGCATCGAACGGACGTGGGAGAAGGAGCACTAGCAGCAGCAGGATCAAGAGCAGGAGCAGGAAGCTTCGAGTGGAGAGAATACATTCGATTGAATTTAATATGCATGCATACAATGGCAGCAGCTCCAGCCTCGGAGCAGAAGGAAAATGTCCGGGGGTGGGCCGGGAAAAACTCCTGCCTGGGTGGACAGGGAGAGTATCCTGGACCTTGTTGTCCTCCTCTTCATTTGTTCCTGCTGCTCCTGTTGCTGTTATTGTTGTTTAGGCCGTGATTCTATGTATTCGCACATGGGTGTGCGGGTGCCGCATCAAACGGCAGCGATGGCTTAGCCAAAAGTGCGAGCAGCAGCAGAATCCTGGACAGAAACCAGGAGCAGCCGTATCCTGGCCACCAAAAGAAAGGCGAAAGGCGATAGGAGAAAGGAGAAAGGAGGAGCAGCGGCAACGACGACGATTGGCGACACTGGCGGCTGACTTTTTTGATGCCTTTTGGTGCATTGCACTGGGGGAATTTTGTTTAAATTTTATTTTAAAGAGAAGAAAGCTTAGAAAAAAATATAACAAATAAATAAAACATGATTTACAAGCAAGGAAACATGGAATTCCTGGTTAATTTTAAAGGGAAAATGGAATAGAAGAGTTTCCAATAATAAAAGGCACCCTAAGCTTTCTTAAAACGGAAAAGCTGTGTCATAACTTTCAACTTTTCCTTAAATTAAACTGAAAAATCTAGTTAATATATAATATCTAGCCCATTTGTGTATTATTATTTATAAAATTTATGTTTTTAATTGTCTTAATTTCTCTAATAACACCCCTAAATGAATTCTCAGTGCATTTTATCAATATACCACGCATAAATGGAATGACTGGGTGCTGCTGTTCCTGCTGCGGTTCCTCAATCGTGAACGACAGGGGGGCTAGCTGGGATCTAAGGTGGAGATCCTGGGGAGGCACAGGCAGGTCCTGTGCCTCAGTCGTTGCAGTCAAACACAAGCACACACCCGGACACACACACCCACACTCGCAAGCATCAAAAGCCGCACCGTTGCCCACGACAAAAACAACAACAGAAAGGGGCAGTGGAAAATTGAGGGAGGTGGCAGCCTCCCTCCCTTCCCTCGTGTGTGAGTCTGTGTGTGTGTGTGTGTGGCTAGGGGGTGGTGGTGTATTTTCAGGCCACTGCTGACGACGCTGGCCACGACAGAGAAATAGAAATGACGCTGGACCCTGTTCCTATTTCTATGGCCCCGGTTCTCCGGCTCCGAACTCCGGGTTCTCCGGGTCTCCGGTTCTCCGGTTCTCCGGCTATGACGACGCCGAAATTTAAACTCGGATGCGTGTGCGTTACAAAGCCTCTCCTCTCCCCCGTTTTTGGGAGGCAGGAGAAGCACCATCACCGGCACCGTCACCAGCCCCAAACCCGAATCCCCTCCAATGGGCACACATAACTTTTTGCATACGAAAGGGCAGACTAGGGGGGGCGGCTGGGCCATAGGCACACTCGCCCATTTGCGAAATTTCTAATATGTAAAATGTTCAATAGAGAAAACTATGTATGGGGCGAGAGAGAGGAGCAAAGGAGCCGGGTTCCAGGATCCCTCGCAGGAGCCTCGGTCTCGAATCGAAACGGAACGAATAGAGGCATCGCTGGGGGGAGGAGGAAGGAGGGGACGGGGGGTTGGGAAAACTCCAAGGGGGAAAAGCAAACTAAAAACGAACATGGCGGCGCTGATGATGCCGGCCATCCAGTATCCCCATGTATCCACTCCGTGCAATCATCTCCATCTGAGTGTATGTGTGTGTGTGCTGCGGGGAAAATCGAAATGTATGGCAAAAGAAATCGGGGAAAGGAAAACTCAGTGGGCGGGCACTGAGGTGTGTGCAGGGGAAAAGCGAAAACTGAGCCTAGAAAACGACCAACGGAAACGCAGAGGAAAAAATCAATCATTCATTCGTCATATCACCTTAGACTCATTAAGGAAATGCCAAAAGCCGCTGGCTCTGTCGCTCGTATAAGATTACAATGCTAACTAGGGGACAAGCACCCATCGAAGCCTTCGATTTAGCATAGTATGTACAGACGAGGTCAAGGAAATAGTATCAGTATAAGCAAATTGATAGAAAGGTACTTATAAATGGTATTGAATCTATTTAAACAGAAATGTATACTTTAATAAATTAAACTCACCCGATTTGTTTGCAGAAAACCCTGCAAAAAATAGAAATTGTATATTTTAATAAACAAATTAATAAATAAATAAATTATAAGAAATAAATGAGTAATAAAATAAAATAAATAAATATAAAATAGATTATATAGATATTATTTAATTAACTTGAATTAGGTATATATAAAAATACGTATATAGAAACTCATATAAGTTGTTCCTATTTATTGTGTAAAGTTAAAGGTTTAATTTCAAAATAAATTCCCTAAGCTACACTTCTAAACTTCAATATCTTTAATTTTATTAATACTTTCCTATAGTAAATATTTTTTTATGTTGTTCCCTTAAATAAATACTACAAGAAAATATATTAAAAAGTTCGCTTGTTTTCTGTAAATAAATATTAGAAGAAAATATATTAAACAAGGTGTTATATATGAGAAGAGAAAACAAAAAAGAAAAACAAAGGCAGAAATAAGAAGGATTTCAAGCATTTAGACAAGTAATATATATAAAAATCTTTATATCCATTAATATTTATTTATTTATAGATCCCCCTCTTCGGCTTATAGCACTGACTCTATTGACTTGAATTTCACTGTTCAAAGAGTCACTGTTTGACTTATAATATTTACAAAGTCATACAATTATGTTTCTAGATATTTCTTAGCAACAAATTATAAACAGTGTGCTCAATTTAGTTGCTATAATTATTATATATATTATTATTTAGTTAAACAATTAATAGTTTGTTAAATAATTAATTCTTTCACATAGACACACTCCCACCATCCACATCTCTATCGTCATTGCCATCGCTGTCACTCGTTTTCTGATCGATGACGGGTGGCGTCAGATGCATCAGATTCGGCTGCGTTTCAATTAGCAGCAGGAGCAGGCAGAGCCAGGACCGAAACGAGGTCCGGATTCAAAGCAGGATGCAGCAGACTAGCGTTACTTAAGCCAGGACTAGAGGAGACGTGCAGCCTCGCCTCGCCTCGATTCGCCTCGCATGTGTCCTACGCACTACGGGCAATAATTGAGTTTTCATCAAAGAGCAATCAGGCGAAATTTTCGCACACCGAACGCGTTCTTAACTAAAAGGGGCCGTTGCCGAAATTGAAGGTCCGAAAATCCAACGAGGACAACTCGAACCCAACTAGCAGCAAAGGCACCGAGGATATGCGCAGCCAAGTGCAGTGCTATAAATTTGCAGGCCAGTGGAAGGCGCCGAAATGGTGGCATAAAATAAAATTTAATTAGAAATGTAACCAGGAACCGGGCCTAGTCGAGGCCAGAAAACGTGGGATGCCAGATGCCTATGCCGATGCCTGTGCCGATGCCGAGGACGAAACCAATGCAGAGATGCAGGAATGGGCTTTGGGGATGCTGATGGGGTTGCAGGATAAACGAGTCCTGGCTTTGAAATATTCGCCCTTAGTTGGAGGCTGCAGGCTGCTGGAGGAAAATGCATTTTTGGCCAAAACGAAAATTGCAGGAAAATGCAAGGCGGGGGGGTAAAGTGTTGGCTAGCTTGGGGGAGGGATATATAGGGAGATCCCCATATTCCAGATCCCAGATCCCAGGGTAATGTATGTACGCGTTAGGCGTGGCTCTCGAAACTTTCGGCGCGGCAAAGGAGGCCCGCATTTGACAAGATGAAGGAGCCGGGGAGGGAAAATCGAGGAAAAGCGGGACGCAAGGCCTATGTACAGCAAGAAGAAGAAGTTGACGGAAACCACGAAACTAAATTGCCGCCCAGAGCAGGACGGGAGTGAGGAATCGGGAGTCCTTCGTCCGGAGAGCATGATTCTAGCTGGCCAGTCAACTGCGAGGACGTGCGAAAAAGACGGCGCACTTTTCTGCGCAAGGCAGGAGCCAAAGGATCTGCCACCAGCTCCTTTCCCTTCCTATCCTTTCCTTTCCTTTCCTTCCTACTCCCCCATTTGGAAAGCATTGATGCATTACGCGTACCCACCCACATGTGCAAGGATATATCGCCCGCATCCCTGATGGGGGGCGTTGTCTAATTAGAACTGCAGGATAAGCAACCAAGGGAGCCCGGCAAATACTCTTGCACACAACGAGGACCATTTTTTGTTATTGAAATTGATTTGGCTTTGCATAAATTTCATTGAGCACTGCAAGTAATTACAATATATCTTGCACCTGACCAGCTCCGAACGGGTTTTCCTTTGGTCCTTTCTATCTCTCACTCTCTCGCTTTCCTTTTTTTTTTTTTTGCGTTGCATAAATAACTCTAAGTAAATTTAAGCATAGAACGAAGGGGGTTAGACCACTATATACGAGCGCATATATAAATTGCCAGCTTTAGTTTTCCTTTGCTCGTAGTTTTGCCAATTGTTTTGGCTGCCTGTTCGTCACGTTCATTGGCTCGTCTTTTGGCCACCTCCGACCACTTTCGACCATCCTCCTCCCAGGGGGATGAGCCGTCATTGGGATTCCATGTTTGCCATATGTCTTGGCTCCTTCAATATTTCATGATTCCGATAAGCTGAAATATGCGGCAAAGATGCTCACAGATTGATCGACTGTTCAATAAAAGATTGCTGATTTATGCAGGCAGAAATTGAGATGAAAAGCTGAGATATAAATTTAACTTAATATGCATAAACTGCTAAATAATTTACAACATATTATTAATCAATTAGGGTTTGTTTTTAACTGAACCTAATAACAATATATTACCTTACATGAGCTGTTCGACAACTTAATACCCATTTTGTGTTAATATTCATAACAAGGGTTCCTTAAACAGGTTGCCCTAAATTACCTCGACTTGGCAACATCATATTATCTACTTAAGCACATTATATTAAATGGAATAAATATTATATACATATTGAGGCATAAAATGAAAGACATTTTGTCTTAATTTTGTTTCACAAATTTAATAACTTAATGGGGGTACTCCTTAAGTACCTTTAAACAGGGTCCCTCGCTTTCGCTTGTCCTTCGATACTTTAGGAAAATATATACAGCTCTTCTTACATTTTATTAATTTCATTCCTTTCGCTTTGTGAAATAACTTAATAAGGTTTCGCCTAAAAAGCCCCGAAACTAGTTCCCTCCCTCGATCATTATAGCCTTGGCTCTTTAGCTCTTTGAAACAAAAATATCGGAGCTAGAGGCTAGAGGAAAATTTTGAAAAAAAAAATATACCTGCCTAGTGTGAGCTGCAATTTAATGCCTTCCCCATCTTCTGGGGTAATATCATATTAGCAGCGCCTTTGGCTAGCACTTTACATGACATCCCCCCATATCCTTCGCCCTGTTCCTGGCAGGAGCGCAATTAAGTAGGCTTTTACTCATCTCTGCTTAGAGCAGACACTGAGAGAAATGTCTTTATGGTATATTATTTCAGCTAACTTGTAAGACAAGTCTCTAAAGAATTTAAAAAAATATTTTTCTCAAGCTCATAGCTGAGATTTACTTAGTTTTTTAGTACCAGGCTTGCGAAACTTGAAACTTTCTGGAAGAATTGTTGCATTTTATTCTTTCCAAAGCTAGGATTCAAGGTGCACTTAAGTGGCCTTAAGTAGAAATAAGGATAATCCACTTATGATGACCTGGTTTTCCTTTTTTTGCAAGTGTGGAGATTGCATGAAAATGGACTCGAAAGCTTGAGACTGAGACTGAGGCTTGGGGTCAGCCTGGCTCAGTGGAGTGCACCCAATTACCTTGGCCTGGTCCCATGTCAATCCATAAAAATCCATTTGCCTCAGCTGCCGTAGCCGTAGCCGTAGCCAAAGGTGTCACAAATGCGCTCGAGGAGGAGTCCCGTTCTGGGAATAGGTGTGGGCTTCCCCGTCATTCCAAGGGCCGGGGGAAATGGCCACTATGAGCCGTAAAGCATTTCACGGAACGCTGCAGCTTTCAATGGGAATTTGCCTTGATGCGCTTCAAACGCACACACTCGGGGACACACACTCACAGGAGGCAGAAAACAATTTTCTAGGCCTGCGTGTATTTCTTTGCCTTGCCATCGCCCTTTTTTCCAGCATAACTTACAACATGGCAGCCCAGACATTGATATAAAGCCCGGTCTGGCCAGGAGTCAGGGGCAGGAAGGTGGTCCAGGCATGCGTCGGACCTACTCCACGGTAGCGAATAAAACAAAACAAAAAACGTACAACTAAAAAATGTATATAAAAAGGAAAATAGCAAGGACAAGGCAAACATAGAGGAGCTGGCCAAGGAGGAGCTGTGGCAGGAGAAGGAGTCAGAGCCATCATGGCGGCGAGCTTCGATTGGTGCAGTGGTGGCCAGGCCCGGGGGCGAGACTAGTGCGTGTCCGTCCACCCTTCGGGTTGCAAAGTCCAGTCCAGTTCGCTGGACAAGTGGGAAAAAGAGAGCTGGAAAAATAACACACACACACACGAGAGCCTGAGAGCGTCCTTTTTCTGCAGCCGCCTTTTTATATATATATAGTACATTTTTTATTGGCAGCTGCTCCTTACTTCAGACTTCCCTAAACTACACAATTTATTTAAATTTAATTAATTATATAGCATTTTTTAACTTTAAACATATTAAATCTTCACAAGTTCATTGTTAAAAAATGAAATTGCTTAGCTGGCACCTGATGGCAGCGATGTGAGAGCCTCAAACAGTTAGGCTTAATAGGAAATCGTAAAATAAAATGCATTCTTTGAAAATTTTAAGAGCCACATTAAACATTAATGTTGCATTTAAATGAATGCCTTTTGTTATATTTCCCACATGGGTTCACAGACCTCCCTCCTCTAAGGTGCGCCTAACTAGCCAACAATTAGAAGAGACGACGACGGGCTGGCAAAAACACGGCAGCCGTTAATAATAATATATTATAATAATTTTGATGCTGAAAATATCTTATGATTGTGGGGCCCTCTTCTGCTTCTGCTTCTGCTTTTGCTCTAACACAATGAAAAAAATAAATAAAACCCGGAGAAGAAAAGAAAAGACGCCAGCAGCATCCATCGATCAACGATCTTGGACTCCATGTAAGGATGAGGGCAGAGCCTCGGTCTGGTCTCCAGTCCCAGGCCAGGGAGTGAAACGCCCCAACATCCCAGACTGTGTGCACTACTGTTTGTGTTTGCTCTGGGACAGCGACGATCGAGGAGGTCGCAGAGGGTTTCGAGGAGCAGGAACCGGAGGAGCAACCTCTTGCCAGACGGCTTCTGTTGTACGCAGTAATTTCGCTGGAAGACTCCGCCGATGCTGCTGCTGCCGAGGCCTTCGTATGGCAAACTGCTTATTACCATTAATTTTGAATTGTTTTTCGTGATCTTAACGATTGCCGCGATTTGCAGCTTAACAAAAACGAAGACGAAAGCGGAGATGAAGACACATCGTCGGTCAAAGGAAAATAAAACAAAGTGAGTTTATGGCAAAAGGGATACTCATGGATACTCTATCAAGGAAACTAAAGTAAACTATCAAGGAAGCACTTGCTTAAATATTTCTATCAATTTTCATATTTTAAATATAAAAAAAGAATTTCTAACAAGGCAAGATTTTCAATAACTCTCTAAATGTTACCTGAAGACTAGGGAATATTTCCACCCCTCCATCTCATGTTTTTCTTCTCCTGTTTGGCTTAAGCACTCAATATACCCCCTTAGAGGGTATCATAAAACATAATTTTTATGAAAATATATATTTGTGCATGCGAGTTGGTGAGTTGGCGACTCCGGCAGCCACATTTCCTGGCACTAACTCAACCGAAAGACTCGTGAGTTAACTCGAAAGCTGCTACTGTTTTGCATGCTGCATTAGCCGCAATTGCTAGCAGTAGATTGAAATTGCAGAAATTCAGAAAAAAAAGCATCAGCAGCAGCAGCAATCAAAAGCTATGATCTTGAAGATCTCATATAATCAGCTGCCGGGGGGATTATTAAATAATTATGCTCGCAGAGATTAAAATAATTATAATTTAGCAGATAAGATAAGGTGAAGATGGAGATGGAGAAAGGAAGCGTGGCAGCCCGAAGGAGGCTTTTGTGTTACAAAGTTGCAACCTTCACACGATGCATTTTGCTTTAGGATTTAACATAATTTAACATAATAAAAGGTTAGAATTTCGTGAGTTGCCTTTATGGGTGAAAAGATTACCTGGCAATTACACAAAACTCAGATTGAGAGCACATCAAAGGGAGGCTTGAATGGGGGGAGAAAAAAAGCCTGATCATTCTCAATCATTTATTGGCAATGCCATTATTCAAATCGCATATATTCTTCGCATTTCTCCCCATAATTTGCCTCACTTTGCATGCGCAGTCCCAGGGATCGGGATCCGCAGCTCTCAACTCGGTTTTTTCTCTTACTTTGTGTGTGAATGTGTGACTGTAATGACTTCGTTTTGGTTCCTTTTTATGAGTTTCCTTGGAATTATTTTGTATTTCGTATTTTTTCTGTCTTGTGTTCTCTCTGTGCGTAATTACAGTAATGCGAGCGAGCTCAGGCTCAGCAAAAACGAATCAAATTAAACAGTAGCCGGGGCGGCGATCGATTCCGCTGGCCGCAGTCTCATCCGAAAACCAGAAACCAACAGAAACAGAGGCCAGGCACAGAAATCATCGCCCATTAAGAAAGCTGAGGCCGAGAGCTGACGTTTCCAATTACAGGGGAACCGGAGAGGCCAGAGCCAAATCGAGGGGTACAATTTAGTCGGGCAATGCATTATGAAATTAAATAATTATTATCAACTATTTCGCGTGGCAGTGCAGGCGGAGGGCAACGCGGCGTATGCGTTATTTGAGCTATTGAATATTCATGCTGGCAAAATGTGGGAGGAGGTTTGCGAGGGGGAGGGGGGCGGGTTCCTGCAGGATGCAGGATGGGTTTCCCCCACCATGCAATGCTTAGTATTTCGGCAGAATGCAGTTTGTTATATAACACACATAATTATAGGCAAATCGTGGCAACGAATTTTCGCCACGCACACAGGCATAGCACCACCACCACCACCCAAAAACCACCCACAAAACGCGGCTCTAATGCGTCGCCCCACCACCCACCACCCGACCCCGACCCCCCGCTCTGTCAGCCCTGTGTCAATGGGGCATTGGCCACCCGGCGAGGGGCACTTATGTGGCATTTGCTGCATTTTCGGTGCCGAGGCGCATACACAAAATTGGTGGAACGGGCGGCCCGGTGGACATTTCTAAGTATTATACATGCACATCTACATATATGCCCCGAGATGCGTATGCGTACGCATCCTGCACATACATAGCCGTATGCGTATTTGTATGTTTTGGCCATTATACATGATTTCCTCGCTTTGTAGGCCTCTCCGGCGCCGCACTCGTTCGCATGCGAATATATCCGTAGATGTTTGTGCTGCAGTTATGGGCTGCTGGGTTCCCGTTTCGAATCGGGATTCGGAGTCGGAGTTTGGTAGTGGAAGAGGCACTAGGAGTAGGGAGTAGGAGTCGTGTTGGTGTCCTGGCAGCTGCAGAAGCAGGAGGAGATCGCTGTGGCGCGGCAAACGAAAAGGATTTTCAATTCAACAAAAACGATTTCGAATTCATTATTTACAGGGGTCTGGAGGAGTATCGATTGAGCAGCCGAGATAGTAGTGATGGCAAAATGGGGTTCTTCTACAGAGGAAACCAAATCGACATAACTAAGGATTAGGAACATGTCACAATGGGGATTATCTTGCTTGGAAAGTTTAGTTCAAGAAGCTGACACAATATCTAGGAAATTGGGTTAAGAAGATGGACTAGCATTTAGATATTTCTAAGTGTTTGAAAGTTTTTTGTCCCAAAAATAAATTTTTTATATGAAAAAATGCATTTAAAATATTAAAACTATTTCATTTTAGAACTTAACATAATATAAAAGTTGCAATTTAGAAGATAAAAGAAGATAAAGATGATAAAATCTTTAAAAAATAATAGTTATCTCATAATAAAAATATTTAAAAATCTGATAACTATTATTTAGCTTTTTAAAGAAACTTTTAAAAAATATTAAAAAGTATCTAAGATATTCAATTATTCTAGGGAAGGTTATCACCCTATAAATCCACACAATCTTTCATAAAATTGATCATTAGAGACCGATTTGAGAGGCCACCGCTTTTCCGGCGACATGTCAAAGATGGCTTTTATATATAAAATATAAAAATAAATATATATATATATATATCTATATAAGGAGTCATATTGAAAAGAGCGCACATTAAGTTTTCTGCCAACTTTGGCCGGGTCATTGTTGTTGCTGTCGTTATTGTTGGTGGACATGGCTATGGCTGCTGGCAAAGAAAACGCATCGCAGTTGGGCGGTGGGCATGGCAACCCAAGCCACACACACACACACCCACACCCACACACACACAGGCACACACTCTCCGGCACACACACTATGAACCAAAGAGAAGCATCAACAGTCGAGGCCAAAGTCAGCGCGTCATCGATATGGCTGCAAAACGGCGACTGCAGCTGCAACAGCATCTACAGCTGGGGGAGGGCGGGAAGGCGTAGGGAGGAAATCGAGGTGGTGCAGGGTGGTGCAGGGTGGTGCTGGGGGGGGAGGGGTCAAGCGGGGGTGGTGCAGCAGGACTCCGCCGAGGAGAAATTGGATGCGTGTGCAAAATGCATTTTCTAACACAGCCACGATGGCGATGGCGACGACGATGCAGCGCGAGATGCAAATGCACCGGCTCGTAGTCCAGATACACACTTACACTCAAAGAAAATGGGTTCTTGTTACTCAGGGAAATCTATATAAATTTAAAAATACTCCGAATTTTATAGAAAGTTATATGAATATACTATTAAGATGAATATGAGGTACATTTTAGAGGCAAATTTACTATTCTTATTTTCAATTTCTCTTCAAGAAGATTACGTATCTTTTCAACTGAAACTTATTATTTAATTTGGATTCAAATAATTTAATTTAAATAAATCAAATTCAATCAATTCAAAATAAACTAAGAAACGTTGAGTTTTAATTAAAAATCTTTAATAATAGCTGCGACTTCTAATGATTTATGTTCTCTATTTCAAAAAATATTTGAAATCTTTAAATTTCCCATTATAGCTGCACTAATTTTCTTAACAAAAACTATATTTCCAGTGTAACACACACTCTCGCACACACACACACACCACTCTCCCTGCGTAGACAGGATGCTGGCCGGGGCCCTGGCAACGTTTTTGTGATTTATTTTTAATTGAAATTCTAGAATGCGTGCAAAATACGCATGCAAAGTGTCTGCTGCACCTAGAAAAGTTTTCGGGGGCCTCCGGTTTTTGGACCGGGTTTTGTTTGGGTTCAGTTCGGTTCCGTTCGGTTCGGTCCGCTGCATATATATTGGTATTGGAGGGTCCTTCTGCCCTGCCGGGTGCCTGCCCTATAAAACCCACCCAGAGTCACCCGAAAATACCACCCCCTTTTGGAGGCCTGCAGGCGCAAATTGCATATGCGTAAGCGTAGACGAACTAGGAGAGTTTCCAACCACTCGGGGCAAGGGGAGATGGCTTTTCCGAGGGGGCTCAACCGTATGGGAAAGTCCCGGCAAAGTCAACGTCATTGCCGTTGCTGTGCGGTCGTCGTCGTCAACGGTTCCTGCCTTGCTGCCGTTGCTGTTGCTGTTGTTGTTGCTGTAATGTTTGGCAACGCCAAAATTTTCTACAAAAACACAAAATTGGAATTAATTTTGTTTTAGAGAAAATTTCGCTCGTAGGCGCGACAAACGTGGCATTCACATTGGTTTTTCCAGGCAGAGAAGGGCGGCGGAGCCAGGGGTGGTCTACAGTGGGCGGTGGGCAGTGGGCCGATCTGCCTGCTGCATATTTGCTGATAATAATTAAGTGCAGGAAGGCGTATAAAGGCGGTCGGTCCAGGGCTCCACTCCGCTCCACAGATGCAACTGCGGGCTTAGTTTTTCCGAAGGGGGGGGGGGGGGGGGGGGGGGAAAGGGGGATCGGGGGAGACAGAGAGTCAGGGGCTTTTCCTGTAGTGGCAAAAACGCAGCCAATGCATTGCGGTATTGATAATTGGCCAGCGGGTCAGACTTTTAATATAACACGCACAAGGGCAGAACTTTTTGGCAACTTAGAGCCGCTCTTTTGTGCACTCGAAAAAAAGACGAAACTTTTGAAAAAAATATATACACTTATTATATAAGAGAACAAGAATGGAAGCTAGGTAGGGGAAATTATATACTTGCGTTTGCTATTAAATTATAGGAACTAATCGGAAATCAGTCATTACTGAGCTCCGCATTATTTGAATCATTACTAATACAAAAATCATTAATTTCAATTCGGAAAGCTTTCCTATGTGAGTTGTTATTAGCTTCATAAATCTGCTTACTTAATTAAAAATTTTTGTAAGCTTCTGCCTAAAATTATAATACCCTGTAAGTTAAAACAAAGTATGCATGACAATTCGGTCAATTGATCGAACCAAAAATCAATCATAACTTGGCCAAAAAATCATTAATTTCAATTCGGAAAGCAGATTTGTGCTAGTTTTTATAAGGTTTATAAATCTGCATACCGAATTTAACATTTTAAAAAATTTCAAATTTTTATCAATTTTTTGAAAATTTTAACCCTTATAAAATTTTTAAATTTGGAAAAAATTTCGAAAATTTATTTTTCGATCGGACATGGCTAGATCGACTCGGCTGTTGATGCTGATTAAGAATATATATGATTTATAGGGTCGGAAATGACTCCTTCACTTTGTTTGAAGCTTCTGACTAAAATTATAATACCCTGTAAGGTAAACCAAAGTATGTATGACAATTCGGTCAATTGATCGAACCCAAAATTAATCATAACTTGGTCAAAAAATCATTAATTTTAATTCGGAAAGCGGTTTTGTGCTAGATTTTATTAGGTTTATAAACCTGCATACTAAATTTAACATTTTTTTAAATTCGAATTTTTTTCAATTTTTTAAGGTTTTCACTCCTTATAAAATTTGGAAATTTAAAAAAAAAAATCGAAAATTTTTTTTTTCCACCGGACATGGCTAGATCGACTCGGCTGTTGATGCTGATCAAGAATATATATGATTTATAGGGTCGGAAATAACTCCTTCATATCATTGCAGGCTTCTGACTCCTTAAATTTGTAGCTGACTTTTTTTAAAGACCTTACATTAAAATATCAAATTCTTGCTAAGATTCCATAGTTCAAATTAGTTTTTTGATATAAGAACACAATATTTTACGATCATCAACAATTATTTACAAGAAAACCCTTCTTGAAGTCACAAAAAAATTAAAATCAATTAGGAAAAATATCCTCATATTACTAAGAGATTAATATGAGGCTTTTTAAAGATCTACCCTGAATATAGCTTTAGTTCACAGCATATAACCAATCTAATGCCTTCCCAGTTGCGATTTCAATACGATCCGAGTTGAACGAACCCTTTGAGCTGTGGACCAACTGATTATCATTCTTCTCCAGAGGACACCCAGCTCCAGAGTCCAGAGACCAGAGTCCGGAGACCGGAGCCCAAAACCTGGAAATTTCGTTTTGTTTGCTGGCCTCGGCTCCGTCATTTCCGGCATTGAGGTAACGAAATTTTATGCATGGCAACTAGTTTTGTCGGTGGTCCAGGTGGACCAGGTTGTGCAGGTGGAAGTCGTCGCAGGTGATGGTGGAGTTGGTGTTGGGGATGGGGATGGGAATGGTGCCTGGTGGAGAAGCTTTGGGGCAGCGTCGTCATCGCCATCGTCATCGATAACGACGGTGCCGGAGTCCGGCGACTTTGACCAGATGAGGCGCCCTCAAGCGGAGTCCCTGCATCGGGCTTAGGCCTCCAACCTTTTCAGCAGGAGAAGGAGCAGGTGGCTTCCAAAAGGTGGCCAAAACACAGGGGGGTTGGGGGTTGGTGCTCCGGGTGGGGATTGGGTTTAGTAGTTGGCAGTTGGAGAAGCCCGTTGGTCCGTTGTGCAAATGTGCAAGCTGGCATCCGTTTTCTCATTTTGAAAGATTTTTGTTTTTGTTTTCTCTATGTTCAGCCGTTGCTGCATGCAACGCGGGGTAGGTAGGGTGTGGGTGGGGTAGACTGCTGCACAAACACGCACACACGTTCGGCACACACACACGCGGGCGCACACACACGCACGCACGTTTGGGCCCAGGAAACGGAAACGAAAATTCTGCGAAAAACAACAACCAAGAGCCAGAGGAGCTGCACCAGCCACGGCAGCGGGTTGGGTTTTAGGATGCGGATGAGGATGCGGATGAAGTATGAGACTGAGCAGGAGGAGAAGGCGGCAGGACCTGGCTAAGGGAGGGGTGGCTTAGGAGGTGGTGCCGCAGGAGCAGGACCAAAAATAACGGCGCAGCAAACATCGCTGATGACCAAACAGCGACATAGGCATCGAACGGAGTTGCCCAGGAGAGGAAGCCACCCAGCAGAAAGATCTAGAGCTAGGCAACAGTGGGTTAAGGTCTGTTTAAAACTATTATAACTTGAGAAATATAGATTAAGTTAAAAGAGGCTTTAAAAACCAGGAAACTCTGTAGCATAAATCAATATATGGCATTAATAAAATGTTTAAAGTAATATAAATACATTCTAGCTTAGAAAATTTCTGTCAATGAACATATTTAAATATTTTTAGGGATTAGAAAAAGGAATATTGATAATTTTTCTTATTTTTCAAATAATTCCCATAAACAGAAAATAGATATTAAACCCTAAACTTTCAAAAGAAATAAGTAGTTATTATATTTATACCCTCCCCTCATTTTTTTTATTATTCAGACCCACTGTGCGCCTTACCGCCCCACTGTCCACCATCTTGTCCACTCACGCACACACACACACACACACCCTAGAGCAGCGGACACACACGAGAGATGGCAACGTCTAAAATCCATCTACGCGTGGCTTGAGCGCTATTTGAAAAGGCTTTTCCCGAAATTTCATTCGCCGCCTTTTGTTTGGCCGCTCCTCCTGCCAAAGTTCCAGGCTCTTTCCTGCTTTTCCTGCCAAATGCTGCTGCTGCTGTTCCTCCTGCTGATGACGACAACAACGATGATGGCGATGGGTGGCGATTTTTCAAGCCGCCATTTTGCGACTTTGGCGGAAATGCACACAAACGCACAGAGACACACACCCAGCAACAGACACTCGCAGGACCCAGGAGACGGTGCTGGTGCTGTTGCTGTCGTGGGTGTCCGAAATCGTCGAACGTGGCCCAAAATGCCATTACCGCCACCGTCAACTTGGACCCACCTTCAGTCCCGGCAAGATGGAGTGTCCAGTGGCGAGTCCAGCAGAGTGTAGTGCACTGTGTCCCTCAAACCCCCCCAACGTGTGTCCTTCGTCCTTAGTGCTTCGCCCTGCTGCCAATGTCCAGAGCAGAGGCTGTATGCTCTGTGCGTGTGTTTGTTTTCTGCACATTTGCATTTTACGAATATCCTTGCGCATTAGGTCCTCTGCCACACACACACACACACACGCAGACTCTCCTCCACTCTTCTTTTTCGGGGCGCGGTGCTTTCATTTCATTTGCCAGGCCCGAAAAGTTTTGCCTTCTACTTTTCCTCGACGGCAATGGCAGGAACAGCGGCAGCGTTGGCTAACGCATTTTTCGCCAATGTCCAGCAGCAGGACATGGACATTGACGGACGGCCCCGAGTGCTCGGAGTGTGGGCTTTTTGAATTTCAAATTCAAATTCAGCTGCAGCAGCAGCAGCAGCAGCAGCTCGCTCTCTCGCTTCGCATCCTGCCATCCTGCCGGCCTGCTTGCTGCTGCTCCTTGCGAGTGCGAGTCCGAGTCCATGCCGCGCCTTTTTGTGCGAAATGTGTTCAACTTTTTCGAAACAGTAAAGATTTTTGGTTGGCTGACGCAGCCAATCTCCGTTGAGCAGGCCACACATCCTCCCATCCTTGCATCCTTGCATCCTTGCATCCCTCCTTCCCTCACTGCGTGGGAGTATGCATGTGTATGTGCTTGTGTGTATCCTTTCTAAGCAAGCTGAAGCTCCGGGTGGCCGCCTCTTGATTGCTTTTCTCCTTTTGCCCGGTTTGCCCGGCATACGTGGCGTATGTGTGATGCGGCTGCCTGGCCTGGCGCAATGCTGATTATTTAATTCATTCCGGGCAATCCGTTATCTGTCCCCGCTGAGCAGCTATTTCAATATTTGTAAGCTTAAATTATGGTTTAGAGTTTGATATATTGGCAAAACAAATTAATTGCTATAGAGAAAACTAATTGTTGTTGAGGGGAAACTTTAAAGTTTCCAATTTAATAATAAGAGAAGAAAGTTACAGACTAGCGAAGAATTTACTAATCAGAATGTAAACTTAATGAAAACCCTTTTTCATATTTTAATGCCTTGCTAAAAATTCTTTAGCTTCTTTCCCTTAATTTATTAAATTCCCGTCATTGTTCCGAGACTGCATTTACTTGAGCAGAACACATCACATCAAATCGACGAGTTGAAGACCGCAACTAAAGGCAATTAATTAATTTGTTTACATTTTGCGCAAACTGCCACGAAGAAATAGGAAGTTGCTGCAAGATCAGACGCAGATGCAACATCAGGGCACAACAACAACTGACATGCATTGACCGACGAAGCGTGCATTAAAACATTTTCAATGGAACTGCAAACAGCAGCTATACCTCTTGCCCCCGATCCATTCGATATTTTTTCTTCTCATTTTTTCTGCTCTGGGGTCTGGTCTCTGTTCCCCATTCAAATAATTAACTGCAAGAATGCAACACGAGCAATGCAAAATGCAAAATGAAGGCGGTCCAAGTTGCTGCTGCAGCAGTAGCAGCAGCAGTTGCTGCCTCGGCTGCTGTTTGTTATTATTTTTAATATTAAATTGCAATTGCTGCGCTGATTTAATAAAAGCGAGCAACAAATCCCGGCGAGTGCAATAAATGTGGCAGCAACTCTGCACGAAAGCACCAGAGATACACCGAAAAAACTAAAGTGATGAAGGGATAATTGAGCATTAAATATAAACCGAATTTTATGACTTTAACTTCTACTTTGTAAGCTTAATTTTGAAGCTTGCTTTGCTATTAAATATATTCAAAGTGATAAAGAAATAATCATTTCTTTAGGTGCAGCAACTGGTGCTGCAGCCACTGCAACAGTAAACAGCACGTTGCAATTTTAATGACCGAAGAGTCGATCGATGGACGCTGGCAGATCAAGTGATCCGGGGCTGATTTCTGAGCTGCCGCCTCGCCCGACTCCCAGATGTGGCGGCCGCAGAGATATTTTTACAATGTTTAGCCAAGGCAAACACAAGAGTTCAGATTTTAAACCAAACAAAAATTCGCGGGCGATTCCTCAAGGGAGAAGGGCAGCCAGAGATATTGGCCAGCGGAGGAGCCATTGCCCCGATCCGGGGCAACTTTGTGGCCTATAAATTTGAAGACTGCACAAAATAAACTAAACATTAAATAAAATATTTTATTATGTTGCAGCAAACCAGTTCGACAGAGTCGTTGTCACACACATTGCCACACAATGTTGCACGTCTGGGTACGCATGGAGTACTATGGTTGTGAATGTCCATGTCCATGTGATTGTGTGACTGAGGACTGGAACTGCGACTGAGAAGAGACTCGGAGACTGACACTGAGATATAGACAGAGCCGGAGACGTGCCCGCTGAAGACTTCCAAGTCCAAGTCCAGTTGCTGGCAAAATGCATAAACAACTTTGGAGTTGATTCTTCAGTCCCTCACACTACTTTTGCTATAAATGAGGGGATCTATCAATAGCTAGGGGTAGATCTGAAGTACCCTATAGGTGACAGTAATCCGGATACAGTAGTTCATTATATAAAAGCTTGAACTATATCTTTCTTCAGAAAGTAATAACAAACTATTAATAATTTGTATTAAATCTGACAATTGTCAAATGAAAGTCAACAAATTAATTAGCATAATAATACATAGGTATTATTTTGAATTCTTTCTACTAATTAATATAACAAATATTTTGTCCAGGGTACATCCCATGTCCACTCTTGAGCCTTGTTCATTCTCCTTTTTTATTTCAATTTGCAATTCAATAATTTTTACGCATTATTTGTCGCGTGTGTTTGTCTGTCAATATGCTTTTTATTGAAATTTATATAAGGAAGTTTACCGCTAGACATCGTCTGCGGATCGCGGATCGGGGATCGCGGATCGTTGATCGCGCCTCGATTGCAGATCGTTGACTCTGCGCGGCGGAAATAATTTAGACGCGTCCAAAGTTTTGTTTATGCTCCGTCATTTATACAGATACATATAGTTTTGCATATGCGTCTGTATGTTCAGTCGTCTGCATTTTTGATTGGCCTTTAATTAAATGACAAAATATGTGGCGACTGCGAGCCACTCGCCCCGTGGACGGCAGCTGCTGCGAAACATGAATTATGCCACTAATTGGGGAACGGCGTGGGCTGCAATCGAACTCCTGCGGGTATGGCTCAGACGGGTTACAGCTGGAGTTTGCATTTGGGTTAATGTAACACTTTTTGGGTGGAAAATGTTGAAAGGAATGGGGGAGAAACATTCATTGAACAGTCTTTAGAATGTATCTTAAAGATACAAAGTGCATTTTTGCATTGCAAGTGCATTAAGAAATATTTGTAGAAGTAAACATGCTGAAAGGGAAGTATGTCTGAGTGCCTAAATTATTAGTATTTTCCTATAAATCATATTTCATATTATCTATTATCTTCTTCCAAGTATCTTAGCCTTAGCATGTATATCTTTCATTGATGCTAAGTACCACCAGCCAAACCCCCAAAGTATTATGTTTGATTGAACCATAAATCTTCATTAAAGATACAGCTCATATTTTTCGGAACCCCCCTTCTACGCCCTTGGCGACATGCCACTAAAGTCTTTCGTTTGCTAATCTGTCTCCGTGCATAATCCGCCGAATTGCTGAAAACATCTTGGAACAAGTTCAAGATACGACTGCAGACGGTGTTCTAGATTCGTGCAACAATGTTGCACTGACAGCAACTCGTTTGCCGCACAGCCACTCGATCGGAGTCGCGGGGACACACAGTTAGCATGCGCCTTTGCATTAGTTTAGTGTCATAAACTTGACTGCTTTATAGAAATGTTGCAATTTAGTTAGCAACTGTAGTTGAGTGGATATTACCCCGGTACCCCTTAACACCCCAAGTGCTTTGATACACTGTCGGGAAAAGTATATGACTTGAAATAAATATTTAACATTCATTCGGATGCATTGATAATGTTGCTTAACTATTTGTTAAGAAATACTGGTCACATTAAATGAGCAGTGTAACCTTGCTCCAGAAAATATGGTAATAATTAGGAACATAGTTGAGTTTTTCGAATTTATATTGATTTTAAATATATATTTACTTATCAAAAAACATAAATTGTAATAACTTCTTTGATTTTCCCCGTGCAGTCGTCGGCTGCCTTTGATACTAATGCTACAATCAACAATCAACAACCGACAACGTTGTTGGCTGTCTCCGTGTGTGCTGTTATCATATCTTTCACTTAAAATAAATAAAATTACAATTTAATAATATAACGTGCTTTAGCTAGCCGTATACCCCTTCGTGTCTTCCGTCCCCCCACCCCCTTTTCACCTTCATTTGCACCTGAGGAGCCGACACTCGAGTGCGGAACAACAGCAACCAATAGTCAATTAATTATTACAAGAACAATGCGCTGCGAGTGAGCACTTCTTACGAAAGTGTTCTGTCATTTTTTCCCCCCCCATTTGTGTTTTTTGCGCGGTGTCTCAAGCACATAATTGAAACTTGTTGAGTTCGATAGAGGCAACCTCCACCCGCCGTTTGATTTTTACCTATTTTATGTTAAGTTTTATTTGCCGCCCTGATACCGATAGCCCGTCGTTGTCGCTCTCGTCGTCGTCGTCGTAGTTGTCGTCGGCGACGTTGCCGCCGATGATAATAATAATAATTAGTCATTTTATTGTTGTAAAATAAACTTGTTTTTAATTGCTCGCTGATACGGGGGGCAACGCAAGCAAGCAAGCAAATTCCAAACACAACGTCGGAAAATATCGGAAATTATACGAAATTAATCAGAGAGTGAAGCACATATTGAGCAATGTTACGATTTGACATTCGTCGGTTAATATGTATATTCCAAGTGTGTTTGTTCCACTGTAATTAAAATTGTTCCCTGCCCCCCCACACCGACTTCTTTTATTTCTTGGCCAGCGGCAGGCAGCAACATTGTGGCGTGAACATTTAATATTTGCAAAAAACAGCGTTGCCATTTCCACAACGTCCATTTAGTTTTAAATTGCGTGTAGTACACATGAGGCGGTGGCGGAAGGAGCGAAGTAAAAAAAAGTTGGCCATAATCAGGGCCGTAAAAAGTGCAGCCGGAAATTGCATGTACATATAAAATTTTTTGACTCAGCCCGTGGCTTAGAAATGTGCAGCTCTTTCCCTCGAGCTTGAGCTGCTGCCACCACCACCCACGGAGCTGGATAATTTCAATAGTTGCAATAATGACCTCACTGCCGCTTGCCCAATTGGGCAAGTGCATTTTCCTTGCCCCCTTGCCACTCAATTTAACCTCCTCAGAGGCCCCACGCCGCCCCCTTGCTTGCCACAAAATCCCGCGCATAACACCAGCGAGTTTATTATGTCTGCACTTGGGTTTATTTGCTTTTACTGCCTTTGCTGCGGCGATTTGTTCTTTCGATTTATGGCAGGGACGTAGGGAACAAAGGGGGTGCCACAGAACGAGCGAGGGGGGGTACGAACTCATCGTCTGCTTCTTGGCCATCCAATGCTGTGCAACTTTGTTGCAAGCAAGTCCACCAGTTTGCCAGCTCTGTCCGCTCTGCCAGTTTTGCGAGTGCAAAAGAGCGTATAAAACGTATAAATAAAAGAATTCAAATAAAATTTTTAATAAACGAGTTGCCATTAAATTTATACATTAACTATAATTTTTATAGTTGGCGACTTTGTTTTGTATACGACCCAGGGACGGCAGAGGCAGGAAGATGGAAAGAGGATGTCCCCTTCCTGGGAGTGAGGAGGGGACGACTTTAACGAGGCGACGGTCTTCTTTTCCCAACTTCATTGTATTGCTTATGGCCGGCGATTTTAATTGTGTTTAGAATTGCCAACGAATTATTAATAAAGAATTTATGATTTTCCAACAGCTGCAAAATGAATGCTCTATCGAAAAAAAAATCTTTAAAAAATATACTTATTGAGATAACTACAAGAAGATAAATGTTTTATCATTTACAATTTATTGTTAGGAAATTTTCTGAGCATTAGAGTGGTTTTAAGATTAAAGCTGTGAAAATCATTTTTGTTTGGAATTTATTTCATAAACATTTTTACCTAAAATCCTCGTAAAAATAAAGCACGTTCATCATGTACATAAGTACATAATCTTTTAAATTTGTAGTTTACTTTACGTCTTTAAAATATTATTCGAATGCTCTTCAAATTGTTTTTAAAAATTACTAAATTCATAACGAAATTTAAGGAGTTACTATATAAAATTTCAAATTTATAATTAAATATATTTTAAAAGCATATAATAAGTGGCTCGTAATATGTAAAACCCTTCTAAGGGTACTTCCTAGGTTTGCAGATATTACTTAAAACATCTACAGTACTTTCCCAACAATCTTATATATTCTATAATTGTTCTATTTAAAGATTTACTGTATAATATTTTCGATTTAGAATCTAATAAATTTTTAAGGATTTTAATAATATGCTAAAGAGTAAACCAAATAACCGATTTGCAAAACCCCACTTTGAGAGTATTTCCTTTCATGACTCAAATATTTCCTGTCCCCCAAAGATCTTTCTCAGGGATCAGCAGTTTATTTGTTTTGGTTTATTATTGACAAATCCCCATGGCTGTGGTTATTTTGTGATATTCTGCGGCCGTCCCGGGGCATTGACAAGTTGACTCAGCCTCTCCTTTGATCTTTAATAAATTTTGAACAAACAAATCAAATTCGAATTCAACTAAACAACACACGAAGCGAAGCTGATCATCCGCGGTATCTGTATCCCTTCGATCCGCTGGGAACATCAAAAACGCAACACAACTAAACATTGGCAAATGCATCTCGGGCTGGAAAATGGGAAGGAGGGAGGAAAACTGAAAATCCCTGGACCTGGAGAAGCGCTACTCCTCCTCTGTAATCGCCTTGTTTGTTTGCATTTTCTTGCTGTTGCTGTTGTCCCTGCTATCTGTGTGTATGCGTGCACTTTTCCTCCCACCATGGAATTTTCCGGGGTGACGAAGGCAACATGTTGACGACGCGTCGGCGCTTCTTTTGAGATAGAAGAAAATAGAGGGAAAAAAAAACAACTCCACGGGGCAGATTCTTGACAGAAATTTATAATTAAACAAATGCGATGCGTTGAGAAAATATTGTACTGTTGTACTATTGCTTTTACCGCAGCATTTCTCTAAATTTCTCAACGATCTTTCCCTTCCATTTTGGGGAAAATGTATATATAAACAAAGGCCATTTAATTTTGTGGTGATGAATGTTGGCCGACGTTTTCTTGGCCGGGCTCTTTTGTTGTTGGTAATTGAGTTGTTTGTATCTGTATCCGTACATGCATCTGTATCTGTATCTGTATCTGTACGGTTGCTTGTCTAGAGCGGCGCTGATTAAAGCGGCAGATTGTTTAGTTATGTTTTGTTTATATAGAAATATACCCTTTTTACCCCATCCCCAGAGGCTAGAGAAAAGATCTGTTTGTATTTATAATTTGTGCTTTAAATCACATTTAGAACTTCCTACGTTGTATTTTCTTTTTTTTTCCTACACTGAACATATAAAGTTGGAAAATGCATATTTTCAAAACAATCAAATATGATTTATCACCTTCGAAGGGTTAATCCCTTAAAATACATAGTCGTATAAAAAAGACATATTTTCAAGTGTAATCTTTGAAATCTTGCACCTTATTTTAACGACTTTTCGGTCAGTGCACAAAATCGAAAACAAAACTTTCTGAATTTTCGAAAATTGCATTTTGCATCATTAACAACGCATTTGTCAAACGCATATGCATGCCGCCTCCATATGGGCGTGGCATTTGTGCCAAACTATCTCTATATGTGTGTGTGTGTGTGCAAGTGTGTGTGGGTGAGTGGGTGCCTTTGTGCATGCGTGTGTGTGTGTGTGTGTGTGTGCCTGTGCCTGTGTTAATGACATGCTCACAAATTCAAATTAACATTTTGCAGCAATCCCAGCGACATCGAAAGCTGCTGCTATGAGTATTGCCCAAATGAAGCATACACACAGTGCCAGCGAAAAGTATGGAAAAATATGCTAAAGGTGGCTATAATAAATGTCAAATTAATTTATACTTTTTGGCATTTATTAAATGTTTTTTTGTTTTTAATATTTTTTGAGCCTTTGTATGAATTTATTGGAGTTTTGACAGTTTTTTTAAATAACAAAAACCATTTTTTCAGTACCTAATTATTAGAAATAAATTAATTTTTTTATAATATTGATTTTTGATAGAATACAATATATATTGTATACTAAATTTATTCTCTTCGTTCTATAAAAAAAATAATTTAATTCAATAGAAAAGAAGAAAGGAATATTAGCTGTGTGAATCCGTAGTTTATACACCCTTGCGTTTTGTTATTGAATTAAGGGATCGAACCGAAAATCGAGCTATAAATCGATATTTATCAATATTTTTATATGACAATTTTTTCGACAAAATCATATTTAAAAAACACCATAACTAAGCCAAACTAGCCCCAATTTCTAGTTGGAAAGCTTTCCTATGCTAGTTTTAATTAGAATAATAAATCTGCAAACAAAATTCAAAATGTAAAAAAATTTAAATTTTTACCAATTTTTTACAGTTTTAAAATTTGGAAATTTGGGAAAAAAAAATTCCAAAAATTTTTTTTCTACCGGATATAGCTAGATCAATTCAGCTGGTGATGCTGATCAAGAATATATATGATTTATAGGGTCGGAAATGAGTTCTTCACATTGTTACAAGCTTCTAACTAAAATTAAAGTACCCTGCAAGAGTAAACAAAAATAATAATAAAACGGGGAGAAGGAGAAATGTTTGCATTAGAACTTGAAAATTTTTATTTTGGAATAATTTTCAAATAAAATTGAATCCCAGGTCATGGCTTCTAATTAAACTTTTGAAAGTCTTCCCACTGCCTGCACAGACTTCCGGTCGGCACTGTAGCTACATTTGTCATTTTTGATCGAGCATCAAGCAAACAATTTAACACGGGAGCAGCAGAGCCACCCACAGGATACATGCAAAAATGCTGAGCACATTGCACTCGTCGCTGGACAATACTAAAAATCACATCAGAAATGCAACAATAAACGCAAAAACTACACAACAGCAAACGGGGACGACGACGACGACGATGACGCTGGACGAAAAAAGGGGGTCAGTTTCGAGGAGGGTTGGGTCGAGGCTGGCAGATGATGACGTTCAGGCTGGTGACGATGACGATGACGTTGCGACGACATTGCAGCCTCCAGGCCTCATCTGCACCCACTCCAACTCCAACTCCGACAGCGACCAGGACCCACTCTGTGGATCCTTTCTGCCCCACAGTGATGCATTCGACATGCATGGACAACAACGACAGGCGGGCAACAAAAGTTTTGTACTTGAACTTCCTTAATAGAATTTTTGAATACGCAAAAACACTTTCAAAGAATATAAATAATGACCATTCGAATTATCAGGCTGGCTGGCCAGAGCCAGGAACAGGACTCTCGAGCATAGAAGGCTCGCCTGGAACAGGCGATAACAATAAAACAAAAGAGTCCGGGTTGCGGGATAATCTGGGGGGCGGGAGGATGTGGGCAAAACTGGTGAAACTGCAGAAGCATTTTAACCAGAAATAGGCGAATCCTTGTGTGAATGGCTGCCGAGAAGCCTGTGACCTCTGGCAGGCTCTTAGTTACCTTTTGCCTCGATAATACAGCTGATGACAATTGTCGTTAGGGGTGCAAGGGAAACACTGAGCTAAAAGTTCGAGAAAATATCAAATGCTAAAGCTTCTAAGGCCCTAAAATGTATCAAATTATATAAATACATTTTCTAAATGCAAATAAACAAAGTTAATTGAGTTATAAAGGCTTCTGTGCAAGCTATGATCCTGTTCTAAAGTTCTGAAAATTTGCAGTGTCATTGAAACTTATCCTTTATTTTCACACTAACCCCTAACTACACATACTCCCTTGTTACATTAGCTAATTTCTCCTAAAGGTCCTGCAACACCTATGAGCCCATTATGAGCCCCCGAAAAAAACCCCACCTCATGCGTGTCTGTGTCTAAACAGTTTAATTTGATTAACGCTGGCATCAATCAGTGATCCATCAGGGGCGGCGATCAATCTTTTAATTTAGCAGTGTCACTGCGGATCCACTTGAACCACCGACCAACCCCATGGCGGCGACCAATGCAAAAAAATAAATCATAAATCGAGCGACAATGGTCGATGGTGACCAAACGCAACCAAACCAAGCCAAACAATTCCAGTCATCGGGCAGAGGGGGCACTCGTCCTCGTTCCTCACAGTCTCCCCCCCAAAATATGCATTGACAATTACATACCCGTGCTCCCATTCCCAATCGGAAACCAACTTCCCTTTACCCATTCCCATGGAGAAATGTCGCCTGCGCCTATCATTATTTTCAGTTAAAAGCGGTCTACGATTTAGAAACCAGAGTCCCTTTGGATTTTTGGAAATGTGCACGGGGAAAAATAAAGAATTTTTGGATCATTTTTGTAATTAATAAAATCATTATTGTATTTTTAACTAAGATAATATTTTTATAATATAAATTTGTTATTTTATTACATTTACCAGAATGTTCTGAGTTTAATCCTTGCTAACTAACAAGTTTCCTAATATAATTCATAATATTTTACCATTTTCCAATCAATTATCAATACTTTATCAATACTTTAGAGTATAAATACTTCATTTTCTGTGTACACAAATTACGCATATAGAGAATTGTGGTTGAAGGCATAGAAATCGAGGGCCGAGAATCGAACGGATGGGAGGCGAGGTCAGTCCCTCAGTGATATATTTTAGTTTTGTAGAATTTCGCAAATGCCAACCGCCGTTCGACATTTGTTACTGTTGCTGCAGTTGCTGCTGCTGCTGATGTTGCTGCTGCATCGTCGTCGTCGCCAGCGAAGCGAAGACAATATCTGGGCAGGGGCATCAGGGTGTTAAGCCGGGTAAAAGGGTTAAGGGGCTTTGCAGCCAGACCACAGTTGGCAATATCCGCGTTTGCAGTTTTCCTTCCCCCCCCCAAAAAGATTTCGCCACACCCTCAATAACAAATGAACACCAGACACACACAACACACACACTCTCTCTCTCTCTCAGGTGGCTCCCCTGTCTATGCATACGGAATGCACGTATCAAAAACTAAACAAAAATATGAGTTACGCAGAATAAAGAGCAGATGAGTGGCAGTCCAAGAAAATTGCATAAGAAATCAAAATCAAATCAAAATTGTCATAATAAAACTGCATGTCCGCCTGCTGAATCCATGCCTTATTCAGGTACTATTCCCCCTACACGAGGGCAGGAGCGTGCGGGGAACGCAATCAGGAGCCTAGAGCTTTATGTAGAACAAAACAAATTAATAGAATTGTTAAATGTGACAGGCAAATGTGGCGACTGAGAGCAGAAATGCCAGCCTGGTTGGGGTGCCACCAGTATGAGTAGTTGCTAGTGTATATGGATTTTCGTTTCTGGCTGCGTGGTGCATACAAAAAGCGCAGACAATGCGATTAGTTGTCGTTGTCGTTGTCGTTGCTGCTGCTGCTGCTGGAGCAAAAGAGCCAGTTGCAGATGTGCAGAGGAAAGCAGGGGAGTGGCTGGAGTGGTGGGTGGTGGGTGGTGGCAGGGAGGCTGGGAAAATTGGGAAGCTGGCAACGCACAACGCAAAAACCAAATGACGAATGACATTTTATTACGGCACCCAGAGGGGCACGCACATGTCGAAGAGTGGGACACGGGCCTAGGCTTATGTGCCGCCTCCTATGCGCCACCCCAAAAAACCCCGCTCATCCCCCGCTGCATGCCACCCCTGGCTAGGACAGAAACTCATCTTGTATGCAAACTCAAAACTCAAAAATTCCTAGACAAAAGAGTACACACAGGAGGACCAGCGGCAGCCGAATCAGGATACTAGGCAGGATCCTGGAACCGCACAGAGAGAAAATTAGGTTTTCCTTAAGTAAAATACTTTTCAATAGTTAAGGTATAATATTTATAATGTCTAAAATGAAATTATGACAGCTTTGTATTAAAGAAAAATGGAAATAATAATAAATATTTAATATTTAAATAATATAACTCCGAAATATTAAGAAAAACCATTTCCAAAGTCCAATTAAATATCTATGTTTGTAAGGCATTAATGTTAATATTACCACAACTTTAACTACTATTAAAAAAAGGGATTTAGTATTTACTACCACATTTAATAAAACATAATTGTTAAGCAATATTTATCACCACATTTGATGGCATAATATTTCAGCAAACCTATTTCCCTCTGTGCAGGATCCAGGAGGCCATACTACTGGCCTGCTAGCTAGGACGTCTGTTGATGAATTGGACCTAGGACCCGAGTTTCGGAGGTGGCAACCGGCGGCGGATGATGCAGCAGGATGCAGGAGCTAGAGCTGGAGCAGAACCAGTCGCCATGCCGACTGCGAAGAGTTGCCGGGCCCCAGTTAAATAAATATGAGTTCAATTTTCATTTCGGCAGAGGTAGAGGTAGAGGTGGGCAGTGGCAGGATGGCCAGGACACTGGACACTCGGCACACGGCAACGGCAACGGTTGTTTTTATTGGCGGTTTACTGACCTGCGTCACCGGCAACAGTAACGGCAAAGGAATATCCTCGGCCACATTGCGCATACGACACGTAGGCCTCGTTGGGCTGTCAAAATGCGTGAATTCATTTCGATTCGTTGCGATTGAAGGCGGCTCGTGCGCCGTAGTAGGCACAGGGCATACCTTTTGCCAACAAAATCGAACCCTAACCCGTTTTACCCTACCAATAGTTCAATAGTTAATAACGAAGGAAACAGTCGCTGGACCGGGGCTATGCAAATGTTTACATAACTGGCAGAAAGAGTTTTTCGGCATATTAAAACACACTTACCGAACATGGAACCCAGCTCACGGAGATCTCACGATTGATAGTAAGGGTCCATTGCGGCGCTTCCTGTTTTGCCCAACTCTTTCTTGGCCAAAAAAAAAGAAAGAAAACAAAACGAACAATTACCAAACATCATTTCCTCGAACATATTTATTAAACCCAACCGAGGGAAAAACTCTGGGTCCACGGGGCTCTCTAACAATTGCAAATGAAGTCAATTGCTACTGCAAAAATGCTGCTGCAGCAGCAGCAGCGGCAGTGCCACGCCGAACATATGAAGTTTAAGTTTAGTTTCACTTCGCTTACCCCTCCCCAGCCCTCCTCCTGCACCGCCTTTGCGGCCACCCCCATCCACGCCCCTGGACAAAGCGGCAAGCGTAAGAAAGACATTATGGTAGGAAGCCAGAGATACAACAAAATTTTAGTAATAAATTTGTACAGGGAAAATGGGAAACGAATTTCAAGTACCTGGGAAAAATTGTATAAAATAGATTTTTTTGGTGAGATTTGGTAATATTTTTTAGCTATGTTTCATATAAAAAACTATGTTTAAATAATTCTAATAACATACTAGTTGTAACTAATTAGTTGTATGAAGAGTTCTTAGGTATTTTTGATTAAAAACCTTATTTGCACTTTCCTTCAAGCTAAAATTCTAATTTTTGATCTAATTATATTCATAAACCTATTTCTGTTTTGATATTTCATATTTATAAATAAACAAAACTTTGTAGGATAAGATTAACATTATTATACCTAATTTTTTTGGTCAGAGTGTCTTTTAATAATTAAAATCATTAAAGATACTCATAATGTAATATAACTAGCATCAGTTTTTGTAGAAAAAATATATTTTTAAATATAATTTCTCTCATAATAAATATTCTTTTGTCCCTGGTTAAAAGACGCTTTGCAAACTATTTAACTCTTTACCTAGCCCAATCCAAACCAATCTCTTTAGCACCCCTCCAGGGTATGATCAATTACATAGGGCAATCGAAAAGATTCCATATAGCCACTGGACTGGCCACCGTCCGAGATGCAGATGGAGAAGGGGTCGCGGCATGCAGCCACCGGAGGAGCTGCAGTGCCTCACGTTTTCTCAGAGGAGCACTGGAGCACCTCATCCACAGCCACATCCCAAACTCTCGAGCCAAAAGCCGGCGATTCTGATTCCGACGCCACCGCAGACGCGTCGTGTTTCTTCGTGGGCGATGCTAAGACCTGAGACGGGGGATATAGCATAAGCGAGCAGGTGGGGGAGAAGACAACTATTTTGGCTGCTACTGTGCCAGCGTCTCACTTCCCAAGTTGCAACTGCAACAGCAGCAGCAGCAGCACACAGAAGAAAAAATGTAGTTTGACTTGAAGTTAAGTAATTATTTTCTTCCTTTCATTCTTTTGAATAAAATATTTTCAAAATATATAATTAAAATGAATTTACTTTAATTGAAGTAAAGAAAATGTATTAATTAATCCATAAAATGTATTTGTTCTTTACATAATTATTATTCCCGGTGCGGCAACTGCTTTGCATGCACCGTTGGGCACGTTGTTGCTGCTGCTGCTGTTGCTGTTGCAGCTTTGATGTTGCTGCTGCTGCTGCTGCTGCTGATGGCTACAACTTCTTCAGCATCCGAAGACGGAGGATGCCGAGCCGAGCTGAGCTGAGCTACTTGCATCTGGCATTGTGTGTGGCTAACCAGCTTTTATTGTTGCTGCTGCTGCCGCTGCTGCAATATGCTAAATCCGCAGCAACTTGTTGCTGCCACAAGGGACGACGACGACGACGACGACGACGACTCTTTTGCGACTTCGTCTTCGTCTACGGCAATTGTTCAAATTTCGAGCTGCTACCGCATGCAAAATATGTGTAATTGTTTGATATAAGTTGTTGCAGCGGCTGCAACAACGACTAAAAATGTGGCCCATTGTTTTGGGCATGATTTGTTGTTGCCGCCGTCCCTCTGCCTGCCCCTTGCCACCCATTTCGCCCGCATTTATTGTTAATATTTCGCATATTATGGCAACGTGGCGTCGTCGTCGTTTTTTTTTTGTTTTCTTCGTCGTCATATGTTGCAAGTCTCGATTTGGACATTTCTGCAGCCGTTCACTTAATCGCCAATGTTTATTATACTTTATTATTTGTACTGCCCCGACATCTGCATGGCCTTTTGTTCTGGTCGTGTCTGTCCCCGGATGGATATTCAATTATATGGCGGTACTATATCCAGGGGGTAGCATGATTTCCGAATTATATTCGACTGCCAGAGAGCGGCCTAGTGAATGTAGTTTCTTTTACAAATAAACTTGACCTCAAACAATAATTTAAAAAGTGGCATAAAATACTTTTGAAGCTTACAGTTAATGATTTTTAATACTTCAGCAAACATTGTTCACAGATCTTTGTCGTACTTTAATTTTTGATACCACAAATATCAGAGATATATCCTTAATTTCCTGTCTGAACAGCTACAATAATTTTCATCGTAAAAAAAAAAAAATATATATTTCCATTAAATGCGACTTTCCGGCTGTCCATATTCTAAACTCCAGCAAACGCTTCTATTCAAAATTTTCAACCCTTTTTGATGGCGGCACAAAAACAGCAACAAAAATAACTTGCCGTTAAATATTTCCATTTTATTTTGTTGAAGGGAACAAATATTAATTTATGTGGCTCTCGCATACGTGTAGTATATTTGGAGGATGTTGTGTTAATTTTATTTGATTTATTTTTAATGTCGCTAGCAGTTCGCCCCCCTTTTGACGGCGACTCAAGCTCGACTCGCTGTCCTTTTGCAAGGCGACAGAAAATCAAAACACAAAAACGCATGCACAGCCCCCCCCCAAAGCCAGATAACGGCGAGCATTTGCAGGAGGCACCCCCTCCTCAAGTGACGCCCCTGGCAGGAGGGAGGTGGGTGTGTATAGAGAGAGGAGAATCAACTAAAAATTCGCGAATTTCTCTGCTGGACAACTTTTGTGCCAATCTCCCCTCTAAACTCTTCTGTGCCGGCCCACCCACACTCTGGTTTTAATTTTTTAACATTTTGCATATTATTTTGTTTGAAACGCAGGAGCAGGACGAGGCCCAGAACCCCTTTGGTACCACCCTTCCATGTGTCAAACATGCCATTTATATGCGAGGCTGCTGCAGTGCCTTGTGTGTGTGTTTGAGGGGGGAGTGAAGGATTTCAGAAAACATTTGCCAAAAAATTTTTTATCAAAGCCTTCAGCTTCAGCAGGAGCCACGACGCATTGTACGTTGGGAAATTTGAAACTCGATAGACAAAAAACAAGCCGGACAAGCAATAGAAAAAGAAAATATACACGGGAGCTCTCTTGATTTCCCACTCTTGGGCCTTTTGCATATTTTTTCTGGATAGATTTCCGCTTGATTTTTACTGCACTCAGGCTTCGAGCCGCCGTTGCCGTTGCCGCTGCCTGCGACTCTGTTGCTGTCTGCATTTTCCGTTTGTCCTTTTTCCCGGCAGAGGGGGGAGGGGGGAGAAACTGTAGAGAAAACAGAGGAAAAGCCCCTGTCGATTTTCTATGCCGACGCATTGCGTTTGGCGGAAGGGGCAACATCAGCAGCAGCAGCATCAGCAGCAGCAAAAAAAGGTGGAAAGCGGCAATAAAACTAAGCAAAAAACGCATTTAGTATAAGGGCCTGACATGTGACAGAGTGGAAAGGACATCGTTGGCAGTGTGGGCGTCTGTTTGTGTTTGTCTCCCTGCAGATACCGAGTATCTCCTCTTGCAGCCACTTGGCCAGCGACAGGACTCAAAAGGAGCAAGGCACAGGAGGCGGGATCAGGAGCGGGAATATATATATATATATTTCGGAGGGAGCTGTGTGTGTCCACAAAGGCATTGGCAGCGCATCGAAATTGGTCACATTTTTCGCAGAGAACTACAAATTGTAAGGGCAAACGTTGCCCGATGCTGATGCGTTGCCCAGCATTGCCTACTTTAAGGCGCCCCAAGGGCATCAATACTGGTTAATCCGAGCCAGGATCCTAATGCGAAAAACTCTTTAGTGGCTAGAAGTGCCTAAGATTATAAGGCCCAAAAAAATGTTCAGTTATGCAGGAGATTTTGAACTGTAGAAAGAAAGTAACTATGAAAAACTATCTTTAAATAGATAGATCAATCATTAAATAGATGGATAGATGGGAGACAATGATGTCATCTGGAAAATATATTGCTTTTATAGTAAATAAAGCTTTTATTATTTAATTTGTGTTCTAGACAATGTCTTGAAAATAATTATATAAACTAGCAATCAATACTTTCTTATTCTTATGATTCTTTAAGTAAATTTTAGTACTTGGAGATGAAAAAGTTAATTTTTTATTATATTAACCTTTTTCGTTTTATAAAAATTGTCTTTAAGCCACAATTTTCAACTCTCCTTGGGTCTCTAAACCTTTTAATAGATTTATTTAATAATACACTCATGAAATTCTATCTATTACTTCGATTCATGTTATTTAAACACCAATTAAGAAAGTGTGTTTTGGCGAATAATCCCATTTAAGTAGCATTTCGCAGTATTTATACGATTGCGAATTGCACAAATCGAAGCCCGATCAATGTGTGGTATATATGTATATAGTACCTGAACAGTATGTCCGACTTAATCAACAACAGCGCACAGTTTGGCGGCGAACTAATTAATGGTTAGCACTGTACCCAACCCCCTTTTCCTGCATTTGTGTTTTGCAAAAAACAAAATGAGAGAGAAAAAAATACAGAAAATCCAAATGCAAACTGACTAACTGAAATGCAAATAAAATGTGCAACAAGCACGTTGCATGGGGCATTGAGTGATAAACTTGGCCAAAATGCGCTATCAATTACATGCGGATTTTTGTCCATTGATGGGTGGCTTACGGCAGAGGGGGGGCTGAGGTTCAGGGGGATGTGTGTATGCAACCTGCAACAGCTTTATGTTGACACGTGCAACATGCTGTTAACACCAGTCTCCCCGAGTGTGTGTGTGAGTGTGTGGGTGCCAGCAACACTTTCGCTTTCAAACGCATTCCGCGTGAATTGCAAAAAAAAAAAATAAAAATAAAAATAAAGAGCTGCATTTGTGGGTGAGAGTTGCATGTGCAATGTGTGTGTGTCTGGGTGTTCGGATGTGTGTTGCTGCTGCAGCCAAACGCACTGTTGCATGCAACAGCAGCAGCAGCAGCAGCAACAACAACCGCATGACAGCAACACTTTTTACGCGTGTTTTTTGCTCTCGTATTCGTGTCGATGGCAATGTGTGCTCTTTTTCACACACAATTTGTGCCACTGCAGCAGCAACCCGAGTGTGTGTGTGGTGTGTGTGCTGCTACTGCGGCTTTTGTTGTGACATTTAATAGCCTACACACTGGCTAATAGTTTCCACGTGCCACCGATTTTCATTCATAAAACGACCACTTAAATCGCCTGAAATATATACAACATGTTGCTGATCATCCTTTTTTTTGATGGAGAGTGTGTGGAGGGGGGATAGATTGTACACGTAAAGGACACTAAGAGCGATACGCAAAGGATTACGTTTTATTGTTCACGGATTTGCTATTAGTACTAGTTTTTTTAGGGTGCTTTTTCTTTGATTTTTATATGGAATGTTTCTATAGAAATATTTATATTCATGGGAAAAAGCTTAAATGTTTTTTGAAAGTACTAATGGGAAAGGAATTTTCTATCAGTTAATTTAATATAGTACTTAAAAAAAGGATTTCAATATGGCTTAAGTAAATTTTAACTAAGGTCTTCGTATAAACTATATAAAGAAAAACAAGAAAGAATGCTATCTTGGAAAAACCGAAACTTGGCAGTGAAAATTAATCAAAACTCAGTCGAAAATTCATTAATTTCAAATTGGAAAACTTTTCTGTGTTTGTTTTTATTAGTTTAACAAATCTGCTAATTAAATTTTACATTTTAAAAATTTCATTTTTTTTTTTCAATTTTTTGACCTTATAAAATGTAAAAAAAAATTTGGTAAAAATTTTATTCTTCCGAACATGGCTAAATCGACTCGGCTGTTGATGCTGATCAAGAATATATATTATTTATAGGGTTGGAAATGACTCCTTTTCTAATTAAAATGTAAAAAACCCTTAAAGAGTATCAAAATAATCAACAAAAAAACTCATTGAATTATTATAATAATTCTAAAACCGTGAGAAGGCTTCCTATTCTCTTTTGTAGGCTAAATAATAATTAAACAATTTATTTTTAAAATTTAACAATTGTATGCTAATTAAGTCTTTATAATTCTATTGCTTCTGAAGCTGAAATGCTGCACAAAATATATATCTTTAGCTCTTTGTTACTCCCACCCAAAGATCATCTCAAATTGAACCTTGTTTTGTTTCCTTTTTCAATCTCTCAGTAGGCCCAAATATGTTTTAACAATCATCCAGAGATTAGAGGCCCAAAAACGGTGTCAATATCAGGCATCCCATATCCCATATCCCATACACTTGCAACCAATCAAGCCCAGCTTCTCCCCCACCTCCTCATGCAGCTTGCAACTCCATTTCCCCTGACCGTGACACATGGCGATAAAAATCAGTTGAAAAAGCCATGAGGTAAGCCACAAATTTGCGGTCAATTGGGTTTCGGCCTGTTGCCACAACAATGAACAGCAATACACACACACACACACACCCAGACAGACAGGCGGACAGACGTTGCATGTGCAACAAAAATGCATCGACCCAAGCGCGTTGAATGGAGCCTCCCATAAACACGTTCCCGCTGACCGTGCCTCCAATTTATTTCTATTTTTTACCCACTGCATTTTCACACTTCAACAGAAGGGGCTACCCCAAAAAATAAAATCACGCCTCCCGGAAAAACGGACGCGGACCACGGGCCGTTGCATAAAAAGTGCAACAATTCAAATGGCCAAAAATCGCAGAGGTTGAGATGAGAAGCCTACTGCAAAAATTCATGCAAAAATCGGCGCGTGCGAAAATCGCAATGCATGGGTTAAGAAAAAAGAATCAATGCAACAGCCACCGCAAACAAGCGGCCAACAGGGGGGGAGGGGACGGTCAGTTAAGGGGGGGGGCGTTGGGGAGGGAGCAGGTCCTGGAAAAACCCGCGAGTGCAGCGTCGATTGAAATCCCTAATAATCGCGTTGAATGCACTTCTCCCGCTATAAAAAAAAGGGCGAGGAAACAAAATCGTTTGGAAAAAATGCAAAAATTCGAAAGGGGTTCGCTTTGGGGGACGGGGGTCAGAGGGCCCCCCTTATGTGCAGTCAGCAGGCCTGAATGGAAATGACCTTCACTGATTTTTACCCACTTTCCTTCTTTTTTTGTTTTTATCCTGCCACCATGGCCAGGACATTGATATGCAGTGCAGGATAATCGCGGGCACTGCAATCAAAGTGCAGTGCAGCGGCAAACGCAGAGAGTCCTGCCGGAAAATGACAGAAAAAAGGGGGGTTTTCCGTACACAGAAAATAAATGTAAATACATATTCAACTCAAATTATAGGTAATATCTATTTAAAACTAACTTTTTTCCTAGAATAATAGTTCTTATTGATATGATTTTAATTTAGAGTGGAATTGTGATGCCTGATTTTCTTTAAAGTTTATAAAACAATTAAGAAAATCAGTTTTACCTTAATTTTTATCAAAAACTATCAAACAATACTTATTTTTTGGCTTTCCCCAATGCAATACCCTCGACATGGGGTGCATCCCTTTTTTTTGGCAATTTTTTGTGCAGCCATTTGGCGCTGGGCTTGTGGCCAACTGTTGAGCGCAAACATACATTGCAACCGTGCAGCAATTTGTGGCAAAAAAGTAGGGGGAAAGCAGGGTGTGAGAGTGCGATAGGTGGGCGTGGCATGGCGACCTTGACGCGTGTGCCGCATGCTGAACAATCGAATGGACAGCCAAATTGGCGGCGTCATCATCATCATCATCATCATCATTTCCCATCCCAACTCGGGGAGCTGCCGCACCCGCTCCATTTTTTCCGGCTGCACTTTCTGGCGGCGTTGCATCGCCGTTTTTTCGCTGTCATTGGCAACCTGCAACACACATCGCGCATATCGCATAGCGGCAGCAACATCAGCAGCAGCAACATTCACTTTTTGGGGGCACGGCCCCGTTTCGGGTCGCGTTTTCGTGCGTGGCCCATTGAACAGCAGCAGCAGCAGGAGTCGCTGCATGTGGCACATAGAGAGTGACCCCCTTTGTGCCCCCGCCCTTGCATTTTTCCTTTTTTTTTTTTTGATTTTTTTGCCACGCTTACTGCAGCGCTGTCAGCATCGCTGCCGGCGCCAGGCTCTGTTGCAGCAGCCGTGCAAATTTTCATTCATGCATTTTGTGTGTGCGTCGCGAGCAAATTCATTCAGTTTCAATGCCTCATTCATTGGAATGCAAAAGAGCACCGCTTCGTTTTTTTCTGTTTTTTGTGTTTTATGCATTGCCGTGTTGCGGCTTTGACTTTGGCCAGGTGTTGATGGGCCAAAAGCAGGTGTGAACTTAGGGAAAATAGGGGATAAGGTAACACAGCTTAGGGAACATAGGGAAAATGCAATTAAATGCAATCGAAAAATTCAGCAAAGAGAACTCTTGTCTATGCTAAGATATATATCTATCTATGTAAATACATCTTTTAAAACAAATAACCTAAATCAATTGTAACTTAAGCTTTGAAACTGGCAATAGCAACTCAAAAACTACACTTGCAGCTAAAAAATGACATCATTTACATCTGAAAAGTGTCCCGGTTTGGAGATTTTTCATACCACTCCCCACCTTTTCTAGTTTTTCATAGGAACCACTAAAAAATCTAGCAAAATCCCTTAAGAAATCATAAAGTTATAAGCCTATTCCTATTCCTATAAACTCTGCAAACACACACATTTTCAAAAGCCAACCTAAACTCACTCAGGAGTCACCTGGCAATCATTTCACCCCCCCAACTTCAAAGAAATCCCCCCTGAGAATTACCTCGATTTTCCCTGTTTTCCCAAGCTTTTGCAATGCCTTTTCTTGATTTCTGCTGCTTATAATAATTGTGCATTGTCAAACACCGCTGGTAATTATAAGAAATCTCCCTTCCAAGTTGAAAGGATGCACACAGCCTCAAAGATTTCTGCCTCGAATATTTCCATTTTCGTTTCAGATTTTGGCTTTGTGTGTGTGTTTTTTTTTTAATATTTCAGCTGCTGTGTGTCTCATTGTGAATGTTTTTAATTAGTCTGGCAATCGCTTTTTTTTTTATTTTGCAGGCTTTTGTCACAGAAACTTCAATCAGTCTTTGGGTTTTTGTAATTATTCCGCGGAAATTATGTCAGTGTTGGTTTTGAAAGAGATTAAAGACAAGAACCTGCTAGAACTATTTAAGGTTTTCCTTTGCAACTAAACCTATTTAAGGAATAAATTAAAGAATTTCTCATAAATAAAGCTTGCAATAATATTAATTGTAACTTTTAAATAATATAAAATATACCCTTAAAGCCTGGTCACCTTTAAGGGTGACACTCCGGCGCTCCCAAGTGGCTCCTGATGGTCGCATATGGGCCTGCCGACAACTAATCCTTTGTCGAAGGATGCAGCTACCCCTCGACCACATGGCCTAACAACTTGCAACAACAGACGTCGTCGTCTGTCGATGCCGCTTCACAAATACAATAAAAAAAAAAAGAAATTATTTGCCTGCGTCTGCACTTGATTCCACCCCGAGCGGGGCGGTAAGGGCGTGGCAGCGGAGGCGTTCATTTGTATATAAATGCGATGCCGGGGGGAAGAGGGGATGGGTAGGCTCTCCAAAGGCTCCAAAGGAGCGACAATGGCCAAGTGGAAGCGGAAGCGACGCAATGCAATCAAATGGCGCAGCGCGCAAAATCTACAAAAACACAGGACGAGGACGAGGACGAGGACCAGGCCCAGGCACACACATAGCAAAGGCACAGATGGACACACATGCAGCAGGAGGGGGCAAGGGTTAGAGGGGACACTGGACAGTGGCAACTTGCAACGCACGCGAAAATCTTGCCAGTGGGGCGACGCCCGTCCGGGAAACTGGAAAACCCAGGAAGAGCCGAGCAGAGCACAGCAGAGCTAGAAACCGAGCCCAGGACCTCCTCCTAGTTCTAGTGGCTCGGTACAGTTGCGCCGTCTAAGCCTGCTGGCTTCAGCAACAACAGGAGGAACACCTCTCCCCTTTCCCCTGCATGGAAATCCACCCACTTCTGACCCCCTTTCTGACCATGTTTTCGCGTTCGTTTTGCCGCGTTAACTGTCCATCAATGCGGGCCCAATGGCGGCGAGCATTGAGAGAAATTCTAAAGAAACAATTATATATTTATAGAAAACAAAATATCGATTATAAGATTAAATATTTGGTGTAATTACTACAACCTTTTAATGTTTAAATAAATCTGTCAATTTTGGAAAGTCTTATCATTGATTCCGGAAACCTTCTCTAGAAGTTAAGCCCGTTTTTTCCACAGTGCATCTGTTCCTAACTCTGGCCTAGGTCTCCGCCTCGTCCTGGCCATCGTGGTCCATCCTCCATCTCGTTCTCATTCTCGGCCCGCTGTCTATCTGTTTGTGTCTGTGGCATGCACCCCTCTACCTGATCCCCAACTGCTCAATCTGAGGCACAGCGAGCACACACCCCCGCCCAGATGGCACAACCCCATCGCCATACCCATACCCCCTGCCATATATATCCTATATCCTGCACATCGCATATATCCACCATCCCCACCCCCCCAGGATTCGTTTCCCAATCAGACAGCCAGCGGCGTCGTTAGCAACGCAACGCAACGAAACGCGACTCGGAGAGTTTGCCTGCATTTCCAAGTTCGGTGTGTGGATTTGAACCGACTGCAACCCCGGTGGTCAGCTCGGACTTCGGACTTCCACTGGCACCACCAAGCTCTGCCTCCTCCTCCGTTTGCCGCTTTTAAGCCCTTTTTCATTGCCTTTTGCACCGGGCCCTCGGGGGGGTTTTATTGCGCTAGGCATTTTTGCATATTTGAGGCATCATCGCTCATCGCTTTTGTGTGTAAGCCAACTTTTAGACATGGTCGAAGGTAGGAACAACAACTGCCGCAGCTGGAGATGGAGATGGAGCTGGAGCTGGAGCAGGAGCTGGAGCAGGAGCTGGAGCTGGAGCAGGAGCTGGACGTGGAGCCGGAGTAGCGGCAGAAGAACCTGCAAAGGCCTAACCCTTGGTGCCACATCACCCACGTCCTTTGGCTCGCCCATTTTCTGCATTCTCTAAGCTGCAACATCGCCGTTGTCGCCGTTGCACTCTTCTATTTGGCGTTTTAATATGCAACATTTTTTTCCCTCTCCCCCCCCGCAGATCTCCCCGCTGGCTGTACGACATTCGCCCCTCCTGCCTGCTGTTCTTTGACCCCTCCCCATCTTGTTTTCGTTTGGTCACCTCCATGGTGGCACACATAAGGCACTGTGAGAAAAGTTTATAGAAGACTCTATGAAGTGAACTTGGGAAGTATTTTGAAGGATGTATTCTAAGAAAATATAAAATATAAATATAAAGAAATATTTCAATTAATTAATTAATTGTTTGTACATATATGTATTGAATTTTGTATTGAATTTTGTATTCAATTTTGTATTTTTGAAGAAACATCCAAGTTTGGGTATTGAGGGACAAGAACTATGCTAATAATAATCTTAATAATAACTTAAGATGCACCTAAGCTTCTTTGCTATATTCTAGATTTAAACGTTTTTAAGAAAATGAAGAACATGCTTAATATTCCATAATATTATGACCCAAAATATAGGCTATGATTTCTATCAGCTAAATCATAGCCTGCTTTTTGCGGTTGCCCATAGAATATAATTTGGGTAGCTCTGGTGACAGAAATATTTCTACGATCTTTTGTGAAATTTAGAACTTAAATGGAAAATAAAACCTTTAAATTAAAAAAAAAAATAAAACAAAATAGAAATATAAAAAATTACAATACAACAGCAACTAAAACCTCCCCTAAATGGTTCTCCACATAGAACGTAAAAGAAAAAGCATTAACTGCTACGATCTTCTTGACTAAAATTCTATTATTTCCGCATTAAGACCTTAAAAAGACCTTAAGTAATCTTAACTTCCAACTTTGAACTTAAGCTCAAGTCAAAGAATAAGAATTTTCTCTCAGTGCCCTCACACTCGCGGCAACCGTTTTATTTGTTTGTTTGCCTGTTCGTTCACTCATGTGTGTGGGTCAGACGGCGACCTCTCACCCCTGGGCCGCAACTTTGTCTGTTTGGCTCAAATGTTGTCATCTTTCCCCGCACACTCGCACACACCCACACACACACACCCAATACACCCACATCTCCCTTTGCTTTTCGTAGAGGCTTTCGTCGCTTTTTTGGACATCGTGCGTTCACATCCACATCCCTGCCCATGGCCACGACGAGCTCCTCTGCGCCCTGCGTCCATCTCCAATGTCCTTTCACGTCCGCGTCATCGTTTTGCTCGTCAGCGTCGTCGTCACCAGTTAAATACATAAATTTTCGTATAAACGCGTTCCGCAGTCGCGAGCCTAGCAGCCATTGCCCATTTTCCCCCATTTTCCCAGCAAGCGGCCAACAACAAACAACTTAGAGAATGCGTGATGCATTTTCCTGTTTCTGCGCTAGATCCAAAATTTTGTTTGCTGCAATTCATTTGTTGCCATAACCCCAAAAACTGTGCATGAGATAGATTTTTGGAAGAGAAGATTCCACTGTGTTTTGAGATGAAACTAATTTGTTATTCATCTTAATGAAAATAAATACTTTATACTTTGAAATATAAAAATTGGACTTAATGGATCTCAGTTTAATTCATTGCAGCTTTGAGTATTTTTTAGTAAATTAATTTGTAAATTAAAATAACAATAAAGGATAAGAAATATATCCCTACACTATTGTGCAAGTTACTACATTACAGTAATAACTATAAATAAATTAAAAGATATATAGAACACGAAAGAAAACTAACTGCGGAAAACCGACATTTATGTACCCTAGCAATTAGCAATAGAATTATACAATCGAATTGGAAATCGATCATAACTAAGCTTAAAATATTCACATTCATTGAATCGATATTTATCGATTTTCTTATATGAACATTTTTTTCGATAAATCAAAGTTTAAAAACTCATTAACAAGCCAAAAAAGCATACATTTTGATTTGGAAAGCGTAGTTTAGTTAGTTTTTATTATGTTAATAAATCTGCATACTCAATTAAAATTTTTAGAAAATTCAAATTTTTATCAATTTTTCAAAATTGTAATTTAGGTTCTACGACTCAAAAAAAATTGGAAAAATTGGATACAAAATTTTTGCTTCCGGACATGTCTAGATCGATTCGGCCGTTGATCCTGATCAAGAATATATATGATAGATAGGGTCGGAAATGATTCCTTCACAGCGTAACAAGCTTCTGACTGGAATTAAAATACCTTGGAGGTATAAAATTTATAGAATCTTATCCGTAGGTATTTTTGACACCCATTTCTATGAAAATATAGTCCCTAGAGTTTCCTATCGAAGACATAAAATCAAAACTCTTGAAAGAACTTATGGGAAGTCATTAAATTAATTGAGCTTGTGCTTAAAGTTATATCTAGAGATATTTATCAGATCATTTATGCATCCTACATCGTTCTGGAAATTGTATTGAATAAGTAAAATTATTAAATTTTTTAATTAATAAAAAATATGAAATATGAAAATATGAAATATGAAATCTAATACAATTTAAAAATATCTGTGTTAATAAAAAATATTCTTTAATTAATTCGAATTAAGAAATATAAATAACAAAAATGCTTATTTCTGTCTGAAAGCCCCCTGTTTTTTTTTTAAATGCAAGTCGCACTTAATTATTAATCAAAACAAATTATAATTGGCATAGCTTGACGCCTTGAATTACCATTTAATTTAAAGGCAAATCATTAAGGGTAACCCGAAGCCCTAAGTATCTATTCAGATACAACTATTACGAGGACTAGTAAATACGCAAAAGTATCACTTAGTCGTCGTCGAATACCGGAAATGGGCGAATAAAACGCATTAAAATTCGCATTTGCGACTCGCCAGGTGAATATTGAATGCTGAGTTACTGAATTACTGAATTACTGAATTACTGAATTTGCTGAATTACTGCACTGATCAGAGGCGATCGTCGATGCCCCTTTTTGTTTATGTAATTTTTTCTCCTTTTCTTGTCTTTGCCTTCTTTTCTGTTTGCTTTTTTGCAGTGCCAATTCATGGCCGATGTTTATTGTGCGGTAATTATTTGTAACCAACTGAAAACTGCAAAAAAAAAAAGAATAAGGGGGAAAAACACGCCAAACAGCCGCCATTTGCCAGTCACGAAAAAAATTATGCATAATTTATGACTGGCTTGCGAGCGTCCCTCTCGCTCGCACGCTCACCTTGACGCTAGCTTTGTCTCGCTTGCACCCACTCGTTCGCTCGTGCGAAATTTTTATTTTAATTTTTTTTCGCTAGATTTGTATTACTTTATTTTATGCATATTATAAATGCGCAAGGCAACAACAACAACAACAACAACAATGGCAAATAATCAAAATGCACAAACACACACTCGCACACACACACACACAGATACAAAACCCGAGGCTGACCAGTCTCAGGCGATAGTTGCCATCGCCGCCGCCTCCCCCCAACATCACCCATCCGCCCCGTGGACGAGAGCGAGAGAAACAAAAAGGAAGGCAGAAAAATAGTTGTTGCTTGTCCCCCTCCCCTCCCCTTCATCGAAAAAGTGCAGGTGCAGGCCGAAAAGAAAGAGAAACCATCTCTTAAGCTCAAAAGAGTCGGCAGCGAGAGAGCGAGAGCCTGAGAGAGCATGGCGGAGACCTCAATTCGCCGCACATCTTGTTTTTCGCCTAAGCATTTGTTTACAATGCATGGAGCAGGCAGCGACGCTGGCCGCGCTGCCGCCGACTCTGCTCGCTCTGTTGCCGAGAGCGGCGCACGAAGAGAGCTATGGCTGAACTTCGTTGCGGGGGGGGGGAAGGGGGTTTGTTGGTGTTTTATGGGGCGGAGGGGTAGAGAGAGGGTGGGCTTAGAGGTACCCCTAACGGAACTAATTAATGAAGCATCTTTTCAGCCGAGTTTTATTCCTCACAAGTGTGCGTGAGATGCGAAAGGAGAGCGAGTGATATATAGTTCGAGAGAGCAGAAAGAGAGGAGGGAATTTGTGGAAAGATTTTAAGATCACTGTGGTAAATATTAATTAATTAGTCAAGAAAATATACTTTCAATCGATTTAAAAAAGGTTAAATTAAATTGAGAATAAAAATTAATAAAATCTATTAAATTTTCATTGATATAATAATATTTTCTTTAACTTTAAGATGTTTTTAGCAATTTAGTCCCTTTTTTTATTAAGTGAATATCAGTAAGAATATTAAAAATTAATATTTTTATATACTTGCAATAGTTAAATATGTCTGGAATATTAGTATTTATCAAATATAACCCTATTTTTAGAAAATATATTATTTGAAGATTCATAAGATACAATATCTTGTGTAATATAACCAAATAACCTTCACATTTCTTTAAGAATTCCTTTAAAACCTTTACTTTTCCACCAACAAACAAAGAAACTTAAAAATCTCCAAAACTTTTCTTAATTTCCCGCAATTTTCCTACTTTATCTCCTTTAAAAATAATTGCAATAGAATAAGACCTCTCGAAATCGTGTGCAAGTCACTTCTTGCCAATATCGGCCGCATTTTCGCTGCCTCTTAGCCCCCCTTAATTTTTTGGCCAGGAGTACTGGTCGGTGGGTCGTGGCCCCCACATACTCCACCTCTAGCTTCACCACCCAACGCCCAACGCCCAACGCCTATGAGTCCGAAAAACACTAGGCCTAAAACTAAGCTCGCTCGCTCTTCGCCTGAAACGCAGCAGCAGTTGGCGGCGCCTCTGCATTTTCGGGCCAACTTCCGTTTCCTCGCACACACACACACACACACACACACACACATGTCTCTTGCAACTTGCAGCCGACGCGTCGCATCCTGTTCGTTGTGTTGCGCCAAAAACATGCCCATTTTGGGGGTTGCAACGAGAGGCCGAGAACGAGGACGAGAACGAAGTGCGAGGACGAGTGAAAGCCGAAGAGAAGCGCAACGCAACGCAACGCCACGCAACGCAACGGAATGCGGCCGTAACGTTTACCGTTAGCCGGCGTTTTTTGGCGCCCAACGCTGCCTGCCTGCCTGGCCTCTCAGTCGCCTCTGCCTCTGTTCTGTCTCTGCCTCTCGCTCGCTGCTTGTCTCTGTCTCTGCCTGCCTCTATCTCTTTCTCTGTCTCTGTCGCTTTTCCTTTTGCGACGCCGGCAGCGGCGGCGGAGAAGCTCGCAATTCGCGAACTATTCGCAACTTCGTCGCGAACTCAGTCGCAGGCCAGCCTGAGAGCAACAACTACAACAACAATAACAACTACTGCAACAGTGGCAGTGGCAACATCCACAGCCACAGCCCACAGGCCCCCCCCGGACCCCCTTCAGTTTTCCCCCCCCACACACACACACACACACAAGCGCCATCATCGTCGTGGCCATCGCCAGCCGCCGTCGTCGTCGTCGTGTGTTAAGTTTGTTTTGAGTTTTTCCGTATCAAAATGTGCAAAACGATTTCAGTCTAATTCAGACGCTCGTGCTGAGAAGACTTTTGGCCCTGTTTGTTGGCCAATAACCATACTCATACAGAACAGAACAGAAACACGGCACCAGAACACGACGACGAGGCAATCGTAACGAAGTGAGACGAACGAGACGAACTGCAACTGAAACTAAAAAGAACCTAACGTAACGTAACGTAACGTACCGGAGGCGAGGCTAATTGCCAAATGGTCACGTAGTGCGCGAAACGTCAACGTCAACGTAACGAACACGGACACAGATACAGATACACACGCACACAGACACACTTACACACACACACACACACACACATGTACATGCCCACTCTCAGTTGAGCGTCGTAATTGTCGCGATTTCTCGTTTTTGTTATTTTTTTGTCGTATCGCCATGTAAGGCGAGTCGCGTTCAACGATTGACGACGATTAACGATCAACGAGTAACGATCAGCGAGTAGCGTGAAACGAGCGATCAGCGTGCACAAAATGGCGTCGGCGCAGGCGGAAACGGATGTGGTAGTGGCGCCCGAACAGGCACAAGTAACACAAAGACAACGCAGCGGTGGCACAGGTGGCAAGGGAGCCAGCTCCGGGACAGGATCGCCAAAGAGTAATCGCAGTTCGCCCAGTCAGGACGAGAAGAACATTAAGACCGAGGATCGCACTTCCCCGGGAGCGGGTGGTGGTGGTTCCTCCAAAGAAGAGGAAAAGGACTCCGCAGGCCTAGGTGGCCTCGGAGGATCTTCCCCGGTGAGCTCACCGCAGGGACGAAGCTCCTCGGTGGCCTCGCCCAGCTCCAGCTCGCAGCAGTTCTGCCTGCGCTGGAACAACTATCAGTCCAACCTGACCACCATCTTCGATCAGCTGCTGCAGAACGAGTGCTTCGTGGACGTGACCCTGGCCTGCGACGGTCGCTCCATGAAGGCCCACAAAATGGTGCTCTCCGCCTGCTCCCCCTACTTCCAGACCCTGCTGGCGGAGACGCCCTGCCAGCATCCCATCGTGATCATGCGCGACGTCAACTGGTCGGATCTCAAGGCCATTGTGGAGTTCATGTACCGCGGCGAGATCAATGTGAGCCAGGATCAGATAGGACCCTTGCTCAGGATTGCCGAGATGCTGAAAGTGCGCGGCCTGGCGGATGTCACACACATGGAGGCAGCCACCGCCGCGGCAGCGGCTGCCTCGGAACGCATTTCCTCGCCCAAGGAAAGTGCTGCCTCCAGCGGAGGCGGAGGAGGAGGAGGAGGTGTAGGAGGAAACCAGTCCAGAACCGAAACCGAGCGAGATGCCGAGGAGCTGCTGGCCTTTATGCAGCCAGAGAAGAAGTCCCGCACGGACTGGGATCCTGCCGAGCTGCGGCTCTCCCCCTTGGAGCGGCAGCAGGGCAGGAATGTGAGGAAACGACGTTGGCCCTCGGCGGATACGATCTTCAATGCCCCAGCGCCACCCAGTCCCTTGAGCAGCCTGATAGCCGCCGAGCGGATGGAGCTGGAGCAGAAGGAGCGCGAGCGGCAGCGGGATTGTTCGCTGATGACGCCGCCCCCCAAACCGCCGCCGATGAGCGGCGGCAGTGGAGCGGGCTCCCGGCGCCTCGAGTCGGCCATCCATGCCCTGGACATGCCCTCGCCGGCAGCCACGCCGGGACCCCTTTCGCGATCCTCGCGTCCCCACTCGCAGAGTCCCCAGCAGCAGGCCGGTCAGCAGCACTCCCTGCCCCTGCCGCTGTTGCCGCACCATCATGCACCGCCACCTGCCCCACATCCTGGCCAGAGTTCGGCCAGTGGCCACCATCCGCCCTCGCCAGCGGGCGATTCCCGCTTTCCCTTGGTCCCCTCCGCGGCCGCCATGGCTGCGGCCATGGAGTTGAGTGGCCTTGGCGGTGGTCCACCTGCGGAGCCACGACTTCCGCCTCCACCGCCGCATCATCATGGCGGCGGTGGGGTGGGAGTGGGAGTAGGAGGAGCTGGGGTAACGGGATCCGGCGGAGGATCCTCGCTGGCCGATGACATGGAGATCAAGCCGGGCATTGCCGAAATGATACGAGAGGAAGAAAGGGTGAGTGGAGCTTGCATTTATCCATGGGAAATATTTTAGAATACTTCAAAGGGATATAAAGTATTTTTAAAGAACAATTGGGGAAGATATATTAGGATATATTTTTTTATATAATATTTATACATATTTGAATAGCTTTGTGAAACTACTTATTTATAAGATTCATCAAGCTGCTCCCTTACTTCTGATCAAAAAAACCTCTCATATAACTCAACATATATTTAAAAAAGGGATTTAAGGACTTTACAATAATATTGCAACTAAAAAACAATTGCCTGTAGAAGTTATACTTTAAATATAACGATACATCCTTAAAATAATATATTTTGTGAAGTGAATTCTTTTTCATTCTGTATAATTTTTAATATTTAAAACATGGCATTTCATATTTCAAATAATATACAAAACATTTCCCAATTTTAAGAGGCAAATAAATATTTTCTTATATGAAGATTGATTTTTTGTAATTTTTTGCATACTCAAGATTTTATCTAGCATTTATTTTATTTATTTTTCCTGGCTTAATAAATGACCAAAGTGTCCAAATAAATGTCCAGTAAAGTGGCAAAAATTCATTAGCCAAATATATTGCCTTATAAGATTAGCAAATATTAATTTATAGAAAGAGATTTATCAATTCTATATTATTTTTTCGTATTTTTTTCTTTTCAAGAATTTAATTTAAGAGACAAATCTCACGCTCAGCTCCTTTCGATCTTAAATTGAGCCCCCTCAAAGAGCACAGACCTTGCTCTCTCTCGCTGCTGCTGCGCTGCAGCTGCTCTGCTTCCCTCTCTCGATTGCTCTCTTGCGCTACCTTGCTCGGCGATCTTTTTCCGCGGTTTGTTTTGATTCACGATTCGCGCGCGCCTTTCGGGTATCTGCAAGATTGTTTCGCCTCGACCGCAGAAATTCTTTCGCCCTGCCGCGTGACGTCACACACAATGAGCGGAACGCGGAGCTGTGAGCTCCCCCGCCTCCTCCACGTCCACACCCTGGAATGATTGACAGCTCTCACGTGCTCCACGTCGCACATTGTTCCGCTTCCCCTTTTCTTCTGCTCTTTTTTTTGTGTCTTGTTTTCTCAGCCCAGGAGATCTCTGCCACATATTTTCCCCAATGGTCAGAGGTTTCCCATTCCAGATTCCCCGATTTCCGATCCCCCCTTCCCTTGGAGCAGTCACTGGAACGGAACGCCATGGTTTGGTGACCGAAAGGTGATTGAAATTCCAGAATACTTGCGGTTGATTTCGATCTATGGAGCATTTTGTATCTTTTTGCTGTAGTTCCCTAAGTGTGCTTCAATTAGGCCAAAAGCGAATGAGATTGGCACGGGGAAAAATATGCGAATTTATGGGGATATATATTCGGAAAAATATTTGTAAATTTTAATTGATATATTCGATTTTTATAATTATTTATAGAGTATTTATTTTAGACATTACTAGTCAGTAAATAGGTTGCTTTCATTTATATTATCAATAGGGAAATCTTTATGGATAAACTAATTTTGGAAACTCAAATATATAAAATTTAAGGAATCTTGTGTTTTCTACCTGAAGATTTTAAGTGTCCTTTTATTTATTATTTATTATTATTTTATTATTGAAAACGCATTAAATTCATCTAGTTTTGAAAATATAAAACTATAAACCTAAAATATTCTTCAAGCTAAAATACATATAGAACATATTAAAGATATATAGTTTATCACTTAAAAGTTTTTAGACTTCATAGTATTTTAATGTTCTAACTCCTTTAAACGTAATTTTAAATAATTATTTTTCCCCATATTTCTATAAGAACAATTTGGTTCTTTCATGTGTATTTAAATTTAAAACTATCTACCTATAAGATTTTAAGCCCAAAAATATCTAAAAGCAAATCAAAGACATACAATTCCTAAAAACGCTTCGAATAATGGATTTTATAGCCTTTTAATTTACAAAATCCTTTAAATACTAAATTTTAGAAGCCCTTTTCCACAATATTTCTATTAAAATTAATTCGTAGATAAAGTGTGAGATTTTTAACCCCAAAATATATCAAAAGCATATAAAAGATATACAATTTATAAGATAAAAAGTTTCAATAATGCATTTTTGGTGCATTTTTATTTAATTGATATTTAAAATCAATTAAATTCTTACTCTGAGAAACCCTTTTTCCAAATATTTTGGAAAACAAACAATTTCTCCAAGTGTCCTACTCCTTGGCGAGGAGTAAAATTAGCGACCGGTTCGAGAGATCTGCATTAGCACCGCAGAACTCACCGCAGAATTCGCACTTTAATAAAAAATTTGTATTTATTTATCCAATAGACGTCGACGACGTCCACCGACGAACCCAGAGATCTCTCCTCCATTGAGAGGTTCCATATTCCAAGGCCCGATCCCGATCCCGAACCCCCCTGGACTCCAGTCCCAGATCAATCGGAATGCCATATTTGTTTGTCTGGACCCGCGAGACTCCTTCTGCAAGCTCTTCGGCTGAGCGTTCTTCTGGCCGATTCTCCGCCCAGATTCTTCTTTTCTCTCCATGTCCCGTGTTTATTGTCGCTTTTGAGTGCATTAATCAAATAGCCCCGAAGGGGGGAGCAGCGGCGTGGAGGTGCCACATCTGCATTAGCCCGCTCATATGCTCAATTTTCCAAAGCCGCTTGTTTTCCCCACTTTTCCAGCGCTTGCTCGTTAGCGTCTCTTTTCAATAAATATTTTGTTTTTATGCTTTTTTAAATATTTCCCCAACTGACCGTTTACCTTGCTTTTTATGTGCTTAGAAATTCTTTGGAAAAATGCATCTGCATCTGCATCTGCATCTCTGCCTGTGCATCTGCATTTGAATCCGGCAATCCGCTGTATCTGCATCTTTGTTTGTTTGCCTTGGTGTTAGTGTTTATGCTTTCCTGCTGTTTGCCTTTCCGATTGTTCTCAGCTGCTTTCCCCCCAAAGCCCCTTCACCCTTTTCCGTTTCACCTCCGCCATCGCGTTTATTCACACATTTCATTTATTATTAAAAATTGATGCATTTTTCGTTGGCTGCGCGATCGCCGAAGCATCAAGGCAAAATGCCATATATAAAAATCAAATATTGACAGCCGACATCCTTGCTGGGGCAAAGGAAGGCTTCTTTAATATTTATAATTCTTAACCATTTATATATGCACAGAGAAAAATGGGAAAGAGAAAATTACATAATAAACCTGACAGGTTGAAATCAACCCAGTTGTGAGAGCTATATTCAAAGAGTTTTTTTGTAAGACATATTAGTTATATATTAAAAGACCCTAAAATATATATTTATCTCAGTGCATTTTTCCTTTTTATTGTCTGGTCTGATTTTATTTCCCTGTCTTTCCTTTCATATAAGCAGATAAAGCCGATAAGTGTCAGTCTTGGTCCACAGCCTGAGCCCCGAGTTCTGGTTCTCAGTCTTCTTGGGGGCCTTTTGCTTTCTGGTGATTAATTGCACTTTTATTTGTCTGCGTTTGCCTTTTGTTGAAAATCATTTTTGTTTTCTTTTTTTTTTATATATTCTCCTTTACGCATTTTTTGTTTTTCATATTTTATTGCCAACGCATTTAGATATGTGTACGAGTGTGTGCATCATTAGAGGTTGTATATTATTATTGGTTTCCTCTCTCGCTTCTCGATCGGTTCAGTGAACTTTTTGCGGAGCGTGGGCGCAGAGGAAGTTTTTATTATATACAATAAGACGATTTAAACGCATTCAAAGGTAAAATTTTCTTTATAAAATATATATTTCGAAGAGAAAACGAATTTAATAAGAAAATTAGGTAGTTCAAAGATAGAATTCCATGAAAAATAGGGCTTTAAAATGATTATTCTTTGAATAGTAATGTATTTCATGTAAGGTTTCAGTGACAAAATAATTAATTGCATTTTCCTAATACATTTTTAATACTAAAACAGAAAAATGCTACTAAAAAGAATCTATTTAAGAAATATTTTCATTGAAAAACTAAAAATTTAAAAAAGTATATAATCCTTCATCCCTTTTTCTATTTGTAAAAATTGAGCTACAACAATGTTCCGCTGATTGATCAACACAATCAATAAATGTAATCATTCCCTCATCCCGCAGGGTTTTCCCTTTCGATTTCCTTGCCACTTTCCCACTCAATTAGTCCGCAGATGAGGGCCAAACCGCATCGTGGAAAAAGGGAGGGTAAATCGGGTAGTCAACCGAGGAAAACAGAAAAGAATCTCCGAGAGTCTCACACTCACGATTAGCGTGTGTCGCTTACCTTTTTCGATGAGGCAAAAACTGCAACCCAAACTGCCACAAAAAAAAAAAAGTATCTTCTGTAGACAAATTACCACACAGTAAAAGATACAGGGAGTGCGGGGGGTGGCAGTCAGCAGCTAAACGTGCCACATTCAAACTACTTCAACAAAATACAGAAAAAAAGGTGAAGAATCAAGAAAAAGGGAGCGAGTGGCGTGCATAAAAATTGAAAAAGATGCAACTCAAAAAGGAATCTCGCATCTCGAACAATGCACGGAGACAATTTTTAAAGGCGTTTTTACAAAAAAATTATTATTGAAAATATAGATAAATAAATATATAAATAATAAGCATATAAAATAATCAGTAATCAGTTAGAAAATTTCTATATGTTTTTTCTTATTTAATAAAAAATAAACCTGGCCTCAGGAAGACAACATTTATATACTCTTGCAGTTTGGAATTGAATAATACGATCGAATTGGAAACTGAATTTAACTAAGCTTGAAATAATCATATTATTTGAACCGATATTTATCGATTTTATCATATGACAATTTTTTGCGACAAATAAATGTTTAGAAAACTCATAACTAAGCCAAAAATAAATGAATTTTAAAGCGGAAAGCTTTCCTATGCTAGTTTTTACTATATTAATAAATCTGCATAGTAAATTAACAATTTTAAAAATTATAAAATTTTTAAAACCACCCTTGAAAATTAAAAAAAAAAAATTTTTTAAGATTCTGCCTAAGATGGCTAGATCGACTCGGCTGTTGATGCTGATCAAGAATATATATGATTTATAGGGTCGGAAATGACTCCTTCATAGCGTTACAAGCTTCTACATTAATTTCTATAGAATCTATAAAAGTATCTTTTTAAATAAGAAATAACCTTTTAAATTTTTTCGAGTGTTTTTGATGGCCCTGCCGGTGTGTGTGTGTGCGAGTATCTGTGTGAGTGCGAGCAAAGGAAGCCAACAAGCCACTTAACCCAATCGACAAAAGTCATTACACTCGTCACTCAGACTCAGGCTGAGAATGCCCTCTGACGCTTCCGCTGTGCGTCGGCTGCGACGCTGGCAGCGCTGCCCCTGCCGACAGAGAAAATATCTTCAAGATACTTATTGTATCTGGGAGTTTTTTCGACTTCCCGGGGTTACCACACCGGCGGGGGTTGAATAGAATAAAATAATATAAATAATACAATTTATTATGTGGCCCAGCATGTGTGTGTGTGTGCGTGCGCGTGTATCTCTGGCCCCGAGATACATTTGTATCTTAGAGCGCTGCATCTGTTGCATTCACATTCACATTCCACATTTTATATTTTTTCTTCTGTATACAACATCTTCGTGGAAAGTAAATAAATAAAATAAAAATGAAGAAATATATTTTCAGAACAGACAAACAAACCCCGAACCGAAGCCAAAGAACACAAAAGAAACCCAACGAGAGAGAGAGAGGGGAAAAATAAAAAGAACGAATCCCCAACTGAGAAGCGGGTAGAAATAAAAGCAGAAATAAATTGTATAATCCGCTTTGATGTATCGCCTTCTGTTTTATATTATTCAGTCATATTTTATATATGCGCACCGATCCGTACCGATCCGCACATGGAAAATACACAGGCGGACCATTCAAGTACTCCCCAAGTAGTTTTTACAGCGCCAACTTAAATCTTGCCCATTAAGATGCAAAACAGACAGACACTATGGATACTACAGATACACGGATACAGATATAGATACAGCTAGTGATTCGACCGTGGTCGATTTAGTTTTAAATGCATGGCATAAACATTTAATTAAATACAGAAAAGCCATTACGGCAACCATTTTTATGTTTATATTTTTCAAATACTTGGCGGAAAATTCTCATTTTTATTGCTAAGCCAAATAAATCGTATACGATGTGGAAAATGGAAATGGAAATGGAAATGGGATTGCGGCAACAGCTGCACAAGTAATTCGTTGATTAATCTATAAAAATAAATTTGTATCTATGGACTGTTGGCTTGGTATCTGCGCCCATTACTGCGCCTCCTTTGGCATTTTCTAATCGGATTTAGTTTGGTCCCGGCTTCATTTATTTTATTTATTTTTATGCCCATAATGCGGCATAAATAATTTATGCTGATAAATAACCCGAAACCGAAAACGAAAGCCAACAACGCCAGCCCCCCTCTGAGACAGAGGCGATCCCATGGCATCAACATATAAAGCAAAGGCAGGCAGGAAACGAGAAATAGGAGTGAAGATACAAGGGACGGCGAAGGGTTCGGTTCTCAATCTCATGTATCCTTCTAAAAATATTTATTTATTTATTTTTCAACTCAAACGCACACACCGGCGCGAGAGAGTGAGGCCTGCCCACATTTATTTGTAACCCTGTATAAATTTATTATATTGCATTAGTTGTAAGTCAGAGCCAGACTCCGTTCCAACTCAAATACAAAATACGAATCGGACGGGGGAAACCTGCGGCCTGCTGAGTATGTCTTGCTCTGGGTTTAAGGATCTCCTCTACCTTCTGGCCCCTGCCTGCAAGGCTTTCAAGTGCGTGGGTTGGGGCAGGGAAAAACACACACACACACTATCGGTGGGGGCAGGAGCTGGGTCAGGAGCTGGGACTAAGGCAAAAAGGTGCGTGAAAAATACAACATAAAAAACTTATTATAAATTACCGTATAAAATATAACAAAGTTGCTGCAAGGGAGCGGCAAAGCACTGCAGAGATACACATACATTCTTGATGGAGTGCGGCAAGGAAGGTGCGGTCGGGATTAGCGAGTGGAATGAAGCTGTTACACAGCACACAGAAGTAAGAATTATAATAAACTTTGCATTAAATATTAAGGATATTTTCTAGATTTTTTAGGAAATTAACTAGGAAAAAGGATTAACTTTCTACGAGATTACTGTGACTCTTTTTTGGGGTAGCAAAGAATGTCAGATGATTACCTCATTTCAAGTTATAATAACATAATATTAATAGAGCTAAAAGTGTACACGTTTTCTAATTCATAGAATAATATCTTTAGCTGTTTTCTGTTCTTTAAAATAATATTTTTATAATAATTAGAAACAGTTTTAAAGAGAGTTCTTTAAGAACAATATAATTTAACCTATGACTCAAGTAAAATCCTCTCAAATGCCTTGAAATAACTAATATCTATCAGATTCTTTTTGAATCTCATACAATATATATTTTTTTCTCTGTATTAAAACACTGTGAATCAGCAGTAAGAAGGACACGGCACACTACAGGAAAGAGGAAGGTGTAAGTGCCTGAATGATGGAGGAGACACCATCGAATTAGCGAGAGCAGGAGATCGCCCCTAATTGATGTGGGGCATGCACTTGGCCATTTCTATAAGCCATAATGGAAACGCTGGCTCTCAATCAATTATTGATGAGCCCGGATTAGATCCCGCCCGGGTGTGAATGCTTTAATCCTGCGCTCAGACCGTTCCTTTTTGCATATTAAATAAAAAAGAAAAGAAGGGAAAGGGGGAAAATGCAAGGCCTCAAACTGGCGACTTGCATAAACACAAAGAACAAATCTCGAGGAGTTACAAACACAAAACAAGAAAATAAAAAATTAAAAGAAAGACAAGATGTTTCCGCTGGAAAAGAGCAAGAGGATGAAGGACTTGGTTGGAGGCAACAAACTAAAGACAAATATTTACAATGAGCGGCCGATTAATCAAACGCACACAGCCGAACGAGCGGCACAATACGAAAAAAGTATTAAATAAATAAATAAATGGCAGCGAGCTGCATTTCAGTTTGCCGACAACAAAGATCAGCTTCATCAGCTCCGTTGCCGGAGAGGAGGAATATCATGTGCCCGCGTATCTTCCAGATACAAGTTTGTCTTGGCTTTTGTCTTTGTGCAAGCGCACGCCTCCTGCCCGCCTCCGCTCCCCCTCCCGCAATTTATATCGAACGAAAATAAATTAATTAAAAATGCAGTCGAGCGGACAGAGGAGGCAGATACATATAATTTTTTTCTTCTGAGTTTTTTTGTTATTGTTTTACCCCCCTCTTCGATGAGTTTTTTGTTTTGTAATTTATTAAAAGACGACTGAGTCAACGGCAGCGACAGTCAGCAGCAATTTTTATAATTGCATTTATTTATTTACAATAATTTGCCCGATGGCCGACCGGCTGGCTTTCTTTATTTATAGAGCACGCACGTGATCAGAAATCGATAGAGTTTCGAATTTCGAACAGTCATTGCGACAGTGCATCGATAAGATAGCCACGATAACGATTGGGTAACCCCAGAAGTTAAATCAAGAGCACGAAAAACACCAGAAAACTGATTGATAAGCAGAACAATTATCGAAATATTGGATTCTATAATCCATAATTTCAAAATAATAATAATCCTTGTGGAATACAATTGAATATTTGAAAGAAGTTTGGAATTGAGGAGCAGGAAAGGTTTCGAGTGGCGATTAGCTCACTTAAAGATACTCCAACCGGGATATTCTGGTCTTGAGATACGCGGATACTGAGACTGAGATACTCAGATACTCAGATACTTGTGGTCGCCGTCGTCATCGTCATGTCATCGTCATCCTCAACAGCTGTTGTCGACGCATCGCACCTCGCTTTTGGCTATTGTGTGTGCCGCTTTGTATCTGTGGGCGAATGTTCTCTGTATCTGTATCTGTGTGTGTTTTGCCGTTTTGTATCTGTGGGTGAATGAGTGACGTTGTGTGTGTGTGGTCGTGTGCTTGTGGCGGGCCATAACCTGCCGCAACACGAAAGCTCATACACAGCACCAGGAGGAAAGCCAACAAAAAATAAGAATTCAGAAACCGATATGACAATACACTCTTTTTAGCTCAGAATCGATACAAATATCTTCATTTTAATATCTCTAAAATTCAGCAAGAGTCTTGTATTGCCAAATAAACAAATATAACCTGCAAACTTCTATTAAATATATTAATCTTAAAATTATAAATCCCTAGAAAACTTCCACAACTTTTAACCTTCAAAGAAATGTCTTTAGGTCAAATTATTGATAAGAACTATTATCAAAATGACTTGAAAAACTGTTAATTAATCTGTGGCTAAATGTTTAAATAAAGTACTGGCACATAAATAATGATTTAGAGATTGCGCTGATATACTTATCATGCCAAGTGCCATTAAATTGAGAGCTAATAAACATTTATTGAAATTATTTTCAGAAATTGTTTATAGATTATGCCCAAAATAATGCCATATAATTTGGGCTAAAAATATTTCAATAAGTTTAAATATTTGTTTTAATTTTTATGTTAAAAGATATTTAAACCGTTGAAATTAGCTAATGTACCCCTTTTTTGGTTCTTAATGGAAAGCCCCCTAAAAATGTGGAAATCAAAATTCGCAGCGCCGTTGACTTTGACTTTGATGCGTTGGCCGCACGCTTCGTTCGCGGACAAACGGACAAATTGGCGGACAGACCCCGACGGACAATGAGATGCGATACATTCGCACGCTCTGCTAAGCGACGGCCTAGAGGGGGGTTTGTTGGGGTGGAAAACTCAGAGCGGTGAGTGCGTGTTTGAAGCAAATCGCTCGCTACGTCGCTTTCATTCAATTAGATACATTTGTATCTTATGACATGTATTTTCACACCTTGTGCGCTTTCTTTAATTATGGTTGTTCCGCTGCGACAGCTGCTCTGTGAGTGCTAGTATGTCTATGTGTGTGTGCTGTATCTGTATCTGCCAGATACTTTATGAACCAGCCACAAAACTCCACGCTGCATTGTGCAATAAAAATAAATACGTTTTGGATTTTTATAACATTTAACATTGTTCACAGCGCATTTTGTGTGTTTGTTATTTATGAGGGCGCACAAAGAAGATGGAAAAATGAAGGAAAAGTGGAAAAGGAAAAGCGAAGAAGAAGTTATCTCCCTCCCGCCACAACTCCTCCTCCTCCCCCCCGTCGTCTTTCGCCTTTGTGTGTGTGTGTGTGTGCGTGTGTACCTACGTTTAAATTTTTTATGAGTTCGTAATAAAGTTTCAACATTTTTCATCATTAAAATAAAATATAAAGCCGAAATTATATTTTATCGTCTTTGCATCATTCTTTTTCCTTAAATACATGGCACACACATACAGCTACTACACAGAGAGAAAGAAGGTGTTGGAAAAAGTTGATTAACCCTTTCTTTGGAATGTTTTTTGGGAACAATTTCTAAAGAACAATTTTGTTGGAAGATTTCATTATGGGAAAAGTTAATAAAAGGAATATTTTAGGCTGTTTTTTTTGGCTACAATATATTTTAATTAAATTGTATTTATTTAAGGTTGTTTTTTTATATTTAAAAATCCTGTAGAGTATGTTTTTAAACCAGTAAATATTATATGTTTATGTTTTTGCTATACACTGTAGCTGGATAAACATTATTTGACCTCAAGAACATGAAACATGAAGTTCTTGAATCGATAAATGGTTCGCCTCAGTGTGCCCACGAATCCACACTCGCAGATACAAAGATACAGATACAAAGTTGAAGTTATGTGTAGCAAGCGTCGCCGTCGCGGCCATAATAATGAATATATATGGAGAGAGACAAGAAACCGCACTTTAAATGAAGACGGGGCTGCAGCAACAGCAAATACATATAATAAATAAAATAACAACAAAAAAATGTGAATAAAATAATAAGAAAGGAAGAAGAAAAATGAGCGAAAAGAAGCGGACTCAAGACGATGGCAAAAAATATTCTTTAATTTAGACCGCGCCCCTGTCCGTCGTCCGGGAAGTGAAGTTAAGTGAGAGAAAAAGGGAAATAAAAATAAGGCGAAAAACGTAATATAAAATAAATATTTCAAGAAACTCGACTTGGTTGCTGTTATTGTTTTTCCTCTTATTGTTGTTGCTGCCGATGTTGCGGTTGCCGCTGTTGTTGTTGCTGTAGTAATTTATAATATTCCTTAACGATGTGCAAAGGGCAAAAACTGAGCAAGCTGCTGAGCACAATGGGGCAATATATCGAAATTGTGGATAGAATTTAAAGGAAATTTATTATTAACAAAAAAAAAAGGGGAAATTAACTTTGGGAAGCCGAATTTGAATACCCTTGAAGTTTGCCATTTAGTTATATGATTGTATCAGAAATCGATCATAACTAAACTTAAAATTATCGTATTATATCGATATTTATCGATATTTTTAAATGACAACTTAACGTTAAATGAAATTTTCAAAAACTCATAACTAAGCCAAATAAGCATTAATTTGAATTTGGTAAGCTTATCTATGCTAGTTTTTATCAGGTTAACAAATCTGCATACTAAATATTACATTTTAAAAAATTTTAATTTTTATGATTTTTCAAAATTTTAACAAGGTAAAAATTAGACATAAAATTTTGAAAAAAATTAAAAAATTTTTTTTTTCTGCCTGAGATGGCTAGATCGATTCGGCTGTTCATGCTGATCAAGAATATATATGATTTATAGGGTCAGAAATGACTCCTTCACTACCTTGTAAGCTTTTGACTAAAATTATAATACCATGAAAGGGTATGAAAGTAGGTAAACATTAATAGTAGGTTTTATATAAAATCTCTAATACTAATTCAAATCTGCAGCATCTGCACATAGAACTAGTAAGCATATAATTTTTAGTAATCTATCTTTAAATAAAAAATACATAAAAATATAACTCTTAATAGTAAAAAATAAGGCTTAGATAATATAATTCTCTGCATTTTGGCATCACTTTTTAATATAACTTAACATGACCTATAATCTATTTAATTTTTAATATATATTATTTTGTATCTTTGTAATATGTATTATTTAAAATACATAATCTTAAATATATAATTTACAGATAAATATAACAAAACCTATCTCGCATTTTCCTAAATTTAAAAGCAGCTATAAGGCACTCATTAATTATATTTAATTAAATAGTTTCAAATACCATAATGTAATTAAAATAAATCGATTTGTGTGCCTTTCCCATTCGATGGAAAGTAAAGAAAACCCATTGAGAATGCCACTTCAGGTGACAAATACCCGACTCTCTCCAATTGCAGGGTGTTAGTGTGTCTATCCAATAGTGACAACATTTATTTATCCTCATTCCTAGACACACAGCTCCGACATATTTGCCTAACTTGTGCGCTTTGCTTGGACATCAATCAGCAGCTTGCCAGCTGACAAATGACTTTTGGGGGGGAAATTGAATCAAGGTAGTGGGACTCAGATCTAAGCTATCTGATTTACAATATCTGTGGGGAGTATTGCAAATCATGCCCACTGTGGCGAACCTTAATTCATTTTATTCATTTTTATTGTTGCTTTCTGTATATATATATATTTTTTTTTTAATGCGCAGCTGCTAAGGAAATGATTTTCGAAAATTGAAGTTTATGACGATGAATGGAATAATTTTTTTTTTATTATTATTCCTTATACATATATGCTACGCACATGCACACATTTGCTGGATGTGTGCCTTAATATACAGCCATTTATATTAATATAAACAATCAGCTTAAGCGCTGTAAACTTAAGTTTCCACCATTTTTCAGTGTAAAGATATATACTGACTTTTAAAATATATATATGTATATATATATATATATATCTAGACCGCTTCAATTTGGCTTAATTGCGTGCAAGTCGCCGCTGCTATCTCATTATCAGACGGCGGCAGTGACGTCGCACGATTAATCAAATCAAACGAAATCGAATCAAAGACGATTTACATGCACATGCGAAATGCGCCGTGCCCCGTGCCCCGTCCCACATCCGTATCTCTCTATCCGTATCTGTATCTGCCCCTTTTCCTACCAGCCAAAGAAGTACGAGTATCTGAAGGGTACAAAGGTGCACCCAGAGAGAGTGAGGGAGAGCGAGAGCAGCGGAGGGGATGGGCTGCTATGACAAAGCATTTTTAAGCCATTTGATTGACTGACGTTAAAATATTCACGAGCGGTGCATGCAGCGATTTTAATCGCAAGCTCGCCCCATTCCTTCGCCACTCTTCAGTTCTCTATGCAAAAAATAATAATTATTAAAAAACCATATGAACACGGGTCGCAACTGTGTGTGTGTGTGTACAGCTTAGGAGTGAAGAAAAGCACTGAGAAATAATATTCCAATAAAATTTGTCAACAAACTGCAATATTTCTGGCAAAAAGTAATTAATTCAAAAGTTTGATAAATTAAATTCTTGCATAACTTTCCCGGAACTTTATAAGAATATATTTCATATCAAATAAATTTAAGAAGTTATGAAATTATAGACAAAATTTCATTCATAACTATATTTTAAATATATAAATATAACTCTGTTTTTTATAGGCCTTTTTAAGGCTTTATGAGATTCATTGAACTTTAAAAGAATCTATTTATATAAAATTTGTTTAAAAAGTTATTATATTATAGTTAGAATTTTAATCTAACCATATAAACTTCCAATTATATGTCTAATTAAGTAATTTGTGTTGTTATTTCAATTAACAATCTGTATAAAATTGTTAAACATTTAGAAAAATAAAATATGTACCTCATATAATCAAAAATCATTGCAATAAAACCCACATGTGAGATCTTAATATTTCTTTATCAAATTTCTTAGTTAAAGCGAAACAATTTTGATACCATTATTTTCTATTATAAGAAAATATATTTAACACATTTTCCCTCTGTGTAAGATAGGAAAAAAAATGAATCGAGTGCAGGGACAGATGACGCTGTTGCAGTTGCAGTTGCAATGTTGCTGGGGCACTGCCTCTGCCTGCCTGCCTTTGGGCCCGGCCTAAGTATCTGTATCTGCATCTGTAGTATGTGTATCTACGCTGTGGGGCATATTTGTTGTGCCGGGCCTGGTCGGGGGAGGGATTAATGAATTTGATATAATGACATTTTAGATTGCATCTGCATAACATTTAATTGTGTTTGCTTGTTTGGCGCTGCCAGACACGCGCTTTCTGCCCCGTCATTCCCCAAAAAGAATGAGCTGAAAAGCTAAAAATATATATATTTATATATATATATATATATATATGAGGAAAATCGAAGGGGATATATAGCGTCTCCTGCCCTGAGCGCTGAGTGGGTGCAATTCAATCGATTTTGTTCCTAAACATTTCACAGTCATATGCAAATGGCGCGTAATGGTCGCCTCATTAAACTTTAAGGCATGCAACAAATGGACAATCATTTTTTTGTGCTCCTGCCCATGTCCTTGTTTTTTGCTCCGTGTTGGTTTTTTATTGGCTTTTCTCCTGCTCCTGCTCAGGGCACACTCAATTAAAATGTAGAGCGCTGTTCGGCTGCAATTCCATTTGCCAGTTGCTGCACTCGCCTCTCTGCGCTGTTTGTTGCCTAATTTGCCAATTAACTTAATAGGCATTTATTATTTAGCAATAAAATATGCAAAGCAATTGTTCAAAATGTGCCACACACACACACACACACAGACAGTGTGTGTGTGTGTGTGTGCCTGTGGCAGGAGGCCAAGTGTAGGTAAAACAATAACTCGGCCAACTGTACCGGTGGCCACAATCAACAGAAAGAGCCGCAGCAACTGGCATAATAACTTCTGAAATGACAGCGAACAAACAAAAAAATATTGAGTAGCCCCAAGGAGCCAAGAGCTGACCAAGGACGAACTGATGGATACCCTTTCAAAATTAACAAATAAGGGAATATATATTCCCTGAAACATATGAGCTTTGTAAGCTGGGGAAAATATCTCTTGAAAATCAAATAGAGAAAAATTCGTGGCTAATTAACTAATATTTTCTGATAATCAAAAATTCTTTTATTTATAAATTGGTTGAATATATTGCAAATGTCTTTTCTCATTACTTATATAGTCAGAAATCAATATATATATATAATATAATATATTTAATCCTACTTATGAGGATATAATATAACCTTTACTATTTTCTCGTAAAATAAAAAATACAAATTGTAAGTTAAATATGCAGGATTTTATGACAGTTACATTTCTCATGGTTTTAAATAACTTTAATAAATATTTTCATAATTTTTATGATATGCAGATATAATTTACAACTTTTTTTATGGATCTTGGAAATTTATTACTATTTTTAAATATTCAAAAATGATTTTAAAAGCCTAAAAATTGGGGCAATAAATATGTCTCTTTTCTGGTACAAGTATTTGTATTTTAAATGCCTTTTTCTCAGTGCTTTATATGTTTCTCGAAGCCAAGTCAACTTGTCTTTCTTCAGTTGCATTTCCAGCTTCGACTTCTTCTGGCAAAGGCAAAAAATAAACATAATTTACTTTCGACTGCATAAACAATGCAATAAAAATAAAAGAAACGCGAGGCAAGAAAGCGAGGGGCGGCCAAGAAGCGGCAAATAAAATATATGGCATTGGAATAAAATATTTGTAACAATAATAATGCAGACCCCAGACCCAGAACGAGTTGTGTGTGCTGTGTGTGTGTGTCTTAGAGTTAGAGTCGTTCTCCTGGCCAAGACACGCACACTCGGGGGAAGTCGGAGAAGTCAGCGGAGCAGAGAGCAGAGGCGGCAACTCTACTCAGTTATTAGGGGCAATCAAAATGAGCAGGAATTCAGAAATTATTATCCATACGCCATACGCCATCCGCAGTTGGCAGCCAAGAAACGCAGGACATGGCTTGAACTTAAAAAAAAAATACAAAATAAAAAAAGAAACTTAAACAAGGCAAGAGGTGAGGCGGAGACAACGACGAGCTGGGGTCCGCACGTTTCGATTTTGTGCGATTTGTTTTGTGGATAAAAGTTTTCAAATGTATCTGTATCTGAATCTGCAGTTAAACACTGAGAAGAATAACCATAAAATTATAAATATGAACTTTTTTTAAGCCCTTCTCAAACAATTTCACAATTAAAGCTTGCAACTTAAAGTTTACAATTATTAAAGACATATATCTTTAAGTTTTTATTGATTTTCTTAAGTAGATTTCTATCTTTAAATCTATTTCCTTTAGTTTTCCCTTGGCTATTTTCCCAGTGCCTCCATATATTTGTATCTGCAGTTGCGGTTCTCTTTGCCACAAAACTTTTCTAGACCAGCTTCGTTGCTACCTTTTGGCCAGCAAGCAAAAGTACAAGCGAAATACGTGGCCCAATAAATTTTTAAAGGGGGTAGACCCCGACCCCGACCCCGAGCCCGACCCCGTCCCCGAGCCCCATTTCGATTTCTTTCCCCACACATATAAATATATATTTGATAAATTATTACTTGTGCGCAATTGGTTTGTTATTTTAAATATGTATTTCGGCTGTTTCGCATTTTTATTGCATTTAGTTTCTCGCTTGAATTTTTATTTATGCGCTTATGAAATAAATTACGCATACACTACCCTCTCAGAGAATGCCTCAAATAGTTTTCGCATCATTTTCGGGCGCATTAAATTTTATATATGCAATTACTTATACTGGAGGCAGTACTTATATTTTATATTTATGAGCTCGATTTATGGGGCAACAAAAGAAATCTAAAGAAAAAGTTCCCCCAAAATAACCTTCATAATAATTAGCTAGCTGCGGCGACAGAATGGAAGTTTCCATTGGCAGCTAGACAAAAGCAAACTTAACTAAATAAAACAAAAAATAACGCTCAAAAGCTGGGCGCAATTGAAAGCGTTAAAATAAATATGATATGCAAATAAATAATAAGTTAAAAACAGTCGGGTAAATATTGTAAATGGCACAGAGATGACGACGACCTCCCTATCGCACTCAACCCTCCTCGCCCGAGCTATATATTTGCCTTGTGTCTAGTTTTGCCATCGAGTTGATCAAATATTTGCCGCTCTAGCGTTTTTAAAAACTTAAAAAATTATTGTCTAAATAGAAACGCGGGTAAATATGTATCTCCAGCTCCATCTCCATCTCTGGCAAGTGCGTGTGTGTATCTCTGTGTGTTTTCCCATTACGACATCAAACAGCCTACATACAGTTAATGTAATGATACCAAATGGTGGAAAAAATAAAAAAACACACACAGAAAATGAAGAAACTGTGTGGAAAAAAAAAAAAAGAGAAACAACGAACGTCTCTCACACACACGTTCGACCCATTAATAAAATGGCAAAAGTTACGGATTTCGAATTATTATTATAACAATAACATTAATAACATTATTGCCATTGCCTGCCACAGTTCAAAACGAAGCTCGACAGAGCCTCTGTATATTTGAATTTCTGTTTGCGTTGCGGGGTTGAAAATCCAATACAAGTCGGAAGATAATTATTATTTATATTTCTAACAAAATGCATAAAGTTTTATGGCTTCTTGCCCTTGGCTTCCCCTGCTTTCCGTTCTAGCCCACAAAGCTGGCAGGGACAAAAGCCGTTGACAAAACTGCGCATAAAACGAAATTACATTCTACCTATAAAGGCGATAAGCAATGGTATGCCATTATATATACACACTTCTAGCTATATATCTATATAAATATGTATATATATATATATAGATATATAATGTATATGAGTGTCTATATAACTATAGCAAAATATTGCACAATATATTTTATTACAAACAGTTTATGGGGGCCTTCTCGGTGCGCAACGCGTTGGCGTTATAAAATAACAAACATTTGGCCAAGGGAATTAAGGGGAACGAGGGGGAGGAGGGGTTTGTCTGGAAAATCGATGCGGTGGTATCTTTATATCACCTCAAGGTCTGGGAAATAAAACACCATATTCAGGACAATATTTTGTTTAAGATACTAACTTAAAGATTTCACTTGGCAAGCTTATTAGTAAAGATAGTTTAAGGAGACCTTAAAAAAATATTTAAGAAACTGAAGTTTGCTTAAAAATTATAACAAAATTAATTAGACAATAAAACTAGCTTTAAAATATTATAAATATTTTACAAAAGGAATTCTAGTAGAGTGCCTTAGTTGACTTTTAGAAATCTACTTTAATTTGAGATTAATTAAAGACCTTTTAAAATTTAAATAAAATCAATTCATAGCCTAAATATATCTTTAAATAATTGTTGTATAATTATTGTATGCGATATATATTTTTAAATATATTTAAAACTTATAGATAATAAAATACTAAAAACTTCTTTAACTGTTATTGAATATAAGTAACTAAAATCTTAGATCAGGCATTAATTCAAAGCATTAAAAATGTATAAATACGATAATTTTAAATGCTAGAATAACTATGGCAATAATTCTTTTGTGATCACAGTGTGATTATAATTTA